>OX123194.2:31539790-32789790 GCA_944739405.2 Euclidia mi | reverse complement strand
GTAGTTTCTGTTGTTCTTTCTACAAAAACACCTTATTTATACCTATAATATTTTTAATGCGTCACCACTTCTCGCCTTCACGTAAGTATACATAAATCTGTTTCTTTATACCGAAGGTCATTCGTTGATTTAAAATGTATCATTCATAGAACATCCTCTCTAATAATTTACTATTTGTAATTGCCTTAAATTTTCAGGTTCCGTTCTTTAATTATAGTAGGTATTTATTTATTCCGTATTGATTTTCTGGTTGTCTAACGACCGGTTTTATCTAGCTTAATTGCTATAATATTAGCTTCTATGCACTTAACATGTAGGTAAATATGCTTTGAATAAAAGATTATCACTACATAGTATAAAACAAAGTCTGTTTTCTGTCTGTCTGTCCCTATGTGTGCTTGAATCTTTGCGGTGCTCGCAGTATTTTGTAATACATAGAATGATTCAAAAGGAAAGTTTATATTATGTATAATAGTACATGCACATTGCACACATTGCGGGTCGCTACATTTATAATAAAACTATTTATTATTAGGCGTTTTCCATACCAAGAAATACCAAGATTGACGCATGGGTATAAACCACGGGAACCAACCACTCCTTTATGATAAAAAAAAGCTTTGTCGCAGACCGATACCGAGAAATAGACAGTCATACGATGTCTGGGGATTAGGTACATAAGGCATTAAGAGCAGGCATTCCGAATTTTATAGGCATGAGACCGATATATCAAAACGAAACTGAAATCCGATTGCAGTCAGAAATCGTATCGTATCGATATTCCAATATGAGAAAACCGATTTTAGAAAACGCAAAATAATACCACGATAACGCAAACAATCTAATACGAACCAAACGGAAACGGTGCAAACGAAAACGGTGCAAGCGCAACCAAACTGCAAAGTAAATCTAAAGCTTACGTTTTCGATAGTTTTCATATTCATTCGTTCTCTTTCACTCTACCCAACGACTACTTAGTTAGAATGAGAGAGAGCGAATTTCATATCCTTTTCTTTCTTACTTTAGTGATCCGTTTAAAGAGCAAAAGAGATGAAGCGAATCGATCGTTGCCAAGCAAGCCAGTCGTAATCGTGCGTTATGGATTTTGGCGGTTTTATGAATTGCAGATTGAATAGGAAAAATAAAACTAAACATCGAGGCGATAAGATCTAATTCAGATTGCAACTATTTAATGTTTGTTTTGAAAATTGCAAATGGTTTTAATAGTTATTAGGGATTTATGTTTGGAGAGTTTTGACTTGATCGATGTTTATTTGTTCTGGTTCACTTGACCTAGGTGACACGTGCAGTTCGGTGCGCGCGTAATAATAATTAGTACCTATAGGTATTTGGTTTTCGTGAAAGTTAAGTATAATATTAGGATTTAAAAAGTTTTATTGTTACGTTGTTAGGATTGTAATGTGTAAATAAATAGAAACAATTCGTGTTGTGTAATTTTAGTTTGTTTGGCGACTGAGTTTTTTAACAATTAGTTTTAGGTAGTTAGTAGGTTAGGATTGTAAAGTGTAATTAAATAGAAAAAAATCGTACCTATTGTGTAATTTTAGTTTGTTTGGCGACTAAGTTTTTTACCAATTAGTTTTAGGTAGTAGTAGTTTGGGATGGTAAAGTGTAAATAAATAGAAACAATTCGTGTTGTGTAATTTTAGTTTGTTTGGTGACTGAGTTTTTTAAAACTTAGTTTTAGGTATTACTTTATTGTGTCTGGATTCTTAAATTTATTATACAATGTAATTTATTTACATACATAAAAAAATAATATGTACAACAAGGGGAGGGTAAAATACAAAGTACATATTTACAAGACAGGTTTAGGCGTCGTAGAATTCCTCCGCATCGCTGTCTACTGGTAACGTGCCCAGAAGGCTGGCAGCATTGCCACGCTGGATGGCAATGCTGATACGCTGGCCGAAATACAGCCCAGCCTTCTGGTCACGTGAAGCGTCGATTAGTCGTTTGGCGATTTCTCTGTACAACGTACGAGCGCTCGGACCCCATGGACCAAGCGTCTCCACCCCAAACGGCTCAAATACGTAATTACCTATTAAATTACCGTATTTTCGCCGCTTGAGGGATTCTGCGCTTGCAGCAGCAGCGCCGGCACAGCTGGCTGTACTTGGAAGATGTGATGGCGCTAGGGTATCTACGCACGTTGCGTCCCATACCAAAGGCCTACCCAACTTCCAAGGCAACAATGACATACCGTCGGGCCTCTTCCCATCGTCGCGTACCAAACCATTGGGTTCAAGTACGGCTGGTACTCCGGCGGTGACAAGAGTGCGACGGATGATGTCATTAAGATAGGCGTGACGAGGCATTCGGCCCGCGCTTCTGCCGCAAGATAGTCCATGGTGTCCGAGGCTATCGACGGCTTCTCCACAATGACAACGATGCGGAGAAACACACGGAGCACCTAAACGGAGGCTAGTGGCAAGGCGAAATGTCGTGTCGTCCAACATTGTGCCCACATTGGACGACGGGAGCGCTTGAAGCCAAAGACCAGACTCCCACTCTCCCACAGCCAGCAAGCGAGCTCGCTCAGCAACACTTGTAGATGATAAAATAAGATTTTCTCTCACAGTGTTGCAAAGCGGCACGTCCCACTGCCTTTGGGAGAATGGGTTGGTAGGCAAAGCAGAGCTTGGACAAGCCATTTTCCAGGCGTTCACGGCATCGGTTTTACACAGCACTTCCGAATTAACCAGTGTTGGTGCTAATATTTGCCTGGTTAAGTCTTCCGTGCTGTGCACCGAGGACAGGAACGCCGGTAAACTAACATCAGAAATTTTGCGAACGCCGAGCCCACCCAGACGTACAGGAAGAGACGCTTGCAGCCAGGCTCGGTCGTTCAAATCCACATTTAATATTTCTTTAAGTGTATTTTTAATAATTTGGTCCATTTTTTCTAAACATTTCATATTTTTCCAAAGCGGTGAAGATCTCAAGGCATGCGTAAATTTGGGAACGAAAAGGCAATATCGAATAATTGTAAAGGCCGAATGAATATTAATTTTTAGCAGGCGATCTGAAATTTCACTAAAATTTTGAATCTTTTCATCTACGAATGATTCGTAGGCTTCTTCAAATATAGGAGACCCAAGGAGGCGAAGAGAATTCTTGTCACAAATTTTAATGTGTGGTGCCAAACAATTAAATTTTGATAATACCAAAGACTTTTTGTCATCGTCAATTTTATTTAGAAATAGCTCACACTTACTTGAATTTAGTTCCAAACCAATCGATTTAAATTTGTCTTTTAGAATTGCCAAATCTTGCAGTACTATGTCAGCGTCTCCACCAAGGGTTCCGTCGTCCAAAAACCATACATTGAATTTTGAATTTAGCTGCCGAATAATTGGGTGAATTGCTAAGCTAAAAATGACTGGTCCAAGTGGGTCACCTTGTTGACATCCAACTGCGGATTCCAATAGGTTGTCCTTGTATAATAATTTTGAGGGATATCTGTAACATTGCGAAAGAAATTTATAAATTTTGGGGGTTTCTAATTTTGCCTCTGACAACAAGGTGTCCCTATTCACTGCGTTGAAGGCATTCTTTATGTCAACCTTAAGGATGACCTCTGCATTACCAGAACCAAGGTACGTGGCCAGGGCATGTATGGCAGCCTCACAACCCCCCTTTGAGCCAAAGCCTAATTGGAGGGGTTGGAATTTAGCAGATAAATCGTTGCTATAATATCTGCAACATATCTTGGCTGCCATACGCCTATATGTGCAACCTACGGCAATGGGACGAATGCCACCATCCTTCTTGTTAAGAGCGCATAAATTTGCTCCGTACAATATGTCAGTGATGGCACCGTTCACATTGCCGGAGAGCATCAAATTCATGAGAGCAGTCAGCTCCCTCAGGAGTGCATCGCCAGCCTCCCCGGCGCTCGAACACAAAAGATCTTTGAGATGTTGTGGTGTTAGAGCGTCGAGGCCACCAGCCGACCCAGTCCGGAAGGAGTAAACTGCTGCGAACACGTCCTTGGCTGTAGTAATCAGATGCTCCGAATCCATATCCGGGGCATCAGGAAAAGAGAGGCCATCCATCGGCGCTGGATGCTTGCTCTTCAAACCCGCAAGCGTGTTTGGAGAGCAAGGCGCCACCACATCAGTGCTGAATAAGAGTCTCGACGCACCCCGTATATCACCCTCCCTTAGTTTGGATTCTACATATTGATAATTCGTTCTATTTGTATTAAAAGTAAATTTGGTGTCGAAAGTATGGACCGAAACAGAACAGTTGTGTTTAATTTGGGCAGTAAGTGTCTTTTTTGAGGCCTGATCTTTTTCAATATGTAAAATCCTATAAGGGAATGTTAATAGTCGTTCCCAGGCCGTTTTTGAGTTCTCCCGCACGACTAGACCTATGCAGTCAGCCAATTTTTTGGCGACTGATGGCCTTGCGCCACGGGGAACTCTTTTCAGAACCGGAACAGAATTTTTTAAATTCGAAAGATGTTGCCAAAAGGGAATTTGGACACAGTCTTGTGTAGAAATTGAATATGATGAAGTTAAGGGGTCAGAAAGTACATCTTGGGATTTATGCATTTTGCCAAGATGTACTTTCAAACCCCGCTTACCTTTAAAGAAGCGGGCCTGGTCACAGTAGGGGCAGCGTACTAATTCACTCAGTGATGTGGTAGGTTGACTTGCGCCCCCTTCTACCTCACCATTGCCATCACTGTCTGCTTGCATCGTACCTACTATTCACTTAGTGACTATGTACAACTATATATTTACAATAAAGTATTTACAAAATATAAAAATATAAATAGACATGATTGTAAGAAAATATTGAAAAATAATGTCATAATAATATTATAATGTCATATTGATTTGCGCATGGCAGGTGGCGGCGGAGGCATAGTGGGGCGTAGTCTCTAGTTGTTGTTGGTATGCTGGTACTTATAACAACTTCTTGTTATAATCTCTGTAATATTTGATGAATATTTTGTATTGTCTTGCAAGGCGTGGCAGGGCGCCGAAATAGCGCGACGCGCCGACCTTCTTTTTAATTTCCGATTTTTTCTGAGTTGCGTTTGATCTCGCCCTTCCAAATTTTCCAGAGATATGTATATGTGCGTATGGATATTCGATATAATTATATTTCGGTTAGATTACGTTACGAATATAAAAAACGTAAAATAATTTTATATCATTACGGAAAAAACGTACTTTCATGCCGTCACATTTGACATTTTACTCGTAACCTAACGTAACTAGGTAGTTAGTAGGTTTTCTTTTTCAATATGTTACGCAAAATAAGCGAAATATGGACGCATGACATGACAATACAATAAGAATTCGATTGTTTGCGTTTGTGTACGCAACTAGTAACTACGCTCGTCGCTCCGACATCCGCTACAGAAATCGGTTTCTAAAATCGGTTTTTGAAATCGATTTCAGTATCTGAAATCGAATTTATATCGGTTTGCGGAAAAATCCGAAAACGCCCATGCCTAGAATTTTATGCTATTTTGAAGCGATATTCTGAAACAGTAATAAAAATTCGCTCATTCATTACTAAACCAATGCTTATTCAAATTATTCAAACCTAAACCCAGTGAAGGTCCCGCCAAGGGAAAAGTTTCGTCGGAGATTGTGCTAGACAACAAAAATGTAGGACTTGCTTATAGAGCCTGTGTTCTGTGGGTATTATTTATTCATTTCTTACAGCCCCTAATAAAGTTATTTGCCAGTTACAATTCTCTTCAAGGTTGACAGGACATGATTGGTATACCAAGTGTTGCATATTATCTTATAAGATACAGGAAAAAAGGTTGGTCTGTCCCCTGTTACTAACGGCGCGACGACGCGACGGGACAATAGGTATGGTTATTTCACTACTTAAATAGTTTTAGCTGACCTCTGTCAAAAAGGACGAAAGGAGCTTTGGAAAGCAGGGCTTCGATAACTGTGCTTATTGTAACAGTTTTATTATTTATATATAGACTAGTTTAGGGTTCTTTTGTATATCAATGTTTAAAAGGCGTTTTTATTTGGGATTTCTTATGATCGGTGATTCGGTGCTATCTTAATTAGTAAGCTGTATTGACGAAATTAGAATACAAGAATACAGATTTGTTTTGATGCCATAAACGATTTCTTTTTTGTAAGTTTTATAGTAGGTACAGCGTACTTAATTTCCTAAAAAAAACCGGTCAATTGCGAGTCGGACCCGCGCACCGAGGGTTCCGTACAAACCTGTAGGTATATAAGTAAAAGTTCACCAGTCATAGTTATGGTATTTTTATTGCCAAATGAAATCCATAACATTACAGTATGGAAAGCTGGATGAGCATTAGGTAATTAAAGAAAAAGGGGTCTTTGTCGTTTGTAATCAGTCATCCTTTATTTTATATTAACATATATCGCTTAATTTATAATATAACTTAAATACCTATACCAGCCTTGCAAAAGTCTGCTGATGAAAGATGGTAAGACTTTTTATCAAAGTTATTGATTTACAAAGTTTTTAGTGGCTATTAGAAATCTGTTACAAAAATACTTATAAAAGTACAGAATAATTAGCAAAAAGGTTTGCAGACTATGTAATTATTTGAAATCTCAATCTCAATCAGCCTATCGCAGTTCACTGCTGGACATAGGCCTCTCCCAACACGCACCACAGCACACGGTCCTCAGCCTTCCGCATCCTATATCTGGGCTATAAGACGTTGCTTCGTACCAAATTTCAAGATTTTGAGTTCACGGGAAGTTTAGTACCCTGTATGTAGGTTTTGATTCCCTTGCGAGTAGTCGCGAATTTAAAATATGATTATATTGCTCTTTCTTTTGATTGCGTAGACATAGAAGTTTGATTTTGTTACAGGTGTTATATACAATTTTTTTTTTTGTTGTCGGGTTGGAAAATCCTCATGGAGTCCCTCCGCCCTGGGGGAAGGACGAAGGGGACTGTCAGACTCTTACTGACTAAAAACCAACCCGTGTTCCTCACGTACCCGTGTGTCGGAGGGTCGGGTATCGCTGAAGCATTCCTCGCTACCCCCCGACGGGTAATGGCCCGCCAGATGGTCAGGCGGGCCCCGAACAAAACCCCCTTGGCGGCGGATGAAGGTGTTGGGCTCCGCCGCCAAAACACTCAGCGGCCGCAGACGATAGCGAGGACGGCAACGCAACACCGCATCTCCTCTTCCTCTGCGGCCCCACCGCGACGCAACGTTGGTGCGCCCCCATTTGGTCGCGGGAGATAGGGCGCGCGGCAACGCAACACCGACACGCCTCTCCTCCCGCGACCGCACCCGACTGCGAGGGACAGAAGAACTGTCCCTCGCACCCGCCCCTTTGGACGCATCCTGCGCAGGCCTCCGTCAAGCCCACGCGGAGCGTCCCCTCCTGGATCCCTCTTAGCTTCACCGCGGGTGACCAATACATGGTTACTGAGCCCCCCCACCACGACACGGAAAGTACCCTGTAGGTTTTGATTCACTTGCGAGTAGGCACGAGTTTGAAAATATGCTTATATTGCTTTTTCTTTTGATTGCGTTGACATAGATGCTTGATTTTGTTGCAGCCTAGCGGTGTTATATACCTGAGTATTTGATATGAATTTCAATTTAATACCTCTACGCGTTCAAGAGAAAGGGGTAGTAACTTTAAATTTATTAAAAATATTTTTTTATATGCTGTAACTAAAAAAATACGGTTTTCGCAATGTTCCCTTTATACCTAAGTGATATAAGACGTTGCTTCGTACCAAATTTCAAGATTTTGAGTTCACGGGAAGTATAGGTCGGTTCACGAACGATGACCACTGCGCAGAAATGTGTGGCTCCGTTCTTGACGCATTCCCTAAATGCGTCAAGAATGGAGCCACGCCATTGGTGCACGAATGTACATATGCGCGTCGGCCGCCATTTGTGGTCAAGTTTCGTGAACCGACCTATACCCTGTAGGTTTTGATTCCCTTGCGAGTAGTCGCGAGCTTGAAAATATGATTATATTGCTCTTTCTTTTGATTGCGTAGACATAGAAGTTTGATTTTGTTACAGCCTAACGGTGTTATATACCTGAGTATTTGATATGAATTTCAATTTAATACCTCTACGCGTTCAAGAGAAAGGGGTAGTAACTTTAAATTTACTAAAAATATTTTTTTATATGCTGTAACAAAAAAATTACGGTTTTCGCAATTTTTCCTTTATAAGTGATATAAGACGTTGCTTCGTACCAAATTTCAAGATTTTGAGTTTACGGGAAGTACCCTGTAGGTTTTGATTCCCTTGCGAGTAGTCGCGAGTTTGAAAATAGGCTTATATTGCTCTTTCTTTTGATTGCGTTGACATAGAAGTTTGATTTTGTTGCAGCCTAACGGTGTTATATACTTGAGTATTTGATATGAATTTCAATTTAATACCTCAACGCGTTCAAGAGAAAGGGGTAGTAACTTTAAATTTATTAAAAATATTTTTCTTATATGATGTAACTAAAAATTTATGGTTTTCGCAATTTTTCCTTTATATGTGATACAAGACGTTGCTTCGTACCAAATTTCAAGATTCTGAGTTCACGGGAAGTACCCTGTAGGTTTTGATTCCAATGCGAGTTTGAAAATATGCTGCAATTTGCAGCATATACGGCTGTATCTTTTGATTGCGTTGGATTAGAAGTTTGATTTTTATACAGCTCTATGAAACTGTAGATTCGAGTATTTAGTATAAATTTCAGTTTGATACCTCCATGCATTCCTGAGAAAAAGGCTCTTGACAGACGGACGGACAACAAAGTGAGCCTATAAGGGTTCCGTTTTTTCCTTTTGAGGTACGGAACCCTAAAAATGATCAAAAAAACGTTGAGCCCGGTTTATTCTATGTATGCAAGCAGAATTAATATATTTTATTTCACAGCAGGTAAACCGCTTAAGCATAACATTTAATTTATATTTAATTTAAATATAGATAGAGTCGTTAATCATATAAATTGGCTGGAATATTTTATATGTTTTTTAACCTAAGTAAACTCTGTATGTTATGAATCTTAAACTATATTGCACGTCATTCAAATACTTAGGTGATGAAAGTTCAATACGTTGTTATGAATACTTATAAAACCACAAACGCGCAGACCGCAGGCATCCTATTAAATCGGAATATTATAAATTAATGCTTAACCGTTCTAACACCTACTTAATAGATGAGTATTGTGATCTAACTTTATTGACTCACTTTGCGTGACTTTCATTATGAAATGAACACGTGTGCGTATTATTTTGCGGTTGGTACGTACGGATTCATTAGGATCCGTTTGCACGACATTTATAGTTGACTGCTATTGCTGTCAGAATATTGAATGTGTATTTATCTTGCCTGTAAGTACCTACGCTAAAAATATAAGATTAAGAAAATATATGGATACATTCGATCTGCGATCAAGAGAGCAGTGGATGAGACATTGCGATGAGATGTGACTAAAATAATATATTATATATCATCGCCGTGTGGTTGACGGCATAGATAGAATACAAGTCTCACGACCCCCTATCTTTCCGTGGGTGTCGTAAGAGGCGACTAAGGGATAACACGATGCAAATACCATCTTTGCGTAGAGACGGAAAACTCGACATCAAATCCTATACGACTGCCTCGTTGGTCTCGCGGTATAAATGTGCGCGCGGGATCCCGGGTTCGATTCCTGGGTCGGGCAGTGTTATTGGGTTTTTTCTGTCACGAAATTCTCAGTAGCAGCATGGAGTCTGGAAATGTGCCCGGTACGGCAATAGGCTCGCCCCTTATTACGTGGGACTAAAGTATATCTGGCGAAAAGTGGGTGTAGAAATACACCTCTGCATACCCCTTCGGGGATAAAAGGCGTGACGATATGTATTATATATCATATCTTAGGCTTGTTGTAGAATGGGAAATGGTTCTCTCGGTCGGCAGATAATGTTGGTACATACCTACCAGTTGAGTGTCGATATTCCGTACGGGACAGATTTGTATTAGACAACCATAAATTATTATGAAGATAGTTAGAAAGGACGACACACCGTGCTATGGGCATCTTTGTTAAATTAGCAATCTTAAAAGACTTGTAAATTTAAATATGGCAATACAATGTGGCTTTTGCCATTCGATGTAATTTTATTTTAAAACAGTCCAACTGCATTAACTATTGGGTATCAAATAATTAAAATATAATAAAAATGAGTTGTAAACAATTTGAAACAGACATTTGATAAATAATAAACGTATTTCAAAGAGATTTCAATTTAATTAAGGAACATAGGCGCATTGGAAATTTAAATAACTTTTTTTTGTGTGTATATTTGTATATATATTTATTTGCCCTTTTTTAGATAATAAAAATCGGGCGAATAAATCGGTGGGCGTTTAGTATGACTCTGCATACCCAGCATACCCCTTCGGGGAAGCAGGCGTCTATGTATGTATGTTTTTAGATAATATTTATTATAGTAACATATTTAAGTATTGTACCTGCCATCATTGACATCAATAATATTAGTGATGATGATACTTTCTACTCAGTATGTAGTGTAGATTTAGCGTATTTTTTAGCTTTACCGTCACTTTCCGACTGTCTTAATTCGCAGTTTTCTGATGTACCTAAAAATTTCAATGCCGTTCATATCAATGCCCAAAGTATTCCGGCACATTTCACTGATATGCTGGCCACTTTAGACTGTAAGAGGATTCATGCTATCCTTGTTTCTGAGTCATGGCTTAAGCCCTGTCTACCTTCTACATTGTACTCCTTGCCTGGTTTTCAACTTACCTATCAGAAATGATCGAGCCGTTGGGGGCGGTGGGGTGTTGCCATATGTCTTCGCTCTCATATCCCTTACAAAGTTGTTGGTATGTCTGCACAACCATCGCCTCCAAATGAAGGTGAGCATTTATTTCTGGAAGTTGTATTAAACCACACCAAACTCCTTCTCGGCGTCTACTACTGTCCTTCATTACGCATAGATTACTTTTCTACTTTTGAAACCCTACTGGTTAATCTCGTGCCCTCTTACGGTCATACTATGATTTTAACACATGTCTGCATAAAAATTATTCTCGTACTTTGTCTCTTCTTTCTATTTCTATAGCCTGTAATCCTACAATACTACCCTCAAGAGCAACACATCATTTCCCACATTCCACACCTTCCCTTCTCGATATAATCATGGTTTCTTCTCCGGAACATCTTGCCATGCACAGGCAATATCCAGCAGACATGTTTTCCTACCACGACTTGCTCTGTATCTCGTACAAAATTCGTCCTCCCAAGATGAAGCGGAACCTGCGGAACGTAGTAATGCAGCGCAATTTTGGTGGCATGAACACCGACGCACTTCGTGAGAATGCCAGTGATATTGACTGGATTCCACTTTTCAGTGCCGAATCCGTTAATGATAGGGTCAGCGTCTTTAAAACTCAAATTACTGAATTATATGATAATCATGCACCCATTCGACCGGTGAAGATTAAACACCTTCCCTCACCTTGGCTCACTGAAAGCATCAAACAGCTTATACACAAGAAAGCTGCAGCAAAATTCAGGTATAAAATTAGGCCCGACGATAGCAACCTGCAAAAATATGTTGCGATTAGGAATCACTGCAATAGGGTGTGTAGGGACGCACAACGCCAACATATCCATAATTCTGTGAAAAACGGAGATCCAGCAAAGGTCTGGAAATTTCTTAAAATCCCTAGGGTTTGGTGGTCGGCAAACCACGTCGACACACTACTCCTAATAACTTCAATATTGACTCGCTCAATTGTCATTTCGCTACTTCGTCCAATATTGATAGGACTACTAAAGAAAGCACTCTTAATTATCTTTCATCCCTGCCAACCCCTAGTTATTTATCATTTGTCTTTAATCATTTCACCGATGGTGATGTTAAGAAGAGCATAATATCAATCACATCCAACGCAGCTGGTAGTGACTGTGTCAGCCGTAATATGCTCCTTCCCATCCTTGATCTAATCCTACCCATCATTACTCACAGGCTTACTTACTCCTTGTCCAGTGGTGAATTACCATCGATGTGGAAGGATGCCCTTATAACTCCAATCCCGAAAACCTATTTCTATCCTACCATTCCTCTCCAAAGTCCTCGAACGTCTCGTTTACAATCAAGTCAACTTGTTCCTCTCTAAAAATAATCTCCGTAATCCATTCCAGTCCGGTTTCCGTCCAGGCCACAGCACCGCTACAACCCTTTTCAATATTACGGATGACATCAGGACTGGTATGGAAGGCGGACAGCTCACAGTCCTTGCTCTGCTAGATTTTAGCAACGCCTTCAATATAGTGGATTTTGACATTCTACTTGGCCGACTTTGCTCTCTTAACATATCTCCTACGGTGATTGATTGGTGTAGTTACCTGTGTGGCCGCCGACAGCGTATACACTTTCTTCATGGTGTAACATGACTGTTGGCGTGCCCCAGGGTGGCGTGCTGTCTCCTTTACTGTTCGCAATTTTTTATCAATTCTAATAAAACAATATTCGCTCTTCCTATCAGCTTTATGATCTCCAAATCTGTTCGCAGTCGCCATTGGCTCAGATGTCATATTCTATAGGTACCATCAACAGTGATCTTGCACAGATTAGTAGCTGGAGTAAATCCTATGGACTTATGATGAACCCTTCGAAAACACAGGTCATTGTTGTTGGTAAGTACATAGTTCGAGACTGTTATCGAAGATCGACTGGTCTCAACTTCCTGACGTTATATTTAATGGCACTGTTATTCCTATACAGGATAAAGTTAAAAATCTGGGCCTAACCATTGATGAACCACCTACCCCAGTGTTTCCCAAACATTGTTCTGCCATGGCCCGGTAATTTTCACATTGCCCCTTCGTGACCCATTGAATACTTTTAAACCCAAGCTGGTTCCATTAAGGTTAAATAATACACATTTATTAACAGTAGAAATGTTTTTTATTAATTTATAATATTTTCAAAATATTATAACTAAGTACCTTGTATTAATAAAAAAATGTTATTGGCGATAGTAAAATATTATTTTGGTATCGCCTATTTAGTCACTAAACTATACGTCGATCGATAGTAGGTATTATTTTTAAAACAAGGCGGGAACGTTGCGACCCGGTAGTTTATTTTGACGGCCCGGTACCGGGTCGCGACCTGGCAAATGGGAAACGCTGATCTACCCTTTCCTGGCGCTCGCAGGTCCAAGAAGTGAGTCGTAAGATATTTGCTTCGGCAGGTTGATTGCGAAGACTTAGGAATTTTCTTCCTACTGCCACCAAAATTGCACTTGCAAACTGTCTTCTATTACCCATTATTGATTATGCAGATGTCAGCTATCCAGATCTCGCCGAAAACCAGCTTGACAAACTTCTAAATCTCTGTATACGATTCATATTTGGATTACGCAAATACGATCATTTGTCACAATTTCGAACACAACTCAAGTGGTTACCAATACGATTTCGCCGGAATACTCACATACTTTATCTTGCAGAGCGCGCCCCTTTGTTGGCTGTGGGAGAGTGGGAATCGGGGCTATGGCTTCAAGCGCTTCCATCGTCCAATATAGGAACTATGTTGGACGATACTACATTCCGCATCGCCTCTTGCCTTCGCTTGGGTGCTGTTTGTGTTTCTCCGCATCGTTGTAACTATGGGGAAGCCGTCGACAGCCTTGGCCACCATGGCCTATCATGCAGCAGAAGTGCAGGGCGTATTTCCAGACACGCCCATATTAATGACATAATCCGTCGTGCTCTTTCCACCGCTGGTGTACCAGCTCATCTTGAACCTAATGGTCTGGTATGTGACGATGGGAAGAGACCAGACGGTATGTCATTATTACCTTGGAAGATGGGTAGACCTCTGGTGTGGGACGCAACCTGCGTCGATACCCTTGCGCCATCACATCTTCTAAGTACAGCTGCTTCAGCTGGCACTGCTGCTGCATCGGCGGAGACCCTCAAACGGTGCAAATATCAAAATCTAATTGGGAATTACGTTTTTGAGCCGTTTGGGGTCGAAACGCTTGGGCTATGGGGCCCGAGTGCTCGTGCTCTATACAGAGCAATAGCAAAAAGGCTGATCGATGCTTCCCATGACCAGAAGGCTGGCCTATTTTTCGCAGAGAGAATAAGCATTGCCATCCAGCGTGGCAATGCTGCCAGTCTTCTGGGCACGCTACCAGTAGACGGCGTTGCGGAAGAATTCTTGGACGCAGTGTAGCATATATATTATAATATATTTTTTCGTTTTCGTTGTTTTCCTTTTGTTCTTTTTTTTATTAATTATAGATTAGTTTTAGGTTTAGCTTTAAATTTAATTATAATAATGTATACCTTTGTTTAGTAACTCAAAAGCAATCAATTATGAAATAATAAAAAAAAAACTTTATCTACTATACAATTTATATTGTTTAACCCTTCTACTCCCTCCTATCTTGACGATCCGAATTCCTTCATGATACGCATAACCGTTATTTAAGGTCATCAGAAAATTTAAAGCTGAAGATGCCGGGCACATTGCACGGATTTTTATGATAAATCGTTTAGTGCCACTGCTGTTCGCCCATGGAATACACTCCCATTACATATAAGACAGGCTCAGACGGTAACAAGGTTCTAATCCTTAGTCAAGGATCCCTACCTATCACTATGATATTTCCTGTTCTAATATAATTTTAAGTATTATTTATGTATGTGTGTGTATGTATGTATGTATGTATAATTATTTATATAGATATGTGTAGTATATTGTTATAATATTACATAAATGTATATATTTACAGTATTATTATCTTATTACTGGTACACTTACAACTACCATTTCTTTCCTACCAATAATATCTCCATCCAAAGGTTGCCTGGTAGAAATCGCTGTGAGCATTGTACTCTATTTATAATTTTATAATGAAATTTCTATAAATGTTCTTTATAGTGTACAATAAAATATTAAATAAATTAAATAAATAAATAAATAGGCCAATGTCTTATCGCAATTTCAAACATCAATTTTTCCCTTCCGCCGTCAAGGGCTATCTACCTTTTAATTTTTAATGCCTTCATATGACCGCGACTACAATAAATTAATAATCCACATTGTATTATGTACATTTCCTGATTTCCGTGCAGTAAGTAACAAAATAAATGCTAGACATAAACAGACTACTGTATCCATAACCTTTACTGTTTGATGACGTCACGTAATTTAAAATGCAAGGAAATGTGGTGTGTTTTGTATTTTATTGTGCATATCTAAGACGCTCTAATAAGAAGTGCGAAACTAAACCCTACCTTACTAAATGGAATATGACACCAATCTCAACCTTAGTGTTTCTTGAAGACGATTCTATGTTTACTACTCCTATGATCTAGACCTTGTTCTCTTTATTTATATAGATTGGAGAATCCAAGTACGCAAGATACCTACTTGGTAAACATTGCCATCGTCGGACTTACCATATAGACGAGGTGGCGTTTGGCCCTCGCAAAGCGAGCCTGGCTTAACTAAACTGGCATAACGAGCAGTGCTGACTAGGTTAACAGTTCTTGCGACTTAAGAGGTCAGGCTTGTGAGAAGACCGACTATCATTCCGGACCTGTTCAACTCTGACCTTTCTCATATGACGTATAAAATAAATATTTAACGTGTTATAAATAAAAGTTGCCTTGTATACTCGTACGTTTGTGATGCAGGATATTCTAACAGTTTTCTTTTATTACGAAAAAGCTTGCGTTTCCGGTCTAGCAACACTGTGATCTTGTAATAAGATAGCATTAGACTAGTATTCGTTACATATCGAGATAAGCGCATCAAGGTAAATAAATGTTATCAAGATATGACTAATAGGTAAGTGGGAGCGATCCCATGACCCATGGCGATACATGGCAACACAGATATTCTAATTATAACTAGGTACGTATTCTTTATCCGCTACCACAGTAAGTAGGTACCTTGTGCATGGGAAAACGCCATCGCCCCTTGTATCGTGTAGACAATTTTTAAGAGTTGTTAAGTAAGTAGGTACTAGGCAGGTACGCTGAATTATCTTAATACTTATCCGTTTGGGTGCCTGAGCAGACGTTGGCCCGAAAAGAAATAAAATTTTAATAGCGAATCGTAAAGCGCCTCCAAATAATTTTAAGAGGATGATTATGAAGCATAACAGCAAGTGGGTACATATAAAATGTAAATATTGAGTAAACAGCAAAATTCTCCACTCGCTAATCAAATAACATAACCGCACGACAGAAAGAAGTAGGTATGTAAGTGAATAAATAATAGGTAGTAAACGTGCTAAATATTTTCCTTATGAGGCGACAATTCATACATCATCATTCATTAAAGAAAATGTGAACCTACCTATAGTTTACCGCTTGTGGTTATTTTACTAGTTCTATGAAGTGAATGAAATAGGGATAGTGGTGTAGGTACCTACATCTTAATAGGTAGTAGGTAATATGTGAAAACAACAAACAACAGTTTATCCCATTGTACGAGTAGAACTAAACAGATGGCACGCTTTTGAGTTTCTCAATATGTTCGTGTATCTCTACATTTGCATGACTTATAATTTATATTTAGCACTTAAATGAGCCATGTTAGTACTCGACAGTGCAATGGAGTAAGCTCAATCCTTTTTGTCCTTGGATCCTTCCTGGGCTGGCGTCTGACATTAGGCATCATCATCATCTTCCTCCCGTCTGCAAGTTAGTTAGTCAGTTCTTAGTTCAGCTAAAAAGACCTCGAGTTATATATGTATTTCTGCATTTAAAATTTTAAAGGATTTTATTTTTGTAATTTTCTTCGCGGGCCGTATGTTTGTATCTAACTCGGGAATTTTGTGCCTGTATAAGTGGTTCCTGCACAGTTCCCTTTTTGTACTATCTGTAGGCATGAACACGATAAAGTCAAACACTACCGAATGGTTTTTTGTAAGGTTTTTGCCAATAGATATGTGTGATTCTTGAGGTAGGTTTCGGTGTAGCTTTAATTCACGCTGGCGAAGTCTTAAAAACTATAATAGGTTAACACAAAGTAGATATATTATAACTCTAGATAGGTATCTAATTCCATTCTCTATCACCAACAGTCACCTCGAAATAAGACTAAACAACGTGCTTACTGATCGTCAATGCCAAACGTTACGAAACCTATGTCGGTACAAATACGAATTGGCTCTAAGCTCCAATACTATCTAAGTACCTAATTTATAATCGACAATCTGTTAAGTAAAAGGTACGTGTTAACAATTCGCCTACAACGTAAATATGACATTGATGGAGAACGGAAATTAACAATCACTTGATCCGTGTCCGAGTACTGAGTAGTGAACTCATTATCATTAATCAGTTTTTTTAACTAAGTAGTCCGCCTCGTTAGGTCAATAGCCACAAATGATAGTGTATTTTAATCGATTTTAGTTAATTTTCAGGTCTGGCAAACTGCTTTGTTTCTCTCAAATTTTCCAACAGCGGACCGAACTTAGGCTTAAAAATGTAAGTACGCTTGATTGACTACTTGCCTTAATTTTTATATCATCATCGTCGTCGTCCTAGCATTATTCCGGTTAACGGCTGCATCCAAGACTTACGCCTTGGAATCCACGATCCGCTTTCTAGTGTAATCAGAATTGACTAGGGTTTGCAAAGTCGCGAAATTTTCAAAGCCCCGGGACACGAGACAGCCGACGTCCAAAGTCTCAGGACTTCCCGGGACTTGGAGACTTCGAAAATTAGTATCAAGTTAATTTTAGGCCAAAATTATGAATAGCAAATACTTTTGGTGAAAATTAACAATCATAATTAGGGTTTGGGACGTCTCGAGTTTAAAAGCGGGACTGAAATTCTTGTGCCCCTCGGACACGAGACAGCTAACGTTGCAAGTCCCGACGATTTCGAGACTTTTCAGAATAAAGTTATTTTCTGACAATATGTATGAATAAACCTAAATTTCGCTAAAAATCAAAAGTCATTGAACCTAAAATAAAATCCTAACAATTTGAACTTTAATTTCAGTCTAAATAATTTATTTTTCTTCTAAAAAGGATAGCCTTGCGCTAGGTATAAATCTTGTGACGCGGGGGACCTTACATTCAAACAATTTACATAAAAAGAGTCATCACCTAAATTGATATCAAAGTAATAACATGTGGTTGACTGACTGTACATCGTAGTGCTTTAAGGTGACGTCTTGCCATTGCAAGTATTGTATGCTAACATTTTTTGTTTCGAGTCTGTGTGGACTTTTGCAAAGTCCTCGACAGTACAAGATTAAAAAAAAATAGTAAGTACTGCTAGTTAGGGTTTAAGAACTCTCACAATTTCAAAGTCCCAAGACATGAGACAGCCTGCGCTGTTCAAAAAATTGAAATTAAATTAATTTCGGGACAAATGTGGTAATAAAATTAAATTTTTGAGGAAAATCAACAGTCACGAAACATCAAATAAAATCCAAAATAATCTTAAGGTAATGTAATTTCAGTATAAATAATATTTTTACTTCTAAAATACATTTCTCGCACTAAACTATAAATTCTCTGTTATGATGTAAGTACTTTACAAATATCAACAGCCACAAAAAACAGTTACCACCTAAAATAGTTTCACAGTATTTATTCACTGTGTACGTACACAGCAGCGGTTTAAAGGGGGATGCTTCACCATTTAGCACTGCGTCCAGTGTTGTGGGTTAGATCCTCACACGAAACAATATTTTGCGTGTGCCACAATTTGTGTTTTTTTGTGTTTTAATAAAAAGTATCAAATACAATACAATTTCGACAACTGTAGGTATCTTAACAAGAAAACTACACAGAAGATCACTTTTCACACCATACAATTTAATTGATCTGTGACTGACCTGACACAGACACAATATCAATCAAACGTCACAAAACGACCAATATGGCGGCGCGGCAAATGCATTTATTGTGTATTCAGTATTGTTACGAATTGAAAATAACGCCATCTATCGGTGAATGGGAGAACTAGATGAGATTAGATGTATCGGTGGTTTAAAGCTGTTTCATCTATCCTCTAATAGATGGCGTTGCTGTAAATAGAACAAACTAGAATGACCGCAAGCTACCAGAACTTTCGTGATGAGTCTCGAAAATACTAGTTATGTGTTACGGCCGGTATAAATACCACGCAGACGGGCGAGAAGAGACAGTCAATTGAAGAATCGACAGCGATCAAGAAGCGAAGGGAAATAAGAGGAAGTGTTTAGTGGTGTTTCTAGTAGTGTGAAATAAGTGTGTTTTTATTAGTGGTGTGTAATTAAGTGTGAATAGTGTTTGTGTTAAAATAAAGTACTTACAGTTTAGTCAGTTTTAAGTTATCGTCGAACCCCAGCTCGTAACAAATTGGTGTCAGAAGAAAGGGATAAATTATGCCGGTTATGCCGAAGGAAGAAACTGAAGGTGTGCGTACCAGGAACCAGCGCCAGCAAGACCTGGACCAGAGACGCTTCGGAGACGTTCCTTCTCCGTCGCCTGGAGGAACAGCTACAGCGCGACAAGGAGGAGCAGGCTCGCCGTCAAGAGGAGCAGGAACTCCGTCAACAGGAGCAGGCTCGCCGTCAAGAGCAGCACGCGCGCCGCCTAGAAGAACAGCTGCAGCGCGACAAGGAAGAGCACGCCCGCCGTCTGGAGGAACAGCTGGTGCTCATGAAGGACCTCAGCGCTGCAGTGGGGAAGGACTTGAAGGCGGTCAAGGAGGAACTCCAGCAGCACGAGGCCCGTATCAGCGACATTGAGAAGCGTGTACATGACCACCACGAGACCTGTGTTGCTGAAGTGGAGAAGAAATTGCGTGGGCTCGAAGTGACACCATTGGCTGTAGCGCCCTCACCTCGTGGATTTAAGGTTCCACCATTTGATGGCTCGTCATCATGGTCTGCATACAAGATCCAGTTCGAGGCTGTGATGCGATCAAATGGGTGGACCAAAGAACAGGCCTTAACCGCCCTAACCTTGGGCCTTCGCGACCGGGCCTTGACAGTGTTGGAGGCACTCGGGCAAGATGCCACCTACGAAAAGCTCCTGGAGGCGCTGGAGGCGAGATACGGTGACGCGCACCTTGAACACGTTTATCGTGCTCAGCTGAAGGACAGGACACAACGCACCGGAGAAACTCTGCAACAGTGGGCTCTAGAGGTGGAAAAGCTGGTCAGGAAGGCATACCAGTCGTCGCCTGCGCTTATTGACGGGAACCTCGTACAGGCGTTTACGGATGAGATTCGGGACCTGGAGGTAAGAGCAGCAGTAAGGCTTGGGCACTTCAAGGACCTCAAGGACGCTTTAGCCCACGCTCTGGAGGTGGAAGCAGTGCGACGCGACGATCGAGGTCACCGCATCAGGGAAGTTGTGTCGTCACCTCGGTGCTACAACTGCGGAGAAAGAGGCCATATCCGCTTGAGCTGCCCAAAGCGTAGGCAGCCTGGTGACACCCTGTCTCCACCAAAGGGGTCACCTGATGCGCCTGCCAGGCAGCGAGAGCAGGGAAACGAGTAGAAGCCAGGACTGCGGGGCGGGTGCTGGCTGATAATGGAAGAGCCCCAAGTATCTCGATCTCGCAATCATGTGACGGGAACAGCCTGATCATCGAAGGCGAAATTAACAGAACACCATGCAAGCTGACATTGGAGACGGGTGCTTCTCGGACAGTCGTCGGTTTCCATCTGGCAAGACGGGTTCTTCGGGGCTGCTTCAGAAACATTGAATATGTAAATCGGAGAACAGCTACCGGTCAGCACATAACCGTCCGAGGTGAAATGGAGGTGGATCTGAAGCTAGGCAACAAAGTTTACCGTCAAAATGTCATCGTAGCCGATATAGTGGACGACTGCATCTTGGGCCTAGACTTCATGCGGAAGTATCACTGCGAGATCGATGTTAACCAGGGAGTGTTGAAGTGTGGCTCGGAAGAAGTCTTCATGGAAGGTGCAA
Organism: Euclidia mi; assembly: GCA_944739405.2. Classification (NCBI taxonomy): domain Eukaryota; kingdom Metazoa; phylum Arthropoda; class Insecta; order Lepidoptera; family Erebidae; genus Euclidia; species Euclidia mi. Next base: position 32,768,834 of record OX123194.2, on the reverse strand, counting down.
CTTCAGGAAAAGTGTACTGCCTGAAGAATGTCATTCTTCACCCGCGGTCGGAAACGGTTGTACCAGTTTGTTTACCAGGGAATTCTGGTCGAGGGAACCGCTGCGTACTAATCGAAGGCCTAGAGAAAGAGGACTCGTGGACGATCGCACGAACCTATGTAAGGGGTACCAAAGTTTCATCAGTACACGCACTGAATGCAAGTGACAAGGAAGTGTCGCTCAAGAAAGGGACTGAATTGGGCACCTATGAAGGAGCGGCTTGGATGCGTAGATGTCAAGAGCAACCTAGCAGTGCCAAAGTTCAAGGTGCACAATTCGACGTGTCTACTCTTTTAGGGGACTGCGAAAGTACCCTGTTGGAGGAAGAGAAGACCGAGGCTCTGAAGATGTTGAACCGGTTCGCCGATATTTTCTCGACCAGTGATGCCGACATAGGGAAGACAGCACTAGCCCAGCACAAAATAAACACGGGAAGTGAAGCACCGATTCGCCAGCGACCAAGACGTGTGTAGTGGCACGGGAACGTGAAGTGGAAGCTATGATCGACGGTATGGTGAAAGAAGGCGTAATCGAGCCTTCGTCCAGCCCGTGGTGCTCTCCGGTTGTCCTAGTTAAGAAGAAGGATGGCAGCATGCGCTTCTGTGTAGACTACCGCCGATTAAATGACATCACGAAGAAGGACAGCTATCCGCTGCCAAGGATCGATGACTCACTGGATACGGTGACGAGGATGAAGTGGTTTTCTACCTTAGACCTAAAAAGTGGCTACTGGCAGGTGGAAATAGATCCTCGAGACAAGGAGAAGACGGCATTCTCCACAGGCAAAGGATTATGGCAATTTAACGTCATGCCCTTTGGATTGTGCAACGCTCCGGCTACTTTTGAGAGACTGATGGAGCGAGTGCGCATGGGACTAATAATAATAATAATAATATTCTACCACATACACACATCACCATCTAGTCCCAAACTAAGCAGAGCTTGTACTATGGGTACTAGATAATGGATAAACATACATATATACTTTTTTTTTTGTAAATACATACATATTATACATAGAAACACCCAGACCAAGACAAACATCCATGTTCATGCACACAAATGTTTGACTTGAGTGGGAATCGAACCCGCAACCTTCGGCGTAGCAGTCGCTTACACTACCGCTGCGCCAACCGGTCGTTAACTAATTGGACTAATTGGAGACGCCTGCCTGGTCTACTTGGATGACATCATCATCGTGGGGCGCACCTTCCAGGATCACCTTCGAAACTTGGAGCAAGTGCTGTCAAAGATACGAGGAGCCAATTTGAAGCTGAGTCCGAAGAAATGTGCGTTATTCAGACGGCAAGTGAACTTTCTAGGTCATGTGGTCTCGGAGAACGGTATTCAAACCGACCCGGATAAGATCATTGCCGTGAAGGAATGGCCAGTTCCAGAGAACAAAACGCAGGTCAGAGCATTCCTCGGATTATGCTCCTACTATAGACGGTTTGTGAAGAACTTTGCTGACATTGTTCGACCTCTTCATAAGCTCACTGAAGACAGAGTACAGTTCTGTTGGAATGAGAGCTGTGACGTTGCATTCCAGAAGCTCAAGGAACATCTGTGTACTGCACCTATTCTAGGCTACCCTGACAATGCATGAATTCATAGTTGACACAGATGCCAGTAACACCGGAATTGGCGGCGTGCTGTCACAGAGGAAGGGTGATCAAGAAGTTGTTATAGCATACTTCAGCAAGGCCTTATCCAAACCAGAAAAAAACTACTGCGTCACCCGGCGGGAACTCTTGGCTGTAGTAAAGACCTTGCAGCATTTCAACAAATATTTGTTGAGACGTAAATGCCACCTGCGAACCGACCACGCTGCGCTGAAATGGCTACTTCAATTTAAGGACCCAGAAGGACAAGTAGCCAGATGGATTGAACTACTGCAAGAGTTTGATTTTGTAATACAACATCGCAGCGGCAAGTCCCATGGTAACGCAGATGCCCTATCGCGTAGGCCGTGTCCCGACCAGTCCAAGCACTGTACCCGACAGGAAGCAAAGCAGGCAGCATTAGTGAGGATGTTGAAGACGGATCTGAGCGACGAATGGAAAGAAGCTTTGCGAAGTGCTCAGCAAGACGACAAGGATATACAGCCGATTCTTGAATGGAAGAAATCAGACGCTCCTAGGCCCAAATGGAGTGATATCGCAGCAATGGGCCCCATTACCAAGAGTTATTGGGCACAGTGGGAAAGCTTGGTTGTCCAGGATGGAGTTCTGTGCCACAAATGGGAAAACGCTCGCGGTAACCAGTGCCATTTGCAAATGGTAGTGCCTAAAACTAAGGTGCCGGAAGTCTTGCAGCTCTATCACAATGGAGCTTCGGGAGGTCCCATGGGAGTTATGAAGACGCTTACTAAGATCCGAGAGCGGTTTTATTGGCTCCCCTGTCGGGATGACGTCGAGGATTGGTGCCGCAAATGCACAAGTTGTGCGGCTGTGAAGGGGCCACACACTCGTAGCAGAGGTGCATTAAAGGTGTACAATGTGGGAGCCCCATGGGAGCGCATAGCATTGGATGTCGCTGGACCATTTCCGGAGAGCCAGCACGGAAACAAATACTTCTTGGTTGTGATGGATTACTTCACGAAGTGTTTGCAATCCCAAATCAAGAAGCTACCACAGTGGCCGATAAGCTGGTGCATGAAGTCTTTTGTCGGTTCGGGGTGCCCTTGGAAATCCACAGCGATCAAGGCCGGAACTTCGAATCTGAGGTGTTCAAGGAGACTTGTCGCGTAATGGGTGCACATAAAACCAGGACCACGGCTTATCATCCGCAATCAGATGGCATGGTTGAACGGTTTAACCAATCACTGGAAAGGTACCTGGCGAAGGTCGTGGAGAGCAAACAAAGAGATTTGGACAAGCACATCCAACCATTTGTCCTGTCATATCGCAGTGCTATCCACGAAACCACAGGAGTAACACCAGCTTTTGCCAATTTCGGTAGAGAACTACGTTTACCTGCAGACTTAATCACCGGTATTCCACCAGAATCTCCACGCAATATAACGGATTACGCGACCGAGCTACGCAACAAGATGAACGACGTATACGAGCACATCAGGGAGTCAGGACAACAGATGTCTGAGAAGATGAAGACTCGCTACGACCGGAAGGCGAATAACAAAGGCTTCGATGAGGGATCATTGGTGTGGCTTCATAACCCAGTACGAAGCAAAGGTATATTGCCTAAGTTACAAGCCAGATGGGACGTGTCATATCGCATAATTACCAGGATGAACGACGACACCTATCGAATCCAGAAGGGGTCGCGAGGTGCACCGAAGATAGTTCATGTGGACCGGTTGGCTCGTTACTATGGGTCCAACGATGTTCGAGACGAACACGTTTAAGAGGGAGGCCGTGTTACGAATTGAAAATAACGCCATCTATGAATGGGAGAACTAGATGAGATTAGATGTATCGGTGGTTTAAAGCTGTTTCATCTATCCTCTAAGAGATGGCGTTGCTGTAAATATAACAAACTAGAATGACCGCAAGCTACCAGAACTTTCGTGATGAGTCTCGAAAATACTAGTTATGTTTTCCGGCCGGTACGCAGTTGACCCCCCCCCCTCCCCCTAGAGACTCAAAAATCCCTACAATTTATATTTTTCCAATAGGTACTTTTCACATTTTACATATCAAAGTCAAAGTCAAAATCCTTTATTCATTTGGGTCACAATGTGACGCTCATGAACGTCAAAATAATAAATTCATAAAATAATTACTTAAAGACTCTAACATTTAGGTACATTTAAGTACTGCCACGTTCGTAAAGCAAGGGCGTAGAACCATGAGAAAGAACGGGCAATAAAACTCACGGTCACTCTTTTTCATCGCCAGGTTTTGCATAATACTTACACATAATTTACATTTTGTAAGGTGCTGCAACTGTTACACCTTCTATATCACTTGTATATATTTACTGTACATAATAATAGTCAAGCATAATTCTTAATTTTAATTTTGATGTTCATTTAGTTAGCCTCCTCAGAATAGACATGGTGGGAGCATCCACTTACATTATATATACCTAATAATGCAGGCAATCCGCGAAAGTGATCAGAACCATGATGGAAAGGATGCAGTTAAATATTAAAATGTAATACCAGCCCGCAAGACCGTCATCGACCAGTCATCGCAAGTAGCATCCGTTCACGAGTATGACGCATGTGCCAGCCATCATCCCTCTCGCCATATTAGAGGGAAAGGGATGACCCGACACACGACGCCACCACAAGAAATGACATTTTAGTGATAATGACGACAACGGTATACGAACCGGCAGTATCAATTTGCCCCCCGCCCCCCCCCCAGACCACCGGCTGGCATCCTTGCCCCCCCCCCTATGCAATCGGCTGGCGACGCCCTTGATAGGCTGTATTATATTACGCTATGCGCCACAGGAACGGAGCAGTTTATAGAAAAGGTTTGTAATTTGTTCAGTAACTACACTCTCGTAGCGCCTGTCTACAAATCTTTATACTGGATCCGTCAACGGCATGCTACGCCACTGCTAAGAATCAGGGATTTGTCAATACTAGGAGTCATATGGCACTGTGGCTGACTCTTCTGAATTGTAACGCCAAACACTATACCTAAGGAAAATGACTAGCTTACATGAAGTATACCTAATATACATTTTATTTAACTTAAACATTAGATACTTATAATTATTTTAGTACCTACTTACTTATCAGGTATAGCCTAAAGGTACTACGTAGTAGGTACATTATGAATAATAAGTAGGTAAATATTTATAGGTATTAACTAGGTAGATATTTGATCATGTGCATACCACTTGAATAGGTAGGTAGGTACCTAAGTACTTTTCGTATAGTTAAGTGCACCTATGTATTAAGTAAAGTACCTGTACAGATACATAGTTCTAGACACAAACAGTTTCTTTGATTTATTTCTTTACTCGTTTTACTCTCATGAGAGTTGCTTGGGGCTGATAGTATTCTAGAAGTACCCTGATACATTACATCATTAGAGCTGTTTCCGGAAACTATTTTCTGCAGACTAGAAAAGGCATATAGGTACGAGGCAACGAAAATCCTGCATCGCACAGGGAGGATGGGACGATTTCATTATTCGAACTGCCTGATGCTGATTTGGGGAGCATTCGCATTCTGTCGAATGTCAGTTAGGTACCTATGTCTGTCTACTCATAGTGTGAATTGATTTGCTGTTCTTATTAGACTGGCAATGTTCATAACTTGAAATCGTGACCGCTTGTATGAAATTTAGACCAGAACATTGTCGTGCTCATAGAAATATAAATAAGAGAGAGAGAATAGAAATATAAATACCTAAGAGAGATAATATCTGTGGTTGTGCTCCAGAGTGCGTGTAAAGCTCGTTCTTGTTAAAGGACAAGAATCGTTGGCAAATCGAGGGCTTCGACGCGGTCTAAAAACTCCGCGCTATACCTATTTGGCCACTCACACGAAAAAAACAGACAAAAGATCGACCTATAAACTAGTCAAAAGATGTTCTCATTTTTATTTTTCTTTTCCTCATATTGTCGCCATGTTATGAATTTTACGTCCCAGAGGTAATATGAATAGGGGCGACCGGGCGAGCCTATTGCTGTTACCGGCCCCATTGCCAGACTCTGTGCTACTACTGAGAATTCGAAAAATCCCCGTAGGGACCGTAGGTAACACTTTTGCCTGGCCCGGGAGTCGAACCCTGGGCCTCCTGATCCTAGTAGACGCATCCCAGATAACAAGAAACTTGCAGCATTACATCTTTTACATTGTCATCTGGGATACGCTATCTAGTTAATACGGAGGCAGCTATCAATTTAATAATCTAATAATCTCATCAAAATACCTAAGTACCTAGTTAGGTACCTAGGTAAATAGTTTAGTGCTCAGAAACTTGCAAAGGCGTTTTAACAGATCGATGGAGTATTGGTCAGGACAGAGACCTATTGTTTTTCGAAATTCATTTAGTAGGTAAGATATGGCTTAGCACAGAACCTACATAGCATTTTTGTATATACCTAAACAACCGGCTCCTAGAAGGTGTAGGTAAGTCTTAGGTGAAGTCGGTACATTTGGTACCGACAAATTCAGGTTTCACGCTTCGATAATTTTACGGAAGCTGTGAGCTGGTTGAGTGTCTATTTTGCAGCTATCGGTACTGTTCGCCTACTGTAGACTTACAATGCTGGCCAAAACTTCAAGATCATTAGTAAAAGACGTTAGTTATAGACAATAATCACACGCCTTACTTCGAACATATGCAGATTTGTTGGTACAAGCACCAAGTGTAGTAGCACCATGTGCTAACACAGCATTGGTAAAATGCAAGGGGGTTACCCCCGCCGTAAGTAACGCAGTCGCTTAACTGGGCAGTAGGGAAAACGCGTTAATAATTGTTTAATAGATATACCTGCCTAATTTTGAAAATAAATATGTGAGTGATTAACTGCAACAATAGCCGAGTGGAGTGACCGACAGACTGATATGCAGAGGGTCTCGAGTTGGAGTCCACGGCACTTTCGAAGTTAGGTAAATAGTTAATTATCGCTTGCTTATCGCTCAAGGAAAACTTTGTGAGGAAACCTGCATGTCTGAGAATTCTCCATAATGATCTTGAAAGACATGTGAAGTCTGCCAAGCCGCACATGGCTAGCGTGGTGGACTATGGCCTTCACTATCTATGGGCCCGTGCAAAGCAGCCATGGGACAGTATATACGGACTGATGACGCTGAATGAGCTAAAGTTGACTTTTACTTGTTCTCCCGAAAACGTCCGATCCTGGGTCCTTTAAGCGGGGCGTGAAAAAGCATCTCTCAAGGTCGTCAAAGTGAGGGCCGCAATGTCACATTGCTTAACCCACAGATGAAACAAGAACCAGATGTAGCGTATTCGTCCAACTAAGTGAGGCACGTTGACAGCTATGTGTGCGTGACATTTGGCGACGGGCACTGTACGGACACGCGCGTCTATGTGTGTGTAAAGTTGTCAGATTATGAATAATTTCCCACTATTTTGCATATAGTTTTTGCAAACGAATATAAAAATATTACATAGGTAATATTTTATATTCGTTTGTGGTTTTGAAGAATTTACCATAGATGTAATTAATGCTTTTAATATGTAATGCTGTTGTGAAAATTATTCAAATAAAAGATACCATTAAAGTATGCTTTTATAAATACATTTCTTAAAAAATGTAGGCTCCGAGTTAAGTTTTAACTAATTTTATTCGTAAATTGAGAAATAAATAGATAGGCTTGCGTCATAAATATTAATTAGCTAAAAACATTTTGTCATGCATACCTACAATAAATTATGAATATCATAATCATAAATCGTAACCAAAAAAAATTGCAATTAAAAATAAATAATGGCTACAATCAATAATTTCTGTTTCTGTACTTAATGTACACACGGCGCCAAGTCAAGCTAAATAGTCGAAGTACGATTTTGATACTTATTCCCTACGCCATAAGAACGGTACAAAGGTCTAACAACGGTACAAAGGTCAAAGTGTATAGCTTGACAAGTAGCCGCGTGTACACGAATATTTGGATCGTTTGGGGATCGAACTCAAAACAATGTATATACTAATGGAAATCCTATTAGTATATTTATAAGAAAAAATATAATCTACAATATACTTTTACAATACGTTAATGTATTTTTCATTAACATGACAATCATTATTACCTACATAATCAATTGACAAGTGCATTTTCCCTAATTCAGGGAAAACGGTGTCGACGTAAACTGGCAACACTTACATATTTTCTGCAGAAATACGAATTTTATCGAAATAATATTATAAAACGGTCAAATAATCCATAGTTATCTGTAAGAATATATTCCATCTTCCCGTATTTGCTTTTAGAAACAACTTTTACAATGTTTAAATACGCAGGACGGAATTTTATGAATTTAAAAGCTGGATCGATCGTGGCGTGTGAACTGTGCGATGCTTCGCAGCGCACTGAGTCGAGTTTGTATTCGCTTTTCAATTTTGTATTTGCTTTAGTGGCCTCACGCAAGTATTCCGCGCGCTCTGTCTGCCTTTTATTCTATAGTCTTAGGCTTAACCAGCAATTGGGGATGGTGGCCTTCACAATAGGACTTCACTGTCAGCTTACCATCAGGCAGCGTGAAGTCAATTTGACAGGTAGGTATTTTCAATAAAAAAAAAAACGTTACACACCAACAGGCACATCAAATACACTCAATACTAAACGAGTAGGTACCTATTGGCATTCGCAAATACTTACGTTACAATACTTCAGTACCTAACTACCTTTAGGTAAGTATATGATATTGATAATTATTGAGGCTTATAGAATTAAAGTTAGCTAAATCCATGTAGGTACATCCTTTGTGTCATAGCTAACTCTGATTATATGTATACCTAAGCCTCAATTAAAGATTGCGCTTTTTACACCTTCATTGTTTTGAGTATCATTTGGTTTTCCTAGTCTAATTTTCGAACTATTTGGCCGGTAGTGTAATGACTTAAATTGGTAATTAAAAATACGGTAGGTACCGAGGTACGTAATTAAAAATAGTAGTTAATAAGCCAGGTTCCTTTATAATTAGGGCGTGCAGTGACGGTACTAAAATAAACACCCATTTAATTATTGTCCGATACTGGCACGAGCTCATGATTTGGGAAATTCGATTGTTTTGGAAAAAAAAAGCAATTAAATTTGGATTTGGCAATTTGAAGAAATTACTTGAAATACGTTGGCTTCCTTAGTAATCTTAGTATCTATAGGTATATTCCTTCCTTCCTCATTAATTGTTTTTTTTTTTAAATCTTTCATTGTGCCAAAAACCTCAGATTTACCTACCTACATAGAACCGCAGAGGATTTCGTGTGCCGATTCCAAGTGGAGTCTGCCCCCCAGTTTAGTTCGTAGTTGGCGGCGCTGGCGTTGTTTCTCCGTCTCTCTTGCTCTCGTAGTTAGGATACACTGGGGTAACGTCTGTCTCTCTTGCTCTTACACTGAAGGAACGACTGCCATGCCGCCAAGCGGCAATTTGGGTCGCAGAAAGTTTGTCTTCAGAGAGCCCATTAAGAAATGTGCTTCTATGTATAAATCTGAGTTCTTTGACTGTGCAAATGTACACTGGACAAATGCTTCACCCAAAGATTTCCATACGTGCTTGTCGCACGCAACCTCAAGCCAGCTGCTGTGGTAGGTCGACTTCCGGAGCCGGCCTCGACGTCGTCAACGATATTTTGGCACCCAGTGATGAGATTTTTGCCCAACGAGTCTCGTGCGCCGTATGCACGAGAATCGTGGCCCATCCATTTGAGGGTACCAGCCTTTCCCCCCACATCTCTTATTTCGTTTAACAGCACAGTTCAGTGTTCCGCATCCTATCTATAAATGGATACATCTAGGATATTGCGCTTCATAGCTCTATGACGCTAACATGCAACTTTTTCAAATTGGTAAGTGACCAGGTTAGAATGGGAATTAATTGAACTAAATAGATTAAATTTGTAAGATAAAGGGGCGTATATGACAAAATTAAAACAAATAGAATGGAAAAATAATAGTGGAATTTTATTCGGCAGCCGCATTTTGAGTTTGTCTGGCGGCTTGTCTTTCCTTTTTCCTTTTCAAGAGCATCTGCTTCTTTTCTTCTGGTGTCTTCTTTAATCCCTTCATCTTGCGAGTCTGCAGGCGATTGATATCTTGCTTGCCCATATGGATACGGCCCAACTTTGAGCCAAATGGATCTCTCGAAATATTCTTCTTGACAACATTTCTTACTTCTTGTGGTATTCTGCATGCCTCCTTGTAAAGATCATCTGATGCTAATCTTGTTCTTCTTAGTTTGAAATCAATTGAAGGGCCTGGAAATTATAGATAGAAACATTAAAAGATTTGGTGCAGCCATATTTTTTAAATAATGTTTAACTAGGTACCTAATAAAAGTCGAAGAATGAGTCCCTGCGCCCATTAGTCTGTCAGTGAAGCAGAATAATTTTAACGCCATTATTATGCCAGAGCTGGCATGGTTGTCATCTAGGACTTTCGTGAAATTTTTGGTATTGATAGCAGTAGGGCTGTTACTGCAACTCTACATTCTGGTGTGTATTTTTCTATGTGCTTCATTCTGAATGTTAAAATATAATGGTAAACAAAGCACACACTATATTTTAAGCATCTGAAATCAGACACCAAATACAGTAAAACTGCAAAGAAGCATGATTTACACATTTACCAATTATCGATTCTAATGAAATCTGGTCAATGTGTTCTTTGGATCATATAGATGTTAATGAGTGGTAAATACATACAGTGGCGTAGGAAGGGGTGGCGGCGGGGGCGGTCCGCCCCGGGTGCCACCCTTTTTAGGGTGCCACCCATCCAAAAAAAGGGGTGACACCCAAAACTCAATCAGCACTACGAGAGTTAGCCCGGAATTGTTAGGTATCAACTAAAAAAAAAAGGTCATCCGCCAACTTCCGCCCCGGGTGCCACCCAAGCTAGCTACGCCACTGAATACATATATGTATATCAATCTCTTAAAGGCAGCAAAGGCCTAGTGGAGATACCAGCAGATTGCCATACAATTTGACTGCATGGTTGGCATACTGGTTTAAGCGGCCTCCTCATCGCTTGATACTGCGCTGAGTGTTGTGGGTTCGATCCTCACATGAGGCAGCACTTTGAGTAATTCACAAATTGTTGTTTCGAGTCTGGGTGATCATTGTGTCAGTTAGTTCAGGATTTAGTTCTAATTTGGGAACTCTCACGAGTTGTCAAAAAAATAAAAAAATATGGGTATCAGATTTGACTCCACTGTGTGCACCATTTGCATGCATTGAATTGTTAATTATCACCTGACACATGCCTCACAGAGCATGTTTAACATTTGGTAATGGTTGTTTTAGGAAAGTACCTTTGAATATACTACTATACTAGTCTAAACCATGGAATATTGGAATCCCTTTCAGCATACCTTGGGTTGCATCTGAGATAGTGTTAGAATAGGATTATATGCATACCAATCTCTTCCAGCTCAATTCTGGGTGTGCGCTGACCACTCTTCTTTAGCAATATTTTGTAGGATCTGAAGTATATACTGCCATCTTCAGTAGCTGTGAAACTAAGCACATGTTCTAATCCTTGCAGCCTGATTGCTTCCACCTGAAAAATGTTAAACACAAAATGTGAATTCAAAAAATTCATTCCCTACGAAATAGTTCATCCAAGTAAAATAAAAATTTTGCTACTTATTTTTAAATGAGAACAAACTTTAAACATAACTAATATTATATACTAATACATAAACACACAAATGTATTTGGTGTTTATTAATCAGTTTTATTTATAGATTTGTTCTTTTCTGATCTATCCAAAGGTTGCCTGTAATTCAAAGAAGTTAGTACTAACCTTCTCCCTGTTAAAGAAATCTATGAATAATGATTTCAGACGCTTCATATCTTGGTTCAAATCCCACACTGGCCCATTGAAAATAAGGCAAGGTTTCATGCCAGCTAATACTTTAGCATTCTGGAACTCTGTCATTGCCTTGTAGTTGTCTGCTCCAAGTTCAATCATGTCTAATATGCCATAGTCAAATGTTCGCCCAAGGATTATATTGTGTGGTCTTTTCTTTGAGTGAGAACCAACACCAAATAGTGCTGCTTCCTTCTTGTAACACAATCTAGAAATAAATAAAATATAAATGCACTAACAGTTAAGATAGCACTTTAACAATCAGACACATAGAAATTATTATAGTTTTCATATTCTTCTTAAAAATATAGTTAGTATTTATTCTATTGCACCAAGTGATACTAACATATTTTTTAAGTTTGTTGGTAGATGCAAACAAAAGTTAGATGCAATGATTGAAATGCAATCAATATAACCATATTGCTACATAAATCAAATATCTAAAAGCTGAAAAACAGTATACTCACTTCTCAATAAGAGTTGCATCTTCAAATGGAACAAAGTCATTCTTACGGCTAAGATAAGCCCCATCTGGTTTCTTCAAGTCATATATGTCTTTTAAAAGCTTCCGAGTACGTTCTGAAGGATTACGCCCTTGTAGAAATAAACATTGTTTGGGTCCTTCGATAGCTTTGGGCTCCTTGGACTGAAGGACTTTTTTACCTTTCCTAGTCGTGGGTTTACTGCAATAAACAAAAGATAAATTAGTAAATCAATAAAAGTGTTTGACAAATAAGCTCATATACAAATAGTCTTACTTTACTCTCTGCATTACACCCATTTGGATATTATATTTTGGATTACAACAAAACACGTGGGTCTAACCAAATTAAATGACAGATTACGCCGAACGCATTTGTCAAATAATGTCAATAGATGAATCACGGATTTCACAACCCGTAGCAAAATATTATATGACTATCTCTTTCTTACTAAGTACGCTTGCAATATGTGAGACTGAGAATGAAAAGTTTGACGAAATATTTATTTATACACTTTGTTCGATCTGAAACGCGTTCAGTTGTCAAGTTCGTTTTTTGACATTTGACAAGAATAGTTCATCATACGCAGCATAATAAAGGTCTTCTTGCTTTCATAAAATAATAGAACAACCTAACGTAGGTATGTACCTAAATCTTACCCAAATACAACAACAGGATACTCAGCACCTGCTATTTTTCACTGTTAAAATGTCAACAATATTTGTACCAATATAAAAAAGGAATTAACTCTTGTTATTTCTTAAGTAATTTGAAAGCAGCGATAGCCTAGTGGAGATACCAACAGACTGCCATGCATAGCGTATCGGGTTCGATTTCACGGCGCGCACCAATTACATTTCGGAGTTATGTGCATATTGAATTGCTAATTATCGCTTGCCCCGTGCCTCGGAGAGCACGTTAAGCCGTGGGTCCCGGTTGTCAGCAAGGGTGCTTGTACACGGTACATGTAGCTGGAGCAAGTAAAGGTGCGGGTTATACGCGTGAGCGGCGTGAGTAATATGCGCAAGCTACTTGTTCAAGTTACTCGATTGTACTTGTACGTGGTGCAAATAACTGGAGCAAGTAAAGACACGGGCTACTTGCGCAAGCTGTGTGTACAAGTTATTTGTTCGTGGACAAGAGCTAGGTACATGTGCATGCTATTCGCGCGGTAGCTTTATGATTTGAATCGCGTCAAAATATCTCGATGAACGAAAATTCTTTTAAAATCATATGTTAAAAATGTAATTTTAACAAGTAACATGCGCGAGTGACCCGCACGCGCCGCAGAGCACGCGAATTACTTGCGCGGGTGGCTCGCATTGGTACATGCTCGAGTCGCTGGACCCGCACATTTTTTGAAACGATATGTTTACGGTGCATGTAACCCGCGCAAGTGCCTCAACATGCTCAAGCTACATGCACCGTGTACAAGCATACCCTTATAGGGCGTCAGTCAGTACCTTCTAAATAAACTGACACTGGTCTAAACGTAAACCATGGAATATCGCTATCCCTTCGGGTTGCGGAGGTCAGACAGGCAGTCGCTCTGTGGAAAAGCTAATGTAATATTTAGCCAAATCCGGTTAGACCAGTAAGCTCAGGTTAGACTAGTATCCCCAGGTTGAAACTGGGATAACGCTAGGAGGATGATGAGTTCAGTAATTTGTACGAGAAGTGTAATTATTTTTTTGTTAATTCACTTTTATAGAAAAAAGTATTAGTAATTTTAACCTAGGGAATATGCATGATTTTTTATGACTTAAAAAAAAATCATTTTCATCATTAAAACACAGAATAAAATATAAATAGGTTTGAAAGTAGGTATTCAAATTATTTTGCAAAGTGAAATTGAAAACATTGAATAAAATCGAGCCGCTCAATCATCTTACTAGTAGGTATTAGTACCTATTGTATAGTAAACTTACCGAAGTGCTAAAACTCTAAGTAGTAAAAGTACCTACATCCGATAAAGTGTTTTTTTGTATTCCAAGCGATGTGAATATTCGAAACCTTTAATGTTGAGAAGGGATAAAGTATCTCAATTATAGTGTTTATATTGTTGTGAAGGTAATTTTAGCATTCTTAGTATGTTATGTTTATATAAACGAAGCGAGAATTATAGTAGTAGGTAAGTTTTAAATCAGCACAAAAATGAGTTTAAAACCAACCAAGCCTAAGGTAAAGGCTCCTAATACCGAGGTAGTCAAAATCGGCTCCTAATTCCGAGGTATTTTTGTTTTCGCTCTTATCTTTTGAATTTATGTAACTACTTAAAAACAGGATTCACTCATTCCATGTTTCAAACTTGCTCACATACGTGAAGTTCGTAAGTGTAACCCCGGAGCAACTAGCTAAAATCAATCAGTCTCTGCCACGGTGTCGACGCGAGTGGTTTTTAGGGTTCCGTAGTCCTCAAGGAACCCTTATAGTTTCGTCATGTCCGTCCGTCTGTCCGTCCGCAGCCTAGCTCAAAGATGCCTGGTGCTAGAAAGCTGATATTTGACATGAATATAGACATTAGATATTGTAACAAAACTGTAGAATAAAATTTAGGAAAATATTTTTTTAAGGGTATCTCCCCTACATATATAGTGGGGTTGAATTTTTTTTGGTTGAGTACTCCATTGTTTGGGGTATCATTGGATAGGTTTTAAAAAAATATTATTAGTTTGCTCAAATCATTTTTCGATCAAGTGATTGTTTTGTCAAATATCAAGCTTTGAAGTGAAAAAAATTGTTAGACTCAAGTGTCCCCTCCCTCTGCCGGCTAAACTATTAATTTGGAAGAGGTGAAACAAATCACAAATGTAGTACATATAACGAATTTAAAAGTAAAACTATCACGGCTAAGTAGATTTCACTAGTTTACGAGTAATCGTCGGTTAACTTATAAACACCAATTTCTGTGAGTTTACATTGGGAGCGCTAGCTGAATCATAAAGATGCCCGTTTTTAGTTCCATGTGAAACAGAAGTTACTATCAATAATGGCCATTATGGGCAACTACGGAACCCTACATTGCGCGTGGCCCGACACGCACTCGGCCGGTTTTTTTCATATCAACACAGATCCTGTTAGGTAAGTGAGCTCATTTTTTAACGTAAATTTTTGTTGTGATTTTAACATAAGGTGTTGAAGGTAAGCAATTTGTCAGTATTTTGTGTTATTTTACTTGCCATAATTATCAAGATAATTTATGTTTTAAATTGATTTAGTATCTAAAAATATAAAACAAAATACCACGGAGTTCGGGTACGTTTTTTAAGCGTAGTTCCTAATTCGGAGGTACCATCGGTAATAGGAGAAACACTACATCGTATTCACTTGCTTATTACTTTTAATACAATATTTTTTTTAATGAGGCGTTTGTTCATTTAAAATGATTAACCTTTCGTATGCTTAAGAGCAGATCTGCACGAGACACAATAGATTTATAATTATGTCTGGTAACCCAGCATACGAGAGGTTAATATTCTTTGGAAGTAAATACCTAATTCCGTGGTATGTTTTATTGGATAGAAATCTTATTAAATGTTGTCAAACATGATCCAGAAAACAACTTTTATTTGAAAGGCCTAAATAAGAAGTAGCTCTTTAGTCTAACAAAATGTAATTATTTTGTACAGATTTTGACTGATATTAACACTTTTCAATCACAGAAATGTTGGTACCAGTAAGACTTGTATAAGTTATTTATTCGACCGAATTTTTATGGGTCGGAATTAGGATTACAAATTACAGGAATTTCTCCCAATTCCGAGGTAGGATTTTTGTATACCTCGGTGTTAGGCTCTATGAGCTCCTAATACCAAGGGTATGCCTCCGTATAAGGATCTCCATAGAGCCTTATACCGAGGTATGGCAACCAAAAATAGTACTTTAGGGCTCCTTAAACCAAAACTTTTCTCGCCATATCGGAATCCTTTATACACGCGCCGGCCGCCCTGCTACAATTTAGCGTTTGCGCTTAGCCGCATTTTGGATTTTCTTGATACCTACCTACTAAGATATATTCAAATTTTATATGAACGAATAAATGTGTTATTAATAATTTAGAATAAGTAAACTATCTACTTGAAATTTAATAAAACTTTTTAAAACACTTATTATTTTATTTATATACACCTTTGTGATTAGAGTAGGAGCATATTTTCAAGAAATAGCACTACTATTTTACTATTATTATTACACTTATAAAATTGCTGTACGGAGTCAATTAACTCCTTTTTATTCTACCTCGGAATTAGGAACCGTCTACCGCGGTATTAGGTTTCAAGCCTGAAAATACCTCGGAATTAGGGAAAATCGATTTTACTATAAAACTATTTTTTTCATGAATAAATCTTTTGAAAAGTCACATAATAATAGAAGTTATACAAAATTTAATGTCCATTTTAGCTGAAATAATATTTTTACATAGGCTAAAATATTTACAAATGCTTATTTTTCCTGCTTACTTCCAAATGTCACGAAATACCTCGGTATTAGGAGCCTTTAACTTAGTTCCAAAAAGTTTAATTAAACTTTCTTTAAAAACCTTACTAAACTTATTCCTAATATAGTATCACACCATTTTTATGATTGAATAAAAAAGTAGGTAAGTACTTAAGTATTCACAAAAAAAAATTCATGTATATCGGAATAGAGATTTATATTATAGGTACATACATCAAGTAACTGACTGCCTCTGTGGCCCTGCGGTAGTGTAAGCGACTGCGGATTGCATGGAACCCGGAATGCCGAGATTTCGTAATTCCGGAATTTCAGACCTTTCTTTCCGATATTATAATACCGGAATTGAAGGCCCAAATATCGTAATTCCGGTATTCATAAATAATACAAAGTGATTTTTCTAGATGATTTTTTTTGTGAACGTGGCCAATAATACACAGTGTTAGGTCACCATTCCTTCTCCAGTGACTTCGCGCTTCTTCTTGAATGTTTCCCATGTTCCCCGACATTTTGCTTATTCCGTGAACGATCCGAGACCATAGCCGACAATGAAGAATTAAATGTAATCATGGAAGCAGATCTAAAGCAAACCACATCAGAGTTAGCTTCTATTTAGGTGTTAGCGACGATTAATGAAAATTCTAATTCTCTTAAAATAAATTAGAAAGGAAACAATTGCAGAAATAACTAAGTGAAGTACACTAACAAACACGCATTGTGCTATGAGAGCTTACTCAACCGTCACAATATAGAGATAATATTGAAACCTATCGTATCTTGTGATGAAAAATGGGTCCGGCCCGAAAATAGGAATCGCTCATCAAAGCGCTTGAATCAATGAGAACCCGCTAACTCCTGCACAAAAGAAAGTTCATTCAGAAAAAGTACTAGGTAGTTGTTGGTATATATATATATATATACCTGTATATGTATATACTGTCCCACTGCTGGGCACGCTCACGTGCGGGTTGTCAGACTTCACATGTTTTTCAAGAATATTAAGGAGAATTCTCGGATATGCAAGCGATCTTCTTCTTCTTATCGTGTCGATGGCAACACATTAAATTAGATTTGGGCCAAAACTCGGCCACTCGAATGGCATTTGGCCTTGCCTCATACAGGTTGTCGAGCGTACACGACTCCAGGCCTGCGGGGCACGAAAGCAAATGGCCCATCGTCTGTAGTGACGCGCCACAGCCGCATTTATTCTTGCTTGGGTCTATGAATCCCCACCTTGACAGATTGTCCTTGGATCTACCAACCTGGGTACGCAGTCTATTGAGCGCCTTCCAGGTTGGCAAAGGAAGCCTGTTTCCTGCAGGTAGTTTTTCTGCCAAAGGGACGAAGGTTGGGCTAGGGAATCTGTCAAGCCAAATGTTTTCTCTGGCCTTGGGAGCATTGTTAATTTGTTATCGCTGGCTGGGGTGGTACCTACTGAGAAAACTTTTTCGGCTTTTCAACCTCTCTGTGGCAGGGCTTTGGCCATACAGTGGGTGTCTCGCGTCTATCACCTGTTTTCATTTTTCTATAGAGGAGGGTACTTCTCTGCGGACAGATGGAAGGGCAATGCCTGCCAGTGGATATAGCATCTCTACCCGAGTCGGCTTCAAACATTCAGTTATTTGCCGGCACGTTTCGTTTAGAGCTATATCCACTTTCTTGGCGTGAGACGATCGGTGCCCAACTGGGCACCAGGGCCGAACCTTCCCTATGTGCAATGTGTGCGGCGCACACAGGCGCCAGTGTGACAGGGGCGCCGCGCGCCGGGATGTGCGTTAATTATAACACTTATTTTCGAAAAAGGATGCCAAAAAAGGCGCTTCATAGATTTCGCACACAGGCGCAGTGGCGTAGGAGGGGCAAATAATTTAGGCCGGAACTGTTAGGTAACGACTAAAAAAAAAAAAGCGTCATCCGACCTACGCCACTGCAAAGGCGCTTCATAGATTTCGCACACAGGCGCTGCATTGGGTCGGAACGGCCCTGCTGGGCACGCATATTCGCCCGCAGAGAAACTCAATGCCAATCCTGTGGTACGCAAAACTGAAGGCGCAGCGCCCCATTTTGAGGACGTTAAGCGGAGTAGAGGGTTATTACGTGCAGAGACCTTTTGTTATAACTGTCGCAATTGGCTTTGTAAGTTAATGTACGATCCAGGGTGACACCCAGGTAATTTGGGTGGCTGCAATTAGAAACGGGAGTGCCTCGCCAGGAGATGTTAAGGGCATGATTCGCAAATCTGTTACGCAGTTGAAATGCACAGGATTGTGTTTTTGCCGGATTGGGTTTCAGACTGTTTTCGTAGTAAGTACCTGGCTTGGACAATGCGGCTGTTAGAGGAGTCTCCACCTGCTCGAAGGTTTTGGTTCGTGTTGCGAGAGCTAAGTCATGTGCGTAAACGAATAGACTTGTATCCGGAGTGTTTGGTTGGTCATTGGTATAAATATTAAAGAGAATCGGAGCCAGTAGACTACCTTGGGGCAGTCCATTCTTTTGGCAACGCCCCTGCTCTTATCCGATAGCATATGAACTTGAAAGTGTCGATTATGCAAAAGCTCTCCAAGGATACGGACAAATTTCATGTCGCCAGTGATGTTCGCCACCTTCCACAGCAGTCTCCGTATGTTTACGGTGTCGTACGCGGCTGAGAGATTCACAAAGACGACTCAGACGAGCCAAGTCTAAATCGTGTGTGACGAATTTACTCATACTTATTTCCGTGACGAATTTACTTTGTGACGAAAGTTCAACAACCCATTTATTTAAGAATTAGATACATACTACTATAAATTAGTACCTACTTTTAGCACATAAGTACAACAGACAAGTAATCCGTGGGAAGGGTAGACTGGGTACGGTTGTAACAATTTTGCGTTGAGCGTTTGTACAAGTCGCATTAATAGTACTAACAACTTATAAAACGTTTGAAATAAAAGACTAAACATTTGTCTTCAAAAAGACATAACAATTAGAGGACTAGATACAATAGTTTCCAGACAATTACAACTTAGTTAAATCTTGTCTACTGTTACAACTGACCCCCATACCAGGGGCAGTTGTAACAGCAAGGGGGGTAAATTGTAACATACTCAAATAATACACAATGCATGAATTTAAACCATATTTATTGCTTATAAACCACAATCAAGTACTTATCTATTACTTAAAATTAATATGGCACCATTTTAGGCCCATTTTAAGCAGTATTTTTACCTAATGAGTCTATAACATTTTCATTTTTAAGGTAACGTCGTAGGTACATATATCTGCTGATCGAGTATTTGGCAAGCTGTCGTTCTTGATCTTCTGTAAAGACTCTGTTATGAACTCTATAACCCACTTTTATATTTTCCACCTCAGCTTCGGTCGCTGCATCTCTCTTTCTTATGTAGCGTAGCAGGGAGATATAGTTTATACCATGGTTATCTGCCGCTTGTCCCAGTTTCTAGTTTTCTAAAATGAAATATCTCGCTTTCGCCTCTTGACGTCTTTCTTACGCGTTTTCTAGGCATCTACAATGAAAAATACAAATATAACTTATGTTACAACCGTACCAACAAAAAAGTTCCTAGGTAGTAGAGCCTTGCTGATTTCAGCATGAATGGGCCGGCTCGACTGGGGAAGTACCCTCTCACAGAAAATCGACGTAAAGTAACAGTACCTAAACTGTTGCGTTTCGTTCGGTGAGTGAGAGTGCCGGAGGCCCTATCCCCTATTCCTTCTCTCTCATCCCACTCCTTATCCTATTCCTTTTCCCAACCCCAAGGGGCGGCAACGCACTTGTGACTCCTGTGGTGTTGCTTGTGTACATGGGCGGCGGTAATTGCTTACCATCAGGCGATCCGTTTGCTCGTTTGCCGCCTTATACTATAAAAAAAAGAAGTGTTACAATTGTACTCACCCTACCCTTCTACTAATAAAACGATCTCATCAGTGACAGAAATATAACCTACACAAAAAAGAAATTCCGTATTCGTACGACGTACGCCTATAGCCTATTAACCATAAAAACAGACAAAATGGAGAACGCTTTATTAACAATACAATTTATGAAAGAAGTTGATCCAAAATACTTACTATTGGTTGACAAAACACAATAGGCCCCTCTGCAAACGTATATAGCGCGCGGACGGAGCCGCAGCTCTGGCAATCATGTCCGCACACGTAATCCACGTGTCTTTCCACTTGTACCTGTGGCGTACTACGTGCACATACCTACTTGCACAGTACGCACAACCCTACGCAGCGTAATCAAGAGATAAGGGTGATAGCTGATAACTGATAAGAGCTGACAACGCTTCGCGCGCGCGCAGGCACGCGCGAGCGCCGTCGGCCTGTCTCACCAACGCAATACGTGTGACTGAGTGACAAATGTTCGTGCAACTGCAACTGAGTTTTGTTAAGCGTGGCACTTTATTATATAGTTGTGCGTGAAGGACAGAGCGTCAGTCGACCGATGTAAATCAAATTGTGTTTAGAGCTAGTTATATAATATGGAGTCATGTAAAGGCCTTGCCACACGGCACAATTTTACGTCCAACTTGACTAAATCACTTGATGAAATCGTAAAGCCTGCAATACATGTTGGTCGAGCTTAGGCCAACGCGAGCGTAGGCAAATTAATACAAGTCAAGTGTTACTGCCTACACGTTTGGCAAGTATATCGAAAACCAATGCACATGGCCAACTAGGCGAGCGACACCGAGCGATGGCAAGACAATGCAAATATACTGTCTATACGTTGGTATTGGCGTTCACTCGGCGACGCTCGTCCAACATGTATTGCTGGCTTAACGTGTAGACGCCAGTCGTCCAACTCAAGTTCATCGGGTGGGCGGTACCACCAGATTTTAACCAATCGGGTGGACGGATTGAAAATCAGTGATTTGATTGTGACGTGTAGACGGGCAAAGCCAATTCGATTGAAAATTTGATCTGTAGTAAAATTGTGCCGTGTGGCAAGGCCTTAAGAACCGTTAGTTGTAAAGCCTTGTATTCATTAGGCAACATTTGTTGATAAACTGTTTATGACGTGTTTATCATCAAGTTTACCGTAAACACTGTTTCTGAAACATGGCCGTCCACACTTATCAGTTGTTGTTAGGATGTCGCCCGAGGAGGTAGTGATGCTCAGTGCTGCTTGTGCTTACATAATAATTCATAAGACTGCTACTAAAAAAAAAATAAGAAAAGGTGGTAGATTCGGCATTATCTCTTAAATAAAAAATTACGTATATACTTCATGACCTTCGTAAATTTGATGGTACACAAGTAAAAGTCTTTTTGATTTGGTATACAAGTACAAGTCTTTTTGATGACCTAAGCTTTTTCTTTTCACGGGAAAATTGTGAGCGTAGAGTATGCATCTTCGTTTCCACTTCTTTTTGCGACATATTCAATTCTGCAGCAATATCGGCCCAAGCATTTTTTTTTTATTATCTTTATAATCTCTATTTGAAGAGTCTCAAAGTACATGATGCTGTTGATAAAGCTCTGTGAGCATCGAAACTTGGTTGTTGGACTATACACTACTTCCATGTTAATAAACTCGCGCAACACACGTCCACACCTGTTGACTTTTGCTTATAAACAAAATGTTTCGGCTTGTTCTCCGTTTGATTGGGGAACACAGCAACATGTTTCAGACACAATGTTTCATCACATTTGTTTATGAAATGTTTATAAACTGTATCCAGAGATGATGCAACACTGCTTATAAACTGTTTATAAACAATGTTTATCAACAAATGTTGCCTAATGAATACAAGGCTTAAGTCTTCTTTTATAGGTCAATATCGATATTGTGCGCATTGCCACCAGTAACCTTTCTGAATGTATATTTTTGTATATAGCTTGCCATTATTTGTAAATAAATTACTTATTATCGATTACCGATCTTCAAGAATAGTTTCATTATACTCGTCACATCGTCAGTCTGAACAATACCTTTTTTTTTTTTTTTGTTGTCAGGTTGGAAAATCCTCATGGAGTCCCTCTGCCTGGGAGGGAAGGACGAAGGGGACTGTCAGACTCTTACTGACTAAAAACCAACCCGTGCTCCTCATGTACCCATGTGTCGGAGGGTAGGGTTTCACCTAAGCATTCCTCGCTACCCCCCGACGGGTATTGGCCCGCCAGATGGTCAGGCGGACCCCGAACGAAACCCCCTTGGCGGCGGATGAAGGTGTTGGGCTCCGCCGCCAAAACACCCAGCGTCCGCAGAGGATAGGGAGGACGGCAACGCAACACCGCATCTCCTCTTCCTCTGCGGCCCCACCGCGACGCAACGATGGTGCGCCCCCATTTGGTAGCGGGAGATAGGGCGCGCGGCAACGCAACACCGACACGCCTCTCCTCCCGCGACCGCACCCGACTGCGAGGGACAGACAGAACTGTCCCCCGCACCCGCACCTATGGACGCATCCTATGCAGGCCTCACGCAAGCCCACGTGGAGCGTCCCCTCCCGGGATCCCGCTTAGCTTCACCGTGGGAGAAAATCAAATCCACGGTTACTAAGCCCCCCCACCACGACAAGGTGGAGATCCCACGGGGGGGTAGTCTGAACAATACCTACTAGTTGCCCTGCAAGCCAGTAACCCAGTAGGTAACCCAGTACCAGTACCTACCTGTCTATCCTACCATCCAGGAAATACCCTTCCTCGCACGGTGAATAGTTCCGCAAATATTTGAATTGTTACAACTGACCCAGTCTACCTACCTATGGATTAGAGTAAGAGTAGGTAGGTACTCATACTTCCTAAAATTAAAAAGTGTTTAATCTACACAGATTTTCCTTGTAAAGATTGCGACATCGGTTAGACTAGGTAATTCCCACGTAAAGCGTAGTAAGTATTAGGTATACTTAGAAAACCAGCTAAGTAATAGGTAGTAGCTTGTAACTACATAATATACTTATATCATATCTGCACTGACATATTTAAGCAACCGTGAATAAATTCGAAGTGTTTTCCCGTTAACACAGCGGGTTTTTCATGTAGGAAAATTTATTTATCATGTGTATGTATGTATCAGGTATTTGCCGTAATTATAGCTGCTGCCTGGCGTTTTGGTCTAGTGGTTAGTGATCTTCACTGCTATGGGCGCAGCGTGTGGACTTGTGGAGATCGAGTGTCTTCTTCGTCGACTATTAACATAATCTAAGACAGTTCATGTGATGAGCACGATGAGGTGTTATGCATCTATACCTAATAATATATGTATTTGGGAACACTCCTCAACGTGTGGTTTAACGATTGGCTGATCGCCATAGTAAGTATAGGCTCTGTCTAGTTTGAGATCAGTTGGCGGTGCGTGAATTATCCTAGAATCCTGATACATCTATCCATACCTACTTAGAAATGAAATACAACATCCAAAGTGTCTGCCTGTGATTTCAAAATGGGTAGTGTTTCGGCGAACCGAATGTTCCTAGGCGATTTGGAAAGGTTATTAATATTGTGGACTGTATTAGGGCGAGTTCTGCTCGCCTAGAAAGGATAAGGGAAGAGGATTGTGTGGGATAGGAGGAATTATAGGGATGCGGAAGGATGAGGGCACACCTACCTTGCACATCAGTCTTCTTCTTCTCAAATGGCAGCCTCCTGGTGTCTTCGAGAATCCTGAAGCTGAATAGCGTTGAATCACTCCACTACACAAATCACTTCACTCGCGGGCGGTTTGTTGTGTTTTTGGTATAGGTAAGCGGAAGCGGTAAAAATATGGCGGTGCGGTACATGCGGGACGCGTATGCTATACACACCCGTCCCGTCAGCCGAGTCGTTCTTTCTAGACTGTCTTGTAGGCGTGCCTTGGGAAGGGAGCGAAGGAGACAAAAGGATCGCTCGCATTGGACGAGCAAGCGTGGAACGATTGACGTTGATGTGATTAATTCTCGATAGAAAGGTAGATGGCGCTACCAGGTAGTATTTAACTTTTCCTCAATTTATCTCTTATGATTTCTACAAAAAATACGCATTTGTTCCACCAAAAATAGTAATTAAGTACACACCAAAATATACTTTACCACTAAAATATTTCATAACTAACACCAGTGTATTGACCGTTGCATATCTCTAATAATAAAAATAATCCTTTCAATTAAAGAAGCATTACACATTTTAGTTTCACCAAATAATTTAATAAACTAAGTTGACGGAGTTGCTTCCTGCTTCTTTGTCCGGGTTAATCTAGAATGCCTCAACCGATTTTGATGGGGCTTTCACTTAAAGATAGACTTTGGAGTACCACATATAGACTGTAATTTGACTCCGGCATACGGCGATGTTGTCGAGATACCGAATAGGTATAATGCGCGTGAACAGCTGATATTACAATAATAATGTGTACCGAGTAATAGGAGCGGATACAACTTAGTGGAGAGACCGACGGACTGCTACGGAGAGGGTTCGAATCCACAGCGCGCATCAATGACTTTTCGAATACAAGTGCGTATTAAATTGTTAGGTACCTAATTACTTATCGCTTGCTAAACGGTGAAGGAAAACATAGTGAAGACTAGAACCTACATGTCTGAGAGTTGTCCATAATGTTCTCGAAAGACAAGTGAAATCTGGCAACCGGCACTTAGCCAGCGTGATGCACTATGGTTTCCAGTTATAATATAACAGAGAGGTTGGACTATAAGTTATAATATATTAGTCTATTCACTATGGCCTTACCCTTCTCATAGTGAGAAGAAGTCCGTGCCGTGCCCAGCAGTGGGATAGTTTAGTTATATACAGGGCCGATGATGATGAAGTAATAAGAAGTTACCTTATCATATTTTTTTTTATTACGACCGACGACGACGCCTAGTGCAAAACAGACATTCATTGCTTGACATTCAAAATACGATAATTCTATAGAAAGTGACAACGTTACTGTTAGACATGCTTTGTATCCGCCACAGTTTTCTGTAACATTATTTCGTACGAAGTTGTTTTTTATCAGCGCAGCTTTATATGTTACTTATTTGAAATTAAAAAATCTAATTATGCTAGCTATGAAATTTGAAATAGGTACTTACTTATTTGGCATGTAAGTAACAAACTAGCACTCTCTTATAAGTAAAGATTAGGGTAAGTATACCTACTAAATACAAATTAATATGCAAACTTCGAAAAGTCAGTGGGGTGCGCCGCAGATTCGAACCGCATACCCTCTGCATATCGCCAATTCTCCATCACTGCTAACGTAAATATTCTTTTTATATAATTTTGTGAAGGAAACGCAAAGGAAATACAAATTATTATCGGCGACAGGTAGCTGTGTTTGCGGCGACTCGCGACGCCAGCCTAAGGAGATTCTTTGCTGCTGGCACGGAAACCACTGATCTTGTGGTCGTGTTGGAAAATTACACCTCTATAATTTTGCCATAGCTTAATAACCAATTGCAGTTTATTATTTAGCGCTCAATCATAACAAAACATACCGCAGAGCTGTCAGATCAATCGTGGCATGAAATCGGCTCGCGGCGACCGAAAAACTGGTCAAATATGAGTCGAGACCACGCAAAACCATTACTCAACGATATGCTGTGGATTCTGATTTCGAACAAAGTTTCCTGCTTGGACTGGCCAACCCAAAGCCACTTGAATACGGATTGGTATCGAGTCTCCTGCCTCTGCATCGTCGAACCCTATTCTCATGTTTACACATTCCTGCTCTTCTTTATTATGTGTCGAATAACTTCTTCTTGTTTTTCGATCTGAAGGGTCAGACTCTTACTCTGAATGGTGAGATGGAAGGGGGCGACGATTTACGAACAGTTAGGTAAGTGCGGATTGTGATTTGACCACGCTTTGTACGCAGTAAGTTACTACTTACTGCGTACAAAGCGTGGTCATCTATAAATTATGAAGATTTCGTTCTGGTTATCGATATATATGTACTAAAGTACGGCCGTGTGGTTGACGGCATAGAATACAAGTGTCACCACCCCCTATCTTCCCGTGGGTGTTGTAAGAGGCGACTAAGGGATAACACGATGCAAATACCATGTTTGCGTAGAGACGGAAAACTCGACATCAAACCCTATACGACTGCCTCGTTGGTCTCGCGGCATAAATGTGCGCGTGGGATCGGGTGGTCCCGGGTTCGATTCCTGGGTCGGGCAGTTTTATTGGGTTTTTCTGTCACGAAATTCTCAGTAGCAGCACGGAGTCTGGAAATGTGCCTGGTACGGCAATAGGCTCGCCCCTTATTACGTGGGACTAAAATATATCTGGCGAAAAGTGGGTGTAAAAATACACCTCTGCCTACCCCTTCGGGGATAAAAGGCGTGACGATATGTATGTATGTATGTAAAGTACGTGCTGGTGCTGATAAGTGTGCGTTGCAAATGGGAGTTTCTTCTAAAGATTCAAAGGCTCAGGTTGATATCGTTATCGGTCCTTTTCGGAGGCGTTATGTGCTCGCCAATCTTGTCATCGTTAGTTACCATCCATCAGGTGTAAAAGATATCAGATGTTCTATGAATCATGAATTTCGACTAAACGAAGTTATGACTTTATGACTCAAATTATGCCCTAGAGATAAAGAGGCTAGGGCTTAATTTGTGTCATTACGTCATTTATTCAATAAATATAGAACATCTGATATCTTTTTCACTTGATGGATGGTCGCAACATAAGTCGTAATGCATTTAAGTAGGCACCTCATTTTAAACGGTTTCATCATCCCAAATATAGAAGTATTAATTTCAATATTTTGTAGGATCACTAGACGTAAGTGGATCAGAGACTTTTTATTCGCAAAAGCTTAGCAAAGATTTTGAAGTGTGCAGCGACTTCTGTTGCTGACTGTACTTATATGAACCTATGTAAGATGCAACTTAACCACTGGATTATAATTTCACTTACCTACTTGTCTGCGTAACTCAGCATGTCTTTTAATTACCTATATAGCAACGACTAATTACGTTATAATTGCAAGATTCAAATTATCTGATTGTCATGTACATAAGTAGGTAATTCAGTGTGTTGTGTGTAATTAGTCCCAGTATGTAAAAACTATCATTCAGGAAGAAGAACAGTATTTTAATAACAAATAAAATAATTGGGCAATAAGCATTTTGAATTCCTACCTACATTTTTTTTTTTTTTTTTTTTTTTTTTCCTCACGTACCCGTGTGTCGGAGGGTCGGGTATCGCTGAAGCATTCCTCGCTACCCCCCGACGGGTATTGGCCCGCCGGATAGTCAGGTGGGCCCCGAACAAACCCCCTTGGCGGCGGATGAAGGTGTTGGGCTCCGCCGCCAAAACACTCAGCGGCCGCAGAGGATAGGGAGGACGGCAACGCAACACCGCATCTCCTCTTCCTCTGCGGCCCCACCGCGACGCAACGATGGTGCGCCCCCATTTGGTCGCGGGAGATAGGGCGCGCGGCAACGCAACACCGACACGCCTCTCCTCCCGCGACCGCACCCGACTGCGAGGGACAGAAGAACTGTCCCTCGCACCCGCCCCTTTGGACGCATCCTGCGCAGGCCTCCGTCAAGCCCACGCGGAGCGTCCCCTCCTGGATCCCTCTTAGCTTCACCGCGGGTCACCAATCCACGGTTACTGAGCCCCCCCACCACGACAAGGTGGAGATCCCACGGGGGGGAATTCCTACCTACCTGAATATGTAGTTTGTATCTATCTCAACCAATAGTAAGTGCTTAGGTATAATTTATTTGACAAAAGAACAACTTAGTAAATTGATTGACTATTTATGTTGTTTTACAATTTTATAAGATACTAGAGGACGCCAGCAGCTACGCCTGCATTTTTTTTTAAATTTACACGTTTTGGCCGATCCCGTGGGAATTTCGGGAAATCCCTTCTTAGTGCACCCCTACGGTCCCCAAGGAACGTACATGCCAAATTTCAGCTTCCTGCGCCCAATAGGTAGTTTCGGCTGTAGCGTGTCTGTCAGTCAGTCGGTAACGCAAGAATTTTATATATTAAGATAACTAACTCGGTTGAAAGCCTCAGTGAAATACTTTATTTACGTATTTTAATACATTTTCAAACGTAGAAGTATTGATATCTACTTCTAAGTATACTAAGTACGTCAATATTCTGTGAAGGAGACGACACAATCATGCTAAAATAAAAAAGCTCAATCATAGTCAAGGCATCTTCCTTAGCTATCAAATTATGTTCAGCAATCTCTGCTGTCCCTACTAAAATATTACAAATGCAAAATGTTATTCTACACATAGTTACCCATGTTGCTTTCACGTCAAAACGGCCAAACCTCAGAAATTGATCAGTTCATCAATACTTGGAAATATTGGAATAGAAGGTCAAAATGAATACGGAGAAACTATTAGTTAGATACTTACGTTTTTTTTTGTGAGAGGGACGCAGATAATTAGTACTAAATACTAGTACGCATTGAATCTTTGATGTATCGTCACCTTTCATCCGGGTGCGAAGCTGTAGGCAAAAGGCAGTACCTAAGCATTCTCTGCAATCTAATTTTGTAATGGCCGTATGAATATTGCAAAAATAGTGATCTCGTCCTGTATGAATGTCATGCATTCGCTCCATATGTGGCATAAAAATGTGTTAAACGTGTTGAGCCTAATGTGTACATTGTATGTACCAGTTGTTGGAACATTTGTAAAGTTCCCCGCGTAACATGGATTTTCTTTAATGCGCGGATTGTCCTTTGAGAACAATAAAATTACGACTCTACTTATCAATATGCAACAAATAGCATTATAGCAACATATGACGTTTCCCACATAAATGTGATACTTAATAACACACACCTGATTAAATGTATTGTAAACGAAGTAAATAGAAATACTCATGACGTCACTGTAAAGCCATTATTTATTCACACCTCTAAGGAACCAGTTTTCAAAACACTTACCTACATGCCGTGGCAGACGAACTAATAACAATATCAACGTGATTTTACACGTGTACGATCATAATTCGCAACACGTTTTTTAAACCTGTTAAGAACATATTTTAGGATATGTTGATGTTTTCGAACACTTGCATGATTTATATACCTACCTAAAGAAAAATGATCATGATTAGGTACTTAATTTCGACGAAAATTCGTAGAATTTTTCCAACGTGACCTACGTGCTGGGATAATGTTGTTATCTTGTTCCACAATCTATATTACATTTATCTTAAGTTCCATCTTCCACCTATTATCTACTATGCAATCTAAATTAATTTAGCTGCTAAATACAACTGCTCATGTACCTATTAATAGCATCTACAATTAAGTATGCATTCTAAGTATTGCATCCTCTTTACATGCATTTTTATGCGGGTAAAATTAAACTATTAATACGGATGCTAACGTTGTTATTACACTTTTCATGATTTGCAATGTACAGGTATGATAAAGTCAAAGTCAAGGTAGCCAACATGCATGAAAACTGCTTGCTGGAGAGCCTATATAAACCATTGTACCTGTAAAGGCAAGTAATCAACAAATAAGGCTTCTTCCCTAAGTGGATTGTATTATTAACTTGAGTATACGGTTCGTTACAAAGCAGTAGCGGGTTCTAGAATGAAACGATGGACAAAGTTCTAAACGTTTATTGCCTAGTATTGTCTCACTTCCTATGCACGAGTATGACCGACCAACAACACGACACTGACCTGAACACTAAGGGCTGCAGTCTCCCTCGCTGTTCCCTCCGATAGTGTGCAGGGTAGGCTGCTCGAAGGGCTGCGCGTAGAGGGGTAGATCCTCGCAGACCGTTGGCTTCAGCGGGTAGGCGCTGGTACTGTGTGCGCGAGGAGCTGGGTAGGGCCAGACTCGTCGGTAGAAGTGTCGTCGAAGACGGTGCAGGTGAAGTGAAGAGAAGGCGGAAGAATAGAGTTAGTGTAGCGTAGAGTAGCAGTGTAGCGTAGCCCGGAGCCTCAAGGTGGACCTGGAACCTGAAGGGAAAGCAGCATTAGAAGATCTACAACCAATAGAGTCAGGCAGGCGGCGCGGCGCCAGCCGGCCTCAGCTAGCAGGTAGAGAGATGGGCAGTACGCTAAAGCCGCGTATCGACTTCGCGCTCCAAAAGGACGAACATTGGCGCACGTTCCAGCCGCGCGAAATTGTTACCATTTTGGAGCGCGCGCCAATGTGTTTGTTGGAACGCTCGAACATGGAGCGCCCCGTTCCATCTAGAGTCGGTTTTTTACCGCGCATCAAAGGCAACTCAATTGTGGCGCGCGCGCCAGTTGAGACAGACGTGATATTATTTTGTGTGTTCGTTACGTTCCGAGCGATGATTAATCAAAGTTGCCGCTCAGAGAAGACGCTTGCAGGGAAATAAGTTGTGAAACAACTCTTTCATCCACCAACGCACTTTATGTTTTTTCTTCTGCTGCTCGTGCACGACGCCGGGCCTGCATGTTGAACGAAAGAACACTGGAACAGCTGCCGCGCGCGCCATGGCGCGCGGAGTTGATATCATTTAAATATTCGGAGCGCGTTCCGTGAACGCGCTCTCGGCGCGGGCGTTTATGGCGCGCGCGCCAGGAGCGCATAATGGATACGCAGCTTAACGCAGTAAATGTAGTAACTTACCCACAGTTGGGACACACGTACGGCTTTAAGAATTTGTAAAATTAATTACTCAAGACGAGACGTAGACTTAAAGCGAAGCAGCTCCCATTAATGTCTGAATCGCAAAAATAGTTTGAATATTCTATTGAGACAGAAGAAAATATATTTATTTAACAATTACACATACAGTGCACACCTTGTACTACTGTACTGTATATGTAGATAATAAAAAAGTAAAAGAAACAGGAATTATTTCGGTAGCAAACGTGGCGATGAAAGGTAAAACGTTATCTCAAGTCTCACCGTGCTAGGTATCTACAGGACAGATCACTACTACTTAATCTAGATCGGGCCCGGTGAAGCAGCACTCTCCAGATACCATTATCGAACTCGCCGTCTCTAGTCTAATTCTTGGCTAAACACACAATGTTATTAAATTATTATATCCCGATAAGCGGCAATAGGCTCGCCACCTATTACGTGGGATCAAAACACTGGCGAAAAGTGGGCGTTTAATATACCTCTGCTTACCCCTTCGGGGAAACAGGCGTGAGTCTATGTATGTATGTGGGAACGGAACGTAAGTGTGAATGAGATCGCAGACGAATGAAAGAGGGAAGGATGAAAAAAAAAGCAAGATGGCGGATATAGCTATAAGGTGTAAGACGTTGCAGGAGTATTTAAAAAAAAAAAAGTATATTATAAGTATTTTCTGTTTTTACTCTGAGCCCCATATCCCACAAAGTTGGGGGCTCGTCCGGGATATACTATCCTCAGAGTATCTATAGAAATACGGTTACGACGAGAGTCACCGGCGAGCGGCGGCGTGACCAACCTACTGCAAGACGAGGAGGTAACAAAGACGATAAAGAAGTAACGACGCAATTCGTAGATCATTGCGATCGACGATGGCAGAAGACGGCAGCAGCGGTAAAAAAGATGAGGCTAGCACGAGTTCGGCGGCGGCGTCAGCGGCGGCCATGTTGAACAGCTTCGATGGAAGCATTTCACAATTTAACGGTGAAGATAAATCATACTTATCGATGAAGTGGGCCCAGGATATAGACGATAACGCGGCAATATTCGGATGGACAGCACAGCAAAAGTTGGTGATCGCGCGCAGGACTTTGTGTGGCAAGGCGAGTTTGTGGCTGAAATCCGAAAAGGTATTTTAAACATATGAAGATTTGAAAAATGCTCTGCAAAAGGAATTTCCGGAGGCGCTGAATTCCAAAGAAAGAAACGAAGAGATGAGACCTACTACCAGTATATGCTCATTATGAAGGAGTACGGGAAAAGGGCCAAATTCCCGGACAATGTAGCCATACAGTATATCATAGACGGCATTGAGGATCGACCTGAGAACAAAGCGATATTGTACGACGTGACTACATATAGCGTGCTCAAGGAAAAGTTGGCAATATACGAGAAGATGAAGGAGGACAAGCGGAAAGCGGCGCGTCCGGTACCTGTAAAAAGAGGAGAAGCATCGTCGGGATCATCCAAACGTCGTTGCTACAATTGTGGAGAAACCAGTCATATATCTTCACAATGTGCAAACGGCATCAAGTGTTTCCGGTGCAATGAGTACGGCCATATTGGGACAAAATGCCCTCTGATTGGCGGCAGCTCCAAGTCTGTAAAGCAGGCATCGAATCAGACGCAAGTTCGTGCGGTTGGCACTCGTGATGCGCCAGCGTCGATAAAGCAGCGGTCGGCCATGTTCGGAACCACCAAGATGGCGCCGGCAACCAATCAGTGCGGCTGTAGCGGCAATGACAGTTGCTGCTGTTTTAATGCAGTATCACTCTGATAGTGGACTTCATCCCGTTCATTATATGAGTCGTAGGACTACTGAGGTGCAACGACGATATTCAAGTTACGAATTGGAGGCTTTGGCTATAATTGAAGGCATTAAAAAGTTTCGTCATTATTTGTATGGCCACCATTTCAAATTAGTAACTGATTGTAAAGCTTTTCAGCAAACTCTAATGAAGAAAGACCTGACGCCAAAAGTAGCAAGGTGGGTGCTTATGTTGAATTATTATGACTTCGAGGTTGAGCATAGAGCTGGTGCAAAGTTGAGACATGCTGATGCCCTCAGCCGGAATCCATATATAGCTACAATAACTACCATGCATGAACAGATGAGGCAAGCTCAGGATTGTGATGATGGTCTCAAGGCAATTAAAGAGATACTTAAGGAGAAGTCTTATCAAGATTACCTTATTGATGGAGACATATTATATAAAGGATCAAACAGATTGCTTGTTGTTCCCAAAGCTATGGAGAAAGACATCATAACAAGAATTCATGGGAAAGGTCATTTCTCTAGAAATAAAATAAAGAAATTAATTTGTCAAGATTATTATATAAAAGATTTGGATAAAAAGTTAGATGATTTTGTGGTTGCTTGCATACCATGTTTACTGGCTACTAAGAAAGCAGGAAAGCAGGAGGGATTTTTGAATCCTATAGAAAAGGAAAGTATCCCTCTAGATACATTGCACTTGGATCATGTGGGTCCATTGACTGAAACCAAGAAGTTATACAACTATATTCTTACTATGATTGATGCTTTTACCAAGTTTGTGTGGTTATTCCCTACTAAGAGTACATCAAGTGCCGAGACACTGAACAAGTTAAGAGTACATCAGCAAACATTTGGAAATCCAAGGAGAATTGTCACCGATAGAGGGACTGCATTCACAAGCAATGAATTCCAAGACTACTGTAAGGAGGAAGGTATTCAACATGTTACCATTACCACAGGCATTCCTAGAGGGAATGGACAAGTCGAGAGAGTCCATGGGATAATTATTCCCTTAATGACTAAGCTTTGCATAGAAGACACAGGAGTGTGGTATAAACAGGTTAGTAGAGTACAAAGAGCTTTGAATAGTACTTACCAAAGGAGTATTGATACTACGCCCTATGACTTGTTAATTGGTACCAAGATGAGATGCAAAGAGGATGTTGAAATTTTAGAATTACTGCGAGAAGAAACTGCCAGACAGTTTGAAGAGAGTAGAGAAGAGTCCCGTCTAAAGGCGAAAGAACAAATATACAGGAAGAAAACAGAAGATATTTTAATAGAAAAAGAAAAGAAAGCCAAAAGTATTAAATAGGCGACTTGGTGGCTATAAAGAGGACTCAGTTTGGATCACGACTCAAATTAAAACCTAAATATTTAGGACCTTATAGAGTTACAAAAATTTGTTTGAATAATCGCTATGATGTGGAGAAGGCGGACAGTTCAACTGAAGGTCCGAATCGCACCTCTAGCTCAGCTGATCAGATAAAGAGGTGGTCAGGGGGATAACATGAATAGGTGAGTATGATGTTGGTATGCTGATGATGAATGTATGGAGTACTTAGTATGAAAGAATAGGTTAGTATTATAAGTTCAAAATTGTAAACCCTAAGCAAGGTATCACCATTGTTAGTATTAAGTTACTATAATTTGGTTAGTATAACTAAAAATTCTTTGTGATCTCGTACATCCGTTTAGTTAAGGTGTTGTTACTATACTGTAAGATTTGCTCCTTGTACCTTGTAACTCTAGTACTAAGTACAATATTGTAAGTATGTATTTGAGTGATGGATGTCTGAGGACAGACAGATGAGCAGGACGGCCGAATGTGGGAACGGAACGTAAGTGTGAGTGAGATGGCAGACGAATGAAAGAGGGAAGGATGAAAAAAAAGCAAGATGGCGGATATAGCTATAAGGTGTAAGACGTTACAGGAGTATTTAAAAAAAAAAAGTATATTATAAGTATTTTCTGTTTTTACTCTGAGCCCCATATCCCACATGTATGTATTAAATTATTAACTTCGATTACCGACTATTAGTACCTACATATTTTAATCACCAAAAGAGCAACTGTAATGTAATTGAAATTCAGCAGCATATTTTTGCAAGAGATCACTTCTAAGCAAATAAAGTAAGATAATGATATAGAATCTAAAGCTGGTTAGAAAAATTAATGACAGTTAATGTCTATTTGTTTATGAATGAAAGTGATAAAGCAACAAATCAATCACCAAGAAATTATGACAAATCCAATCAAATCCGAGTATGTAACATGCTTGTAATACGAGAAGAACTATAGATAACTTTACCCTTGCTAACGAGCAACTTCCTTGGGTTTTTTTACATTATTCATTACACCGAAAATCGGGCTCAGTGGCGTGCCATTGGAGATGCAGATATATCCAGTAGTGGACTATTGCAGGCTGATGATGATGATTAATTTAGCGATATACACCGACCTTACCCTATGATCTAAAGTCTGGAACATTATGGAATGTATCCGACGCCTGTAACGTAAACATTTCAGCTGCTATTTAGAACAAAGTAAGTTCCGTCTGAAGTCCTCATGCCTCTGCTATAAAAAAATCTTCTTTCTCTTAGCGTTATCCCAGTTTCAATCTGGGGTCCGCTTACTAGTCTAACCGTATTTGTCTGAATATTAGCTTTTCCACAGAGCGACTGCCTGTCTGACCTCCACAACCTGAAGGGATAGCGATATTCCATGGTTTAGACTAGTGTCAGTTTATTTAGGAGGTACTGACACCCTGTAACGACTGTCAAAGATCTTCATGACAACCAGGACCGACGGCTTAACGTGCTCTCCGAGGCACGGGACGAGCGATAATTAACAATTCAATACGCACATAACTCAGAAAAGTCATTGGTGCACGCTGTGGATTCGAACCCGATACTCTCTGCATGGCAGTCTGTTGGTATATCCACTCGGCTATAGCTGCCGCTTCTCTACTATAAAAAAATAATCATTACAAAACAGTTTCTACTTTAAGTATAGGAATTTAAACCTTCGTGGTCCCTAATATTAGTGCCAAACTGTCTTTCGGTATATATACCGTGCAGCGCCGGCGCTTGTAACAGAGCCGAAATATCGGATACTCGAAATAAAGGTACGTAGTACTACTTTAGTACTTGTATATATTCTGTGGTAGTACCTACATATCTTGAAAGACAGTTTGGAACTAGTTTATAGCTTCACGTGACGAGAACTGTCGTCACTTTTACTGCAATGAAGCCCAATTATCAGTAACATGCAATTATTGCATAGTCTTATTTTTTATTATCTAATATCTTATAACGTAGCGCTACTTGCACAATTGTCGGTCTGAGGCTCTGAGGCAATCGTCCTGAGACTAACGCGGTGACTGGTGTCAGTAAGTGCATAGCTGCTTATGCCTATGCACTTACTGATACCGCGTTAGTCTCAGGACGATTGCCTCAGAGCTGTTTCTTTTCTTTTTATACAATGTGTTGATCTGCATGTGAAAAATATTTTAGTAATACAATATGTGTCGGTATACGCAGCAGGACCCTACGTTTAATTCGATTGAAAGTTAACTTTTTACGTGCGTGGTATTTAGTACTTTTCGAATTGTATAAGTAAAAAAATAGTACCTTCATTGCTACAGCAAAATCTTAAATGATTACCCAGCAGGACCCTCCGCTGTTTGAAGGTTTTCAGACCAGTAGTATATGTCACCGTTTAGCGATGTATTAGTACCTTTAAATTACCTTGGTTTCATTTTAATATAATTATTCGTTTTTGAGGAAAGCGCCTGCAAAACTTTTATCATGCCAGCCAGCAGGACCCTTTTTTGTTTTGACGCTTTCGGCCCCGACAGTCATATTTCTTATTAGCATTTTAATATTACTTTTCAAATAACCTTACGTTTAAATCAAATACTTTGTAGTTTAACAGGCAATTTGATTTAAAACTTTTTTCACGATGACTTTAAGATTATACCATTTCAATGATGCTAAATTGAGGGTAGATGCAAAAATTTTCTCAGTGTAGTTCCCGGCGTCCCGGTGAGAGGCGATGCATAGTACGCGCATTCGAGTTACAGTGTGTTTATTTGTAATAAAATGGTTAAAAGCAAAAAGATAGGAAAAATGTCCGTAAAAAGAGGCAAATGGTTGTAATATCCATTGCATTGAACAGTTCAGCTTGATAAACTTGGTGATTTTTCATACACCAAACACACGGTATCCGCGTATTTAACCAAAGTTCTTGGGATTTGAATTTTAATAATATTTAAGAGCCATACAAATAATAGCATAATTGAAATGGTATAATCTTAAAGGTCATCGTGAAAAAAGTTTTAAATCAAATTGCCTGTTAATCTACAAAGTATTTGATTTAAACGTAAGGTTATTTGAAAAGTACTATTAAAATGCTAATAAGAAATATGACTGTCGGGGCCGAAAGCGTCAAAACAAAAAAGGGTCCTGCTGGCTGGCATGATAAAAGTTTTGCAGGCGCTTTCCTCATAAACTAATAATTATATTAAAATGAAACCAAGGTATTTTAAAGGTACTAATACATCGCTGAACGGTGACATATACTATTGGTCTGAAAACCTTCAAACAGCGGAGGGTCCTGCTGGGTACTAATTCAAGATTTTGCTGTAGCAATGAAGGTACTATTTTTTTACTTATATAATTCGAAAAGTACTCAATACCACGCACGTAAAAAGTTAACTTTCAATCGAATTAAACGCAGGGTCCTGCTGCGTATACGGACCAGTGTTGCCAACTCTGATTTTCAAAAATACGTAGATCGGAGTTAAAAAGTACGTAGATCTACGTACTTTTAATAATATCCTAGATAAAGGGAGTAAAAAATTGTAAAACTTGTGTTTCAAACATCGATTCGAGTATGTAAGCAAATATTATTGACTTAAATTGATCGATAAGTTTTTAGTTTGTACTTGTTAAACTAATTGGGTACGAATAAACATGCAACAAAGTGTTAGATACGTCTATTATTACGTGTGGTTTGGGTTTAATAATGCTTCTTTCTTAGTAAAATATCGTTATTTTGCTAATTTGGTAATTTGCTGCAAAATACGTAGATTCTGGGCCTGAAGTACGTAGTCTAAAATACGTAGATCTACGTAAAAAGACGTAGAGTTGGCAACGCTGATACGGACACATACAATATAGATAGTATACTTATTCACCTAAAATTATTTCAAACAGAGTGCGATGATATAAAGCCCTATTTTCATTAAATTCTACTTAGATAGTAAATCAGAATAAACTGTTAAATCGTGCAAATTAAGACTGTATCGCGCAGTCACTGTAAGTACGTGTGCTTGTGTTTGTTAGGCACCTGCAATGGTAGTCAGCAGAGCGGCGGCGGCAGTCAATACACCGAGTTAATTTTCAAAGTGTATGATGACGAAAATATTTTTCGAACTTCTTTTTACTTATTTTTTCATGTATTTGTATTCAGTTGTCGCACATTAACCCCTTAAAATATTTTGCAAATGTAAATCAACACCCTGTATAAACATAACATGCGTCTAAAATATTGCTCATCAATCATCATCATCAGCCTCTTCCAGTCCTTTACTGCTGGACATTGGCCTCTCTGAATTTACATCACAATAACATGTGGGAGGTAATAGGAGGATTTAGGGAGGTAATAGGAGGATTTAGGTTATTATACCACGCTGGCCAGACGGGTTGGCATGCTGTTTGATCAGACGGGTTGGCATGCTGTTTGATGAGTTTCCGTCTCTCCGCAAGATACTATATTTTGCTTCATGTATTTTCCTTAGTCTGCTCTCCCGACACCCACGGAATTAAATGGGATGATGACACTTTTAATTTTTACTCCATCAGCACACTGAGCAAGTGATAATAAACATACGAGTACATACATACATACATAGACTCACGCCTGTTTCCCCGAAGGGGTAGGCAGAGGCATATTAAACGCCCACTTTTCACCAGTGTTTTGATCCCACGTAACAGGTGGCGAGCCTATTGCTGCTTATCGGGATAGTTTGTTTGCCAGAGCCTCGTCCGTTGATCGGCAGGTGCACCACTTGCAGGTGAGGTTGGCTTGGGACCCTAAGTTCTTGGTGGGAACCCTATGCACCCTGATAAACAATTAAATAAAAATCTGTGTTTCACTACGTGGGCTTGAACTCGACACCCTCTGTGTGGCAGTCTCTTGGACACAGATTTAACAAACAAGAACCAGATGGAGCGCATTCGTCCAACTAAGTGAGGCACGTTGACAGCTATGTGTGCGTGACATTTGGCGACTGGCACTGTACGGACACGCGCGTCTATGTGTGTGTAAAGTTGCCAGATTATGAATAATCTCCCACTATTTTACATATAGTTTTTGCAAACGAATATAAAAATATTACATAGGTAATATTTTATATTCGTTTGCGGTTTTGAAGAATGTACCATGGATTTAATTAATGCTTTTAATATGTAATGCTGTTATGAAAATTATTCAAATAAAAGATACCATTAAATTATGCTTTTATAAATACATTTCTTAAATGTAGGTACCGAGTTAAGTTTGAACTAATTTTATTCGTAAATTGAGAAATAAATAGATTATGTTTTGTGATTCATAGCCTCGATCCAGAAGAAATACTTATATAATACCAACTATATAATCGTCAATTAAATGGAAAAGTGACATATTTCAAAATTTTCGAAAAACATTATTATTACACAAAACGAGTCTTCTGTCCATTAGATTTATGAGAATAAAGGACACTTCACAAAATTATCGTCAAGCCCACTAGATGTCACATGTGTCGTTGCGGTTCTTTATGGTAATCCGCCATTTTGAATGTAGTAAAACGTCACTCTGTCATTTGCGATTCTTATACCCAGTAGAAAGCACGTGTGTTTTAAGTAAAAGTGTCATTTCTCAAAATAGTGTTTGGATAAAATTACAAAAGGTAAGAAATATATATGGAAAAATGAACTTTCGCGAAAAATTACGTTTATCACTTAACTTTTTTCTGTATACGTGGTTGAAATTTATATAGAAAAGTGTCACTTTTTGTAATATGACTTCTCATTCCGCAGCATATTAATTTGGTGTAGACTGATTCGTATTTATGATATTTTTCTATATATTTTTGATCTATTTATAAGTATGCAATAAAATATAGATAAATGACATTTTGTGTGTTGAGACGTTTTGTTGTAAAAAAAAGGTGTTAAAAACGTTTTTGATTTTAGATTAACGCAATAGCATAGTCCTAAAAATATTAAAATTTTAAATATTGTAAGTAGTTAGATGCTTCAAATAATTACTTTTTGTAAAAAAATACAATTTATATATTAAAGTAGGTACACTCACCTATCAAAATAAGACGTTTGCGTTGTTCTTTTATTTTTGTGAGTGGTTACCTTTTAAATGATTTTTATTACATCCAGTTACGTAAAAAATACGCTCCAAATTTATAAGATGAATTAATTAAATTACATTTAATATTTACATTTTCATTTCTTCTTTGGGAACGAAATCCTTCCTTACATATTATAAAACAAAGTCCCCCGCCGCTCCTAGTCCGTAAGCGATAAAAACAAAATCCACTGAACGGATTTTCATGCAGTTTTCAACAATAGACAGAGTGATTCACGAGGAAGGTTTAGGTATACAATTTACACTGATACTACCCGTGCGAAGCCGGGGTGGGTCGCTAGTATTTACATATTTTTATTGCTTTTAGGATGAAGCGTGGTGAGAAAATATTGAAAATGATTATATCTAAGGATATTGATGAAAAGAATCCGGTGACCCGTGATTCGTTACTACTTAAATTAGACAAACACCAGGCTGTCATACCTGAAATACCAAATCAGTCCGAATCCATGAAACAGGCCGATAAAGAACCAAAATAAGTTTTACCAGACCATATATTTCAACTAAAGAGAATACATATTCAGTGACTGCAGTATCTAATGAAGTTCTCGATGTCGAATCACAGCAACACAATTTAAATTTTGAACGCACACCTCTTATTACTTTAGACAACAATTTTAACATTCCGAACCATCAATCCATTTTGGATTCAGAAATTACTGCTATAATTCCAAATGATATAGATAATCAGCCTGGACCGAGTAGGATTATTGCTAAATCTGTTGCAACTTATGCAGAACAAGAAGACAATAATGTTTCTTTTCATACTCGGTCAAAATCTCCATGCAATACGTCGAGTGCCGATTTTTCCTCTAACGATGATGACAATAGTTCTTCTAGTTCTAACAGTCAAAAGGATTTCTCGTCTGACGACGTTGATAATGACCCAGATTTTTTACTTCATAAAGATCTTGCATTATCGTCAGATTCTTCTTCGAAAGATGATACCGCTACGATAAATGAGAGCCAAGAGGTCCAGTTGATGACGAAAAAAATAAAGCAAAGAAAGGGAGGAAAAGAAAAGCTGTACCGGAAGAATGGAGAAAAACTAAGGCCAAACTATTAAGAAATGTTTTGATTATGAGGAGGCTGATACTTTTTAAATTAGTTTTTTACCTATTGGTAATTGTTGATATAATTGAAGCTATGATAAACATTGTTGATTTGTATAAGAGGTTTTTTAATTATTTGTGTTTAGATTTATATTCCTAGTTAAGTAATATGTATAAGAATACTTGATATTCAAATCATTGATCTCAATATTGGTGCCAGTCATTTGTCTGGTACTTAACGGTTACCATTAAGATTTATTACATATGGAAGTTACACATTGATTATTGTGATTGTTTTACAAATACCTCAATTTATTCGAATAATTTTTGTTATTAAAACCATTTTTCATACATTTTGTCTTTAATTTTTTAGAAAATTCGTGCAAAAAATATATTTTATAAATGAAGAAAAATGACACTTCTTGCTATAAACGCCTACATTTTAAATATATTATAAAAATAAATACATCCTATAAATCCTTATTTAGATACCTCAAAAATGATATATTACTCTTATTATGTTAATCAAACATTTCAAGAAAAAAGCTGTTCAAAAAGAAATTAAAACTTTAACTGTCCGTATTGTAAAATTTGTACTTTTTGTTATCTTATTTAAGCGACGATATATTTACGAATACCAATCATGAGGTTCAGATCTTAGATCGGCGAATATGTTGTTTATTTTTTGTTTAGAAATTCTCAGTATAGTATCTGGAAATGTTTGGTTAATTGCAATAGGCTTGCGTCCTAAATATTAATAAGCTAAAAACATTTTGTCATGCACACAACAAATTATGAATATTATGATTCATAAATCATAACCAAAAAAAAATTCAACTAAAAATAAATAATGGCTGCAATCAATAATTTCTGTTTCTGTACGTAATGTACACACGGCGCCAAGTCAAGCTAACAGTTGCAGTACGATTTTGATACTTATTCCCTACGCCATAAGAACGGTACAAAGATTTATTCTGTGACAAAGGTCAAAGTGTATAGTATATGGAGATCGAACTCAAAACAAT
Organism: Euclidia mi; assembly: GCA_944739405.2. NCBI lineage: Eukaryota > Metazoa > Arthropoda > Insecta > Lepidoptera > Erebidae > Euclidia > Euclidia mi. The sequence goes on along the minus strand of OX123194.2, from coordinate 32,726,537 downwards.
GTATATTATACTAATGGAAATTCTATTACTATATTTATAAGAAAAAAGATAATCTACAATATACTTTTACAATACGTTAATGTATTTTTCATTAACATGACAATAATTATTACCTACATAATCAATTGACAAGTGCATTTTCCCTAATTCAGGGCAAACGGTGTCGACGTAAACTGGCAACACTTACATATTTTCTGCAGAAATACGAATTTTATCGAAATAATATTATAAAACAGTCAAATAGTTATCTGTAAAAAATATATTCCATCTTCCCGTTTTTGCTTTTGGAAACAATTTTTACAATGTTTAAAAACGCAAGACGGCATTTTATGAATTTAAAAGCTGGATTGATCGTGGCGTGTGAACTGTGCGATGCTTCGCAGCGCACTGAGCCGAGTTTGTATTCGCTTTTCAATTTTGTATTTGCTTTAGTGGCCTCACGCAAGTGTTCCACGCGCTCCGTCTGCCTTTTGTTCTGTAGTATTAGCTCTTGGATTTCCGACTAGGCTTTCACTGCCTTATGAAGAGAGAAAAATCAATCTACATTTGCAAAGTAAAGAGCACTGTACCACATAGTGATGTTCTACAACTGTTTTCAGCGAAATTCTAATCATAAAATTGGCTAGCTCTTGAGCTGGAACTTCTAGCTAATAGGTTCTTTGGAAAGTAAGTCTCCTAAATAGTATGCAATTACGATCATAAGTTTAACAAAATTAAACGATTTCGTATTAGTACTGCTTTGTCGCTGCTGAACCTTTAAAAACCCAGCTACCTACTTTCTAGCCTCTAAAGCTCGATCGTGACAAAATATTATAATAAGACCCCACGTAGTTTCACCCATAAAAATAATATGAATTAAAACTTTATTAGGATACAGAACATATAAAACAAACCGGAATATCTAATCGTGGTTGTGTCTAACCTTTACAAAGTTAATAAAATTTAATTTTAGTGTTCGTTTTCCTTAACAAATTTTCTTAAAGTTTATCTTATATAAAAATGATTTCAAATCAAGTAAAATCTAAATATACCTTATATATATCCACTTACCATGACTCGTTGACTCGGGTCTTTAGTGTTTCTGTTTTCATTTTGGAAACAAAGCGAATCTGATACAGTCAGTTTAAAATATTTGTTATAATTGTTGATACATGATAAATACACCGATAGCGTATAAGATCGCGTGCTTCAGTTGTAAAAATAAGATCATTTATTCGTTAATTTTTGTTATAATCCATCACCATGCTAAATTTTATCTATCCAAATAGATATAGCGCCAGTGAAGGGCGAACAGCCCTTGTCTTGTCTTGTGTATAATCGCCAAAGTGAAAAACAATCCATCTTTAATTTTGGGAATTATAGCGATCCGTCTCCGTTGCCAGTAAATTATTGCTTTCCATTTAACTCCATATTAGAAACCATTTACCGATTGACAAAAACAAGCCTTTGACCAATTTTGACATAGTATCCAACTATATTATTATCTACCTACGCCAAGCGTGTAATTTGTTTGGATGTCGTAGTATTCCCGCGAAACTGGTTTGGAGGTTTTCCTCAGTCTTTTGCGCTCAAGCATTGGGAGCTGCTGTGAAATATTAATGGTGTTTTAGACATAAAGTTCAGAATACGTCAGTGTTTCGTCAGAGACGTGAATTGTGCGTATATACTGATTGGCACGTGAGTCTGTTTGTCAATACGTGTTGGAGCGCGGGACCGAGTGCTGCTGTTGACTGTGCCGGTGCGAACGCTCGCCACGATCGTTATCTCGCCGATTGCGTGACATCTTCCTCATTATAACGAAGAATAATCACTCAAAAGTAAGTGTATAATTTCCTTTTTATTTTCACGCCGAGTTACGCATAATATTCGCTATTTTCATTATTATTTAGATTTACAGACATTTAGTTTCTTGGAATTGTAGAACTAGTTTAGGTGAATACATTGTATTCTAATTGTGATTTAACAATTTTATAAACAGTAGTAAATATTTCGATCACATTGCAAGTATCGTTAGGAAATAATTTTAATAATATTAAAATAATTAATTTAATTTATATATACAAGTAAGACAGTTATTGTTTTCCATGACAAATGTAATAATTCCGACGATATTACCCGAGTAAAATAATGAAAATCTATCTATGTAGTATATACTTAATTTTCTTTGCAACATAATATAGAGACGTTTCAGTATTTTTGATTTTCCTAGAATTTTCCAATTGTCCATGCAACTGCTGTATTTCTTCCATTGAAACTTTACCCAGATTAACTTGCATAGGGAAATTTTAAATTATATAACTTATAAATGTGCTCTTTTAAGACATTCGTCTCAAAAAAAGTAAATTGTTATAAGCGGCAAAATTGGACGTCATGTTTTGATCTTGACTTCGAATATTTTTTATGAGTTTGTTTCTTACAGACGTACTTAATACTTATTTGATAGATTGGTTGTCTACAAAGATTAATGATTATCAAACATTGTCCTTGCTAGTATACCCCAGGAAATGTTCCTATGTGCACCGAGGTAATTTCCGCAAATCTACTCGGTGAATGTCGTCTGCTTTTAGATGCCATTTTAAATAATAGATACATAATTCTATACTCGCTTGGAATGTAGATACTTACAATGAGAATTTCTTACTTCCTTTTTGATATCATAACTTGTTGACCTTTTAATTAGTTATTTACAAAACTGCAATATTATGAGTAAATTACATCACTATAAACGATGCAATGTTATCATTACTGAACATGGACATTGATGCTATTATATTATGTATTTACAAAGATCAAAGGTAAGTTAGCAATCAATCATTCATGTACTTGCACATTTCATATTATTTATCTCGTTTATAATTTTGGATGCCATAAGGTAGATTTAATAAATATGTAATTATGCTCAAAAACTGGCTCAACAACTATAATCTACCCAAAAAATCTCGGCCGGTTTCGTCGGAACATGAAACGCGGCACGAACAATTTTGGGAATTGACTTTTATTTATGAAAAAAGCAATTTGGCACGAGATTATAATATATAATAATGCCCTCTGGATGAATGACCTCCTTGTAGTTTTCCATCTTAACAGTCGGATTATGTTTCTTTAAAGATGAGGCGACACTCACAAACCAAACATTGATTACATGTAAGCGAAACTCTCAAGTAAATAACAGTTTTATTTAGTTTTCTATTTATCGTTAAGTTAAAAAATAGACGAGACTATTTCATAATTGTTTAGGTATAATCATAACATCAGCTTTAATTACCCATATTTAAAAAATCTGGTTTAATTAATCACATCATTTAAGGAAAATGTCTGTCAGATTGTTAAGATTTAAAAAAACGTCTAGTTTGTCATTATATTTACCCATACCTACCTACTACAGCATAATTGCGTGTTAGTGATCATTCTCATATTTTTGTTTGTATTAGATATTCTTACGATTAAATCACTAATTAATAATGTCCTAACTAACTTAGCTAATCACTATAATTATTGATACAGTTAATGTCGGTAATTAATCAACAGTTTCTCCGTATGTACTTCGTTAGAATTTTATGACTTCGTTGAATGTTCCTTACTGATTAGAGTTGCGTAACTTCACCTCTGAGCGCAAAACGTGCTATTGTATTTTAATGTACTGGTTTATATACTTAACCACTTTTGCAATCATCCAAATACTTGTTGTCCTTTATTGTAACCCTATTTAACAAATTAGATTCATATTATACAATTAATGGTAACAGCCCTACGTATCTTAAGCCAATTTGCTATGAAGGTTCAACAATACATTTAAAAATATACTATTAATAATACAAAGTGTCAATTATATAAAATAAATTAGAAATTTTGCAACAACACTAACGAGGTATTCGTACTTTGATGTAATAACGCCTAAAAGCCAATAAATGATTGTAGTGATACCTGATGAACGCGAAATCATTGGCCAGCTTTGTGGACATAAGTCATGCCTTTACAAGCTCTCTTAAAACATTGAGTTTACCTTGAGTGATACCTAATGAACGCGAAATCATTGGCCAGCTTTGTGGACATAAGTCATGTCTTTACAAGCTCTCTTAAAACATTGAGTTTACCTTGGTTGATCAGCAAGTATTTAAATAATTTGTAGTCCAAATTGCAGGCTACCACTATAATTGAAAAAATATGTGAAGGGAAATTTTCTAAAATTATACCTAAATGTTGCAAAAGATATATTTTGCAAAACAAGAGTTGCTATAGGTATCGCTGACGGTGAAAAAAAAATTGTGAAACTTGCTCTGTGAAGTTAAGTGATGGATATATTAGCATTCACATTAATTTTAGCATGTGAATTTTCATTTAGCATTTAGCATGTGAAATATCGTTGCGAAATTTCGTGAATTGTGAATTTATCGTTTCGTGCGCGATTCGGTTCGTTTATATTTTTTTGCTAACGCGGGAAACGCGTTCTCTGTCTCGTTCACGGGAATACTCAATATATCCGTTTCACCTGACACGACAAGTGAAATTATTAGCAAATGGTGCGAATGCGAATGATGTTGTTAAGCAATTATTATATTATTATCTTTGATTTACTCGTATTAAGGTCGTATATTGAGTGAATGCGTGTGAATGTTTGTTTAGGTAATAATCATCTGTGTTTACACGCGTTTGGCGCGCTTCGTGTTCGTATTATGTCAAAGTTTAGTACGAATTGGCACATAATAGTGAGTTTTGTTTACGTATTTGATAAACTTTCTTTCGTCTAATATTTATTGTTGTACTTATAATTGATAATAATATAAACAAATTATATAAGTACTTACCTGTAAATAATATTGGTACCTACCTACTAAATAATACACCAGTTTCTATATTTTATTGTTAGTCCCAAATCTAGATAAAGTAGGTAATTAGTAAGTATGACAGAAGGTCCTTAAAGTTGTTAATGTTGTTATGTTTATATTATTCTTTTATTTTAATTGTGATCATTATCTTGTGCAAGAGTCTTTCTTAAGCGAACGCGCTTTTTAATTCGCATATTAATAAATTTCACACTTCACATGTAACATTATTATTAATCACCTTTATAATTAGCAAATAGCATAGCAATAGCATTTAGCATGTTAAGAGTCACGAATTCGAATGCTAATGAAATTAATGCGCAATCGCATTAATTGCCATCACTAACTGTTATATGTTACAGCGCGATTACTTCATAGTAGGGATATTTTTATTCACAGTTTTATGCTAGTCGTGCTATTGACTTTCTAATCTATTGTTTATATTTTGCTTGCGATTGTTTAATCTTCGGAAACCGCGTTAAATATTCATTGTAAGTAAGAATTCATTTACATGTAACTAATATTCAGTTCACGAGGCTCGCGCCAGAGACCTTGCTAGGATTTTTAGAGTAAGTACTTTTGTATTTCGCAACCTTGTTCGAACTGGAAATGATTGCCGTATGTAACAATTTATAATCTGTATGATTTACAATTTATTATGCTTAGTCCTATTGACATAAATTGCAGAGTCCAAACTACGAACAGCAGATTCCTTTCATGACGTAGGCACTCACTAAGTAAGGATCTTTTTTAATATAAGGTATGAAAATAAAGGTTGAAAGATTAGGGCAAGCGAAGCCGAAAGCGTTGTAACGTTATTAGTGTGATAATAGGTCGCTTACAATATATTTTGATTACCTATACCAAATACTCTATTTAAAGAAAAAGAAAAGCGGTTGTAAGTACATATGCCCGCCTAGGATGCGCACCACGAGATATCAAACGCGTGAATGAAGAAATATTGTCGTTATCGGTTAATATCTCGTTTTCTTTAACATGCGCGCCACGATAGACAAGCTTCTCGTCGAAGAATTCGCTCTCGTTGCACGAGTAACCGATGTTGCCCTTTGAAACATAGAATGTCAATTACGGCATTTAATAATGTAACCACACCGGTTTAGTTCATTCAATTTGTGCTCAAATGGCTCAAAAGACTTGTATCCACCTCTATAGTTTATCATATGTCGTAGTATTATATATCAATGTACGTAGACAGAGAATCCTATAGACTAAGTGATATTTTTGTCGCACTCACACAGGAAAAAGAGCAACTTATGCCAATGTAATGTAAAGAAATAAAACAGTACGATACGATTTTTTGTTTCACCGAGCGTGCCACTTTTTTGTAGGTATGCTAACTACTTAGCTAAACAAAGTTTGACAGCTGACGTGTAGGCAGCTATCGTCTCCATAAAAAATACAGTTTTTACGTGCTAAAATACAGTAATTCGAGCTATATTGTGTTGTGAACTATTGAGACTTGTGTTAAAAGCACTAAAATAACAATAATAAATTATAAATAATTCAATAAATTAAATCTTTGGTGTTGCCAACTTTTCTTTAAATAATTACCCTCTTTTGAGGGTAATTAAAATAGGGTATAATATTTTGAGATTTGCAGTGCCTATTAAAAAAGTATATCATAGTTTGAATGGCTTGTTTCAGTTTTCCTGAACATGAGGATTTATTTAGGTTATTATATTTAAAAAAGATGGTGGCTTTATTTATCCTTCCCGTGACGTTGTCATAGTATGTAACTTGGCAGAAAGAATATTCAAGGTCCATTCTACTGAAGGATTATCATTCTTTACCGAAAAAAATATGTTACAAAAACGTATTTTCACTACTTTCAAACGATGCCAGGATGTATTTATATTGGATCATTTTGCAAGTCAACCATTTACTGGTAACCATAAAGTTTACTTATTAAGGCCATTGCCATGCCTTATTTTGAACTGCGTATACATCACGCAACAAAAGGATTTGAACCCAAGCAAAGAATTAGAAACTTTCATACGAAGCTTGTTTTATTCAAAGGACAACAATGTGTACAATCAAATATACATAAAAATTAATCATAAATAAATATGTTGTATTATTTGTTCACAAATCCAGAACGTACATAACCACCTATGAAATGGCAGTTTAACTACCGACAAGGAAATGTCAAAAACTATACTTTTTTATGAATTTTGCATTGAAATAGCAACATATGACGTCATCACATTTTTGCGTCAAATAACATACCTACTTATTTTATGTAAATTAATTAGAACAATTCGAAAATTAAGTATATCACCAAAATAATGAATGAAAGTGGGATTGTATTTGAATATTTTATTGTATTGAAAAGTCGAGATAATTTATTTTTGACTGAGGAAACAACTAAATTAATTTGCGTTTGACAGCATAATATTATCATCCCCGTATCTTATATCTATCCTATGCCGATAAAATCAATAAGGCAGTGTTACTTTTCGGACTTCATATTATTTTCTACCTACATAATTGTATCAATAAATAGGGGTAATTTTTGCCTTACGCGGTAACCCTGAATTTAGAGTGACGTACTATGTTTGTCTCTTTCGGTGACACGCTTTGCCGGTGTCTATAGGATTCTCTGTCTACGTCAATGTATTATGTACTATTTGACATTTGTAATTTGTATGTATTGTTTTAATTCAAAAGTTGATTAGTTTTAATTGTGGTTTTAATTCGAAACTGATGTCAATACCTACAAAGTATTAATAATTGTTACCTACTGTGTTGAATAAGAATGAGGTCCCATGCGCAGATTCGATAATAATGATATTAACTTATCTTTAAATAGACAGGCAGGCCATCTGAATGAGGCTCGAGATCCGTGGCAAGCCTTTCTATGATAAACACAGCCATTGGTTTTGATCACAAATTCTCTGTCGTTCAACGTAAAAGGGTCACAGAGATCCCTACTCGTAATTCGCTTTCGTTGAACTTTTCTCGCGTGGCGCTCTTCATATAAGGTTATTAAATAATTATAATAAGGGACTGCCATTTTCTTTGTTGTTTTAATGAAATATTTTTAGTTACTCGTGTAGTTCTCGTCGTATAAAAGCATCACGACTATTATTACTATTTTAGTTGTCAAAATTTGTCTTAATCGAGTAATATTGGGCCGTCCAAGGGGCCGTCATGTTAGGATTCGTCGAGAGAAATGCCACAGATAAGTAAAAACGACTATTATAGCTACATTTGACATAACGAGTCGAATCGTGTGTGTAACCATGTTAGAGTCAGCGAGTTAATAGAGATAATCGTCATAAACACGAGTAAACGTGTAGAGATAATTTTCTCGTGGTGCGTATGCTGGACGGGATGGTCCGATGAATTAATGAGTATAGATAAACATGAACTGATTTACAATTACAGTATTCAAAATTCAATCAATGACTTATTGAAATTAGATAGATAGCTGGATAGATAACATAATTTTATTGCTCACCAAAATAGTATTGTACAAAACTAAGGAAATTTTCAAATGAATTAAAAACTGATCACTTAAAATGTATCCCAGTCCCAGGCAACCTTAGCATGGTAAGGAATGATGTTAACAATTTATTAAGTACTTATACTTTTTAGATATGTGCCTGGATAAGACATTTATTTTATCCGATGATAAAAAAAAGGTTTAAAACTGAACAAAAGTTTGGCAGTGTGTAAAAAGAACGAGAAGAAAATAATATTATCATTAATTTACAAAATCATCTCATGATCGAAAGCCAATCCATATATATACCTACTCGTCATCTTAATATATAAAATCCTTGCGTTACTGACTGACTGACAGACACGCTACAGCCGAAACTATTGGGGGCAGGAAGCTGAAATTTGGCATGTATGTTCCTTGGGGACCGTAGGGGTGCACTAAGAAGGGATTTCCCGAAATTCCCACGGGATCGGCCAAAACGGGTAAATTAAAAAAAAATGCAGGCGTAGCTGCTGGCGTCCTCTAGTGTACTTATATCCGTGTGCTTACACTAAAACGTGTCACGAGCCCAGTGACGTATTTAATCACATATCACTTACTTAACGCTAATTAAAAACAACACATAACTGAACATGTTTCAATTAGTTAACTTGCTCTGTTATCTTCACATGTGTATAAAGCGTCAATTCTTTACAAATATCACTGATGAAATGCGAAAAATCTATACCTATCTATACTAATATTATGAAGTCGAAGAGTTTGTTTGTATGTTCGCTTATTTGGTTGGACGCGCTCATCTCAGGACCCACCAGTCCGATTTGAATAATTATTTTTTGTGCTGTATAACCCATTTATCGAGGAAAGCTTTAGGCTGTATTATTATAACATCACGCTATGAGCCATAAGTGCGAAGCAGTAGCCCTAAATAACGCGGGTGCAGCCGTGTGTTCAGCTAGTACAAAATAAGTCTAAACAAGTCATAGAAAAACTAAATAATGTCGAAATATTCTTCGGACTATATTAACGAACAGAAAACTTATGTTAAATCCTGCCTTGGTTTTAAATGTGTAATTAATTAATTATTGATATCTATATGCTAAATAATATTAAAACATTATAATCAAAAAAATTCATTTGATACCTACTAGATGAGCCCACGGTTACACCCGCGTTATTTAAGGCTACTGCTCCGCTCCCGTGGCTCATATCGTGATGTTATATAGCCTAAAGCCTTCCTCGGCAAATGGGCTATCTAACACTGAAATAATTTTTCTAATCGGACCAGTAGTTTCTGAGATTTTCGCGATCAACCAAACAAACAAACAATCAAACAAACAAACAAACTCTGCAGCTTTATATATTAGTATAAGATAAGATATTCTTTAAAAAGTAATATTCAATAAGCCAGGGAAGACAAAGCATCTTCTCTTTCTGACTTCTTGAATAGGTCCGACCGAGATTCGTCTAAGCGTAAAAATAATTTCAATGTTTATTGACACGCAGTAAATGACCAACCTGGGAATTTAACTAGTAACACTGTTTAACTTTGGAACAGTATTTTGTGGAGGATTTCTGCAACAATTTTATTAAAGATCGATTCGACCGACGAAACGAATTTAAAACGGGCCAAGTTTTCTCAACGTCAAATCGTCATTTCACACGCCTGAGAATATGAATGTAAGAGTATATAGCAGGAATGTACCCATTAGCTGCAGTTACACTTGTTGCAGCCTGTTGCTTACAATGTCGTTAAAAGGTTAACGTTATTTCACGTTATAAGTAAATTGGCCACAAATTGCAATTCATGTAGGTAGGTACCTACCTAAGTAGAATTGCGTAGTATAACTCCTAAGTAAAATTGCGTAGTATAACTACCTATATCTAAGTGGGTGAAAGGAGAATAATTAGGTTGTTATTTACCCACTATATGATGACAAAATATCTTCCAACTTATACTTATGCGTAAGTTAGGTACCTATAGCATATACTTACTTACTTCTTGCGATGATTCAGTGTTGTGTGTCGAAGATAATAATCATAATGTTTATATTGTTGGTGTCTAAGACTACAGAACAAAAGGCAGACAGAGCGCGCGGAATACTTGCGTGAGGCCACTAAAGCAAATACAAAATTGAAAAGCGAATACAAACTCGGCTCAGTGCGCTGCGAAGCATCGCACAGTTCACACGCCACGATCAATCAAGCTTTTAAATTCATAAAATGCCGTCTTGCGTTTTTAAACATTGTAAAAGTTGTTTCCAAAAGCAAAAACGGGAAGATGGTAATATATTTTTACAGATAACTATGGATTATTTGACTGTTTTATAATATTATTTCGATAAAATTCGTATTTCTGCAGAAAATATGTAAGTGTTGCCAGTTTACGTCGACGCCGTTCTCCCTGAATTAGGGAAAATGCACTTGTCTATTGATTATGTAATAATGATGGTCATGTTAATGAAAAATACATTAACGTAATGTAAAATTATATTGTAGATTATCTTTCTTCTTATAAAATATAGTAATAGAATTTCCATTAGTATACATATACATTGTTTTGAGTTCGATCCCCAAACGATCCAAATATTCATGTACACATGGCTCCTCGTCAAGCTTTATACACTTTGACCTTTGTACCGTTCTTATGGAGTAGGGAATAAGTATCAAAATCGTACTGCAACTGTTTAGCTTGACTTGGCGCCGTGTGTACATTAAGTACAGAAACAGAAATCATTGATTGCAGCCATTATTAATTTTTAATTGCAATGTTTTTTTTTTTGATTTATGAATCATAATTTTCATAATTTATGGTGTGCATGACAAAATGTTTATAGCTAATTAATATTTAGGACGCAAGCCTATTGCAATTAACCAAACATTTCCAGATACTATACTGAGAATATCTAAACAAAAAATAAACAACATATTCGCCGATCTAAGATCTGAACCCCATGATTGGTATTCGTAAATATATGTAGTTGGTATTATATAAGTATTTCTTCTGGATCGCGGGTATTCATTACAAAACATAATCTATTTATTTCTCAATTTACGAATAAAATTAGTTAAAACTTTACTCAGTACCTACATTTAAGAAATGTATTTATAAAAGCATACATTAATGGTTTCTTTTATTTGAATCATTTTCATAACAGCATTACATATTAAAAGCATTAATTAAATCCATGGTAAATTCTTCAAAACCGCAAACGAATATAAAATATGTAATATTTTTATATCCGTTTGCAAAAACTATATACAAGGTAGTGGGAGATTATTCATAATCTGGCAACTTTACACACACATAGGCGCGCGTGTCCGTACAGTGCCAGTCGCCAAATGTCACGCACACATAGCCGTCAACGTGCCTCACTTAGCCGGACGAATACGCTCCATCTGGTCTTAAATCTGTGGTTGGTGTCGTGTGGAGGCTCGCCTCTGTTGCGCTGATAACGAAGATTGACGTAACTTTCCGACGGCCGCGTCGCACTGACTCCTTCGCTCTCTGATAATGAAAACGTGCAAAGGTCAAGTAAATTATTATATGTTTTATATGAACTAGCAGTCATTCGTGTAATAATTATACTATAAAAATTATCATGGCATCCTATTTAAATAAATGTTTTTTTGGTGCTTATGATAATAATACAATTTCAATGGCCCAGTTTGGTGAATGCTGGCAACGCCCGTCAAACAAATTAATATGATATTTATAAACATATACATACGTGCCTACCTAGTACCTGCCTATAGTAACCAGGTACTAACTTTTTAAGTCTCGCTACTAACCGGATCCAAAAGTATTTAGCTAGCGATCAAATGTCAAAAGTAACATGTTTGTTAAAAGTGGCAATAAAATAACGAACATTATGAGTTTAAAACATGCGTGATTACTCATTACTTTACATACTAGGTATATGTATTCAAGAAATCCGTATCAGTAGTATGACAGGAGTAGAGTACCTAACATATGAAATAAAATAAATGCTTAAGAGATCTAGGAGCTAGGACATAATATGCTTTTAAATGATTACACGATATAAGTAGGTAGATACACTTTACATAGATATCACTTGGTGTACAAGTCGCAAATATTTAAAAGTTTTTAATGTAGAGTCTACCTGTATCATCAATAATTGACCAAACACATAATTTATTATAGATGTATAATATAAACTGTTTCATCTTTGCAAGACAGGTCAGCTTATATTCAAATCTATTATAATTATTCGTCGTCATGTTGACATTTAACTAGAAGTCGATACTTTTTATCTACATCGTTAAAAAGTTTTAATCAATAAAGTAATAAAATATTAAAATCACGAGAACCGGGTCTTTGACTTTAAAATTAAAAATAATACCTGCGTGATTGAAGACTTCAAGAGTGTCTTTGCATTCAGGGATCATGCATGTACCTACTTGCAACTATCGTTTATTTAAACCATATCAGCGACAATTTTAAATTGCGTGACAACAGAATACATAGTTTAACAACTTTGCCTACAGGAGAATGGATTAAACTTTATAGATAAAAATCATAAATGGAACTTTGCGGTAGGTATATTTAGATATTGACGCAACTGACACACTGCGCACATTTCACAGATTTCATTTAATTTGAACTCATCTTAGCACGGCCATGTGAGATGATCAGACAGGCAGTTTAACCCGCGTCCCTAGATAACATCAATAGTACCTACTTTGAACGCTCATCATTATTCATCTTCCATGATAAGTAGTTTTGTTTCCTGTATTTACTTATCTTCTTTTTTATTCGTTATTAATGATTTACTTCATGTCGAAACTATTTATAATTAGATATACGTATACGTAATGTAGATACTACGTAATTAAATTAATTATTTCGTGAATTTCAAATCATGTCGTATATCTATTTATTTGCTTATTTTTATTCCGTGAACAGATATAAATCTTATCAATAAATATTCGGTGTTTGGTTAGGTATATCCCGTTTAACCAGTTTCTTGATGTAGCTTATTATATTCCATCATATAGCTACTTAAGTATTCTTTTAAGGAAAATAAGAGGTTTGATGACATCAAACTATGACACATTTATTTAGATGTAGCTTTTATTTGGTTTTCACTTCTATTGTTTTATATACAAAAATAACAGAGCGACAAATGATTATTGTACTTAAGTATATCATCGACATCGACGTTCCATAGCTGCAGTTTTCAACAATAGGACTTCAATCATATTGAGAATAACTTCAATCATAATCAAACAGATAGGAAAATTAATATGAGAAAATCAGAAGCACCAGAATAAAGCTAGAACAGTTAAAAGTCTGTACAGTCAGAACCGATTAAAAAAATGTACACATCATAGTAAGATTCTTCTCCGATAAAGCATAGTGATTGTGAAGCCATCAAAACACACAATGCATGATTATTCTAATCATGATCTGGAATACAAAAACAACGATGCGATGTGACGTAGGTATGTAAATCTTGTGCTGCTTAGTTTTTGTCTCTCGAATGAAGAATTTTATTTGCCTGTTGAAATGTTCTACCTCTTTAAAAACCACGTAGTGTTTCATGCAAAAATATATACATATATCGAGGTTTAGCTCAAAATATTTTCGATTGAATTGATTTTTAAAGACTTTGTCAACATTTTATCAGCAGTCATTAATCTTTTTCTTCGTATCGCCATTAAAAAATGAATCTCCCTTTAAGTATAAATATGTTGCATACCAAATTAACAAACAGATTAGCTAAAACTCTGTCAAACTATAACTAACAGATTAGCTAAAACTCTGTCTGGTCTGGCAGGTGAGTGAATCCTGGTCTCCAAAACGAAAAGTCTTCGAACCTGGGATATGCCTATCAGTCTGCTATTATGTCTGGTACAACGCTTTATGAGGATAATTATGACGATACACAAATTAACAAATGACCAGCAAATAGTACCAAAATTACCTTCACCAATTTATAGTTATAGATATATTAATGCAAACATCTTATAATACAAATTCGGTGTAGTCGCATTACGCAATCATATAAAACTTATTTGTATACTTTATTGCAGAAGATAAAGCAAATTCCTATTTAGGATCATATTGCACATATACCTAATTCAGTAAGTTGTTCAGAAAGCAACCTTCAAATGTCCATGGGTAAATATATGGCTTATACAAAAATAGGCATATGACTGCAAATTATTACAGCTGCCTGTCTATATACGTATCTACCTATATACAATTTGCAAATCTGTGCCAAGTTGTATTCACGAGCCACCCACATAAGTAACTTTGTAGTATTATATCCATACAGACCAATATTTCATTATCCATCATAAAAGGCTAGTGAATTTTTAGAAGAAGCCAACGGCGTGACTTAACGTGGTCATTGAACTTAGGCACAGAAGGCAATGTTTCTCCATATTCAGAGATGGTTCCTATGAATATGGCGATTGATGCGAAAACATGTCAAATAATTTTAATATTTATTATGGTCAGCTTCGCCACTCTCTGATAAGTTCCTGTTAAATTAATTTGTCAGATAACTCATACGAAATATGTTTTGTTTTTTTTTTTTTATAAAATTGTGCGGCAAACGAGCAGACGGATCGCCTGATGGTAAGCAATTGCCGCCGCCCATGGACACAAGCAACACCACAGGAGTCACAAGTGCGTTGCCGCCCCTTGGGGTTGGGAAAAGGGACAGGAGGAGGAATGGGATGAAGGAGAAGGAATAGGGGATGGGCCTCCGGTACACTCACTCACCGAACGAAACGCAACAGTTTGGTTACTGTTACTTTACGTCGATTTTCTGTGAGAGGGTAGTACTTCCCCGGTCGAGCCGGCCCATTCGTGCTGAAATCAGCGAGGCTCTACTATCTGAAAGACACGACCTGGTGGTAAAACTTTGCCCTAAAGAAGTACCGCCCGGCAAATAACGACGTACCTACCTTGGATTCCAACTACCTAGCCTAGTAATAGAGGCTTGAAACTTGTTGCACGTAATTTGATAAATCTTAATCTAAAAATCTAAGCTCAAATGTGCAAACCCAAGTTAACAATACAAGGTCGTATAATTGCGATTTTATCAGAATGGAGGTGCTTCCCCTAACTGATTCAGACGTAAAATTCCAACTGTGATAAGCAAGTCTCTTAGTTTTTCAATAAATTAAATGAATGTTTTGCAGGTTTGACCTCTCCACGCAACAACACTTGGTTTAAACATACCTACACATTTTGTTTTTTTTTTCAAATTTGGGTATTCGTTATGTCCGTTAATTGAAGATATCTAAAGACTCTAGCAATAGGGACAGGATTTATGGCAAGTGCAGGTGACATTAAAAAAAAGACTCGCCGGATTTGAATTAAGTTAGGACCACAGATACCTAGTTGATGACCTTGACTAATACTCTGAAGACATTTACATTTAGAAAAATAGCTACCCGGCCGAAGACAATACACACTAGGTACTCAAAAAACTAATATTTTAATTGTGAACTATTTGGACATAAAGCCGAGAACCTAAGACTATCATGGAATGTCTCAATACATAATTAAAATAATAATATTAGATTATCATTTGAACGCTTTCAATGGTCACAAAGATATATTATTATAAACATAATGCTGAAGAGATTTATTGCTCGTGCCAAGGTCAACATGTACCTAATCGTTAAAAATGATTTTGATTTTGCAAACAGGCTTTGACAATAAAATACCAAATTATATTAAATTTTTTGGCTTCATCAATAAATATAAATATTTGCAAGATATGATTCTTACGATATTTTGACCTTTGAATAATCTTGAAACCAAATCATGGCAATCTTAGTGAAATTATGCAATAGTCAAAATCTATTGCTAAATCGAAAGCCTTAACACAGTGGTTGTGTATTTTATACAATGATTTCGTAAAATATTAAGGGCTAGCGTCCACTAGGCTCGCCGAGCCGAGCCGAATCGAAACGCAGAAAGTCACCTCCTATATATTTCTATGAACCTGCGTTCATTACCGACGAGCCGCGGCGCGCCGAATCCAATCTACCGCGCGCATCGCTCGTCAGGCGAATTTCTGCGGCGACGGGTTTAGACTCGACTCGGCGCGCCTTAGTGGACGCGGGTTAGCGGATGAGTGTAGACGGGTAGGGTAGACCGGGGACAATTGTACCATTTTGCCTTTGGCGTTGAATTGCTAGTTGTTTTTTGATATTTATTAAATAGTGTTAATACTCAACGATAGCTAGTTTAATTAGCTAGAGGATAGAACTATTTTTATGGCTATAAAAACAGTATAACCATATTATTTTTGTCTTTGAACAGAATTCGGAAATTGGTACAATTGTACCCCATAACGGGGTAAATTGTACCAAAGATTTGAGGAAATAAAACACTGTCTTTAAGCAAAGAAATGTATTTCTAATTATGGCTTTAACTCGGCGGTGCAAACTTTTATGTAAATAAAATTAAAAAACAAAACAATTTACACAAATAACTGAAAAAGCTTTCGTTTACTTGAAAAACATAAAACATATTTTTTTTCATCTTTAGCACCAAATTCTATAGTAAGGACTTTAAAACATGGTTAATTAAGTCATAGAAGCCACTATATAGCTGTTATAATTGTGGTAAACTATAAAAAAAACATGCAAATAATCAATTATCATAATGTATGGAAAGGAACATGGAACAATTGTCCCCTTGGTACAACTATCCCCTGGTGCAATAGGCTAGTTGCATGTTTTTCAGAAATTGACTAATATTTTTCCTTATATTATTATACTCAAACTATAAATATTTGGAGAGAAAAAAAAATCTATTCATTTATCCCACGACCACGGTTGATGTAACTCAACCGAAAAGTCGGGTAATATGTATTTAATCTCCTACCTTTTAAAAATTTAGTCCCGTATAAATAAATAAGAAGACTTACATAATTTAACGGCCTTGTGGGGTCAATTGTACCACGGGGGCAGTTGTACCGGTACAACCATACCCAAAAAATTGTAACAATTGTCCCCTCAAGGTCATTTTGACAGAAAAGGTAAATTACTTGTGAATACGAGCTCTATATGACACAAAAACAGTTAAAATACATTGCTCTTAATTATACTAAGCGTTTAAACTATCACCAGGTAAAAAATAAAGCATTGATTTTCTGATATAACTAAAAAATATTACAACAAAAATCTTACTTTTGATGCGCAGAAATTTCCTCTTGTCGCCACACATGCCCGCTTCGTCCCGCTTTCGCGCGAGACTGGCGGTTGAGAGGCCCGCGTTCGGGGGCGCGCTTGATTCTGACTCACACAACAGTACGACGCTTAGTTTAGAAGATATTTGCGATGGTTCAATCGTCCCCTGGTACAATTGTACCCGGTCTACCCTACTACATGGCGTAAATACCTACATAAAAAGTTCTCGAAATGAATGAAGAGCTGTTAATTTCGCTAGTTCAGAAATATACTGGACTTAATGATCATGACTGCCTCATTAGTCTCGCAGCATAAATGTGCGCGTGGGATTGGGAGGTCTCGGGTTCGATTCCCGGGTCGGCCAAAGTGTTATTGGGTTTTTCCGTTAGGAAATTCTCAGTAGCAGTACGGAGTCTGGTAATGGACCCGGTACGGCAATAGGCTCGCCCCTTATTACGTGGGACCTGAAAATTCATGGCGAAATGTGGGTGTAATATTACACCTCTGCCTACCCCTTCGGGGATACAGGCGTGAGTCTAAAAAAAATGATGATCATGAAGATACTCATTATCATGACGAGCAGCGTAGACAAAATATATGGGAAGAAATAGCGGGAATAATGAACGAATTTGAAACAAAAATCATTGACAACACAAGCACAACCTACAGCAGCCAGTCGCCGACTGCTGGCTTCGATTCAATTCGTCTGTAATGAACGCACACAGAGAAAATGCGACTCGGCGCGATTCGACGCGGTTCGAATGTAGTCGACGCCAGGCTTAATATTTAAAGTGAAACTAGGACGCGATGACCTACTTTTTCATAACAATAAAAATTCACTTAAGACAACTTAAGACAAAAATTCAGTTCAACAGATAGTTTAAATTTAAATCAGATTTAATTTCCCGTTACTAATTATTTTCAATTTTATAACAAAAATAAATTATTCAAAGTCATTGAACAATTACACTTTAAATTAATTGTTTGTAATGACTTTAAAATGTGAATGCATAACAGAAACTGCATTAAAACACATATTCTTTCAAATAAATTTAAATAAAAAATGATTTATCATCATTTATCTTTTTTCGGTCTAACAGTGAGACAGAATGAAAAAGATTTATGGATGATACAGATCAGCTTCAAGAGGTTCTTTTTACATCCATACATGAATGAACAGACTCAACCAGTTCATATTGCTGAATCATCTAAGAACATACTTAAGCTTTTACAGCTATAAGAAATAAAAAAGTAATTACATTCTATGAGTCTATACACGTGCCTTACAGATTATATTTTGTAAACAACGTTCTAACATCCTCTTGCAGTCATCTATTTGACATATTCGAGATCATCAAATGTTTAGTGTCATCATAACATGATTTTATAAATCGAGAAATTGATTTATGCTCAATAAGGTTATCTGTCCATCATCTCAAGACAAGTAGTACCAAACGTCTATTGGAACTTAATATCGCGACTTACGCAGCCTTATCATATCATTATCCAATTTTTTAAGGCGGATGTCGCCCGATGTACCTATTGGTTCACAGGCCACCAAGGGGCATAACGTATTAATGACAGATAATAGTGTCTACTTCCGTCAATCGAACGCATCTTAGAGCATTCGTATCAGCGGAGTCGCCACGAACGCTTCTCTCGCACTTTTATTGACCAATTTGTTTTATTATTAGTGATTAGTAGGTGTAATAAGTGAAATAGTTTGGTGACCATGACTCCCAAAGATGACTTCAGTTGTAATATCAATAATAATAAAATGAGTAAGTTATTTGAATAAATTAACCTCTCTTGTATTCAATTTCAAATTGTTGCGGGTACAACAAAATACTTTTCTATGGTGTAAATATAAAATATTTCTCAAAGCGGTATCGTCAGTCTATATGTTATGTATAATATGTATTTATGCAAGCATTACTATTACTTTATGTATGGGCAAGCCGGTCGCGGCCGACCTCGTAGGACATTCGTCGACCAAATTGGTGACGTTCTGAAAAATGGGAAGGTCCTAAGCACCCGGAACCGGCGAGCATGTATGAACAGAGTAATGAATGTAGAGGAAGCGCGTGAGGTTTGTAAGGATAGATGCAAGTGGCGTTCCGTTGTCTCTGCCTACCCCGACGGGAAAAAGGCGTGAGTTTATGTATGTATGTTAGTAAGTACAGTTAATTAAAAATGTTACGTGCATTATCTTCATAAAAGTTTAACTGCGTGCGTTTTTCAAATATAAGTAAAATATTAATTAACGAATTAACGGAAAGTACACGGTAGGTAATTAAATTATATACTTACATAGAATTTCAAAAGAGGTGCAGAATGAGTTTGACACACAACAATTACCTATTATGTATTAAACAAGTGATACATAACATAACTTCACACCTTTTAACCCCGAAGGGGTAGGCAGAAGTGTATTACACACCCATCAAACGAGTGATGCCATTAGGAAATTGTAAAACAATATAAAATCTTTCATTGAACACTAAACTTCTCTTGTTTGTTTTGATGCGGAGTTAATGTAATTGTATACTCACATGGTGTGCATATTTTATTTTAGTTTTCTTTCAGAATTTTTACCAATTGTTGCTTGTCATGACTGATCTAGTAATCATACCAATCACCTTTAAATCTGCACGATTGACTAAATTACCTACCATATGAATAATTAAAAAAATAGTGTGTGTGCATGTCACCATTCAAACTATCAAATCAAGTTTTTAGAATCTAATGCAAGGCTGTCAAGTATTGATAAATTAGTACTTATCAGAAAAACGTCTTCATAAATCACATTTAACATGATGTTGGTTTCAAATTTGATTTTTAATTAATTGTAGTAGAATCTGTCATATAGATAGAACACATGTGATAATCTTATTTTTCTGTAATACTTATTTTATTAGTAGTTCGTTACCTCTAAAAGTTGTGACCCGGCGCCCGCCTCGACCTAAATAATTTTGCCCGCTTAGAAAATCTATTGGCCAGTCTTTATCTAATGCCATTCAAAACGCATAAATTAATGATATACAAATATTTTTAATAACATTTTATATTGGGTACCTCAATCAGACACAATAAAAGATCTTCTTGTTGAACGCAGTTGAGTACAAAAAATATTAATCGTTTTTGTTTATCATAAAAAGTTGACAGGATAATAGGTTACAGACTTAATTCGGCAAAACATGTAATTAAAGCAATTTGATGAGAAATTTTCCTCGGCACAGCACTTCTTATAATGGTTCTAATTAAAAAACAATAATCTTCATGAATGGCATCAATGTTTTGTTTATACATTTAAAAGTAAATATTATTTCGTTTTCATAGGGACAAAGCTCATTGATGCAATAATATGATAAATAAACGTTATACGTATTCCGATCAATTTAAATCAAAACAATAGTTAATGCCACAACTCTGCGATGATGAAACCCATTTATGAGAAAATCATTATATTCGAATTATAATACGCTATTTATTGAGTTTGTCAGTCAAAATAGGACACTTTTTTAAATTAATTAAAATTAAACAGAGAGAAAAATCAAGGCTTCCATACAATCAACTGGGTATATATGTATATTGGGTTTGTAATAGTATGTATATACATGTAGTTTGTGTTTTTAGTCATTAATTAAAGCTTTTGTTAGCTTATATTTTATAATGTGTATGTGTATGAGGTGCATAGGGTTCCCACCAAGAACTTAGGGTCCCAAGCCAACCTCACCTGCAAGTGGTGCACCTGCCGATCAACGGACGAGGCTCTGGCAAACAGAGTATCCCGATAAGCGGCAATAGGCTCGCCACCTATTACGTGGGATCAAAACACTGGCGAAAAGTGGGCGTTTAATATGCCTCTGCCTACCCCTTCGGGGAAACAGGTGTGAGTCTATGTATGTATGTATGTATGTATTTTATAATGTATAAATACCAAATGTTTATCTAGCGCTATTCCCGCCGACAAACTGACACTCAATTGGTGGGTGTAATTATTTTGTAACGTGTGTTGAAACCAGTTGAAACTAATAAATGTTTTAATTATTATTAAGACAAAACTGTTTATACATGAGTGTGTACCTAATCTTCAGTTGATGTTCGCTTAAAAAGAAATTTTGCTCATACATATCAGTTACGTTATTTAAATTGAAAATTGCTACCTAATTGTTTTACTGTACTCACGATATTTTTGCCCTAAAATCCAATGAAATAAAACGAGTTGTACTTTAAAACAAATACTTTCTTTGATTACAGTGTTGGAGAACGACACAAAGAACGTTGACGAAAAAGCAAGCGAAGACCCATTAACGAAAGCAATAGGTGCTCTCGGCAAGTGGCAAATATGGATATGCTTCGTAGTATTCCTGGTGAAGTTCCCCGTTGCCTGGCATCAGATGAGCATCATATTCCTCGCTCCGCCGATGAACTTCACCTGTGCGACGGTCCAACCCGAAGAATTTGACAACAAGTGTTACTCGAATTGCTCAGACTACGAATACGATCACTCCGTTTTCAAAGAAACTATAGTGTCAGACTGGAATCTCGTCTGCGACAGGCACTGGTTGAAGAATCTCACTCAAACCATTTTCATGCTGGGCATTCTCGTCGGCAACATGATGTTCGGCCATCTGGCTGACAGGTTTGTTAGGTTTTATTTACCTGCTTAAATCTAGACAGTGCTTAAAATGACCGCAATTTTTTTTGGTTTTCTATTTGCGCACACTGTGGTTGATATATCATATAGGTTAAGCATGACTATCATAAACACCTACGATAGTAGCTATTGTCATGTGATAAACATATTGCCTGCCTCAAATTAGTAGGAGCGTTAAGTTTTTTTTTATTTATTTTATAGTCTCACGCCGGTATCCCGTAAGGGGTAGATAGGGAATGTAAATCTCGGAGACTGGCAATTTGGATGTTTTTTTTTGTAAATAATCGCAATATTTGATTAATTAGGACAAAAATAATAACCATTTTAAGTAAGTATTATAGGAAACATTATTCATCACGAATTTTTCAATAGACTTTTACTCATGTGCTTTTATGCTTCAAACATTGTTTGACGTAGGTACCTATCTGTCTTTACTTCTATACTATAATAAAACTGTAGAGGTGAAAAAGTCTGTACATTAAAGATATTTTGACGAAAATTAGCTAAAAAATCTAGGAAAATGCTAAAAAGCAATACTTGATAATTTTTAGAATTTATGTCTGTCTGTCTGTCTGTCCGACGTCTTTCCCTATGTTGCTAAAGATCTCTGAAATGGCGAAATTGATTTCAATAAAACTTACACTCATGTACAAAGGATGCTCAAACCTATAAAATAGTATATGTTATATCACAATAGGTTGAGTGGTTTTCGGTGTACAGCTTGACCTCTCCTTTGTACGTAGTCCCAAACAAAACAGGGATCATCCAAAACTGGTTATATATGCGGTGCCATCTATGATCATTATAAGTTTGTCAGTAAAAGTATAGTTAGTTTAAATAGGTACCTTCAAAGTGTTTTATGGCTATTTACCGACTGATAGATGTCACTATTTTCAAATAATTTCCCAGCAAAATAAATGTTCCTTGCAAAAAAGGCAATTATTATGTGGCGGATATCTTTCTGTTATTAAAAAAATAATAGAGTATAATATTCGGCACTTTCATAAACAAAAAGTATCTGTGTCAAAACGTATTACAATGTCCACTTAATTTAAACGGTCAATCTCATTTATTTGAAACTAGAGGACGCCAGCAGCTACGCCAGCATTTTTTTTAAAGTTACCCGTTTTAGCCGATCCCGTGGGAATTTCGGGAAATCCCTGCTTAGTGCACCCCTACGGTCCCCAAGGAACATACATGCCAAATTTCAGCTTCCTGCGCCCAATAGTTTAGCTGTAGCGTGTCTGTCAGTCAGTCAGTAACGCAAGGTTTTTATATATTAAGATTATTATGTTTATATAATAGTTATCTAATCATTTCATTTTATTTTCAATGATAAAACAATTACTATAGATACTTTTTTCAATAAATTGTCGATTAGTCCATATTATTTTCTATATCGGTCGGTTTGTATGTGTAAACATAGATGGCGTTTTCTGAATGGCGGTGTTAAGATTCTCCGTGGATTGATGAGGTTCTCGGTTAATTTTCTTTCGTTTTCTATGGATTGGTGTCTTAGTCGTTTCTTTTGAATAATGAATGTGGATGTGTTTCTTTGATTTCTTTCGTTCGTTCGTGTTCTCTACGTATACAGGTGTCTCATTATTCCCAAATTCCAACACCTCACGTACGTGGGAATCCGTGGGTGGGAGACTGAGGCCTGAATTCAGATACCTCTTGAGTAATTCAACAGGGCTATCTTACTTTCGGCAGGGCTGGATATTCGTAGCCCTGTGTGTATTTTCTAAATAAATCGCAGGGACAGACTTGAAACAGCTGGAATCGACCCCCGAACATGTTGATTTTTCGCATGGTCAGTTATATGTGGCATGCTCACAAGTAAGCGGTAAAAATAATTTACATGTTCTATATGAAGGTGATTAAACAGTTAGATAATGTCGTGTATAAAGAAAGTCTCTAATGCTATCCCTACCACAGTATAAAGACATACAGTAGTTTGACGCCTTTGATCTCGTAGAAAAAGCCGACCACGTCTAGACAAGGGTAAGTAGGCTAGGGCTGCCACATGTAAACAATACCTACTTATTCAAACACTGTCAATTTATTTTAGAAAAATATTACAATTGCTACGCTATATGAATAATACTAGAGGACGCCAGCAGCTACGCCTGCACATTTTTTTAAATTTACCCGTTTTGGCCGATCCCGTGGGAATTTCGGGAAATCCCTTCTTAGTGCACCCCTACGGTCCCCAAGGAACATACATGCCAAATTTCAGCTTCCTGCGCCCAATAGTTTCGGCTGTAGCGTGTCTGTCAGTCAGTCAGTAACGCAAGGATTTTATATATTAAGATAGTGCAAATCACTTATCTATACATATAAATAAAATTAGAGTGTCTGTTTGTAATATTAAAATAACCGCTTCTTACTAAATGCATATGAATGTACCTATACACGGAACATACACCGAAATGAAATTTTTTACAATTTTTGTCTGTCTGTCTGTTTGTTCTCGCTAATCTCTGGAACGGCAGGACCTATTTTGACGGGACCCTCACTGGCCTGATGTACCAAGGAGTAACTTAGGCTAAAAATTAACCGGGTACGCGAAGAAGTTCCCTCAGGACGCGGGTGAAACCGTGGGAAACAGCTAGTTTTTAATAAAGTTTTATGAAATAAACTTTTACGGACGGATCTGTCAAATAAGAAAGGAAAGAAACAACCAGTCTTCGCTTCTAATTTCAAACAAAAATCTTTTAGTAATAAAACATTTCTTTTATAACAAACAAAACAACGAGAGGTCAAAAAAATCTATGTTACTAAACTGAGGTATGTATTATTATCAATTAGGTAAATAAAACTATATCTACTCAGTAGACCTTTTAGATATTACAGATTAATTGACAAAATATATCAATTAGACAGCCTTTAAGAAATTACAGATCCTAATTAACAAAATATACCAATCAAAGGAAAGATTGGTTCAATTCAAATAACAAGCCATTATTACGAATTATTTTCAAAGTAGCTCCTTCAGAAGCACGAAATGTCCAAAGAATCGTCTGCTAAACGGCTTCCTTTTCTGTTGGCCAGATAACCAGCTGCTGAGAAGGCACTTTCGGATTCAACGCTAATTGAAATTCTCGCAGTTCTCAGGCAGACATCCACGAACTGCAAAAGTTTGCCTTTTAACCCAAATTCATTTCATTTTTTATTACTGCCGATACCGACAGATTGCAACGCCGTCCGAGTCAGTTCGCGCTTCTAATAAGACGTTTTTATGCTCGAGTGCAATCTCGTAAATCTCGCGAGATCTCGCCCATTTTTCGACCGAGATTAATCTCGCTAAAAAAGGCCGAGATCTCGCGAGATCTCGATCTCGCGAGATCGAAATTGCATTCCCTAGGGGTAGGCAGAAGTGTAAATATTACATAATAGGGGGCGAGCCTATTGCCGTTACTGGGCACATCACCAGACTCCGGGCTGATATTGCTGAGTATTCAGAAAAACCCAGTAACACTTTTGCCTGACTCGGGAATCGAACCCAGGACCACCGATCAGCAGTCGCATACGCTATCCACTGGACCACGGAGTTTACTTCAATTTAAAATACAATTCAAAATCCGTTTCCTAGTATTGTGCAATCTATAGAAACATGTATAGGTCTTTGGTGGGAAATTGATGCTCCGAATTGTTGTCTGAAGTCATTGTATGATTACGTACCTATACAAATTGTTTACGTATGTGCGTAAGTGGTTGCAGTGACACACTTGATGCTACTCGTCGTCAAATTGACATATCCTGCGGTTACTTGTGTTGTGCACGACCATTGTAACACAAACATTACGAGCCAATTCCGGATGAAATACTTAAGCGAATTTCGTTTAAGGGGTCAAGGAGCATGTAGCATTGCAACTGCGTGAGTTGCATATAAATGCTTGTTTTGGTTACGCATACATAATGATCACTTATGTAAGAAATTCACAGTCGTCTGATCTTTATGATCCCAAAGAAAAGGCGCACTCAATACCACGTTATAATGATAAC
This sequence comes from Euclidia mi, assembly GCA_944739405.2. NCBI lineage: Eukaryota > Metazoa > Arthropoda > Insecta > Lepidoptera > Erebidae > Euclidia > Euclidia mi. The sequence goes on along the minus strand of OX123194.2, from coordinate 32,700,403 downwards.
CTTACGGCAAAGACCTTGGTGAAACTTACTTCTCGCCAGCTGAAGTCTAGTATACGTATACTAAGTCCCGTTATTTAGTTGAATTTACATGATTATTTTCATTTATATTTTTGTTTCTAGACTCACGCCTATATCCCCGAAAGGGTAGGCAGAGGCTTAATATTACACCCACATTTCGCCATGAATTTTTAGGTCCCACGTAGTAGGGGGCGAACCTATTGCCGTTACCGGGCACATCACCAGACTCCGTGCTGCTACTGAGAATTTGGAAAAACCCAGTAACACTTTTTACCCGACCCGGGAATCGAACCCGGGACCCCCGATCAGCAGTCGCGTACGCTATCCACTGGACCACGGAGGCAGTTCATTTATGCTTACGTAAAAATGAGGGGACACAGTAGTTAAGTAGTATAGTCTCATCTATGTGTCAATTAAATATGTATTTAAACCTAAGTCGCATATAAATGGATACCTATTATATTTGAATTTTGGATACCTATTAGGTATATTTTAATGTTGGATAACGGTATATTTAAATTTTACTTAGGTACCTACTTCACTTGAGCAATAATTTTTGGGAACACTTAGGCACAGTATAGGTGTGCATAATTATTAACCACTCGGCGATTGTGTTGCCTCCATCATCCATGTCTATATTTTGCCTCTAATAAGAAAGATAATATTTTTATAAATGAGAAGATTGGTAGTTTACATTGTTGAGAGTTATTGCACGTTGTTGAGCCATGCTCACTCACAACTTGCTTATCGAAATAGCGAAGTGTCCTAGCCTTCTGCTCCATTTTTACTAATTAGTACATTATAATTGTTGCTGATAACATCCCTACAGAGAGAATACTCAGATAATTCAGAGAATACTATCACTCTGTAGTCATTTCATTTGATAAGGGCACATGCCGTGAGTATGTTCATTTACATATCAGTTATATAATTGAGTGCAGTGTCCATGATGCATCGCTTTTGCCCGCGACTTCGTCCGCGTGGAATAAGTAGTTACTTTGGGCTAACGCTAACTTTAACAGCGACTTCGTTTACGTAGGTGAAAATATTTTTAAATAATACGTCTGTTAAGGAGCTATTTTAGGTACCTACGCTTTTATCAGAAAGAGTGGAATTTCCCTTACCCGTCGTGATTGCCCGCCGGCCTACTAGCACATCAGAAATGCACGCGAAATAGGTACCTACTTAATCATTATTTTGTTGCGACGTTATTTTAAAACTGCAATATCTCCTAAGATATTCATTGAAATCAAATGATTTAAAGGGCAAATTTGTTTTAAATTAATTAATTATTTACTTGGATAAGGCTTAATTCCAGAGTTATAAAAACATCTTCGCACATAATGCATTATTTTAGAACAAATTTAATTTTCATAAAAAAGGTAAAGGATAGACATTATTATGCTATCGCAACTTTTTTTTTTTACTTTTAAAACGGAACAATTCTGTCGTTTACCTATGATTTTTGTGAAACTTTATCTAAGTACCTGTTTACGCAGCGCACGCAATGATATATGTACGAGTACCTATAGTCTATATCTTTCCTCGATAAATGGTCAATCTAACATTTTTTTTTAAATCGGACCTGTAGTTCCTCAAAGTTCCTTCAATCAAACAAGCAAACGCTTCAGCTTTATAATATTAGTAGGTACCTATAGATTATTTACAAATGGAGGAAGAGGCAGATAAAAATAGTTCAAACATGTAAAATATTCAATAACCATACATTTGCATTTGAAATTGTATAATTATGAATATGGTCATATTTGTTTTTTTTTAGTAAAACGATATTAGGTAGGTATATTGATATTAGAATTTGGACCATAGGAACTGAGTAAATCACGAGCCGATCATTCCACATATAACGTCATTGACGTCTTGATTCCATAAATGTCTTAGGTAATACTGCTAACTTCAGATGAGACTATGACTAACTTAACATTTTATTTGTTCTCAGGTATGGACGTCGCGTCCCATTTTTGGCGGCAGTGTTTCTTCAGTTAATATCTGGTGTGACAACTGCGTATTCCGTCAACTGGTACATGTTTACGACGCTCCGGTTCTTCCTAGCGGTCGCTACTGGAGGCACTATGGTCACCAGCTTCGTCCTCACTATGGAACTGATCGGCGCCAAATACAGAGACACTGTCGGCATCATCTACCAGATACCTTTCAACTTAGGACATCTTACCCTGCCTCTGTTTGGCTACTACCTCCGAGACTGGAGCACCTTCCAACTGGCGATATCCCTGCCTTCAGTACTTTTCCTGAGTTACTACTTCTTGTTGCCTGAATCGCCGAGATGGCTCTTAACCGCAGGAAGGACAGAAGAAGCAATTAAGATTATGGAAGCTGCTGCTAAAACGTAAGTGTTTTTCAAAAGATAAAAATCCATTAACCTTGTATATACACAGTTTGCGCAGCCATAAAGATAGCAGTTTTGAACACATTGCTTAAAAATATAAACTAAAATATATTTACAGATATAAAGATTACATACTGTAAGTGTATACGCAGAAGAATCTCATTTTTTTCGAATCGATTGCTCGACTGCTACTACTACTAATTTTTTTTTAATGTATGACGTAGCGTTATCTTCAGTAATACTTATCATGAATAATTTATCTAAGGCAATTTATTATTTAAGCACACGTCATCAACCAGACAAATCCACGCGTTTAATTCTGGACAATAAAATGTTATCTTCTTACGAACTGTGTAGGTAACTACTAAAATACAGATCTACAATTTTTTTTGTTATTGAGTATGCTTATATCTAAGGCCATATACTAATCATCTCCCTTTATTGCTTCCCTCCAATTCTTTATTACACTCCTAAATATAGACATAGAAGCTGTATTGTATCCGTACTTTTGCGTCATTTTCTAATATTGTTTATTTTATCGTAATAAGCTACTAGGAAACAATTTAAACCTTGTTAGGGGCAAAACATAAACGACCATAAGATTGATAACAAGCGCGTTGTAGGTTCAGATGGTTCAATGATCGATTTTAATGGAATACGAGTGAATGACTATGAGTAACTTTGACGACGGACTTTGATTGTTCAGATCGATTTCTAAACAACATCTGCATCGCATCACAATATATATTCCTGAAACAATGTTATTTCACTTCCGCTGCAAATTATTATCAATATTTATTGTTATGTCAATTATTACATCTGTTTATGTCGAAATACACGTGTTAATCATTCAGCCAGTAACTTCAAATGTTGCATAATTTCGATAAGTACTTAGTAGTAGATGTAAATACATACACAATATGTAAAACTAGATTCTATGTAGGTATGTCCGCAAATAAGTTAGCTGTCTTTTAAGTTGTGCGTTCACCGGATCGGAATCGGAGCGTACGGAGCGGAAGGATTTGTTGCTTTGTATTAATTTCTATGAAACTGCGTGCACTGGATCGGCATTTCTGCGCCAGAGACCGGTATTTGTGCTGATGACGTCATCCGCAGTGAACGCATGATTCGGATTCCGAGCGTTTCAAGTTCTGACGTGTTTGCGGCATTAAACTGTAGGCAAAAATACTTATTCACGATGAACGACGATGTTTTAATTACTTTAGTAGAGTCATATGAATGTACCCAAAAATCTATGATATTCATTATTTATGATATTCATCAAATGTATCATATTCTCCGAAAATTAATCTACAACAATATCCTCGTCACTATCCTCCTGCTTTAAAAATACCTAAATTGTCGATGCTGAATGCGAAGGCAGTGGACGCACCCCATCGGCATTTTGTAAATGACGACGCTCCGTCCGCTCCGTACGCTCCGATTCCGATCCGGTGGACGCGCAGCTTTACTGCGCAAGCATTAGATATAATTAAAACGGCGGTAGTTTATGAGCAATACTGCTACTGCTACTTATCTTAATAATGGATGCAACAAACTATTAAACTGATTATTTTTCGTGCGTATGAATTAAATGGACAGCTCTAGTATTACTGTTTATACATAGATAGCCAGACTGCCAGACGACCTCAGTCAAGGCCTTAATAATTCTAGTGAATATGATTATAAAACATAGCCTTTTTAATTTCAGAAATGGTCGCCCTACAGAAAACATCGCGTCTACGACACAAAAGATCAGTGTAGAAGTGAGCGGGAAGCAAGAGGAGCACGTGTCATTCATAGCTCTGTTCCGTACGCCGAAGTTGCGCGCGCGAACTATCGCCATCTGCTTCAACTGGTTCGTGTGTGGCCTCTGCTTCTTCGGTGTCTCTCAGTACATCGGACACGTTTCTGGCAACATATTTACGAACGTTGCTATGTCTGCTGCTATACAGGTAGTTCACACATTTTATATTGTTTTTAAATTTTTTTGAACGTCTTTTGGAAGGAGCAAGGGCTTGTCTTCGTGAATAAACTGACGCTGCTGTGATAGAGCAGAACTACTAACAACACTTTACATGTTAGTTATGCTTGTTGCTTCCACCATACAAGGAAGAATTGAGCTGATGTATAAAATGTATGACATCGCTTCTAAAAGGTCATATTTTAGGAAGTTCTTGGCGACTACTCGGATTTCCTCGACCAATTCCAAATATTGTACATACTTTTAGGTTTCCGTAAACAAAAATGACAAAAATATGCTTATTTTAAATAAGTATAGAGAAAGTGAATCGCGTAATAGTTCAAATAAAAATCACAAGTAATGTAATGTCCAATATTACGTACTACGTACTTATCTATGTACATAGTTCATTATACCTATATGCCGAGAGTTTTCAAGAGCTATCGAAGACATTTAAGAGCGCATATTTCCTTATAATTTGACCATATCATGTAATGCCCAACATTACGTACATGACCTAATTAACAAATTACTACAGATTACGAATTATCTTGAACAGAAATTACGTACAATATAAATTATTATAAATTATCGCGATCGAGTGCAGTAACACGAGTTATATCTCGTAGACATTTACAATTACAATGATAAGTGAAAATTAGACTATCAGAAAATAATTTACATTAGGTACGCATGACATTATTTTACTTAGGATAACAGGTGCTACAAAAAATTTAATAATACGAGTCATATATTTTAGTCAAGCGTGCCTAACCTGCATAAAGATAAAACATTTATAAGAGCACCAGTTTTCATAATTTAAGAGGTCATACACTGAGGTTGACCATGTGGTGTCAGATTAAGAAAACAAAGCGTCACTACTCCATTTCGTCGGTGTCTTATGAGACGACTAAGGAAAGTAAACGAAACCAATTGTATTTTGCTGAAGAGAAAGAACATTCGACACTATACTATACTATATCGTATCCGTCTGGTCAGCGTTGTACAGAAGGCCAAACCCTCCCGTTGCTTCACAATGCTACTGTGACACAAATTAGGAGAGGCATATGTCCAGCATTGGACTACAAGAAGCTGATGATGATACACTACATAGGTAAAGAATCAAAGTCCGTAGGCTCAGTATGGGCTCAGTAATGTTTACACGCCACAATTACATGATATCGACACAGTCATATTACTACCTAATGTGGTTTACACCTGTATTTAGCTTTATGATCGCTATTATCTCGTATTTGAAAACTGAAATGTTTAATAAGGCTTATCTACTACTACGCCGCAAGGTTTACCAAGTGACTTTAATACAGAAGGATATAAGTGTTTGCTTTTACTTATCGCAATCGTTTATTTGCAGGTGCCCGGTACTCTGATATCCATCTACGCGAACAAACTCCTTGGGCGCAAGATCACGTTGATCAGCGCTAACTGCGTGACAGGACTCAGCTGCCTACTCATTATCGTCGTACCACAATCTGGAGCAAGTCATCTTACACTCGGCTGTATCGGTCTGTGGGGAATGAGCATATCCTTCGCTACAGTTTACTTGTACGCCGGAGAACTTTTCCCAACCGTAGTAAGGAATTCAGGAGTAGGACTATCCTCGACCGTTGCAAGGATAGGTTCTATGGTAGCTCCCTTCGTAGCTACTCTAGCACATACTAGTGCATGGTTGCCACCTTTAGCCTTCGGTATAGTTCCACTTATAGGCGCAGCTCTTTGTATTATACTGCCTGATACTCGTGGAAAGAAACTACCCGACACCCTAGAAGAAGGCGAGGCGTAAACTCTTGAACTAAATCGAGGCTTTACTAATATTTTATATTACGCTAAGTATGTTACTCTAGCGAGCTGGTCCGTGAGTGGAATAGACCTTGGCAAGTATTCTTTGACCAATTTGGACAAGAACGGTCTCTCTAGGAATGTCTGGCACCGATTTGCAAGTACCTAAGTTGATGTGCTTGCTCTTTCATAAAGGAAAGCGTGACTGCTTCCCGCACATGATATTATTTTGTGAATGAGTGCTATATTATGATCGATATAGATGTGTGTTTTAATTTAAATGTAATTAAGATAATTATTTAACAATTACATTAAAGACATTAATTGCATAAAGTATTTAGAGTTAAATCGTATTACATAATTTAATAAGACGTTGCGATATCTATTTTTTAGGCTGTGATGATAATAAATTGTATAACAATGTAACTCATATGTTTTATTGCCTCGAGATACCCTTTATATAGCTAAATATTTGTAATCTAACCAAGCATAAATCTCTTTATGCGCTTGCTGCAGGTATTTTGAATGGCACTGAGCTCATGTTATTAAAGTTACAAGCACAGAACAAAAGTTCGGCCTCTTGCCGTTTTGTTTCTATAGAAGATTCATTTTGACATAACTTTGGCTTTGATTTCAGACCTGTTCTCTTCATACATATTGTAAAATAATGTATGGTTAGTGAGTACTATGTTTCACGCGATATTTTGCCTAAACTTTGTACTTGGATAAGGCGTGTAGATTCACATGAGGAAACAATTACATACGTATTATTACATGTCAATACTCTGTCTCCTGTTACACGAAACCATCACCTTGGTGAGAAGAAGCCCAGGAGTACAAGTACAAAGCAATTACAATGTTTTGTCTACTAACTACTTACTCCGTTGAAAATATTACTTCAGCTACACTGTGGCTACACTAACTTAAGCAGCTAATTTGATGTAAGTATACTGTTTTGTAAACGCCATGTACAACTTACTAGATGAGCCCGCGGTTACACCCGCATTATTTAAGGCTACTGCTCCGCTCCCGTGGCTCATAGCGTGATGTTATATAGCCTATAGCCTTCTCCGATAAATGGTCTAACTAACACTGAAAGATTTTTTTAAATCGGTCCAGTAGTTCCTGATATTAGCGCGTTCAACCAAACAAACAAACAAACTCTTCAGCTTTATATATTAGTACTAGAGGATGCCCGCGGTTACACCCGCGTTATTTAAGGCTACTGCTCTGCTCTCGTCGCTCATAGCGTGATATTATATAGCCTATAGCCTTTCTCGATAAATGGTCTAACTAACACTGAAATAATTTTTCAAATCGGATCAGTAGTTCCTGAGATTAGCGCGTTCAACCAAACAAACAAACAAACTCTTCAGCTTTATATTTTAGTATAAGATATAAGATTTGGCAATAATAAGGGTAAAGAAACAAAATATACTTTGTCTACTGCATAGATCCCTTCCCTCATTTGGGCACTATTTTCGTTATTTCATTGAAGTGTTTTACTATTCCGATTACTTGGAGATCTTCCTGTTTGTTATTTGGTCTCATAAGTAGAGCAGTGGTATCTCTTGATTTTCAGGTCATTGCACGCACGCATTAAAAGCCATTTTCATTGACACATAGCAGGCCTCCTTCACTCGGCCGTACCTACAGCGATAAGTGCCTACACTTTCGCGCGGCTTCCAAGCCCGCGTCGTTAGTCGGCTGTCATGGTTGTCACCGCTAGCGCGCAGAGTGATTTTTGCTAATAAATTTGTTAATAACGTGAATTTTAATAGTGAACAACAAAAATGTCTCATCACAAGTCTGGTGCAAAGTATTGCTCATTTCACGGATGTGTGTCGAAAAAGGGAGATAAAAGTGTGTCATTTTTTACATTACCTACAGATGCGGAATGGTAAGCTAAACTAATTAATACCAAATTACGTATTTAATAGGTGTTGATTATTTCTGATGTAATGATGTTGACAATCGTACAGAATCCTAGTTTTATGGTTTGATGTTCGAAAAGATAGTTTTTAAAAGAATTGTTACGCCGTTCATACTTCATAGTTACATGTAAGTATAAATAATTACGAGAGCAACTTGAAAATTTGTTTCATTGTTTGTTGAGATATGCCAACGATTATGGTGTCAAATTAAAGATCTCGTTCAAAAACCATTTTATCAGTTTGAATTATGTTAATCGGTCCATGCGATTTTTTTTTTATTTACAACAATAAAAATGCACAATTCACTTGTAGACGGGTAACTAGATTGTTGGCCGATATAATCACTTCAGAGTTCCTACTAAGTGGGCGCAGCTGGGTTCTTGTGCATTGAATACACACTAACTAAAATACACTGACTACTTTAACACGAAAGGCACTATCTTAACAATTATAGTCTAACACTTTCACTTGCAAGTCTATTAACGAACCGAGGACAGATTCATGATGTACTGTCAACCAGGCGACCCGACTGAATGTGTCTATACCAATGTACTCTGTGAATGTGTCCGAGCCCGCCAGACAAGTCCACACGAACACCGTCAATAGACAGCAAACGTCACAACCGGCCGGCAGCACTTTCGACTCGTTTAGAGACTGTACTAATGACGTGATAATATTTCATGACATCTGCAATTTCCGTTCCGACGTGAAATAATAAAGAGGCTCTGGTAATGCGCCGTCACGGCCAGACTGACCTGCGACCGTCCTCGGGCGCTTCATTTCGCAATTTCGTATCAATCACACAATAATTATCTATAGCTAACCTTGACAAGCAATCCGCTCGTCCAACCTGACACCTCTATAGCCGACTACATGAATTCTTACTCGTTAGTAATATCTTTTGAAAATGAACAGTGAAGTCCAATATCAAGCTTATTATTCTGTCAAACCTGGCCAGATCAGCAGATAGACACGGGAGCCCCGTGTCCCAAGACGACAAGTCCCGGACGCAACTGGGACAACCCCAGGGCAATGATGATAACTTTTATGCTACAATAATCGATGCTGTGCTTTGACCAAGCTTGGGTTGGACCGCGTCTTTACAACTCACCACATACAGCCGTATACTCCCTAAGGCTAACCACTCTGTTATAGCCGATATTGTCAACTGCATTTCACTAAACTCACTGGACCGGACGACACTGCCCTACGACTAACCTAACTACATAACCCAGATTGAAGCCTGGACCGGGCGCGAGTGCGTCCCTTCGACCATCCTCCAAACAAGGCATGGACCGGACGGCACTGCCCCAGCGACCAGCGTCCAGTGCGTCCCTTCGACCATCCTTCAACAAGGCATGGACCGGACGGCACCAGCCCTAACCTAACCACATAACCCAGATTGAAGCCTGGACCGGGCGCGAGTGCGTCCCTTCGACAATCCTCCAAACAAGGCATGGACCGGATGGCACTGCCCCGGCGACCAGCGTCCAGTGCGTCCTTTCAACCATCCTTCAAACAAGGCATGGACCGGACGGCACCAGCCCTACGACCTACTTAACAACAGCCAGTCCAGCTTATCTATTTCAGATTTTTGCAACAGTTACAGACTGCAGTTAAATTTAAATAACCAAGTAATCTTTTAAATATCATAATATGATCAAGCAAGTAATAATGTAGCATGCCGCAGGTGATGTCAAACCTACGCCTAACTAAACTAAACCTATGCTACGTCAAGCCTAACATCACCTATCAGTTATGACCCGTCTAGTTCAGCGTGAATTTGAACTTTGTGGTCAATTGGCTCATGGTTTGAGTTGATGCAAAGGTTATCTGATCCTGCTGTGTTTTTTTTATTGTTTTGTGTTTGTATCAAATGCTACTGAAATAGTATAGGAGCCTGCCGATAGTGTTACGCATCTACCGAGTCAATGAGGATAACCATCGAGTTCTATATCAATCACCGCCGTCTCGGCCTTCTCTGACCAATTCATCGATTATGATTAACTGTTCGTTTCACACGGAATACATTTTACATGTCAAATTTAAATTCACTGAAGGGACAAGATCAACTAAATCATTTACGTCGGTTAACGTCTACCACCCAGTCGATGTCACACAGACTTGTAAGTGCCACACAGGCCAGTCAATGACACACACCAGTCAATGCCACACAGGCTACTCATTGCCACACCGGCCAGTCATTGCCACACAGGCCAGTCATTGCCATACAGGCCAGTCATTGCCACACAGGCCAGTCATTGCCACACAGGCCAGTCATTGCCACACAGGCTTGTCGGTAGGCAATAAAAGGTACTCTGATCAAAATAATCACAGGTTTTAATGAAAATCATAACTAACTCTTTCTCTCGAAGCGGACATGTTGAACAACACGCATACTCAATTCGCAACTATGTTCAAATAATAAGAAACGTGTGTTGCGTCGCAGCCCGGCCACAGTCGATTTTCTAATTTATAGACATACCAATTAAATGTTCTTAAATTGTTCTTGCAGTACCAATGAATAGATTAAATGTACCACAAATATATCTTGTAAAAAAGCACTTGTTTGTGGCCGGGCAGTACCGTATACGTCGCAGCCCAGCCACGTGTATATTTTCTGGTAAGATGCTCAGAATATTCTAAAATATAAACCAAATAAATGTTCCTTTATTGTTCTTTAGTTTTTTTTTATAAAATACCTATACCAAGAGAAACGCTTATATAAACAAAAATATTTTTAAATAAGAATTTGCAACAAGCGCCTGTAGAACTAAAATAGCACGTCTGCTTATTTGTACAAATTTGCTAACGCATATCTTTAGGAGCAACGCCTGTAGGACTAAAATGACAATGTATGTATGTTAACAAATGCACAATAACAAGGCATTGAGGTACATATTACCTCAATGTAACAAGGAATATTATTATGCAATTATTGAAAGCCGTGAATAGAAATTATTTGCATTTAAAGACAAAACTAATCAAAACAAATTGTAACTTATGGAGTCTAATCAACGTACCTATTAGAACTAACTTATTACAAAACTGTGTAGATAATACAATTAACAAATATAACTGTATTTTTTGTCCACGAAATTCTTACAGGCGTTGCTCCTAAAGATATGCGTTAGCAAATTTGTACAAATAAGCAGACATGCTATTTTAGTTCTACAGGCGCTTGGTGCAAATTCTTATTTAAAAATATTTTTTTGTTTATATAAGCGTTTTTCTTTGTATATTTCATTAAAAAAATAAAGAACAATAAAGAAACATTTATTTGGTTCATATTTTAGAACATTCTGAGCATCTTACCAGAAAATATACACGTGGCCGGGCTGCGACGTATACGGTACTGCCCGGCCACAAACAAGTGCTTTTTTACAAGATATATTTGTGGTACATTTAATCTATTCATTGGTACTGCAAGAACAATTTAAGAACATTTAATTGGTATGTCTATAAATTAGAAAATCGACTGTGGCCGGGCTGCGACGCAACACACATAAGAAACTCATTAAAATATTGCATTGCTCATACTCTGACATCCATCGTGTCTTCAACATCACTCTATGCAACCTCCATCCGGTTACACAACACCACCCGGATAATCATTTCGAGCGTTTAACAAAGTAAACTTAAACTAGGTTTGTTCAACATGTTGCTTTGTTTTTCTTTATCACATAGCAGACTATAAGAAAATCTTACTAAACTGATAGTCTATATGTTAAGTTTACTACCAAGTATCCAATCAGTCTTTTCAGTGTTATAATTTTGGCATGGATAGTCTAAATACGAAGCATAACCTAACCTAATCATTAGCGATACAGCAACGGACCTTTCGCGTTCAAAACGATGCACAACGTTTGTGATACTATGATAAATGCACTAATGGCCGTCTTGTTTGTGCAACGCATGGCTAACCATGCAGCCGCACAAACGGCTTATGCAGTTTATGCAAATCTACACCAACGGAAACGTGGGTACCACAAGATTATCACAACAATGACTAACAAAGTACTTATGAGAAGGTTAACACAATCATCACTAACGATCACTAACATACACACATCAACAAAGTCTAGGGATATTTTATATTTCATCAAATATCTAAAAATCTATGAAGAATTTTCTGATACAGTAAATAGAAGAATCATAGATTATTTTAAGGTCTTTAATAAAAATAAAAAACATTTCGTGTTTTTTTTTTGTTTTAAATAAAAAAATTAATTTTTTTAATCATCATGGAAAATTAGTATGATAACAACAAACATTTCTTCTTAAAAAACTATTAATTTTAATAAAAATGGAAAAAATCTTGTAAAATCTAATCATTAATAATCAGTGTTGCCACCTCTTACATTGATTACACATCGACATCGATTGTTAATACTTAAAATTAAATTGTCAATGTCTTGCTGCGGTATGAGGTCCCATGTCCTTTGCAAGTGTTCGTAAAGTTGTTGTTCAGTCGTCAAATTTGGTGGAAAATCTCTCAAAGCTTTTCGTTGTAACATGTCCCAGGCATGCTCGATAGGATTTAAGTCGGGCGACTGTGCAGGCCAATCCAAAACTTGAATATCGTGCTCTCGGAGAGCGGTCGATACCAGCCGCGCCGTATGGCAAGGAGCATTATCGTGCATGAGTAGAAATTCATGGCCTATTTGAGTTCTGTGTGGGACAATAACGGGCTCTACTACCTCCTCGTGGTATTTTTGTGCAGTCATGCTGCCTTGGATCCAAACGAGTTGGGTTCGTCCGCCAAGACGAATTCCTGCCCACACCATGATTGTCCCGCCTTGGTATGGGTGGACCTCCTGAGGGTGCCGTAGACGGCTAACTCTCCCTGGAGCTCTCCAAACGCGTGTTCTTCGTGAATCCGGGTGAAACCCAAACCGGGACTCATCGGTGAACAGCACCAAAGACCATTGTTCGTCACTCCATGGTAAATGCTCCCGAGCCCACGAAAGCCGCCGACCGCGATTGCCACGTCGCAATGCTGGAACACGCAATGGTCTTCGAGCATGAAGATCAACTTCATGTAACCTTCTTCGCACGGTTTGGTCGCTTACCAGCAGCTGGTGGTCCTCCTGGAGCCTTTGCACTAGTTGCAGCGCTGTGATATTGGGTTGTCTTCTGGCGGTCATTTGGAGAAATCGATCCTGTCTCTGCGTAGTAACACGATATCTACCTGTGTGCTGTTCGGCCACATCTCCAGTACTGCGATAATGTGACCACAACCTTGATATCACATTTTGACTGGTATGTAGGGCCTCAGCAACGACGCGTTGAATTGCACCATTTTCTAACATGCCCACGGCTCGTAACATTTCATCTCGACTCAAATGACGACGTGACATGACTTTTAAAGTTCGTACGTCACGTTAAATTAAAAAAGAAAAACAATTAAAAACCCTTTTCATTAATAATTATAATAAAACAGTTTTAACTTTCTTTAATGTAACGAATTACTAGCAAATTTGCCGCCATATTTTGTTTATTATTTTGTTTTTTTTCTTTCCATGTTCAAATTTTGAAAATAGAATAAAAGAGGTTTTAATCTGTATATAAACTTTTTGTGGAAACTAACAAGGTTCTAAACTATAAACTCGTAAATAATTTAGGATTAAGATATCCCTAGACTTTGTTGATGTGTGTAGTTCTACCTACAATGAAAATTAAAATCTCTGAAACTGATTATTGCAACGCACTACGATGATAACTCAATCATTTTCTTCTTCGTCTGATAAAAGACTTTAACAGCTTCCAATAGAAATATTATCACTTCTAAACGTCCTAAGCATAACTTGGAATTGGCCAGAGAACTCGTGACACTTGATAAAAATTTCCAGCGTATCACATGAATTTTAAAAACACACAATATGTAATTTTCACGAGTAAAATCTTAAAATTCAATTTAATTTTACTAGTGGTGCCATCTATTAATCACAGTAAGGTAACACCAAACATTTTTCTTAGTGCCACATCTAACGACATCTTAAAATTTTAAACTTTCGCGATTTGTATACATCATACAATTTTATTAAAACGGGTCTTATTCGCGATATTGAATTAATTTAAGGTATAAATACCTATGTTTTACCGACGTTTCGGCCATCATAAAGACGGCGCTGAGATGACATCAGTCCTGCCGCGACCAAGGCTGTTGTAAGACGACGGAAACGTCGGTAAACCATAGGTATTTTTACCTTAAATTAATTAAATATCGCGAATAAGACCCGTTTTAATAAAATAGTATGATGTTAAAATTTGCGTACAATAAGAAGCAGGTTTAATTGTGACACCGAGATTCGTCTGTACAAATCAGAACCATAACGAGCAAAAGTACAGCTTTTAACTTAGGCTCTAATCACGTTTAAACGAAAAGCGTTAGGTATAATCAACACTACGAGTCGGTAAAATAATGGCGCCAGCAATATCTTTCGACTATGGGCGGTCAGGTTACACACGAAATAACCAACTACACGTCTAAAGTTCTAAACAGCACTACAGGTCACACGTCTATTTAAGAAATAAACGCTACAATCCGTTCCACACAAAATTAGCGTGGTCAGCCGCAACAGTTCAGCACAGCCTTACACTATGAACTTAGCATACGATTAGTCGAACCACTTTATACGCGAATCTACCATTTAGCGCCGCTGCCCTGCGAAGGACAGTCTAGACCGGAGGTACTGTTCCAGATTTAGCAGAAAACTAACCGAAGCTAGGTGTTGGTTTTAAATCCAATATTACAGCTGCACTAGACATACTTGGTTGAATAATGCAAGTCGGCCTGTACGTTTAGTCTTGTTACTTTTACATACTATGTTCACAAACGGCTGCACGCGAGACCAGAGAGAAACCATTTGCCGTCCTAGGCAGGCAAGCATACGTTCACAAGGTTCGTGATCGCAAGCCACCCTCACATGATTTATTAAGAAAAAGATAAAAACAATCGTTGTCTTTTTAACTTGATTATCGAACCCAAAACGTCTTTTCAATATCTACGCTATAGCTAGGTCACAGTAGCATTCATTTTACGTTAACGTAGGGTACGTTAACGTAAAATACAACAATGGTCGCAATTTAATCATTCGGTATATACCCACAATTTTCTTTTTTTTTTCTTTCTTTGTTTCTCCTTTAAGCTATTAAACAGTAGCCTATTCAAGGTATCATGTCACGGAAAACACCAAACCGCAAAGGTCAAACGGTTTCCCAGTAAAAGCCTGTTTAAACACAACTTCGTGTCTCATGTAGGAATCGAACCCACGACACTCGGTACGATGTGATGGCGACGTCACCACCACAATCATTTTGACATTCCCAAGGTTACTAAACATGTAGCAGTATTCTGCTAACCAAGAACGTTTTGCAACTACCGTCACAAAATAAAAATCAGATAAAATACGTTCACCATGGTTGCAATTGAGAGTTCAACTGATTCGCCAACACGGCAGCAGCACAATCACCCTCACTCGCGTCGTGTGTGTACGTTTCATTGCACAATTTTATCCCACAAATGATGTAGACGGGTAACTAGATTGTTGGCCGATATAATCACTTCAGAGTTCCTACTAAGTGGGCGCAGCTGGGTTCTTGTGCATTGAATACACACTAACTAAAATACACTGACTACTTTAACACGAAAGACACTATCTTAACAATTATAGTCTAACACTTTCACTTGCAAGTCTATTAACGAACCGAGGACAGATTCATGATGTACTGTCAACCAGGCGACCCGACTGAATGTGTCCGATCCCGCCAGACAAGTCCACCAATATACTTATCTATGAAGTCCACACGAACACCGTCAGTGCCCCTGCCACTAGACAGCAAACGTCACAACCGGCCGGCAGCACTTTCGACTCGTTTAGAGACTGATGACGTGATGATATTTCATGACATCTGCAATTTCCGTTCCGACGTGAAATAATAAAGAGGCGCTGGTAATGCCCCGTCACACTTATACTTGTGATGCAAACACAAACTAATAAAATTCGAGTTTTACCGTGCATCCTAATAATATGACCGACGGCGGCATAGCCATGTGTGACCATGCTTTTATCACAATAATGGTGAACGCACACTTATCCGAGCCGAACGCGTCGAACGCGTCGAAGGAAACGAATTTTAGAATTCTTTATATGAAATCTCATGAAACCTCGCACACTTGTCCGCGTCGAATCGTCCGAATCTGGAAGCACCTCAGAAATCCTCGAAGAATTCGAATGACGTCATCAGATTCGGCGCGGTTAGTGCGGTCTATTCGTCCGATGCGCTCGCATTCTATCAGTTGGGTATGACAGAGCAACGCACGAGTACTATATCCGCATTGTTTCTTCATCTTCCATTAATAAAGCATAGATAAATAAAAACCTCGTCAAGATCCATCACAATTCACATGCAATAACAGTGCGACAGGCGTAAAGGAAATGGAAACCATTTGTTCGATGCGCTCGATTCTTTCGGCGCGGTCGATTCTTTCGGCGCGGTCGATTCTTGCTAATGTGCGAGGCCTCCTTGACTTCGATTCGTTCGACGCGTTCGGCTCGGATAGGTGTGCGTCCACCTTAAATAAGAAATCCACACAAATCATACAATTCACATGACGATGATAGTTACATTATTCGAATTTTTATGTATCGCACATAATGCCATAAATGTAAGGTAGTTGCAAACTGTTCTCGACGAGCGTTGAGCTCACGTCACCGCACTGGGTGTCCCTTGCATGAAGTTATTGTTTACGTGGGCATATACAGAATGTTCCGTATTGAGTGTGATCCATTTAATTCAAATATAGAATTGTATTGAATAATTAAAAAAGATGCTAAAAATGTATAATATATCTTTTTGCCGTGTATGGTAAAAGCTATACTGGGTCTGCACAATATTATACTTTATTATGAATATGAATTTTGTATTGATTGGGCAATGATGATTTCTTGTAAAGTTACACTTATTATATCAAACGGGTATAATATGACGTAACCAAAAATAGGAATATAAGGAAATAGTAGGAAAAAACTAAGAATTAGTATAGTGAAAATTATGTAAACGACCAGAATTTTTGTGGTTTTTGTTCTAGCGAAAAGATGAAAAATACTTCTTAAGAATTCGTCAAGCCAACTTGAAGTAAGTCATAAATAATATCACTAACCATTAAACAAGGATATATCTAGGTTTGTTTTAATTTAGTAAAATTTACCGTGTAACCATACGCATTAAACATAGGATAATTATTTATTATTACGTGGTCAAGTAGGTAGATAGACAGCATATACAGGGTGTTTCATAACCCCCCGTCCGATCAATGAAGGGGGTGTAGAGTAGCGTAAAATGATGAGGTATTGTCATAATTTCCTGGAAATTCAAGATAAAATTTTCCCATGTAAATTTATTTAATTTTAAATTATATCATATCAGGTTACCCATGGCAACACTGAAGACTCATAAAATATCGTAATAGCTAGGTATCTACCTAAAGTTCATAAAGTTCAGAAGCGGCGCCTTTGAGTGCATAGGCCAGCCGACCGCCTCCTTTGACAAAAGCCGCCGTCGCGAGTCATCGTCCTTTACACGTGCCAAGTATTATTTTAGGTATAACAGATTTTATGCACTTGATGCAACAGCTGATCTCTTGCTTCGATGGTGTAGGTAAAACAAACCGCAGTATTTAGGTCGTCTGTTTGTTTCGTGCGAGTGCGTGGCCAACTCTGGTGTGAGTGTTTTCAGACTGCCCGAAGGCCTACGACATGGCCTAACGATTCTTTGATTCGGCTTTACGTTCCGTCGGAAACCCAGTAGCGCTCTCATGTAATGTCACACACGGTCACCCATCTAAGAGAAGACTTTTGCAAGCGTTGTTAAATTTGCCAACCTATTACGATCGGCAAGCCAAGTCACGCTATGGCTATGACGCGACGGTACTTACCTATGTTAATAACAACTTTTTAATTGGTTTAATCTTCCGTAAGTAGGTGCCTACCTTAAATTGATAAAAATATCAGCTTGCTGTAAGTTGCTACGGCCATTCTACGCATGTCCTCAGCTCACGTCCAGACACTTACGGCACCTTTGCACCATCTCTGAACACACACTACTTAACACTCCTGGGCTTAACACTCCTGGCACTTTGAAAAGCTGCAATAATGCGAGCACCGCACTGAAGCCGTAATCGGTTGAAACGCGCGTACCGACGGCACGGGTAGACCCCGTGGTCTAACATACCGTTCCTCGTACTCCCTACGAGCTCCTGCATAATTACATTCACTCTTACCTAAACACATCAAAATGTTAAAATATTCAGGGTTTGAAAACGACATACCTAAAGAATTTACTATTTCACAATTTAAAGAGATCCGGAAGTCTAATCAAAAGGAATGCTCGCGAAAGACCACAGAGTACCTTTTTATATACGGGAAAGACTGAGTGGTCAAGTAGGCAAATTGTTAATAATTCGTAAATCAAATAGGTAAATAATTAGAGATGTAACCAATGATATTCATTGGAGTAATATTTTTATCGATATTTTATGTTATTGTTTACCTGATACAATATCGGTAGGTAAACCCCTAAAATGTTAGCTTTGTGTAATTGCATGTTTTTATGTACTGTTATTCAATAAAATATTCCATGGTTAAGACCAGTATCAGTTTACTTGAGGGTACTGATTCCCCGTAACGACTGTCAAGGATCTTCATGACTGTTGGTCCAACGCGCGATGGTTTGACATCCTCTTCCGAGACACGGGGCAAACGTTTATTAACAATTTATTACGCACGTAACTTCGAAAAGTCTTACTAACTTATTATGTATTATTATTATTATTGATACGCACCGTGGAATCAAACCCGATACCCTCTGCATGGCAGTCCGTTGGTATCGCCACTAGGCTATTGTTACCAGATTGTAACATGTCACGTTAAAATTAAATAAATCGATATTATCTGTTGATCGTAAACATCACTAGAGCGGTCCCTTTGTGTACGGCGCCTCGCTTTTAGCGGCGAAAGCCGACGATATTTTAATAGAATTAATATAATCAGTTGAGGGGAGTGTTGTTAGCATAGAGAATTTTCCCCAAATTCGGGGTAATGTTTCTCCATAGTACTGTGCTAAGAAAATAAATTCTGATGTTTTATGATGAGCTAGATTTTTTTTTTCCTGGTATGCCTGACAATCCAGTAATATGTCCTTTCGAGATCGGACAGGAGGTTATGAAACACACTGTAGTAGCAGCGGCAAGTCGACAACCAACCCTAGCGCGACACGACACGACGCACTAGTGCGTCACTCCGCGCTAGACAGCGACAGCGTTATGTGTTAGAAAAGAGTGGGAACGGTTAGGTGAATATTGCGGTAGGCACCGAGTGCTTATGCGAGCTGAATTGCTCTTTGTTGCTTAGTAGCAAGAGTCGCAATTTCTTTAAATTGGTTTGCGAAATGATGCTTCTGTACGTTAGTACAATCTATTCTGTGACAATATGTGAACGGTGCTTACATTCTAGTGTGCTTCCGATAACTTGATCTAAAGATTTGTCTTTATAAAATTTATCGCCATGCAACAGATTTGTTCGGCAAATACTTATAAATGTTTACAAAATAAAGTCAGTTTTGTTGGCAAGTCCGCTAAATGAAATTTATAAACTTAGTTATCATTTACCAATCCAACCTTATCCTGAATTTAATCGTCTAGAGATAATTTAGTTTCGAAGATAATTTAGTAAGCCGTTAATCACAGGCTGTTATACACGTCTCGTTGCAGAATGTTTGTAATTGCTGTTTCATTTCGTTTCGTTTCATTCCGTGTGAGCAGGTCGTGAGTGCAGTGCATTATTCATAAGGAATTTTGAACCTACCTTATAAAAGGTTCTCCGAATGAACTACTTTATACATACCAGATTGTGGTGTGAATTGTTAAGCAGTGGAAGTGAGCAAAATGACACATAAATATATTGCTGGTGACGATATCTAATCGTTTATCGGATTTTTTTTAAATATTCGATAGGAATGGATTGTAATTGAAAAGTTAACTGATTGTGAATTCAAAGTGTGAATAGAAACAGGTAAGTTAATTTGTGCCTTCCATGCCTTGAATAAAATAAACTAATAAAATGTTTATGTTAAACGGTTTTATTACAATAAAAAATGATGTAGTTAGGTTAGGTACCTACTAAAAGCTAAAAAATAATATTTAAGTCCTAGCTACCAGATCGCACCATCTTCTCATCAATCTGGGGTATTGATCAGACAAATATAAAATCGATGGGTACGTGAAATTTCTATCATACTCTGGATACACTACGATCGAAATTTCCTAACTTTAGCTGTTGTACGCCTTTGACAAAGTTATGAAAAAAAATATGTGATGGATGATCTTGGGACTCACTAATGAAATTAAGAATAAAGATTTTAATTAATGTAACTTTGATGTGCGTAAATTTTTCGAGCCTCTGGATCATAAGTAGTTAATAAACCTTATTCAAGCAGCGCATTTTCACGGTTGAGAGTTATTTTAAAGGAACGTATTTTACAAAACACGAACGAAATAATAATATAACACTATCACTAGTTTATATTATTTATCATTTTAATTTTAGAGCCAGTTGCTACACATAATAATAACTGTAAAACTACAATTTACTGACTGACAGACAAAGCACAGCCAAAACTGAGCGCAAGAAGTTGTAATTTGGCATGTTCCTTTGGGACCGCAGGCATACACTAAGAAGGGATTTCGCGAAATTCCCAAGGGCTCGAGAATCCTCTAGCTGATCTATAAATATCGAATAACGTTTACATAGGAAAGTCAAGAACTAAGCCTAATACAGTTCACGTTTTGTAGCGCCTAAACTTTAATAATTCATACACGCAATGCATATGAAGCACTTAGTACTCTCATAATCAACGGATCTTTCTCGAGATACCAATTCAGTTCAATGTTTGCTAAGCGTAATGTAAGTTGGCCGATTTGATTATAGTAACTCAAATAAAGTTTCACATATTTCAGCAATCAGCATGGATGAAGATTTGATAGAAAAGGCGATCGGGCGCTTCGGAACCTATCAAACCTGGATTTTATTTCTGATCAGCTTTGGAAGGATACCAACGGAATTTCAACTCAGTAATGTTGTGTTTATCTTACCTAGTGTGGAATATAAATGTTTGGACAACAATATAACAAACTATTGTCCTTGTGATAATCCAGAATACGATACGAGCACTATCGAGAGCTCAGTTACCAGTGAATGGGATCTTATATGTAACCGAACGTATCTGGCGAGTTTGGCTCAGTCAATGATGCAACTTGGAATATTAGTCGGCAGTTTAATCCTTGGATATCTTTCCGACAGGTAGGTATTTTATGTTATTTTATTGCAGAAATAGTTTTTCAGAATTGATAATCGCCATTTTTCATAAATTGGCACTCTCTACCTGCGTCATTTTTGGAAACCGCTGATATATATTTGTCGCTTATATTACGTATACCTATACCTAGTCTTTCCATAAATATTGTAACAAAGAAAAAAAAAATTAGTAGCAAATAACATTTACAGTGTGTTAGTTTAATACATAAATATAAAACAATTTAAAATATAAAATGCTTAAATACGAAGTGTTCTGCATTGGATGCAATACAGTCTTTTAATCGTTGAGGCCAGTTATCAATAGAAGCACGCACTCTTTCCATGGGGAAATTCTTCACTGCCAATCGTATGGATTGTTTTAGGGACTCCAAATTATCATGGCTTTTAAAGCAAGCCGCACTCTCTAAAACTGACCATAATCATACTCCAGCGGATTAAGATCGGGATAGTTGCAAAACTTCTGAAAAATTCGGAATAATTCCGGAATACTTCTGGGAAAGTTTCTTTAAATCAGAATTATTCAAAACGAATTTAATTAATATTTTTATTTTATTTTGCTGAAAAATTGTATTTTGCATCGATCGTCGATCGCCGCTGCCACCTCTGTGCGCCGGCCGGTGCATGCCGCCGCGCTGGCGCCGCGCCGCGCGCGCCTGACTGCCACCAGTCGTGCGTGCAGGCGATGGCGGTGCGGGGTGCGGTAAGAGGGGAGATGCTCCCCGGAGAAGTTTCCCCCCCCGCGAGAAAGATTCGTACCCCGCAATCGAATGTTTCCGCCGAATATTTCGCCCGAATAATTCAATGGAAATAAACGTGTTTGTGTGTGGTGTGGTAGGTTTTTATTATAAATGAGATTGAATAAGTATATGTTGATGTTTTTATAGGTAGATATGTTAGCCTGCGATTAACAGGATTTTTATACTTTTGTGTTTAGGTAGGTACCTGCCTATTTCGAAATCGAATGCTATTTTTATAAATGTTGGTTGTGGAATAAAAAACCAGGCCTAGCATATTTGATTTGTTTTTTGAAAAAGGGTTACCTACCTATGTTTTTGGTTAGTTTGTATGTAGTTCTGTACGCATCGCGAGTATTCGCGGGTCGCATAGGTAGGTATTAATCATTACCTACCTACCTAACGCGTGTAATAGCCCAGTCAATAAAAACAAATAAAGGTAAACCTTGCAAGCAAACAAAGATAATATAATTTACAACTTCCAAGCGCGAAATAGTTAGTAAGGTCGATTTTGCTGGTTTTTTTTGACAGTTGAAATATTCCCAAAGTTTCGGAATATTTCGGAATACTTCCGAAGTATTCGACGGGAATGATTCGGAATTTTTCCCGCCAGCATCTATAATCGGGACTAGACGATGGCCAGTCTTCAGCTCTGATGAAGTCCGAAACCTTCGCTTCCAACCAAGACTGCGTGGACCGAGCTTTATGATCCGGTGCCGAGTCTTGCTGGAAGGACCATACTTGGTTATTGAACATC
This sequence comes from Euclidia mi, assembly GCA_944739405.2. Lineage (NCBI taxonomy): Eukaryota > Metazoa > Arthropoda > Insecta > Lepidoptera > Erebidae > Euclidia > Euclidia mi. Next base: position 32,677,459 of record OX123194.2, on the reverse strand, counting down.
GTATTGTTAAGGGGCTTAACTACCTTCTCAAGAATGGTATTTTGATACACTTGTGTCGAAAAATGACAGATTCCAAATTCAAATGTAATATTTTTTATTGTAACAGTATTTATGGCCAGACTAAGTATATGCTACGATTGCCGAATTTGCTAATCGCACTGAAGGTATCTATGTCTGTATCTTATAAAAGTTGCTCTTATTTAGAAAAAAGTCACGCCTTTATTTGTTTCCAAGGGGGCCACGATCTATTCTGATGTCTCTCGATATGACTATGTTTATCCAAGTGTTGGGATACCTACTTACTTGAATATCACCGTCTGTACATATCTGCCTTATGAAATAAGTGTCAAATCCCATTAAATATTATCGAGAAGCAATTTGAATCTTAGACAATATATATTTTAAGATTTGAATATTGTTTGTACCATAGACATAGGATGAAAAACATCCTAAATCTATGGTTTGTACTGTATTACTCCTTTATTGTTACTTTAAATCTTATTATTTTAAACAGTTCATCAATTTTAAACTATTTGTGTTAATTATAAGTATAACTAACTTTTTTATTATGTTGCAGATTTGGCCGAAAAATTGTCGTACTGATATCACTGTTTTTTGAAGTAGTATTTGTGGCCTTATCAGCAGCAGTAACAGAATTTTGGATGTTCCTAGTTTGCCGATTTCTAATTGGTGTCATGGTGGGAGGCACAATGTTATGCTGCTACGTTCTACTCATAGAATTGTGTGGAAAATCATTCAGGCCGTATATAATTGGCCTTCAAGAAATACCATTTATAATAGCATATATGTTTATAGCTGTGCTAGCATATTTTGTGAGAGACTGGAGAAGACTGCAAGTAGTAACTTCAGTGCCATGGGTCCTAGTTCTTTTGTATTACTGGCTCATACCCGAGTCTCCTAGATGGCTTATTACCGTTGGCAAACAGCAAGAGGCAATCGACACACTCACGAAGATTGCTAGAAAGTAAGTAACTATGGATAAATGGCAATAATTTAACACGTAACTACATACTAAATACTTATACATAATTACTAGGTAGGTATCTTTGAATCGTAGTGGTTTGAGCACTAATCGAGCTTCATTTAATTAACTCCTAGTTGTGGTCTAGTTGGCGAGATAAACTACGTTACTCCTGATTGCCATACAAAATTTATTTCTGTATTTATTATAAAATAATTTTCATTGCAAGCATTGCCTGCCCATGACCACACATGATCATGCCTGTAATATTATCATGGTTTTAAAATGCTTTCAGGAACAATCTACCAACAGATAATATCGAAGCTATCGTAAAGAAAGTGGAACTATCAAATAAAAATCAACAAGTGACTGGTACCTACGCAGATCTCTTCAAGACTCCAAAAATAAGGATTTACACTATAATTATTGCACTCATTTGGATGTTCTGTTCGCACACATTCTTCGGTGTGAACCAATACATCGGCCGTCTTCAAGGAAACATTTATTTAAACGTTATACTCTCGGCTGCGTGTTTAGCACCAGGTTTAATATTAGTTGTTATAGCTACACTATATTTCAGAAGAAAAGTAACTATCGTTTGTAGTTTTGCCACAGCAGGAGTAGCATTATTAATATTTATTTTCATTCCGAGTGACTTACGGGCTGTAAGCCTAGCATTTGCTATACTGGGTTTGATAGGAGCTTACACTTCATTTGTCCAAACGTACTTGTTCACATCTGAAGTCTTCCCTACAGTGATCAGAAACACAGCGATAGGATTTGCTTCAATGTTTGCTAGATTTGGCGGATTTATTGCGCCATTTGTTGTTAATATTGGAATAGAGTGGGTCTCAATTTTAATATTTAGTACTATTGCATTCGCAGCTGCTATACTTTGCTTGTTTCTTCCTGAAACTAAAGATACTACTTTACTTAACACTATTGAACAGAGGGAGAATGCTAAAACGCTGCTGAAATAAGGTTTGGCTTTCGAAACACTGTTACGTAGTAGTACCATTCGTTTTATGCGTTATAATGGTTAATACAGCTTAAGTATAAATAGCTTGCATAAATGTAATTTTATCTAACATTATTTACTTAGTAGAATATTATTCTACCACATTAATTAATATTCTACCACATTCACACAACACCATCTAATCCCAACTTGTACTATGGGTACTAGATAATGGATAAACATACTTATATACTTTTTTTTTGTTAATACATACACTCAGACCAGGACAAAAATAATACCTGACTATTTTAAGTATTATAAGATAAACATTATTTTTCACGAATTTTCAATAGACTTTTATTCAAACATTGTTTGACGTACCTATCTGTCTATAATTTTTTAATAAACTTTTATGAAGTAAACTTTTACGGACGGATCTGCAAAATAAGAAATGAAAGAAACAACCAGTCTTCGCTTCTAATATCAAACAAATATCTTTTAGTAAGTAATAAAATATTTCTTTTATAACAAACAAAACTACAAGAGGTAAAAAAAAATAAAACTTACTTATCAATTATGTTACTAAACTGAGGTATTATTATCAATTAGGTAAATAAAACTATATCTACTCAGTAGAGCCTTACCTTTTAGATATTACAGATTAATTAACAAAATATACCAGTAAGACAGACTATTAGAAATTACAGATTCTAATTAACAAAATATATCAATCAAAGGAAAGATTGGTTCAGTTCAAATCACAAGATCACAAGCCATTGTTATTGAAACCGCAGATCTCAGGCAAACATCCACGAACTGCAAAAGTTTGCCTTTTGACCCCCGGACTCGTATAAATTCATTTAATTTTTTATTAATGCCGATACCGACAGATTGCAACTCCGTTCGTGTCAGTTCGCGCTTCGAATAAGACGTTTTTATGCTCGAGTGCAATCTCGTAAATCTCGCGAGATCTCGCCCCCTTTTTTCGACCGAGATTAATCTCGCTAAAAAAGGCCGAGATTGCATTCCCTAACTACGACTTTGACTTTGACTACGACTTTGACTTTGACTACGAATTTGACTACGACTTTGACTTTGACTACGACTTCTACGACTTTGGCTTTGACTACGACTTTAACTTTGACTACGAATTTGACTTTGACTACGACTTTGACTTTGACTACGAATTTGACTTTGACTACGACATTGACTTTGAAAACTACTTTGACTAAGAATTTGACTACGACTTTGACTTTGACTACGACTTCTACGACTTTGGCTTTGACTACGACTTTGACTTTGACTACGACTTTGACTTTGACTACGACTTTGACTACGACTTTGGCTTTGACTACGACTTTGACTTTGACTACGATTTTGACTTTGACGACTATGACTTTGGCTACGACTTTGACTTTGACTACGAATTTGACTTTGACTACGACTCTGACGACTTTGACTTTGGCAACTTTGACTTTGACTACGACTGACTTTGACTACGACTTCTACGACTTTGGCTTTAACTACGACTTTGACTTTGACTATGAATTTGACTTTGACTACGACATTGACTTTGACTACGAATTTGACTTTGACGACTTTGACTTTGACTTTGGCCTTTGACTACGACTTTGACTTTGACTCCGACTTTGACTTTGACTATGACTTTGACTTTGACTACGACTTCTACGACTTTGACTTTGGCTACGACTTTGACTTTGACTACGAATTTGACGACTTTGACTTTGACTACGACTTTGACTTTGACTACAACTACGACTTTGCCTACGACTTTGACTACTACTTTGACTTTGACTATGACTTTGACTATGACTTTGACTATGACTTTGACTACAACCTGGACTTTGACTACGACTTTGACTTTGACTTTGACGACTTTGGCCAAAGTCAAAAATACGACATTGACTTTGACTACGACTTTGACGACTTTGAATTTGACGACTTTGACTACGACTTTGACATTGACTACGACTTAGACGACTTTGACTACGACTTTGACTTTGACTACGACTCTTGACGACTTTGACTTTGGCGACTTTGACTTTGACTTTGACTACGACTTTGACTTTGACTATGACTTTGACTTTGATTACCACTTTGATTTTGACTACGACTGACTTTGACTTTACTTTGACGACTATGACTTTGACTTTGACTACGACTTTGACTTTGACTACGAATTTGACTTTGACTACGACTTTGACGACTTTGACGACGTCTTTTACTTAGACTACGACTTTGACTTTGACGATGACTTTGACTTTGACTTTGACTACGACTTTGACGACTTTGAACTTGACGACTTTGAATTTGACGACTTTGACTTTGACTTTGACTACGACTTTGACGATTGGCTTTGACTATGACTTTGGCTTTGACTACAACTTTGTCTTTGACTACGAATTTGACTTTGAATACGACTTTGACTTTGACTACGACTTTTACTTTGACTTTGACGACTTTGACTTTGACAACGACTTTGACTCTGACTACGAATTTGACTTTGACTACGACTTTGACTACTTTGACTTTGACGACTTTGACTACGACTTTGGCTTTGACTACGACTTTGGCTTTGACTACGACTTTGACGACTTTGACTAAGACTGACAATTTTGATGTGACGACTTTGTCTTTGACTTTGACTTTGACGACGACTTTGACTACGACATTGACGACTTTGAATTTGATGACTTTGACTACTTTGACTGTGACGACTTTGACTTTGACGACTTTGACTACGATTTTGGCTTTGACTACGACTTTGACGACTTTGACTACGACTGCAATTTTGAATTCGACGACTTTGTCTTTGACTTTGACTTTGACGATGACTTTGACTACGACATTGACGACTTTGAATTTGATGACTTTGACTACGACTCTGACGACTTTGACTATGACTTTGACTTTAACTACGACTTTGACTTTGACTACGACGTTGACTTTGACTAAGACTTTGACTTTGACTACGACGGCTGACTTTGAAGACTTTGACTTTGACTATGTCTTTGACATTGACTACGACTTTTACTTTGACTACGAATTTGACTTTGACTACGACTTTGACTTTGACTATGACTTTGACATTGACTACGACTTTGACTTTGACTACGAATTTGACTTTGACTACGACTTTGACTTTGATTACGACTTTGACTTTGACTACGACTTTGACTTTGACTACGACTTTGACTTTGAATACGACCTTGACTTTGACTACGATTTTGACTTTGACTACGACTTTGACTTTGACTACGACTTTGACTTTGACTACGACTTTGGCTTTGACTACGACTTTGACTTTGACTACGATTTTACTTTGACTTTGACTACGACTTTGACTTTGACTACGACTTTGACTTTGACTACGACTTTGACTTTGACTACGAATTTGACTGTGACTACGACTTTTACTTTGACTTTGACTTTGACGACTTTGACTTTGACTACGAATTTGACTTTGACTACGACTTTTACTTTGACTTTGATGACTTTGACTTTGACTACGACTTTGACTTTGACTACGACTTTTACTTTGACTTTGACTTTGACGACTTTGACTTTGACTACGACTTTGACTTTGACTACGAATTTACTTTGACTACGACTTTGACGACTTTGACGACTTTGACTACAACTTTGACTACGACTTTAACTTTGACTACGACTTTGACTTTGACTTTGACGACTACGACTTTGACTTGTTTTGATATTGACTACGACTTTGACTTTGACTACGACTTTGACTTTGACGACTTTGACTTTGACGACTTTGACTTTGACTACGGCTTTGACTTTGACTACGACTTTGACTACGAATTTGACTTTTTGACTACGACTTTGACATTGACTTTGACTATTTTGACTACGACTTTGAATTTGGTTACGAATTTGACTTTGACTACGACTGACTTTGACTTTATTTTGACGACGTTGACTTTGACGAGTTTGACTTTGACTACGACTTTGGCTTTGACTATGACTTTGACTTTGACTACGACTTTGACTTTGACAACTTTGACTTTGACTACGACTTTGACATTGACTACGAATTTGACTTTGACGATTGAAGTCAATACTTTGACTACGACTTTGACGACTTTGACTACGACTGACAATTTTGAATTTGACGACTTTGTCTTTGACTTAGTCTTTGACGACGACTTTGACGACATTGACGACTTTGAATTTGACGACTTTGACTTTGACTACGACTCTGACGACTTTGACTTTGACTATGAATTTGACTTTGACTACGACTTTGACTTTGACTACGACTTTGACTACGACTTTGACTTTGACTACGAATTTAACTTTGACTACGACTTTTACTTTGACTTTGACTTTGATGACTTTGACTTTGACTACGAATTTGACTTTGACTATGACTTTGACTTTGACTACGACTTTGACTTTGACTACGACTTTGACTTTGACTACGACGGCTGACTTTGACGACTTTGACTTTGACTATGACATTGACTACGACTTTGTCTTTGACTACGAATGTGACTTTGACTACGACTTTGACTTTGACTTTGACTAAGACTTTGACGACTATGACTTTGACTACGACTTAGACTTTGACTACGACTGACTTTGACTTTACTTTGACGACGTTGACTTTGACAACTTTGACTTTGGATTTTGACTACGACTTTGACTTTGACTACGACTTTGACTTTGACTACGACTTTGGCTTTGACTACGACTTTGACTTTGACTACGACCTTACTTTAACTTTGACGACTTTGACTTTGACTACAACTTTGACATTGACTACGACTTCGACTTTGACTACGACTTTGACTTTGACTACGAATTTGACTTTGACTACGACTTTTACTTTGACTTTGACTTTGACGACTTTGACTTTGACTACGACTTTGACTTTGACTACGAATTTGACTTTGACTACGACTTTTACTTTGACTTTGACGACTTTGACTTTGACTTTGACTACGACTTTGACTTTGACTACGAATTTGACTTTGACTACGACTTTTACTTTGACTTTGACGACTTTGACTTTGACTACGACTTTGACTTTGACTACGACTTTGGCTTTGACTACGACTTTACTTTGACTTTGACTACTTTGACTTTGACTACGACTTTGACATTGACTACGACTTTGACTTTGACTACGACTTTGGCTTTGACTACGAATTTGACTTTGACTACGACTTTTACTTTGACTTTGACATTGACGACTTTGACTTTGACTACGACTTTGACTTTGACTACGAATTTGACTTTGACTACGACTTTTACTTTGACTTTGACGACTTTGACTTTGACTTTGACTACGACTTTGACTTTGACTTTGACTACGACTTTGACTTTGACTACGACTTTGACTTCGACTACGAATTTGACTTTGACGACTTTGACTTTGACGACTTTGACTACAACTTTGACTACGACTTTAACTTTGACTACAACTTTGACTTTGACATCTACGACTTTGACTGGTTTTGATATTGACTACGACTTTGACTTTGACTACGACTTTGACTTTGACGACTTTGACTTTGACTACGACTTTGACTTTGACTACGAATTTGACTTTTTGTCTACGACTTTGACATTGACTTTGACTATTTTGACTTTGACTACGACTTTGAATTTGATGACGACTTTGACTTTGACTACGACTGACTTTGACTTTATTTTGACGACGTTGACTTTGACGACTTTGACTTTGACTACGACTTTGGCTTTGACTATGACTTTGACTTTGACTACGACTTTGACATTGACTACGAATTTGACTTTGACGACTTTGACTGTGACTTTGACTACGACTTTGACTTTGACTACGACTTTGACTTTGACTACGACTTTGACTTTGACTACGACTTTGACTTTGACTACGACTTTGACGACTTTGACTTTGACGACTTTGACTACGACTTTGACTTTGAGTTTGACTTTGACGACGACTTTGACTTTGAATACGACTTTGACGACTTTGAATTTGACGACTTTGACTACGAATTTGATTTTGACTACGACTTTGACTTTGACTACGACTTTGACTTTGACTTTGACTACGACTAGGGAATGCAAATCTTGTGAGATTTGGACTCAAGCGAGATCTCGCGAGTTTATGAAGCCATTCTCGCGAGATCTCGCCAATTTCAAGATCTCGCGAGATTGGCAGTTTTGTATGTTTTTTTGTAAATAATCACAATATTTGAATTAATTAGGACAAAAATAATACCTAACTATTTTAAGTATTATAAGATAAACATTATTTTTCACGAATTTTCAATAGACTTTTATTCAAACATTGTTTGACGTACCTATCTGTCTATAATTTTTTAATAAACTTTTATGAAGTAAACTTTTACGGACGGATCTGCAAAATAAGAAATGAAAGAAACAACCAGTCTTCGCTTCTAATATCAAACAAAAATCTTTTAGTAAGTAATAAAACATTTCTTTTATAACAAACAAAACAACAAGAGGTAAAAAAAAAGAAAACTTACTTATCAATTATGTTACTAAACTGAGGTATTATTATCAATGGAACTCATTTTATTCATTTTCATAACAATGTAGGTAAGTATGTACTTACCTACATTGTTATGAAAATGAATAAAATGAGTATGAGTATATACACCGCTATTTTTTAATTAGTACAAAAAATTTAATGGGGCTCTAGGCATCTTTAACTAATCATATATATGTATGTAAAATATAAAAATACTAAGTTCCAAAACTGTCCCAAAACTGTCCACAAAAATACGTAATGTTTGGTAAATGCATAACTAAATACTATGTTGTCGTAGTAATTTTACGCGCCACTACTCCATTGATAAATTTGTGCAAACTCGAAGCTCGCCACCCCCTGTCCCTCTGCGCGCGCGCCGCAGTGCTAAATTGAAGGCGATAGCGAGCGGATGTTTTTTCGTGGAAACAATTATTTTTTGTTTACGTTTGCCCAACGGGATGGCTTATTAGTTCACATCACGCGAGTGCAGCTATGCGTTTGTACAGGGAAGTATTTGGAAGCCAGTGGATCGGTCGAGGCGGGTCGTAGCTTGGCCTCCATGCTCACCACTGTGTACAAAAGTGAGCCGTTGTGAGTGTGAGTGTCGAATAATTTAAACAGTGCATATTGGACACTTTTGACGCAGTGAAAAGTCAGAGAAGCTTACTTATCTCGTTAAAAAACAATTAAATAAAACGTGCTGTGTATTGACAATAGTGATGGATATTTCGAAGAACAATTGAAATACTTGTAAGTAAAGTAAATATTACCTACTTAACTAAATAATAATTTGATGCGGGCGGCTCAAAATCGGTCTGTGTGGAGAACCTTGAGGGAGGCCTATGTCCAGCAGTGGACGTCTCTAGGCTGACGTGATGACGATGTAATAGTAATTGTAAATAGCAGCCGATTCTAACTTCATAAATACGCCAAAATTACTCTTTTCTTTTATTACAGAATACTTTCTTTTATTTTGATATGACGTGTTTGCTTTCTAATTACATACCTACCTCCGTATTTAATTACTTGTAAAACGGTAAATTTTGCCGGTCCTAAGACAGGATGAAGTATGAAGGAGTGGGTAGAATTTAAAAAAATAAAAAATATCTACCTACACTTATTATTTTGCTTCATTTTATTGTCTACGGCTACCTGCATTATAAGTGCGACGGAAAGAATGCGTAAGAGTAGGACGGAAAGTAAGTACTATCAATGAAGTAGTGAATGGATTGTAAAATATGTCTATGATTTGGGTGAGATTTTCTACAAAAAACAAATGATTATAACTTTGTTATTTATAGATATTATGAAATTTTTACGTCACTTATATGATAATAATGTCTTCGCTAATATGTCCTTAAAGTTTTTGTACTAATTAAAAAATAACGGTGTATAATGAGTAATAATATTATGTAATATTATTTAGATATCACTAAATACTTATTTAATTAAACATAACTTAAATGTTAAAATACTATCCTACGAAATATGTATATACAAAACAAACAAAACAAAAAAAGAAAATAATTTAGAGGGCGTCATAAAAGTCCTCCACATCGCCGTCGACTGGGAGCGTGCCCAGAACGCTGGCAGCATTGCCACGTTGAATGGCAATGCTAAATTTTTGGACCAAGTACAACCCAGCCTTCTGGTCACACGAGGCGTCGACCAGTCTCTTTGCGAGATCTTTAAAAAGAGATCTTGCACTTGGACCCCATGGCCCCAACGTTTCGACCCCAAACGGCTCAAATACGTAATCCCCTACTAGGTTTGCGTATTTGCGCCGTTTGAAGGTCTCCGCTGTAGCAGCAGCAGCGCCCGCACAACCCGCTGTGCCAGGAAGATGAGATGGCGCGAGGGTATCGACACACGTTGCGTCCCACACCAAAGGCCTACCCAACTTCCATGGGAGTAAAGACATACCATCCGGTCTTTTGCCATCGTCACGTGCCAACCCCTAAGGTTCAAGTTGGGCTGGAACGCCAGCGGTGACAAGAGCCCGGCGAAGTATGTCATTTAGATTGCCGTGTCGTGATATACGACCTGCGCTCCTGCTGTATGATAAGCCATGGTGACCAAGGCTGTCGACAGCCTCCCCACAGTGACAGCGATGCGGAGAAACACATGACGCACCCAAACGGAGGCAAGCAGCGATGCGGAAAGTGGTATCGTCCAACATGGTACCTATGTTGGACGATGGCAGTGCCTGAAGCCAGAGACCCGAATCCCATTCTCCCACAGCCAGCAAACGGGCACGCTCTGCAGCATTGGACGATGTACTTAGGAGATTTTCTCGTACTGCGCTGCAAAGCGGCCCGTCCCACTGCCTCTGAGAGGATAAGTCTTGGGGTAACTCGGTGTTTGGACAAGCCATTCTCCAAGCATTCACGGCATCGATCACACACGGCACCTCAGAATCGACCAGTGTAGGTGCTAAGATTTTCCTGGTCAATTCTGCAGTGCCGTGGACCGAGGACAGGAATGCTGGTAAGCTCACATCGGAAATTTTGCGAACGCCGAGGCCGCCCAGGCGTACAGGTAAGGACGCCTGTAGCCACACTCGGTCGTTCAAGGCCACATTTAGAATTTTGCTTAAGATATTTTTTATAATATTGTCAATTTGAAAGAGTGATGATGGGTTTTTCCAAAATGGTGAAGATCGAATAGCATGTGTAAATGTAGGCACAAAAAGACAATATCTAATAATAGTGAAAGCCGAGTGAATATTAATTTTGAGTAATCTACCTGAAATTTCACTAAAATTTTGAATTTTTTCATGTAAAAATGAATCAAAACCTTCGTCTAAAATTGGGGACCCAAGGAGGCGAAGAGAACTTTTTTCGATGTGGGTAATATTCGGCGCCAGATTTTGGAATTTTGACAGTATGGCAGATTTGTCTAAACTGTTGTTAATAAAAAATTCACATTTGCTTGGGTTGAGTTCTAAACCGATTGACAAGAATTTTGATTTCAGGAGTGCTAGATCCTCATAAACTGTCTCAACCCGCCCCGCGAGGGTTCCATCGTCCAGGTACCAGACATTAAATTTTGAATTTAACTGGTTGATGATTGGATGAATAGCTAAACTGAAAATTAGTGGTCCAAGAGGGTCACCTTGTTGACAGCCAACAGCGGATTCCAAAAGATTTTCTTTATATATTAATTTAGAAGGGTGTCTGTAACACTGCCAAATAAAGTTATAAATTTTGGGTGTTTCTAATTTAACTTGTGTCAACAAGGTGTCCCTGTTCACCGAGTTAAAGGCATTTTTCAAATCAACCTTCAGGATAACCTCACCTCCATTACAGCCAATGTACGTAGACAGGCATATATGGCAGCCTCGCAGCCCCCCTTAGAACCGAAGCCAAGCTGCAGGGGCTGAAATTTACTTGCCAAAGTAGATTTATAATGTCGGCAGCATATCTTGGCTGCCATACGCCATATTATCAATTAGGTAAATAAAACTATATCTACTCAGTAGAGCCTTACCTTTTAGATATTACAGATTAATTAACAAAATATACCAATAAGACAGACTATTAGAAATTACAGATTCTAATTAACAAAATATATCAATCAAAGGAAAGATTGGTTCAGTTCAAATCACAAGCCATTGTTATTGAAACCGCAGATCTCAGGCAGACATCCACGAACTGCAAAAGTTTGCCTTTTGACCCCCCGGACTCGTATAAATTCATTTAATTTTTTATTAATGCCTATACCGACAGATTGCAACTCCGTACGTGTCAGTTCGCGCTTCGAATAAGACGTTTTTATGCTCGAGTGCAATCTCGTAAATCTCGCGAGATCTCGCCCCTTTTTTCGACCGAGATTAATCTCGCTAAAAAAGGCCGAGATCTCGAGAACAAGATTGCATTCCCTAGTCTTACCCCTTATCAGCGACTGAGTAACTAGATCTCGCGGACTTTTGCATAATTATCAGCGACGCTTTTGCTGCAACAACATCCTGGATACAACCAAGATAACGCGAGGACGATGAACATGATGTCTCATGTTAAGGGTACAAGTACCTCTCATCATCATCATCAGCCTTTAACAGTTCACTGCTGGACTAAGGCACAGAATAAACAGTACTTAACTAAGGCCTCTCCTTTGAAAGGAGGAATTGGCCTACTACTTATACCACGCTGGCCAAACGGGTTGGTATAGGGTTTGTATCAATTTTTCCTTCTTTTACAGTGCTCTTCTCTGTATAATAATTATGCTCCCTCTGTCAGCTCTTACGACACCCATGGCATGATATGGGGTGGTGACAATCCATAGTCTTAATCCGTCACCACACGGAGAACCACAAGTATAGGTCGGTTCATGAAAGATGACCACTGCGCAGAAATAATTTTTTAGGTCCCCGTGGAGGTGCGGGGTGAGGCGCGGGTGGAATACCAATGGCGTGGCTCCGTTCTTGACGCATTCCCTAAATGCGTCAAGAATGGAGCCACACCGAATGTACATATGCGCGACGGCCGCCATTTGAGGTCAACTTTCGTGAACCGGTCTCTGTACCTATCTTTGAGAAAAGAATATAATATGGAGACGACAAATAGTACATATATGGATACTTTTCGTTATAGAAATATATACGAAATCGATATAAAGCCACCAAACATAGTGTTGTCTCGTTTTGTCTTAGGGATATCCCTGTCAGAAAAAAGAGATAGCTATAGTTTACTGAATACTTTCATCATAGCGATATTTTCTTAGAAATGTCAATCGTGCCAGTGTCGCCATATTATTCGACAAGTTGTGTGGTACATCTGCTGTCAAATCGTTGTGTATCGAACATAATAATTTTGTTTTTGTGCATAAATATGTTTAAAAACCAGATAAATCAGTGCTTCAGGCTCTGCTAGGGATCGTGAAATCATGCCTAAGTGTTGCATTTGAACTGTGCAGTGCAAGATAAAGCTATAATCGACACAAATGTACTCTTCACAAGTAAGTAACAAGCTATGACTTATATTGTTGAATAGGATTAGTATTTGTACAAAATATTGTTACAAGAGGTTCTTTTTATAGTTAATTTAACAATTTTTAGCTTCGTTATGGCTCAATGTCGATATTGATTATATTCTGGAGTCCAACCCAACGGCAGCCATTTTATTCTCCACATCATTTTGTAGGTATGCACGCTAATTTCGTAGGTACGTCCAATCCATGTTATTCACAGATCTGTGGTACCTATGTATATACAAAGGTATTCTGTGACAAGTACCTCTAAATATCTTGGTTGTGGTCAGGGGTAGTCTCAGAGAGGTTGGACGTTTAGACTAGAGAGAACATGCTCGCCATATTTCCTTATACCGAACGTGCAACACGTAATGTCAGTTGGTCTTAGTTGGTTAATCATAACGTCAAATTACGCGTCTCATTTAAAGAGGCATAGACTCCTTACAGACTCATATCTTTGACTGCATTCTCTAAATAGCCGTGCTGTCAAATCCCTTCATTAAGGAGTGATGGGATTTGACAGTGAAAGGAGATATCGATGTTTTTTGAATGAGGGATAAATACGGAAACAAACTATAGGACATTAATGTAAAACTGAATCGTACCCGCAAGCTTCAGCTTGGCAGTCGGTTGCACTCACGCCAACTAGGTTGTCAAAGTAGTTCACTGCTGTACCAAAATTTAGACAAAGGCGAATCATTTGTGCTGGCGGATCACAAATCGGATTACCTACAACTTTAAAAAATTCGAGCAGTGTCCAACGTAAGCGATAGCAAGCAACGTGATATGATGTGACGCATACAAATTGCTAAAGCCTGCCGCATTAGCCAATCTGGTATAATTCGTACAGTACATAATCTAAGTGACAGTTTCTTAGCATCGCATCGCAACGCATCGCTCATTAGTTTATGAATACTTTTTGTCAATAGATTTTATGGCTAAAACGAACAATTAAACACGTGAAATTTTTTAGTACTGTCTGTCTGGCAAGTCTTTGCAAAGCACTGTCCGGCGTAGACAGCAAAAACTACAATTTCAATATTTTAGTTGTTTACTTCTACGGCTTAAATATATCGACACATACTAAAGTTAGACATTTGACCAAAAATATTTATCGATAAATCATCACTGTTACGAACAACACTCGGTTTCCTAACTCTATGTTTTGTCTACTGTTTGGCTACAACGAGCAAGGAGCAAGTATACATGGAGGGAGCATTTCAAAATGAGTAGAAAACGTATATGCATCTCTTTTCTCTTTAATTACAAAACTGCATATGTTCGAGTATGATAGCCGTAGAGCTTTTATACAGCCTTGAATGACATATGCCAAGAAAAATGGTATGTCATGTCGATGTTCGTCCAGCTGGAGTGAAAGACAAGTCGAAATCAATTGCAATTTTAATTGCTACAAAATATTACAATTGTAGATATGACCACTTCTAAACATTAAAAAATGACCATAGTTTGTAATGCCGTCGGATGTAAAAGCCAAATGGGACTATTGACCGAAAATGGTCAAAAAATATCTTTCCACCGGTAAGTCATAATAAGTAAAATTGTAGATATCTGCCGTAATAATTCTACAATGATATTTGTAAAGTTTATACTTAAAGATAAAGATAATGACCACCGTTGACACATATTTTTATTCCAATAGTCACAATGAAATAAATGTAATAGAAATATTTCGATAAAAATATGAGGATAGTGTTGTAATACAATAGTCAGTTAGAAAACCAGTTTCTGAAAGATTATAATTTGAATAATTTGTTATTAATTGTGATTTTTTGTAGATTTCCAAAGAATGAAATCTAAATTGGGTCCGAAATATGAGAAAGGGAGAATGGCAACAGTCTAATTCTTCTAAACTTTGTTCGCTTGATTTTGTGTCTGCTTGTTATCAAGAAGGATTTCAAAGAAAAGTTTTGTATTCTTATGCTGTGCCTGTGCTGTAAAAATAGTAATTTTTACTAACCAGATATCTAATATTGAGGTTTGTACTTCTACTTTATTATTATTAACTTATATTTTTATCAATCAATATATACCAACATTGCAACTGTTAAAATATGCTATAGTAATCATATATACATATATGTAGGTATATCATAAACAGATTTGTGTTGTAATTTTCAGAAATGTCCGAAATAACGAAACCTTATTTTTAGAAGCGATAATAAAGCTTCAAGAGTGAACGTAGCTTGCACTTCTGGAACTCAGGATGAAAATATTGTTCGTAAATGTTAACTGTTTCCGCCCATGTACATCCCATTTTGGTAATACATATAGTATCAGACCTGCCGGGCAGTTATCGTGTGCATTACTTTGTGGTATAAATAAATGATTTTGACTATTTAGACTTTTTATTCAATTACTTTCGTAAATACTGTAAAAATTATATTTATTATATTACAGTATTTGTTTCTTTGTAGGCACCTAAGTACTATACTCTAAATAAAAGCTCGTAAAATTATATACTACTAGTATATTACTTAATCAAATGCTTATCTTGTCTCTACATACCGAATTATATACCAATACCAATAAAAGATTAATGCATGAGTACATCACTATTGACAGTAATTACTTCTTTTGAAAAAATGCGACATGAGTATTTCAAGAGGTAATAAATACAATACATCTGTCTCGGTTACACATATGCAATTTTATACAAGTAAAAAGAAATAACGATATGTTTCTTGTTTATGCTTAAAGCTATCACTCCATGTATACTTGCTCCTTGACAACGAGGCTGCTATAAGAACATGCTGCTAAACCTATCGATAGCTCTTTCTGTCATACCTACTGCATGTGCCATTAGAAAGAAGATATCAATCATAGCAACCGCTGTTGTTATTTTGTCTTTATTTAATTAGTGTCACAGATAATATAATACTGTGTCTATCGGTAGACCATAGAGGTAGTCCTGGTATTTACAAATTGAACACAGTCAACTGACGTGTAAGATACAATTTAGACAATTTACGCCATCAAATTATATAACCTTAGTGATTCATCTTTTATGACAGTTCTGTCATGATTTTGAATTTAGCCGTATAATATTTATAGCGACATTGTCAAGTGTTGTAAAAAATCTTATCGACATGTCTATCCACAGTATATTTTTACCTCGTTATTTTTTAGATTTCCACGTGATAAAGATTTATAAAATAAGTGGATTGCTGCAGTATGTTGTGGAGAAAATTGGGGACCTAGAAAGCACCATAGAATTTGTTCCAAGCATTTTACTGCGGAATGTATTTAAAGTAATGACAGATGGCGCAGATTAAAAGAAAATTCTGTGCCAACATTACTCCTCCCTTCTAAACGTATCAGTGTGAGTGTTTAAATAATTACTTGCTAATAATTAAAATATCAGCAACAGTAATGAATTCCGAAGCTTTTTCAAATTTGATTGAACATTCTGTCAAAAATACATTGTTTGATGATCACAGATTTTTATTGATAAAGTGCATTAGTCAAACATATTTGAAAATTAGAATCCATCATATTACAAAAAAATAAGAACTGTCTGCATTTCATACTGCATTTCAAACAATTAATACATGGGGATAATAATAGATGACAGACTCAACTGGAACTCCCACGCAGTGGCCATTATGGCTGCACGGCTGGCTACGATTAGAACAATGATGTACATACTTGGTTGGATCAAAACTTGGTTGTTCTTGTTCGACTAGTGGACTAATAATGTGCCGATCCCACGATAAAATGGAAGGGCCAGTCTAGCCACAACTTTTTTCTCTCTAAATATTCTGTGTGTCACATGTATGATCGAAAAGCGTCCGATCCCGCACATACATTTTTTACACATAGATTTCTATTACGTACACTATGTAATGAGAAAATGTCAATAAAAAGTGATTATTGTTAATAACAAACCTTTGGGGACTATTGAAGGTTTTCACTAAATTATCTATTTTAACTTTAATTTTATGTGTTTTGCTTGATACAATCCATGTCGACCATGCCTTTTCTTATAATGTGTCGATTAGGATAATATATGACATTTACTAGATTTACAAGACTGCCTCGTTGGTCTCGCGGCATAAATGTGCGCGTGGGATTGGGAGGTCTCGGGTTCGATTCCCGGGTCGGGCAAAGTGTTATGGGGTTTTTCCGCTAGGAAATTCTCAGTAGCGGCTCGGAGTCTGGTAATGTGCCCGGTACGGCAATAGGCTCGCCCCCTATTACGTGGGACCTAAAAATTCATGGCGAAATGTGGGTGTTATATCACACTTCTGCCTACCCCTTCGGGGATACAGGCGTGAGTCTATAAAAAATGACATTTACAGTTATCATAATGCCCAAAGCATGCGTTTTGCCTTATTCTTAATTGTTTACTTTCTCTAGCAAAAATGTGTAATTTGGGGAGAATTATATGAAAGTGATTGTTGTTAATTACAAGCGTAAAGAAAAATACCATGAAAATTAGAAAATAACGCCTCGAAAGAATAAGTGCTACTGGAGTACCCATTTGAAACAACAATATATAGGTTCAGTTTAACAATGCAAGTTTGTGTAATAATTATTTAAAGACTGTCCATCAACTAGCGTTCTGACTGCTATGGACACAAACTTACGGAATTTAAAATGTATAACATGTACATAATATACTTACAAGTCTGTTTAATTTTGAACCTATATTGAAACTTTGATCGATATCGATAGCGGATTTGCTCAATCACTATTAAATTAAAAAGTTATGATATTTGTGTTCAGATCATGGAAGAATAACTAAAGCATGGAATGAACGATATTTTTATGAACAAATTGAATATAGCTACACTCTTCACTCATATGACACATTAGAGTTGCCAGAAGAAGATGGCACTATGTTTGTCAGTTACGGCTAAAGACAATTTGAACACAAATTTCGTAACTTTTTAATTTTTTAGTGATTGAGCAAATCCGCTATCGATATCGACCAAAGTTTCAATAATATAGGTTCAAAATCAAACAGACTTGTAAAAGTAAGTATGTACATGTTATACATTCCGTAAGTTTGTGTCCACAGCAGTCAGAACGCTAGTTACATACATACATACATAACGTCACGCCTTTTATCTCCGAAGGGGTAGGCAGAGGTGTATTTCTACACCCACTTTTCGCCAGATATACTTTAGTCCCACGTAATAAGGGGCGAGCCTATTGCCGTACCGGGCACATTTCCAGACTCCGTGCTGCTACTGAGATTTTCGTGACAGAAAAACCCAATAACACTGCCCGACCCAGGAATCGAACCCGGGACCTCCCGATCCCACGCGCACATTTATGCCGCGAGACCAACGAGGCAGTCGTATAGGGTTTGATGTCGAGTTTTCCGTCTATACGCAAAGATGGTATTTGCATCGTGTTATCCCTTAGTCGCCTCTTACGACACCCACGGAAAGATAGGGGGGGGGGGGTGACACTTGTATTCTATGCCGTCAACCACACGGCGAGTTACAGAACGCTAGTTAATGGATAGTATTTATATAATTATTACACAAACTTGCATTTTTAAACGGCATCTATATTTTTTTGTTTCAAATGGGTACTCAGTAGCACATATAATGAAGCGTCACAGCATTTTTTTAACTTCAAGCTAATCTCACGTGTTTTGTCACCAGCCGCGCGTGAAAGGTATTTTTTAATAACACTGTTATTTTTCACGTGATCTAAAATTATCAAATCATTATTCACGATATTTTCGTTTTGAAAACTATCAAGTATATATGGGCGCAAATTAATATATAATGATTATATTGTTACGAAAATGTTAATAATATTTAAGATTGATATTTAAATAACTATTTGTGAACACAGAACTGACAACTTCACTACTTTACAATATTAGACACTGTATTGAATGAAGGTATTTAATTTATCGCTTAATAATTAAGATAACTCCAGAAACATTCAAAGTAAAATCAATTAGTATTAAATAACATTATTCTGATACTTTTATGTTAACGGTAATAAATAACCTGCGCTTATATTTACATCCTGTTGATAGCATCCCATCACCATCTGTTGCGAATGTTTTAAAGCAGCGTTTGATTATTACAATAGATTTGTTATTCGTATAAAATAAATCATATGGTGTTGTGCAATATTCATAACAATATTAATGTTGATTTTTGATAATTAATTGTACAGTAATTTCAATTATATGTTGAAAAGGAAGTGGCAGTTGTTAACATTAAGTGTAATGACGGTTAGTTTATAAAAAGGATTGTAGGTCACATTTTAATTCAATTCTGTGCTAGAAATCGTCTGAAAATAAACCAAGTAATATTACGTGAGTCTTTTTATTATAATGGAGTCTAGACTGGACACGATAACCCTGGCGTATCGCCGACATATACGTGAATTCATAGCAATGTTCTTTTTCATCAGACGTTTAGAACGTTGTCTTAAATAGGTAATTATTTTTTAACAAACGTCATTTAACAAGCTGCTCAAGGTGAAAAACTTCTTCTTGTAGTTTTTCTATTGTACGTAAGTGTTTAGCGCACACGATTTTCATCGCTTCTGTACCTACTGGCGGAGAAATTGTAACTAACGTAGGCGCTTTAGTGCTGGTTGTCGGAGAAACAGAAGATGTCTCATTTATGGAAGCCGCACGCGTACACTAAAGAAAGAAAAAAGCAACGTTTTAATGCAAAGCAGTATATTAAAATAAATAAGCATACCCTTTGTGTTTGCCACCCTAGCAATCACTGATGATACCTGAAGCTTGATCTATAGGCCAAAGCCGATTGATAAAAAGTACCTTACACCTTTTTCTGTACTCCCATTACTCCCAGCAACGTGCATTGAACTTTTTATGATCGATTGAGTAGTCAAAATGTGAAAGCTTAACAAATAAATAAATTCACTTACATTTATAATAGGTATTAGTAAGGATATAGTAAAACTATGAAATGAGTGGATGTCGTCTAACAGCCTGGCCACGAACGGCCGCGACACGCTGAGCGACAAGCGATTTCAATGTTCATGCCGCTCTCTATTCTGCCGCCGGCGCTGTCACCTCAGTGCAGAACTAAACTGCCAAATAAACATCGAAATCGCTTGTCGCTTAGCGTGTCGTGGCTTTTCGTGGCAACAGTGTAACTGCAGGTAGCTGGCTGAATATTGTTAATAATATACATACATAGGCTCACGCCTGTTTCCCCGAAGGGGTAGACAGAGGCATATTAAACGCCCACTTTTTGCCAGACTTTTGATCCTTTTGATGACGTAATAGGTGGCGAGCCTAATGTTTTGTTTGCCAGAGTCTCATCCGTTGATAAGCAGGTACACCACTTGCAGGTGAGGTTGGCTTGGGACCCTACGTTCTTGGTGGGAACCCTATGCACTGATAATAAAATTGTAGAAAATATTAAAATTAAATTATTCCTTTGGTCGAGACATCGAATGGAGCCCAAGATCCGACTCCTGTTTGGCGCTGCTACCCTAATAAAAGTAAAAGCAAGTAATTATTTAAACACTCACACTGATACGTTTAGAATGGAGGAGTAATGCTGGCACAGAATTTTCTTTTAATTACCGCAGACTAACTAATTTAATTTTATTTAATTAGTTAGTCTGCGCCATCTGTCATTACTATAAAAACATTCCGCAGTAAAATGCTTGGAACAAATTCTATGGTGCTTCATAGGCACCTAATTTTCTCCACGACATACTGCAGCAATCCACTTATTTTATAAATCTTTATCACGTGCACAAATAATCTAAAAAATAACGAGATAAAAATATACGGTGGATAGACATATCGATAAGATTTCTTACAACACTTGAAAAGTCGATATAAATATTATACGGCTAAATTCAAAATCATGGTAGAACTGTCATAAAAGATGAATCACTAAAGTTTTATAATTTGATGGCATTAAATTGTCTAAATTGTATCTTACACGTCAGTTGACTGTGTTCAATTTTTCAGTACTAGGGCTATATATCCAATCTATGTATTATATATCCAATCTCTTTGGTTCAGATTGTCTTTAGCCTTAACTGACAAACATAGTGCCATCTTCTTCTGGCAACTCTAATTTGTCATATGAGTGAAGAGTGTAGCTATATAAAATATCGTTTCTTCCATGCTTTAGTTATTTTTCTGTGGGGTAGACGCATGGACTGAATTTTCTTGTTACGAACTGACTATACGGTCAACTATTGTTATTCATCTCTGTTAATATTTGATTTTATAATTATACATATGGATTATTATCGAACACCACAGATTTATTAATAGGATGTCGGTTCCAAATGTGAACAGAATTGTGTCAGAAAATGTACGTCTAGGTACAGTACGGCCGTTTATCGATGGCGAGTCTGAAGTTCGCGCAGAAGGCGGCGCAATAATCCTTTTTAGGAACAACGCGGTGGCAAGAAGCGGGGTGCGCGGGGCGGTAGTCTAGGCCAGTGATGCACGTTATGTAAATACAAATTAATAGTTTATTCAATCAAAAATTTAAATCGATTAGTTTTATAATTGATTTTGAATTAATTTATTTTTGTTATAATAATAAAAGTACTATAAGATATAAAATGAAATAGGTTTATTAAACCAAGCAATATAATGAGATTTTGTTTTTAGTAAAAAACAAATCTAATAAAATTTATTTTCTTGGTTTAAAGACCAGATTTACTTATATCAATTATATATTAACGATGACATAAATGAAAAGAGTTGAAACACATTTTCAATTTTTATATGTAATTGAATACACGTATATTTTTGCTAATTAATTTTAATCGATATCAATAAAAATCGATTAAATTGACTGCAAACACGTACATTGGACATCTCTTTTTTACTTTTGAAGTTTTCGGTGCGATATAATGTGTCTCTGTCACACCTTAGTATTTGTTTTACTATCTCTGTCTTGAGTACAGGCGATGACAAAAGTATTTATAGTCCATTGAAAAGTTACATTTGGGGTTGCATTTATCAGACGACGCAATTTTATTTTATAGATGTGTGGGTATTCTATTGTAAAGCTTGATTCAAATTTATGGGGACGTACCTCTTGTCCCTCTGCCGTCATCTTGGAAAGAGTGCAGATGCAGATAGTTTTTCTTGATTATCTGGTAAACTATTGGCTGCACAAAGAATATGTGGACGAGATTTTTGTGGCAAATTAAATTCTCTACAACTTTAGTCATAAAACTTTTATCATAAATAACAATAATACAAATAATATAAAACACATATCTATAGAGATAATGATCTATAGAGGTCCCATGGATACTTACTCATAGGTGCATACCATGCGTGCCATGTTCCAAATACCTACTTATTTGGAATACAACACGGGCGCATTGTTAATTGCGGCTTAAAAGATGTGTCTACCTAAAGAAAATCCGTTCGATCTATGTTTGTCAACGCAATTTTCAAAAAAGAAATACTGCAGCATTCAGGTATGTTTCTTTTGTTTCCGATTGTTCAATAGGCTTATGGATAACCGTCTAAAATATTTTTGATATGACTGGAATCAATGCTATAGGTCTGTAACGAGTCACACTATGTTTATCATGTTTCTTAAAGAGCCGTTTTATTATGATCCTTTTTAATTCCGTGGGAACTACTCCCTGCAATATACCTACCGAAAATTATGTGGCTCATTGGATTTGATATTTTAGTAGACACGGTTTTCAGTATCCTAGTTGATACACCATCGTATCGAGTACTGCTTGTAGACTTTAGATATTGCACTGTTTATATTATCACAAAGGGATTTAAGGACAAAGGGGAAGACCTAGGCGAACGTTCTCTGACCAGATTGGAGACATCCTGAAAAAAGGACAAGTCAGAAGTACCCTTAACAGAAGAGCATGCATGAGAAACTTGATGGGAGTGAGTGAAGCAAGTGAGGTATGTCAGGATCGTTGCAAATGGCGTTCCGTAGTCTCTGCCTACCCCTCCGGGAAACAGGCGTGTGTCTATGTATGTATGTATGTATTACATATATTATCACGTGTGGTTGGTGGTATAAACAAAGAACCCAAGTGTTTTTCCATACTGATTTTGGTTCTATCATGATCTAATTTTATGATTTGATCTAGATATATAATAAATTGTCAAAAGAGTTTTCTGTCTCTGTGGGATATTTTCTGTGGGATATACCAAGTCCCAATGTAGGTCAAAGCCACGGTGCTATCGCTGTGGTGGAGAGCACTTTGGGGAGGGATGTTCCGTGGACGAAATATCTTGTTTTTACTGCTCTGGTAACCATACAGCAACTAGTAAGACTTGTCCAGAATACATCCGTCAAAAGAATATTAAAATCGCAATGGCTGGGAAAAACATCTCATATGGTGATGCTGCTAAATTATTTGCTCCTGCTACCAAGTCCTATGCCGACGTTGCTTCATCTTCCCCTCCTCAGTCCAATTATATGATCCCTTCTTCTTATTTACTTGTTAATTCACAGAATCCTCAATTGCCCACTAAAACCTCCTATAGAAAGACCGTAGTCAGCAAGCCTAAAACCCATGCCCCGCTTACACCTGGCTATGATCGTCAGGCCCATCAGAACATCATCAGCAGCTACAGTTTCCCACCCTCCGCTAATGGCTGCGCTTTAAATAATAACCAAGACCCTCCGTCAGAGATTGATTCAACAACAGAATTTGAATCCCTCCTTACATTAATCTCTGTTCTTCTATCGAAGTACACTCTACCAGACCACGTTGCCTATAACTTAATTAATAAAATTAAACCTCGCCATTATGGACCACCAGTTTCTGCAATGGAATGCCAGAAGTGCTCATCCTAAAAAACATGAAATATTCTACTTACTTCATTTACACAAACCAGCTGTATTTGCTCTCTCTGAAACTTGGCTAGTGCCAAGCCTTCAGTTAAATTTTTCTGGGTATAGTACGTACCGCGATGACCACTTGATACCAAGTCATGGTGGTGAAATTGATGCTGTTGGTGTATGTTCTCTTGGCATAAATTTAATTTCTATCTATATCCCTACTCCTCTCCCTTAGTGTTTCCAATTTATTAAAAATGTTTGCCACCTTTACAGTCCTGTAATTCTTATGGGTGATTTTAATTGCCACAACCCCATGTGGGGCTCAGACCATTGTGATAATGTGGGCGCAAACTTGTCGGACTTGATGGATGAATCGGGCTTATGCATACTTAATGACGGCTCCGCTACTCGCATGCCCCGCCTTGGTCAGAATAAGAGCTGCGTAGACCTAACTCTGTGTTCAGCAAGTCTGATAGGGAAGTTAGAGTGGAGATGCCTGAATTTAACATATGGCAGTGACCACTACCCCATAATTACTACTCTGATTAATAGCCCCTTTCCAACTACAGGAGTCAAAACTCCTCTTTTAAAATACAGAGTATCGGCAGCTAGCTGGGAACAGTACTGTCAGACTCTGGAGGAGAAAATCTCTTACATGCCAGAAGTGTCCCTTGACTGCTTACCCCTGTGCTTATCACAATTCACAGATGCAATGACGGTAGCTGCGGACGTGGCTATTCCATACAAAAATTCAGCTTCAGGAAAAGTTTCTTCCCCTCCCTGGTGGGATCGAGAATGTACGTCTATGGTAAAATCCCGAAATGAGGCCGAATTAAATTATATTAATAATATGACAGTCTCTAACCTAATTGCATATAAACATATCGTTGCGAAATCTAGGCGCCTGTTTAGAAAAAAGAAGTACGCAAGCTGGAAGACATTTTGTTCGTCACTCTCCCCGTCCTCTCCTTCTTCCCTTATTTGGAAAAAATTTAAAAATTTTAAACGTGGCTGCGCTCCTCAAAATTTCCCTGCTATCCCCCACGAAATCGCTAAAGCCTTTCTCAACAGACTGGCGCCCCCTTACGTTCCTCTTCTTGAGGAATGCTCAAACCCGATCGACAACACATCCTCCTCCAATGATCCCCTGGATGATCCATTTTCTATTATAGAATTAAATGCAGTGTTAAGCCGTGTCCTTGACTCTTCTCCAGGGAGTGATGGTTTCCCATACTCCTTCTATAAATCGGCAGGCCCTTTAAGCCGCCAATATCTGCTGGCTATAATCAATACTTGCTTCTCATATGGCTTCATACCTGAAAGCTGGAAATCCCAAATCATTATACCGGTATTAGAGCCTAGTAAATCCCCTGACAACCCCGATCACTACCGCCCTATTGCTTTGTCGCCAGTAATAAGCAAAATACTCGAGCACTTCATAAAAATGCGATTGGAGTGGTACATGGAAAATAATGGCTTTCTAGCAGATTCACAATTCGGTTTCCGTAAGGGGTTTAGCATTAACGACAGTGTAAGTATCTTGATGATGGATACCCGTATAGCCTTCAGCAAGCATGAGTCCGTTGTAGCAGTGTTCTTGGACATATCTGCAGCTTATGACAATGTCCTTCTTTCCGCACTCAGAAGTAAATTACGAGAGCTGAATGTCCCGGTAAAGATGCTTCATTGTACCTGCAACTTACTTTCTGGCCGTACAGTTGATCTTCATACGGCAGGCGAAAAGTATGAACCCAGAACAATTTGGCGTGGCCTACCCCAGGGATCCGTCCTTAGTCCTTTGTTGTATAGCACCTATACCTCAGACTTACATAAGTCCCTTAACAGTGATTGCCAAATTTTACAGTATGCGGACGACCTGTGTTTGTATGTTCACAACCCAATAGAACAATTAGCTGCTAAGTCCTTACAAGTTTCCCTCAACTCGCTGAATGAATGGCTCATAGCCCGTGGCCTTCACCTTTCCGCTCCCAAAAGCTGCGCTGTAGTCTTTTCCCGCAAAAGACAGGTTCCCCATATTTCTCTGGAAATTGGAGGATCTGCCATTAAAATTGTAAATAATGCCAAATTCCTTGAAGTCACTCTTGATTCAAAGTTATCTGGTATACGCCATCTTACTTCAGTAGCCAACAAATGTGAAAAGAGAGTCAATATGATGCGAGCTCTTGCTAGTGTCTGGTGGGGGGCCCACCCATTTACCATGAAGCTCATTTATAATGCCACAATAAGGAGCTTACTAGATTATGGTTCATACCTCCTTGAACCCTGCAATAAAGCTGCCTTAAGAAAGCTTGATACAATCTCCTCAAAGTCTCTATGGATTGTATTGGGGTGTATGAGATCCACTCCCATTAATGCCCTACAAATAGAAAACGGTGAACCTTCACTTTTCCTTCGCAGACAATACCTTGCTGATAGATTTGTCTTCAAGGCATTCTTCCTCAGTAGGCACGATATCCTTTCTAAACTATCATATCTAGAGACCTTATTCCAAGAAAGTGTCTATTGGCATCATAAAGACCCCCCTCTTCTGTTAAAATCATTTAGAAAAATCCTGAACATTAAGGAAAATACCCCTATCCCACAAACAACAAAATTCCCATTATTTAACTCCCAATATGAAATTCTGTATTCAGCTATCAATTATGTTCCTGACATAGGCCTGAGTAAAAACATGGTTTAAGCCAATTACCTATTTTACTCCAAAATTGATGAGAAGTGGCCGGAATATCATCTATTTTTCACCGACGCATCTAAATTATCACCAAATAGTAATACAGGTGTGGCTATATACTATCCCAAATCCAATATTTTTCTTCAATTCCAATGCCCCCCATTATCATCGGTACTGAAGAATGCATCAGCATCCTAGAGGCTCTCTTGTTTATTGAATTCCATAATAACATAAAAAAGGCCCTTATATGTTCAGATTCACGAAGTGCTCTGGAATCAATAACCAAAGATCCTTTTAAAGATAATCTGCGCAGCTCAACTACTTTGGAAATTAAAAAATGTTTGAACAATCTCTACAAGAACGGTACTGAGGTTGTTTTGATGTGGATCCCTGGACACGCGGGCATCAGAGGGAATGAATGCGCTGATTCGTCGGCCAAAGCTGCTGTTACTTCTAACCTGGCTGGCCGTAAACATTATTATGTCCCAATTTACGACTTGCTACACAGCTCCAAAACTGACCTAAGGAAATCATGGCAGACCTACTGGTCTGAGACAAGTAAAACGAAAGGCGCTTTGTATGCCTCTATTCAACCAGAAGTGCCTGCTAAACCTTGGCACTACAAATTTAAGTCGGTCCCTAAATCTGTCACATCAGTGATTTGCAGAATCCGTCTTGGCCATTGTTGCACCCCAGTCTTCCTTCACAAAATTAGAGTACGAGATAATTCACTATGTGAATGTGGCTTGGACGTTGGTACCCTAGACCACATTTTCCTCAATTGCCGGTTAAGAGATTCCTCCCCGTTTGAGCAAACCTACCCAAAACTCAAAATTCAACACCCTGTCAATAATCGATACCTCCTCTCCTTCTTCCCAAATCCTATAATGATTAGAGCTTTTATTAAATTTATATCTGCCAATAATATTAAACTATAAATTACCCATACATATTTATTCCTGTGTGTTCCCTAATTCATATACGACATAGTTATCTAAAATATTTATATTTATATTTGTGACCATAATTTGTGTCTACTAAATAAACAATAATAATAATAACATCTTAATATATTGGTGATTAAGATACGAACTAATTATGATACTATAGCTGTTTGTCCTTTTTCATATAGTTACTAACTAACCACTAACAACTTTATATATGTTGTGTTTGTCCATTGTTTCAGGTTACAATTACGTAGCACCACAATTTAACTGCCTTCAACCGTCTCTTCCAAATTATATAACTCGACATTGGCAGAAATTGCCGAAAATATCGGCAGATTGCCACGAAAAAAAATACGACTTGTATATAAATTATATATTATAAAGTCTGGCAATAACAGATTTGTACACGAATATACCTACATGCGCGGTAATTCGCAAAGGCTAGCTTCAGACTCGCCATCGATGAACGGCCGTAATGTATAATCTTTTGTTTCATTTTGTAGATGAATTTTACATCACCTACTGAATCCATTATTGGAACTATTACTTACATTAGGTACTACACATAGTGTACTATGTGTAGTCGACAGCCTATTACATAATAATGATACATCTATTTGTAATACGTATATTTATTCATTAAATTTACAGTATGAGTAGGTACCTAACATTTTATTACAATCTTTGGCATTATTGAGAATTCACAGAAGTTCAATAGATTGTACACATAAACATTTAAAACTACCTTAATTAGTAATTATTTTAATATTATATTGCGTTCCAATCTATATTATTAATTTACCCAATAGTTTATACTGAATATTATGAAAACCTCCAAAATACCAGGTTACAAAAATAAATAATATGCAATGGTATAGAACCCAGAATTGGAAGATCACACTGTTGAACAAAGAATATAAGAATAATATATCGATAAATGTCCAAAACAGGAATCCTATCTTTGCCAGCAGCAGCGGCCTTGAAGAACGACAAGGCGGCGGTCTGTTGGATTCTGGATCAATAAAATTACCTGAAAAATAAAATCGAATTGTTAACAAAATGTTATATTACCGATACATTGGCAAATATATTAGGCGAGAAAGTGATTTTATGCATTCCTATTTTAGAATATTTAAAAAAATGGTCTTAATAAAGAGAATAAAAGTTTACGTGGTTAACTAACCTTCCTTGTGAAATTTGCGAAGGCTGTATTCCTTTTCCCGCCATCGATCGCTCAGCCAAGATCGTAGAGCCGTATCTTCTTTTGGTAGTTTTTCAATAGAATATCTGTAAAAAAATGGTTTTCAACATCAACATATTAAGCTAGCTATGGTAGCTGTTACAAAACTAAAAAAAAGTACACGGAATCATCACCAAGCTTATAACAGTTTAACTCTTTGGTTTCGGTACCAACAAGGTAATAGAGTAGATTATTGCCGATTTGCGCTATTGAACAGTTTACGCCGGAAAATCTAAGACCCGGTGTCTGAAGCTGAACGTTACTAGACCGATATTCGGGCCAAGACCACATGCATATTCTTCAGGACTTGAGTCGAAAATAATGTGCATGCTTCAACCACCTAACATAGACTACTGGCGAGTTCAACTTTTATCTTTTAAATTCTGCTTTAATCATAGACTAGGTATATTAGGATGCACGATAATTATGGGTCACAGATTTTAATAAGATTGATAGGTTTTACCTCTTACAATAAAAATAGACATGCGTCGGTATTTGGCCTTTTAACAACTCCATTTCTGACTGGGCTGGTTTATCGTAGGCTATGGTGACGTCGTACACTGATGCCAATCCTGACTCCCGGAGACGAGAGCACAGCGCCACCCAGCCCGTTGTCCGTGGATGTAACACAAACTCGTAGTTCTGCAATGATTCCATAAGAAGGTGATATAAAATATTTAGAAAATCAAAATCAAATCAAGAAGTTATTTTTAAAAACACTTAAAGTGTACCGAACGTATTAGTACGAGATCTCGCGACAAATTATTTCCCTCATCGAGTTTTCGCTATAAACCAAATTTTTATGTATATTTATAATAAGGAGAATATATCTACACCCGGCGTCAAAAAAATCGCACCTTTGCAAAAATTAAATTCAATTCAAATAGTTTAATATTAGGGTGTTTTTTTTAATTTCAATAGGGAAGACGGTTGGAATGTTCCTCTAGCTTGGGACCCTGTCATAAGGCTAATGAAATGAAACCCAAGAAGGACAAAGTTACCAGAAGACCTAAGGACACTGTGAGCTCATTCTGAATAAATAGTAACACCAATTGTTGAAAAGTTTCTGGTACTTTGAGGTAACTTATACATTCAAGAAATCAAGACAAAAATCACCTCAGTCTGCCGTGAACATGAATCCTGTAAAGAATTCGAAACGTCGGCTAACAATAAAAATGTAGTTTCTAGATCATTCGGTTTAAATGTAATAACAAGTGAAACCAATTTAACGCGATAAAATCCGTAAACTGTAGTTTAATTTCAATTTTACATTTGAGAATAATCAAGCATTTCTATTCAATTATAGATTGTTCGCACATATAAAAGAAACAATAAAGAGAACAAGCAGAAGAATTGACCCAAAAAAAAATAGCTCTAATCAAAGTACTCGCCTAAGAATTAATTTTAGGTCAGGCTGCTGAGATTTAAAAATTACTATAGGTACCCGAATTTACAAATAATAGTTTCTCTCTCCAGTGAAGTCATTTAGACACGTGGTAGACAATATAACTAATATTGTATCTGATTTCACATCAGTGTATTTAATCTTTACGAAAGAGATGCTAAAAAGGAAACTTAAAACTGACGAAAAAGCTGTGAAAAAGAAACTGACTGATACCAAAGAAGAAGAAGAATACCTAATAAAAGAACACCTTGAATAAAAAACCGGCCAAGTGCGTGTCGGGCCACGCGCAATGTAGGGTTCCGTAGTTGCCAATAATGGTCATTATTGATAATGACTTCTGTTTCACATGGGACTAAAAACGGGCCCACATTGTACCCCGTAGTACATTACATACCAAAGTACGTATATCTTTAAGATATACGTACTTTGGTATGTAATGTATTTCTTATCTTCAGGAACGCCAGCAGGCAGTTCGCAGTGATGACATCTCATCGAGTTGGCGTAACATTAACTCTGGTGTTCCTCAAGGTGGCATACTCTCTCCTCTACTATTTTCAATTTTTATTAATTTCTTAACCCCTAAGCTTCGATGTTCGTACCATCTTTACGCCGACGACTTGCAGTTATATTCCCAGGCGAGAGTGGATGATGTTACAACTGCGATAGCTGATATTAATAGAGACCTAGATATCATTCAAGCTTGGTGTAATGATTTCGGACTGGACGTAAATCCTGCTAAATGCCAGGCCATTGTTGTCGGCAGTCAGCGCATGACACGGAGATTAACCTGACTACCTTGCCTCCGGTGATGTTTAATGGTCTTATCATACCCTTTAGTCCAGTGGTTAAAGACTTGGGATTGCTAATTGATTCCTCTCTCGACTGGCAGGCACAGGTTACGTATGTCAGTCGGCGAGTGACTGGTACCCTTCGAGCTCTATATCGCCTCAAAAACTTCCTGCCAATCAGAACCAAAACAATGCTTGTACAGGCCTTGATATTCCCTTTAATCGACTATGGTGATGTGTGCTATTATGACCTGAATGCAGAGTATCTCAACAAATATGACCGACTTCTAAATAACTGCATTCGGTTCATATACAATCTTCGTAAGTATGATCATGTATCTACTTTCCGTTCCGATCTTAAATGGCTACCTATTCGTCAGCACCGAAGTTTGCGTGCTCTCACAACTCTCTACTCTATTCTTACTTCCCCTTCTCCTCCTTCTTATTGACTACATACTTCCAATACTTATGTTCCACACATGAGAGAAACCTTCGTTCCTCTCATAATCTACTTCTTCACTGTCCCGCTCATACTTCTGGTTTTGTAAACTCTTCTTTTGTTGTCCAAGTTGTTCTGCTATGGAACAGGCTCCCTCCTAAAGTCAGAATGGCCACCAACCGTTATGCACGATTAAAACGAAAGTACGGAATCTTCTCTTCGCTAAGTTGAAGGAATCGGCTCATCACTCTTATCAGCTGTAGCATAATTATGTATTTATATATGTATATATTTATGTAATATATTTATGTGTGTATCATATCTATGAGTAATTATATATATTTATAGTATATTTATGGTTTATAATATGTACCTATATAAATTATTAATATGTATCTAATACATATCCTCTTTTCACCACATGGCTAATGCATCTACCACATCTATCTCTGCACCACCAAAAGGTTGACTGGCAGAAAATGCCACCAGGCATTAAGTCCACCTGTGTACTATTTTTGTGCATAAAGAATAAATAAATAAGCCAGCGCTCCCAATGTAAACTCACAGAAATAGGTATTTATAAGTTAACCGACGATTACTCATAAACTAGTGATATCTACTTAGCCGTGATAGTTTTCCTTTTAAATTCGTTATGTGTACTACGTTTGTGATTTTTTTCACATCTTCCGAATTAATATTTTAGCCGGCAGAGGGGGGGGGGGGGACACTTGAGTCTAAAAATTTTTTTCACTTCAAAGCTTGATATTTGACAAACCAATCACTTGATCGAAAAATGATTTGAGCAAACTAATAATATTTTTTTAAAACCTATCCAATGATATCCCACACAATGGAGTACTCAACCAAAAAAAAATTCAACCCCACTATACAGGGTGGCGCTACCATAGGGGCACTTTTTAAACAGAGGCATAGCGTACAACATTTTGAAGCCTTGTACCAAAAATCAATTAAATCGGTGCAGTAGTTTAGCCACAATATCGATTTTAAGTTCCGCAATTTTTGCACATGCTTTAATTCCACACAGCTGATACAAAACGGTCAACGACCCTACATTGCGCGCCGCGACTCACTACGATGCGGGAGCCGACTCGACGCCGCGCGAGGATTCCCGCATATCATCGAGGACGCGCGAATGTTTTTTGTCAAGTTCAAGCATTTATGCACTTTATTGTAAAAAAAATATAGTTTATTTTCAAGTGCGATAATAAAATCCTCTCCGCTGCGCTCCGTTTTATCTGCGCTGAGCCTAACTTTGGATGACGTCGAGGCGTCGCGTCGGAGCGAGTCGGGGTGTGCAATGTAGGGTCGTTGACCGTTTTGTATCAGCTGTGTGGAATTCAAAGTATGTGCAAAAATTGCGGAACTTGAAATCGATATTGTGGCTAAACTACTGCACCGATTTAATTGATTTTTGGTACAAGGCTTCAAAATGTTGTACGCTATGCCTCTGTTCAAAAAGTGCCCCTATGGTAGCGCCACCCTGTATATATACCCTTAAAAAAAAAAATTCCTAAATTTTATTCTACAGTTTTGTTGCAATATTGTATGTCTATATTCATGTGAAATATCAGCTTTCTAGCACCAGGCGTCTTTGAGCTAGGCTGCGGACGGACAGACGGACGGACATGACGAAACTATAAGGGAACCCTAAAAATCAAAGGTTCACGTGCGAAGCACAAAGATTGGCTTTTTATTTACTGATAAAAAAAAATTATCTACCATCATTGTGAAGAATGGTGCCATGAAAAAAGTGCTGATCTGAGTGGGAAAGATGGCCCGTATAGATGTGATTTGTGTTTTAGTAATTAATATTGTTCTGATTATTAATTATTTTAATATTGCTTTTGATGGACTACGGAACCCTAAAAATCAAAGGTTCACGTGCGAAGCACAAAGATTGGCTTTATATTTACTGATAAAAAAAAATCATCTACCATCATTGTGAAGAATGGTGCCATGAAAAAAGTGCTGATCTGAGTGGGAAAGATGGCCCGTATAGATGTGATTTATGTTTTAGTAATTAATATTGTTCTGATTATTAATTATTTTAATATTGCTTTTGATACAAAAGCCTATAATGTTGAGAAAACCTTAATTTTATGCCTATATCTATGATTTTATGTATGATCCTATTCGCCCCGATAATTGGGGCGATTCGGATATTTCTCTCTTATTACCTTTTGATTAATATTTTGCATAATTTATGAGTAATTTGAGTTTCGAAATGTTCAATGCGTACCTAAATAATTACTGATTACCCTTTTGTCAATTAAAGTTACATATCACTTTAGTATGATTTGTATGTCCTCAAATAATAAGTGATCCGATTCGCTTCGGTCTACCCTACTACTAAGTGATACTAAGTAGTCTGTATGTGTAAATACTTTTTGCAGTTATATTTCAAACAGTTAAAAAAACGACAATTATAGTTAAGCATCCGCCCAATAAAGGAGATTTGTGTTACCCCGAACTAGAGATGTAAAATGACTGAATATGACCAGTCACTATTGTCATAAACCTAAAATGACCGGTCATTTACTGCCAAATTCAGTCAATTTGACTGAAATAATAATTACTGTTTACTCTCAACTACCACCAAATAATTTATTTATTTAGATATCCAATTTATATGCAAGTTTAAATGAACCTGGTGCGACTGAGCTTCACTCAGGGATTCTTTTTTTTGTGACGTTTTCCCAGGAAATTTAACTATAAAGAAAAACTTACCAAGCCAAACTTGGCCATCGACCACAATTTGAAATTTGGTGGCAGACATTTGCACCAAAGCAAATTATTCAACCGATCGCTACTCAAATCCTAAGCGTTCCACCATCTTCAGCTGCAAGTGAGCGCAACTGGAGCATATTCAGTTTCACACATTCTTTGCGATGCAATCGCATGCAGAAGCAAAGGATGGAAAAACTTGTTTTCGTCAGGTGAAACCTCCGTCTTTTTGCGGAAAATAAACGTGCTCCTGCAATGTGTAATTTGAGCTCAGACTCGGAAGAAGAGGAATATACAGAATTAAAGACATTGCATTCATAGACGCCACGAACCACGCACAAGACATGCTCATGATGATGAGGAAAATGATCCCTTAATACTATAATTAGAATTAGAAAACAATTAGTAAAATGATTGACACTATGATTATATTTTTTTAAAGCAACCTACATTTTAAAATGTTAAATACTGGAATAAATAATTATAAACCACCTTTTTGTTTCAATTAAGAATTCTGTAAACTTTTATTAATCACAAAAACTTAGAAAATACTTAAAAAGTACTAAAATATTAGTGAAATCAAAATGACCGAAATTGACAATTTTTTACAGTTAATGACTTTTTTTGACTGTTTTTGACCAAATTGACCGTAAATGACAGTCAGTCAAATTCAGTCACTTTAGTCATTTTCAACACTACCCCGAACATAGATGGTAGACTATAACTAGAGAACCCCGAATTTACGCCAGCGAAGCCGCGGGATAAAGCCAGTATAATATAAATATACTTAGTTTAATTTCTTGAAATTGTGCTTTTATAAAAAATATTGTGCAGTCAGGAACCTTATTTTATTTAACTGTAGGTACATTCAATGAAACAGCGTATGACTATAATTACGCACCTGGAAATTATGAGCTGCAGCAAATTTTTCACTGCGGCGGCGATTATCACTGCTTAAATCTGTACCCTCAGGAAATAAAACCAGCCTATAATCATAGTTCAACTTCTGATAATACTCTACAAACTGTGCCAGGCTGACTTGATCTTCTCTCCAATTCCTTTTCACGTAAAGAAAATAGTTTAGCTGCATTATCCAACCTGCAAAAGCAATTATCGTATCAAATTCTCGTATAGTCAAAGTTAACCGCACTAGCATACGGCAGGATTCTTAAAGGTTCATCTCATCATCAGCCTATAATAGTCCACTGTTGGACTAGGCCTCTCCTTTGAAAGGAGGAATTGGTCTACTATACTACGCTGGCCAAACGGGTTGGTATAGGGTTTGTATCAAGCTTCCTTCTCTGACAGTGCTGTTCTCTGCATAATATGCTTCCTCTGTCGGCTCTTACGACACCCATGGCATGATATGGGGTGGTGACATTCCGTATTCTTAATCCGTCACCACACGGACATGGATGGACAAGGTTCATCTACAAACACAAAAATCGAATGTTCTTAATTTCGGTGATAGAAAATTTGGACAATCAAAATCAAAAATGACCGTAGATATCTTGAAAATAAATCCAAGCAAAAAAAGGATAAATCAATATTTTGTTTGAATATCTTTATATATAAAATCCTTGCGTTACTGACTGACTGACAGACACGCTACAGCCGAAACTACGCGGCGCAAAAAGCTGCAATTTAGCATGCATGTTCCTTGGGGACCGTAGAGGTGTACTAAGACGGGATTTCCCGAAATTCCCACGGGATCGGGCAAAACGGGAAATTCGAAAATATGTGCGTGCGAAGCCGCTGGCGTCGACTATAATATATTTTGGTAAATAAAAACTCATATTTGCATATACCTGAAACTCACATATACCTGTGCACAGATAATATAATACTATACAGTACCAGTCAGTACCTATGTAACAGGTGAACTTACCCATTCCGGGGATATTTTTTATTTCGTCCTTTAGAACAAATTTTATTTTCGATTTGCCTCCTATATCTAAAGCACTAGCATCAGAAGGTCTGCTGAGTGGCTGCTTACATATACACGTTTCACCATCAGGATTTTGCGTGGCGTGATACAAAGCTATCCATACATAATTCCAGTCAACTCTTGTGCGATGGTTCATCACTATGATGGTCTTCTCATTTGCATTCACATAATCTCCAAAATGATGCAGGTCCGTATTACAGCAACATTGAAACAGAGCCTGAAATAATACATCTAGCTAATTTACGTCTTATAATGATGATTTTGATGATTTCATCATAAATTGGTCCAGCTCTTGGAAGATATACGCACATCCTGTAACATAGTATGCGCTGTTACGTTTCGTTTAGAAAGTCAAAAAGCTTGAAACCTAATTACTCCTTAGTTTCTTTCAAAAATGAAGGACTGTTGAAGAGATGCTTTAACCCTTCTATATTTATTTTACAGACAGTGATGGGTTAGGGCTTGCTTCATTGATTTTGCTCCAAAACTAATGCAAAGATACCATGGCCAAGTTATCCTTGCTCTATAGAGCAAGGATAACTACTTTACTATAAGATGGCCCACTAATTTGACCCTTATTTATAAACGGAAATAAACAAACATGTACTTTAAATAATACACAATTTCAGCAAAACTTACCACTGGATATAGCTCCCATATTGCGAACAACGCATCAGTTAATTTCCTGTATAATCTATGACTAAAAAACATCAGGTACATTACAGGACAGTAGAGAATAAAGAAGCCTGAAATGAAAGCCGCATTTAAAGACAGTGAGATAGGAAACCTAGGAAAATATGTAAAATTTTCTAGAAGTAGCTATTTTATAAAAACTACAGCATTTGCAGCTTTTAAAGGTAAATCATTAGATAAAAATACAGCAGTATGATATTCTCAGATAGGTTTTCACAAAAGGGGTAGGCCATTACTTTTTCTATTCAGAAAACCGCATGAAAATATTTTTGCACGTTTTGCTGACTACAGATAAGTATTCTTTACTTTCGAGTAGTTAATTGTAATTTTAAAACTTTTTTTATAGACTACTTTTTTTATAGACTAACTTTTTTTCTTAGGTGCAAGAACTTAGGGTCCCAAGCCAACCTCACCTGCAAGTGGTGCACCTGCCGATCAACGGACGAGGCTCTGGCAAACAAAATGTCCCAATAAGCGGCAATAGGCTCGCCACCTATTACGTGGGATCAAATCACTGGCGAAAAGTGGGCGTTTAATATGCTTCTGCCTACCCCTTCGGGGAAACAGGCGTGAGTCTATGTATGTATGTATGTTTTTTATAGACGATAAAGTTAATGCTGCACTTCATAGCTTCTAATGGAAAACTACGGATCGAGACATTGTAGGTACTAATTGGTACGAATCGCTCATGATTTGACTGACTTTTCAAAATTACGTATCCGTCGAGCAGCTGAACAACTCAAGGTGTACAATCGATGAAAAAGGTACACTGGACCTTGTCTGATCAACACAGAGCAGTACGATTAATCACTGAGTCATTTGAATAAAGTTACGGTTCATGGATTCTATCTATCGCGATATACCTAGTGGTTTAACTAATGATACATTTAAAGCGAATGATCTATAAATTACAGTATTAATTATACTCTTATTACTATAGGAGCCGTGGTCACGGACGACAGCCCCTTTAGTCTGATTTCTATGCGAAGATAACATTCGCTTAAACACAAGAAAAAGTAAGAGCAGAGAAATATGTAAGGAAACTAAAAAAATCTGTATTTAAATAAGTGATTGTGATAAGTAAATCTAGTTACATACCAGAGAGTATGGTGTAGTACCAAGCGGTGCAGAGCAGCAGGCCTGCCGTCATGGCCGCGCAGCCCGTCCGCCGGAACTGACGCCCGCAGGAAGCCATGCCCGTGCGATGGCTACGGCGACGTAGATTAGAAAGAACCCTTACGTGATCCACTAAGCCCGTTACGTAGCACCCTTATTCAATCTTTTTATAAAGTAGACTAATAATACGTCAAAATTCAAGCAAGTTTGTAACTATATTCTAGTTAGAACTTAAATCCAAGAACATAAAAAAACTAAAATGCATTTATTCTGTGGAATATTCATATAATTTTTAAAGATGTCTGAAAAAATAGGCCTGCCAAATATAAACAACACTGAAAGCCTCGTATTTAAATACGTATATATTACAATTTAATAAATTCAAGTAATCTTTATTAAATGAGAGAATATAAAATGATGGCAGATGCATTTAAAAATTCGGCCAAGTGCGTGTCGGGCCACGCGCCATGTAGGGTTCCGTAGTTGCCCATAATGACTTGCTGCAAAGGTTTAATGTACAACAAATCCGACTGTTTATTTTGCTGAAAAAATAATTTTAATAACATTAAATAATGTATATAATATTATAAGAACCTACGTTTTGTTTAGAAAAATACTAGGTATGTATCCAGTTATGTATTGTAAACATAAAATGTGGTTTTCAAGATATACTACTACTATACATACGTAGTACATTACATACCAAAGTACGTATATCTTTAAGATTGCCAGCGCGCCCAATGTAAACTCACAGAAATAGGTATTTATAAGTTAACCGACGATTACTCGTAAACTAGTGATATCTACTTAGCCGTGATAGTTTTACTTTTAAATTCGTTATATGTACTACATTTGTGATTTTTTTCACCTCTTCCAAATTAATAGTTTAGCCGGCAAAGGGGGGGGGGGATACTTGAGTCCAACAATTTTTTCACTCCAAAGCTTGATATTTGACAAACCAATCACTTGATCGAAAAATGATTTGAACAAACTAATAATATTTTTTTAAAACCTATCCAATGATATCCCACATGATGGGGTAATCAACCAAAAAAAAAATTCAACCCCACTATACATGTAGGGGAGATACGCTTAAAAAAAATATTTTCCTAAATTTTATTCTACAGTTTTGTTGCAATATCTTATGTCTATATTCATGTCAAATATCAGCTTTCTAGCACCAGGCGTCTTTGAGCTAGGCTGCGGACGGACAGACGGACGGACATGACGAAACTATAAGGGTTCCTTGTGGACTACGGAACCCTAAAATGAATTGTATAAAATATTCTAATTACAAAGTATTAATCGAGCAGAAACAAATCTTTGAATGATATGGGTTAGGTGAGGCTTTCTTACGCTAATGCCATTAAAACATTCAATGATAAAAAATAATTAATGATTGAATCATAGTTTTACACGATACCTACCTGTTGTACTATGCAAGACAATAAAAATGATAGAAAAGTAATATCCCCATTGCATTAACGAAAAGGCAATCAAGTTAGCTTATAAACATTCTTGAATTTTTTTAAACTGAAAATAAACTGCACGTAATATAAATTATGTGGGTCAAATACTTGTCCACAACGGGTCGCCGGTTCCAAACAACCTTTTACTAAGAATAGACCTCTGCGTTCGTAGCCAATAAAAACACCCATAGAGGTACGCACGATGTTTTTATCCTTATCATGATGTTATAACTTTCTGTCATATATGGATACACATAAAAGATCATATGGTCAGATATAAATTTTATTTATAAAATGTAAAACAAAAATATACATGACATTTCAACTTAATATTATTTTCTAAATTGTCACCACCCAGGCGTCGAAGATGGTGTGACGATGTAAGTCCACACAAGCTGCGCACGGCGAGTCAAAGGAGGCACTCTTTGTCCGACCAGCGAAGAGATCTTCACGTGCGTCTCCAAGACAGTGAAATAAATTAAACCAATCCACTTTGGCGATCCGAATTCTGGCGTGGTCGCGCATGCTATACCAGAGTGGTAGATTCACGTGAACCCGCCACTAAGGTTAGTCGAGCTGGTTTTAGTAAGTAGGTAGTTTTAGTGTATGCCTCATATACCACATGTACGATGAATTCGCGACTAGAACGCCCGCCCTGCAACATGCAATGGGTTTCCACTGCGAGAACTAAAATCGCTGCCACATTACACTGCAATCCTTCTGGTCTTTCAAATGGAACAACTGTGGCCTTCTACTTATGCAGTTATAAAAACGCGCAAATTAAAGATAATGCAACTTTTCCTTTGACTGCTGGTCCAAAAATATGAAACCTGTTGTGCATAATTGAAACCTATTCCTAACGAAAGTACTAACCATTTATTGCAACTTCTACTATGGGGCCAAATAAATCTATCCCAGTAAAAAAGATGCAGGGTAACAAAAGTATTAAAAAGTGTGGATATTTTTTATCACTTAATTGTAGGTTTTGTTTGTTTTAAACAGATTTAAAATGTTGCCAATTGCAAAGTTAATGGAGATTAGAGCACCTAAAAATAGGACGTAGGATAGGTAGGTTTCAAAATATCTATACATATAATATAATAAAATGGTAGAAAAGTCAAAACTATACATTTTTTTTTTAAAGAATACTTGGGTGTGATCTACAATCGATACAGAAGCCAAAAATATAATTTTTAGAATGTTTGTCTGTTTGTCTGTCCGGGATAAACTCAAAAAGTACTGCATGGATTTACTTCAAAGGACAATGGCAGATTTCCATACATCATAAAATCTGAAATTAAATTGAAGCGTACAGTAATAAAAAATATATCAAAAAATTTGGCGTAAGTAACAGTCTATAAATGATTCTATTTTCACTTAGAAAAGGCGGAAAAAGAAGATATCGGTGTTTGAATTTTTAGTTAAGAATGAACAATGTAGGTAAAAGGAAATTATAGTATGAAAGTTAAACGATGTTGGTATAGTCCGTTCACAGTTATTTTACCTCTAACTGTTAGATTGGCCAACCTGGGCGTTGTGTTGCTATATTTGGTATATAATTCTCCCATTTTAAATATACATTATTGCTAAAAATGTACTTATTTTTTTATTGCCTAAGCGATCGTATTAAATATTTGGAAGTAATGTTTGTAACAAAACCTCTTGATATTGGCATGGCTATATGCATGTACATTTATTTTCTTACAAAATAACTAATTTCCTATGAAGCTGAGTAGTTATAATAAAAATGCTGTCTATTTAATATATAAAGGTAAACGCATCATAATTACGCCAACGTGAGGTTCTAATTATCAAATACAAAAACTGCAAATTTAATTTTCATATTTATTTTGAATAAGAATGATGTGGGTGTAATATTACACCTCTGCCTACCCCTGCATGGAAACAGGCG
Source organism: Euclidia mi (assembly GCA_944739405.2). NCBI lineage: Eukaryota > Metazoa > Arthropoda > Insecta > Lepidoptera > Erebidae > Euclidia > Euclidia mi. Next base: position 32,635,856 of record OX123194.2, on the reverse strand, counting down.
TGAGTCTATAAGAATGATCCATGTGGACTGCCAATGTTATGATGATTCGTAACTGCTGTCATATTCTGTATCAGACTCAGAATTTAATTCTATTATGAACCTGTCCATTTCAGCATCCGTAGACCTATCTGTTTCACGAAGCTTGTCTTCAATGTGGCGCTCATGTTTGCATTGTTTTTGTCAGTCTTCTGCAGTGATAGATTGAAAAGCTTCTTCAGCTAAATTCACAATGTTGGTTGCCGTTTGTCCTACATTTTTGCTAGTGACTCGCCTTTTAATGAGACTCCACATAAGTTCAATTGCGTTTAGCCCGCAGTGGTATGGCGGTAATCTAACTAATTTGCGGCCATGAGCTTCAAGCATTTGAATTTTTGAAGCATTTCCACTAATATTGGGTAAAATGTTATGTACGGGTAACCCTATTTTACATTCCTGTCATCACAGAGTACAATTCCAACATAAAGAAAATAAACACCGACATCTGTCAGAGGTAAAATAACTGTGAACGGACTGTAGGTGCCTACGTTTGAGTTATCAAATGACATATGTCAGATTGAAATCAAAACGCAGAAGTCAAAGAAATATAACCTTATTAAGTCATAGAAGTAACATTAAAATAACAACAGCGGATGCTATGATTGATATCTTCTTTTTAATGACACATGCAGTATGATAGAAAGAGCTATCGATAGGTTTAGCAGCACGATCTTATAGCAGTCTTGTGGTAGTCAGACAGTAGACTAAACATAGAGTTAGAAAACCGAGTGTTGTTCGTGACTATCGATAAATATTTTTGGTCAAATGTCTAACTTTAGTATGTGTCGATATATTTAAGCCGTAGAAGTAAACAACTAAAATATTGAAATTGTAGTTTTTGCTGTCGACGCCTGACAGTGCTTTGCAAAGACTTGCCAGACAGAGAGAACTAAGAAACTGACACTTATAGTCCGTTCACAGTTATTTTACCTCTAGCTGTTAGATTGGCCAACCTGGCCGTTGTGTTGCTATATTTGGTATATAATATTCCCATTTTAAATATACATTATTGCTAAAAATGTACTTATTTTTTTATTGCCTAAGCGATCGTATTAAATATTTGGAAGTAATGTTTGTAACAAAACCTCTTGATATTGGCATGGCTATATGCATGTACATTTATTTTCATACGAAATAACTAATTTCCTAAGAAGATAAGAAGTTATAATAAAAATGTTGTCTATTTAATATATAAAGGTAAACGCATCATAATTACGCCAACGTGAGGTTCTAATTATCAAATACAAAAACTGTAAATTTAATTTTCATATTTATTTTGAATAAGAATGATGTGGGTGAAACAGGCGTGAGTCTATAAGAATGATCCATTTGGACTGCCATTGTTATGATGATTCGTAACCGCTGTCATATTCTGTATCAGACTCAGAATTTAATTCTTTTATGAACCTGTACATTTCAGCATCCGTAGACCCATCTGTTTCACGAAGCTTGTCTTCAATGTGGCGCTCATGTTTGCATTGTTTTTGTCAGTCTTCTGCAGTGATAGATTGAAAAGCTTCTTCAGCTAAATTCACAATGTTGGTTGCCTCTTGTCCTAAATTTTTGCTTGTGACTCGCCTTTTAATGAGACTCCACATAAGTTCAATTGCGTTTAGCTCGCAGTGGTATGGCGGTAATCTAACCACTTTGCGGCCATGAGCTTCAAGCATTTGGATTTTTTAAGCATTTCCACTAATATTGGGTAAAATGTTATGCACGGGTAACCCTATTTTACATTCCTGTCATCACAGAGTAGAATGCCAACATAAAGAAAATAAACACCGACATCTGTCAGGGGTAAAATAACTGTGAACGGACTGTAGATTATGTATTGTACGAATTATACCAGATTGGCTAATGCGGCAGGCTTTGGCAATTTGTTTGCGTCGCATTCTATCACGTTGCTTGCTATCGCTTACGTTGGACACTGCTCGATTTTTTTAAAGTGGTAGGTAATCCAATTTGTGATCCGCCAGCACAAATGATTCGCCTTTATGTACGAGTACCTACTAGATGATGCCCACGGCTTCGCCCGCAATATTTTTTAATTTACCCTACAATTCTACGAAGTACATATTAACTTTTAAGTAACATTGTATCAAACCTGAATAATAATAATAATATTCTACCACATTCACACAACACCATCTAGTCCCAAACTAAGCAGAGCTTGTACTATGGGTACTAGATAATGGATAAACATACTTTAATACTTTTTTTTGTAAATACATACATATTATACATTGAAACACCCAGACCAAGACAAACATCCATGTTCATGCACACAAATGTTTGACTTGTGTGGGAATCGAACCCGCGACCTTCGGCGTAGCAGTCGTTTACACTCCCGCTGCGCCAACCGGTCGTTCCGAAATTGAATACCTTACCAGACATCTGAGACCGCGTTCTCCTATAATTTTTTATCAATTTGGTATTTCGATGAATTTATGAGCTAACTCGAGAAGTTCCATCAATATCCGTTTAGGTATTTTTGCAACGAATAGTAACAAACATCTATATAATATAATTTACAGCCCAATAAAAAAATAAAAATATAGCTAACTTTACAAGGAGGTTTAAATCCATCCATATGGTGTGCGATAAGTATTTTTTATACTTAATATTATTATGTATAACAAAAGTGTCGAATATGTTGAACTGGCTTCACTCGCCAAATAAACACGAGGCTCAGAGTTATATACCTTTTATTATAATTATTATTTGACACTCAACTTTACTGTCCTTTGAACTAAATTAATTTTGTATACAAAATTCTTATTTTCTCTTCTTTATCATTCGAGAATGATTCCAAATAAGTACCTATTGCGGGGAGTTTTCCTAAAACACTTGTTCAAAGTGTTTAGAGCATACTCTTGCATATTTATTCGGATCCTAGTTTTCTCCTCCTGTTGCACGTATCCACAATTATTTTTGGATCGTGCAAACCTTTGGAAATCTATAAACAAATAATTTCATTACAACAAAGAATCGGAAAACAAATGAAATAATTAATCTTAGGTTCATGAAACTAAGTAACGGCAAATTACCCAAAATTTGGGTAATTTCCCAAACGCTTCTGTGGTATTCCTAAAAACATTTAACGCTGTAAAATTAAAAAGTATCGATGACTTTTGGCTAGCTCAACATTCAACGACCTATTGAATTCGATTGTGTAATACTAAAATCGCGGCGTCGGGACGTGACGCGGCGTCGGGACGTGACGACCCCACCGCCCACTGGGGGAGTTACTCTGACGAGTAGATACTCGTCATAATATCTCCCCCAGCGCAAGCAGTCAACCGAAAGATGGCGGTCAAACCATCCGAACCTGGCGGAAGGAAATCCCGAGATGCTAGATGGGCAGCAGCGTCCAGCACTAAGAACTTCCGCCACTGCGATCGCCAATACGCCTGCCAAGCGTGGCGATTATGGCATATCCCCCCCAATTATGAATCACACCATTAAAAACCGGCCCCTAGTCCCCGGCAGCCCCGCTAGTCCTGGTTATGGTAGCGGCCATGGTAACGGCGGGGCAAGGGGTGCGAAGAATCTCCGGAAGAGATCGGGCTACCACCACCAACGACAATTGGCCCTGGCAACACTGAACACGCGCACACTGCGGACTGACGAGAAGATTGTCGAGCTGGAAGAAGAATTGAGCAAGTTGCGATGGGATATCATAGGCCTATCTGAAGTCCGAAGACAGGGGGAGGACTCGATAGTTCTCAATTCCGGTAACTTGCTCTTCTACCGGGAGGGCGACCAACAGTCCCAAGGTGGTGTCGGGTTCATCGTCCACAAATCTCTCGTGACCAACGTGGTAAATATCGGGAGTGTGTCGAGCAGGGTAGCGTACCTTATACTCAGAATATCCAAGCGGTATTCGCTGAAGGTCATACAGGTATACGCTCCGACCTCGTCGCACCCCGATGAGGAGGTGGAAGCCATGTACGAGGACATATCTCGGGCTATACATGGCTACAAAACCCATTACACCGTGGTCATGGGAGATTTTAACGCGAAACTGGGCAAACGCGACGGTGATGAGCTGAGAGTGGGGCCATTTGGTTATGGGCATCGGAATTCCCGGGGTCACTTGCTGGCTAGCTTTATGGAGAAGGAAGGACTCTATATGATGAATTCCTTCTTCAAGAAGCGAGAATGCCGCAAGTGGACCTGGGTAAGTCCAGACGGTGCAACCAAAAATGAGATCGACTTTATCATGTCGACGAAGAGGCAGATATTCAATGATGTCTCCGTGATCAATTCACTTAAAGTGGGGAGCGATCACCGAATGGTAAGAGGCACATTGAATATCCGTACAAGCCTCGAACGGTCGAGGTTGATAAAGTCCACGCTCCGACCGGCACCGGTTCATATCCAAAACCCCGAGAGCTTTCAGCTCGAACTCAAGAACCGTTTCGAATGCCTGGGTGAATGCGTAGATGTGGACGTGTACAGTAACGGGTTCGTGGATGCTGTCCATACAACAGGGGCTAAATTTTTTAAGCCCCAGAAAAGCCAGAGAACCAAAAAGATCTCGGATCCGACCCTCGAGCTGTTAGAGGAAAGGCGCAAGATGGTTCTGCTATCCTCCGACGACATGCCGAAATATCGGCACCTCAACAGACAGATCTCTAAGTCTCTGACTCGCGATCTCCGCCAATACAACACAAAATGTGTTCGTGAGGCGATCGAGCGGAATAAGGGATCCAAAGTGTTCCAAAGGGATCTGTCTGTTGGGCAGAGTCAGCTGACAAAGCTGAAGACGGAGGATGGCAGAATCGTATCGTCCAAGCCTGAGCTCTTGGAGGAGATCGAAAGGTTCTATGGACAGCTATACACGACAACGCAACAACCCGCAAGCACTCCAGCGTCAGACCCTAGAGCTGGATTGACCCGACACTATACCGAAGATATCCCGGACGTCAGCATGCACGAGATTAGTGTGGCTCTCAAACAGCTTAAAAACAACAAGGCGCCGGGTGATGACGGAATTACGAGTGAGCTTCTGAAGGCCGGCGGTGCACCCGCTAGAGAAGCCCTCCGGAAGCTATTTAATTCCGTCATTCTCGAGGGTAAAACGCCACAGGCGTGGCACAGAGGTGTGGTGGTGCTTTTCTTTAAGAAAGGGGATAAAACCCTCTTGAAGAACTACAGACCCATCACACTTCTGAGCCACGTCTACAAGCTGTTTTCGAGGGTCATCACGAATCGTCTCGAGAGCAAGCTAGACGACTTCCAGCCTCCCGAACAAGCCGGTTTCCGTAAAGGCTATAGTACCATAGACCACATACATACGCTGCGGCAGGTTATACAGAAGTCCGAGGAGTATAACCAGCCCCTATGCTTGGCGTTTGTGGACTATGAGAAAGCCTTCGATTCGATCGAAACCTGGGCGGTGCTACAGTCTCTCCAACGGTGCCGGATTGACTACCGATATATCGAAGTGCTGAAGTGTTTGTATGAAAACGCCACTATGTCAGTCCGCCTCCAGGACCAGAGTTCGAAACCTATTCAACTCCAGCGAGGGGTGAGACAGGGGGATGTCATATCCCCGAAACTGTTTACCACTGCGCTGGAGGATGTTTTCAAGCTTCTGGACTGGAATGGACTCGGCATCAACATCAACGGCGAGTACATCACTCACCTTCGATTCGCAGACGATATCGTAGTCATGGCTAAGACCATGGAAGACCTAGGCACAATGCTCGATGGCCTCTGTAGAGTCTCCCAACAAGTAGGTCTTAAGATGAACATGGACAAGACGAAAATCATGTCGAACGTCCATGTTGTACCTGCTCCTATTCAGGTTGGGAACTCTACGCTCGAAGTTGTCGACAAGTATATCTACCTGGGACAAGTAGTCCAATTAGGTAGGTCCAACTTCGAGAAGGAGGTCAATCGTCGAATCCAACTCGGTTGGGCAGCGTTCGGGAAGCTACGACATATCTTCTCGTCCGATATCCCGCAGTGTCTCAAGACGAAAGTCTTTGACCAGTGTGTGTTGCCAGTGATGACTTACGGATCAGAGACGTGGTCGCTCACTATGGGCCTTATCAGAAGGCTCAAGGTCACTCAGAGGGCGATGGAGAGAGCTATGCTTGGAGTTTCCCTGCGAGATCGAATCAGAAATGAGGAGATCCGCAGTAGAACCAAAGTCGCCGACATAGCTCTCCGGATAGCCAAGCTGAAGTGGCAGTGGGCAGGGCACATAGCTCGAAGAACCGATGGCCGTTGGGGCAGAAAGGTTCTGGAGTGGCGGCCACGTACCGGACGACGCAGCAGAGGTAGGCCCCCCGCAAGGTGGACCGACGATCTTGTCAAGATCGCGGGAGGAGGTTGGATGCGGGCGGCTCAAGACCGGTCTGTGTGGAGAACCTTGGGGGAGGCCTATGTCCAGCAGTGGACGTCGTTTGGCTGATATGATGATACTAAAATCGCGGTGAAAATAAAATAGCATTTTTTGGTTTATTGATGTAATTTAGAAATTATTTCCTTATGTAATAATACGCTATTTGTATCATTCTATCAATATTGTCATGTATAAATAGATATTATAACTAAAATATCGTACTTACGAATAAATGGTTATGTTCTCACATTTCCGCTCACTATGGCTTTTACAGCCTACAATGTAACAAATCACCATAATAAATCTGTACCAATGATATTTTCACTAAGCATTCACAATTAATAACAATAATAACACAATTTTTCGCGGAAATTATCGAGAGCTCAAACGTTTGTTGGTCACAACATTAAGTTGTGACCAACAAAAAAAACGAAAACTCTGACAAAGACAAAAAATGCTATCTTTGTCTCTTTTACTCTTATGTATTTCTGTATGTCATTATCTCGGTCCGTCACGGTATTATTATTTGCTTGTCAAATCCATAGAGATACATCATCCTAGGGTAGTCCTAGTACTTTCAAATTGAACACAGTCAACTGACGTGTAAGATACAATTTAGACAATATTATGCCATCAAATTATATAACCTTAGTGATTTTTTCTTTTATAACAGTCCTATCATTCTTTTGAATTTAGCCGTATAATATTGAGGATCATTTCGCCTGTTCGCGTCCATTTAGTGCAGTTGGCAAGTTTGAAGGAGAAAATAAAAATGTTCCAGCAAATTGATTCAATGAAAAATTTATGTAATGCGTTCATTATATAGTCTATTTTAATAATAACTTTCAGTTTTGTTCGAAACTTGTTGTGTTTTTTTTTAAATAGACAAACTTCAAAATATGGCATTTTACCCAGTTTGCGTCCAAAAAATCCAAATTGCGTCCACCTGTGGACCAGTTCGCGTCCACCGGCTTAGTCTTAACAATATCAGCCTTATAATCCTTCATATAAGGGTGATATTGTTAAGACAATCTAAAGAAAGATTGACTTTTAACAATTTCTACATTTAAGATTAAAGTTATAAAAAATCTACATTATTATCATTATTAAATCACTTTATAGAAACTATAAATAACTATTTATTGTTCTCAACATCGATAGAACTTAAAATCAAAGATAAAAAATAACGATACATGTTGTCCAATATTGTGGTCTTCGGAATAGCATAATTTTTACATAATTATTGACATATTTGTCTTATCGATTTCTTCTTCTCACGAATATCACAAAACGCTGTCTTTATTTAATCATCTTTTGTATTTTTTTTCCTTCTTCTTTCTTGTCTCCTAAGAACTCATCTTGAATAGAAAAAATAAGGAATAAAAGAAATTAAATGTAATAATTCAATTTTAAACTCAGTCTTAATCAAAAATGCATTTTAAATAATAAAAAAATTGGGCAAGTGCGAGTCGGACTCGCGCACAAAGGGTTCCGTACCATCATCTATACAAGAAAATCACGTTCGTTGTATGTATACTTAAATACTTTATAAGTTTTTACCTGTTTATTAAGATCGAGTAACAAATTGCTTAAAAATTACGTTTGTTGTATGGGAGCCCGCCTTTATTATTTACTTTTTTTAAATTTAATGATTTATTTTGAAAGGTAATATACAACTACATATTCTGTGAAAATTTAAAGCATCTACCTGTTACAGTTAGTAATTTTGAGCAAAAAATACGAAAAAAACACGTTTTTTGTATGGGACCCCCTTAATATTTTCATTTTTTTTATTTTTAGTATTTGTTGTTATAGCGGCAACCGAAATACATAATTTGTGAAAATTTCAGCTTTCTAGCTATCATGGTTTATGAGATACAGCCTGGTGACAGACAGACAGACAGACAGGCAGACAGACAGACAGGCAGACAGACAGCGGAGGCTTAGTAATAGGGTTCCGTTTTTTACCTTTTAGGTACGGAACCCTAAAAAAGAAATATATATAGAATGTATTTATGCGATCATTTCTATTTCATGAAAATATGGACGCAATTTGCTATAATATTATCCCTTGCAGGTATTGTTTGCGTCCACTTGGATCGATTATTATATCGATTTTATCTTTTATTACAATCATAATAATGTGGACGCAAATTGGTCATTACAATTGCATACTATTAATGTTAAAATAAACAAAATCCCAATTTCTCTCTCATATTTTAATCACATAAAAATAAACAACTAAAGAAATCATAAATAGACGAGTTCGCGTCCATTGTGGACGCAAAGTGGAAGTTTTATAAATTCGGTGTTGTAATTCGCGTCCACCTTATTTTAATTGTAAACTATAAAAAAAACAAGCTAATTCATAATTCATTCTATTCGTCTTTTCATTATTATGTCTAGAAACAGCTATGTATCCTAAAATTCACATAAAACAATAAAATACTTACCGTCAAACACGCCGCTGCACACTATTTTTTTATTTATATCCCGCGCATCTGCACTCTTTTGTTGAACAACCGAGATTAACTATTTTTTTTAAACAGGATAAGCTGGGCGCACGGAACTTTTGTCTATTTATGCGTGTCTCTTATACGTCGAGGTATTGGCGATACTGACTTTTCATTTTATTAGTGTGTTAGTATACTTATTTCCGAGCATTTTTAAAGGGAGGTCCGCAAAATGGACGCGAATAGGGGGATGGACGCGAACAGGCGAAATGACCCTATATCGACTTTTCAAGTGTTGTAAAAAATCTTATCGATATGTCTATCCACAGTATTTTATCTCGTTATTTTTTAGATTTCCACGTGATAAAGATTTATAAAATAAGTGGATTGCTGCAATATGTCGTGGCGAAAATTGGGTGCCTAGAAAGCACCATAGAATTTGTTCCAAGCTTTTTACTGCGGAATGTTTTTATAGTATTGACAGATGGCGCAGACTAAAAGAAAATTCTGTGCCAACATTACTCCTCCATTCTAAACGTATCAGTGTGAGTGTTTAAATAATTACTTGCTTTTACTTTTATTAGGGTAGCAGCGCCAAACAGTAGTCGGATCTTGGGCTCAATTCGATGTCTCGACCAAAGGAATAATTTAATTTTAATATTTTGTTCAATTTTATTATCAGTGCATAGGGTTCCCACCAAGAACGTAGGGTCCCAAGCCAACCTCACCTGCAAGTGGTGTACCTGCTTATCAACGGACGAGGCTCTGGCAAACAAAACATCCCGATTAGCGGCATTAGGCTCGCCACCTATTACGTGGGATCAAAAGTCTGGCAAAAAGTGGGCGTTTAATATGCCTCTATCTGCCCCTTCGGGGCAACAGGCGTGAGCCTATGTATGTACCTATGTTATAAACAGTATTCAGCCAGCCACCTGCAGTTACACTGTTGCCACGAAAAGCCACGACACGCTAAGCGACAAGCGATTTCGATGTTTATTTCTGCAGTTTAGTTCTGCACTGAGGTGACAGCGCCGGCGGCAGAATAGAGAGCGGCATGAACATTGAAATCGCTTGTCGCTCAGCGTGTCGCGGCATTTCGTGGCCAGGCTGTTAGGCGACATCCACTCATTTCATAGTTTTACCATATACTTACTAATACCTATTATAAATGTAACTGAATTTATTTATTTGTTAAGCTTTCACATTTTGACTACTAAATCGATCATAAAAAGTTCAATGCACGTTGCTGGGAGTAATGGGAGTACAGAAAAAGGTGTAAGGTACTTTTTATCAATCGGTTTTGGCCTATAAATCAAGCTTCAGGTATCATCAGTGATTGCTAGGGTGGCAAACACAAAGGGTATGCTTATTTATTTTAATATACTGCTTTGCATTAAAACGTGGCTTTTTTCTTTATTTAGTGTACGCGTGCGCCTTCCATAAATGAGACATCTTCTGTTTCTCCGACAACCAGCACTAAAGCGCCTACGTTAGTTACAATTTCTCCGCCAGTAGGTACAGAAGCGATGAAAATCGTGTGCGCTAAACACTTACGTACAATAGAAAAACTACAAAAAGAAGTTTTTCACCTTGAGCAGCTTGTTAAAAGACGTTTGTTAAAAATAAAATTATTTAAGACAACGGTCTAAACGTCTGATGAAAAAGAGCACGCTATGAATTCACGTGTACTTGATAGTTTGCAAAACGAAAATATTGTGAAGGAGGATTTGATAATTTTAGATCACGTGAAAAATAACAGTGTTATTGAAAAAATACCTTTCACGCGCGGCTGGTGACAAAACACGTGAGATTAGCTTGAAGTTAAAAAAAATGCTGTGACGCTTCATTATTATGTGCTACTGAGTACCCATTTGAAACAAAAAATTCAGATTCAGTTTAAAGGTCAACGCTCATTAAAGCCACCCGGTACCCACTCCGCACAGCGTCCACGAGTGGACGTCGCGCGGTCAACCAGCGGACCGCGCGCCGTCAACGAGTGTACGCCGCGCGGTCAACCAGCAGACCGCGCGCCACACCCAACACTCACTACCGTACATCAACGTGAGCACAAGCACTCCATTATGAACCGCCAGTCGCGCCTGTTTTGGCACATTCTGGCCGTTCATAAAGGCATGCAGCGCTCCATTTTCACAGTTTCCCGCAGTCACTCTCCTTTCAATATCTCCTTCACATCTTCCATCTCTTGTAAACATGCTACCCAAATATACAAATTCTGTCACTTGTTCAATGTTTTCTTCTCCAATCGCAATATGACACTCAATCACATTTTCATCCTTCTCAAACACCATCACTTTCGTCTTTTTTGCATTCAATTTCATACCTTTCGATTCAAAGCTCTCATTCATGCAGTTCATCATTTGTTGTAACTCAGTCGCCGACGACGCCAGAATGACTTGATCATCGGCGTACAAGAGGCACTTAGCACGCAATCCTGCCATATCGATCCCGCATTCCATTTCCCTCATATCTTTCATGCAGCTATCCATGAATAAGTTGAACAACCAGGGCGAGGCTGCACACCCCTGTCTGACACCTATAGAGATGTCAAACCAGTCTGTATAGGCACCGTTAACCCGGACACAGGCTCTGGAACCCCTATACAGAGATTTCAGAGCCCTAATTATACAATTGTCCACCCCATACATAGATAGCACCTTCCATAATTCCTTTATCTTTATATATAATGTAATTTTTCGATATGTACTATTTGCCCTCTCCATGTATATTCCTTACTCAATGGTCAAAATTCACGTGGTGCGTGGTGCGCGCGACGTCGACGGATAATCCGTCAGTACGCTCGACGTACTAACGGATCTTCGGTCAGGTGTGAAAGGTTTAACGTTTTTCTATACATTTGTATGTATTGGCGTTACGCGACGGATAAAACGCGACGGATCTTCCGTCAGATATGTTCCACCCCATAAGTAGTTAGTGTACCTATTTACACTCTATTTTCAAATGATAAAAATGGCGCGCTTGACACTGCCTATTTAATACCTATCTAATTCATCGAATCGAGTCAACGTTTTAATTTATTACTAATTTACAAAGTTATTTAAAACACAACTTTGTTAACACATAACTGACATAACAGATATCAAAAATCCTTTCAGAATGCCAAAATGTAAACAAAACAAAACGAACTTCCTCAAAGCTCGCTCGCTTTCGGAAGTTTTCGGGTCACGGGTGCGCCACACGGGAAGGTGTTATTTCGCGGTATATTTTGTATTGAACTCTCTGTCTCACGCGCCAGGCGTTTCGTCCGCATCTCGTAGTAGTTGTATGAGCGTACGGCGTGCGCTGCGTCGATCGCACGGGAATTATTTGTGACGCTGTAAAACATGTCTTAAATACATTGATAATGAGTTCAAATTGTTTTGTCATTATTTCCTTAATGTTGTATAATAGATCCCTAATCAGATATTAGTACTTCTAATACCTATGTACTTTGTTTATTCATAGAACTTTTAAAAAGTGGTAGTTCAGCGCACGAGCGCACTTAAGGTACAGCAGCCCCTGGTTGTATATCGAGAAGTCCTATAAGTATGTATTTTACCCTATTCTGTATTTCTTATTTTCCCCATCTGCTTCAGTCACAAATTATGACTTAACTCAGGAGAATCACCTTAAAGTCTTTTATTCAAAGCAGGCTGAAAATCAGCACTTTTTGAAGGTCAATTTTACAAAAGAGTCTCACTAGCCTTTTACTGCACTTTCTGCAGATATCTACACTAATAATATTATAAAGAGGAAAACTTTGTATTTTTGTTGGTTTGTAAAGGATAAACTCAAAAACTACTCGACCGATTTTAAAAATTCTTTCACCATTAGAAAGCTATATCATCTGCGAGTAACATAGGCTATATTTTATTTTAGAAAAATAGGGGCCCGTAAGATATTTGGGTTTTTCGGGTACGCGAAGTAGTTCCCTCAGGACGCGGGTGAAACCGCGGGAAACGGCTAGTGAAATATAAAGAAGAAACGGGTAAATTTATTGGGGGTTATTTTAAAAGGTATAATCGTAGGTATTTATTTAATAATTTGGTGCTTTCTAGCGTTCACGCAGACGACGTCGCGGGCAGCAGCTAGTAAAATAATATAACCGAGACAGATAAAATGTATCCCTACCGCAGAGTTTCCCATTTGCCGGGTCGCGACCCGGTACCGGGCCGTCAAAATAAACTACCGAGTCGCAACATTCCCGCCTTATTTTAAAAATAATACCTACTATCGATCGAAGTAAAGTTTGGTGACTAAATAGACGATACCAAAATATTATAATTCAGTACCTTGTATTAATAAAAAACATTTCTACTATTAATAAATGTGTATTATTTAACCTTAATGGAACCAGTTTATACAATGACCAGACAATGTGAAAATTACCGGGCCATGGCAGAACAATGTTTGGGAAACACTGCCCTACCGCAATAGATAGGGCGCGGGAGGGAGGCGCGGAGCGGGGACGCTAGCGACTACCTGTCACCAAGGGCGGATCCAGCTTTGGCGCCAGGAGGGGGTCACATAGTCGTGGTCAAGTCAAGAACTTATAATTTAATTTTGATAACAATATTGGGTGCATAGAGTTCTCACCAAGAACTTAGGGTCCCAAGCCCACCTCACCTGCAAGTGGTACACCTGCCGATCAACGGACGAGGCTCTGGCAAACAAAATATCCCGATAAGCGGCAATAGGCTCGCCACCTATTACGTGGGATCAAAACACTGGCGAAAAGTGGGCGTGTAATATGCCTCTGCCTATCCCTTCGGGGAAACGGGCGTGAGTCTATGTATGTATGATAACAATAGATACAAGTGAAAAGTAGGTATTTAATTAGTACGTAATAGAGCAGTGCAGATACGTTAGAAAACGGTAAAAAAGTAAAATAAAATTACAGTAGGATGAGACTCATTGGAGAAGGAAGAGAATATAGCGATCATTAAAGGATAAATAAATTACGGGCGATCTGAGGTCGGGAAGTGGATGGGGTTGCGATTTTAAGGGTAAAAAAGGGTTTATCTCGATTGCCAGCAAAACTTCAAGTCCTACGGGAAAAACATCAATTGCAAAGTTGTAGGTAATAAAAAGATCTACAACTTTTGTATTTACACTTTATTCACACAACGTCATAATTTATGTGAAAAATTCAAATAACCAAGTTTTTGGTTTTTTATTTCTAACTTTTACAACAGTTTTTCTTTTACACGAAATTTGGTGAAAACTTGGCTTTTTATATTCCAAAGTTCCAAACACACTGTTTATGTTTTTTATTTAAAGTATTTATGTTTACGCCTTATTTTGACTTAATATCGAAATAAAACACTAATTTTCAATTAAAAATTCTCACGTCAATATATCAGGTTTTTTTTTAATTGTTCGGCGTTTTGTTCGTTGAAATCTCTACTTTTTGATGGTGTTAATAAAATATATATTACTAAGGTAAACGTTCTCAGAAAATGCAACGAAATGAAACAACCTCGAGACCGATTTTTTTAATCATAATGTACAATTTTGAGATATTTATTAAAACTAACACTTTAATTACTCGAAAAACGTAAGACTCCATGCTACATTGATAAAAAAGAACTTGCAAATCGAAATATAGGTACAACTAAAATTAATTTTTTGCTATATTCTCTTTCTTTTCCAATTGGTTTCATCCTACTATAATTTTCTATCGTTTCAAAAATTATCTACCTGGTCTAAAACGTTTGCCATCATACATAGTTATTATATTATAAACTAATTAAATATTGAAGGTATGTAGTTACATAAAATCTGTATGGTGACAAAATATAATTAAACTTAAATAAAATCTTTATGTTCAATTAGTGGTCCACCTAAGTCCTGGAACCAGCTCAGGGGGGGTCATGACCCCCATGAGCCCCCCCCTGGATCCGCCGTTGCCTGTCACTCTATCGGTACAGCAGCAGCGCGCTTATTAATCACACTTTAAACTACGTGCCGTTGCAATAAATTATTATAAAAATCCACATTTTTTAAAACGTTTGTTACCCTGTATCTTTTTAGGGTTCCGTAGTCCACAAGGAACCCTTATAGTTTCGTCATGTCCGTCCGTCTGTCCGTCTGCAGCCTAAATCAAAGACGCCTGGTGCTAGAAAGCTGATATTTGACATGAATATAGACATAAGATATTGCAACAAAACTGTAGAATAAAATTTAGGAAAATATTTTTTGAAGGGTATCTCCCCTACACATATAGTGGGCCTGAATTTTTTTTTGGTTGAGTACCCCATCATGTGGGGTATCATTGGATAGGTTTAAAAAAAATTTTATTAGTTTGCTCAAATCATTTTTAGATCAAGTGATTGGTTTGTCAAATATCAAGCTTTGAAGTGAAAAAAATTGTTAGACTCAAGTGTCTCCCCCCCCCCTCTGCCGGCTAAACTATTAATTTGGAAGAGGTGAAAAAAATCACAAATGTGTAATTTGTAATATGTACATTACGAATTTAAAAGGAAAACTATCACGGCTAAGTGGACATCACTAGTTTACGTGTAATCGTCGGTTAACTTATAAATACCCATTTCTGTGAGTTTACCTTGGGAGCGCTGGCTTAATCTTAAAGATGCCCGTTTTTAGTCCCATGTGAAACAGAAGTTATTATCAATAATGGCCATTATGGGCAACTACGGAACCCTACATTGCGCGTGGCCCGACACGCACTTGGCCGGTTTTTTTACTGGGTTAGATTTATTTGGCCTCATAGTAAAAGTTGCAATAAATGGCTAGGACTTACGTTTAGCATAGGTTTCAATTGTGCACAAGGGGTTTCAATTGTTTGGGCCAATTGGTTGCATTGTCTTTTTGTATCATCTCATTGTCCATAGTTATCCACATAACATTTAATTCGCCAAAATAATTACATAATAAAGAAAGAGCTTGCAATTACTCAAAAGTGGCACGAACGGCTATTTAGTGTTAGTCGCCGAATGTTTGTGTTTCTTGCCGAATGCTTCGCCCTCTTCTATAGTGGTCATCAATTTGCAATCTTTCGTTTCAGGCATAAGATATGTTACATACAAAGCGACTGCTGGTCCAAGTGCAAATACAAGAGATGGTACACATGGTGCGATACCACTTAAATCTATTACAAAGGGCGCTATCATAGAGCCAATTCTGGCACACATAGATGAGAAACCCATAGCTGCACTACGGATAACTGTAGGAAATAACTCTGAAGTATATAAGTATACCACTAGATATACAATGAATTCAGCTGCAATGCCGATACAGGCGACAATTACACCTATTAAGCTATACGGCATTACAGCTAAAATTAAAAAACATACTACACAGATCGCGTGACAAGTTACCACAATAGTTCTTCTGCGCATAAGTGGTAGTATACATACAGATAACAAAGCCGCCACTGCCGTACAAAGAGCGCTAGCAGCCACATTCATAAAAATATTGCCTGTTAGATGGCTTACATACTGAGCTATGCCATAAATACAATAACCGCATGCAAACCAGCTGTATGCCATCGCCAAAGAATGTTTTCTTATATTTGGTGTCCTAAATAAATCCAATATAGTTCTTCTTTGAAGGTGTTGTCGTTCTAAAACTTGTGCATTAGCATATACATAATCTCTAATATTGCCTGTTGGGCGTTTGTTTCTGTAACAATTGCAGAGGGTCGTTTATCAAATTATCAGTTAACTGTCTGTAATGTCCCAAACATTTGCGCTAAATCATAAAAAAAACTTACATAACAGCAACGCGCTCCAGAACTTTGATAGCCTTTTCGTTATTTTTTGATGCCATTAACCATCTTGGTGTTTCAGGTAAAAAGCAGATATACAAAAGCATAACAATAGGTGTTGTTGATATTGCGAATTGAAAATCACGATAATCTCTATAAAAATATCCAAAAGCAGCCATTGATAAGTGGCCCAAAGTAGCTGGCAACTGATACACACACGCGACGGTAGCTCTGTACTTCACGCCTACGAATTCTGAGAGAACCACAAATCCGATCACCATCGTGCCTCCAACTGCTAAGCCACAAACAAATCGGCACGCGAGAAATTCCCAGTATGTTGAAGTATAAGATGCACCTATTCCTGATATTAATTCCATGATGGCTGCTATTATAAAAGGTTTTCTCCTTCCAAACCTAAAACAAGATTACATTTGCTTTATTGCAATCACCGCATCGTCATCATCATCATGACTATGACATTGCGGGCTTTATGTAGAATGGGTATGTAAATAAAATATTCACCTGTCAGAAGCCATTCCAAAACATACACAGCCTAATAGTGTACCAAACTGAATTGATGATTGTGTAAAACTTGCTAACCACTTCCTCCCACAAATTAAATTATATTCCATTATAAGACTGTTTGTAAACATTGACTTATCATATACAGGATTATCACAAGGACATTTGTCGGCTACACCGTCACATGTATATGATATTTTTGGGGCAAAAAATATAATGGCCATTTGATGCAGTGCCGTAGGCGGTTTTGATAAAAAGACCAAGAAGCAAAGCCAAAAGTGAAAGCGTCCAAAAGCACCAATCGATTTCTCAATCACGTCTTTATCTTCTTCGGTAGTCCATCCTGAAATTAATTGAAATTGTAAAAGTTCGGTTTTTATTTTCATGGTAAATTAATCATTTTACAACATATTATTATACTCAAAGTATCAGGGAATCATCTCTGTAATTGAAACAAATCTATACTATTTTACAAAAAACTACACAGTCTAGGAGTAGGTAGGTAGTAGAGTAGGTAGTATTGACTGCCACGAACGGAAACACATATCGAAACCAAGTAGTTGCATATTAAGACGCAATTTTAGATTTTTAGGATGTGCGTCAGCTGTACTTAGGTCATAATAATAGCAAAACACAGCAATACCTAAAATGCAAAGTTAACCTTTAGTATGGAAAACCGAAGATGCTTCTTACCTTTAAAATAATTGTAAATGAACATAGTATTATATGGGTCTCGGTTTCGTACTATTAATAAAACGATATGGTCAAAATAAAAAATATACAAATGATACCAAATATTGACAAATTTTGTATAAAATAGAAATCTATAGATTATACCAAAGAGGATACAAATACTACGTAAGAAGAGGCGGATGTGCCATAGATCATGCGAGACTTTCAGCTTTGTATGAAACGTGCACATGAAGGTATAGATAAACATGAAGGCCACAGCTGCAACAAAGCCTTGAGTCAAATACCTACATTTCTCTATCTCACTCTCTGTGGTCTGACCTCTCATTTTAGCGTGGATTTAGTATTGCTATCTTCTTATTAAAATCTCCGAGTAAGCTCTTAAAAAGAGCCGACATATTAAGCAAATCAGAAGTTTACACGGTTAATTAATGTGTATTTAAATCAAGAGTTGAAATCCAATCACTTGTTAAAACTCCCAATATTGTAGGTTTCGAACGCTTATAATCATGGTTGGCGAGACAGTGAATTATAATCCCATTTCCTAAGGATTTGGTAATGTGGCAACATTGGCCACCATATGTCAAGTAAATCTTGTCAATATGGCAGTGGTTGGTTGAAAAGAGATGGTATGACCACAGTGAGCGAGATAGCGATACATCATTTGAGCTTCAAGTAGGTATTCGGAGTGCGGTCTCCATGTTTATCTATAACTTTATGAACGTGCAGGGAGAACTCGTACCAACATAAAGATACTAATTGACATCGTTTTTATGTTGTCAGCATTGTCATATTCGTCAATATAGGGATGTGCCCTCTAGTGATTAACGAAATATCGATATCGATAATATTCGGTAAGAAATAATTATAATTATGTTTCGACTAGAATTATTATACTTTTCCAACACAAATAAAAGATGTGTTTAATATTTATATGTTTATTCAAACAAATTAGCCTATTTTATAAATCTATTCTAGATTAGCGAAGAAAAATACGCAGAACTAAAAGATATATGTATGTACATTTAATGGAAAGGTTTTCAACATTTCTTCTGTAATAGGATTTAAAGAAATGTCTATAGATACAAGGCACAGCTGTTTTTCTGTCTTGAGTTCCCGTTTTTTTAAGTCTTTCGGATTAAAATTGACACACACATAGTTCAACTGATGTAATTTTTCAATGGGCACATAAATCAAGTCTTGGTTTCCAGTCGCAGCTACCCATTTTTACATCTAAAAAGAAAAAAAGAATAGAATTTTTAGTCCTTGTGCCAATTTCTAATAACGGATTATCGATAACTGACAGGCAGCACTATTGTTTACCTACAAAGTACTAGGATATGAAACTTTAGAATATTTCCTTATTTTTTATGCTTTATTGAAATATATCACATTATATAACATTATAAATATTCATTGATCTTTATAAAGGGACATTTGGCCATAAATACCTACCCGTTTTTCATTGTTTGACTGGCATGTTGTTGTATGCCATATTTCGCACGTTATTTTGCTTGTTTTCATTGCGCTCCTTTCAATGCTTAATCAGAGCTTAATCAAATTAATATAGTAACACTAACACTAGAAGTGTAAAATCACATTTATTTGGTATACACAAATCACTTTTACAGTATGTTTTTTTTACGTTTTATAAACAAACTACATAACGCGGTAAAGTTCAATCTGGATAATAATGTGACAGTTGTGACATTTGACACTATTGACAGCCAAGGCGGTGATGTACGTATAACCCGTCTAACTTTGAAAGAATACTGTTCCAAGAGTATATAGTGAAAGATGCTATCTTCACGTTTTATACATATAATAGTAGCCATTAAAAAGATAGCACGTTTCATACATTCGGTTTTTTCTTAGGAACTTGCGCCAGGCTGGATTATACCAAAGAAATATAGTCTAAACCTAGTCCAACCTCTCTGGATTATACAACTAGAATGGGGAAATTAGAACAGTAAATTCCATAGATTATACGGGGTGTAAGGGCCGGTCAGAGAGGTTGGACTACATAGGTTTAGACTAACATGCCCGCTATATTTCTTTATACCCTAGGGATTTTCCACCTCGAAAAAAAAAAAAGGTCTGTCACAAAGAAATATAACCTTAAGGCTAGGATGATGTATCTCTACCTTAAGGTCTGTCACGGTATTATTATTTGCTTGTTAAATCCATAGAGATACATCATCCCTTGCTCCTTGATCCTAGCTTATACCGAACGTGCAACATGTAATGTCAGTTGGTCTTAGTTGGTTATATAATCTAAGAATCATCTTATATAGGTATACCTAGTTAAGAATCATAACATCAAATTATGCGTCTGATTTAAAGAGGAATAGACTCCTTACAGACTCATATCAGAGAGGTTGGACTACGTTTAGACTAGAGAGAACATGCTCGCTATATTTCCTTATACCGAACGTGCAACATGTAATGTCAGTTGGTCTTAGTTGGTTAATCATAACGTCAAATTACGCTTCTCATTGAAAGAGGCATAGACTCCTTGCAGACCTATTGCAGACTCATATCTTTGACTGCATTCTCTGAATAGCCGTGCTGTCAAATCCCATCAGTAAGGAGTGATGGGATTTGACAGTGAAAGGAGATATCGATGTTTTTTGAATGAGGGCTAAATACGGAAACAAACTATCGGACATGAATGTAAAACTGAATCGAACCCGCAAGCTTCGGCGTGGCAGTCGGTTACACTCACGCCAACTGGGTTGTCAAAGTATAGCACGTCAGCAGTTCACTAGGTAGTGCTGTACCAATAGGTACATAAAAGCGAATCACTTGTGCTGGCGGATCACAAATCGGATTACCTACAACTCTAAAAAAATCGAGCAGTGTCCAAAGTAAGCGATAGCAAGCAACGGGATATGATGCGACGCAAACAAATTGCCAAAGCCTGCCGCATTCGCCAATCTGGTATAATTCGTACAATACATAATCTAAGTGACAGTTTCTTAGCATCGCATCGCAACGCATCGCTAATTACTTTATTTATGAATTCATTTTGTCAATAGATTTTATGGATAAAACGAACAATGAAACACGTGAAATTCAAAGAAATATAACCTTTAGTCATAGAAGTAACACTAATTAACAACAGCGGTTGCTATGTTTGATATCTTCTTTCTAATGGCACATGCAGTATGATAGAAAGAGCTGTCGATAGGTTTAGCAGCACGCTCTTATAGCAGCGTCGTGGTAGCCAAACAGTAGACAAAACATAGAGTTAGGAAACCGAGTGTTGTTCGTAACAGTGATGATTTATCGATAAATATTTTTGGTCAAATATCTTTAGTATGTGTCGATATATTTAAGCCGTAGAAGTAAAGAACTAAAATATTGAAATTGTAGTTTTTGCTGTTGACGCTGGACAGTGCTTTGCAAAGACTTGCCAGACAGACAGTACTAACAAATTTCACGTGTTTAATTGTTCGTTTTAGCCATAAAATCTATTGACAAAAAGTATTCATAAACTAATGAGCGATGCGTTGCGATGAGATGCTAAGAAACTGTCACTTAGATTATGTATTGTACGAATTATACCAGATTGGCTAATGCGGCAGGTTTTGGCAATTTGTTTGAGTCGCATCATATCACGTTGCTTGCTATCGCTTACGTTGGACACTGCTCGAATTTTTTAGAGTTGTAGGTAATCCGATTTGGGATCCGCCAGCACAAATGATTCGCCTTTATGTAAATATTAGTACAGCAGTGAACTACTTTGACAACCCAGTTCTCGTGAGTGCAACCGACTGCCACGCCGAAGCTTGCGCGTACGATTCAGTTTTACATTAATGTCCGATAGTTTCAAAAAACATCGATATCTCCTTTCACTGTCAAATCCCATCACTCCTTAATGATGGGATTTACAGCACGGCTAATTAGAGAATGCAGTCAAAGATATGAGTCTGTAAGGAGTCTATGCCTCTTTAAATGAGACGCGTAATTTGACGTTATGATTAACCAACTAAGACCAACTGACATTACATGTTGCACGTTCGGTATATGGAAATATGGCGAGCATGTTCTCTCTAGTCTAAACGTCCAACCTCTCTGGTGAAATTGTTTAGTAGGTACTGTCTGTCTGGCAAGTCTTTGCAAAGCACTGTCAGGCGTCGACAGCAAAAGGTTATATTTCTTTGCTATCATAAGTCTGCTATAAGAGCGTGCTGCTAAACCTATCGATAGCTCTTTCTATCATACTGCACGTGCCGTTAGATAGAAGATATCAATCATAGCAACCGCTGTTGTTAGTTTAGTGTTGCTTCTATGACTTAATAAGGTTATATTTCTTTGACTCATATCTTTGACTGATTTATCTAAATCACAGAGTACCTTTGTATATATGGAGGATAGAGACGTCACTTAAGCTATTAGCGCTACCTGGCAGCCGTTTCAAGAATTTTTTGACTATAGTAGGTACTTAATTAGATATCTTAATATATAAAATCCTTGCGTTACTGACTGACTGACAAACACGCTACAGCCGAAACCATTGGGCGTAGGAAGCTGAAATTTGGCATGTATATCCCTTGGGGACCGTAGGGGTGCACTGATAAGGGATTTCCTGAAATTCCTACGGGATCGGCCAAAACGGGTAAATTAAAAAAAAATGCAGGCGTAGCTGCTGGCGTCTTCTAGTTATTAGAAAAATTTATTTTATTATTATGGTTCAATAACATAAACATCCCTAAGTGAAAACCATGGTTTTCGCTTATGGATGTACTACATGCTACTGAACCATTTATTTGTCACCAGGTGTGTAACTGCGTACTGTACATTTATATAAAATAAAACATTGATTTAACAGCACCCTTTATTTTTCAAACGTTTTTTACAATATTCATAACATTTCTGTTGTATCTGAGAGTTTTTAATCATAGTAAATTCTGGACCCAGTCAAAACTTTATTGATGACTTTACACCAAGTAAAAATAAATAAGTTGGTGCATATTTCTTCAAAATTTTTGAGATTTTTTGATTCAAGATGCATGAGTTCCTAATACAGTAGTGATCGACCGAAAGTTTCGGTTTCGGCCAGTTTCGGCCATAAAAGCCAGTTTCGGCTTTAGTTTCGGTTTCGGCCAAAAGTGGCTGAAACTTTCGGCCGCGCCGAAACTCCTGTATTCTTAAATTTTCGTACGTCGTTCGGCAAATTTCGCCGCTAACTGGTACTTGCCCACTCGCGCCAGTAGCTCAGTGCGCCGTCGTCTATCGTTAACGGATTAAGTTAAGGTTATATTTTGAATTACTTGTAGTTACTTCTGTTAATAATGTTATTTTTTATTTAATTTTAATGATAATGTTATATCTATTATATAATTGAAATAAAAAGTTACGGGTTTTATTTTTGAGTACCTATCAAATAAAAAGAATCTCTCGATTTTCATTTAACTTGGATTTAAGTGTCAATATGCAATTGTCATTACTCGTAAGATTACATTCTTTGATCGTATTTTAAATGTGTTTACTTCCCAAACAATTACGTAGATGCTATGGTTGATTTTGACGTGACTTAAGATGCCCCCTGCTCCATCTAGGGGACATAGTCCCCTAGATGAAGCAGGGGGCATCCACAGTGCCATCTCGTTCGGTCTTGAGCTTCTCGCTTCGTTTCGCTCCAGGTCTTGCCTATGTTTGTCGCCTCTGCGATGATGGTCCGTTTAGGGCGTCCACTTTTTCCCTTTTCTAGGAGATTTCAGTATAGGGCTTGCCTTGGTATATGTTCAGGGTCCCTTCGAGCGTGTGGCCGATCCACTTCGACTTGCGGTGTTTGATCTGTAGTCGATCGAAGTCCCACCGCAACGTTCGCACAGCTCTACGGTAGACATTTTCTCGGGCCAGTAAATACCGACAATACGGCGATGGCAGCGGTTGATGAAGACCTCAAGACGACGCAAGATGTCTTTAGTGACCTTCCATGTCTCGCATCGAATTCGTACAGCAACACGGTTTTAACGTTGGACCGGAATATCTTGAGCTTAACTCTCCTAGTCAATTGCCGCAATTACCATACAGGATGGAGCTGTGCGAAGGTTGTTCTCACCTTGGCGATTCTAAAGTCTTCAGTCCCTCCAGTTTCATAGACTACGTTACCGAGATATGTGAATTTGTGCCAATGAGCAACGGCAAAGAGCTTGATGCGCCGCACCTCATTTCCTGAGTCTTCCTGGTGTTAATTTTTAGTCTCCTCTCCATTGCCACTCGCCGTAGGTGGTCCGGTATGGCTTATATGTCGGCGCATGTGTGACTCAGCAGATATAGGGCATCGGCATATTCCAGATCTTCTAAGACATTGGACAGTCAGACGGACCCAACTCTATGCCGCGGCGCTTGCTGTTAGTAGCTTTCTACATGACGCAATCGAGGACGGCAAGGAAGAGGAGAGGTGAGAGGAGACACCCTTGACGCACACCCGCGTGAAGTGGTATGTCCTCCAAAACAAGATCGTCGTAAGTCACTCTACAAGAGTACTTCCTGTAGATGGCCTTATTCAGCTTTGCAATTTTCTCGGGGACGCCAATTTCACGAAGCCGGTCCCAGATACAAGTACACCTCAGCGTATCGAAGGCTTTTTCGAAATTCACGAAGGTCAAATAAATTTCCCTCTTAAATTCTGATGCCTGTTCGAGGATTATGCGCAAGGTGTTGATCTGGTCCGTGCACGATCTGTTGGGCCGAAAACCAGCCAACTATTTACGAAGGAGAGTTTCAACGGAACTCGATAATCAGTCTAGGATGATTTTGTATAGCACCTTAGACGGAATCGAGAGCAAGGTAATGCCTCTCCAATTACCGAATGATGTGTGTGACGTGATGAGAAGGCCTTTGTTCTAATCGTTGGATAGCTTCTCGGTGGACCAAATGTTCTGCAATAGGTGTTCGTAGCGGTAGGAACGTCTGCTTTAAGCATTTCCGCAGTGATGAGATGCTTTGCCATTCTTGAGTGATCGGATGGCTTTCACTACTTCCTCTTCAGTGGAGAAACATCAGTGTTTAGACTCTGTGTGGCCAGACTTTCGGATGTGTTCGGAGTGACAGAGTCGTTCGGAACTCGGAAGATTTCATCAAAATGCTCCTGCCAGCGTTGGAGCTGTCCTTCCGATGTCTCGATTGACTGGCATCTTTTGTCCTTCACGGACTTTATCTTCTTCTGGGTGCAATTTCCGCTCAATGTATTCGTTTCCTTGTACATCTCAATGGGATTAACGGAGTCGACGTCAGGCGTAATCCGTAACAACATCCGTCCGTACTCGCCGGTAATAAAATAAAATCTAGTATACTTTACACAAGATTATAGTATCAATAGAAATTTGTAACATGTTTTGGGTAAGTTTCGGTTTCGGTTTCGGTTTCGGCCGAAACTAAGAGCAAGGCCGTAAGTTCCGTTTCGGTTTCGGTTTCGGCTGGAAAACCAGTTTCGGTCGGACACTATAATACAGTCCTGCCGCGTGAATCCACTCATCCAGCGCAGCATATTCATCTCATTGACACGCAGGCTGTGCGATACAATCGCTGGCAGCTATAGTTCGGCTAAAAACCTGTGTTGCACATTTTACTTTCATGTTTGATATTTTCTTTGGATTCACATGATATATTACTTTTGGCATTAAGCAAAGTCCTTGATATGCAGGATTTTTACTTTATAGAAGCATAAAATGTTTCCTTTTGCGAAATTTTCTTGCCCATCATTAATTACTTTAAAAATTATTTTTATTATTTTCTCAAATTGACCAAATATGTTGTCGTTCAAGCCGGGTTTAAGGGACGCTGTCCGAATCATTCGGCTAAGTGTTATTAGTGATGGTAATACAAAAACCTTTCTGAGCCATCAATATGCTCTTGGACCCTATTACTAATAGGTCATCACTTTCTCGCCTTTTTTAAACCATCTGCACATTTTTCATTTACCAATCTTCCTGATACTGTAGCATAGTGAAAATCATTACAGGAGATGTATACATTCAGTGTCTTTAAAAAAATGGGTTTCCCATAGCTATAGTCATCATCATCATCCTCCTAGTTTTCAACCTGGGGTCCGCTTACTACTCTAACCGGATTTGGCTGAATATGAGTTTTGCCACAGAGCAACTGCCTGTCTGACCTCCGCAACCCAAAGGGATAGCACTATTCCATGGTTTAGACTAGTGTCAGTTTATTTTGAAGGTACTGATGCCTTAAAATGACCGCCCATTACTTTAAAGAAACTTTACATACAAAACGATATCCTTAAGATCAGTAGGTGACTTGTGGCTTTAGTTACTTACATAATATGTAAGTAACTAAAGCCACACAAAATGCTGTGTTTGAAACTGTAATAACATATTATGTAATAACAGTTTCAAACACAACATTTTCTTGTGGACATTGCTGTGAATGTGTCTGCATTCCAGTGTAATGCAAAATTATGTGAGTAAGAAGTCCAATATGTTGCCACAGAAGTTGATGAAAGAAGGATCGTCAGAATCACAAGCTGGGTCGTCGTAAAGAAATAAGAAACACAATTATCCATTCACACAAAAGAAAATAACGGAGATTTTAAAATTTTCAAAAAACTTTTATCTCAAAATTGACATACATGTTTGACAATGTAGTATTACTTTACTCTATGGTTTGCCAGCTGCTCATAATTTGAAAATCAGGAAATTGAGAAACATTAACATTTAAATGTTGTTTTCAAAATAAAAATTGTTGTATAAGATATTTTTATGGAGAAAAATGTAAGTTTTTTTTGGATTTAGAAATAAATATTATAAGAATAATTAAACGTGAGTATAAGTGATTATGTAAAAAAGTGAGTTCGACTGTCATCTAGCGTTCATGTTATGTAAATAAAACGTTTTAAAACGTTTTAAAACCATGCTCTAAATAGCCGTGCTGTCATCTGTCATCAGTGTAAAATTTGTTGGACGGTTGTGTTTACATTTTTCATAACTTTTTTGCAATTAAATGGTAAGTAAGCTTATAAATAATCAAATAGTATAGTCATGAATTAATACACATTGTGTATGTGATATCGGGATGTGGATTCCACTATTCTTGGAACGGAAATAACAGGATAAACTTTATCTTCTAGCAGTGAGTCGGCATTTTTCAACAAATTTCTTAGTTTTCTAGTAGAGCTTGTCCAAGCTGAAATGACGCGCCCTACTACTTAATTAGTTTATTTAGATGTGTGAGTGCAAATATTAATGACGACACTTCATCTGTGTGGGAGCGTCGATTGTTCAGTGAACTACGATCTGCACGTGTACAAGACGGTCGACAAGTCGGGTGATAAATCCGACCACGCTCGCTCTATGGAGCAGCGCCGTCACATTGTATGAAACAAGGCGTCCTCTCCGCTCGCACGTTTAAGATCAACTAAACTAGTTGGGCAACAAATCCGAGAACAACGGTTCTTAGCAAGTACGGTCTACAAAGAAATTCTAAAAACTTAAGCGAAATGATTTATTTAAATATTTTAATGCAACGCTTTAATAGGTTTTGAATTCATGGTAATTAGAACATAATTATTAAGTGATTTCAGTTTAGTAGTATAGGGTTTCAGTATGGGCATATTAAAATTAAATAATAATTTGTGAATTATTTATTTACTTTACAAGTAAATTTAATTACAGTCGCTTAAAGTATCATTACTCACTCATCTCAACAGAGTCGCTTTCGTCTGAATCAGAGTCATTAACATTAATAATAAATTCTTTATCCATGTCAAAGAATTGTGAATATTGTTTTTCTGTGTCTTCAACATGCCGACATGTGTTTGCCCACATTGTACGATCAATCATTTCAAGTCGTTCATTTATTAGTGTCATAATGGATGTTAAATTTTGTGCAACGTTTTTACTAGCCACATAGTTTTTTAATATCTCCCATATTTTTTCAATGGGATTCAGTTCCGGGTGGTAAGGGGGTAATCGTAGAATTTCAAACCCTTTTGATTCAATTAGTTCATCGATAGCAAATCTTTTGAATTTATCTTTGTTTTTTAAAATTAAATCGTATAGCTCTATTTTTTTCATCGTTTCATCAAATTGAATATTTTTATCTGCAAGCCATGTTTGCATTTCACTCTTGTTTGAGTTGGAGTTAGGCGCTTTTTCTATTAAAGCATTGTGGTAAGAAGCGTTATCCACAACAATGACAGAGTTTTCTGGTAGATTGGGCAGCAATTGTGTGCTAAGCCACTTTTTATAATTATTCAGATTCATGTTGTCGTGATAATCTCCACTTGTTGAGTTTGCTTTATACACTAAGCCAGCATTTGGAACAAATCCTTCACACCCACCAGCGTGGACAATAATGACCCGCATACCTTTAGATATTTTTTTTTGTACTGGTGATACTCCTTTCGCTAGTTTCCAGCACATGTTTTGAATATGTGTTGTGTGAACGTAACTTTCATCTGTGAAAACGACATATCGGCCCTCATCACGGTATTTTTTTAATCGCCTCAAATATTGGAACCGCAGCATTTGTATGTCGTGCTTTTCGACTAGAGCTTTACGGTTGTCATCTATTTTTGACCACTCGTAGCCTGATTGCTTCAAAATAGTGCGCAGTGTTTCTATACAACCAGTAAAACCAATTCTTTCTACCAATATCTGTTTAAGCTTTCTTAATGTTGGTACTTCATTAAATTCTGTATGGAATGAAGCTATCGTTCTTCGAAGCACACCCATATCAAAATCTTCCAGCTTAGACTTAGGACGCGCCCTTTTTGGTTTTGAGGGAGATTTAAAAAATTTCTGCGATACATCCTTTGATGCTCTAGCTTGTTTTTCTTCTTTTAAAATTCGCGTAATCGTGGATTCACTAACACCAATGGCTTGGGCAGTTCGCCACCTAGCATCAGTAAGTTTTTCCACTCCATTTTCCGCTTCATATTTCATTCGGTGGTATACTTTTGCAATTATTTCTTTTGCCTGAAAAAAAATCAATATAATTTTTTATTAATATAATTTAGTAAAACAAATAAAAAAGTCTAACGTAACTTTACATTTTAAAGATCAAATAAGTTGTTTTAAGAAATATTTTATTCACCTGGCTCCGAAGATGTTTTTTTGTAGACATGCTGACGGTACTTTTGAGATCGAACGATGCGTGCTCCCGCGTTTGAGTCTAACCGGCAACTGAACGACCAATTACAATTGCATGTTTAGGTGTGTTGCGTCCATATTTGAAATTTGCTTGTGTGCGTAAATGCGAAGGTGGGGCGCGTCATTTCAGCTTAGACAATCTCTACTAATGCTATGATGAGTGTTAAGTTTACACAATATCATTGTATTGCAAATCAAAGGAACAGCTTGCATGCGTATGTGATATGAATTTTACTCACAGATTTATATTTTGTACAATTATTGATTTAATTGCCTTAGTGATGGGATTTGACAGTGAAAGGAGATATCGATGTTTTCTGAATGAGGGATAAAAGTACGGAAACTAACTATCGGACATGAATGTGAACTGAAGCTGAAAGCGACAGCGGGTTCCGCAGTTGTTAAGTTGGCAATAAACAAAGACGTCCAGCGGTTTAATTTTCTATCGCGCGTTTGATAGTAAGAGCAGTTTAATGTAGGGTCAGATGTTCAACAATGAAACAGTAGTACACAATAAAATACTGCAATATTTCTAAAATGCTGAGTTGCCAGATCCTGCATTATATCGCATAAGGACACTCTCGAGAATACCCTGCCGCACCCCAGTTCGCGTTGACGTCACGTGGGAGAAAACTTGTCTGTGGGGCATTTTTTATTTTTTTTACAAAAATGTAAATATTTTGGTAATTCTTTAAAGATTTTTCATTCAAATATGGTTGACAAATTCATATTTTTCATGATTACCTAGCATTAAAAATATATCAGAGACTAAGTAGAACAGATCATATGTTAAAAGTGTTACAATTTAGTGATATTTTTGTTGAGGGTATTAATATAAACCCTATGTAGTCAACAATGAAACAGTTGCACAATGGACAAAATGAAACGCTTCATTGTGTACTATCTTGTTTAATTGTATACTATATACCAAACAAAATCTATTTTCCGTGCAAATTAATCATTTTTGAGGCAAAAAATAATCTTATCATTTGATGTTTATTTCTCATTTAAGATTGCGCGTACTAAATCTCTAAATAGGAAGAAAGGCGCTCATTTAGGAGAAAATATGCTTCGAGCTATTCTATTGCATTGCATAGAATCATCTTAATTTAAAGTGATCTCTGCCAATTATTATAGCTAAGTATTAAAGTTATGATTGTGATTTTATAAGATGAAATTGTTTAACTAGGTAGTTTAATTTACGAGTGCCATAAATATAGCAAAAGTAATTATTACTTTAAGTAACAATTAATGTAAGGCGTTATCTTAACTAGATAAAGGTAACCTGAAAAGTCTGATTAAAGTACAATTATTAATAAAACCTTTTTTATATAAAATTTGAGTCAATCACTTAAATTATTGTCTCATTCTTGAATTTGTAGTGTTTCATTGTGTACCCCAGAACGGACACAATGAAACATTTCCAATATGTTTGTTTTTATTTTTTGCTGATTGATTACACATTAGTAATTAAAAAAACATAAATGACCGATACCTACCCAATAAAGTTGCCTATGGACCTTCAAAAAATTAGACGCGTATCTGTAGAAACTAAAGGTGTACGAGATATTGACTTCTTAGTGTTTCATTGTTGAACACACTATTAATTATTATGTTACATTGTTGAATTTGAGGTGTTTCATTGTGTACACTACTGTGGACACAATGAAACATTTCCAATTTATTTGAATTCATTTTTTGCTCATTAATTAGACATCGATTTAAAAAACCATAAAGGACATTCTATACCCAATAAAATTGCCTACATACCTGTAAAAAATCAAACTTCTATCTGTAAAAACAAAAGTTTTATGAGACTTTTAATTTTTAGTGTTTCATTGTTGAACACATGACCCTACAATGTACATAATTTACTTAAATACCTACCTTAAACTTTGAAAGTAGCATCTATTAACCTAAAGACTTGTACGGACCAAACGTTCCAGTGTACGCGCGTGTGTGTAGGCTTACATTTTTGCATCTTTATAATAGTAGATGGATTAAAGATGTAAGTCGCATTTTTTATTATTAAGAAGGTGTTTTTTTATTACAGGTTGCATATTAATGACGTCACAAGAAAACTTTGGATAAATGCCGTTGGACTGCCTAGTTTGATTTGGCAGAAGTACTTAAAGTTTGACGAGTGGAAGATTAATAAAACATGTTAGTTTTGCAGACATGAAAATATATGTAGTCTGGTTACCATGCTTTTCTGACAAAGAATGACAAAACTATGACATTCTACATTCAAAATCAAGAATCATATCATAGTATAAAAGCACCACGAATGTAAAGAAACATATCAGCCTAGAATACAAAGAGGTTTCATATCGCTACTTCAACACCTTCTCTCGATGTGTAGACCTAGCTGTTCTTGTAGGCTGATAATCCTCGGCCTAGCCAGTGGCTTTGTGAATGAGATCTGCCAGCTGCTTCTCAGTGCTGATCCTATTCACCTTCAGATCTCCAGCAGTCACCAATTCTCGCACAAAGAAGTGGCGTATTCGAATGTGCTTAGTTCTTCTATGGAACTCAGGATTCTCAGCTAATCTCACAGCCGCTTTGTTATCCACATAGAGAACAGGTGAAACCTCCACGTTCGTCATGCCTTGCATTAGACGAGCTAGCCAGATGCCTTCTTTCGCTGCCTCACTAGCTGCGACAATCTCGGCTTCTGTAGTGGAAATAGCCACACTGGGTTGTCTCTGGCTCAACCATGACACGGCGCCTCCAGCATAAATGCATACAATTCCAGTAGTTGATCTCCCTGTTGTCAGATCTCCACTGTGATCTGCATCACTGTGACATTTCAGAACACCTCTTCTGTAATCCTTCTTATACAGAATTCCCATATCTGGAGTGTACTGTAAATATCTTAGCAAGCGCTTCAACCGAACACAATCCGTGTGAGTGGGGTTTTCCAAGCTTCTAGATACTACACTGACAGGATATGTTATGCCAGACCTTGTACACACCATCAGATAAGCAAGAGCACCTACTACTTGTCTATAATTTTTCAGAAAGTAGTCATCAACCTTCTCTACTTCCTGTGGTACAGGGTCCTATACCATAGGAGTGCTTACTGGTTTGCAGTTTTCCATACCGAATCTCTTCAAGATTTTCTTTACATAAGAATTCTGGTGTATTCTAATATCACCGCCTTCTCTGACTTCAACCTCCATACCCAAGTAATACGATACAGGTTTATAAGTCATCGCAAACTTCTTTTTCAATTCCTTAATGAATTAATCAATCAGTCCTTCATTTGAACCGGTTATAAGACCGTCGTCGACGTACAGAGCAACTAATAACTTCCCATTAGATCTCTCTCTCTCTCTTAAACAGGCAGGGGTCAGCTTCACTGACTTCAAAGCCAATTTCCTTGAAGTAGTTTATGATCGTCGTGTTCCAACATCGTGGAGCCTGTTTTAACTCATACAAGCTTTTCTTAAGCAAGCATACTCGTCCGCTACCATCATCATATCCTTCCGGTTGCCGCATGAATATCTCTTCCTCAGTCAACGAACCATATAAAAAGGCTGTACAGATGTCAAACTGACGTAGTGCCATCCCTTCATTAGCTGCTAAACTCAGCACCGCTCTAATAGTTGCCATCTTAGCTACGGGGCTAAAGGTCTGATCATAATCTTCCCCGTTCTTCTGTCTAAAACCTTTTACGACAAGACGTGCCTTATATTTATCTATTGAACCATCTGGGTTTAACTTCACTTTATAGACCCATTTACAAGGTATTGCTTTCCGATTCTTAGGCAATTTCTCAAAAACCCACGTTCCATTTGCTTTTAAGGATCTAATCTCGCAATCCATAGCTTTGCGCCAATGGTCTTTATCTGGGCAATCTATAGCTTCCTTGTAAGTTCCTGGTTCGTAGTAACAATCATCGCTGGTATTGACATGAGAAACGTAATCATTGAATTTCAATGGTCGCTGCAGGAGTGATCGATCTCTGAGCTGCATACCTTGCCTGCCCAATTCAATAGATTCGTCTTCCAACTCCTCTACACGCGCATCTTCAAATTCTTCTTCATCACCGCTAGTAACAGGAACCTCAATAACTTCCGTGTCCTCCGAGAGTTCAACTTCGTTATTTGTCTCAATAGGTCTTCCTCTGTCTTCTTCAGCTGTGACTGGTTTCGGTATCTCATTATCATGTCGTTCCTTCCTTACATATATTGGAACTTCTATATTAGCTGTCTCTGTTACTTGTGAATGTTCAGTATCCTTAGGTTCTTCACTTCCTAAATTAGTCTCCAGTGGTCTCTCATCAAATGTGACATCTCTGGATCTAACTATAGTATCCGACTCTCTGTACCAAAGTCTATAACCGTCATCATTGTCATAGCCAACCAAGTAACACTTCTTTGCTTTCTTCTGCATCTTCTTTCTTTTCTGTTTCGGAATATGCGCGTAGCAAGTCGACCCAATGATCCTCAAATGTTTGATTTGCGGCTTCTTCCCAAACCACAACTCGTACGGAGACTTGTGTTTCACAGAAGTTGGTCCTGTTCTATTCAGAATATACGTCGCTGTATTAACCAACTCTGCCCACAGTTTTTGAGGAAGCTCTTCATGAGCATGCATCATTGCTCTGGCCATTTCAACAATCGTACGGTTTTCTCTTTCACTGCACCCGTTCTGTTCTGGAGTATAGGGCATAGCTAACCGTTGATGTATTCCGTACTTCTGTAATTCTTTTTTGACTTCCGCATTGTCGAATTCTCCTCCATTGTCACTTAGAAACTCCTTAATCGTGTGTCCAACTGCCTTTGCTTCAGCTAACATCATTCGCAACTTTGCAGGGACTTCTGACTTCTGTTTCATACAATAGACTTATCGATAGCGAGTGTATTCGTCTTTAAAGAGTACAAATTATCTAGACTTAGAGCCTGAAGGTGGGAACGGACCACAGACGTCCGAATGTATGCGTTCTCCTGGACTACTTGCTTTTTCTCTAACACCAA
Source organism: Euclidia mi (assembly GCA_944739405.2). Taxonomy (NCBI): domain Eukaryota; kingdom Metazoa; phylum Arthropoda; class Insecta; order Lepidoptera; family Erebidae; genus Euclidia; species Euclidia mi. The sequence goes on along the minus strand of OX123194.2, from coordinate 32,601,948 downwards.
ACTTCTTTCTATGTGTTTTCCCGAAAATGCATCCTTCGCATAACGTCCCATCATTCTTAGTTTTCACATTCAACTCTTGCTCTATTACATCCTTCACAAGACGTTTATCCTGGTGACCCATACGTTCGTGGTAAAGCTGCAGCGTATCAACAGTAGTTACAACAACGCTTCTATTTGGTTGTATCGCCTTGTAGTTTAACTTGTATAGTCCACCATATCTCCGTCTATCTCCAGTAACGGTCTTATTAACTTTCAATGAGCAGGTAATCATACGTTACTGAAACACGCTTTTCGGATTCATGTCCTGCGCTGCTAGTACCGAAAATAGGTTTGTAGTAATCTGAGGAACATACCAAACATTTCTCAAATAAAACGATACCTCATTCTTGGTTTTCATCTAAATGCTTCCTTTACCCAAGGCATCAAATTGCTTTCCATTAGCTGTTGTCACTGTACATGGTTCCGTAAAGGGTTCAAATTCCTCAAACAGGTCGCCTCGCTGTAATATGGTGTGTGGCTCCGTTGTCGACATACCAATCATCACGATCTTGAGCGCAATCTGTCGCATTAACCTTTACTGCCATCATACTTGTTGTAGGACCTTCCTCTCGGACCTGTTCTTTCTTAAGACAGTCCTTCTTAAAGTGCCCGACTTCCTTACAAATTTGACACCTGAAAGCCTTTTTGTTCTTCTCTTTACTACCTTCACCATTACCCTTCTTGGTGTTTCTACCTTTCTTGGTACCTTTCGCAACTAACACATTCTCAGACGTAGACTCAGATATGTTCTCCTTAGCTAACAATGCCTTCTCGTGAGTACATAACTGACTAGTAAGGTTCTCCACGGTTCTATCCTTCTTAGACATGAGTAACCAGCTCGATTTAAAGTTGAAATAGCTTTCTGGCAGGGTCTCCATAATCTTGCATATCAATAACAATTCTGGTAATTCTTTACCTTCGTCTTTGATAAGCTCCTGATTTATGCTGTGCCATAAGTTTTTCATCTTTGAAATATGAGCTTTCATATCATTTCCTGAAGTAGATTCCCATTTGTATTGAAAGAATTCCATACATTTCCTGTATAAATGGTCTTCACATACACCATCGTACAATCTATGTAGTTCATCCCATACTTCCTTAAGATTCGTGAACCTTATTACTTTGTCGAGAGTTTCGTCTAACAAATTGTTCGTAATAATAATAAATAAGAGAGCTGTACTTTCCAACTTGTAGTACTCGGCTAAGTTCGTTCGATATGTAGCTATCGCCGCTTCAAAAGCACTACCTTCCATGGTATCACTCTTTGCAGGCTTCTCTGGTTTACTTATCTTTTCCTGAACAATATCCATGAGACCGTCCATGCCACGTAACATCGCCGACATACGGTACTTCCATGATACCCAATTTTCGCCGTCAAGTTTCGAAATTTGAATTTTCGATAGCTCCATTATTTACAACAATATTTTTTCTCGTGTAGGGCGCATAACCACTTAAAGTTGAAACAATAATTCCCCTCGTGCTGGGCCCATAACCACTTAAAGTTTGACGAGTGGAAGATTAATAAAACATGTTAGTTTTGCAGACATGAAAATATATGTAGTCTGGTTACCATGCTTTTCTGATAAAGAATGAAAAAACTATGACATTCTACATTCAAAATCAAGAATCATATCATAGTATAAAAGCACCACGAAGGTAAAGAAACATATCAGCCTAGAATAGAAAGAGGTTTCATATCGCTACTTCAACAGAAATACCATCGTATTTGTTCACGTCATTTTGAGAAAGACTGTTTTTTAAAGACAGAAAGCACCTGGCGTCGTTTAAAAGCGAATGCTGTGCCTACATTACATTTATGCCCGGTCATTGCACACCCGGTAGAATTATTTATCTAAAGCTAAACAAAAAGAGTGTAATTTTAGTTTAAATTTATTAATACTTCTATCTTATTTATAATATTAGTGCTATCCTGACTGATCAAAGATGTCTTGCCTTGTAGTCCGCTATATGATATTCTACCATATAATATGATATTCTTCCACATTCAAACAACACCATCTGGTCCCAAACTAAGCATATCTTGTACTACGGGTACTAGACAATCGATAAACATACATAGGTATATACTTTTTTGTAAATATATTACATATTATACATAGTACCACCCAGATCAAGACAAACATCCATATTCATGCACACAAATGTTTGCCTTGAGCGGGAATTGAACCCGCAAGCTTCGGCGTGGCACTCGATTACACTCACGCCAACTGTGTCGTCAAAGTATAGCACTTTAGTACACTGCTGTACTAATAGGTACATAAAAACAAATCATTTGTGCTGGCGCATCACAAATCGGATTACCTACAACTCTAAAAAAATCGAACAGTGTCCAACGTAAGCGATAGCAAGCAACGTGATCTAATGCGACGCAAACAAATTGCCAAAGCCTGCCGCATTAGCCAATCTGGTATAATTCGTATAATACATAATCTAAGTGTCAGTTTCTTAGTACTGTCTGTCTGGCAAGTCTTTGCAAAGCACTGTCAGGCGTCGACAGCAAAAACTACAATTTCAATATTTTAGTTCTTTACTTCTACGGCTTAAATATATCGACACATACTAAAGATAGACATTTGACCAAAAATATTTATCGATAAATCATCTCTGTTACGATCAACACTCGGTTTCCTAACTCTATGTTTTGTCTACTGTCTGGCTACCACAAGACTGCTATAAGATCGTGCTGCTATACCTATCGATAGCTCTTTCTATCATACTACAGTCCGTTCACAGTTATTTTACCTCTGACAAATGTCAGTGTTTATTTATAATGGTGCTACCACAAGACTGCTATAAGATCGTGCTGCTAAACCTATCGATAGCTCTTTCTATCATACTGCATGTGCCATTAGAAAGAAGATATCAATCATAGCAACCGCCGTTGTTATTTTAGCGTTACTGCTATGACTTAATAAGGTTATAAATGTTATAATTCTTTGGTTGGAATGGTACTCTGTAATGACAGGTATGTAAAATAGGGTTACCCGTGCATAACATTTTACCCAATTTTAGTGCAAACTAGAATGTCCAACTGTAACCACCATTTGATACAGGTACGAGTTCAGGAGTATTAAGTACTATAAATGCTGGCAAATAGAAACTGAAATGGGTGTCTTAAAAACGATTCCGTTGGAGCACGATGGATAATTGTTCATTCGGGTGATGAAATAGAGGTTATACCAAACGCTTTATTAATATTTAAATCCCAGTTAAAATCGTGTGACTACCATGGTGACATGAACAAAACAAATTTCATGAAATGGCTTCAGGAAAGACTAATTCCTTATTTGCCGTCTAATAGTTAGTTGTTATGAATAATGCCCCTTATCACACAGTCAAGTTGCACAAGGTACCAACATTAAGTTCTACTAAAGCTGAAATGCAAAACTGGATCACAAATAAGGGGTTATCTTATCTGCCTACCATGGCGAAAGCTCAACTGTATGAAATTATAAGAGACCATAAAGAAGCTCCAATATATAACACTGATCAAATGCTTGAAGTTCATGGCAACAAAGTGGTTAGAACACCGCCATACCACTGCGAGCTAAATGCAATTGAATTTATGTGGAGTCTCATTAAAAGGCGACTCTCAAGCAAAAATGTAGGACAAGGGGCAACCAACATTGTGAGTTTAGCTGAAGCTTTTCAATCTATCACTGCAGAAGACTGGCGAAAACAATGCAAACATGTGCGCCATATTGAAGACAAGCTTCGTGAATCAGATGGGTCTACGGATGCTGAAATGGACAGGTTCATAATACAATTAAATTATGAGTCTGATACAGTGTAACGTAATAGTACACGTATTGCGTTATAATATCTCGCAGGCGCTTAACGCCAGCTTAGCCAGACATCGTTCGCAATATTACCAAATATGGTCATATTCACTAGCCAAAGGCAGTTGTGAGTCATAGGCCTACATCTATATAAGATGGGTGCGCGATCTAAGTCGGTCACTTGCCCTACACACCGTCTCGCTGATGGTTGTAGTGACTATTACTACTATTATCACTATCCTACTTCTCTGTCCCGCTGGGGGTAAGCATATTCTAGTTGTCTGTGTGCCTATACGTTCTGTCTGTAGTATCTGTGTCTCCTAAGCATAACAGCCGATCTAGGGACCGCCTGTTCCTGACCGGTTGTTGTGTATTCTCTATGCTGTTTCCAGTTCTTCCTACGGGCTACGTTCTTCCTACGGGCTACGTTCTTCCTACGGGCTACGTTCTTCCTACGGGCTACGTTCTTCCTACGGGCTACGTTCTTCCTACGGGCTACGTTCTTCCTACGGGCTACGTTCTTCCTACGGGCTACGTTCTTCCTACGGGCTACGTTCTTCCTACGGGCTACAAGCCACGAGCTGCTGGCGCCGTGCCGCTACTAGCCAGCTGCCACCCAAGCCTCCGTTCCTGCCTACGAGCTCCTACAGCCAGGCCACGGACGCCTGAGCCTGACCGCTCGGCCCACATCGGCTGCACCGCCTGAGACCCCGCTCAGCCTGAACCTCGACCACAGAGCTGCCTGCGCAGCGCACCTTGGCCAGCTCATCGGTGACCCTACGAGCAGCTACCCTGCGAGCGTCGGAGAGCAGCAGGAGTCTACGCTCCAGCCAGCTCAGGCCAGTGCTTACTTAGTTCGGTCATACTGTATGTAGGCGGTAGTGAGACATAATAAAGAACCTGTTCAGCCTAGCAGTGTTTCTCTTGAACCCCGACATCCTACCTGAGATCCCCCGTCTCAGTGGCGCCCAACTCTATTTGTCTCACTTCCAATTACTGCAGTTGTTCTTGTTTAGGAGGTCAGTCTTTGTAAACGAGGAGGTGCAGACATCAGCGAACCGGTACGTACTATTTAACTTGTGTATATCTGTGTTTTGCTGTCTATCTTTAATTTCTATTCTTGTATAACTATTATGCTCGCTGTACACATTGGCCCAACATGCTGGCCCAACGTATTGGCCCAATGTGTAGAGAGCTACTTGGCGCTATGTTGGCTTAATGTACCGCTGCACACATTGGCCCAAGATGCTGGCCCAACGTATTGGCCCAATGTGTAGAGGGCTACTTGGCGCTATGTTGGCTTAATTGGTGTAGTTGGCGCCGACGTTGGCCGGCCAGCCGAATAGTGTCGGTTTTTTGTGCACACATCAAAGGATCTTGGCGCGCTCCGCCAACAGCGTTCACATGTTGACGCCTTTTTCATTTCGTTGTCGCTCTTCAGCGGAGACAGTACTGTTGCGCGTAAATATATTTACGTTCCCAAGTTAATATACATATTAGTAGTAGGTCGTTAGGTGTTTTGCTCCTAATCGGCTGTAAGTAGTTTTGTGAGTACGCATAATCGTTTCCGTTTTAACGTGCTCTCCGAGGCACGGGACGAGCGATAATTAACAATTCAATACGCACATAACTCCGAAAAGTCATTGGTGCGCGCCGTGGATTCGAACCCGATACCCTCTGCATGGCAGTCTGTTGGTATACCCACTCGGCTATCGCCGCCTTAGCAAATTATCGTTCTGATTTACATAAAGTGCATTCTCATTTGAAATATCCCAAAAGTGTTATCTGATTATTTCTTTTTATTTAAGCATCGAGTTTGACATAAGACAATGACGATACGATGTGCATTACGAAATTATTACGCACACTATGACACAGCCCAGCGCATCAAGCTCGGACGAACTCTGGTATAATCGTATAGTTTCGTGTAATGAGCTGTCGTGCAGGCGCACCGCGCGCCGAGCATCGCGCGCGCGATACATACCTACATACAGAGCTGGAACCATAGATTATACACATACTGGTAGCTGGAACCGCTTACGAAAAGTAACTAGTTAAATCAGCCACGAAACTACTTACGCGGTTACGTGTATACGTACGCAGATTTATGAATCGATTACGTTAAATAACGCCCACTCCTAATAGGTACATATATAACGAGTGCGGCGGCGTAGGACAGCAATGGTGTTTTACAATTTATAGTAATTGTACCGAAATTGAACAATAAAATATATCTTTTTATAATTTTTATAATGTATTTTTATTAATTTTTGTAAAATTAAAAACGAAGTAGGTAACTTGAAAAACATATTTTTCCACATTGATATCTTCTAGGCTTGATAGTTGGGGTAGGTTATTTAACCAAAATTTATTTTATTAATAATAAGCTACTTATTTTATATTTCAGGTAAATGAAGCGTGGAGCCGTATCGCGGATAAAATTGAATATAAATTTTATCCGCCATAAGGCTCCACGCCACTATTAACGAAATCAAAAAGAAAAAAAAAACATTAATGATAACATGTAGAATGCACCACATTCTACTTCAGTACCTACACATGTACGCGCAAGTAATAATTAAACGCACTGTTTAAATAAATAGCCGTGGCTGCAAGTGCTTCTACGTCCATCTTTGTCTAAGCACCAATGCAGAATGATCCGTCACTTCCGTCAGCAATTGTGTAAATAGCAATCTTGGCGTCGCACACTGGCGAATATTACCAAAAAGATGGCCAAAATGTTTTAATAATAAAAATGCGTTAAATAAATCTATTGAAATTAAATGTAGCCTTTTGATCTATGAATAACTTTTATTTTATGAAAAAAGGCCCGTGGTTCCAACCAGCGCGAATTTAAATACTGACTTTATGATATTGATAGTTTTAAAACAATAGAAGGATAATAGTTAGTATATATATATATATATATATATATATATATATATATATATATATATATATATATATATATATATATATATATATATATATATGATAGAGATTAACAAGAATTTGATTATCAAAATTGTATTATAATTAATAATATTCATAACTAAGAAACATTAATGATCAGAGATACACAAACTATATGTTATCCAATATGAATATCTAAGTTTGTTTAAATATCAAATACTGGACTTCAGGTTCTTTCAATAGTTCAAATTCATCGAGGGCAACTGCGTATTGGGCTTTCTGGACGTCTTACGTAAAGTTGAGATAGTCTAGTCTAGTCTAGTAGTAGTAGTCTAGTAGAAGTCTCTGTGAAATTTTAAGACTTTATTGACATCCTAAAATCATAATGAATCTATATAATCTAATGAATGTACTACAAAAAAACCGTAAAAATAAATTAAAAATTGAAAATATTTACATGGTTTAGGCGTCGTAAAATGCTTCCGCATCAATGTCATCGGGTAACGTGCCCAGAAGGCTGGCAGCATTGCCACGCTGGATGGCAATGCTGATTCTCTGAGCAAAGAATAAACTAGCCTTCTGGTCACGTGAGACGTCGATTAAACGTTTCGAAATTTCCCGAAATAGTGAACGAGCGCTCAGTGATATTTATTTATATCCTTATTTTTTGACTCTTGAGCATTTTCAGATAGATATCAACTTTTTTAAAACCACTCATTAAAAGAATGAACTCAAGTTAAAGACTTCAAAATATTCCACGGCAAAATGTAGGCGTAAATACAGAGACTTGCAGCTAATAAAAACTAATCATAAGGCACATATCGGCAGCCAAATCTAAAAAATACTAAATACCAGTATTAGCATTATATGCTTCAATTTACTACAGCTTATTTTTCGGAATACAGACAAATATCGTACTATTTTTTTTATTCTTTCTGCTTATATAAGTAAATAATACTATCAATTTCTAGGTAAGGGTATCGGTGTTAGGATTTCTTAGAAAGTAGTAACATCTGACAGCAATTATAATTACCTCTAGAAATAGAATCCATAACAGAAAAACACCAAACATAAACAGTTGTAAAAACAACGAGTGACAACATGCGACTTAAGATTCATCGATATAAAGCATGATATTTTGATCAAATTCTTAGGCAGATTGTTATAGAATTTTACCATACAAAATATATCAAAGAATGCTCAAAAGTTGCGTCATTTATTAAGGTTTAAGCTAAGTGTTATAAAAGTGTTCTATCAACAATATTTTAAAGTCATTTTCATTGTCCAGATTTTAGCAAATATTCGCCAGTGTGCGTCGTATCATGTTGGCCCAACATGCTGGGCCAGCTAGTTGGGCCAATGTGTACAGGGGCTTTTATGTGTTATCTTACTATTGCCTAATTCAAACAACTACCGATTCCCTACGTAACTGTTCGCAATTTGAAAAAACCGTTTTTTGTTTTTGCAAGTCACTTATCTATTGTCTACATTTTTACACCGAATCGTCGTAGTTTCTTTGTAAAGCAGAGCGATTGCACACAGAGGGCTGTAATATACTTACATTCTTTTCTATCATACTTATCTTACATTTTATATCATCATGAGCACTAACCCTATCAAGTACTTCCTACTTGGTAAGAATGAACTAGCCTACGAGGTCGCTATTCGCGGAGAGGAGCCGGCTACCTCTGTTTTAGGTTTACGGAAGCAGCTACCTAAACTACTCGAGCTGATTCCGAATGACGAAATCCTGAAGTCAGGCCTAAACATAGCAGACGACTTCAAGGGAGCTAGCCTGTCAGTTGCCGATTTAGATTCGCGAATCTCTTCCCTTAAGGATCTATACGACCACAACTTGGCGAAGCGAACTACGGCTTTGCACAACCAGGTCTACCACAGATTGGGCAGATTAGACAAATCCGAACCTAAATACGGCAAGAAAATATCCGACCTGACTGAACGCTTTTGGATGCTGTCGGCAGAGCTATCTAAGATAGAACACTCGAATGTTCCGTCGGCGGAAGTCGGAGTCACGATGACTTGCACGGATTCAACCCCTGCACAGGCAGCGTCGACTCCGGTAACTGTCCACTGTGAGTATTTGAGGGTTGGCGAACTATCGAAACTCAAATTCGACGGAACAGGCTGCGTTCGCGAATTTCTACAACGCGTGACGGAATTTAGGACGGTTAGAAATCTACCTGCCAATAGATTATTCGATTACGCGTCCGAAATTTTTACGGGTAATGCGTTACACTGGTTTCGCGGTGTTAAATATTCCATTTCTACATGGGACGAACTAGCTACTAAACTCACAGCTGATTTTACACCGTACGACTATGATTATAAACTTTTAGCCGAGATTCGTAATCGTACTCAAGGGCAAACTGAGGGTATAATCATCTACTTATCAATTATGTTCCAACTTTTTGCGCGATTGTCACCGAACACGGTACTAACCGAACATGAAAAATTAAATATATTGCTTCACAATATTAGACCGTGTTATTCTACAGTACTAGCTTCATGTACTACGGCTATAGACACTATAGACACTCTAAAAACACTGTCTAAACTATGAGAGGTTCCAGTGTTTAAGTGCACAATTTCAAGAACCTAGTTACCCTACGTCTAACACGATCATACGATACCCTCGGCATAAATGTTTATTTATACTTATTTATAGTTAGTTTTTCAGCTGTAATGATAGCTGTAAGTGGGATTAATAAATATTAAATAAATAAATCATCACCCCCAAATAACATATTTTTATTAGAGAAAGTAAATAATTAAGAAAAAAGCAAAACTCATAGCTTAAGCATTATGATAACTGAGAATGGCATATCGACTGTGAACTGGCAACATGTCCTATCTCATTTTTTGCAGATTTCACTTTTTAATGCCAATTTATACCATTAAATACTCCACATCGTTGGAAGAAATCCTAACTTAAATACATTTCAATTTAGCGCCAGAATTCGCTTTATTCAACTTGTACTAACTGCAACGCGCAGTGGCTGCGAGCATTTTATGCTATCTCGCCAAAAATGTATAGATATGAACGCGATTTCGCGCTCTCTTAAAAAAAACAACTGTTTTATGTGGATTCATTAGGTTTCGGTGGCCTAAGTTATAAAGGGATATTATTGAGGACTTCTAGAAGCTAAAATTGTAGGTTTTGTTATACATTTATTATTAATATTTAAGATTTATACGTTAATAATTTGTAAATCGAGATAGTACATTATGCATTGCCGTTGATTGCCGTTCAAACTTTTGGCAGATTGGAATTATTCAGAGATAGTACTTCTTGGTTGCATTGAACTAAGCATAACATCAACCGAAAATACCTTTCATTAGGTTATTCAATACATACTTACGATGAAATACATGCTTTTAAGTTGCACGATTCCGCTATAAGTTGTTATTGACGCATTATTCAAGTGTTAGCCGCATTTAATAATGTGCCCTGTAGATGGCAATGGGCTCGCCCCCTATTACATTGGGACCGAAATATAACTGGCGAAAAGTGGGTGTGTAATACACTTCTGCCTACCCCTTCAGGAATAAAAGGCTCACACCTTTTATCCCCGTTAGTTATCAGCATTTACGACTTGATGCTCTAGCCTATCGAGTCACACAGGCTTGCTGCTTAGAGATTGCTGGACTATGTCCTAACTCTACCCACCTCATGACTTACTAGCCAATTGCTTGGTTGGATTCGATAGAGCATAAATAATAATGGAATTTATTTGTGATTTCAAATAATTTATCCGTCTTGATATTGGCTGCAACATGCCAAAATATCGGCGCCTCAATAGACAGTGATATCCGCCGGTACAACATCAAATGTGTTCATGAGGCGATCGAGCAGAACAAAGGCTCTAATGTATTCCAGAGAGATTTGTCTATCGATTAAAACCAGCTAACAAAGCTGAAGACGGAGGATGGCAGTGTTGTGTCATCCAGACCTCAGTTCTTGAAGGAGATAGAATGGTTCTATGGAAAGTTATAAACGACCCCGCGACCACACGCGACCCTAGAGCTAGGTTGACCCGACACCATACCGAAGACATCCCGAACGTCAGCATGCACGAGATTAGTGTGGCCCTAAAACAGATCATAAACAACAAGGCACCGGGTGATGACAAAATTACGACAGAGTTTTTAAAAGCTGGCGGTATACCCGCTTTTGAAATGCTTCGTAACCTTTTTAATTCCGTCATACACGAGAGTAAAAGGCCACAGGTGGGGCACAGAAGTGTGGTTGTGCTGTTCTTCAAAAAGTTCGACAAAATCCTTTTAAAGAATTACAGGCCCATCTCACTTCTGAGCCACATCTATAAGCTGTTTTCATGGTTCATCACGAATCGTCTCGCTTGCAAGCTACACGACTTCCAGTCTTCCGAACAAGCCAGTTTCCGAAAAGGCTAATAGTACTATAGACCACATACTGAACACATAAAGAAGCCCGACAAGTATAACTAGCCTCTATGCTTGGCGATTGTAGACTATGAGAAAGCCTTCGATTCGATCGAAACCTGGGCAGTGTTGCAGTCTCTCCAACGGTGCCAGATCGACTATCGATACGTCGAAGTGCTGAAAATTTTGTACGAAAACACCACCATGTCAGTCCGCCTCCAGGACCAGAGCTCGAAACCTATTCGACTACAGCGAGGGATGAGGCAGGGAGACGTTATATCTCCAAAACTATTCACCGCTGCGCTTGAAGAAGTCTTCAAGCTTCTGGACTGGGAAAAACTCGGTATCAACATCAACGGCGACTACTGTATCACTCACCAGAGAGGTTTAGACCATGGAAGACCTCGGCACAATGCTCGGTGGCGTCTGTAGAGTCTCCCAACAAGTAGGTCATACAAGACGAAAATCATGTATAACTTCCATGGCGTACCTGCTCCTATAGATATCTTCACGTCCGATATCCCGTAGTGTCTCAAGACGAAAGCCTTGACCAGTGTGTGTAGCCAGTGTCGTCACAAATGAGGAATGAATCAGAAATGAGGAGATCCGCAGGCAAACCAAAGTCACCGACATGTTCTCCGAATAGTCAGGCTGAAGTGGCAGTGGTAGTGTACATAGCCAGAAGAACCGATGGTTGTTGGAGCAGAAAGGTTCTGGTGTGGCGGCCACGCACCGGACGTCATAGCAGAGCCAGGCCTCCTGGAAGGTGCACTGACAATCTTGTTAGGATCGCCCATAATGTTCCAAGTAAAATGTCCTTTGTTTGTTCTTGTGTTGATTTATATTGTCCTATCTCGATTTTAAATTGGAAGGAAGCATAAAATGTTACTTTTGTTTTTAATTACATGTGTAATAAAAAAAATATTAACTACGTTTTTTTTTTAACATACGACATGTTGTATATATGCTGCAAACATGTTTTTTCTTCCTCCTCTAAAGTTGTCAAAATTGAGATAGGACATGTTGCCAGTTCACAGTCGATATCCAAATTAATTCTTTACAAGGATAGGACATAGTCGACATGGATTTTATCAAGCAAAAAACATTAAAATTAACTTCAAATACTACTGCCTCGTTGGTCTCGCGGCACAAATGTGCGCGGGGGATCGGGAGGTCCCGGGTTCGATTTCTGGGTCGGGCAGTGTTATTGGGTTTTTCTGTCACGAAATTCTCAGTAGCCGCACGGAGTCTGGAAATGTGTCCGGTACGGCAATAGGCTCGCCCCTTATTACGTGGGACTAAAGTATATCTGGCGAAAAGTGGGTGTAGAAATACACCTCTGCCTACCCCTTCGGGGATAAAAGGCGTGACGTTATGTATGTATGTATGTATGTAACTTCAAATAGATAAATCAGACAAAATCTTGAATAGTGCCCAAAGGTTCGTTATTAACAATAATCACTTTATTGAAATTTTCTCATTACATAGTGTAGGTAATACAAATCTATGTGTAAAAAATGTATGTGCGGGATCGGACACTTTTCGATCATACATGTGACACACAGAATATTTAGAAAATGTGTAATTTGGCCAAATTACACATTTTTGCTAGAGAAAGTAAACAATTAAGAATAAGGCAAAACGCATGCTCAGGCATTATGATAACTGTAAATGTCATATATTATCCAACTCGAGACATTATAAGAAAAGGCATGGTCGACATGGATTATTGTATCAAAACACATAAAATTAAAGTTAAAATAAATAATTTAGTGAAAATCTTCAATAGTCCCCAAAAGTTTGTTATTAGCAATAATCACTTTTTATTGACATTTTTTCATTACATAGTGTAGGTAATACAAATCTATGTGTAAAAAATGTATGTGCGGGATCGGACACCTTTCGATCATACATACGACACACAGAATATTAAGAGAGAAAATAATTGTGGCTAGACTAGCCCTTCGATTTTATCTTGGGATCGGCACATTATTAGTCCACTAGTCGAACAAGAACAACCAAGTTTTGGTCTCTGGGTAGATGACATTTAACAAAATTTATTTCAAATGAAGATTCCCTTATTTTGATGCATAACCACTCAGTAGTCGTGACTATGAAAGCAGAAAGTTCTTATCAAACCTTCAAATTACTGTCCTTTAAATATTACTGTCTTTGTAAAGAAAGATCAGATTTTTTCTATAGGTGCATTAATTTTTTTTGTAATATGATGGCTTCTAACAAGCTTCGGAATTCACTACTGTTGCTGAAAGTTTAATTATTAGCAAGTAATTATTTAAACACTCACACTGATACGTTTAGAAGGGAGGAGCCATCTGTCATTACTATAAAAACATTCCGCAGTAAAATGCTTGGAACAAATTCTATGGTGCTTTCTAGGCACCCAATTTTCTCCACGACATACTGCAGCAATCCACTTATTTTATAAATCTTTATCACGTGCATATAGAATCTAAAAAATAACGAGGTAAAAATATACGGTGGATAGACATATCGATAAGATTTTTTACAACACTTGGAAAGTCGATATAAATATTATACGGCTAAATTCAAAATCATGATAGGACTGTTATAAAAGAAAAATCACTAGGGTTATATAATTTGATGGCATAAATTGTCTAAATTGTATCTTACACGTCAGTTGACTGTGTTAAATTTGGGAGTACTAGGACTACCTCTATGTATATTATCCAATCTCTTTGCATAGAAGTAACACTAAATAACAACAGCGGTTGCTATGATTGATATCTTCTTTCTAATGACACATGCAGTATGATAGAAAGAGCTATCGATAGGTATAGCAGCACGATCTTATAGCAGTATTGTGGTAGCAAAGGGTGGTAGCTAGACAGTAGACAAAACATAGAGTTAGGAAACCGAGTGTTGTTCCTAACAGTGAGGATTTATCGATAAATATTTTTGGTCTAATGTCTAACTTTAGTATGTGTCGATATATTTAAGCCGTAGAAGTAAACAACTAAAATATTGAAATTGTAGTTTTTGCTGTCGACGCCTGACAGTGCTTTGCAAAGACTTGCCAGACAGACAGTACTAAAAAAATTCACTTGTTTAATTGTTCGTTTTAGCCATAAAATTATTGACAAAAAGTACCCATAAACTAATGAGCGATGCGTTGCGAAGCGATGCTAAGAAACTGTCACTTAGATCATGTATTGTTCGAATTTTATTATACCAGATTGGCTAATGCCGCAGGCTTTGGCAGTTTGTTTGCGTCGCATCATATCATAACGTTGCTTGCTATCGCTTATGTTGGACACTGCTCGATTTTTTTAGAGTTGTAGGTAATCCGATTTGTGATACGCCAGCACAAATGATTCGCCACGCCGAAGCTTGCGGGTTCGATTCCCGATCAAGTCATTTGTGTGCTTGAATATGGATGTTTGTTTTGGTCTGGGTGGTACTATGTATAATATGTAATATATTTACAAAAAGTATATACCTATGTATGTTTGGGACCAGATGGTGTTGTGTGAATATGGAAGAATATTATATTCTATGGTAGAATATTATAAAGCAGACTACAAGGCAAGACGTCTTTGATCAGTCAGGATGGCACTAATATGATAAATAACATACCTTGAAGTAGGTAGATTAATTAAAATCGTTGCAATTATTATATTTTATTAATACCTATCTTCAAACTAAAATTACACTCTTTTTGTTTTTATTTAGTAACATAATTTCTTCTTTTTTCTTTTTCTTATAAAAAGACATATTTCAATTAATTATTTTTCTTATAATATACATTCATTAGAAACAAGATAAATATAAACATTAGAGTAAATTTTTGTATCATCTCCTTTGCTGCGTGATGAATGCGATTTAATGATGCAGGCATAGACTAATGATTGGTCTCGCTCTGCTCTACTAGACGGAGCCCTCATACTTGTAAAGTGCTTTGAGAAAAGAATATGATATGGAGTGGACAAATGATACATATGGATACCTTACGTTATAGAAATATATATGAAATCGACATAAAGCCACCAAACATAGTGTTGTCTCGTTTTTACTTAGCGATATCTCTGTTAGAAAAAAGAGATAGCCATAGGTTACTGAATACACTGATCATAGCGATTTTTTATCAGAAATGTCAATCGTGCCAGTGTCGCCATATTGCTTGCCAAGTGTTTTTGGTACATCTGCTGTCAAATCATTGTGTATCGAACATAATAATTTTGATTTTGTGCATAAATATGTCTAAAAACCAGATGAATCAGTGCTTCAGGCTTTCCTAGAGATCGTAAAATCATGGCTAAGTGTTGATTTGAACTGTGCAGTGCAAGATAAAGCTATAATCAACACAAATGTACTCTTCACAAGTAAGTAACAAGTCATGATTTATATTGTTGAAAAGGATTAGTATTTGTACAAAATATTGTTACAAGAGGTTCTTTTTATAGTTAATTTAACAGGTTTTAGCTTCGTTATGGCCTAAATGTTGTTATTTTCGTAGTTTGGAATTTTCCATATTTACGTATTAGAGGTTAGTAGTGATGTTACTGCTAATGTCGATATGGGTTATCGATATATAGATAATGTATAGAGACTTCCACAAACGATAACATTGTTAAAACTATCTCGTGTCTGTAAATGGAAATAAATTAAACATTGAACCAATTTTGTCTGTACCTAGTAAAGGAAAAGCGATATTTGACAATCTTACTTTACTTAGACCTGATTACATAAAACCCAAAACCGCTGCATCCTGCTCTATGTTGAGAAAAATAAGCAGTTAAAATAATTATATTATGTTTTTTGCCAACAGATAACATGAACAGCAACTGTATGCGAGAATTCCTAGCAATAAAACGTTGAAGAAAATAATTTTATTTATAAACAAGAGGACGCCCGCTGCTACACCTGCACATTTTTTCAACTGTTTCTGTCCGTTCCCGTGGGAATTTCAAGAAAGTCCTTAGTGCACTCCTGCGATCCCCAAAGAACATTCATGCCAAATTTCAGCTTCCTGCACCTTATAATTTTGGCTGTAGCTTATCTGTCAGGCAATCAGTAACGCAAGGATTTTATATATTATACAGATAAAAAACAAATAAATAACATGTATTAATCAATTATGATTTTTCTTACCCCCTTATGATATTTCAGTGTAGCTGTGTGTTTCATTACGGTATGTATGGTGCAAATCAGAAATCGCCGACATAAGTCCGGCGCGCACTGACGTCGCGGCATGGCAAAGGATTCTGATCAAGTCATTTTCATTCTTATTTCAAAGAGTTTAGAATTCATATTACTTTATTTCGATACAATCGTATCGCAGCCCGCCGTGGCATGCCACGGGACGTTTGGGGCGCGTCGCGGCACGTCGCGGCATCGGCGGCACACTTGGACGCCGCGGCATGCCATGGCGTCTTGCAGTGTGCCACGACGTAATCAGTAGGTAAATAAGTTCCTGAATTCACCGTTAGTAAATCTTGTTCTCATAAATAATGTATCAAGAATTTTATTGTTTTCTCTTCGACAGATCAGTTTGTATTTGTCGTTCTTCATCTTCAGCAAGAAGTGCTATTGATACTAAATTCCAGTCAATTGGGCGCCTCGGTGTGACGCGGCATGCTGCGAGGTGCCGAAGCGTCTTTCGGGCTAACGAAACACGTTCCGCGCCGTGCCATGCCATGCCGTCAGTCGGCGCCGGCCATTAGCTATCCGGATAGCCAAGCTGAAGGGGCAGTGGCCAGAGGACATAGCTCGAAGAAGCGATGGCCGTTGGGCAGAAAGATTCTGGAATGGCGGCCTCGTACCGGACGACGCAGCAGAGGTAGGCCTCCCGCAAGGTGGACCGACGATCTAGTCAAGATTGCGGGAGGCAGTTGGATGCGGGCGGTTTAAGACTGGTCTGTGTGGAGAACCTTGGGGGAGGCCTATGTCCAGCAGTGGACGTCGTTTGGCTGATATGATGATGATGATGATGATGTATGGTGCCATTCATGTCCGGTACTTTCATTCACAGCGACACAGTATCGATATTGGCTACCAGAGAATATTTTGTTATGTGATACAAGGGACATTTTCCGCTTTACCATGTTCGCCCGCATTTGCATTATGGAATAAACTAATTTGGCAAAAAATCTAAAGTAACTTACTACAAAATATCAATTTAATTTTTTTCTAAATCTACAGTAATGTATTATTTACCTCTAACCGGCTCAATGTCGATATCGATTATATTCTGGAGTCCAACCCATAGAGATATAAAGGATAGAGTGGCAGAACAGTACCTAACTCAATACTGTGTCGTGTCCGTCGGTGCGAGAGAGAACGCTATAGGTTAAAGGCCCCCTGCATCTTTCTCTAACAGTACATGCACAACATCAACATTGCGCAATGGCGTGCTACCTGTAGCTATTATTTCTATCAGTTTATCAGTAATCAATAGTTTAAAAATATATAAACTTTTTTGTCACTTCTAACTATCTTCGTGTATCAATAAAAACAATGTTTAAACTATTTATTACTAATAAACTGATTTAAATAATAGTCACAGGTAGCACGCCACTGCGTAATGTTGATGTTGTGCATGTATTGTTAGAGAGAAATGCAGGGGGCCTTTAATGTTGCGTTCTCTCTCCCACCGGCGGACACGAATAGGCCCCTCTGTGCCACTCTATTCTTAATATCTCTATGGTCTAACCCAACGGCAGTCATTTTATTTTCCACATAATTTCGTAGGTATGCGCGCTAATTTCGTAGGTACGTCCAATCCATGTTATTCACAGATCTGTGGTTTATTACTAGAAAAAGTAAGAACCCTTCAAAAACTTAAAAAATATAGTTTTCTTTTTCATCTTTTAGCAACACAAATCGCATTCGCTAGTACGTTAGCTTTAATAATTTCGACTTCTTACTGAACCGAGATAACAGTGATTTTAGTGCTGGTATGAACGCTCTCATCGCAAGCTTTTAAAAGTGCTTACGCCAGAGTTCAACGCAATCGTTTTTTAAATCCTCGTGCGAATGATGTCTAAGGGTGCTATACTTTGTCAATAACAAAAAAACTTGTCGATATATGCTTTGCGTTGCCTAATATGCGCCCAACCCTAATGGACGCCATTTTATTTGCATACGTTTCGTAGGTATGCACGCTAACTTCGTAGGTACGTCCAATCCATGTTATTCACACATCTATGGTAAAGTGAGGCAGAAAAAACCATGCCAGCTGGCATGGTTGGCCTGACAGCCGAATACCTATCCACCAAATTAATTACGGAAATAATTCGCTGTACAATGCCAAGTTGTGCTTTTATCCTGAGTAAAAGTAACTCAGCAAAAAATATGAAGGTCTCTGGTATCACATACTATCTGTAAAATAAGAATAATTATGAAATATCAACATAAAATTACAAAAAACCGAAAACGCCATTCAGTGTTGCTGCTAGTACAAGAATCAACTTCCCCACAGTTGAGATTTTTATTATGTGAATCTATAGTTGTATTTCGTTATATTTTACTATTTCTTTTATCTAACCTATTTATTATATTTTTTACCTTTTTCTATATCATTTTATGTTTATACCTTTACAAATAAGATGAAAAATGTTAGTTGTTAGAAACTAAAAGTCCTTCCCAAGAAACGTGGTTTAGCTAATTATATGTGTAATTAAGTGTGTACGATTATTGTTTTATTCAAAGTAGTTTGTACGACTATTCATGTTAAATTAATAATGTCTAACTAAATTTATATGGACTAGTAGCAATGAATACGGATTTACATAATAGAAGCGCATTTCTTAAGAATTTCGTGTGCCGATTCCAAATGACGAATTGGCGGTTGTCAGTGTAGTACGTTGTTGGCGCCGTTGGCGGCGCTGGCGTCGTTCTCCGTCTCTCTTGCTCTCGTAGTTAAGATACACAGGAGGAACGTTCGTCTCTCTTGCACTCATAGAGACAGCTGTCACAGACACACAGTGCGACTGTCACGCCATCAAGCGGTAATTTGGGAAACAGTAAGTTTGTCTACAGAGCGCCCATAAGAAATGCGCCTCTATTAATAAATATCTATGCGTTATGCTAGTAGTATGGAAATAGAAAGCACTGTTTTGGAAACACATTATTTTCTCTATGGTTATTTCTAATAATAATTTGCAAAATACTATTAGTACATAAAACAAACCATCATAATAAAATGAGGCTTCATCATTGGATAATATACCCACCATTTTTCTCATAAAGGAACTTACGCGGTACGCCTAATCTATACACAAATATATTGATGGTTTTAATGAATTGTAAATTTTAAGAATTTTCTTAACTGATTTTGAGACCAAGAACTTATCCGCTAGATCACAGGATAAAATATTTTCCCATTTACTCGGGTGACTGTTGAGAAGCTGACAACACAATTCTTCACGCATGCGTCTTGTTGCTTTTGTTTGACACACACTGTCATAATGAGTTGCCTCATTTACGGAGCTATTTTTCTTAGGCAGCGCGGAGTCTAGTATAGCGAAGCGATACCAATCATGTGTCTAAGGATGCAGGCCATAGCGATTCAAAGCCGGATAAGTTATACGCGTACACTGGAACGCTTGGTCCGTACAAGGCTTTAGGTTAATAGACGCTACTTTTAAGGTAGGTATCTAAGTAAATTATGTAATTAAACTGCGCATACTATCAAACACGTGATAGAAAACTAGACCGCTGGTCGTCTTTGTTTATTGCCAATTTAAGGTGAACGCAGACTTGGCCGCACCGCATGCGCCGCAGTATTCGCAGTCATCGCTTTTTGTTAATGGCCTCGCACATCTATCCGCACCGCAGTCACTGCAGTCGTTCCCGTCGCCGCACGCATCGCACTTGATTTCTTTAATTCAGTTTGTAATATAAATTAAGAGTGGGCGTCATCCGCGCCGCACCAGCCGCAGCGTCCGCTGCGTGCGGGCCGGCGTTGGTGACGTCATTAGCTGCGGCTTGGGGAGTTCGGTCGTTTCAGGGGCTGCGGTGACTGCGACGCGTGTGGGTGTGCGAGGTTGCATAGAACTTCATATAAAGAATTCGAATGCGAATACTGCGGCGCAAGCGGTGCGGCCAAGTCTGCGTTCACCTTTAGCAACCGCGGCGCGCTGTCGCTTCCAGCTACAGTTTTACATTCATGTCCGATAGTTTGTTTTCGTATTTATTTGAATTGTTAATTATCGCTTGTCCCGTGCTTCGGAGAGCACGTTAAGCCATCGGTCCCGGTTGCATGAAGATCTTTGACAATCGTTACAGGGCGTCAGTACCTTCTAAAAATAAACTGACACTAAGTAGTTTAAACCATGGAATATCGCTATCCCTTCGTGTTGCGGAGGTCAGACAGGCAGTCGCTCCGCGGAAAAGCTAATATTCAGCCAAATCTGGTTAGACTAGGACCCCAGATTGAAACTGGGATAATGCTAATAGGATGATGAGTTTGTTTCCGTATTTATCCCTCATTCAAAAAACATCGTTATCTCCTTTCACTGTCAAATCCCATCACTCCTTAATGATGGCATTTGACAGCACGGCTATTTAGAGAATGCAGTCAAAGATAGATGAGTCTGTAAAGAATAGATGCCTCTTTAAATGAGACGCGTAATTTGACGTTATGATTAACCAACTAAGACCAACTGACATTACAAGTTGCACGTTCGGTATAAGGAAAAATAGCGACCATGTTCTCTCTAGTCTAAACGTAGTCCAAACTCTCTGTGTTCTTTGAATGAGGGATACATACGGAAACAAACTATCGGACACGAATTTAAAACTGTAGCTGGAAGCGACAGCGCGCCGCGGTTGCTAAGTTGGCAATAAACAAAGACGTCTCGCGGTCTAATTTTCTATCACGTGTTTGATAGTAAGCGCAGTTAAGTTACTTATCTTAAAAGTAGCGTCTATTAACCTAAAGCCTTGTACGGACCAAGCGTTCCAGTGTACGCGTAATCTAGGTAGGTATGTTGACTACGCGTACGGGATTATGATCGAATACTACGCTTTGCTGTCGTTACCGACTATAAAAGCATACACCAGTGGCGGCAGAGGCGTCTGATAATTTGGTTCCACTTTAAAAATTTAGAATACTGATACACTGGTTGTGCTGACATTCAAATTATGGAAATTAAAGTTTCACCTATCCGGCTTTCAAATTCAAATTCAAAATCCTTTATTCATTTGGGTCACAATGTGACGCTTATGAACGTCAAAATAATAAATTTATAAAATAATTACTTAAAGACTCTACATTTACATTTACTGCCACGTTCGCAAAGCAATAGGTAGAACCATGAGAAAGAACGGGCAATAAAACTCACGGTCACTCTTTTTCATCGCCAGGTTTTGCATAATACACATAATTTACATTTGGTAAGGTGCTGCAACTGTTACACCTTCTATATCACTTGTATATATTTACTGTACATAATAATACTCAAACATAATACTTTTGATGTTCATTTGGTTATCCTCCTCAGAATAGACATGGTGAAACAGGAGCATCCACTTACATTATATATACCTAATAATGCAGGCAATCCGCGAAAGTGATCAGAACCATGATGGAAATGATGCAGTTAAATATTAAAATCTAATACCAGCCCGCAAGACCGTCATCGACCAGTCATAGCAAGTAGCACCCGTTCACGAGTATGAAGCATGTGCCAGCCATCATCCCTCTCGCCATATTAGAGGGACAGGGATGACCCGACACACGACGCCACCACAAGAAATGACATTTTAGTGAGCATGATGATAACGGTATACGAACCGGCAGTAAGAAACAATCTATTGGTATACTGACCATGACCGCCAATTACCTCCATTTTCCAGATCGTTATTATTAACATAAATTAGTGGAACGCGTGAAGGAATGCAAATGTAGAAAGAATTTTGTGAAGGTGACAAGTGAACAACGATATGATCAGGGGTAAATAATGTTAAACTACATTCAACAAATCATAATAATATCCAAATCCTGCAAAAATCATGTGTTCACGAGGCACCTCCACTTAACATGTTACTAATTAAGAAGAGAGTATTTTACACAGTCATAAAAATAACAATAATGGTGAATTTAAAAAAAGCAACTAGACCCATGATGTCTTGTCATCTAGAAATTCTAGTGTAATAACCCCTTTTTAAAAGAAAATTCCTAGTAGTGGTTTTAAATTTGTGCAGAGGTACATTCATTATTTCCAAACGTAATTTGTTGAAGAATTGTATACCGAGTCCCGCAAATGAGTTCTGAACTTTATGTAGACGGTAGTTAGTGCCCACTAGTTTATGTTTATTCCTTGTGTTCACTTTGTGCAAGTCACTATTTTTACGGTAAAGAGTTAAGTTTTTCTTAACGTACATTAAATTAGCAAATATATACTGCGATGCAACTGTAAATATTTCTACTTCTTTAAATTTATACATACATACATATCGTCACGCCTTGTATCCCCGAAGGGGTAGGCAGAGGTGTATTTCTACACCCACTTTTCGCCAGATATACTTTAGTCCCACGTAATAAGGGGCGAGCCTATTGCCGTACCGGGCACATTTCCAGACTCCGTGCTGCTACTGAGAATTTCGTGACAGAAAAACCCAATAACACTGCCCGACCCAGGAATCGATCCCGGGACCTCCCGATCCCACATTTATGCCGCGAGACCAACGAGGCAGTCGTATAGGATTTGATGTCGAGTTTTCCGTCTCTACGCAAATATGGTATTTGCATCGTGTTATCCCTTAGTCGCCTCTTACGACATCCACGGGAAGATAGGGGGTGGTGACACTTGTATTCTATGCCGTCAACCACACGGCAAACTTTAAATTTATCTCGTAAAGAATCTCTAGCACCTAACCTATATATTGCACGTATGGCCCTCTTTTGAATAACAAAAATTGTCTGAATATCGGCCGCCGTACCCCATAATAGTATCCCGTAAGACATTACACTGTGAAAGTAACTAAAGTAAACTAGTCTAGCAGTATCTACGTCGGTGAATTGACGAACTTTCCTAACTGCAAATGCTGCAGAACTAAGTTTGACTGCCAGACAGGATATTTGAGCGCCCCACTGAAGCTTACAATCTAGAGTTAAACCTAAAAATACAGTTGAATCAACTAGGTTAATTGTTTCGTTATTTAAAATTATATTAGTAAGAACATTTTTGACATTCGGCAAGGTGAATTTCACACATTTTGTTTTGCCAGAGTTGAGTAGCAAATTATTTGTCGTGCACCAATGTAGTACTTGTGCAAGAGAATTATTTACGCTGTCAATGTTACTTGTATTACGATCAACTTTAAAAATAAGTGAAATATCGTCAGCAAAAAGAACAACATCACATAGATTTCTAACAAAGAATGGCAAGTCATTAATATATATTAAAAAAAGAAACGGACCAAGAATAGAGCCCTGTGGAACGCCCATTCCCACTGGCAAACCTTGAGACCTACTTCCACTAACATCTACATACTGAACTCTATCTCTAAGGTAACTGGCAACAAGATTGAGTGCGCTATCTCGAATACCATAATGGTTGAGTTTACGTAAAAGTGTATCATGTTCAACACAATCAAAAGCCTTTGACAAGTCGCAAAAAACACCAATGGCATCCTTCGAATTTTCCCAAGCGTTAAATATATGTTTTAATAGAGTTACACCGGCATCAACGGTGGAGCGACCCTTAGTGAAGCCATACTGCTCACTGTGCAATAAATTATTTGTGAGATAGTGGCTCTCTAACTGATGCAAAATAACCTTTTCAAAAATTTGCTTTAAATTGTTATGGCCTGCATCATATTGGGATGTAAATCGCATTCATCACGCAGCAAAGGAGATTATACAAAAATTTACTCTAATCTTTATATTTACTGTCTTAATAGTTATCTTGTTTCTAATGAAGGTATATTATGTAAATAAATAAAAACAAAAAGAGTGTAATTTTAGTACCTATGAAGATATTAATAAAATAAAATAATTACAACGATTTTAATTAATATATGTACCTACTTCTATATTATTTATCATATTAGTGCCATCCTGACTGATCAAAGACGTCTTGCCTTGTAGTCTACCATATAATATAATATTCTTCCACATTCACACAACACCATCTGGTCCCAAACTAAGCATATCTTGTACTACGGGTACTAGACAATCGATAAATATACATAGGCATATACTTTTTTGTAAATATATTACATATTATACATAGTACCACTCAGACCAAGACAAACATCCATATTCATGCACACACATTTGACTTGAGCGGGAATCGAACCCGCAATCTTCGGCGTAGCGAATCATTTGTGCTTGCGTATGACAAATCGGATTACCTACAACTCTAAAAAAATCGAACAGTGTCCAACGTAAGCGTTAGCAAGCAACGTGATAAAATGATGCGACGCCAACAAATTGCCAAAACCTGCTGCATTAGCCAATCTGGTATAATTCGTACAATAAATAATCTAAGTGACAGTTTCAGTCAGCATCGCAACGCATCGCTCATTAGTTTATGAATAATTTTTGTCAATAGATTTTTTTAGTACTGTCTGTATGGCAAGTCTTTGCAAAGCACTGTCAGGCGTCGAGAGCAAAAACTAAAATTTCAATATTTTAGTTGTTTACTTCTACGGCTTAAATATATCGACACATACTAAAGCTAGACATTTGACCAAAAATATTTATCGATAAATCATCTCTGTTACGAACAACACTCGGTTTCTTAACTCTATGTTTTGTCTACTGTATGGCTACCACAATACTGCTATAAGAGCGTGCTGCTATACCTATCGAAAGCTCTTTCTGTCATACTGCATGTGCCATTAGAAAGAAGATATCAATCATAGCAACCGTTGTTGTTATTTTAGCGATACTTCTATGACTTAATAAGGTTATATTTCTTTGACCTAGCCCAATATTCTTCTGTGGTTGGAATGGTACTCTGTGATGACAGGTATGTAAAATAGGGTTACCCGTGCATAACATTTTACCCAATTTTAGTGCAAACTAGAATGTCCAACTGTAACCACCATTTGATACAGGTACGGGTTCAGGAGTATTAAGTACAATAAATGCTGGCAAATAGAAACTGAAATGGGTGTCTTAAAAACGATTCCGTTGGAGCACGATGGATAATTGTTCATTCGGGTGATAAAATAGAGTTTATACCAAACGCTTTATTAATATTTAAATCCCAGTTGAAATCGGGTGACTACCATGATGACATGAACAAAACAAATTTCATGAAATGGCTTCGGGAAAGACTAATTCCTTATTTGCCGTCTAATAGTTAGTTGTTATGAATAATGCCCCTTATCACACAGTCAAGTTGCACAAGGTACCAACATTAAGTTCTACTAAAGCTGAAATGCAAAACTGGATCACAAATAAAGGGTTATCTTATCTGCCTACCATGGCGAAAGCTCAACTGTATGAAATTATAAGAGACCATAAAGAAGCTCCAATATATAAAACTGATCAAATGCTTGAAGCTCATGGCAACAAAGTGGTTAGAACACCGCCATACCACTGCGAGCTAAATGCAATTGAATTTATGTGGAGTCTCATTAAAAGGCGACTCTCAAGCAAAAATGTAGGACAAGGGGCAACCAACATTGTGAGTTTAGCTGAAGCTTTTCAATCTATCACTGCAGAAGACTGGCGAAAACAATGCAAACATGTGCGCCATATTGAAGACCAGCTTCGTGAATCAGATGGGTCTACGGATGCTGAAATGGACAGGTTCATAATACAATTAAATTATGAGTCTGATACAGAATCTGACAGCAGTTACGAATCATCATTGGTAGTCCGAGAATCTGACTGCAGTTACGAATCATCATAACATTGGCAGTCCATATGGATCATTAAAAAAAATATGAAAATTAAAAAAACAAATTTGCAGTATTTGTATTTGATAATTAAAACCTCACATTGACGTAATTATGATGCGTTTCCCTTTGTATATTAAATAGACAAAGTTTTTATTATAACTATTTATCTTCATAGGAAATTAGTTATTTTGTTAGAAAATAAATGTACATGCGTATAGCCATGCCGATATCAAGAGGTTTTGTTACAAACATTACTTCCAAATATTTAATACGATCGCGTAGGCAATAAAAAAATAAGTAAATTTTTAGCATTACTGTGTATTTAAAATGGGAGTATTATATACTAAATATAGCAACACATCACCCAGGTTGGCCAATCTAATAGCTAGAGGTAAAATAACTGTGAACGGAATATGTGTCATTAGAAGAAGATATCAATCAAGGAGCAAGTATATAATCAATCATAGCAACCGCTGTTGTTATTTTAGTGTTACTTCTATGACTTAAAAGGCTATATTTCTTTGGGGCCGGTGTACCGAAAACCAATACCAGTGATTCAGTAGGTACCTACATGATACCACAGAATATATACAAGTACTAAAGTACAGAAGATTCACTTGTCAAACCAATTTATTGAAGTTGCGACTCTTGCTACTAAGCAACAAATTGCAATTCAGCTCGCATAAGCACTCAGTGCCTAATGCGATATTCACCTAACCCAGAGAGGTTGGACTAGGGGTTATATTTCTTTGACCTAACCGTTCCCGTTCTTTTCTAACACATAACGCTGTCGCTGTCTGGCGCGGAGTGACGTGCTAGGGTTGTGGACTTGCCGCTGCAACTATAATATTTATTCGTCGTCTATCTACCTACTTGACCACGTAGGTACCTAATAAAAATAATTATCCTATAAGTATCCTATCCATTGACATAAATATTACTTCCTATCCCACTATTTGAGCTCGTAGAACAAAAACCACAAAAATTCTGGTCGTTTACATTTTTACTATACTGATTCTTAGTTATTTCCGAAACGTGTGGACCGATTGACATGATTCAAACAGATAAAATGGTTTTTGAACTAGATCTTTAATTTGACACCATAATCGTTGAGATATCTCAACAAACAAAAAATCTAATTTTCAAGTTGCTCTCGTAAAATAAATAAAATCAAATTTTCAAGTCGCTTTCGACACACAGTTAATTGAGCAATACATTGCATTAGACTTGTGATGATACATTTTTGTTGATAAAGGCGTTTATATAATTTGAACAGTGTACATATGAACACGGCACGTGAGAATACGGAGCGGTCGCACTCGTTGCGGGACGTCTAATGTGAGCAGCGCGCGGCAACCCACTAATCCAACCATGTCGACATGGTCGGCCGAGGTATTTGTAAGTTTGTACCTAAAATGCGAAGTGCGCCCGGCCTGATGATACTGAGGCCATTGGCGGTCGAATTTTCCGGAAAATTTTCATGATTTTGCCGATTTTTCTGTTGCATTTTTTGCCATATAATGTAGGTACCGTAAAACGGGCCAACATTGCCCTTGGCGGATATCTTTGCCCGAACACGAAAAATAACTAAAATCTTGAATTGTAAATAAATCTAAATAGCGCACAACATTATTTAATCTTTAGGGTAAATTGGACTATTTTTCTGACAGCACTAAATATTAGTTACTTTGCTAAGTTCACTCAGTTGTCGGCGAGACATGTTAAAAGTAGGACTAGTGTGAGGTGGTGCCAAAATCTTGTTTTGGTTGGTTTTTACACACTGATAGCGTACGACATCTCTCAGGTAAGTTATTTCAATATTCGAGTAATAATAAGTACCAAGCTTCATTTCTATGCTAGTTTGAGACCTTTAAAACATAAAATCTTCCAGATAATGCAGTGGGCAATGATTCCCGAACTTGCGTGAACATAGGAGTGACAACATTGCCCACTGCAAAAATCGTGTTAGGGTTGGCACCCATTATATCTAGTATTTTTTAATGTAAAGTCTGTACCTAGGTATTGGAAATCGGTTGTCACGCTGTGGGCATGTGATACAGAGGGATGAGAAACATGCTAGGTACGGGAAAGTTCTGAGTAGGCATGAGTATAAATGTGGATGGCTATAAGAGTAGGGAAAGATGAAAGAAATTTCTGTCCAAAGTACTCGAGGCCTGTGTTCATAAACAGTTCACCAATTATATTTACCGCAACTCCCATATCAGCCCTTTTCAATCTGGCTTCAGGCCTGGGCACAGTACAGTGACAGCTCTCCTTAAAGTGACTGACGATATTAGGCGTGGAATGGAGACACTAAAGTTACCACTTTAGTGTTAATTGACTTCTCCAACGCGTTTAATACAGTCAGTCATGATGTCCTTTTGTCTATCCTTTCTTATCTTATGGTCTTTAATAAATAAATTAAAGCTTTTTAATTAAATATTTTATCTATAATAAATAAATAAACAGATTATTATTTATTACATTAGTGTGTGGCAACCATAGCCCACCGTTTTAGTTTGTTTGTAAAAGCAGCTGGCACAGATATAGATAGACCTAGATAACGCAAGTATCACGATCTGTATGAAAACCAAGCGTGCCAGTTTTTAACTACCTACTATTACGTCACAAGCACTATTTAGTGATGGGAAAATCAAATCGATTCAAAGACTCCACCGCCGCGTACGGCGCCCCCCCTCGGCTCACCCCCCGCCTTGCACCAGCGCTCACCCAGCCAGCAGTACGCTGCAAGTCTTAGTAGTGAGAGGTTGCGTGCTCGAGCGCTTGTGTTCCGTCGACGTGCTAGTTTTTGGATACCTTTGCTATAATTGAAAGTAAGTTTACCATTTATAAACACGTAAATATTAAAACACCAAATATTGAACAATATAAAACACTTTTTGCTGGGTGAAAACTCAATTTAAATAAAGTTCACCTTTGTTTATACCATTTCTCAATTACTATACGAATATATACTATTTATTGAGTAATTGTGTACAGTAAAGAATTATAAGAATCGATCAAATCGATTTATGTATCGATTTTATGACAGAGTAATGAGATAGACAGAGTAATGAGATATACAGAGGAATAAAATGAAATGACTCATTCATCGACCCACTCGGTCAAGACTCGCTCGAACTGGACGCTGGACGTTCCGATTTTACGTACTTTTTCTATCGTTAATTCGCGCGGACGTAGAAATCTGACGTATTTACGTACACTCAGCTACAAAAACTTCTTACAAAATGTAAACTAAGGTTATAAGTAAATGTATTAGAAATTGTATACGACTTCACTTCAAAATAAAACAAATAACAGCTAATTATTGTTTATAAAATGATATTTAATATAAATCAAGATGATAATTATATAAAATTGCATATTGATGTATCAATTAGACCCATTTAATTCATTTGAAACGAAAATTTAAAAATAAGTAGCGGGAATGATGTTATTTGGAACTGAAGCTAAAATAGAAATCTACAAGTAGGAATAGCATTTGACTAATTATTACTTACTAAAAATATAAATCTTTTAATTATTTATCCTATCTGTCTTAGGCACTATGTATGAAAATCACAGATCATATGATTACGAGTTTTGAGCAAGCGAGTCGATGAATGAGTCAATAAAATAAACAGAGGAAAATAAAATTCCTGATCTGCTTATGAATATATATTTTTTTACAAAATTGTTATAATTTCTCTTATTATTTCTTGTAATTGTTGTAGACTATTAAAATGTCAGAAACAAAGAAAAAAACCAAAGAAGAAATTTTAGAAGCAAAACGAAAAGCAAGTAAAATACGCTATAATAAAATTAAAAGTGATCCAAAATTACATGAGCTACGAAAACAAAAAGACAAAGAAAATTATTTGAAGAAAAAGAAAAACAAGAGTGTTATATGTATAAAGGACAAAAGCATAGATGAACAGCAAAAACAGCGAGATCAATGGCGTAAGAATTCGAGAGCGTATTACAGACGTAGGCAGAATCAGAAAAAAACCCTCCACGTGATTGTTAATGAAAATGATCATGACGTCATGATTACTGACCACAATTTAGAAAATGACACTGATCCTTTAGAGCAGTCATGTACTGTGAAGTCAAATACCAGCATAAAAAACGGCAGACCCAAAGTGACTATACTTTCCGATGTCAAAGTTAATTTTGATCTGAAAAAACTGTTTGGACCCGGTCATACTACGTCAAATTGCCAATATAGTGTCTCATCATCGGACGTTGGTAAAGATTTCGAAGAATTGAAAAATGAATAAGAGAAGAAAATACTCAAAAATCAAAATCTTCTAATATTATATAGTTATGTAAGGTGCTTCTAAAACATCTGACACGGTTTCTATGGTATGAAAAGAAAATGACAAATAATCAATATTTTATCTTTACTATTGCAATCTATAAACACAATACTACCTCCCATTAAAGCCATGTCAGATGTTTTAGAAGCACCTTATATAGTAAAAAACTTGATCTCATCAAAACTGACTCTTTTTAAAACTATTAGAAGAAACTGAAGTTCCTATAATTTTAATTTAAAATTAGTAGTTTCAAAGTGCCAAATAATGTTATTTTTATAAGTTCATTTATGTCAAAGTTTAAATGGCTAATTCTAATAAAAAAATATTTATGTTTAAATTGTTAATTATTGTAAAAGTTAATTTTGTTAAAATTAAAGTTGATTATTTGTTAAGTATAGATATAGTGAATAATCCTTTCCTATCGGCAAAACTCGGAACAACGATAACACCCGAATGGTGCTGATGTGTCTATGAATTACTGTATTATACTACTACTATACTACCTGTACTATACTACTACTACTGTACCATAATTATAGATACTACAATAATACGACCGTTCACGAACATTTCCGAGAAAATACGAAGGGAAAGGATTATTCACTACATCTATACATGCATACAAGTAAGTAAAATGTTATGTTTGAATTAAGGTATGATCATGATCTCAGTACGTTTTGCTTGGTTTGTCAGTTTGGTAAAACGTAACATGAAACTCAACATACATTAAAATAAATTCGTATAGCTATTGTGTTATATTGCGGACCGCTCATTTATGTAAAATGTAATGTTACGTTTCACCAACCTGTACCGGGCAAAAGGATCAACCTATTTCTATTTTAGCGCATTTATAAGAAGAAAAACAACAAAATCATAGAATTATGTTCTTTATTAAAAGTATTTTGAAAATAAACCTTTGATTCATTCAAGTTAAATCTGTAGTTTCACTTTGTTTCACAATATTAAGGGCGCAACGACAAAGTTATTGTCCCTGCAATAAAATTAGCTTATTGTATAACTGTCTTTTTGTTACAGCAGATCTCAAAAATTTTGTTAAATAATGAAAACGCACGCTCATATATGTACTCGCGACTGTCTTAATTAAATTGACTAAATGGTTCTCTGTTGGCGATTGATCGAATTGATGAATGGCAATGCTACTGAAGATGTTACTATTAACAAAATAACGTAAAATCTTATTAATCAGGAGGAGTTTACTTAATGACGGCTTCATGTTGAATTTTTGAGATTGTTAATTATATCTCGAATCTCCATCTCTGCAACTTTGCATATTTGAATGACGTCTTTTGCGGGATAAACGAGACCACCTTTGTCCTTGAAATTAATTAATTCATAAGTATGATCTATGCCCGTTTTTTCATGTAAAAACAAAGCACTGATACATTCGTCGCATTTGATACTATTTTGTATTGCTCTTACTACATATCCGGCAATGTATGTGATAATTTGCCCACTAAATTCTGTAATTTGTGGCAACGTGTTGCAAAAATCATCAAAATTTCGGAGACTACTTATATTAAGTTCTGTACAATCTGTTTAATCATCTGCTAGTGGTCCGCGTGTTGTGGTAGCATTAATTGTTTGTATCGCCGAAGAACAATTCAGTATGGAAATTTGCTCCAATTCCACACAATTACCAACATTACTGTTTTTTATTTCAACGTGAGTCAATAGTTTCTTGTAAAAAGATTGGAACTGTCTTGAAGTAGGATTGTTGTTACTTCCACCATGAGCCCGAATATTGCAAAAAAACAACTCTAGGTGATCCTGGCTGAATCTGTACATCGACATAAATTTGATTCTGTTTTCTTCAATCAAATGTTGAAACAGCGCTTTTGTACTTTTGATGCAAACCAGAAGTCCAACAAATCCTGTTTTTCTGCGACTTTGAGTCAATAAATCTCCTTCTGGAGTTCGCAATCCCATAATGTACTTTTCAGCCTTATCCAAAAAATCTAGTATTTTTTGATTTGTTATATAAGTTAAGTGGCTGTTTATAATCATTTTTTTTCAAATTTCTGGAATTGAGTACATCGAATAAATCGTTGAAAATACGTATGAATTCTGCTGTAGCTAATGAATCTTTAAAATCAGAAATTCTTAATTTTTCTCTACAAAAATCGAGAGAATCAGCAACGCTTTTGCTTAGAAGTTGGGTAGCCAACTTAACTTTCATTTTCTGATTGTGAAAATTAATGTGTTGGTTCCGTAATTTGTTGGCTAAATGGAAATATTCCGTAGTTTGAAGTTTGTTCAGATGTTCAAAGATGACATGTGTGTGTGTCATGAAATACATTTGCCATTACCATCAACAAGGTGTTTACATGATTGAAGACAATTTCTCACTAATTTCATCATATGACAAGCATCTAAAAAAATTGCAATTGGTTGTTTAGTACTAGGGTGTTCAAACGTGGTTTTCATATTATTTGGTTCAAATTTGCCACCCAATATTTTTGCCATTGTTATTTTAGATGGACATCCATCAAAAGTAAGACCGACTACGTTTATATTTGATTCGTTTAAATGTCTCAGACATTGCAACACTAAATTGGCTTTTTGCTGACCAGTTGCTCCATCTATTAAAAAATATCCGACAGGTACCTGTAAATAAAAGCGAATTAATAAAATATCATTATAAATAATAAAAAATCATTATTTATTAAAATTTCAAGATCACCTTCCAGTTAGCATTTATTCCGGTGACTAAAAATACCAGTGCTTCTTTAGCTTCAGGAACCTCTTCGGTATCTAATACGCCACCAAAATCTACATAACCATGGAATTTATTTCCGTCCCATTCAATTTTCTTTCTAATTGCCATTTCATCGATCATAAGACAACAATATAAAGGACGTTCCGTTTTATTCGCTATCATCTTCAACGCCTCTAAAGATTCAGTGGTAAAGCCAGGACTACCGTTTATGCATTTATACCACTTATGAATAGTGTGAGGATATGGTAAGCTCAAATTAAAAACCTTTCTGACATAATTGTAAGCTTTTGTTTAATAATAGTGTAACGTCAGAGCAAAAGTCCGTAATGCTGGTTACTTTGATGTACCTACTACGTTTTTGTTCTTCAACTGTCTAAAATAAAGTTCTTGAGTTGTAACGTTGGTTGTTTTAAGCACATTAGCTTACTCATCATTAATTAACGTTTTGTTTTTTAGGCATTCTATTAACGTTACCAAGGTGTGTATTTTTTTAACTTTTCGGCGGTTTCGTTTTCTCAATTTTTTTATTTGTTTTCTCGGTTGTTTAATTATTTCATTTGCTTGATTTAATGTTTTTAATATCTTCTTTTTCTTTGGAGTGTTTTCGTTTGATTGATGTAATTCGTTAACATCCTGAAACATAAATCATATTATAGACAAAACAATGACTATTATCATGTCAGCTGACCTTAATTGCTGAACAGAGATCTCCCTCAAATGTTTACAGACCAGCTAGCTTGTATTATATGGCGTATTAATAATAATAACAAGATAAACAACACAAGAAAACATACATTAGTAGGTACTCGTACTCTACTATAAATTTTGTTATTTTAATTACTGTCCGGTCTTGTATGTAATAAAATAAAGCACCTATAAAAATATTTATAATAATAAAGTACCTTTTCTAATTTCCTCTTTTTTGGCGATAACGAAGCTTTTGCTGGCGTCACTTTTGGATCTATATTCTGTAATACAAGTACAAATAACATTCAACATTTAAAACGTTACACACTTCTAAAAGATCATAGGTACATATATTTATCAATTAACTAACTACATCAGTTGTGATCTTCAGTACATCAACAGTCGGATATGCTGCTTTTGTCAACATTCGTTGCTTTTTCCCTTCAACAAAGTTAGCCTCCTCAAAATGTATTGAGCAAATAGTGCTATGCTTGGTTGGGAACCAATCTTTGTTTCCCGTCGCTTCAATCCATTTTTGTTTTAAATTGGGCTCATGTGGAAAACTAAAAAAATCACGAAATGTTACGTTTATTTATTAAAATTGTCTACATAATAAGTACTTGTATAATATAAAATCATTCCTCTGTTTCCGAAATCGATTCTCGAGAATCGATTTGTGTTACACATGATGAACAGCACTAATCGCTAAAATTGACAGAAAAATGATAAAAGTCCCTGTACTACAAAACCGAAGCAATATACGATAGTATCGCTTGTTTTGATATTCATAACTTATTAAAACAAAACGTCTCATCAATCGCTCCAAGTAAAAGCCGCAATGTAACACGAATGTTTTGGTTTTTCCCCTTATTTTGTATTACCAGGTAATACTACGGGTATTAGATTCAAAATATTTGTTTTTTAAATAAATACGCATAATATTAATCACAAAATTACTTACCGGTGGAAGGAAACGTTTACTTTATTTTTTCTTCTCGCACTCGTACAGTTTTTACAATTTATAACAGCACAATTAACCATTTTATCTGACGTCCGACTAGCGCTGTACACCGATGCAGACTGAGCGCGAAAGTGGCCACTTACGATTTTTAATCGTAAGCTAGGCACGCGAAGTACTTGCTTTTGCGTTATCTAGGTCTATCTATATCTGTGGCAGCTGGTGTGTGGTGTAACATTGCCTACCTCAGTAAAATAAAATAAAAAACGTTTTTGATATATTGATCACGAAGGATGGCAACTTTGCATAATTCACTAAAACATACCTTATTTTCAAAGCTTTAGAACTGATAGTTTTAGAGAAAATAAGGTTGAGCAATGTTGGACGGTGGTGCGTATAATTTTGCCTGGCTCTTTAATTGCCTTTTTCTAGTATTCTGTTAAAGCTAGAAGCTCCACATTTCGTGATTTTAGAAGCCTTTAATAGTAATTGTTACCATGGTATATTTGATTACGAGTTCTGGTGATTATTTTTTTTCATAATCTCAAAAATAAGTAAAAATGTGGGCAATGACGGCCGGTTTTACGGTAATGAAATAGTAACAATAGTCGACTCGCATTAATATTCTTGTAAAATTCTAATTATTAAACATGTACATAGCGCGTTTACTCTGACGTAACATCAGCCGCGGCGCGCGGCCGATGTCCGTGTATTCGTAAGGGTCGGAACATAATTATCTGACGTAAGATCCGTCGCGTTTTATCCATCACGTAACGCCAATACATTCAAATGTATAGAAAAATGTTCAACCTTTCACACCTGACCGATGATCCGTTAAATTAGTCCGTCGAGCGCACTAACGGATTATCCGTCAACGTCGCGCGCACCACGCCTGTGACCATGTTCAAGAACATTGCTAATACTTTGCTACGTTCATATTTTCATACCTAGATAGTAAGTAATATGCCCAGAATAAAAGTACACCCGCCATTCTGATATCTGCCTGGCGGCTCACTTACTTTTTGAAATAACTGTAGTTTTACAAAAGTACATTGCCTTATTCCTTACATTGCTTGAACATTGCTTCCATGTATATAAAACCACTATTCTTTGAGGTACACCCGCAAATCTGATGTACACGAGCTGCCCTGAGTACGGCCCTGCACGGACAAACTTATATTATATGTGTGCATAATAGCCACGTTTTCAGCCTTTTCAGCGAATGTGTGCAGATACGCTCGACGCATTTTCCGTCAGATGTGTACCGATTCATTTGACGGAATAAACGCGACCGAAGATACGTTCGGCGCATCTTCGGTCAGATATGTTCCGCCCCTTATATGGTATCTTACGCAAGACCTGAAAGCAAAGTAATTCAAGGAGCAAAATTGATCCTTGGCAAAATTGTAGGTATTGTAAGCTGTCAAAAGTGTTGTAGGTACCTCGGCAACTTCCAAATTTTGCCAGACAATCTTTGCATCGCCAATAGGAAATAATCTGACAATAGGAATCTAAAGGATAATAAGGAATCTAGAGGAATCTGACGTTTTTAAATCGTAATTGGCGATACTAATGTGCGGTTTGCCCCATAAACACCGCTGTGCGTCGCTCTCCTCGTACCAGAAGCAGAAAGGTTGGACTAGGTTTAGACTAGAGAGAACATGCTCGCTATATTTCCTTCTACCGAACGTGCAACATGTAATATCAGTTGGTCTTAGTGGGTTAACAGTGGCGTAGGTAGCTAGCCTGGGTGGCACCCGGGGCGGAAGTTGGCGGATGACCTTTTTTTTTTAGTCGTTACCTAAGAATTCCGGGCTAAGTCTTCTAGTGCTGAGCTAGCGCCTATGTTGTTTTATATTTTTTTAAATTGAGTTTTGGGTGTCACCCCCTTTTATGGATGGGTTGCACCCTAAAACGGGTGGCACCCGGTGCGGACCGCCCCCGCCGCCCCCTCCTTCCTACGCCACTGTTGGTTAATCATAACGTCAAATTACGCGTCTCATTTAAAGAGGCATAGACTCCTTACAGACTCATATCTTTGACTGCATTCTCTAAATAGCCGTGCTGTCATCTGTCATCAGTGTAAAATTTGTTGGACGGTTGCGTTTACATTTTTCATAACTTTTTTGCCTTAGATTAATGATTGGTCTCGCTCTGCTCTACTAGACGGAGCCCTCATACTTGTAAAATGAGGCAGAAAAAACCATGCCAGCTAGCATGGTTTGAGGCTGTCACACTGACAGCCGTGTGTCAGGTGCATATATCCACCAAATTAATTGCGCAAATAATTCACTGTACAATGCTGCAAGCAAATTTTTTGTTTATATTAATGACATGCCCAAAGTCGTTAAAAATCCCATAATTCTATTCGCTGTTGATATTACGATATTATTCAAAGGCATAAATATTGAGACACTTGAAAGAGAGATAAATGACGATTTGAATGACATAATAGCCTGGCTAATAGCTAATAATCTGGAAATAAATCTGGAAAAACAAACTACATCTCATTTGAACAGAAAACTAATAACAAAAAACTGGCTATCTACATACACAGAAAGTTTGTCTGGCTAGTCACAATAATAAAACTATACATGAAATCAATAGTACTAAATTTTTAGGCGTATGGTTAGACAGAAACATGAATTGGAAAATCCACATAGATAATATATGCAAAAAACTCTATCAATATTCATATGCTCTTTACAGCCTTCGAAAAGTAACAAACCAATCAACACTAATAACAGCATATCACGGACAAGTTTCTTCAACACTACGCTACGGAATTATCTTTTGGGTGAACGCGTCAAACAGAGAAATGGCATTCAAAGCACAGAAAAAATGTATCAGGGCAATAAGTGGAATACCAAGCACTGAAAGCTGCAGACCTTATTTTCTCAACCTTCAGTTATTGACACTTCCAAGCCATCTACGAAGTAGCTATTTCTGTCAATGAGAACATACATTTATACACTCACTTAAAAAGCGTACGCCATAAAAATAAAATCTGCATGAGATCTCATAAAAAAGATATCTTCAATAAAAATCTTCTAGGTATGGCACCAAAAATTTATAACCACCTACCAAATCACATCAGAAATACAAAAAAATAATTACAAATTCAGAAAACTTCTAAAGGCATACCTACTTCAGAAATGCTGACATTTTATTATTTTTTAATACATTTACTTAGATTATTTTAATAATTCTGACAAATGTAATTTTACTGTATTTTTTTTGTACTATCTTATTGAAGTTTTGACATTTTTTTATTTACGGACATTTTTTTTTCTACAATTAATTTAATTTTGACTAAAGCAGCACTATTTTGTATGCCTTTTGGCGGAACATGGGCTGGACTAATTATATGTATAATTATAAGATCATTGTACCCTGTGTTCACAAATAATAAATGAATTTGAATTTGAATTTGAATTTGCTAAGTTTCGCTTTTATACCGTGTAAAAATATGTCAGCAAGCAATAATAAGGACTCTGGGATCACTTACCATCTGTAATATAACAATAAATTTGAAATTTCACCCTAAAATTACATTAAACCAAAAATTTAATTCAGTGTTGCGCGTCGAAGAACAATTTCCTCGTAGTTGAGATTTTTATAATATAAATGTATTGTTATTGTATTTTATACTTAATATAATCTATTGCATTGCATGCGTTTGGACTTCATTTTAAGCAATAAAGATAAGATAAGATTTCTTAAAAAGTAATTTAAAATCTTTCAACACAATTAGGTACCTAGAACAATTTTATCTATTTTAATTATTAGCAAAAAAGTCTAAAATAGTTCAACAGTTTACGCAGTATCTTCTCGTGGTTACAGAATAAATATCTTTTGGGCCTCACATACCTACAGCTACTCATTACACGTAGATGCTTTTATAATAATTAGGTATATACGTATCGCAGTCATTCACCATCATCATCGTCCTAGCGTTATCCCAGTTGCATCCAAGACCTTGTGACTTGGAGCCTGGGGTCCGCTTACATTAGTCCAACCAGATATGACAGAATATCTGCTTTCCCTCAGAGCGACTGCCGTCTGACTCCGTAACCCAAAGGTATAGCGATATTCCATGGGTTTAGACCAGTATCAGTTTATTTGAGGGGACTGACTCCCCGTAAAGAATTTCAAAGATCTTAATGAAAGCCGGGACTGACGGTTTAACATGCTCTCCGAGGCACGGGGCAAGCGATCATTAGCAATTTAATAAGCACATAACTTCGAAAAGTCATTGGTGCGCGTGGATTCGAATCCGA
Organism: Euclidia mi; assembly: GCA_944739405.2. Classification (NCBI taxonomy): domain Eukaryota; kingdom Metazoa; phylum Arthropoda; class Insecta; order Lepidoptera; family Erebidae; genus Euclidia; species Euclidia mi. The sequence continues at coordinate 32,562,952 of OX123194.2, read as the reverse complement.
TACCCTCTGCATGTCAGACCGTTGGTATCGCCACTAGGCTATAGCTACTTATGAGTATTGCAGTCATAATAACCATCGTAATAAGTTTGCTTGCTCTAGATTTCCCGCTGATCCTTTTATTTGTGACCGTTGGACTGCTATAGTACGACTCAGTCGAGAAGTTAAAGAAGAGTTCTATGTTCCGCTCATTTAAATGAGAGCGACTTGTACCTTACAAAAAATGGTTTGAAAAGAGTGCGCAAGGGACCACATAACGCATTGTTTCCTTCATCAACACCACCGGAGAACATTGCGTTAACTGCAGAACCAACCACATCAGCGCCAGTTGTCAATTGTAACCGCAGTGTTGTAACTGCAGAACCTAGTATATCAGTTTCAGTTGTCGAAGGAACCATTTTAACTACTGGTTCTGAAACTCCGCCACTAGGTGAATTTGCCAACATTGATTCTTTTGTCGATACGCCGAGACAGATAAAGCTTAAAAAAGAACTTCACAAAAAAACTATTTTACAGTTGAAACATGAGAGAATTATTATTAAAACCTTGTGTCAAAAGACTCGTCAATTGAAAAACGCTAATAGTACATGTTCGCGCCGTGTGTTGTCTACGTCGCGAACGGACCGCCAACCGGTTCCCAACACTCGTGGCGGCGCGCCGTGCGCCCCACCTTTTTTATTCATTCGCACACCTACTATTGCGCGCGACGTCGTCTATAATTTTAACGCACCTATCATTATATTGTAATGTTTTAATATTGCAAATATTGCATTAAAAGTATTGTGGAAGAGCAGTAGCTGTATTTTTTATTATCAAGACCCCAATACGCCACATATGGTGACCCCGACGTGATCGCAAACACGCCCATACTGCACATCAAGCTGAGCTTCGTGAAGGACAAAGGGTCACGCACTTATATTCATCGTTTCGGACCACGACTTTCGGAGGAGCAAGAGGAAGAAGAATCTCAACGGCTGTGATGATACATGGCTACGGATTTATAAGATTGCATCTGCCGCCGTCAAATAGTTTGGACTCCGTGACCTTGATGCGACCCTTGGACCAGTGACGCAGCTTCCAGCTAACCCTCGCTTCAAGCCAGCCGGTCAGCCTAACGCACCGCAGCACAAGGTTTAGCCAGGGAAGTGCACCATTCCTAATTTTCCTATACCTATTTCTATAATTTTCCCCCTTGTACGTGACTATTAGGGTTGCTCGTTTCTATATTTTATTCTCTCAATTGAATTTTACGTTTTAATCACATTCAAATTGGTGATTTATTCTCTGGAAATTAAACGGGCCACGCCCTGAGTGTTCTTAAATACCTACCTACATTGTTTGCGATTAGCATAAACTAGTATCTACATACATATTTAAATAATTTTTACCTTTATGTTTGCCATTAAATAAATCCCTATAGGTAATTTTATAATAAATTCAAAGCATTTTTTCTAATATTATACTATTTTTCTGTGTAGTGCAAACTTACAAGTGCGTACGTCACATCGGCGGCTCGTGCCCGGCCCATTGTTCGATCAGCTGAGCCGAAGTACATCATTTACCGTTACAATACAAGACACCTGGTCGTCGCTTGCGCCGCCGCGCTGTCTAGGAGCATAAGCCGAGCAATTTACGTATTTTTTTGTTAAGTACATTTTTATTTGTTTAATTGTTTGGTGCAATTCTTGTTTCTTTGTTGTAATTGTGCAAGATGACTGAGAAATCGTCACATAATATAATTAGAAGCTCCATTAAAGGACGTGTAACTAAATTTAAAAATTATCTTGATAAATTAAATAATTGTGACGGTCTTTCGTCTGACCAAACAAGTGAACTCACACTGAGGCTGGATCGATTTCGTAATCTTTTTAGCCAATTTGATGAACTACAGACACAAATTGAGATTTCGAATCCTGATTCGATGGACTCTGAAATCGATGTGCGAGAGGAGATTGAACAAGAATTTCTTACTTTAATTGCAATCGCCCAAAGGTTGGTGGATAACTCGAACGACAAGGTTAGTGTGAAATCTGACACACATTCGCATTGTAGTCACCACAATGACATCAATTTTAGATTGCCTATCATTAAAATCGCTAATTTTGATGGTACTTATTTTAAGTGGCTCGAGTTTAGGGATACCTTCAACTCTCTTATTCATTTTAACGATCGTATAAAACCGATCCATAAATTCCATTATTTGAACTCTTATTTAGAGGGTGAGGCATCGCAAGTTATAAGTAATTTGGAAGTTACAGAGACCAATTATTTGGAAGCTTGGCATCTCCTCTGCGAGAGATATAACAATAAAAAACAGTTAGTTAATAATCACCTTAATTCCCTTTTTAACATTCAGCCGATGGGACGAGAATTAGCCAAAGGCCTAAGATATTTAATTGATCATGTGTCCAAAAATTTGCGTGCCTTGAATAGTTTGGGCCAGCCCACAGACAAGTGGGATACTTTAATTATACACATGGTCTCAGCGAAGCTCGACAGTAGCACTAATTTTAAATGGGAGGAATACAAAAATAGTTTTGAGGAGATTCCTTCACTCACTGACTTTTTTAAATTTATAAAGGGTCGCGCCGATATTTTAGAATCGGTCCAGCGAAGTAAGTCGGAGAAGGTCGCTCTCAATGCAAAATATGATTTCTCTAATTCACGAAAGTCACCCGCGAAATCGTTTCAAATTTCAGCCGCTCCCGCCGACGCCGGTGCCTCTGCCATTACTGCCTCGTGTGTCTTCTGTGACGGGGAGCATCGTATCTACGATTGTTCGTCGTTTCTGTCCAAGTCCGTCGATAATAGGATTTCTGAGGCGGTAAAGTTGAAACTTTGTTTAAATTGTTTACGCAAGGGTCACCCTTCCCATCGCTGTAGGTTGGGCCCTTGCTCTAAGTGCAAAAAACGTCATAATACACTGTTGCATAGGGAGTATCCTCAGGCTACAAATCTCTCATTAGATCCGCCACCGAAATCGGAACCTCAGGTTACGACCGGCATGGCGACCTTTAACAATAATCACATTTTACTGTCTACGGCGCTTATAAATGTGTGTAATCCCGATACCGGCGCTTGTTTAACCGTTAGATGTCTTTTAGATAGCGGAAGTCAAACTTCTTTGATCACTTCTAGCTTGAAACAACAGCTGCAGTTGACTTCTCAGCCTAATAACACAAGCGTAGTCGGTGTAGGTAATATTCCAATAACAGGTATGCCTGAGCGTTGTAGTATTGTAATCAAATCAAGACATGACAACAGTCTTAACTTAAATGTGTCATGCTTGGTACTACCGTCTATCACCGGCGATATGCCGCACAAATATATTGATGTTTCGCGATTAAAAATTCCCCGTAACATCAAACTCGCAGATCCCCATTTTAATCAGCCCGCATCTATTAATATTCTAATCGGCGCTGATATTTTTTGGCATTTAATTGGGTCCGAGCAGATTACGTTAGGTAATAATTTACCCATTGTGCGCGAGTCAAGACTTGGCTGGATACTAGCAGGTCCTATATATGATAAAACTTTTTCTAAACAAAATTCATTTAATTCATTTATTCAATGCAATCATATTTCAACGCATAATAATTTAGATGAGTTAATGACGAAGTTTTGGCAGCTAGAACAGATTCCTCAGTCTACTCAACAGCACACCGACATAAATGCTGAATGTGAACAACATTTTGTCACTCATACATACCGCGACAAGGACGGCCGCTTTTGTGTGCGCCTTCCATTGATAACTGAGCCCGACTGCTTAGGCGACTCGTATCGATTGGCTAAAAAACGCTTTATTGGTTTAGAAAAGCGATTTAAGAGAAACCCAGAACTTAAGAAAATGTATAATGAATTCATTGACGAGTATGCCGAGTTAGGCCATCTTTCTGAGTCTAAGTTTCGACGCCCTAGCATTGCATTTTTTGTGCCGCATCACCCAGTACTCAAACCCACTAGTGAGTCAACAAAACTTCGCGTTGTATTCAATGGCAGTGCTTCTACATCTTCTGGTTATTCAATTAATGACCTCCAGATGATTGGACCATGCATACAAGATTCTCTTTTTAACATATTGCTCAGATTTAGGACATATAGATACGTTCTAACTGGTGACGTCACAAAAATGTACAGACAAGTATTAATACAAGAGTGTGACCGTGATTTACAATTAGTCTTATGGCGTAACAATGAGAATGAGCGATTAAAAACATTAAGACTCAATACAGTTACTTATGGCTATTCAAGTGCTAGTTTTTTGAGTACTCGTTGTTTATGGCAGTTGGGTGAGGATTGCGCAGACTTAAACATTAAAAATATTATCCAAAACGATTTTCTGGTCGATGACTTGCTTACGGGAGCGGATTCAGAGTCTACTTTATTATACATAAAAAAATCTATTGAGAAATGTTTGTCAACTGGTTGTTTTCCCTTGCGTAAGTTTCGTTCTAACTCGTCCTTAGTTTTAAACGACAGTCAAAATACTGATACCCAAAGTAGCCTTATACTTAGTTCCTCTTCACACACACTCGGAGTGGGCTGGGATTCTGAAGCTGATGTCATACATTTCCCCACTCAGTATTCGCCAAGAAACGATGGTCCCACTAAACGATCAATTTTGTCCGATTCGTGTAAAATTTTCGATCCCTTAGGTCTCTTAAGCTTGTTAACTATAGTGCCAAAAATATTAATACAAAGGCTATGGCTTGCCAAAATTAACTGGGATCAACCCGTGCCTGAGGATATCAAGAAATCCTGGCAACAGTTTGTATATGGGTTGACATCAATTAAAACGCTCCGTATACCTAGATACGTGCTATGCGACTCAGTTGCTTCTATAGAATTACATTGTTTTTGTGACAGTAGCAACGACGCGTACGCAGCCTGTGTTTACTTAAAGTCGACAAACAATCAAGGCGGCGTCACTGTCCGGCTCCTTTGTGCGAAGGCGCGCGTGAGTCCCGTCGCGCCGACGACCATACCACGACTGGAGCTTTGCGCTGCAGTACTGGGCGCTCAGCTCACTGCCGCGGTCGTCCGCACGCTTCGTTGTAACATAACGCGATCCTACTATTGGACTGATTCATCGATCGTTTTAGCGTGGCTAAACACTAGTCATACTAAATTAAAAACGTTTGTATCTAACAGAGTAGCAACCATTTTAGAGTTAACCGAAGGTTCGGAGTGGCGACACGTCCCCACTGCGCTAAACCCCGCGGATTGTGCTTCTCGCGGTGTTGACGCGCACAAATTAAATAATCTAGATGTTTGGTGGAACGGTCCCTCATTTTTGTACGAATCTAAAAATAATTGGCCTCAATTGAGCACTAACAATATTAAAATTGAAGAAATTCCTGAATTAAAGATTAATTTTACATTAGTTGAGCAGAATCAGACAAGCGTAAATTTAATTGATTTTGATAAATATTCTAAGCTAAAAACCATACAACGTATTTTTGCATACTTATTAAGGTTCGTACATAACTGCCGATATCCTGACAACAAATGTTTAGGTGTTTTGCAGCCTGAGGAACTAGAATCATCATTCAAACATTTAATAAAATTATCTCAAGCTGATAGTTTTCCATTAGAATTAAATATTCTTCGCAATAAGCAAAGTCTAAATTCGAAAAATTACCTGCTGCCCTTAAATCCCTTTTTAGATTACGAAGGTATTCTACGCGTGGGTGGTCGGCTTAATTCATCGTTTTATTCTTTCGAAAAGTGCCATCCCATGCTTTTACTGTCCAAGCATAGACTCACGCGACTACTTTTTCAGCAGGAGCATCTGCGACTTCTACATGCTGGCCCCCAACTACTACTTGCTTCAATCAGGGAGTTCGTGTGGGCTGTCGGCGGGCGCAACCTAGCGCGTACAGTTTCGCGACAGTGCGTTACGTGCCGTCGTTTCGCTGCTCGCACCGCCACTCCACTCATGGGTGCGCTGCCTTCAGAGCGCGTAACACCTGATTACCCATTTATTAGTGTCGGTGTCGACTTCGCTGGACCATTTTTTATAGTTGATAGGAAGGGTAGGGGATGTAAAATTACCAAATGTTATTTAGCTATTTTTGTTTGTACTAGATTTAAGTGTATTCATTTAGAAGCCGTCAGTCAGCTTTCAAAGGAAGCTTTTATTTTATCCCTACGCCGCTTTATATCCAGACGAGGAAAGCCACGCGAGATCGTCTGTGATAACGGCCGCAATTTTGTTGCAGCTGCCAAAGAAATTAGCGATTTTATAACTACAAATTCTTCTTCTATCACTTCTTTCGCATCCGGTGAGGGTATTAAATTTAAATTCCAGCCGGCTTATGCTCCACATTTCGGCGGTCTATTTGAGGCAGGAGTTAAGTCCGCGAAATTCCATATAAGGCGTATTTTAGGTAATTCTCATCTTACCTTCGAGGAATTAGCAACCTTATTTAGTCAAGTAGAGGCTATCCTGAACAGTCGTCCCTTATGTCCTATCTCATCCTCTCCTCATGACTTCCAACCTTTGACTCCAGGTCACTTCCTCATTGGCCGTGCCTTGATGTCTCTGCCATCGCCTTCCTTGGCGGGCCTTAACGAAGCCAGATTAGATCGGTTTCAGAGACTCGAATCCATGAGGCAGCATTTTTGGAAACGCTGGCAGTTGGAGTACATTGGAGAGCTACAGCAACGGAGCAAGTGGCGCGTTCCTAACAGATGTCTTCAAGTGGGCGACTTGGTCCTCGTCAAGGAAGAGAATGCACCTCCTCTACACTGGCGCCTTGGGCGTATTATAAAGCTATTTCCTGGAGCAGACGGGATTTCTCGTGTAGCCGATGTTGCTACGATTACCGGCACTTATAGGCGAGGTATCAAGTACCTCTGCCCTTTACTGGATGAACCAGAAACACCGTTGAACACCTGAGTCTTCAAGGGCCCCCAGTATGTTCGCGCCGTGTGTTGTCTACGTCGCGAACGGACCGCCAACCGGTTCCCAACACTCGTGGCGGCGCGCCGTGCGCCCCACCTTTTTTATTCATTCGCACACCTACTATTGCGCGCGACGTCGTCTATAATTTTAACGCACCTATCATTATATTGTAATGTTTTAATATTGCAAATATTGCATTAAAAGTATTGTGGAAGAGCAGTAGCTGTATTTTTTATTATCAAGACCCCAATACGCAACAGTACATAACTTAAAAAGTATAATAAAATCCTTAAAGTAGGAACGATTTATTGATAACGACACATATAATATTCTAAACAAAAATGTGTATCAGCAGATTTATTTAATAATATGTATAAGAAGCATAAAAGCAAAAATAAAATCTTGCCAAAGTATTCTAACGAACTCAAGAAGTTCTGTTTGACTTTGAACTTTTATTCACCATCTGCATACAAATACGTCAGAAGTAAATTTAGCACATGTTTGCCCCATTCCAAAACATTAGCAAAATGGTACCGCAACACCGATGGTACTCCAGGCTTTACTGAAGAAGCGTTCATGTTATTAAAATTAAAAGCTGATAAAGGAAATGTTATTTGCGCGCTGATCGCAGATGAAATGGCTATACATCAGCAGAGTATGTGGGACCGCAATCAAAATCACGGTTGTGTGGATATAGGTACTAGCGTACATGACACTCCTATATTAGCACCAGAAGCATATAGGTATGTTGCTATTGGTGTGCTTAACTGAGCACTGGAAACTGCCAGTACGGTATTTTTAGTACATGGCCTGACAGGATCCCAAAAAGCAAACTTGATATCGCTTTGCCAATGAATACAATTTTTTACATAATAGAAGCGTATTTCTTAAGGATGTCGTGTGCCGATTAAAGTTGGCGTATTGACGGTTGTCAGTGTAGTACGTAGTTGGCGCTGTTGGCGGCGCTGGCGTCATTCTCCGTCTTTCTTGCTCTCGTAGTTAAGTGACACAGGCGAAACTTTCGACTCTCTTGCACTCGTAGAGTCAGCTGTCACAGCGCGACTGCCATGCCGCCAAGCGGCAATATGGGTCACACTGGTCACAGAAAGTTTGTCTTAAAAGCGCCAATAAGAAATACATCTCTATCAATAAATATCTATGCTCTATGGCTTTGCCTAACAAAATGTCATGAAGCAGGTGTACGTGTAGTATTTATAACGTTCGATGGACATCCTTCAAATATCGCCGCGATGGAAATATTAGGTTGTCGAATAAAAGATTTAAAAGTTTGAAAACTACCTATAAACATCCGTCTTCAAATGACGATGTGGCTGTTTTCCTCGACCCTGTACATATGTGCAAATTAATCAGAAACCATTTCCAAAGTAAAAAATATTTTCTAGATGATGAAGAAAATGAACTTAATTGGATTTTTTTTGAAAACTTAACGAGTTGCAAGAAAAAGAAGGCCTCCACTTAGCCAACAAAATAACAAAACGTCATTTAGAATTTTGCAATAATATTATGAAAGTTAAGTTGGCCTCGCAATTGCTAAGCAGGAGCGTTGCAATTGCCTTGAAATTCTGCAGAGAAGATTTATATTTACCGGAATTTAAAAGGTGAAGCAGTAGCAGTAGTGAAGCAACGGAGAAGTTTATTTTACTATGGAATAATTTATTTGATATATTTAATACCAGAGATTTAAAACAACATGGATTTAGTCACCCGATAAATAATGATAGATAGATAGATAGATTAATACTTTATTGTACACCAGTATACAAACGGAATTACAATAGTAAAATAAACTTAAGACTAGTTGTACAAAAGGGCGGTCTTATCGCAAAATGCGATCTCTTCCAGACAACCTAGTTTGGAAAAGGTATTTAATAAAAATGCAATTGTGTTGGTCACGGTGTACATAGTGGAATAGTGTCTTAATGGGTAGATAAAAGGATCGGACAAATTACCTATGTCAATACAACTATACATATGAGTATAAAACATAGAATACGTATATATTGTACATACAATACAAAATAATAAGTTATAACAAACCAATACTTATATACAATAAATAAATAAACTAGATATTTTACATACATATATATGCAAATAAACTATAATATATACCTATAAATATATACATATATCATATATACAGTCATGGTAATTGTGACAAATAATGATTCGTGACTAGATTATTATTAGAGCCCGTCTGATAGATTCGGGCAACGCATTCCACAATCGTACAGCTTGAACTGTGAAGGATTTTTGGATGAAAACTGTAGAATGCGTCGGGACTTTCAATTTAAGATTTTCTGATGATCTCAAGCACCTTGAATGTGTGTCATGAAGATATTCGAGCCGTCGTTTAAGATAAAAGGGAAATGATGGATTGAATAATATATTATAAAGAAGGCAAAGGATGTGAGTATTCCGTCGAAGGCGGATAGGCAGCCATTTGAGCTTGTTATGAAATTCAGAAATGTGGTCATATTTACGTAAGCCATATATGAACCTTATGCAGAAGTTTTGGAAATGAAAATAAAGTGAATATTTTAAATTATTTAGAACATGCGAAACAATATATAATAAACTTAAGTATAAAGTCCGCCAGGAAACGGTCTTTTATAGAACACAACCATAAAAAGAAAATCATTATTAAAAGTTATAAGCCTGTTTTAAGTACTCAAGCAAATACTGGATTTTTAGGAATGTTAGCGTGCATTGAAAGTCTCAAACATATAACTAATCTCTTAGATGAAGCTTACTGAAATTCGTTTCAACCTACAAGTTGACTCAGGATCACATCGAATTATTGTTCGGTGCAATCAGAATGCATGGCGGCTTTAATGATAATTCGAATGCTAAACAATTAAAAGGCATATATAGAAAACTACTGTGTCACTTAGAATTGAAAACAAGTGATACTGGTAATTGTATTCCGCTACAACATATTGCTGTGATAAATTGCACCTCAGCCCTTAAATGCATAAATACCACTACCATGTATGAACGTTTTGAAGAAGATGATTCAGAACTATTGATTGCACTAGAATCAGCTAAAGATGATTTTGATCTGATCACGGAATTCTTCGATGTACCGTAGGTATATGACGAATTTTAAAAATCATGTTGTTAGTTATATTGCCGGTTCTGTTGTGAAGGCTTTGGCAAAAAAAATTAAATGCGTTAATTGTATCGATAATTTAACTGCAAATAATCGTAGCTGGTTTCATAAATTTGGGACATTAAAAGATGGAGGTGGATTATCATATGCCTCTGAAGACGTTTTTTTAATATGCATGGTTTTAGAATCCATTGTACAGTAAAGTCAAATTTAATTTATAAAAAAAATGTTATTGATGTCATGAAATAATTCATAGGGACGGATCCTAGACAATATTTTGACTTTGACGCAAGCCATGTTGATGGTGCTATACATCAAATTAATTTGATTTGACTAGTGGTTGAGAAATATTTAGAAATTCGTCTGCAATATATTTCGAAAAGAGAAAAGTTGCAAATAAGTGTAAATTCCAAAAGGCAAATGTATCGGAAACTTGTACAAGTTAGTGAAATGTGAACTCTTAGACATGCAGGTCTCCTCACGATGTTTCCTTCACCGATAGGCAAGCGATAATTTACAATTCAATACGCACTTAATTCCGAAAAGTCATGGGTGCGTGCCGTGGATTCGAACCCGAGACCCTCTGCGTAGCAGTCTGTCGGTCTCTCCACTCAGCTATCGCTCCTGCCTTTAGTGAAGCCAAACTAGTTATATGTTAAGATCGTTAGGCCAGAAAACCTCAGTTTCAGAACCTGTTCCCAGATTTTCAGAGAATGGAGGAGAGGTTTTTTACTCTATAGTTTGAACAGGACTGGGTATCTCTCTTTTGTTTTTGGCTTCTGAACAACAACTTTGAGGAGCATGAGCCGCTATTATTTATATTCAGTGGAGCTTGTCCGTCTATTGCGAGTTTTATAAACGTGATGCGGTCCGTGCGCCGCACCACGTTTACTGAAATAAAGTGTAATGTAATTTTTAATTATTAATAATAAATTTCATTAACCTGAGAACCTAAGAATGTGTATATGACATATAAATAAAACAATCATATCACATCGTGATATGATTGTTTTACTTGACTGTACGGTTGACGTAAAGCGGTCGCCTCGCCGCTTGACACTGCGCTGAGTGTTGTGCGTTCGATTCCCACACGAGACAACATGACATTGACATTCACAAATTGTTGTTTCGAGTCTGGGTGTTCATTGTGTCCGTCGGTTGTATGTTTGTAAAGTCGCGTCCAGCGACACAGGATTTATTCCTAGTGCGTTGCATCCGAGACTTACACGCCTTTAAGCACGGGGTCTACTATACTAACTGGGGGTCGAACCAGATACGACATTATGCATTAGCTGTTCCTCAGAGCGGCTGCCGTCTGTCATAAAGTGATAGCGATAACCCATGGTTTAGATTTAGACCAGTATTCGTTTAACTGAAGGGACTGACTCTCTATAACAACTGTCAAGGATGTTTATGACAGCTGGTATAACGTGCTCCTCGAGACAACTAAACGACAACTTACTACGCAACTTACTACGCACTATTGCTTGCTCCGCAAGCAATAGTGCGTAGTAAGTTGTTAACAACTTAGGGCCTATGCAAACCACGTTTTTTAAACGCGCCGTCGACGCGCGTTTGTAGCGATACAGACGCGATACGCACGCAAGTCAGACGCAGCCTGTAGACCTTTGCACACCTGTATAAATTCAAACGCGCGTGTGTAGCGATACAGACGCGATGCACACGCACGTGTGTAGCGATACAGACGCGATGCACACGCGCGTGTTTTGCGATACAGACGCTCTCAGATTATAGAACAAGAATCAGATGGAGCGTGCGGAACAGTTGCGTGAGGCCACTAAAGCAAATACAAATTGAAAAGCAAATACAAATCCGGCTCAGTGCGAAACGAAGCATCGTACAGTTCACGCGCCCCGATCAACTCAACTTTTAAATTCATAAAATGCCGTCATGCGTTTTTAAACATTGTAGGTAAAAGTTGTTTCCAAAAGCAAAAACAAAAAGATAGAATATCTTTTCACAGTTATCTAGGGATTATTTGACTGTTTCATAATTTTATTTCGATAAAATTCGTATTTCTGACTAGTCCAACCTCTCTGTATTTCTGCAAAAAATGTGTAAGTGTTGCCAGTTTACGTCGACGCCGTTTTCCCTGTATTATGGAAAATGCATTTGTCAATTGATTTATGTAATCTTAATATATAAAATTCTTGCGTTACTGGCTGACTGACAGACACGCTACAGCCGAAACTATTGGGCGCAGGAAGCTGAAATTTGGCATGTATGTTCCTTGGGGACCGTAGGGGTGCACTAAGAAGGGATTTCCCGAAATTCTCACGGGATCGGCCAAAACGGGTAAATTAAAAAAAATGCAGACGTAGCTGCTGGCGTCTACATTACATATATCTATATGTAATAAGAATTGTCATGTTAGTGAAAAATATATTAACATATAATAAAAGTATATTTTAGATATATCTTTATTAGCAAATATTGTTATAGGCTTTCCAATATGTATACATTGTTTTGGGTTCGATCCCTATACGATCTAAATATTCATGTACTTAATGTGTAGAAACAGAAATAATTCATTGCAGGCATTAATTTTTTTTAATAGCTTACGTTGTCCCACTCCTAGGCAAAGGCTTCCCCCAAATATTTCCAGGTATGCTTGCCGTACGTAATCTCAAGCCAGCTCTTGCGGTAGGCGTCTAGGTCATTTCGCCACCTGTTTCGTGGCCGGCCTCGGCGACGTCGTCTATCCTCTGGTACCCACAGTGTTGATACTCTTGCCTAACGAGCCTCGTACATACGGCTGACGCTGCTCGCCCAGTTCCATTTGAGACTGGCAGCCTTTCTTCCCACGTCTTTGATGTCTGTTCTAGAACGCAGCTCCGTGTGCCGTAACCTGTCTTTAAGTTTAAGATCCAGGATGCAGCGCTCTATGGCTCTTTGGCAGACCCTTAGGCGTGACCTGTGAAGCTGGGTAAGTGACCAGGTTTGAGAACCGTACGTTGGAATGGTCAGAATAAACAATCATATCCATGAGTTTGCGCTTCTAATATAATTTTTTTTTTAATAGTAAAATTAGTGTTGTCTACAAATCATAATATTTATACTTTAATGTGTACTTGACAAAATTTCGCCGGTTTATGAATACCTTTACAAGGGTGAGAGAAATGATCTATATTCACTTGTATAGTGTACGTCGCTTTCATTAATGTTCACTGTCTCTGGTGCATGAATATTATACGTAATGGAATCTCTTACACTTACACAGTAAATTATTCAAGACCGCAAACTAATGTCAGTATAATATAACATCCATATAAACATTACAAAACTATGCTCAAGGATCTTCACAAGAGGACTTTTTTTAAGTAGGTACTGAATTGTGATTAAAATGAAGTCAACGGAATAACAGTCCGTGTGGTGACGGATTAAGAATACGGAATGTCACCACCCCATTGATATGGGGTGATATACGTCGGCTCTTACGACACCCATGGGATGATTCCCATGGGTGTCGTAAGAGCCGACGGAGGGAGCATATTATGCAGAGAACAGCACTGTAAGAGAAGGAAAACTTGATACAAACCCTACATCAACCCATTTGGCCAGCGTGGTATAGTAGACCAATTCCTCCTTTCAAAGGAGAGTCTTAGTCCAGCCGTGGACTGTTAAAGGCTGATGATGATGAGTAGGAGATTATTCATAATCTGGCAACTTTACAGGCACATAGACGCTCGGGTCCGTACAGTGCAGTCGCCAAATGTCACGCACACATAGCTGTCAACGTGCCTCACTTTGATGAATGCGCTCCATCTGCCTTTTGTTCTAATAATCTGAGCAAACGCTATACTAACGCGCCGGTGCGGCGCGTTTGTATCGATACAAACGACAACAAACTGCTCTGTAGGATAAAAGCGCGCCGTCGACGCGCGTTTTTGAAACACGCGTCGACGGCGCGTTTAAAAAACGTGGTTTGCATAGGCCCTTACTACGCACATATCTTTGAAAAGACAATAGTGCACGCGGGCACGCCGTAGATTCAAACTCGAAACCGTCTACATGGCTGTCTGTTAATATTGTCTATCGTTACTTGTGAGTTTTGGTGTCTACATGACTATTATCAGTAAATAAACCTTAGTAAAACTTAAAAGGTCAAATTGGTATACGTACTAAATAATGTGTAACTAACAATTGACGGCTAGAATGAAAATAGAATGCACTATTTTCTAAATAACTTATAACCTATAAGATTATTTTGAATACGTAATAATTTGCAAATATCATATTTAACAACCTATTTGGATACAACTAAATCATTGGATAATATACCCACCATTTTTTCGATGATGAAACCTGCGCCTAACCCATACACGAATAAATTGATGCTTTTAAATAGTTGTAAATTTTGTACCTACATTTATAACCAGTTACTTATCCAGTAGACCACAGTATAAAATATTTTCCTATTAATTCGGGTAACTGTTGAGAAGCTGACAACACGATTCTTCACGCATGCGTCTTGATGCTTTTGATTGACACACACTGTCATAATGAGTTGCCTCACATAACGACATATTTTTCTTAGGCAGTGCGGTGTCTAGTATAGCGAAGCGATACCAATCATTAGTCTATGTTTTTTGCATTTAAATAATAATACCCATACCTTAAAAGTAGCGTGATGTGAGTCGCATTTCTTATTATTAAGAATGGGTTTTTAATTACATGTTGCCTATTAATGACGTCACAAGAAAACTTTGGATAAATGCCGTTGGACGGCCTAGTTTGATTTGGCAGAAGTACCATCGTATTTGTTCACGTCATTTTGAGGACGATTGTTTTTTAAAGACAGAAAGCACCTGGCGTCGTTTAAAACCGAAGCCTGTGCCTACACTACGGACATTGTACACTTAAAGTTGACTAGTGGAAGATTAATAAAACGTTAGTTTTGCAGACATGAAAAATATAAATATGTTATCGGGTTACCATGCTATTTGACAGAAGACAGTGACATTCTACATTCAAAATAAAAAATCATATCCTAGTATAAAAGCACCACGAAGGTAAAGAAACATATCAGCCTAGAATAGAAAGAGGTTTCATATCGCTACTTCAACACCTTCTCTCGATGTATAGACCTAGCTGTTCTTGTAGGCTGATAAGCCTCGGCCTAGCCAGTGGCTTTGTGAAGAGATCTGCCAGCTGCTTCTCAGTGCTGATCCTATTCACCTTCAGATCTCCTGCAGTCACCAATTCTCGCACAAAGAAGTGGCGTATTCGAATGTGCTTAGTTCTTCTATGGAACTCAGGATTCTCAGCTAATCTCACAGCCGCTTCGTTATCAACATAGAGAACAGGTGAAGCCTCCATCTTCGTCATGCCTTGCATTAGACGAGCTAGCCAGATGCCTTCTTTCTCTGCCTCACTAGCTGCGACAATCACGTCTTCTGTAGTGGAAATAGCCACACTGGGTTGTCTCTGGCTCAACCATGACACGGCGCCTCCAGCATAAATGCATACAACTCCAGTAGTTGATCTCCCTGTTGTCAGATCTCCACCGTGATCTGCATCACTGTAACATTCCAGAACAACTCTTCTGTAATCCTTCTTATACAGAATTCCCATATCTGCAGTGTACTGTAAATATCTTAGCAAGCGCTTCAACCGAACACAATCCGTGTGAGTGTGGTTTTCCAATCTTCTAGATACTACACTGACAGGATATGCTATGTCAGACCTTGTACACACCATCAGATAAGCAACAGCACCTACTACTTGTCTATAGTTCTTCAGAAAGTAGTCATCAACCTTCTCTGCTTCCTGTGGTACAGGGTCCTTTACCATAGGAGTGCTTACTGGTTTGCAGTTTTCCATACCGAATCTCTTCAATATTTTCTTTACATAAGAATTCTGGTGTATTCTAATATCACCGCCTTCTCTAACTTCAACCTCCATACCCAAGTAATACGATACAGGTTTATAAGTCATCGCAAACTTCTTTTTCAATTCCTTAATGAATTCATCAATCAGTCCTTCATTTGAACCGGTTATAAGACCGTCGTCGACGTACAGAGCAACTAATAACTTCCTATTAGATCTCTCTCTCTCTTAAACAGGCAGGGGTCAGCTTCACTGACTTCAAAGTCAATTTCCTTGAAGTAGTTTATGATCGTCGTGTTCCAACATCGTGGAGCCTGTTTAAACCCATACAAGCTTTTCTTAAGCAAGCATACTCGTCCGCTACCATCATCATATCCTTCCGGTTGCCGCATGAATATCTCTTCCTCAGTCAACGAACCATATAAAAAGGCTGTACAGATGTCAAACTGACGTAGTGCCATCCCTTCATTAGCTGCTAAACTCAGCACCGCTCTAATAGTTGCCATCTTAGCTACGGGGCTAAAGGTCTGATCATAATCTTCCCCGTTCTTCTGTCTAAAACCTTTTACGACAAGACGTGCCTTATATTTATCTATTGAACCATCTGGGTTTAATTTCACTTTATACATCCATTAACAAGGTATTGCTTTTCGATTCTTAGGCAATTTCTCAAGAACCCACGTTCCATTTGCTTTTAAGGATCCAATCTCGCAATCCATAGCTTTGAACCAAAGTTCTTTATCTGGGCAATCTATAGCTTCCTTGTAAGTTCCTGGTTCGTAGTAACAATCATCGCTGGTATTGACATGAGAAAGGTAATCATTAATAATAATGTTACGAGCTGGGGTTCGACGATAAATTAAAACTGACTATGCCACTAAACTGTACTTTATTTTACACACTACAACACTTATTTCTCAACACTCATAAAAACACACTTATTTCACACTACTAGAAACACCACTAAACACTTCCGATTTACTTCCCTTCGCTTGATGATTATCGCTCCGATATTCAATTGTTACTGTCCTTTCTCGCCCGTCTGCGCGGTATTTATACCGGCCGGAACACATAACTAGTATTTTCGAGACGCATCATGAAAGTTCTGGTAGCTTGCGGTCATTCTAGTTTGTTCTATTTACAGCAACGCCATCTATTAGAGGATAGATGAAACAGCTTTAAACCACCGATACATATAATCTCATTTAGTTCTCCCATTCACCGATAGATGGCGTTATTTTCGATTATTCTCATTCGTAACACGGCCTCCCTCTTAAACGTGTTCGTCTCGAACATCGTTGGACCCATAGTAACGAGCCAACCGGTCCACATGAACTATCTTCGGTGCACCTCGCGACCCCATCTGGATTCGATAGGTGACGTCGTTCATCCTGGTAATTATGCGATATGGCCCTTCCCATCTGGCTTGTAACTTAGGCGATTTTCCTTTGCTTCGTACTGGGTTATGAAGCCACACCAATGATCCCTCATCGAAGCCTTTGTTGTTCGCCTTCCGATCGTAGCGAGTCTTCATCTTTTCAGATATCTGTTGTCCTGACTCCCTGATGTGCTCGTATATGTCGTTCATCTTGTTGCGTAGCTCGGTCGCGTAATCCGTTATATTGCGTGGAGATTCTGGTGGAATACCGGTGATTAAGTCTGCAGGTAAACGTAGTTCTCTAACGAAATTGGCAAAAGCTGGTGTTATTCCTGTGGTTTCGTGAACCGCACTGCGATATGACAGGAGAAACGGTTGGATGTGCTTATCCCAATCTCTTTGTTTGCTCTCCACGACCTTCGCCAGGTACCTTTCCAGTGATTGGTTAAATCGTTCAACCATGCCATCTGATTGCGGGTGATAAGCCGTGGTCCTGGTTTTATGTGCACCCATCACGCGACAAGTCTCCTTGAACACCTCAGATTCGAAGTTCCGGCCTTGATCGCTGTGGATTTCCAAAGGCACCCCGAACCGACAAAAGACTTCATGCACCAGCTTATCGGCCACTGTGGTAGCTTCTTGATTTGGGATTGCAAACACTTCAGGCCACTTCGTGAAGTAATCCATCACAACCAAGAAGTATTTGTTTCCGTCCTGGCTCTCCGGAAATGGTCCAGCGACATCCAATAACACAGAACAGAACTCCATCCTGGACAACCAAGCTTTCCCACTGTGCCCAATAACTCTTGGTGATAGGGCTCATTGCTGCGATATCACTCCATTTGGGCCTAGGAGCGTCTGATTTCTTCCATTCAAGAATCGGCTGTATATCCTTGTCGTCTTGCTGAGCACTCTGCAAAGCTTCTTTCCATTCGTCGCTCAGATCTGTCTTCAACATCCTCACTATTGCTGCCTGCTTTGCTTCCTGTCGGGTACAGTGCTGGCACTGGTCGGGACACGGCCTACGCGATAGGGCATCTGCATTACCATGGGACTTGCCGCTGCGATGTTGTATTACAAAATCAAACTCTTGCAGTAGTTCAATCCATCTAGCTACTTGTCCTTCTGGGTCCTTATAATTGAAGTAGCCATTTCAGCGCTGCATGGTCGGTTCGCAGGTGGAATTTACGGCCCAACAAGTATTTGTTGAAATGCTGCAATGTCTTTACTACACCCAAGAGTTACCGCCTAGTGACGCAGTAGTTTCTTTCGGGTTTGGATAAGGCCTTACTGAAGTATGCTATAACAACTTCTTGATCACCCTTCTTCTGTGACAGTACGCCGCCAATTCCGGTGTTACTGGCATCTGTGTCAACTATGAATTCATAATGGAAGGAAAGAGGAACCCACCACGCACCCTTGGATTGACCACCCCAACTATTGCAATAGAAAAAGGTTGACAACACCGAACTCCTCTAAAAGGGTAAGGGATATAGGAATGGTATGGGTTCCAGGAAGATACCTGACTTGCAGTATCCCGCTGTATGCGCCGACTATTCTTAAGAATAGTCGACGCATACAGCGGAACCCATAACATTCCTATATCCCTTATCCTTTTAGAGTTGGGGTGGTCAATCCGAGGGTGCGTGGTGGGTTCCTCTTTCCTTCCATTAGGTTACAATGGAGTTCCGCCAAGTAACGCCTAATTCAATCAACTATATGAATTCATGGTCATTGTCAGGGTAGCCTAGAATAGGTGCAGTACACAGATGTTCCTTGAGCTTCTGGAATGGAACGTCACAGCTCTCATTCCAACAGAACTGCACTCTGTCTTCGGTGAGCTTATGAAGAGGTCGAGCAATGTCAGCTTAGTTCTTCACAAACCGTCTATAGTACGAGCATAATCCGAGGAATGCTCTGACCTGCGTTTTGTTCTCTGGAACTGGCCATTCCTTCACGGCAATGATCTTATCCGGGTCCGTTTGAATACCGTTCTCCGAGACCACATGTCCAAGAAAGTTCACTTGCCGTCTGAATAACGCGTATTTCTTCGGACTTAGCTTCCAATTAGCTCCTCGTATCTTTGACAGCACTTGCTCCAAGTTTCGAAGGTGATCCTGGAAGGTGCGCCCCACGATGATGATGTCATCCAAGTAGACCAGACAGGCGTCTCCAATCAGTCCCATAAGCACTCGCTCCATCAGTCTCTCAAAAGTAGCCGAAGCGTTGCACAATCCAAAGGGCATGACGTTAAATTGCCACAATCCTTTGCCTGTGAAGAATGCCGTCTTCTCTTTGTCTCGAGGATCTATTTCCACCTGCCAGTAGCCACTTTTTAGGTCTAAGGTAGAAAACCACTTCATCCCCGTCAGCGTATCCAGTGTGTCATCGATCCCTGGCAGTGGGTAGCTGTCCTTCTTTGTGATGTCATTTAATCGGCGGTAGTCTACACAGAAGCGCATGCTGCCATCCTTCTTCTTAACTAACACCACCGGAGAGCACCACGGGCTGGACGAAGGCTCGATTACGCCTTCTTTCACCATACTGTCGATCATAGCTTCCACTTCATGTTCCCGTGCCACTGGCACACGTCTTGGTCGCTGGCGAATCGGTGCTTCACTTCCCGTGTTTATTTGTGCTGGACTAGTGCTGTCTTCCCTATGTCGGCATCACTGGTCGAGAAAATATCGGCGAACCGGTTTAACATCTTCTTAGCCTTGGTCTTCTCTTCTTCTGACAGGGTACTTTTGCAGTCCTCCAAAAGTGAAGACACGTCGAATCGTGCACCCTGAACCTTGGCGCTGGTAGGTTGCTCTTGACATCTACGCATCCAAGCCGCTCCTTCATAGGTGCCCAATTCCGTCCCTTTCTTGAGCGACACTTCCTTGTCACTTGCATTCAGTGCGCGTACTGATGAAACTTTGGTACCCCTTACCAAGGTTCGTGCAATCTTCCACGAGGCCTCTTTCTCTAGGCCTTCGATTAGTACGCAGCGGTTCCCTCGACCAGAATTACCTGGTAAACAAACTGGTAAAACCGTTTCCGACCGCGGGTGAAGAATGACATTCTTCAGGCAGTACACTTTTCCTGAAGTTGCACCTTCCATGAAGACTTCTTCCGAGCCACACTTCAAGACTCCCTGGTTAACATCGATCTCGCAGCGACATTTCCGCATGAAGTCTAGGCCAAAT
Organism: Euclidia mi; assembly: GCA_944739405.2. Taxonomy (NCBI): domain Eukaryota; kingdom Metazoa; phylum Arthropoda; class Insecta; order Lepidoptera; family Erebidae; genus Euclidia; species Euclidia mi. The sequence goes on along the minus strand of OX123194.2, from coordinate 32,542,496 downwards.
ATGCAGTCATCCACTATATCGGCCACGATGACTTTGTGACGGTAAACTTTGTTGCCTAGCTTCAGATCCACCTCCATTTCACCCCGGAAGGTTATGTGCTGACCGGTAGCTGTCCTGAAGCAGCCCCGAAGAACCCGTCTTGTCAGATGGAAATCGACGGCTGTCCGAGAAGCACCCGTGACTAATGTCAGCTTGCATGGTGTTCTGTTAATTTCGCCTTCGATGATCAGGCTGTTCCCGTCACATGATTGCGAGATCGAGATACTTGGGGCTCTTCCATTACCAGCCAGCACCCGCCGCGCAGTCCTGGCTTCTACGCGTTTCCCTGCTCTCGCTGCCTGGCAGGCACATCAGGTGACCCCTTTGGTGGAGACAGGGTGTCACCATACTGCCTACGCTTTGGGTAGCTCAAGCGGATATGGTCTCTTTCTCTGCAGTTGTAGCACCGAGGTGACGACACAACTTCCCTGATGAGGTGACCTCGATCGTCGCGTCGCACTGCTTCGACCTCCAAAGCGTGGGCTACGGCGTCCTTGAGGTCTTTGAAGTGCCCAAGCCTCACTGCTGCTCTTACTTCCAGGTCCCGGATCCCATCCGTAAACGCCTGTACAAGGTTCCCGTCAGTAAGCGTAGGCGACGACTGGTATGCCTTCCTGACCAGCTTTTCCACCTTCAGAGCCCACTGCTGCAGAGTTTCTCCGGTGCGCTGTGTCCTGTCCTTCAGCTGAGCACGATAAACGTGTTTGAGGTGCGCGTCACAGTATCTCGCCTCCAGCGCCTCCAGAAGCTTCTCGTAGGTGACGTCTTGTCCGAGTGCCTCCAACACTGTCAAGGCACTGTCGCGAAGGCCCAAGGTTAGGGCGGTTAAGGCCTGTTCTTTGGTTCACCCATTCGATCGCATCACAGCCTCGAACTGGATCTTGTATGCAGACCATGATGACGAGCCATCAAATGGTGGAACCTTAAATCCACGAGGTGAGGGCGCTACAGCCGCTGGTGTCACTTCGAGCCCACGCAATTTCTTCTCCACTTCAGCAACACAGGTCTCGTGGTGGTCATGTACACGTTTCTCAATAGAGGCGACGCGAGTCTCCAGCTTGTCGTGTACGAGCATCTCTACGTCGCTGATACGGGCCTCGTGCTGCTGAAGTTCCTCCTTGACCGTCTTCAGGTCCTTCCCTACAGCGGCGCTAAGGTCCTTCATGAGCACCAGCTGTTCCTCCAGACGGCGGGCGTGCTCCTCCTTGTCGCGCTGCAGCTGTTCCTCTAGTCGGCGCGCGTACTCATCTTGACGGCGAGCCTGCTCCTGTTGACGGCGGTCCTGCTCCTCTTGACGGCGGTCCTGCTCCTCTTGTTGGCGAGCCTGCTCCTCCTTGTCGCGCTGAACCTCTTCCTCCAGGCAGCGTGCGTGCTCCTCTTGACGGCGAGCCTGCTCCTCCTGACGGCGAGCCTGCTCCTCCTGACGGCGGGCCTGCTCCTACATGAACGCCATCAGAGCCGCGATGTCGGGCACCGTGACGGAGTGTGAGGCGCTTGCAGGCTCCACTGCAGCCACGGAGTCGCCTGGTCCACCAGACGATGGAGAAGGAACGTCTCCGAAGCGTCTCTGGTCCAGGTCTTGCTGGCGCTGGTTCCTGGTACGCACTCCTTCAGTTTCTTCTTTCGGCATAACCGGCATAATTTATCCCTTTCTTCTGACACCAATTTGTTACGAGCTGGGGTTCGACGATAAATTAAAACTGACTATGCCACTAAACTGTACTTTATTTTACACACTACAACACTTATTTCTCAACACTCATAAAAACACACTTATTTCACACTACTAGAAACACCACTAAACACTTCCGACTTACTTCCCTTCGCTTGATGATTATCGCTCCGATATTCAATTGTTACTGTCCTTTCTCGCCCGTCTGCGCGGTATTTATACCGGCCGGAACACATAACTAGTATTTTCGAGACGCATCATGAAAGTTCTGGTAGCTTGCGGTCATTCTAGTTTGTTCTATTTACAGCAACGCCATCTATTAGAGGATAGATGAAACAGCTTTAAACCACCGATACATCTAATCTCATCTAGTTCTCCCATTCACCGATAGATGGCGTTATTTTCAATTATTGTCATTCGTAACAATAATAATAATAATCTGTTCGCCGAAACAGAAGGTTCTGTCTTTGCGATTATGGACGAGGGTGTCATGACGAATAACTACCGGAAGTATATCCTGAGGGATGGGACGGTTGACATATGTCGGGCATGTCACCAGCCTGGTGAATCTCTCAGACATATAGTATCTGGTTGTTCTCGTCTTGCCAACAGCGAATATTTGCACAGGCACAACCAAGTAGCTAGGATCATCCATCAGCAACTTGCCTTAAAGTACAATCTTGTAGACTCCGAGATACCGTACTACAGGTATGTGCCCAACCCAGTTCTTGAAAATAGTCGTGCACCAGCCACCATGCATTGGGATCGATCTATCATTACTGATAGAACTATTGTGGCTAACAAGCCAGATATAGTAGTGATAGATCGATCTAAGCGCCTTGCAATGATCATCGATGTCACCATTCCCCTGACGAGAATCTCGTGAAAGTCGAGCAAGATAAACAAATAAAATATTTGGATTTGGCTCACGAGATTGTCGACATGTGGGCTGTGGACTCGGCGATCATTGTACCGATAGTCGTGTCAGTTAATGGTCTCATTGCGAAGAGCCTCGATCACCACCTCAAGAGGCTCGCGTTAGACGGTTGGATTAAGTCCTCTATACAGAAGGCAGTATTGCTGGGCACGGCTCGTAACTGTCGCTATATTTAAGCCATAAAAGTAAACAACTAAAATATTGAATTTGTAGTTTTTGCTGTCGACGCCTGACAGTGATTTGCAAAGACTTGCCAGACAGACAGTACTAAAAAAATCACGTGTTTACTTGTTCGTTTTAGCCATAAAATCTATTGACAAAAAGTATTCATAAACTAATGAGCGACGCGTTGCGATGCGATGCTAAGAAACTGTCACTTAGATTATGTATTGTACGAATTATACCAGATTGGCTAATGCGGCACGGCAGGCTTTGGCAATTTGTTTGCGTCGCATCATATCACGTTGCTTGCTATCGCTAACGTTGGACACTGCTCGATTTTATTAGACTTGTAGGTAATCAGACTGCCACGCCGAAGCTTGCGGGTTTGATTCCCGCTCAAGTCAAACATTTGTGTGCATGAATATGGATGTTTGTCTTGGTCTGGATGGTACTATATATATGTCGCGTCGTGGGTGGCCGAGTTGCGAAGCATCGGGTCTTCTTCACGTTCCGACATAGTTTTCAGATAATGCGGGCACTGTTGTGGGTACTCGAGCAAAAGATAATTTAGCTTCAATCAAAATAGCTTTATTATAATTTTACTTAACAACTTGAAACTAGAAACAAACACGTGCGCTGGTACTGAGCGTTCGCCAAGACTGTCCGAACTAAAGTGTGCGCACTCGGTCGCCCCGCCACCAGTCTTCCCGGCATCCCCTCTACCGACGATCGTGTCCAAGCGGTAGTGCGCGCTTGCGTTTCCGTTTACGATGTTGATGGTTTACGAAGCTTGTTACTAGATGGCGCTGACTGTCGCATCAAAGCGCCATCAATCCACGACATATATTATGTAATATATTTACAAAAAAGTATATATGCATGTTTATCGATTGTAGAGTACCCGTAGTACAAGATATGCTTAGTTTGGGACCAGATGATGTTGTGTGAATGTGGAAGAATACTATATTTTATGGTAGAACATTATGTAGCGGACTACAAGGCAAGACGTCTTTGATCAGTCAGGATAGCACTAATATGATAAATAATATAGAAGTTGGTAGATTAATTAAAATCGTTGTAATTATTATATTTTATTAATATGTTCAAACTAAAATTACACACGTTTTGTTTAGCTTAGGATAAATAATTCTACCGGGTATGCAATGTCCGGGCATAAATGTAATGTAGGCACAGCTTTCGGTTTTGAACGACCCCAGGTGCTTTCTGTCTTTAAAAAACAGTCTTTCTCAAAATGACGTGAACAAATACGATGGTACTTCTGCTAAATCAAACTAGGCCGTCCAACGGCATTTATCCAAAGTTTTCTTGCGACGTCATTAATAGGCAACCTGTAATAAAAAACACCTTCTTAATAATAAAAAATGCTACTCACATCCCTAATCCATCTACTATTTTATAGATGCAAAAATGTAAGCCTACACACACGCGCGTACACGGGAACACTTGGCTTTAGGTTAATAGACGCTTCTTTTAAGGTAGGTATCTAAGTAAATTATGTACATTGTACATTAAACTGCGCTTACTATCAAACGCGCGATAGAAAAATAGACCGCTGGACATCTTTGTTTATTGCCAACTTAGCAACCGCGGCTACCCGCTGTCGCTTCCAGCTACAATTTTACATTCATGTCCGATAGTTAGTTTCCGTATTTATCCCTCATTCAAAAAACATCGATATCTCCTTTCACTGTCAAATCCCATCACTAAGGCCATTAAATCAATAAATGTACAAAATATCAATTTGTGAGTTAAATTCATAACACATACGTATGCAAGCTGTTCCTTTGATTTGCAATACAATGATATTGTGTAAACTTAACACTCATTATAGCATTAATACGATAAAAGTAAAGAAATTTGTTGGAAAATGCCGACTCACTGCTAGAAGATAAAGTTTCTCCTGTTATTTCCGTTCCGAGAATAGCGGAATCCACATCCCGATATCACATACACGATGTGTATTAATTAATGAGTACACTATTTAATTATTTTAAGCTTACTTACTATTTAAATGCAAAAAGTTATTAAAAATGTAAACGCAAACGTCCAACAAATTTTACACTGATGACAGATCACAGCACGGCTATTTAGAGAATGTAGTCAAAGATATGAGTGTGTAAAGAGTCTATGCCTCTTTAAATGAGACGCGTAATTTGACGTTATGATTAACCAACTAAGAGGAACTGACATTACATGTTGCACGTTCGGTATATGGAAATTTATAGGGCATGTTCTCTCTAGTCTAAACCTAGTCCAACCTCTCTGGTCAGGCTTGACAGCAAAAACTACAATTTCAATATTTTAGTTGTTTACTTCTACCGCAGTGAACTGCTTTGACAACCCAGTAGGCGTGAGTGCAACCGACTGCCACGCCGAAGCTTGCGGGTACGATTCAGTTTTACTTTCATGTCCGATAGTTTGTTTCCGTATTTATCCTTTATTCAAAAAACATCGATATCTCCTTTCACTGTCAAATCCCATCACTCCTTAATGATGGGATTTGACAGCACGGCTATTTAGAGAATGCAGCCAAAGATATGAGTCTGTAAAGAGTCTATGCCTCTTTAAATGAGACGCGTAATATGATGACATTACATGTTGCATGTTCGGTATAAGGAAATATGGCGAGCATGTTCTCTCTAGTCTAAACGTCCAACCTCTCTGCACACTGGTCACAGAAAGTTTGTCTACAGAGCGCCCATAAGAAATGTGCCTCTATATAAATATCTATGCTCTATGCTAGTGCCAAAGAAATATAACCTTATTAAGTCATAGAAGTAACACTCAAAATAACAACAGCGGTTGCTATGATGGCACGGGCTGTTTCCGCAACTCCACGTCTTGGCGTGTATTTTGCGTGCGGGTGGGAATGGTGTCGTCATTCGAGCCACCCCAGCTCTTCGAGGAAGGCCAGCAAACTCTTGATGCGGCCCACGGCCTCCCTGAGGGTGCTGTATCTGCTCAGGTACTGCTGCCTGTACTGTGCGACCTCAGGGCAGTCGAGGAGCAGGTGGGCTGCCGTCTCGTCTGCTGCCATACAGGCCCTGCACAGCGGGCTGTCGGTGATACATGTGATATATATGTGAGTGAGTGAATGAGTGCGTGTGATTGTGTTGTGAGTGTATGTGCGTGTGTGTGTGTGAGTCTGTGTGCGTGTGTGTGTGCGTGTGTGCGTATGTTTGAATGTCTATCGTGTGATAGAGTACCAAATATATATAATTTTGCTAGGGTAACGTGGAAATATCTGTTTGTAGTTGACTGTACAGTACAGATTGCTTTTTTTTTCTTAATCATGCCGTGGCGATGAAAACATAAGTCACGGAAATGAAACAACTGGTCATGGCAATGAAACAAAGTTGTTTTACAAGGCATGGCAATGAAATTTTGTTTCATCGCCGCGTCTTTTTTTCATTGCCATAGCAAATTTTGCTCACGGAAACCACGCTAATGAGAGCTCGGCGATGAAAATCAAGACAAAAACATCAAGTAGCCAAAAATCTATTAATAATTCACAGTAATTAAGACGTCACAAATAAACATATAAGATAAATGGCATTCTATCGAAAACTTAATCAAGAGGACAAACTTATTCAAATAGAAGTTAGACCTGTCCACGGCGATAAAATTAAAAATGTCCAGTAATATAAAAATCGAATACTTACATTTATGGAGCAAAAACGCAGGCACGTATACACTTCGTTCCACGTCGAGCACCAAGCGACACTATTAAGCAACGTTTAGCGCACAGGGGTGGGGGACGCAAGTCCTTAGATAAAACAATATTCTTAAATATATTTAAGACACGGCGATGAAAGCTAGTTCTAGGACAAATGGATTTTTATTAACCATTCGTTGCATTGTTTAAATGTATGAATAAATGTATTCCGTAACAATACTTTAACTATTCACGTATCAAATAAAACTAGGTTTTTATACAAATAACCAACAGATTTTTATCAATATCGTATAATACACATCAAGGTGATGTGTGGACAAACACGGCAAAGAAAGATTTCGAGGTTTAATTTTTTTTTTTTGGAGTATCTATTATTCCTATTTAATTAAATATTTAGTGCTACTCATAGATTACTATTTCACCTAACCAGAAAAAAATATTAGAACATTATAACTATGTTTTACAATACCGATTTCATTGATGCCACGTAATTTTTGTTCCCGGGAAATTCACCTATACCTTCATTAGAAACAAGACAACTAGTAAGACAGTAAATAGAAACATAACAGAAAATTGTTGTATCATCTCCTTTGCTGCGTGATGAATGCGATTTACATCCCAATATGATGCAGGCCATAACGATTCAAAGCCGTATAAGTGAAACTGTAATTTCCATAATTCTAATGTCTGCACAACCAGTGTATCGGTATTCTAAATATTTAAAGTAGAACCAAATTATCAGACGTCACTGGTGTATGCTTTTATAGTCTGTAACTGCAGCAAAGCGTAGTATTCTATCATAATCCTGTACGCGTAGTCAACATACCTAGATTACGCGTACACCGGAACGCTTGGCTACTTTATAGGTAGGTATCTAAGTAAATTATGTAATTAAACTGCGCTTACTATCAAACACGTGATTGGACTACGTCTAGACTAGAGAGAACATGCTCGCTATATTTCCTTATACCGAACGTGCAACATGTAATGTCAGTTGGTCTTAGTTGGTTAATCATAACGTCAAATTACGCGTCTCATTAAAAGAGGAATAGATTCCTTACAGACTCATATCTTTGATTGCATTATCTAAATAGCCGTGCTGTCAAATCCCATTATTAAGGAGTAATGGGATTTGACAGTGAAATATCGATGTTTTTTGAATGAGGGATAAATACGGAAACAAACTATCGGACATGAATGTAAAATTGAATCGAACCCGCAAGCTTCGGCGTGGCAGTCGGTTACACTCACGCCAACTGGGATGTCAAAGTATAGCACTTCAGCAGTTCACTGCTGTACTAATAGGTACATAAAGGCGAATCATTTGCGCTGGCGGATCACAAATCGGATTACCTAACACTCTAAGAAAATCGAGTAGTGTCCAACGTAAGCGATAGCAAGCAACGTGATATGATGCGACGCAAACAAATTGCCAAAGCCTGCCGCATTTGCCAATCTGGTATAAATCGTACAATACATAATCTAAGTGACAGTTTCTTAGCACTGCGTCTGGTAAGTCTTTGCAAAGCACTGTCAGGCGTCGACAGCAAAATCTACAATTTCAATATTTTAGTTCTTTACTTCTACGGCTTAAATATATCGACACATACTAAAGTTAGACATTTGACCAAAAATATTTATCGATAAAACATCACTGTTACGAACAACACTCGTTTTCCTAACTCTATGTTTTGTCTACTGTCTGGCTACCACAAAACTGTTATAAGATCGTGCTGCTAAACCTATCGATAGCTCTTTCTATCATACTGCATGTGCCATTGGAAAGAAGATATCAATCATAGCAACCGCTGTTGTTATTTTGGTGTTACTTCTATGACTTAAGGCAGAGAGTTTGGACGTTTAGACTAGAGGGAACATGCTCGCCATATTTCCTTATACCGAACGTGCAACATGTAATGTCAGTTGGTCTTAGTTGGTTAAACATAACGTCAAATTACGCGTCTCATTTAAAGAGGCATAGACTCCTTACAGACTCATATCTTTGACTGCATTCTCTAAATAGCCGTGCTGTAAATCCCATCATTAAGGAGTGATGGGATTTGACAGTGAAAGGAGATATCGATGTTTTTTGAATGAGGGATAAATACGGAAACAAACTATCGGACATGAATGTAAAACTGAATCGTACCCGCAAGCTTCGGCGTGGCAGTCGGTTGCACTCACGCCAACTGGGTTGTCAAAGTAGTTCACTGCTGTACTAATATTTACATAAAGGCGAATCATTTGTGCTGGCGGATCACAAATCGGATTACCTACAACTCTAAAAAAATTGAGCAGTGTCAGGCCGGGCGCACTTCGCATTTTAGGTACAAACTTACAAGTACCTCGGCCGACCATGTCGACATGGTTGGATTTAGTAGGTTGCCGCGCTCCGCTCACATTAGACGTCACGCAACGAGTGCGACCGCTCCGTATTCTCACGCGCCGTGTTCATACACTGTTACATAAATTATATACTTAAACGCCGCCATTAACAACATAAATGTATCATCACAAGTCTAATGCAAAGTATTGCTTAATTAACTGTGTGTTGAAAGCGACTTGAAAATTTGATTTTATTTATATTACGAGAGCAACTTGAAAATTTGACATTTTGTTTGTTGAGATATCTCAACGAATATAGTGTCAAATTAAAGATCTAGTTCAAAAACCATTTTATCTGTTTGAATCATGTAAATCGGTCCACGCGTTTAGGAAATAACTAAGAATTTGTATAGTAAAAATGGAAACGACCAGTATTTTTGTGCTTTTGTTCTATTAGCTCAAATAGTGGGATAGGATACTTATAGGATAATTATTAATTATTAGGTACGTGGTCAAGTAGGTAGATAGACGATGAATAAATATAGTAGCAGCGCCAAGTCGACAACCCTAGCGCGACACTCCGCGTCAGACAGCGACAGCGTTATGTGTTATAAAATAACGGGAACTGTTAGGTTAATATCGCATTAGGCACTGAGTGTTTATGCGAGCTGTATTGAACTTTATTGCTTAGTACCAAGAGTCACAATTTCAATAAATTGGTTTGAAAAGTGAAGCTTCTGTACGTTAGTACTATTAATTATTCTGTGGCAGTGTCCAACGTAAGCGATAGCAAGCAACGTGATATGATGCGACGCACACAAATTGTCAAAGACTGCCGCATTAGCCAATCTTAATATATAAAATCCTTGCGTTACTGACTGACTGACAGACACGCTACAGCCGAAACTATTGGGCGCAGGAAGCTGAAATTTGGCATGTATGTTCCTTGGGGACCGTAGGGGTGCACTAAGAAGGGATTTCCCGAAATTCCCACGGGTTCGTCCAAAATGGGTAAATTTAAAAAATATGCAGGCATAGCTGCTGGCGTCCTCTAGTCTGGTATAATTCGTACAATACATAATCTAAGTGACAGTTTCTTAGCATCTTATAGCAACGCATCGCTCATTAGTTGAGTATGAATACTTTTTGTCAATAGATTTTTCGGGGGGATAGGCCTCGTTAGCGTTGGTCCGCAACCTATCTAGAGAAGGAAACCTCGAACAAACCCGGAATGGCAGGCTCCGTTAGGCACAAGTAGGGTACAACCTGAAATAAGTGGCAGTCTCCTGCAACCAATCTGGCTCTGCACGTATCGACTTGTCTTTCCTGCAGACTCAGCTAGTGCGGTCGAGTGGGTGGCGTAGGCTCTGGGCAAACCTACGTTTCCTTAAGTCGTCCCAGGCGACACAATGTCTGTGGAGAGTGTTCTTCACCCGTAGCAGCTCTGCTGCGCGGATAACAACACGAAGAGTGGCAGTTTACCGGTGATAAGTCTGCGCGTATGGACGTAAGTGCGGGCGCCAGGGGTCACTCTTGACAGTGGGAGGGTCCATCGCAGGCCCATTGTACAGCTACCGCCCGCTCAAGCCGGGCAGCCCCCGGCCAATAAGGTGCTGTTCCGTCCCGGTGCTGATTTGTTGCTTTAGGGTGTAGGCAAAAAGAGCTTTGCTAGACGATTGGTGCCGATATTTTAAAACACCTGGCAATACGAAAAAGAATACCCATAAAAAATCAATTCCACCACTCACCATGCGCCTAGCGACATGGAATGTTCGCACCATGAGGAGAGGCCTTCCGGACACCTGCGGAGGCTCTGGTTGCGCTGAAGAACTGCGCAAAACAGCCGTCATAGATGGGGAATTAAAACGGTTAAATGTTGCCATCTCAGCTCTCCAAGAGACAAGGCTCCCCGACGAAGGTTCTATACGCGAGCAAAACTACACCTTTTTCTGGAAAGGCAAAGAACACACGGCCAATCGGGAGTATGGGGTTGGCTTCGCTGTGCGTAAAGATCTTCTGCCTTCAATCGAAACACCTCAGGGAGTCTCGGAGCGAATAATGACATTACGTATGTCAAGTAAATGCGGCTTTGTTACTTTAATCTCAGCCTACGCCCCGACACTACAAGCCCCCGATGAGGCTAAAGACCAATTTTATACCCTCCTAGAACAGACCCTTCATAAAGTGCGACCAAGCGATCATCTTTACATCCTTGGTGATTTTAATGCTAGAATTGGTCATGACACAACTGCTTGGCCTGACTGCCTCGGTAACCATGGCATAGGTAAAATGAACGACAATGGTCAACGTCTGTTAGAGTTTTGTTCAAGTAACCTGCTGTGTGTTACTAATACCTATTTTAAAGGCAAACCATCCCATAAAGTATCATGGAAACACCCACGCTCGGGGCACTGGCATCAATTGGACCTGATACTAAGTAGAAAAAAAGACCTTAAAGAAACATTACATACACGGTCTTTCCAAAGTGCAGAATGTGACACGGATCATTCCTTAGTCATTGCAAGAGTAGCACTTTCCCACAAGAAGATTCATTCTTCAAAGTCACCTGGTAGAAAGAAACTGAACATCGCAATGACTAGCAACTCCGAAATGGTCCTGTCCTTTCAGCAGTTACTGCTCAAGGAGATTGACTCATGGGATCAAAATATGTCTTTGGAGGAAGAGTGGGTCCATATAAGGAAAGTCCTTACAGATAGCGCAATAAAAAACTTTGGCGTTTGTAAAACTAAATCTCACGACTGGTTTGCTGAAAACAGTCATGTACTTACGCCACTTCTCGATACAAAACGTCAAGCAGCCTTACGTTACCGGTTGAATCCGTGCTCTACTACACGCGAAGACCTCAGCAAAGCCAAAGCTGCATTACAGCGTAGCTCTCGCAGGCTTGCCAATGAGTACTGGAATCAGCTATGTCAAAACATCCAGACGTGCGCAGAGAAAGGTGACTTCAGTGGTCTTTATACTGGTATCAAAAAGGCTCTGGGACCCATGGTCAAAAAAACACCTATACTCAAAGACACTAATGGAACTGTCATCACTGATAGCCATAATCAGCTCCATAGGTGGGTAGAACACTATTCAGGGCTCTACTCACAACCAATCCATATCATGCCGGATGCATTACTGGCTATCCCTAAACTTGACGTCTGGACCGAGTTGGACGACCCGCCCACAATCGCAGAGTTTCTGGCTGCAGTTGCTCAATTGAAAGCAAAAAAGAGCCCAGGAGGTGATAACATCTACCCTGAAGTTGCTAAACTCCAGTGCGTTTCGCCTTTGTTGTATAATTTCTTTATAAAAGCCTGGAAATCTGGTGCTGTACCTCAGGATATGCGCAATGCAAATATTGTCACCTTATACAAAGGGAAAGGTGACCGTGGTGACTGTAATAATTACCGCGGCATATCCCTTTTGAGTGTTGTTGGAAAATTGTTCGGTAGAGTAATCCTCAACAAATTACATCACCTAGCAAACCGCGTGTATCCTGGGAGCCAGTGCGGATTTCGTCCAAATCGCTCCACAGTTGACATGATATTCTCACTTCGCCAGCTGCAGGAAAAATGCAGGGAGCAGAATACACCGCTATACATTGCTTTTATAGACCTGACTAAAGCGTTTGATACAGTGAGCAGAGAGGGCCTTTACAACTGCCTGGAACACGTCGGCTGTCCACCTATACTACTATCTTTAATCAGATCGCTCCACGAGGATATGCAAGGCAGTATTTTCTTCGATGGTCAGCTATCAGACCCTTTCTACATACGTGCTGGTGTCAGACAAGGATGTGTACTTGCGCCAACTCTGTTTGGCATTTTCTTTTCGCTACTTCTAAAAGTGGCATTCGGCTGCGATCAGCAGGGAGTTCATTTGCACACACGAGCCGATGGCAAATTGTACAACCTTGCGCTTCTAAAATCAAAACGGCATCGCAAGGACCTATATGTCAATAATCTTTTATTTGCAGACGATGCAGCTCTTGTAGCCAATTCTGTATACGAACTTCAGGTCCTCGTTGATCAGTTTTCTCGAGCCTGCCAACTGTTCTCGATGACCATCAATGCCAAAAAGACTGTAGTCTTATCGCAGGGTTGTACAGACCCACCATACATACTGCTGGGCGACACGCCTCTGGAGGTTGTCGAAAAATTCTGTTACTTGGGGTCGACTGTGTCGAACAATCTTTCACTAGATGTGGAGATCGATATCCGTATCGGCAAGGCGGCATCCATGTTCGGAAGGCTTCGGTCAAGAGTATGGGACAATAAGCATTTGACTAACAAAACCAAAGTCCTAGTCTACCAGACTTGTATTCTTAGTGTACTCTTGTACGGGGCCGAGACTTGGACTTCCTACGCAAAGCAGGAGCGACGACTCAACACATTTCATATGCGCTGTCTGAGAAACATCCTCGGTATTACGTGGGCACATAAAGTCACCAACGAGAGGGTTCTAGAAATCGCTCAGCTGCCTAGTCTCAGCGCTTTCCTTAAACAGAAGCGTTTACGATGGCTAGGGCATGTGCACCGTATGGAACACTCTCGGTTACCCCGACAAATTCTTTTAGGGGCCGTAGCGCATGCTAAACGAGCTGTGGGTCGCCCTTTACTCCGCTTCAAAGATTGTGTCAAGCGAGATATGAACATCTTTGAAATAGACCACAAAAACTGGGCCAAACTCGCTGAAGACAGAATGGAGTGGAGAAAATGTTTGAAAGACGGGCAGAAATGCCATGATAAAGCCTGGATCGAAACACTGGCAAATAAACGAGCTGGGAGATATCACCGCGATCAAAACCCTCCACCTGTCGCAATACACATCTGCCCTAGATGTGGACGTCCATGTCTGTCACGGATTGGCCTACACAGCCACGTGAAAAAATGCCACGCACAACAATTAACTGCAACCATCATATAACACTCAGCAGATTATGTTTATATCGTCTGACAAGACGCATAGGCCTTTATACTGTCAATAGATTTAATGGCTAAAACGAACAATTAAACACGTGAAATTTTTTAGTACTGTCTGTCTGGCAAGTCTTTGCAAAGCACTGTCCGGCGTCAACATCAAAAACTACAATTTCAATATTTTAGTTGTTTACTTCTACGGCTTAAATATATCGACACATACTAAAGTTAGACATTTGACCAAAAATATTTATCGATAAATCATCACTGTTACGAACAACACTCGGTTTCCTAACTCTATGTTTTGTCTACTGTTTGCCTACCACGAGGCTGCTATAAGAGCGTGCTGCTAAACCTTTCGACAGCTCTTTCTATCATACCGCATGTGCCATTAGAAAGAAGATATCAACAATAGCAACCGCTGTTGTTATTTAGTGTTACTTCTATGCCTTTAGGTTATATTTCTTTGACTTAAGGTTATATTTCTTTGCAAGTTATATTTCTTTGATATGTATGATGTGACACTTGACAGTAGGTACTGACAGATAGCATATGCGCAGCACTCAATTATTCGCGCATGCGTTCTTACTTCCAAGAGGAAATTTCTGCCGTACAAACTTCTATCCTCCCTAAAATCCCTCCCAGTTTAATATTTGCAACTTATGGTAGCCTATGTCCGTCTCCATGGTCCAATATATTTATCTTAAATTTCAACAAAATCGGTTCAGTCGTTTTCGCGTGAAAACGGAACATATATACAAACTTTCGAATTTATAATATTAAGTAGGTAGGACATACATACATACACTTATAATATTAGTAGGGATAGGGATACGTTGGCTAAACAACACACCATGTGCACAGGTACGCGTCCGTTCCCGCCATTTGGCTAACGCAGTTCAAATCACAGATAATCTGTCTATATAAAATCCTTGCGTTACTGACTGACTGACAGACAAGCTACAGCCAAAACTATTAGCCAGAACATATATGGACATGAGATGCATATGGTTGGATCTGGAAAAAGTGAGGTTTTCAGGAGAGTAAGAACAAAATTCGAAAACATTTTTGCCAATATTTAATATTTACCAGCAAACTGGAACAATTTTATGAATTATATTTATGGGTAACAATTGTATCTTACATTTTGTAACAATTCGAAAAATCTTAATGTTAATATACTATGGTAAATAGCATTTATTTATTTTTTTTGCTCTAATACGACTTTATGCCTGTAATAAATCGTTCATTACTAATACTTTTCGAAATTATAATATCATACGTCTGTATGCTAGCAATTTTTATGATTGAACTGTAATTTTATATTGAAACACGACATTATGGTGTAAACCTCGAAACAATAGTCAATGTTTGATATCCCTTTAATCCTGGCCACTACATTATCATCTGCCTTAACAGTCCACTGCTGCACTGAAAGCGAGGCCTCATTATCAACGATTACAAAAAAATATATCTCTGAATTACCAATATTTTTTTTAATTATAAGTAGGTAATGTAAACAAAAATCAGAGAAATATCTTCAAACAAAATTATCTGAAATTAAAAACCTGGAAAATATAACCTAGTATGTAAGACTCAGGAAAATCTGACTCATTAGCACAGTCCTTTAATTTTTTTAATATTCGTGAAATTCTTTTGGCGCAATGGCAAAAGGGCAATTAAATCTTTATGTTTCGTAGAAGATATTGGTTTTTATTTCTTTCTTAAACACGGTAGGTCAGCAAACAATTTTACTCCTCTAGAAGCATTTCATTCTAAAAATATCACAAAAATCAACTAAAAAGTTTTTTTTTATAATAAAGGACACCCGGTTGCTGTTGTCTTAACAACAAAAACACACATTTTGATATTTTGTACTTCATTCCTTCTAAGTTTTGTGCTTCGCTGTACTCAAGGTCCATTGTTTTTATACAAAGAGGTTAAGTCCTTAAAATGTGCAAGTTTCATATTAAAAAGTTTATTTTGCAAAGCATAACAATCATCGCAATCATGTATCTACTGATGATCATTTAAAGCTTAGTAAAAAATAAACTTTCTTTTGCATTCAAATATTCAGGTGTCTTCCCTTCTTCCATTTTTATTTTATAATGACCATAGTTGCAACATTAAGATCTGGTCCTTAATATATTTTTCACAGTTTTTGACGAGAATGGCTTTCATAAGATGGGTAAAATTGAATATGATCCATTACCATTTTAATCTTAAGTTCAGGTGGCTTGTTTCTTGGATCACGTTTGGCTCTCTGATATCCAATCGTTAGGCATCCTTCTAATTGTGTTTCGATGCTTAATTTTTAAAATTTTTCTCCAATTGACCTTTTCAAATACTTAACCTTGCAAACCTTTTCACGTTATTTCACGCCTCCAATTGTAAGACTGTAAGGATATAACAAATTTCTACAGTCCGACTCTACTCTAGTCTGTTTTCATCAATCGCTTTTTGCCTTGGTCTGGATGTTTCTATGTATAATTTATTTATTTATTTTATTTATAGTCCTACGCCTGTATCCTCGAAGGGGTAGGCAGAGGTGTAAATATTACACCCACATTTCGCCATGAATTTATAGGTCCCACGTAATAGGGGGCGAGCCTATTGCCGTTACCGGGCACATCACCAGACTCCGAGCTGCTACTGAGTATTCGGAAAAACCCAGTAACACTTTAGCTCAACCCGGGAATCGAACCCGGGACCTCCGATCAGCAGTCGCATACGCTATCCACTGGACCACGGAGGCAGGCTATTTATGTATAATATGTACATACATATTATACATAAATAGCCTGCCTAAATACATATTTACAAAAAAATATATATGTTTGTTTATCCATAATAATGCCATTGCTGATCCCAGTTTATACATTGTTTCTTAAATTAGTTAAATATATAATAGCATAATATGACATTTTGCTTTACATGAATAAGGAAATCTGATCATACGGTCTTCTACTTCGATAATTTTTAACCACTGTAGAATGGTATGGAGATCCTTTCTATATTTCAATACATATTGGATTGTTTTTTTCCATTGTGATGGATTCACAACTGGTTTCGTGTGCGTCAAGATGGCGGGACCATGTGAGGTTTTTCGAATATAATGTCAGGGGATTTTAATGCACTATTTCTACTATTTAATACTTTCACAGAAAAATTCTACACCCAGAAAATTACTAAATATTCTACAATGAAACTGGTCCCGCTATTTTGATATCAAAATGGCGGGACCACTATTCAGATAATGAAAAACACATGGCTTTGTCTTATACTGAACACATAAAATTTTAATACGATTTAGTACGACTAGGTTTGAATCATTATTACCCTTTAAAACTGCAATTTCAATAAAATACGTAAGTATATTATTATATTAACATCAGAAAAGCGCCTGAAGAAAAAGTATAATTTTAAGCTAAGTATCATTTTATGGCTCTTAAAAGTTATTTAGGCGCACGGTTACGGTTTTATTTTGAGAGGGTTATTCTAAAATGTATTTATATTTTAATTCAATATTTTAAACACTGAGCAGACGATAAGAAAAGTACACAGTGACAAACACGGCTGGTTGCTGAGTTGCTTCATGGTGTACCTTTCCATCGAACGGAAATCTATGAAGTAACGACTACGAGTATTGACACACCTTCAAATCTGAGTCACGGTATCGACGAATACAATCAGCTTCGTTCAAGCTTATAATTACTAAATCGATCTCTTTCTGCCTCTCGACTTAAATATTATACAAAAAAAAGGTGTACATGCTCTCAACGAATCAGTTGAGATAATGATGGAAGATAATATTACAACTTGCAATGTTAAAACTACTTCTTACTCGTTATCATGTACTGTTTTTTGAATTCTGCGACAATGCAAAAATAAATCGAAACGATATACCTAGAACTCTAAAATCTATACTTATAATAAAACTGTAGAGAGGTCAATTCTGTACATTGAATATATATTCAAAATTAATATTGGAGGATGAATGGTGATCGATACTGATGGCAAAAATGCAATCAGTAAATTTTTTGTCTGTCTGTCTGTCTGTCCGTCTGTCTGTCTGTCTGTCTGTCTGTATGTGCACGCATGGGTCAAAAACTACTGAAGGGATTTTAACCAAACTTGGTACGATTGTAGTCCATACTCCTAGGCAGGTTATAGGCTATATAACATAACGCTAAGACATATAGGAGCTGAGCAGTGACGATAAACTTGAAGCAAGTCGGATGAAAATGCGCTTTCGAGCTCTTATCCTCGCATACGTTGACCATTCACCAAAAGTATGTATTACAAAGATGATGGTCTTTAAAAGATCTACTAAAAAGTCCTGGATAGTATATATCTATCTTTTATAAATTCGCCACAACAACGGGTTTAATCGTTAGGCATTTCTTCAAAGTGTATTAAATATATCAATATATTGTATTTCACATAGATATATCTTAATCAAACTCCCATATTCAAAAAGTACATTTTAATATGTATTTTATATTAAAAAAATATAGAAATCGGTTTATAAACACACAAGATATGATATAAGATGAAATAAAACTTCCAAATCTCGCCGCGCCAGTATGGGTACGGCTATACGGTTGATTTTTGTTTACGCGCGAAACGACCGTCTATACATGTAATAAATCTGTAAGTGATCGATGTCCGTACACATTAAAGAAGAAAAGGCAAAAATATAATTATTAAATTTTTTGTCTGTCTGTGCGTTTGTGCACGCTAATCTCAGAAACGGCTAATAGAATTGGAATGCTGTTTTCATTGATGTATTGTAGTAAGCCCCATTTAACATTTGATGTTTGTTTTATACGAATCGGTTCATATATAAAAAGTTGTGTCAAAGAAAACATTACAATGCATTTGTTCGGTTAAAATTTGTTCTATTAAAGTAACTCTTTAGTTGAATTGGTTGAAACTTAATATATTTTGATCAGTCAAATGTAAAATTACGAGGGTTGAAAGACTATAAATAAAAATATAAAGATATAAATCTATAGATATAAATCTTCAAATTTAAATTGAGCTTAAATCTCTATGATTAATTATATTAAATAGGGTTCAGCTTAGGGTGGACGTCTTCGCACATGTATATGTAAACAGGTTGAAGAGAGGCGAGTCATTTTATTTTACTGGATGGGGATGAACACTGATGGGGATGAAGCTTGACAGTAGATATAGTTATATCTATCCTATTACTCAATATAAACGACCACGACGACCGATACGAACCATCATTTGCTGGTGTAAAAATGATCTCTCGAGACTTACTGAAGAAGAGCGTTCATAATTATGATCGTGAGTGTCGTATCGTGAATAGTGATTTGAGAAACATACTATTTGTAGATGCTCCGGGTGGAACGGCTATCGGCAAAGGAACGAAGCTAAAGTAAGATTGTGCGAATGCAAAATGACGAACCCATGGGCGGTATAACAGTACTTTTTCGAGGCGATTTTCCTTAGACTCTGTCTGTTATACCACCACACAATATGAGACAAGAGCTGATGAAATTATAGCCTGTCTAAAGAGTTCATAACTATGGGATTGTATCGCTATGCATTTTGACATTAAATATGCGAGCATGGTAATGAGGCAACGAACAAGCACAGGAATTCTCTGATCTTTTACTCGCGATTGGTAACTTCGCGGTGTGGACTTGCACGAACAAGTGAAAGTCATTTGAGCTATTTTTAGGAAATCTACACTATTCAATATAGGTATTATATGCAACTTAAAACATTTTGGGTATCAATTCTGTAGCCCAATGAAAAGACAAATTCCGCGCGAACGGAGTCGCGGGCACAGCTAGTTAAGTAATAAATATTATCATTTAATATCAGTAATTGAATACATACTGCCAATTTCAGAACAAGGCATAGGACATTACAAATCTAACTGTATCAGATTTCCAGGCAAGTGGGAATGCTATGATGATATGAAAAGTTCATTCAGTTTATTGTTCCACACTGTCTTATGTATGTGGAGAAATGATTTAATTCGCAACATCATTATAAATAAATTCTATTTGTATTAAAAATATTTTTATTTTCCCGAAATATTATTATCTATACTTATAATAAAACTGTAGAGAGGTCAATTCTGTACATTGAATATATATACAAAATTAATATTGGAGGATGAATGGTGATCGATACTGATGCCAAAAATGCAATCAGTAAATTTTTTGTCTGTCTGTCTGTCTGTCTGTCTGTCTGTCTGTATGTGCACGCATGGGTTAAAAACTACTGAAGG
This sequence comes from Euclidia mi, assembly GCA_944739405.2. Lineage (NCBI taxonomy): Eukaryota > Metazoa > Arthropoda > Insecta > Lepidoptera > Erebidae > Euclidia > Euclidia mi. The sequence goes on along the minus strand of OX123194.2, from coordinate 32,522,465 downwards.
GATTTTAACCAAACTTGGTACGATTGTAGACCATACTCCTGGGCAGGTTATAGGCTATATAACATAACGCTAAGACACAAAGGAGGTGAGCAGTGACGATAAATTTGAAGCAAGTCGGATGAAAATGTGCTTTCGAGCTCTTATCCTCGCATACGTTGATCATACACCAAAAGTATGTACGACAAAGATGATGGTCTTCAAAAGATTTACAAAAAAGTCCTTAACAGTATATTATCTATCTTTTATAAATTAGCCACAATAACGTGTTTAATCGTTAGGCATTTCTTCAAAGTGTATTAAATACACACATATATATTGTATTTCACATAGATATATATTTATCAAACGCCCATATTCAAAAAGTACACTATAATAGGTATTTTATAAAAAAAAAATAGAAACCGCGCCAGTATGGGTACATACAGCTATACGGTTGATTTTTGTTTAACGCGCGAAACGGCCATCTATAGGTAATAATAAATCTATAAGTGATCGATGTCTGTAAATGGAAGATATTCAGGAGAAATCTATTTTAAGGGGTTTATGTAAAGGAAGAGAAGCCAAAAATAAAATTATTAAAATATTTGTCTGTTCGTCTGTGTCACAATGTTCGGTTAACATTTGTTCTATAAAAGTAACTCTTTAGTTGAATTGATTGAAAATAAATATATTATGATCAGTCAAATGTAAAATTAAAAATAAAATTAAAGGTTGAAAGATTATAAATAGGATATTTTCGAACATTTGGTTCTCCAATTTAAATTGAGCTTAAATCTGCATGATTTATTATATTAAATAGGGTTCAGCTTAGGCTGGACGTATTCGCACATGTAAACACTGGGATGACATTGTCTGAAGCAAGTATAAGTAAAAGTCCTCATCGATTACGCCATAGGTTAAAGATGCTGTATAGTTATGTAAAATATGAAGACAAATTGGCCGAGGATATTATTAGGTTCCTACAACAATCTAATAAACCGTTGATTGACAGTAGACACATCTATCCTATTACTCAATATGGCCTGCCCGAACCATCATTTGCTGGTGTATTTATGAATAAAGATTACGCCATACACTAAATAAACTATTACCCATTAAAGTTAGAACTAGCCGAAAGCCTGTAAAATTATGTCTCGAGACTTACTGAAGAACAGCGTTTAATATAATTATGATCGGGTTTGGAATGGAATGAAACGGTATGGAATTGGGATTTGGGAAAAGTACTATTTGTAGATGATCCGGGTGGAACGGGAAGACTTCCTACCAAGGTGATTTCGGCAAAGGAACGAAGGTAAAGTAAGATTGCGCTTGCTGTTGCTTCATCGGGAACTAGAGGATGATCGCAGCTATACCCGCTCATTTTTATTAATTTTACAATTTCTTCCCGATTCCACAGAAATTTTGAGAAATCCTTTCATAGTACAAGCGGCTGGTCGCCAAGCAACATATATGTCATCTTAAAATTTAATTTGTCTTCTTGCAACCAATAGGTAGTTTTGGCTGCACGTTGACGGTCAGTCAATCAGTAACGCAATGATTTAATATAAACAGACACGAAATAGCCACATTGTTGCAAGGATGAATAATTTAATCAAGAGCGAGTCGGACTCGCCCATGAAGGGCTCTGTGCTAGAGGTATACACTAAACATACCCATCACCTAACCATATACCTCTATCACTTTTTCACCGGTACAAATAACTTTGTTTTCCATAATGTTTGTATTAACGACTAAGTTATATTTGTGGTTTTTTTACGTAAAGCTGCTGGCCACATATCGTTCAAACAAATTTTCGTTGGAAGTTTTTATTACGATCTACAGCATATCTTTTTTTTAGATTTGTCACTCTCTTAATTCAAAAGTTTGAGGACGGAGGGGCGGGGGAACGATACTCATTTAACCACTTTGGAAGCGTCTATCTTTCAAACGATTTACTTTGAGAAATTGATAATTTCAGGTACCCTAAAATTATTTTTAAATACCTAGACATGCCGCATTGTCAATTTTTTTTCACATCAGCTCCATGTATGGAGAGGGTCCCTTAATTGTCATTCCTTTTTTATGTAGAAAAGTGGGCAACGGTTCACAGAATACATCTTTCTAAAAATATTCAATGATGTAGTCTTAATGGTTTCGGTATAAGATGGCTGTGACATACGGAAGTACAGACAGACAGATATGGCGAATCTATCAGGGTTCCAATTTTTGCTATTTTTGGATAAAGAATCCTAAAAATTGCCTACAATGTTTAAAATTCCGACCACGCAGAGTTTTGTTTGTTATATGTCTAAAAGCAGTGACAAAGCTAAGATTTAATGTTATTGTCATCTTATATTATGAGATGAATATACGATGGCAAACCGTGAAGCGGTCTCAGAATGTAGATCGCAAACCAAGGGGAATCAAGGAAAATGACGAACCCATGGGCGGTATAACAGTACTTTTTTGTGGTGATTTTCGTTAGATTGTCTATTATACCACCATACAATATAGGACAAGAGCTGATGAAATTAGAGCCTGTCTAAAGAGTTCATAACTATGGGATTGTATTATCGCTATGCATTTGACATTAAATATGCGAGCGCGATTAAGAGGCAACGAACATGCACAGGAATTCTCTGATCTTTTACTCGCGACTGGTAACTTCGTGGTGTGGACTCACAGAACAAGTGAAAGTCATTTGAGCTATTTTTAGGACATCTACACTATTCAATACCGTAAAACATTTTGGGTATCAATTCTGTAGCCTAATGAAAAGACAAATTCCGCGCGAACGGAGTCGCGGGCACAGCTAGTTATGAATAAAGTTGTCATAGCCCATGCTGATTTCAGTACGAATGGGTCGGCTCAACTGAGGAAGTACTACCTAGACCTACCCTCTCACAGAAGATCGACGTAAAGAAACAGTTCAGTACAGCTGACCCGGCGAACTTCGTACCGCCTAACAGTCGATTCTTCATTTTTATTTATTTTTTGCAATTTTTCCCTCTGTAAGAACTCTCGTACTAAAAAATACTAAAAATAAAAAAATAAAAAATATGTTGGGGGGTCCCATATAAAAAACATGTCTTTTTCGTATTTTTTGCTCAAAATTACTAACTGTAACAGGTAGACGCTTTAAATTTTCACAGAATATGTAGTTGTATGAATGAAATTTTTTTAAACGTCCCAACAAATATTTGTTGAAATGCTGCAAGGTCTTTACTACAGCCAAGAGTTCGCACCGGATGACGCAGTAGTTTCTTTCGGGTTTGGATAAGGCCTTGCTGAAGTATGCTATAACAACTTCTTGATTACTCTTCCTCTGTGACAGCACGCCGCCAATTCCGGTGTTACTGGCATCTGTGTCAACTATGAATTCATGCTCATTGTCAGGGTAGCCTAGGATAGGTGCAGTGCACAGATGTTCCTTGAGCTTCTGGAATGCAACGTCACAGCTCTCATTCCAACAGAACTGTACTCTGTCTTCGGTGAGCTTATGAAGAGGTCGAGCAATGTCAGCAAAGTTCTTCACAAACCGTCGGTAGTAGGAGCATAATCTGAGGAATGCTCTGACCTGCGTTTTGTTCTCTGGAACTGGCCATTCCTTCACGGCAATGATCTTATCCGGGTCAGTTTGAATACCGTTCTCCGAGACCACATGTTCTAGAAAGTTCACTTGCCGTCTGAATAACGCGCATTTCTTCGGACTCAGCTTCAAATTAGCTCCTCGTATCTTTGACAGCACTTGCTCCAAGTTTCAAAGGTGATCCTGGAAGGTGCGCCCCACGATGATGATGTCATCCAAGTAGACCAGGCAGGCGTCTCCAATCAGTCCCATAAGCACTCGCTCCATCAGTCTCTCAAAAGTAGCCGGAGCGTTGCACAATCCAAAGGGCATGACGTTAAATTGCCATAATCCTTTTCCCGTGGAGAATGCCGTCTTCTCCTTGTCTCGAGGATCTATTTCCACCTGCCAGTAGCCACTTTTTAGGTCTAAGGTAGAAAACCACTTCATCCCCGTCAGCGTATCCAGTGTGTCATCGATCCTTGGCAGCAGGTAGCTGTCCTTCTTCGTGATGTCATACAATCGGCGGTAGTCTACACAGAAGCGTATGCTGCCATCCTTCTTCTTTACTAGGACAACCGGAGAGCACCACGGGCTGGACGAAGGCTCGATTACGCCTTCTTTCACCATACCGTCAATCATAGCTTCCACTTCATGTTCCCGTGCCACTGGCACACGTCTTGGTCGCTCATTTTCATTTCATTTCCTTTTTTCATTTTCCTTTCAAAATAAATGATTAAATAAAAAAACAGTAAATAATAAAAGTGGGCTCCCATACAACAAACGTTATTTTTAAACAAATTGTTACTCGATCCTAATAAACAGGTGGAAACTTAAAAAGTATTTAAGTATACATACAACGAACGTGATTTTCTTTGATAGATGATGGTACGGAACCCTTCTTGCGCGAGTCCGACTCGCACTTGCCCAATTTTTATTAATAAATTAGGTAATTTTAAAGTAATTTACAACATTATAAGATATAAATATCTTTTCAACATTTTGGTTTTATATCCAAATAACCAATTTTTTTTGAAAATATTGAACTAAAATATAAATACATTTTAGATTATCCCTCTCAAAATAAAACTGTAACGAAACTAATCGCCTAAATAAATTTTAAGAGCCATAAAATGATACTTAGCTTAAAATTATACTTTTTCTTCAGGCGCTTTTCTGATGTAAATATAATAATATACGTATTTCATTGAAATTGCAGTTTTAAAGGGTAATAATGATTCAAACCTAGTCGTACTAAATCGTATTAAAATTTGATGAGTTCAGTATAAGACAAAGCCATGTGTTTTTCATTATCTGAATAGTGGTATCGCCATTTTGATATCAAAATAGCGGGACCAGTTTCATTGTAGAATATTTAGTAATTTTCTGGGTGTAGAATTTTTCTGTGAAATTTCAAAACAGTAGAAATAGTGGGAATCTTTCGCACTGTTGTTGAGAACGGACGTGTTGAATCGTATGAGTAATTATTAATTGAATATTTTTAAATCGTGGCCTCAATCAACGCGTACAACTATCTGCGAACGTAACAAAACTGTGTGTTATAAAATGTATCGTGATTGACATTGTAAGCAATATATAATGGATCACAGTCCTTTCATTCCGAGTAGGAAGACTGCTCGGAGTCCTCCTCCAACGCCGGCACCTGCACCTGCACCTGAGCGTCCAGCACTTGAAGTCATCCCTACGCCTGAAATCCAGAACTGGATGTCATCTATTGAGCAGTACCTCAACGAAGTGTGTTCTATAGCACAAGAAGGAAAACTAAACTCTGAGCAGAAGATTAGAGTCAGCAATCTCTGTCGCCATGTGGGCACTAAAGTTTCGCAGTTGGCAGTTCAGTACCAGTCCCTTAAGTCACATGCTATCCAGGCCCATTCTACCATCAAATCCCAGCAAGAACAACTTGATTTGTCTCAGAGCCTTCAAGATCTAAAGCAATCCATACAGGAGTCCTCGAAACCTACCACCTCTGCACCGTCTTTCGCTGAGATGGTTAAAAAATCTGCACTTAATTTTATTCAGCCCATTAGCGTAAATTCGGTGGCAATCTATCCAAATGACAAGCTAAAATCGAGTGACGACACCAAATCATTAGTGCAAAAAATCATCAGGCCTGAACAAATGAACCTCCACGTGAGAGCACTACGCAAGATTAAGAACGGCGGCGTGATCATCAGCACCGAGACCAAAGATGATATTGAGAAAGTAAAACAATCGGTACAACATGCAAACTCAGGCCTTATAGTCAATGAACCCCACAAACGGAAGCCTAAAATCGTGATCGTTGGAGTGCCTTCAAATATGAAAGAGACGGAAGTTTTCACGTGCCTGTACCACCAGAACTTAGCGGAGAAACTTCAAAGCTGCAACCTAGAGACCTTTCTCAATGAAATCAAGCTGAGTCATAAATCGGGCCGTAAAGATGCTGAGACCTGTAACTACGTAATAGAAGTATCTGCAGCCATTCGTAGAGCACTGATAATCCAAGACAGGATCTTTATAAATTGGTCATCTTGCCCGGTGAAGGATTTCACCCTAGTTACTCGCTGTTATAAGTGTCAGCAGTATGGTCATGCGGCTAAGTCTTGCAGAGAGTCTCAATATACATGCGGTTATTGCGGCAACCAAGGACACACGATAAAGGACTGCACTAGGAAATCCGAAGACCCAAAATGCGTGACCTGCTTACACTTCAAGAAGCCCAGCAACCACAACACCGGTTCTAATGACTGCCCAGCAAGAACAATGGCGGCAAAGAGGTACATAAACTCCGTGGATTATGAAGGCCCTAGGAGCGACGTAATATCGTATTTTCGACCTTTTATCTACTATTTTTTTCATATTTATTATTTAATTTTAAGAATTGATATTTCATTTTGTGATTCACCTAACACACCTCATTAGAATATTGACCTACTAACATCAAACATCTAGTTTAATAAAATGCACACATGAGTTATTTTCGCCATACTAAATAATAAAGGTTTAATTAACATTGACATCATTTACGATTATGCTGACCCACAGCTTTATAAGTTACGTTTGTGAATTCTCTAAAATGCTCGTCAGGCAATTATATCGTATATTACATGATCATCTTAATTATATTTATGTAGCTATTAATTATTAACTAAGTTTTATATTGACCACTGTCTTTTGTTAAATACGTAATATTATTGTTGTATTGTAAAATACAAATCTCAAATTTGTAAAGAGAGACCCAACCGCCTGTGATACAGTTTCTTACTAGTACAGGGGTATGGTGTTCTTTCCAATCAATTGAAAATCCACAGCATTTATAGTATTATTATATTAGAACATTTTTGTTTGTATTTTATGCTCTCTGTATTACTGTGAATAAAAATTTATTATTATTATTATTATTATTATTATTAAAATCCTCTGACATTATATTCGAAAAACCTCACATGGTCCCGCCATCTTGACGCACACCTGGTTTCTTTACTTTATGCTTAATAACTGGATCATAGCTTTCTTTGTCTGTCCTCAAAGTGTTGTCAAATATTTTGTGCCATCACCAAAGAGATTGGATATATATACATAGAGGTAGTCCTAGTACTTACAAATTGAACACAGTCAACTGACGTGTAAGATACAATTTAGACAATATTATGCCATCAAATTATATAACCTTAGTGATTTTTCTTTTATAACAGTTCTATCATGATTTTGAATTTAGCCGTATAATATTTATATCGACTTTTCAAGTGTTGTAAAAAAATCTTATCGATATGTCTTTCCACAGTATTTTATCTCGTTATTTTTTAGATTTCCACGTGATAAAGATTTATAAATAAGTGGATTGCTGCAGTATGTCGTGGCGAAAATTGGGTGCCTAGAAAGCACCATAGAATTTGTTCCAAGCTTTTTACTGCGGAATGTTTTTATAGTATTGACAGATGGCGCAGACTAAAAGAAAATTCTGTGCCAACATTACTCTTCCATTCTAAACGTATCAGTGTGAGTGTTTAAATAATTACTTGCTTTTACTTTTATTGGAGAAGCAGCGCCAAACAGGAGTCGGATCTTGGGCTCCATTCGATGTCTCGACCTAAGGCATAATTTAATTTTAATATTTTGTTCAATTTTATTATCAGGGTGCATAGGGTTCCCACCAAGAACTTAGGGTCCCAAGCCAACCTCACCTGCAAGTGGTGCACCTGCCGATCAACGGACGAGGCTCTGGCAAACAAAATGTCCCAATAAGCGGCAATAGGCTCGCCACCTATTACGTGGGATCAAAACACTGGTGAAAAGTGGGCGTTTAATATGCCTCTGCCTACCCCTTCGGGGAAACAGGCGTGAGTCTATGTATGTATGTATGTTATTATCAGTGCATAGGGTTCCCACCAAGAACGTAGGGTCCCAAGACAACCTCACCTGCAAGTGGTGTACCTGCTTATCAACGGAAGAGGCTCTGGCAAACAAAAGATCCCGATTAGCGGCATTAGGCTCGCCACCTATTACGTGGGATCAAAAGTCTGGCAAAAAGTGGGCGTTTAATATGCCTCTGTCTACCCTTTCGGGGAAACAGGCGTGAGCCTTTGTATGTATGTTATAAACAGTATTCAGCCAGCTACCTGCAGTAACACTGTTGCCACGAAAAGCCACGACACGCTAAGCGACAAGCGATTTCGATGTTTATTTCTGAGTTTAGTTCTGCACTGAGGTGACAGCGCCGGCGGCAGAATAGAGAGCGGCATGAACATTGAAATCGCTTGTCGCTCAGCGTGTCGCGGCATTTCGTGGCCAGGCTGTTAGGCGACATCCACATCCATAGTTTTACCATATCCTTACTAATACCTATTATAAATGTAACTGAATTTATTTATTTGTTAAGCTTTCACATTTTGACTACTAAATCGATCATAAAAAGTTCAATGCACGTTGCTGGGAGTAATGGGAGTACAGAAAAAGGTGCAAGATACTTTTTATCAATCGGCTTTGGCCTATAAATCAAGCTTCAGGTATCACCAGTGATTGCTAGGGTGGCAAACACAAAGGGTATGCTTATTTATTTTAATATACTGCTTTGCATTAAAACGTGGTTTTTTTCTTACTTTAGTGTAGGTACGCGTGCGCCTTCCATAAATGAGACATCTTCTGTTTCTTCGACAACCAGCACTAAAGCGCCTACGTTTGTTACATTTTCTCCACCAGTAGGTACAGAAGCGATGAAAATCGTGTGCGCTAAACACTTACGTACAATAGAAAAACTACAAAAAGAAGTTTTTCACCTTGAGCAGCTTGTTAAAAGACGTTTGTTAAAAATAAATTATTTAAGACAACGGTCTAAACGTCTGATGAAAAAGAACATTGCTATGAATTCACGTTTACTTAATAGTTTGCAAAACGAAAATATCGGCTGGTCGCCAAGCAACATATATGTCATCTTAAAATTTAATTTGTCTTCTTGCAACCAATAGGTAGTTTTGGCTGCACGTTGACGGTCAGTCAATCAGTAACGCAATGATTTAATATAAACAGACACGAAATAGCCACATTGTTGCAAGGATGAACAATTTAATCAAGAGCGAGTCGGACTCGCCCATGAAGGGCTCTGTGCTAGAGGTATACACTAAACATACCCATCACCTAACCATATACCTCTATCACTTTTTCACCGGTACAAATAACTTTGTTTTCCATAATGTTTGTATTAACGACTAAGTTATATTTGTGGTTTTTTTACGTAAAGCTGCTGGCCACATATCGTTCAAACAAATTTTCGTTGGAAGTTTTTATTACGATCTACAGCATATCTTTTTTTTAGATTTGTCACTCTCTTAATTCAAAAGTTTGAGGACGGAGGGGCGGGGGAACGATACTCATTTAACCACTTTGGAAGCGTCTATCTTTCAAACGATTTACTTTGAGAAATTGATAATTTCAGGTACCCTAAAATTATTTTTAAATACCTAGACATGCCGCATTGTCAATTTTTTTTCACATCAGCTCCATGTATGGAGAGGGTCCCTTAATTGTCATTCCTTTTTTATGTAGAAAAGTGGGCAACGGTTCACAGAATACATCTTTCTAAAAATATTCAATGATGTAGTCTTAATGGTTTCGGTATAAGATGGCTGTGACATACGGAAGTACAGACAGACAGATATGGCGAATCTATCAGGGTTCCAATTTTTGCTATTTTTGGATAAAGAATCCTAAAAATTGCCTACAATGTTTAAAATTCCGACCACGCAGAGTTTTGTTTGTTATATGTCTAAAAGCAGTGACAAAGCTAAGATTTAATGTTATTGTCATCTTATATTATGAGATGAATATACGATGGCAAACCGTGAAGCGGTCTCAGAATGTAGATCGCAAACCAAGGGGAATCAAGGAAAATGACGAACCCATGGGCGGTATAACAGTACTTTTTTGTGGTGATTTTCGTTAGATTGTCTATTATACCACCATACAATATAGGACAAGAGCTGATGAAATTAGAGCCTGTCTAAAGAGTTCATAACTATGGGATTGTATTATCGCTATGCATTTGACATTAAATATGCGAGCGCGATTAAGAGGCAACGAACATGCACAGGAATTCTCTGATCTTTTACTCGCGACTGGTAACTTCGTGGTGTGGACTCACAGAACAAGTGAAAGTCATTTGAGCTATTTTTAGGACATCTACACTATTCAATACCGTAAAACATTTTGGGTATCAATTCTGTAGCCTAATGAAAAGACAAATTCCGCGCGAACGGAGTCGCGGGCACAGCTAGTTATGAATAAAGTTGTCATAGCCCATGCTGATTTCAGTACGAATGGGTCGGCTCAACTGAGGAAGTACTACCTAGACCTACCCTCTCACAGAAGATCGACGTAAAGAAACAGTTCAGTACAGCTGACCCGGCGAACTTCGTACCGCCTAACAGTCGATTCTTCATTTTTATTTATTTTTTGCAATTTTTCCCTCCGTAAGAACTCTCGTACTAAAAAATACTAAAAATAAAAAAATAAAAAATATGTTGGGGGGTCCCATATAAAAAACATGTCTTTTTCGTATTTTTTGCTCAAAATTACTAACTGTAACAGGTAGACGCTTTAAATTTTCACAGAATATGTAGTTGTATGAATGAAATTTTTTTAAACGTCCCAACAAATATTTGTTGAAATGCTGCAAGGTCTTTACTACAGCCAAGAGTTCGCACCGGATGACGCAGTAGTTTCTTTCGGGTTTGGATAAGGCCTTGCTGAAGTATGCTATAACAACTTCTTGATTACTCTTCCTCTGTGACAGCACGCCGCCAATTCCGGTGTTACTGGCATCTGTGTCAACTATGAATTCATGCTCATTGTCAGGGTAGCCTAGGATAGGTGCAGTGCACAGATGTTCCTTGAGCTTCTGGAATGCAACGTCACAGCTCTCATTCCAACAGAACTGTACTCTGTCTTCGGTGAGCTTATGAAGAGGTCGAGCAATGTCAGCAAAGTTCTTCACAAACCGTCGGTAGTAGGAGCATAATCTGAGGAATGCTCTGACCTGCGTTTTGTTCTCTGGAACTGGCCATTCCTTCACGGCAATGATCTTATCCGGGTCAGTTTGAATACCGTTCTCCGAGACCACATGTTCTAGAAAGTTCACTTGCCGTCTGAATAACGCGCATTTCTTCGGACTCAGCTTCAAATTAGCTCCTCGTATCTTTGACAGCACTTGCTCCAAGTTTCAAAGGTGATCCTGGAAGGTGCGCCCCACGATGATGATGTCATCCAAGTAGACCAGGCAGGCGTCTCCAATCAGTCCCATAAGCACTCGCTCCATCAGTCTCTCAAAAGTAGCCACCAGTAGGTACAGAAGCGATGAAAATCGTGTGCGCTAAACACTTACGTACAATAGAAAAACTACAAAAAGAAGTTTTTCACCTTGAGCAGCTTGTTAAAAGACGTTTGTTAAAAATAAATTATTTAAGACAACGGTCTAAACGTCTGATGAAAAAGAACATTGCTATGAATTCACGTTTACTTAATAGTTTGCAAAACGAAAATATCGTGAAGGAGGATTTGATAATTTTAGATAACGTGAAAAATAACAGTGTTACCTATTGAAAAATACCTTTCACGCGCGGCTGGTGACAAAACACGTGAGATCAGCTTGAAGTAAAAAAAAAAAAAGCTGTGACGCTTCATTATTATGTGCTACTGAGTACCCATTTGAAACAAAAAATTATAGATTCAGTTTAAAAATGCAAGTTTGTGTAATAATTATATAAATACTATCCATTAACTAGTGTTCTGACTGCTGTGGACACAAACTTACGGAATGTATAAAATGTACATACTTACTATACTTTACAAGTCTGTTTGATTTTGAACCTATATTGAAACTTTGATCGATATCGATAGCGGATTTGCTCAATCACTAAAAAATTAAAAAGTTACGAAATTTGTGTTCAAATGGTCTTTAGCCCTAACTGACAAGCAAAGTGCCATCTTCTTCTGGCAACTCTAATTTGTCATATGAGTGATATTCAATTTGTTCATAAAAATATCGTTCATTCCATGCTTTAGTTATTATTCTGTGGCCATCACAGTCTACAGCCATTACAACATAATATAAACGTGTATTCGAATTATAACCCAAGCAGTAGAATCTATTTGAGTCGCCAAACATTTTAATTGGCAAGGATATATCTTATACTTTACTGATATTTGCTTGATAAACGACTAGAAATTTGGAACAATTTGCTTATTGTAGTAAAATATGTTAGGTACCATTTTCATTGATGATAATTTTCTCCTGACATGGTTTTTTTGCATAAGGTAAAAACCGGCCAAGTGCGTGTCGGGCCACGCGCAATGTAGGGTTCCGTAGTTGCCCATAATGGCCATTATTGATAATAACTTTTGCTTCACATGGGACTAAAACGGGCATCTTTAAGATTAAGCCAGCGCTCCCAATGTAAACTCACAGAAATAGATAGGTATTTATAAGTTAACCGACGATTACTCGTAAACTAGTGATGTCTACTTAGCCGTGATAGTTTTCCTTTTAAATTCGTTATATGTACTACATTTGTGATTTTTTTCACCTCTTCCAAATTAACAGTTTAGCCGGCAGAGGGTGGGGACACTTGAGTCTAACAATTTTTTCACTTCAAAGCTTGATATATGACAAACCAATCACTTGATCGAAAAATTATTTGAGCAAACTAATAATATTTTTTAAAACCTATCCAATGATACCCCACACAATGGGGTACTCAACAAAAAAAAATTGAACCCTACTATATATGTAGGGGAGATACCCTTAAAAAAATATATTCCTAAATTTTATTCTACAGTTTTGTTGCAATATCGTATATCTATATTCATGTCAAATATCAGCTTTCTAGCACCAGGCGTCTTTGAGCTAGGCTGCGGACGGACAGACGGACGGACATGACGAAACTATAAGGGTTCCTTGTGGACTACGGAACCCTAAAAAAACAACAATATCAGGTGATTTATATGGTAACTCTTCTAATGTAACCATACTCATCAAATCATAACACAATATCTTGTGTCAATGCTTGTATCTAACTCTGTCACGCTTAAAAGCAATGGCACAAGAGGAAGACAAACAAATTGGCCTGCCCGTCCGCTCCCGAACGGCCCGCACGGACAACAGAAAAATCTGAAGTATTTTCAGTACTGACCAAGCTTCGACTTGATAATTAAGTAAAAGTTGGCAACATAATGATTTAAATTAACATACACTCCAAAAAATGTATGTAATGAGTATTATAATACAACTAGAATGTCTTATTATTGCATTCGAATTAATGTATTATAAGTTAAAAATATAATTTTCAAAGCATAATGGTGTATGTAATGATCCGTACATTTAATTGGTTGCAAAATTTAGAGTCATAAGTACATATCTGTAAATACATCCAATGAAAACATGCATGACTGTTAAAAACGATTTGAAAGCATAAAGAATGATATGGATTTGCGACTCTGTTAGATATTAGTAATTTATGGAAAAAAGGTGCATATTAAAATATGGCTTGCCAAACAAATATTTCGGTAAATTGGTAGATCAGACATTATGAATGTAATTATCTCCACAGTAAATAAAGATAGAATTATAAGAATTGGTTTGCCAGAAAGAGAACAAGAAACCTAGCATTGTGATGGTTAAAAGTGATTTTGGGTGGATCTTTAGATACGATCATATGCATCTCAGGTCCAGATATGTTCCTTGGGGGCCCTAGTTTTGCACTAAGAAGGGATTTCCCAAGATTCCCACGGGATCGGCCAAAAAGAAATATCGTGCGGGCATAGCTGCGGGCGTCCTCTAGTACACTAATTAGACCATAGGTAATAGTGCAACTGTGCAACGCACCTCGCCACACCGTGAGCACGAGACAGTCTCGTTTAGTACAGACAGACTGATACCTGATGACCTACATACAAACAAGTACACTATCCCTTTGGGTTGTGGAGGTCAGGCAGTCGCTCTTTGAAAAAGCTAATATTCAGTGAAATCTGGTTAGACTAGTAAGTGGACCCCGAGTTTGGGATAACGCTATGTGGATGATGATGACCGTACAACCGCCACTGGAATGCCGCATCTCAAAACGATAATATTTTTGTCGAATACAACACGCAGAGGCGCTAAATTAATGAAGTTGTTAAACGACTTGTATTTTAACGTGATGTTGAAAGCGCTTTGGCTTGTGGGAACGTTTTTACCAAGGTTTTTACCGTATGCGGGTAAAAGTTTTTGACAAGAGCGTCGCCAAGGGTGAGGACGAGGAGGCAGAGACTTATACTTACTTCAAATTATACGACAATGACATTAGGTTATCAGAATACCGCTTCCGAGTCCATTCAAAATATAAAATCAATGTCATATAAAAATATGAGAATAGGCCCCCAGATTTGTATTAACATTATAGACTTGTACGATCAAGGGAATTTGCAAAAAATACAAATTTTTGTGGCTCCTCAATCCTGACGCTTTGCAAATAAATAATTGATTGTACCTATCTGAGATCACAACGGAATCAAACACCCGAGACGGCTACATTTTGTACAAATGTCTACAAAATAAATATGTACAGCTCAACACTGTAATATATTCGATAGGTGAAAAACAAATCACTTTTCGATATAACCTAAAAATTTACGATTAGGGTGACCATGATTTATAAATCATGGTCACCCTAATCGTAAATTTTTCTAAAAAAAAAAAAAATGCCATTCTATTGTATACAATAGAATGGCATTTTTTTTTTTTTTTTGTTTTACTAGGTGTAAAATCCCTTCGGATCTCCGACTCTTGGGGGAAATAAGAGCCGGAGTATGTGGTGTTTCCACTAAAAACCACCTCGACTTCCGCCGTGTACCCGTGTGTCGGAGGGTGGGGCATCACCAAAGCACTAGTCGCCACCCTCCGACGGGTATTGGCCCGCCAGATGGTCAGGCGGGCCCCGAACAAAACCCCCTTGGCGACGGATTAAGGTGTTGGACTCCGCCGCCAAAATGCCCAGCAGCCGCAGGGAGGACGGCAACGCAACACCGCATCTCCTCTTCCTCTGCGGCCCCACCACGACGCATCGAATGGTGCGCCCCCATTTGTTTGCGGGAGATAGGGCGCGTGGCAACGCAACACCGACACGCCTCTCCTCCCGCGACCGCACCCGACTGCGAGGGACAGACAGAAGTGTCCCCCGCACCCGCACCGTTGGACGCATCCTGCGCAGGCCCCTCCAAGCCCACGCGGAGCGTCCTCTCCTGGATCCCTCTTAGCTTCACCGCGGGTGACCAATCCACGGTTACTGAGCCCCCCCACCACGACAAGGTGGAGATCCCACGGGGGGGACAATGGAATGGCCTACCTTTTTAATTTTATTTCTGACTAGCTGACCCGACAAACTCCGTCTCGCCTTTTTAAGGTATTTTTTTCTCATTCCTTTTTTTCCATCCATTCATCCATCCATCCATCCATCCATCAGGGCTTAAGAAATTGACCAAAAAAATATTATTTCGGAGGAGTATTATATCACTAACACTGAAATTGCTGTATTGTTTCACTAACGCAGCTGTAAAACGATTTATTAACTCCAGTATGCGACTGGCGCGTATGACTGATCTAGTGATATGATTAACTTACTAAGATGGCTATTAAAAATAGGGGTTGGTGTTAGAAGGGTGAAAATTAAGAGTTGTTTGTATTTTAAATGCCATATCATAAAGAAAGAGACTGCCTCCGTGGTCCAGTGGATAGCGTATGCGACTGCAGATCGGAGGTCCCGGGTTCAATTATCGGGTCGGGCAAAAGTGTTACTGGGTTTTTCCAAATTCTCAGTAGCAGCATAGAGTCTGGTGATGTGCCCAGTAACGGTAATAGCCTCGCCCCCTATTACGTGGGACCTAAAAATTCATGGCGAAATGTGGGTGTCATATTACACTTGTGCCTACCCTTTCGGAAATATACAGGCGTGAGTCAATAAAAAAAGTAAAAGTAAAGTTGACACAGTAAAACGATGCCAAATGATAATTGGACCAATTATATTATGATGTTAAAGATTAATTTTACTAAAAATGTCCCGTCCGCCATCTTGGATCCCCAAATAAATGCCATTTTCGTTATCAGAATGCATGATAACCCCGAAAATTATACTCATATTAATTTTATTAAAAATGTCCCGTCCGCCATCTTGGATTCCCAAATAGATGTCATTTTCGTGGCCAGAATCCATGAAAACCCCGAAAATGACACCCATATTAATTTTATTAAAAATGTCCCGTCCGCCATCTTGGATTCCCAAATAGATGTCATTTTCGTGATCAGAATCCATGAAAACCCCGAAAATGATACCCACATTAATTTTATTAAAAATTTGCCGTCCGCCATCTTGGATTCCCAAATAGATGTCATTTTCGTGATCAGAATCCATGAAAACCCCGAAAATGATACCCATATTCATTTTATTAAAAAAGAGTCGTCCGCCATCTTGTCAATGTAGACACTAAAAACTTTTCCCGTGAGAATTTTGTGTCACACATGCGCATCGTAAAATGTGGCTCTCATCATTCTTTCATAACGCGCCTTTTCAAAGAAGTATAACTTCAAAAATATATGTTTGGGTTCGCCCGTCCTTTTTACTTAGGGGTTTAAAAACTAAACAGAGACACAGCTTCATACAACAGTGCGAATCGGTTGCACTACTACAAGCACGCGGCTTATGTGTGCGTGACCACTGGCCGCTTGTCGTGTACGCGGCGAGACTAGAAAAAACCGGTTTACGTAGGCACAGGCAGTTGACAATCTTACGGTTATTACGACGCACGTTTATTGTTTTGTACGTTGCAAGTTTTAATATTTTAATGTAAAAACGTGGTGTTTTATTATTAATAATGGTTGTATATTGTACTGTAGATGAAATAATTCAGTCATTATAAAGATTTTAAAGATGGTAACGTACAATTGGGTTTTTTTATTAGGATCCTCCTGATAATTTTGTCGTAATTGTTGAATTGCTCGAGCAAAAGTTTCGCAATATTTCGATCTTGAAATAAATATTGTCAATGTTGGCAACGAAATACTTAACATGTTTGCATGTTGTCCACCATGATCTCCTAGCCCAATCCCCCAGAGGATCCTCATGAACTCATTAGTTGTGAAAGTGCGTAAAAGCAATTTATGTTTACAAAACCAATGACTATCAGAAAGTGATCAGCCATCGATAGGGATTACAAAAAACAGGTGCATGCGATTTTCGACCTTATTAACGTATCAATATCAGAAAGCAAGAAAATACCAAAAAAAGTCTGTCATGAATTGTCAATAAGGTCGAAAATCGCATGCACCTGTTTTTTGTAAGCCCCATCGATGGTTGATCATTTTATAGTCATTTGTTTTGTAGACGTTCATTTGTCTTACACAATTTCTTTTTAAACTTATTTTAGATAGGTACCTATCCCCGTGGTAAAACTAGTGGCCATAATAGCTAAAGGACATTCCTATGTTTATTAGCAAAATAGATCATATTACCAGAAAATATTCAACACTATTAGCGGTATCGTTGGAAATGTCAAATAAATCACGTCGTCACGTCGTGTCCTTGGTAACAAATGTATATTTTTATTCCGTGCTTTTAAAAGTTTCAGGTGCATGTCTTTTTTGGTTCCACTCGCTATTTTATTTACAACTATACTTCTGCCGTATAGCGAATCCGTCGAGTCCAAGAATCTGCCCAATCCACGAATCTATCGAGTTGGGAATCTGCCAAATCACGAATCTGTCCAATCCAGAATCTGTTGTATACCGAACAAGCGATTTGTCTTAACCTATTGTGACAACCCTACCAAAATAGGTAGCAAATTTACAAGCTCTTAAGAAGCTGTCTCTCTGTTCGGTTTATTTACTCATGTGACTAAACTGCGGCCAATTCTCAGGCTTAAAGAAAGTTTAAAATTTTATACAACTCGGTTCAGCCGTTTTGGAGGAGTATTGTAACTAACACTGAGAAACGATTTTTTTTACTCCGGTATGAGCGTGGCGTGGCCAACAGGATTGATCTAGTGATAAGATGAAATTACTAATATGGCTATAAAAAAAAGAAGTTGCTGATAAAGAGGTGAAAATTAAGAGTTGTATGTATTTTATACTGCCATATCATAAAAAAATATAAAAAAAGAATCAAAAAATAAAAAAAAAGATTTTTTGGGCTGGCCACCCTTATCGTGAAGCGACTCTCAAGCTATTTGTGTTTTATACCCGTATCATACGCGGCGCTTGTAAGTAGCCGCCATACTTATTTAGCTAGTTTCGCACA
Source organism: Euclidia mi (assembly GCA_944739405.2). Lineage (NCBI taxonomy): Eukaryota > Metazoa > Arthropoda > Insecta > Lepidoptera > Erebidae > Euclidia > Euclidia mi. The sequence goes on along the minus strand of OX123194.2, from coordinate 32,504,099 downwards.
CGACGAGACGCATCTACGACCCATTTGACATAAGTCGCACGCTACCGTCTTGCTGGTCGCACGCTACCCGAGTCGTATACGCGTAGCATTAAAAAATGGCGGCGGAACAAATATTTAATATTAATTTTGTCTAGGAGGTGGAAAATTATCCATGTTTTTATGATTATAGGCTGCCAGAGTATGTACGGAAAGATGTTACAGAAAAAGCGTGGATTGAGATTGGAAAAAAAGTCAATATTACTCTTTATAAATGTATTTTCGGGCAGAGTTTCCACCTTTTACGAATATTTGTTACAGACTGACACATTATTTGACAAAGCGCTTGCTTTTATACGGACAACTGTCGTTTACAAATATAAATCGGAAGTACGTACAAATCACATATTTTTTAATAATTTCTTGATATGATTTTACAAACTTTTATAATTATTTATTTAACACAGATACGTCTCATTTTTATTGACATATATTAATACAAAATCAGTTATTTATTTTAAGCATTTTACAATATTAAGTGGAATCCCTTCCGCTGGCGCCAGAATAAACTCGTAACGGAAACACAACGTGACGTAAACTAAGCACGGTTGTCATAGTTGTCATTTGCTACCGCGTGGCTGTCATTTGTTAACATGATGCTTTTAATGACTTGTAATTTTGTAAGAATTTTCTAAACTGATTTTGAGACCAATAACTTATCCACTAGACCACAGGATAAAATATTTTCCCATTTACTCGGTTAACTGTTGAGAAGCTGACAACACAGTTCTTCACGCATGCGTCTTGTTGCTTTTGTTTGACATACACTGTCAAAATAAGTTGCCTCATTTATGGACCTATTTTTCTTAGGCAGTGTGGTCAGGCCTTCACGGGCTTCACTCGGCCGTGCCTACAGCGATAAGTGCCTACACTTTGGCGCGGCTTCCACGCCGCGTCGTCACCGCTCGCGCGCAGGGCTAGCTAATAACGTTAATTTTAATACTGAACAACAAAAATGTCCCATCACAACGTCTGGTGCAAATTATTGCTTATTTAACGAATGTGTGTTGAAAGCAACTTGAAAATTGGATTTTATTTATTTTACGAGAGCAACTTGTAAATTTGATTTTTTGTTTGTTGAGATATCCCAACGATTATGGTGTCAAATTAAAGATCTAGTTCAAAAACCATTTTATCTCTTTGAATCATGTAAATCGGTCCACGCGTTTAGGAAATAACTACGAATTAGTATAGTGAAAATGTAAACTACCAGAATCTTTGTGGTTTTTGTTTTACGAGCTCAAACAGTGGGATAGGATACTTATAGGATAATTATTTATCAATAGGTACGTGGTTAAGTAGGTAGATAGACGATGAATAAATATTATAGTAGCAGCGGCAAACCGACAACGCTAGCGCGACAGCTAGCGCGTCACTCCGCGCCAGACAGCGACAGCGTTATGTGTTAGAAGAGAGCGGCAACGGTTAGGTTAATATCGCGATAGGCACTGAGTGCTTATGCGAGCTGAATTGTACTTTGTTGCTTAGTAGCAAGAGTCGTAATTTCAATAAATTGGTTTGAGAAGTGATGCTTCTGTACGTAAGTACTAATTATTCTGTGGTGTGGTGCCTAGGTAGTATAGCGAAGCGATACCAATCATTTGTCTAAGTTTATAGATTATTTTTTATGTACTTATATTAAATTTATAAATTTATACACAATAATTAGATTGCCAAGGAAGCGAAGCGTGTGGGGTTATTAGATAGTTGGCCAGATAATTTCTCAGATTTTGTGGTGATGAAAGCGGGGAAATCTGAAGATTCTCAGGTATAAAAATGTATCCCTCCGATTTTTGTGTTTCAAATTGCCGGGTGCTGTACGGTAAACCTTCTCTTTTACGAACATAATTGTGCAAAACACAAACAGCCTTAACAATGTTGGCTACTTTATCTACTGATCTACATCGTATTGCATTGCTCAAGACGGAAAATTTTTCTTTCGTCATCCCAAACGCACACTCAACTGTTTTCCTAGCTCTGCTAAGCAGGGGTGTTACGAATATTCGCATCCGCATCCGCAAATGCGGAATATCCGCATTAATTCAGACATCTGCAACCGCATTCACATCCGCATCAATCAATGCAGAGTTTTTACGGATGCAGATTCACATCAACAAGTAACTACATGTAAATAAAGTGGGCGGAGCCAGAGTGGCACGTGCTTCGCGTTTGTTTTGGAAATTTTCTTCTATGGAAGATAACAACTTATATGCAATTTCCACATATTTAGATCCTCGCTATAAGCATATTTTTTTCAAACCAGTCACCGAAGAAAAATAAAAGATTAAATAATAAAGATGGTAAATGTCACTAATTCTCCTATGTCGCCGGACTCACCGGCGGACAAAACAAAAAGAATGAGAATGAGAGATTCTCTCGATCCTGAACCAGCAACGTCCTGTACGGGTAAGAAGACTTGCTTAAAAAACGATCTTGCCATGGTCTTAGATTCATCGAGCGAAGATTAAGGTGAAGGAGAACCGGACAACAGTAGCCATGATGCAAGTTATTTATCGTAGCCAGAAAATACTGTATTTAGATGAAAATCCACTTTATTGGTGGAAAGTTAACCGTTGTAAAAAAATTCTCTCCAAATTAGCTATCTATATATCTACATCGTCACGCCTGTCTCCCAGTGGGCTATGGAACGCCACATGCGGTTCAAACATACCTCTTTCGCTTCCTCGACATTAATTAACCTCATCATGCATGCGCGTCGGCTATCATCATCATCAGCCCTTAACAGTCCACTGCTGGACTAGGCCTCTCCTTTGAAAGGAGGAATTGGCCTACTATACCACGCTGGCCAAACGGGTTGGTATAGGGTTTGTATCAAGTTTTCCTTCTCTTACAGTGCTGTTCTCTGGATAATATGCTCCCTCTGTCGGCTCTTACGACACCCGTGGGATGGTATGGGGTGGTGACATTCGCGTCGGCTATGGGTACTTTTAATTTGGCCCTTTTTCAGTACGTCACCTATTTGGTCGGCGTACGTCCGCCTAGGGCGTACCCTACCTACATTTCCATTCATTCTCGCACGATACACTCCTTGCGTATTTCTTCTTTCATTCATCCGTTCCAAATGTCCAAATCAACACAACATTCCTTTTTAATCTTTGTCACTACATCTTCTTCTAGACCACACTTTTCTCGTATCACACTGTTTTTCACTTTATCTATCAACCTTACTCCGCACATACCCCTCCAAATTAGCATGCAGATATTTATCACCTCCACCAGCCAGTGTTTCCCCTTATTTAGTGGAGCTGATCCATCAAGAAACAGGTTGGAAGCTGAGAAGGATGCAATATTGCTATAAATAAAAAAATCACCAATTTTTAAGTTTAATTATTAAACAAAGATATTTTATAATGAAACTCGAAGCTCTAAATTATGTTGTGTCATAAGTAAAACTAAAAACTTGTGCAATTTGTTTTCTAAAAATATGATTAAATAAATAAAATGTTAAAATTAAATTGATTTTCAGTTATTCATGTACTTAAAATTTAAATAATTATCCTTGTAAAAGCCCAAAATCCGCATCCGCATCCGTATCGCATCCGCATCCGCATCGAATCCGCATCCGCGGATGTGTACTTCTAATAATCCGCATCCGCATCCGCATCTGCATCCGCGGATGTCTAAATTTTCGCATCCGTAACAACCCTGCTGCTAAGTCGGTATTTATAAACTCTTCTTACGTTATTTAATGTTCTTTGTGGATATGGTCGCATCAAATACCGCATTAGCGGAAACGCTTCATCGCCAACGAAAAAGTACGGAAAAAGGTTTGCATTTACATCATTTGGTAAAACAGAAGAAGGTGGCGGTATGTTTAGACTGGACTGCTCCATCCAGTATTTAATGGCCGATGCTTTAAATATACCCCATCACTATTTCTTCCTGCATAACCTGTTTCAATAAATGTGAAAAGACCGTCTGCATCACTGCAAGCCATTAACACAATGGAGTGATAAGACTTATAATTGAAATTGCTTGAACCAGTGTTAGGTAACTTTTCTATTCTTATATGCTTGCCATCCAAAGAACCTAAACAATGGGGTAAATTCCATAGCAGATAGAAACGTTCAGAAATTTTCTTCCAATCAGCCACGTTTGGGATTGGCATATAAGTTTGACTTAGTATATCCCAAATAATAATTACAGTTTCTGCAATAATTGTAGATATTGCATTATCTCCTCTTGCAAAATATGATGCCAAGCTTGTAAATGTACATCCTTCACCTAAATACCTGAAACCATAATTAAAATTTTAACTACAGGTGCCGAGTGTAAAGATAAATGGCGAAATGTTCGTAACGTATTTGTTCGAAATATGAAACCCGGTAAAAGTGGATCTGGGGCAAAAAAAGAAACCATATTACCTAAATGAGGTGATGCAATTCACGTTACCATTTATTAAATTTTCAACAGCGTCTGTTTCTGGGAACTTAGAAAAGCCACCAATCGTTAACACATCGATTTCAACCTGAAATCGATGTGTTAACCGATGAAGAAGATCAGTACTGAACAATTTTTTTAATAATACTCATACGTTTAATACTCAGATTAGTACAGAACATAGACCAATACCAATTCCATCACCACAGTCACCATATTCAGTGCCGACGCCATCTCCACAATCTCGACCATTACCAACGCCATCGCCGCATTCGTCTTCAGTATCAATGCCAACGCTATATCCACCATTACCAACGCCATCGTCGACATCAAACCTTTCAATGAGGAAAAAACTGGCCAAGTGCGTGTCGGGCCACGCGCTATGTAGGGTTCCGTAGTTGCCTATAATGACTTGCTGCAAAGGGTATTAATGTACAACAAATCCGACTGTTTATTTTGCTGAAAAAAATTTTTTAATAACACTATTATAAGAACCTAAGTTTTGTTTAGAAAAATACTAGGTATGTATCCAGTTATGTATTGTAAACATAAAATGTGGTTTCCAAGATATACTACTACTATACGTGCGTAGTACTGTAGTACATTACATACCAAAGTACGTATATCTTTAAGATTAAGCCAGCGCGCCCAATGTAAACTCACAGAAATAGGTATTTATAAGTTAACCGACGATTACTCGTAAACTAGTGATATCTACTTAGCCGTAATAGTTTTCCTTTTAAATTCGTTATATGTACTACATTTGTGATTTTTTCTCCTCTTCCAAATTAATAGTTTAGCCGGCAGAGGGGGGGGGGACACTTGAGTCTAACAATTTTTTTCACTTCAAAGCTTGATATTTGACAAACCAATCACTTGATCGAAAAATGATTTGAGAAAACTAACAATATTTTTTTATATGAATACCACAACATACATATCCAATGATACCCCACATGATGAGGTACTCAACTAAAAAAAAATTCAACCCCACTATATATGTAGGGGAGATACCCTTAAAAAAATATTTTCCTAAATTTTATTCTACAGTTTTGTTGCAATATTTTATGTCTATATTCATGTCAAATATCAGCTTTCTAGCACCGGGCGTCTCTAAGCTAGGCTGCGGACGGACAGACGGACGGACATGACGAAACTATAAGGGTTCCTTATGGACCGGCGATGTACGGGCAAATCACCGTACATCGCAGTGTCAGCATTACGCCGACATCTGCCATTTGTTTTCTTTATACATAATTATAATAAATCATTTAGTACCTAACAAGCATCGTACTCGATCGGTTGACCTAGCAAGCGTGTCATTGACCGTTCTACATATCATTTCATTAGCATTAACGTAGTATTACATAATAGCATAATTTAACATTACCTTTGATAGAGATAATAAAAACTATACCCAGTTAACTTATCTCTATCATTTCAACATCCTTGGTGTATCGACCATTCAACCATTTGGCCGTACATCAAAGTGGTCCCTCGAGCTTTAACCTATCGCGCGGTTTGGTTCAATCAGGACCTCCGCATGACGAAAGTGATCAGTAACAACATCAAACAATTTTCGCTACAAAGTGTGAGCTAGGGATTATTCTCGCGAGTGAATAGATCCGGAGAGACTCCCTTGGCGGACAACAGAGCTCCGTGAGCAGAACTTCGAACGAGCAAGAGTTTGCAGTTGTATCAAGTAAGATCTTTCCAATTTATCTAGCATATCACGATGGCGGAAATGAAAGCTGACGTTGCTGAACAAGAGCAACTCGTCGAGGAGATGGAACGTCTCCTGACGTCATTCAAGAAAACTGGGCTAGAAAAGCGGACAGCGGACTTAATCAAGCGAAAGCTGGACGCTTTGGAGGACTATTGGAATGATTTCCAAAATAATCACGAGCGGTTACGTAAGTTCGACTCAGATGAGTATCCTCATTTCAAAGATAACTACTACAAAAGTGCCGATGAAGTTTACAACAAGGTAAAAACGTACTTCAAGCAGTATCTAGCTAAAACGCCGAGACCATCGCCGCGAATGGAAACTGATCAACAGCACCCTAGCACTCCGCAGCCTGGGTCTCCAGCCTCGGATCGGCCAATTGTATCCATTGCCGGGCCGAGCACCATATCACAAGGAGTCGACAGCAAGACGACTGACTTGTTGAAAAAACAGGAAAGTAATTTTAGAGCCTTTTCTAGAACGGTTACTAATATCGACCTGGAAACAGTTACGGAGAGGTGGGAATACCAAGATCTGTTGCGTCAGTTAGAGTCAAGGTGGTCTGTTATCGATTCCTTACATTGGGAACTTGATAGCATGATTAACGGCACAGAGGAATATCAACAGTATGAGCAGTATTTTACACGTCACGAACGAAAATACAATCTCGTTAAAAAGTCCATTAACAGTAAATTATGGTCCGTATCTCATAGGGAAAAGTCAACACCGCAATTGGAAATTCCAATGTTCCATGGTAATTATTATCAATGGATGTCTTTCAAAGATTTGTTTACTGAAACAATCCACGGCAATCCGTCCCTATCCCAGGCCCAGAAAATGCAGTTCCTCAAGAGCAAGGTGAGAGGCGAAGCAGAGCGCCTTATTCAGCATTTACCGATAACGTCAGAAAATTACAGTATCTGTTGGGAAATTTTAAACCACAGATATAACAACAAATAATTAATATTAACTTCACACATAAATATTTTTATGTCTCTGCCTGTAATGCAAGCAGCATCGGTGAATATTATCAAGCGTATTCACGATACAACATGCGAATGCCTAAACGCAATAAAGAATTTAGGAATCGATGTAAGTACTTGGGATCCACTCCTGGTCTACATCTTATCCCAAAAACTAGATCCCGAAACGCACAGCGACTACTTGGAGTCTCTTAAACAACCGAGAGAAAGTCCAACGCTACAGGAACTCCTGTCCTTCCTGGAAAGTAAGTTTACAACGATGGAATCTGCTATGCCACGGTGGAAACAAGACGTCCCGCAGAAAACCATGAAGCAAAACTTACCTACAACATCGGGGTCTAAGCAACAACAAGGTAAACTAGCATACCATAAACAGTCATTCCCAGCAAACAGAGTCGCGCCACAGGCAAAAAACAAACCCAATAATCCTAGGATCAAATGCGTCATTTGTGAAGAAAATCATGGATTATATCACTGCCAAAAGTTTTTAAACATGTCTGACACCAATAAAATAAGAGCATTGGAAAGTTACAACATTTGTAAAAACTGCTTGTTCAGCCATAACGGAAAACCTTGTACATCGGATAAACGATGTCGGCATTGCGGAGAATTTCACAATTCTATCTTACACGAGGCGTTCGCGGATTCTGCATCAGCGAGATTAAATGTCGAACAAAAATCTAGCACACACGTGTCGCAGCGACTAAACACTCCGGAAATTCTCTTAGCAACAGCTATGATCAAGGTCCAAGCAAGAGATGGTACCTACATAGATATGCGGGCTCTTATAGATCAGGGTTCACAACTTTCCCTCATTACTGAACAGGCAGCACAGTTATTAAAATTAAACAGGAAATATTGCACAGGTATCGTGTCGGGAATAGGAACGAAAGAAAGTAGTTGTAAAGGAATGACAAACATATCCTTTACGTCTATGAACAACAACGTAACTTTCAATACCGATGCGGCCATTATGAATACGTTAGTTAAAAACTTGCCTAGCCAGTCGTTCCCGAAGCCGACATGGGCTCATTTGGAAGGCTTAGAATTGGCAGATCGCGATTATAACATTAGTCGCCCAGTACAAATACTTCTGGGAGCCGATGTGTACTCAAACATAATTTTAGAAGGGATATGTAGAGGCGAACACAACATGCCTATCGCCCAGCAAACGCGTCTAGGCTGGATATTGTGTGGGGGCGCCAAGACATACAATGCAACGTCGCTTAGACGATATACAACAATTCTGGGAGGTCGAAGACATATCAAATGAAACGTCGGTGTCAGCGGAGGATCAGTACTGCATAGACTTTTACAGGAATACTACCACCAGAAGGCCGGACGGCCGATACGAAGTCCGTATCCCCTTCAAACCGCACTTCGAAGACGAGATAGGCGAATCAAAACATATAGCGATAGCCCAATTTCGTCAATTAGAGCGAAAGTTTGCCAAAAATCCAGAAATGTCGGCTAAATACATATTGTTTATGAATGAGTACATATCGTTACATCACATGCAACCTGCTATCGGCAACACGAAACCTGTTTGTTTTCTGCCGCACCACTGCGTAACACGTGCTGAATCATCGACTACGTCACAGCGCACCGTTTTTAACGCATCGGCGAAAATGTCTAATGGGAAGACATTAAATGATTTAATGTATCGGGGTCCAAATCTGCAAAAGGATCTACAAACTCTAATTCTAAAGTGGAGGCAATTCAAATACGCTTTCACGGCAGATATTGAGAAGATGTTCAGGCAGATTTGGGTTCACATAGATGATCAGCGATACCAAAAAATCATCTGGCGTGACTCCCCAACTAAACAGTTACAAGAATATCAGCTCACGACGGTCAGTTACGGCACAAAACCGGCAGGTTATCTCGCCATGATGACATTACAACAACTGGCACATGACTCGCAAAATTCTTATGACAACAAGGTTATAGAAACATTGCAAAATTCGTTCTATACTGACGATTTATTGCACGGCGAGCATAATTTAATTGGAGCTAAACGCTTACAAAGGGACCTTATCGATTTGTTGAAATCGGGAGGATTCAACTTGCGTAAATGGGCCTCCAACTCACCCGACTTAGTTAGTGATGTCAACAAGGACGACACAGACCCAATAAAGTATGATTTCAAACAAGCGGAATCTAGAAAAACGTTGGGGCTTCGTTGGAATAGTCAACAAGACACCTTCACCTTTGATTTACAGCTAAGTTCGGATTCGATTGTACAAACGAAGAGAGTATTACTTTCGGAGATCTCCAAACTATTTGACCCATTAGGTTGGCTGTCACCCGTAACAGTCAAACTAAAGCTTATCTTTCAGTCTACCTGGGCTTCTAACATTGACTGGGACACCAAAGTCCCGGAAGAAATTCATTCCGAATGGGTTAAAGTCAAATCAGAGATAACTCATTTGAACAAAATTGAAATACCCAGGTGGATTAACACATTAGAGAAACAAATAATACAATTACACGGTTTTAGCGACTCGAGCGTCAAAGCTTATTCAGCAGTTATTTATTGTAAAATAAACAATACTGTTTCTTTAGTCGCCGCTAAGTCTAGGTGTGTTCCTACAAGCAAACATATGACTTTACCTAGATTGGAGCTAGCAGGAGCCCAATTATTGTCAAAATTAATGTACAAGGTGAAGGATTGTCTATCAGACTACAGCCCAGAAGTCTTCGGATGGACCGATTCGCAAGTTGTATTAGCATGGATACAGGGAGACGAGGACCGTTGGAAGACTTTCGTGTCAAATCGGGTGAAGGAGATCAAGAAGAGCATACCCGCGGACTCTTGGAGATACGTGAAGTCAGGTGACAACCCGGCTGATTGCGCCAGCAGAGGTATTTTTCCATCGCAATTGGCAAGCCATTCACTTTGGTGGCACGGGCCCTCATGGTTACCAACGTTTTCCAAACAAGAGGAAAATCGCGTTACCTTCAAGACCGACGAGGAACAAAAACCAGCCAAACAAGTCCAAGCCCACACTGTCATCAAGCAAGTACCCGAAGAAAGCATCATAACCCAAATTACGAGTAAATATGACTTTTCGAAGGCTATTCGGATACTAGCGTGGGTCCGAAGGTTTATAACAAAACAGCAAGACAGAAAAACGTGCCCGTACTTAACAATCAGCGAATTAAAATATTCTACATTGAACATTATCAAACACCATCAAGCGGACACATTTTCTGAAGAAATATCAAAACTACATTCAGGTAAGGCTATCAGCTCAAAAAGCAGGTTACTGAACCTCAACCCCTTCTTAGATGCCACGGGTGTTCTGCGGGTAGGGGGAAGGTTGAGACATGCTCAACTTAGCGAGGAAACGAAACACCCTGCTATCATAGCAAAAGATTCCAGATTGTCCGAGTTGATAGTCGATTACGCCCACAAAATCACATACCATGGAGGTGCACGATTAACAACAGCGTTTGTAAGGAGGAAATACTGGATACTTGGCGGTAACCGGTACATCAAAAAACGTCTACGCCGATGTGTCGTATGTCGCAGGTTCGATTCCAGTAAACAGCATCAACTTCTGAGAGATCTACCTCGATCAAGGAGCAACATCTCTCCACGAGCATTTTATAACACTGGCGTCGACTTCACCGGATTTGTGACGATTAAAGCCAACAAGGGTCGTGGTATCAAGACCATGAAAGGGTATATCGCGGTATTTGTCTGCATGGCAACGAAAGCAATACACCTCGAACTCGTCACAGATTTGTCAACATCAGCATTCCTTGCGGCATTACGTAGAATGGCGGCACGTCGCGGCACTCCCCGTCACATGTTTAGTGACAATGGTATCAACTTCGTAGGCGCTAGCAACATCCTCCAGAAAGAGTACGACGAATGGCAACTAGCTTTTGGTAAGGAATTCATGTCCGAAATATCGGAGATGAAAATTGAATGGCATTTTAATGCCCCTTCATGGCCATCAGGCAACGGCTTATGTGAAGCTGCTGTCAAGAGCTTGAAATACCATCTCAAGCGCGTAGTCGGTGAACAAAAACTGACATACGAAGAATATTCCACGATACTAACGCAGTTAGAGGCCTGTTTAAACTCCAGACCACTTTGTGCCCTATCCGAAGATCCCGACAGTCTCGACTATTTAACACCTGGTCATTTCTTAACCGGTGGGGCTGGATTGACAGTCTTAGGAACTGAAACAGACCTCAGAACAAGATGGTGTTTAACACAAAAGATATTTCAAGATATCTGGAATAGATGGCGTAGTGAATATCTGACTCAGCTTACAACTAGAAGCAAGTGGAAACAGCCTCGTCAAAACATCAAAATCAACGACGTCGTACTCATTCAGGATGACAATGTCCCAGCCGGAAAATGGGCCATGGGTAGAGTAACGGAACTCCACCCCAGAAAGGACAACCTTGTAAGAGTCGTGACATTGAAAACAAAAAACGGCTATATCAAGAGGCCTATAGTAAAACTATCAATTCTGCCTATACACGACGAACAAGAGTCGCGTACTACAAATCAAGTCAATGTCACTACATGTAATATGACTCCAACACGTACTAAACATAAACAAAGTATCAGTTACATAACAATGGCTTTATTATTCTTTACGTTTTTAATAGCCTGTGTAAACGGATCATTTAACATCACAAAACTGGAAACTGATACTTTGTTCCTCGATCGGATTTCAAAGATGAACTTGGTCCGAGATGAATGGAAGATCGTTACATATTACGATATGTACCCATTTTGGGAGGGAGTCACAGCCTTTAAAAAACACAATGAACATTTAGAGAAGATGTGCTCACGCATACGTGTCCAAACTCATTGTGATATAATCGTATCGCAACTACAACACGGATTCTCGGAACTCGAGTACTATAACCTCCTGCTCCTGAGTCAGCAAGGTCGTGCCAAGTCAAGGCGTCGCCGTGGCCTTATAAACGGTGTCGGGTATCTAGCAAACAGCTTGTTCGGCGTTCTCGACGAAAGGTTCGCTGAACAATATCAACAAGATATTACGCGAATTAAATTAGACCAACAATTTATAGCTTCGTTATGGAAAAATCAAACATCTATAATCGAAGCAGAGTACAACTTATTAAAACGAGCCGAACAGTCTATAGACAAGCAACATACGATTATAAATGATCATATAGTGAGTTTGGAGCACGCTTCTAACAACATGGAGCAAGCCATTCGGTCGCAATTCGAATCCATCGACTTCAGCCTCGGAGTAATAGCCGCCAACAACATACTCCAGAACTTGAAAGACATCCAAAATACCATAATTGACGCCGTAACGGATATTTACCATGGCAGATTTAACATCCATCTGCTTGCTCCGGAACAACTGAGAAACGAACTCAGTAAAATTGCAAGTAAATTATCGATTGATTTAGCTCTCCCTATTGACATACAAATAGACCTACAAAAAATTTATAAGTTGTTGACTGTTCGATCCAGAATAACGCAAACATACTGCATCTTTGCGATCAAGCTGCCGCTTATCAGTCGTGACGGATACGAGATTTTCAAACTCATACCTATTCCTAAACAATCAGGACAAAACATGCTGTCTATTATTCCCAAATCAGAATACGCTGCCATAAGTTTGAAAAAGGACTCTTACGTCACGATTAGCGAGAACGAAATTAACAGCTGCTTTACAGACGCAGACCATTTCCTGAGTCGGTTAGAAAAGCCTGTTAATCGTATGAATAATTATAAGGACTTATGTAAAGTTGATAAGACCTTAAGCTCATGCCTCCTCGTTAGCGAACCCTGTCACGATCAATGGCTCAATATTCGCCAGGTAAACCAATACTTGTATTTTTGTTGCGACTACTGTACACCACATATCCTGTGCGAAGACCAGGCTTCGGCACAGACAGTATCACGTTCCGGAATTATTAGCATCGATCAAGGATGTATAATAAAAACTGAACACTCCATCATTTACGCACACAGTTTTCAAAGCACAAGTACTAAGATTGGACCTGACGTATATATTCCTCTGGTTGCCCCGATAAACCACCTATTAAACATCACGTTTCCCAAGGAAAGTATCGCTAATGAAACAGATACCTTACAGAATCAGCAGTTACTGGAAGATATTCATAAGAAAATACAGAACATCAAGGAAAACCAGGACTCAATTGACAGGAACATGACGTACCACAGTATTCACCACTATTCTGCTATCTACGTGTTGGTAAGCATAGCCGTACTTGTAGCAGCAGTCTTCGTGTATCGGTGCATCAAGCAGCGCGCGGGTCGTCCTGGGGTCGGAGCCCCGGTGACGCCCGCGCGTTCCCCGTCGCCTGTGCCGGCGGTGGAAGCGCCCGAGAGTGCGTCTCGGGCAGCTCCCCGCGCCAGTTGTGTTAAGTGTAAGTGTAAAGGTGAAAGTGTAGAGTTACAGTCAGTTAGTGTTAGTGAAAAAACAAAGCGTGCGTATCAAAGAGACAATCATACGTCCCCAATAGTGCGTAAATCAGTTTTGACAGACAGTGAAGATCTGGTGTAGAGACTTTAAGTTCTCTTTAATAATCTCATAATTTGTTTTCATGCATTATCTATAAGTAGATTTAGGTAGCAAGTGTAACAATCATCCCTGTCGCACGTCAATCACTATCCATCTATCAGTCTATTCCTCTCCCGGGCGGGAGCATGTACGGGCAAATCACCGTACATCGCAGTGTCAGCATTACGCCGACATCTGCCATTTGTTTTCTTTATACATAATTATAATAAATCATTTAGTACCTAACAAGCATCGTACTCGATCGGTTGACCTAGCAAGCGTGTCATTGACCGTTCTACATATCATTTCATTAGCATTAACGTAGTATTACATAATAGCATAATTTAACATTACCTTTGATAGAGATAATAAAAACTATACCCAGTTAACTTATCTCTATCATTTCAACATCCTTGGTGTATCGACCATTCAACCATTTGGCCGTACAGACTACGGAACCCTAAAAATGCGCAAAATAAAAAACTCCATGGATGAAAGCATCCTTGATTATTTTAAGGCTAAACAAGCTAGGGCAGAAACCACTGAACATCATGCACAAAATCCAAAAAGAATGTGTCTGCTGAGCTTATTCTAGAACCTATGTCCGACAGACAAATGAGAAATTTAAACGAGGTGTTATGCAGTTAATAGACGATAGTTTGGAAGATACGCCTTCTACATCATCGTCAATAGACAATTCGCAGATTACATTGTATCATCAAACAGCAGGACAAGATTTGACCACACAGCCTAATGAAAATACTTAATATGTTTCAATAAATAACTATTTTGATTACTTCGTTTCAATAAATAAGTATTTTGATAGCTTTACCTGAGTGTTATTAAAATCCTTTTCTCAGCTGTCACGCATTCTCTCATTACTGTACTTTTCTTATGAATATTCGGCGTTAACAACTGCATCAAATAATAATATGATTCTTTTGACATTCTATAAAAATTACGAAATTTCTCGTCATCATTTTCTTGCAGTTCTCTAGCAGCGACGAATGCTCTACAATTGATATTGTTTTCGATGTACGGATGCACCCAGAATCTTCTTTTATATTTTCGTTTATTCTTGTAATATAAATACAGAAGAACATCGTCTTCATCGCTAGAGTCACTAGACATCTTCGGACGAATGTTGTTCTTCAAATGATAAAATATAGTCTCATTAGCGTAGCACCGTGTGCGGTTACGAGTAGCATACCAGTATTCGATCATGGTTTGCATCTCAGTCCCTTAGCATTTGAATAGCTTCGTGAGAGAAGGGCCTATGACTTGGAAGTTTGCAAAATAGATTACGACCGATTCTCAGGCCTACCGAATATACATACAAAATTTCATACAAATCGGTCCAGCCGTTTCGGAGGAGTATTTTAAGTAACACCATGACACGAGAATTTTATATAGATAATTTGTAATAAATGAGATTGACCGTTTTTCCCGACATTAACGACATACTCCGTCGAACTCTTGTCACCGCCGGAGTACCAGCTCATCTTGAACCGAATGGTTTGGTACGCGACGATGGGAAGAGACCAGACGGTATGTCCTTATTACCTTGGAAGATGGGCAGGCCTCTGTTATGTGACGCGGCATGCGTCGATACCCTTGCGCCATCACATCTTCCAAGCACAGTTGGATCGGCTGGCGCTGCTGCTGCATCAGTGGAGACCCTCAAATGGTGCAAATACGGAAACCTATCTGGTAATTACGTTTTTGGGGTCGAAACGCAGGGGCCATGGGGGTGCACGCGCTCTGTACTAAGAAATCGCCATAAGGCTGATCGACGCTTCCCGTGATCAGAGGGCTGGTTTATATTTTGCAGAGAGAATAAGCATTGCCATACAACGTGGCAATGCTGCCAGCCTTCTGAGCACGCTACCAGCGTTACGGAGGAATTTTTCGACGCCGCGTAGTTTGGGTTTTTTGTTTTTCCTCGTCTATTTTGTTATTATTATTTATTTAGTTTTATATATAAGTAGTTTGATTGACCGTTTGAATTAAGTGGACATTGTAATAAATTTTGACACAGAGACTTTTTGTTTATGAAAGTGCCGAATATTATACTTTATTATTTTTTTAATAACAGAAAGATACCCGTAAAACATAATTATTGTCTTTTTTGCAAGAAACATTTATTTTGCTAGAACATTATTTCAAAAGTAGTGACATCTATCGGTCGGAAGGATAACTATATTTATCCTTGGTTCCAGTAATTTATTTATCGAAAATACATAAAAAAATGCCGACGAAATTAAGAACCGCCTCCTTTTTTAAAGTCAGCTAAATAGACATCAAACACTTTGAAGGTACCTATTTAGACTAACTATACTTTTACTAACAAACTTATAATGATCATAGATGGCACCACATATATAACCAGTTTTGGATGATTCCTGTTTTGTTTGGGACTACGTACAAAGGAGAGGTCAAGCTGTACACCGAAAACCACTCAACCAATACTGATGTAACATATATTATTTTATAGGTTTGAGTATCCTTTGTACATGAGTGTAAGTTTTATTGAAATCAATTTCGCCATTTTAGAGATCTTTAGCAATATAGGGAAAGACAGACAGACATAAATAGGGAATGCAAATCTCTCGAGATTTGAGCTCAAGCGAGATCTCGCGAGATTGGCAATATGGATGTTCTTTTTTGTAAACAATCGCAATATTTGATTAATTAGGACAAAAATAATAACCATTTTAAGTATTATAGGAAACATTATTTATCACGAATTTTCAATAGACTTTTATGCTTCAAACATTGTTTACCGTAGGTACCTATCTGTCTATACTTTTTTAATAAAGTTATATGAAGTAAACTTTTACGGACGGATCTGTCAAATAAGAAAGGAAAGAAACAACCAGTCTTCGCTTCTAATTTCAAACAAAAATCTTTTAGTAATAAAACATTTCTTTTATATTATAACAAACAAAACAACGAGAGATCAAAAAAAATCTATGTTACTAAACTGAGGTATTATTATCAATTAGGTAAATAAATCTATATCTACTCAGTAGACCTTTTAGATATTACAGATTAATTAAGAAAATATACCAATTAGACAGACTTTTAGAAATTACAGATCCTAATTAACAAAATATACCAATCAAAGAAAAGGTTCAGTTCAAATCACAAGCCCTTATTACGAATTATTTTCAAAGTAGCTCCTTCAGAAGCATAAAATGTCCAAAGAATCGTCTGCTAAACGGCTTCCTTTTCTGTTGGCCAGATAACCAGCTACTGAGAAGGCCCTTTCGGATTCAACGCTATTTGAAATTCTCGCAGATCTCAGGCAGACATCCACAAAATGCAAAAGTTTGTCTTTTAACCCCCCTGACTCGTATCAATTCATTTCATTTTTTTAGTAATGCCGATACCGACAGATTGCAACTCCGTCTGAGTCAGTTCGCGCTTCTAATAAGACGTTTTTATACTCGAGTGCAATCTCCTAAATCTCGCGAGATCTCGCCCATTTTTCGACCGAGATTAATCTCACTAAAAAAGGCCGAGATCTCGCGAGATCGAGATTGCATCCCCTAGACATAAATTCTAAAAAATATCAAGTATTGCTTTTTAGCATTTTCCTAGATTTTTTAGCTAATTTTCGTCAAAATATCTTTAATGTACAGACTTTTTCACCTCTACAGTTTTATTATAGTATAGACATAGACTTATAACGGAGTATAGATAGATGTTTATGAAAGTGCCGAATATTATACTTTATTATTTTTTTAATAACAGAAAGATACCCGTAACACATAATTATTGTCCTTTTTGCAAGAAAGATTTATTTTGCTAGAAAATTATTTAAAAAATAGTGACATATATCGGTCGGAAGGATAACTATAATTATCCTCGGTTCCAGTCATTTATTTATCGAAAATACATAAAAATATACTGACGAAATTAAGAATCGCCTCCTTTTTTAAGAAGGTACCTATTTATACTAACTATACTTTTACTAACAAACTTATAATAATCATAGATGGCACCACATATATAACCAGTTTTGGATGATCCCTGTTTTGTTTGGGACTACGTACAAAGATGAGGTCAAGCTGTACACCGAAAACCACTCAACCGATTCTGATGTAACATATACTATTTTATAGGTTTGAGTATCCTTTGTACATGAGTGTAAGTTTTATTGAAATGAATTTCGCCATTTTAGAGATCTTTAGCAATATAGGGCAAGACAGACAGACATAAATTCTAAAAAATATCAAGTATTGCTTTTTAGCATTTTCCTAGATTTTTAGCTTATTTTCGTCAAAATATCTTTAATGTACAGACTTTTTTACCTCTACAGTTTTATTATAGTATAGATATATTATTTTGAAAAAATGTCAAGCCACGGCCTTTCCTGGACTGTCTATCAAATAAAAAAGTTATTTTACGAACACCTAATACTTTCATTATCATAAATTAATAATAATAATAATAATTCTTTATTGACACACATACATATAAAAAAAATACAAAACGATAGGATTACAAAATACAGGCATAGCAACATTAATTATTGTGTTACGGATCGCAACTGGCATCCTAGCTAGGTTACAGGGTAACCTGTGTTAAGGATACCAGTCCCTTTCCCTCAATACAAACAACGAAGCAATCAGTTACTTATGAATTAAGTTTTTGGAGGTAAATGTATTTTGTCCAAAAAAGTTTATTGAAATTGGAACAAAAAAAAATTTAAAATTACTTTATAAAAGATATTATATAAAAAAAAGAAAGCTATAAAATTAAAAAGAGCGAGATATCCATTGTGTGTGTGTGTGTGTGTGGGTGTGTGTGTGTGGGTGTGTGTGTGTGTGTGTGTGGGTGTGTGTGTGTGTGTTTGTGTGACTGTGGTTGGGTGTGTGTGTGTGGGTATACGTGTGTGGGTTGGTTAATGTTTGCATTCGTGTCAGTGTGTAAAGATTACGTAATAGGACTTATTAAATTTTCAGTCTCTTGGTAGTCTAGGCTTAGAAGCCACTTACTTATGGTTTTTTTACAGGCGCGACTGGGAAGATGGTAAATAGGAACTTCTTTATTCACGTTATTGTACAAAGTTGGTCCCAAGAAGTGATTAAATCTTTTAGAGTGAGTGAAACTACTTTTTTGTATTTCACAAATTCTATCTTTTCGCCTTTAAGTTATACTTCTGTAGGGGGTCGCAGCATGTTGGATAAGAATGGTATCTAGAACAAAAAGTTGTCTAACCGTCAGAACTTCCCAACTTTTATAGAGTTCGGTAGTTGGGAAGGTGCACTTTTTAAAGGTGCCCACTTTTAGGATAGCCCTTCGAGCTCTTTCTATCTTTATGAGCTGTGTGTTTGGTGCACCGCCCCAAGATGATATAATAATTTAAAAGAGATTGACATAACGCAAAATAAACTTGTTTAATTATCCTAAAATCAGCTACATGGCGAAGAGTTTTGAATATATAAATTAGTTTTCTGACTCTACTTTGCAACAGCTCTATGTGGGGTGAGAAGGAGAGGCTGTTGTCAAGTGTTATGCCAAGATATTTTGTGGCAGTTACACGTGTTAGTTGGGGACAGTTGCAGGTCTGACGTAGGGATTGGGAGCAGTTATGGGCCACTAGGGATAGCGCTGGTGAAGGTTGTGTTGTCTGACGGAGAGTGAACGTCATGTAGTTGGTTTTATCAGTGTTGAGGGTCAATGAGTTTTTGGCTAACCAACCTTGAACAACATTGAACCCGCGCTGGGCCTTACAGAAAACCTCTGTCCATGTGTCTCCAATGAACGTAAGTGCTGTATCATCGGCAAAAGCTGTTATCTTGGCATCTTCTAATTTCATTTGACAGAGTTCGTTTACGTACACAAGGAACAGAGTCGGCCCGATCACGCTTCCCTGCGGGACACCAAAAGTTATAGGAAGCTCGTCACTGACAAAACCATCCACTTTAACCTTTTGAGTTCTATCACTCAAGTAGTTACTCAGTAAAGCAAGTGATTTACCCCTAATACCCACTTTTTCCAATTTTTGCAGCAACAGAGGAGTGAAGACTGTGTCAAACGCCTTGGCAAGATCTAAAAATATAGTAAGCACCTTCTTCTTAGCATCAAGATGCTTAACTATGTAATTGGTGATGTCTAACACTGCTTTTGTAGTAGATTTATTCCGCCTAAATCCATATTGGTTTGGAAATAAAATGTTCTTATCTTCCAAATACTTTATCAGTCGGTTATTAATTATACGTTCTAATATTTTAGATAGGATAGTTAGAACAGCTATTGGACGATAGTTGGCGACACAGTCTTCACTCCCACTCTTATATATAGGATAAATTAATGACCTCTTGAAGTAGGCGGGGAATATGCTAGACTCAAGACAGAGATTAAATATATGTGTTAAAATGGGAACAAGAAGGGCTTTATATCGCTTGAGTAGGGCTGTAGGAATATTATCCCATCCAGCGGCACAGTCACTTCTAAGTGACATCAGGATCGACTCAACCTCAGTGCAGTCCGTGGATAGCATGACAAATGAGTCGGATGGAGTGTTAGAGGAAAAAAGTACTTGTGCTTGTGAAAGAAGGTTAGGAACCTGTATTTTGGCTGCGAGATTTTTACCGATGCTTGCGAAATAAGAATTAGCTTGGTTTATGTACTGAGTGCTGTGGTGATGTAGAAGTTTGGAGTAGGTCACTGGAGGAGGTTTTAGGTTTAACATAGTTTGTAACTCTCTTTATGACTTGCCATATTCGCTTGCTATCCGAACCAGCTTCAGCTAGCTCGTTTTTGTCATAGATTCTTTTGACTTTTTTTAGTAGTTTGTTGCAAAAAGTTCTGTACCTTACATATGTTAGTTTCAGTGTTTAATTATCAGGATTCAACTTAACATTCCTATGCATGGCGTCTCGGTTTCTCATACAACGAAGCAAGCTGGGGGTAATCCACGGTTTAAGTATACGTTTGCGATTTTGTGACTTAACTAAAGATTTATTTGCTTCTATGGCGCTCATAAGGGTGTTTACTAACTGGTTGTTGCCCGATTTGCGTCAGCTATATGGTAAATTATTTCGAAATTGGTAGTGTTAATCTTTTGGTCTAGGGTGGCATAGTTTATTTTATTAGTTACAGAATGATTTTTGGCTTTAAAGTATCCTCCTTTCAATTTTAGGCAGAGTAAAACACTGTTATGGTCTGTAACAGATGAATCGATGACTATTGTGAGTGCTTCGTACTTCGTTTTGAGCATAACATGGTCCAAACAATGAAAACCGCGTGTAGGCAGAGTATGCGCAGGCAATAAACCATGACAGGCCGACAAGTTGAGATATTCTGCAGCATGGGAATCACATGGAGTATTGCCAATGTCAATATTAATGTCACCAATTATTGCGATATTCTTAAAAGAGGACACTGAAGTGAGTACTGCTTCCAAGGAAGCTAGGAAATTAGAAATATTGGTGTACGAGGGAGAACGGTATATGCAGATGATCGCTATATCAATGCCTATTTTCAATAGCATACATGTGCCGTCTATGAAATCGATTTCTGAAACTGAATATCTAAGATGATCTTTAAGATAAACAACTATATACCATCATTCTGGTTTCTATGTTTTTTTGTATGGCACGATATGTATGATTCTAATGTAGGGATAGTTACCATATTCTTAAGCCAACATTCCGTCAAAACAATTATCTCACAATCTATATTGATTCGATGTAAAAGGGTGACAAAGTTATGAAAATTGCACTGTATGGACCTTATATTTTGGGTTATAATTTTAAAATTTTCTTTGGGGTTTTTAATAGTTACTTTACAATCATCGGGGCTGCAAGTTTGGTTAAGGGATACAGAAAACTGATCCAGGTTATAATTGGTCCAGGTCCGATGTAATATGCTGATCCGCAGATTTGCACGGTGTAGCAAACATGTAAAACAGACACTTTTCAGAGCTTACTGTCAGTCTTTCTACACCTGCAGTTTGTGGATTAGTTATACGCAGAGGGCATACAACGCCCTGCGTGTTCAGTACAACAACGCGTTCAGGATGCTTATGGGGATACCGCGTTTTAGTAGTGCTTCGGCAATGTTTGCTGAAGCGCGGATTGATGGATCCCATGCCATCATACGCAAGCGGAGTGCCTCGATCCTACGCAGAACTCGCGCCAGCTCCCATAGCATCCTGAACACATTGTGTAACAGATGGGACAACTCAATGTTACGTCATTGGGTTGAACTTCATGCATCGACGAATATACCCTATATATTACGTGGGTAGCATGGGGTTCGGCTGCTAACGTAGATAAAATTTACTAACATTAGTTTATAGGTACATTTATTATTTTTGTTATTTTTGTTTAACACGAATTTACTATAATTATGGATTGTTTGTGATCTGAAATAAATGTTATTGTTGTATTGTATAATTGATGTCAAAGAAATTATCGAATTTTAAGGTTGCCAGCAGTCATCATATTAATAGTAAATCACATCAACATATATAATTTGTAAGCAACAATAAGCAGAAGTAGCAGTTGTGAGAACAAAAAAGCCCAGTGGGACAGGCAAATTATGTTTCGAGTGTAAGTGTTTCTACATGTGAGGATGAATGTCTGTATAAAATGTGTGTACTGATGTATATTATGTAGTAATTGAGTAGAGTTGGTGGGTTTTTGCATATACTCATGGATTCGATTCCTTATTGTAACGGATGCCAGGAATCGAACCTTTACTAGTCCGCTACAGTGCGCTGGTGGTGTGTTGCTGACGTGTGCCTACGACGATGCGTGTTCTTCTATATGTGTGGACTGTATGGCTTCGATGTGTTGGGGCTTCAGAAATAAAACATCTTCATACGTTGAGAGCGATGCTGTTCAGGTGTTCGGTGCTTGATGGTTACATAGGTCACAAGATGGTGGTTGGGACGCCAACGAACTGGCCGAATACATGGTCGCTTAAGTACCTCGGAACTTTACCTTAACGACGACCATCACACCGAACACGTGCACAGAGAATCTTAGTTTATTTTTAATTTCATATTCAGTACAAATGTCTATTTATATTAGGTACTACGATACATACATATATGTGCTATACATCATACATGTATCATATACATAGGTCTCATTAAGTTCTATCTATCGGTATACAATACCTAAACCTAACTACTAGCGTCACTGAGTTATTCCATAAAAACTCTCAAAAAATGCCGTCACACAAGGGCCCGCCCACTATATTTTCTATTGAAAAACTATTATATACTAAATTTATATATGTAATTTTGGTAGGCCGTTGTGTGCAACTATATGGGGCATCTATTAAAACAAACACCATGAAAATATCTTTATTCAATTCGAATTCATTACATGAAAACCTATGATGCATAAGAAAAATTACAGAATTTCTTAAGTAAACACTATCGTACATAAACAAAGTTTATGATAAACATGCAAATGATTATTATTATATTTATTTTAACTATATAAGGTAATAACTAGCAATAAGAAAGTATCTACACATGATTTCAAGTCTATATGAAGCCAAAAAACACTTATAAAACTATAAAACGAATATGTAAACAAACAGCTGTTTTATCAAGTATTAGTTCTTATCTGTTACAACTGATAACACTATTTATGATCGATATCTAGGTCCCTACAGTTAGTACAAGTTTTAGACTAATGTTCATGTACTATATAGTACTTTATATTAATGATTTAACTATTTACACTATTCTAGCTGTATTTTAACACTTTGACGCGTCCGGGAACCGAACCCGGTGTACCGCACGATTAGATAACACTGATTTTATACGATTTTCACTCGCGGTTTCGAATACACTATTCACTGTCATAGTTTTTAATGTCTGTCGCGAACATCTCTCCCGCCGTGCAGCAACGCGCGTGACCCGTCGTGTGGCGGTGCTGCAGAGCACCCGGTGAGCGACGCCTCGTCACTTGGGCAGGGGGACCAGCTTCTTAGCCGGCCGTTTGAGGACGCCTGCTGCTGTGCGCACCTCGACAGTGCGTATGGCGCCGTCGGCGCCCGGGTAGACGGCCACAACTCGACCGCGCGGCCAGGTATTGCGCGGGAGTTGGCCGTCGGCGATCAGGACGGGGTCGCCGACCTCGAGGTTGAGCCCAGACCCACGGGGCTCCCGCCGGTGTTGCAGCTCGGGTAGGTACTCGCGCACCCAACGGCGCCAGAACATGTCGGCGAGGATTTGGGCACGCCGCCAGTGCTTGCTGCTGTTGAGGTCAGCCTCGCTGAACTCGCCCAGTGGAGGGAGGCGAGCAGAACCACCGAACAGGATGTGGTTCGGGGTGATGGCCTCGCTGTCTGCTGCGTTGACGGAGACGTGTGTGAGGGGTCGACTGTTTACTGTGTACTCGATCTCACACAGTAGTGTAGCTAGGAGTTCTTCGTGCGGATGGCGCTCGTGAAGGACCGTATAGAGGGCGGTCTTCACGCACCTGACGAGGCGCTCCCATGCGCCCCCCATGAATGGCGCTGAGGGGGTGATGAAGCGCCATACGATGCCACGGCGACTCGCTACTTTGGCGACGGCGTCTCTCATCTCTCGGTCGGCACCGTGCATGTTGGTGCCGTTGTCCGAGTAGATCTCTGCGGGGCAACCTCGGCGCGCTGCGAACCTGCGCAGCGCCAAGATTGCGGAGTCGGCGCTCAGGCTGGCGGCGACCTCCAGATGAACTGCCCTGGAAGTGAGACATGTAAACAGTGCCACATAACGTTTGTGACGCTGTCTACCGACGGTTACGGAGAGCGGCCCGAAATAATCAAGACCCGTGTAGGTGAAGGGCCTCTGATGGTGAGCAAGGCGCGTCTTCGGATGGTCCCCTGTGGCTGGCTCAGGCGGCTGCGTTTTTCTAATGCGGCATGGTAGACATCTATGTACTATTTTCTTTGTAGTCGGCTGCAGACGAAGAATCCAATAGTGTTGGCGTATTTCGTTCATTACCAACTCTGTACCGCTGTGATGTAATTTTCTATGTGTCCAATCTATGATGTAATTTTCTATGATCGCCGTCTAAGATTGGCGGTCTCTTTGTCTGTTCGGAGATTTCTTTTGTAGCTATTATACGGCTGCGTAGAGTGATCATTCCGTTGTTCATCTCCACGGGTAACGAATACAGGCGGCTGTCTCAGGCGACACCTCCTCCGCGCCGCAGCTCCCGAAGGTCGGCGCCGAAGGAGTCCTCTTGTACCACCTTCACAAGAAGGTCCTCGGCGCCGCGGGTGTGTTCTGCGGGGAGAAGCACGAAGTTTCGGGAGTCGGCGGCTGGACGAGGTGCCGCTCTGCCCGACTTGATGTTGTGCTTCGTCTTCGTCACGTGACGCCAATCTGGATCCTTCTGTCTATTTTTCTGTGTTCTTTTATATAGAACCTTCTCTGCGGTTTTCTCACACAAAGCTATAAATTGTAGAACTCTCGCTGTTGCTCGTAAGAGCCTTTCCCATTTGGAAAATCTATACGGGTCCGGTACGGCTTCTATAATTCTATGTGTTTGACGTTTCTCTACAGCTGTCATTGTGCGCTCTTCGCCTGTCGCGTCAGGGGCGATGTGCTTCTCTACGGGCCATAGTGACGGGCCATAGTACAGGAACGACGTTCCGGTGTACCACTCGTGTTCGGAGTTAAAGCTGTTTGGCACGTCGCGTGTAGCCGCATCCGCCGCATTCATCTTCGTAGGTACCCAGCGCCAATCTTCAACTTTACTATGCTCTTCTATGGCGGCTAGGCGGTGTGCGACGAATGGTTTGTACGCCCGTGCTCCTTTTCTGGTCCACGTCAGTACGGTCTTGCTGTCCGTCCAGTACACGACGGCCTCGGGTTTGACGCGATGTTCTTCTATTACCGCTTGAGCGACTCGCGTACCCATGACGGCGGCTTGCAGTTCGAGTCTCGGGATTGACATCACCTTAAGCGGTGACACTCTCGCCTTCGCCATAACGAGCGTCACGTGTACACGCCCATCTGGTGTAGTCGCTCGCCAGTACACCGCAGTTGCGTAGGCCGCTTCACTGGCGTCCGTAAAGACATGTACTTGGAGTGAACAGGCGTCACTGTACCCGGGGTAACACCGTGGGATGCGTATCGACTTCAACTGTTCTAAGTGCTGTATCCACGATGCCCATTGCACTCTGAGGCTTTCGTCAAACTTCTCGTCCCAATTTGTACCGAGTCGCCAGGCTTCCTGTAGTATCTGTTTGGCTCGATCAGTCATGGGCGATGCGAGGCCGAGTGGGTCGTATAGCGACATAACTATTTTCAACGCTTCTCGTTTGGTAGGCGCTTCGGTGCCGATGAGGCCGTCTGGAAGCCGTGCGAGTGTAAGGTTGAAGCTCAGCTCATCCGCGCTCGTTTTCCACATCAAGCCGAGAATTTTCTCTTCTTGCCCCTTGCTGGCGAGGCCGACTGTCTCCTGGCGATGTTGACTTGGTTCTATTGCTTCGATGACGTTTCTAGAGTTCGACACCCATTTCGTGAGGTGAAAGTGCGCTTGTCTGTGTATGTCTCGCACCCGTGACGCTATGCTCTCGCTTCCTGTTCGTCCCTGAAGCTGTCCAGATAGTCATCCATGTAATGGTTATCTATGATGGCTTCTGCTGCTTCTAGGTACTCTTCTGCGTGCTTGCGAGCGTTCCAATTCTTCGCGAATATAGCTGTACACGGTGAGCTTGCCGCGCCGAAGATAATGGACTTCATACGGTATTCCTGGGGCGGTCCCTCCCGCCGGTCACCTCTCCACAGGTAGCGCAGCGCGTCTCGGTCTTCTGGGCGTACTCTCACCTGCATAAACATCTCCGTTATATCAGCTGAGACGGCAACGCGGTGTCGACGGAACCTCATCAACACCCCCGGCAACGATTGTAGCAAGTCCGGTCCCGTGAGCAGGAAATCGTTGAGTGACACACCTCTGGTTTTCGCGGCGGCGTCGTGAACTATACGAATCTTCTCAGGCTTCATGGGGTTGTGTACATCGAAGTGAGGCAAGTACCAAGTCTTCCGTGGCGTACTATTCATGGAAGCTTCTTCTGCGTATCCCTTTTCTATCAGCGAGTTCATTTGTTCTGTATATCTTGTTTCTATCTAATTTTTTCTCTATGTGTGCGAGCCTCCTTGCCGCGTTCTCGTAACTATCTGGCATGACGATGTCTTCTTGTTTCCACAGAAGAGCCGTCTCTATATGTCTATCTTCTAACTGTTTCGTATGTTTTTCTAACATATCTGTAGCCCGCTTCTCGGGGTCCAAGTTCGGTCGACGTGGGTTCACTATGAGCAATTCCAGAGCGAAATATTCTTTCAGTTGCGCTTCTATGTTTTCATCTGTAGCGGAGAGACCGTTGACGAAGTGTACGGTGTTTCCCAAGGTGCGTAAGCGCGCCGTGCAGCACCCATCCCAGCGACGTAAGCGACGCCACCGGTTGATCGTTGGGTCCTCTTCGTACTGCGTTCGCTATGAGCAGGTGCCAGTTGTCTTGTCCTATTAGCACCTTCGGCACGCCTATGTCATACACCAGCTTCTTCTTGATGCCTTCGAGGTGTTTGCAGTCTATCAGATCCTCTTCGGCGATCTTCTGCGGCGATAGGTGTAGGCTCGCTACGGTGCGCGCACACAAAGGCAATTGTTTGCTGTCGGCGCCGGCTCCTCGTATGTGTATGTCTACGCGTCGCGACGTTGGCATGTCGATCGACGTATCGCCTATGGCACGGATCGTAAACGGGTCCAGGTTCCCTTCCGCGCCGACTTCCTTGGCTATGTCTTCGTCTATGAGCGATACGGTGCTTCCGTCGTCGAGTAGGGCGAACGTAGACGCCTCTCCCGCCGGTCCGACTATCTGCACGGGCACTATCTTTAAGTATGCTTGAGCCTTTGCACGTATACACGAACTGGCGACCGTTTCTTGCTTTTCTATGTTCACGTCTTCGGTCCTATGGGCTCCTCTATCGTAGTGAAGCAACTGGTTGTGTGTAGCGCGGCATCCCTCTACACCGCACTTCTTGGGCTTGCACGAGTGTTCTATTCGGCGTATGCGTAAGCAGCGAAAACACAATCCATGCTGCTTAGCTAGCTGCCATCTCTTCTCTGCGTTGGCGTTACGAAACGTGCTGCAGGCCGACGAGTAGTGTCCTTCGCGTTCACATATCCTGCACTTCGCGTTAGACGTGTCCGTATGCGTTCGCTTCTCCGTCGCCGTCGCCGTGTATGTCCTCTGCACGGTACGTCTGCTTGGCGGCCCATCGGTGATGTTCTCAGCCGGTGTGAACGCGCTACAGTAACGCGCGTACTCTGTCACAAAGTCACTGAATCGGCTGAGGTCCGGCGTCGACTGGCACTTCTCGGTGTACGTCTTGTACCACTGCACACGTAGCGAGTTCGGTAGCTTCTCGGTCAACACACGCACTAGCTCCGCATTGATGAGGTAGTGTTCCTTTTTCAACGCACGAAGTGTGACGACGCCGCTTCTAATCTTGCTCGCGAACGCGCATATGTCCTTAGGTGCTTCGCTACAGCGTGGCAGGGTCCTCAGCTTGTCCGTCTCTGCCTGTGCGATCGAGTCTGGTCGTCCGAACTGCAGCTCCAACTCCTTCATGATTTCGTCCGGTCGCGCATGCCCAATCAGTTCCGAGCTAACTGTTTCTAATGCTCTTCCTTTGAGACTTCTTCTCAGTCTCGCTGTATTCTCCACGTCGTTGAAGAAATTCTTGGTGGTGTTGTATATCGCCTTGAACGACAGCCACTCGGTGTGCGCGCCGCCGAACGTCGGTAGCGTCATGATGACTTTCGAAACCGCCGGGTGTGGTGCAACTATCGATGCGTCCGGTGGCTTCCTGTCGGCGAGCGCGGCGATCGCGGAGGTGAGATCCGTGATGAACGGCTTCAGCGAATCACCTCCCTGTTGATGAACGTCCATCTTCTGTGAGGGCGGTCCATCTTCTATCTTCTGTGCCCCGTCGACGTCCCTCTTCTTAGTGGGCGCCGATATCACTTCTATATCTTCAGGGCCGGGCTGGGGTTCCGGAGCCTCTTCCAACCACGAACGTACGTAGTCTTGTTTCGACTGTCCATCCTCGTCCATCGCGCCTGCCACTGAGCAACGACAAGCTCAGTCAACTCCCTTTTCAGAACCCTGCGCTCCTTGCCAACCAACCCTAGACCGTCCTGCGCGAGGCGCCCAGCACGAACGACCTCCAGGTCCGCCGGGAGCACCGCGGCGAGCACGGGCAGCGCCGCGGTACTGACGGACCTGTAGCCCTTCGTCAACAGAACCAACGCCGGACGCTGCGCACGCAGCAGCGCCGCTTTAACAGTGTAATGTGGCGAGCGTCGCCACCATACGGCCGCAGCGTATGTCGTAATAGCCACATATGTACCCATGTACAACATTTTTAAGGCCTTATATTTAGTGCCCCAGGTCGATGCCGAGATCCTCGACATCTTCCCGAAGGCGTTCATGGCACGGGAGCCGGCTAATTTCGCATGCGGCACGTAGGAGCTAGCCTCGTCAATTTCCACGCCCAGCAGACTCGCACTACTCACCTGTGCTACTGAAGCCCCATCCATGCGGACCGTAGGAGGGCGCTTGAACTTGCCTTTTATCGTTAAGGTTTTAGATTTTCCGGCAGAGAAGGCGATCCGAGGACAAGGGAGCCGAGCTCCGGCAGTTCTTTCCCTATGTAGGGGATAGGCTTTCCCAGGGGTGGGTCGAGCCTGATTATATCACCTCACAGGTGCTCACAGGCCATGGATGCTTCCGCAAACGCCTGTTTGACATGCGGCTAGGTGACAGCCCGGAGTGCTATTGTGGCTCGCCGGAGGAAGACAGGAATCACATTTTGTGGGAGTGCCCTCTATACGCGGAAGAGCGTAACAGGATGCTGGACGGATGGTTGCGGGAGTCTGCGGGCCCAGTGTGGTATCAAGACCTAGTAGGCAGTACGGAGGGTTTCGGCAGATTGCGCGCGTTCGCGCACTCGTGGCACAAAAAGCGTAGAGAGCTGGAAAGATAACTTGCCTGCGCGAACGCGAAGTGCCGTTTTATGTGGTGTGCTGCCCCAATAGGAGAGAATGCATAAAGAACAGGGACAGGATAAAGAATTTGTAGGGAGTCAAGAACGAGCGCGCGGGAAAGAGCAGACGCAAGTACTGCGCGCTCCTCCCATGATTCGGCCCGTATGCCGCAAGGCGGGTAGGGCCATGAGGAGGTGGTGGGAAGTGTCCATCCTCGTCGTAGTCATCGGAGTCCGCCTCCTCTTCAGCCTTCTGTAGTGCTAACTGTGCTAACTGTAGTTTTATCTTCAAAACTTCTTCTCGAGCCAACATCACATTTCTATTGGAGCGTCCCGTAGCTGCTGAGAGTTGGTCGCGTTCCCTCGTTGGCTTCTTTCTATCACTATTTTCTATTATACTATGTTGCGCTGTACAAACGCTCGATCTATCGGATGGTTGCAACGTCCTTTCCTTGCCGTCTTCATTTTTCGACTGCACCTCTGCTCGCTCCCTTGCATCTTGAGTGATGTTTCGTTCGTCCCTCCCCGCGGGGCCGTGGGGGGCCGGCGGCGGCGCGTCGCTCCCGACTGTTGTCGACGGCGATCGCGGCGGCCCGTCGTAACGGACGACCGCGGCGGCTGAGTTGCGGGCAGCGACGGCCCGGGCAGGGGTACTGGAACCAGGCCCGGCGCCGGCCGCTCCCCTGGCGACCTCGGGAGCACGACCTCTTGAACGCGTCGTAGGCATTCTTCTATCCGGCTCGAAGGACCAACAAATGTAACGGATGCCAGGAAATAGGAATCGAACCTTTGCTAGTCCGCTACAGTGCGCTGGTGGTGTGTTGCTGACGTGTGCCTACGACGATGCGTGTTCTTCTATATGTGTGGACTGTATGGCTTCGATGTGTTGGGGCTTCAGAAATAAAACATATTCATACGTTGAGAGCGATGCTGTTCAGGTGTTCGGTGCTTGATGGTTACATAGGTCACAAGATGGTGGTTGGGACGCCAACGAACTGGCCGAATACTTTACCTTGACGACGACCATCGCACCGAACACGTGCACAGAGAATCTTAGTTTATTTTTAATTTCATATTCAGTACAAATGTCTATTTATATTAGGTACTACGATACATACATATATGTGCTATACATCATACATATATCATATACATAGGTCTCATTAAGTTCTATCTATCGGTATACAATACCTAAACCTAACTACTAGCGTCACTGAGTTATTCCATAAAAACTCCCAAAAAATGCCGTCACCCAAGAGCCCGCCCACTATATTTTCTATTGAAAAACTATTATATATTAAATTTATCTATGTAATTTTGGTAGGCCGTTGTGTGCAACTATATGGGGCCATCTATTAAAACAAACACCATGAAAATATCTTTATTCAATTCGAATTCATTACATGAAAACCTATGATGCATAAGAAAAATTACAGAATTTTCTTAAGTAAACACTATCGTACATAAACAAAGTTTATGATAAACATGCAAATGATTATTATTATATTTATTATAACTATATAAGGTAATAACTAGCAATAAGAAAGTATCTACACATGATTTCAAGTCTATATGAAGCCAAAAAACACTTATAAAACTATAAAACGAATATGTAAACAAACAGCTGTTTTATCAAGTATTAGTTCTTATCTGTTACAACTGATAACACTATTTATGATCGATATCTAGGTCCCTACAGTTAGTACAAGTTTTAGACTAATGTTCATGTACTATATAGTACTTTATATTAATGATTTAACTATTTACACTATTCTAGCTGTATTTTAACACTTTGACGCGTCCGGGAACCGAACCCGGTGTACCGCACGATTAGATAACACTGATTTTATACGATTTTCACTCGCGGTTTCGAATACACTATTCACTGTCATAGTTTTTAATGTCTGTCGCGAACACTTATTGTGAAAGAACCTATGTGCAACAGAAATATCTCAGGGAATATAACAGTTTGATACCATGAAAATTAAAAATACAAATGACAGTATTGGATATCACGAGTAGTAAATTACGAAAAGTGTGGTTAGGATAACAAAATAAAAACATGCAATAAAAGTGAGTACCGGTAAGTAGGTTGATTGATGAGTAGAATAGTCAATCCTTGATATTAAATTGCTCCAGTTGGGATGTCGTTTTTAATACAATTGCTGATTCACCATCTGCCTTTTAATTAAAACCTTTCCGTCCGAAATCCAACAATATTTAATCTTGTTACATTTTCTTAGTTCTCTAGCAATTCAGCCAAAAGATGTCCATAGCTGGACCTGGCTAGCCATATATTATGTAGATTATCGTAAAAATATTTTTCAAAACATTTTTTAATTAAATTATTATTTAATAGACTGTCCAGGGAATGCCGTAAAAGGTATGCCATTCCATTGTAATTATAAGTCATGGTCACCCTAATCGTACATTTTTAGGTTATATCGAAAAGTGATTTGTATTTCAGCTATCGAATATAGTACAGTGGTGAGCTGTACACATTTATTTTGTAGGCATTTGTACAAAATGTAGCCGTCTCGGGTGATTGATTCCGTTGTGATCTCAGATAGGTACAATCAATTATTTATTTGCACAGCGTCAGGATTGAGGAGCCACTTACATTTGTATTTTTTGCAAATTCCCTTGATCGTACGTTCAATAATGTTAATACAAAACTGATTACAACTACTACAAAATGACCATAAACTGAAAACATAATTCGACTGACTACTTTCACGGAATTCACACATGATGGCATATGGATTGAGGAGCCACACTTATACTCCATTTGCTTAGGTACTTAACTAGGTAAGCAATCTTGATGTGACTTTTATATTATCACATGTTAAACAAATAAACTACTGCTAAAAATAATGGTTCAATTGATTTAGTAATCATTATTGTTGTATTTATCTTGATGTTTAGCAGCATTGTGATTTTAAACACATTTTAGATAAAAAAGACACATTAAGATTGTGTACATTTAGTTCAGTACCTAACCAAATGGAGTATAAAGTATAATATCTTCCTGAATATCAAAGGTACAATCCTCAGATTTATTGTAGATGCTGTTCACAGTTACTACAAAATGATACAAAATGTTCATAAATATTCATTCAATACTTTTCGAGTTCTATGGTGGCTCCTCAGTTCAGACGTATGTACTGAGGAGCCACCTTTGCATTGATATAACTTTTTAAACACTTTAGTACAAATTTCAACATTTGCCCTACAAAATTATTTCTTTTAAATAACGGACCAAGCTTCGTTGTAAAATCTGAAGTGGCTCCTCAATGATCAATCCATATCAAAGAAATATAACCTAAGGCATAGAAGTAACACTAAATAACAACAGCGGTTGCTATGATTGATATCTTCTTTCTAATATCTTCTCTTGGTTTTAAACGACGCCAGGTGCTTTCTGTCTTTAAAAAACAGTCTTTCTCAAAATGACGTGTACAAATACGATGGTACTTCTGCTAAATCAAACTAGGCCGTCCAACGGCATTTATCCAAAGTTTTCTTGTGACGTCATTAATAGGCAACCTGTAATAAAAAACACCTTCTTAATAATAAAAAATGCTACTCACATCCCTAATCCATCTACTATTTTATAGATGCAGAAATGTAAGCCTACACACACGCGCGTACACTGGAACACTTGGCTTTAGGTTAATAGACGCTACTTTTAAGGTAGGTATCTAAGTAAATTATATACATTAAACTGCGCTTACTATCAAACGTGCGATAGAAAATTAGACCGCTGGACGTCTTTGTTTATTGCCAACTTAGCAACCGCAGCTACCCGCTGTCGCTTCCAGCTACAGTTGTACATTCATGTCCGATAGTTAGTTTCCGTATTTATCCCTCATTCAAAAAACATCGATATCTCCTTTCACTGTCAAATCCCATCACTAAGGCTATTAAATCAATAAATGTACAAAATAACAATTTGTGAGTTAAATTCATAACACATACGTATGCAAGCTGTTCCTTTGATTTGCAATACAATGATATTGTGTAAACTTAACACTCATTATAGCATTATTACGAGAAAAGTAAATAAAGAACAATGGCAGAATTTGGTCTGGGTTTGTTGTGGCGACCTTAAACTTCATATGAACAAAACAAATTGCTTTTTTTTTCTACGATTTTTAATATTTTCACTTTGTCTCCTTAAAGCTGGAGTATTTTATGATGATGAAAAGCATTCCAATTGATTACGAATACTTTATTATTTGATTGTTGCCATATCCAATGGTGTGATAGGAATAGACGTGAGTGCTATATCCGTATCGATTATTAAATAAGTAATCGATACGTTCGACCTTTATAGAGTTGGTTTGGTTTGAAATGCAGTTATTTGATATTTAATCAACATTTTATCAATCCCTACTAATATTATAAATTCGAAAGTGTGTATGTATGTATGTTCCGTTTTCACGCTAAAACGGCTGAACTGATTTTGTCGAAATTTCATATAAAGATAGATTGGACCCTGGAGACTGACATAGGCTACCATCAGTTGCAAAAAAATAACTGGGAGGGATTGTAGGGAGGGCAGAAATTAGTACGGCACAAATTTACCTCTTGGAAGTAAGAACGCATGCGCTGTAATAATTGAGTGCGCATGTGCTATCGTATGTCACTGTCAGTACTGTCACATCATACATATTGTCATATTGTGTACGGTGCTTACATTGTTCGCATATATTATTAGAAACTAATAATTATATACTACGCTTATACGGCTGAAACGATTTTCTCAATTTATATTATAAATGCGAAAGTTTTCATAGATATACATTATTGGAAATGTTTTGTAATATGGCTTTGACATTTGTCTGTATGCAAGGTGATGGCAGATAATGTCATGGATACTGACCCAGTTACTTTGTACCCTATATTGTTTCTGAAGTCTTTAGAGTAATCAGGAGTGTCTTCACACAAATTGAGAATGAAAGTAGATTTGTGTTACCCCGAATTGAACACGTGCGGAGCCGCGGGCAAAAGCTAGTAAGCTAATATTTTTGAAGCAAAACAATGTTTAAATCAAATAAAAACGTCACAGCATCGTTTTACAGTTGTATCGATTTCACATAAAATCGATTTAGATCGATTGATATCGATCGATGTGCAGCTCTGCTTTTGTCTTTGGCTGTGACAGTTAGATGCTACAGAATACTTCCGCGTTTTGATGTCAATCTGACATATGCCATTTGATAATTCAAACGTACCTACCCACATTGTTTAACTTTCATACTATAACTTTCCTTTTACCTACATTGTTCATTCTTAACTAAAAATTCAAACACCAATATCTTCTTTTTCCACCTTTCCTGAGTGAAAATAGAATCATTTATAGACTCTGTTACTTACGCCAAATTTTTTGATATATTTTTTATTACTGTTCGCTTCAATTTAATTTCAGACATTTTGATGTATGGGGATCTGCCATTGTCCTTTGCTGGAAAATTCCGACTCACTGCTAGAAGATAAAGTTTCTCCTGTTATTTCCGTTCCGAGAATAGAGGCATCCACATCCCGATATCACATACACGATGTGTATTAATTAATGAGTACACTATTTAATTATTATAAGCTTACTTACTATCTAAATGCAAAAAAGTTATTAAAAATGTAAACACAAACGTCCAACAAATTTTACACTGATGACAGATCACAGCACGGCTATTTAGAGAATGTAGTCAAAGCAAGGAGCAAAGTCAAAGGTATGAGTATGTAAAGAGTCTATGCCTCTTTAAATGAGACGCGTAATTTGACGTTATGATTAACCAACTAAGACCAAACTGACATTACATGTTGCACGTTCGGTATAAGGAAATTTATAGGCTAGGATGATGTATCTCTATGGATTGGACAAGCAAATAATAATACCGTGACAGACCGAGATAATGACATACAGAAATACATAAGAGTAAAAGAGACAAAGATAGCATTTTTTGTCTTTGTCAGAGTTTTCGTTTTTTTTGTTGGTCACAACTGAATATTGTGACCAACAAACGTCTGAGCTCTCAATAATTTCCGCCAAAAATTGTGATAATATTGTTATTAATTGTGAATGCTTAGTGAAAATATCATTGGTTCAGATTTATTATGGTGATTTGTTACATTTTAGGCTGTAAAAGCCATAGTGAGCGGAAATGTGAGAACATAACCATTTATTAGTAAGTACGATATTTTAGTTATAATATCTATTTATACATGAAAATATTGATAGAATGATACAAATAGCGTATCATTACATAAGGAAATAATTTCTAAATTACATCAATAAACCAAAAAATGCTATTTTATTATCACCGCGATTTTAGTATTACACAATCGAATTCAATAGGTCGTTGAATGTTGAGCTAGCCAAAAGTCATCGATACTTTTTAATTTTACAGCGTTAAATGTTTTTAGGGATACCACTGAAGCGTTTGGGAAATTACCCAAATTTTGGGTAATTTGCCGTTACTTAGTTTCATATGAACCTAAGATTAATTATTTAATTTGTTTTCCGATTCTTTGTAGTAATGAAATTATTTGTTTATAGATTCCCAAAGGAATGCACGATCCGAAAATAATTGTGGATACGTGCAACAGGAGGAGAAAACTGGGATCCGAATAAATATGCAATAGTATGCTCTAAACACTTTGAACAAAAGTGTTTTAGGAAAACTCCCCGCAATAGGTACGTATTTGGAATCATTCTCGAATGATAAAGAAGAGAAAATAAGAAATTTGTATACAAAATTAATTTTGTTCAAAGGACAGTAAAGTTGAGTGTCAAATAATATACTTAATAAAAGATATATAACTCTGAGCCTCGTGTTTATTTGGCGAGTGAAGCCAGTCCCACTTAATTGACACTTTTGTTATACATAATAATATTAAGTATAAAAAATACTTATCGCACACCTTATGGATGGATTTAAACCTCCTTGTAAGTAAAGTTATATTTTTAATTTTTATTGGGCTGTAAATTATATTACCTATAAAAATGTTTGTTACTATACGTTGCAAAAGTACCTAAACGGATATTGATGGAACTTCTCGAGTTAGCTCATAAATTCATCGAAATACCAAATTGATTAAAAATTGAACGCGGTCTCAACAGTCTTGGTAAGGTATTCAATTCCGGAACGACCGGTTGGCGTAGCGGGAGTGTAAGCGACTGCTACGCCAAAGGTCGCGGGTTCGATTCCCACACAAGTCAAACATTTGTGTGCATGAACATGGATGTTTGTCTTGGTCTGGGTGTTTCAATGTATAATATGTATGTATTTACAAAATAAAAAGTATATAAGTATGTTTATCCATTATCTAGTACCCATAGTACAAGCTCTGCTTAGTTTGGGACCAGATGGTGTTGTGTGAATGTGGTAGAATATTATTATCTTAATATATAAAATCCTTGCGTTACTGACTGACTGACAGACACGCTACAGCCGAAACTATTGGGCGCAGGAAGCTGAAATTGGGCATGTATGTTCCTTGGTGACTATAGGGGTGCACTAAGAAGGGATTTCCCGAAATTCCCGCGGGATCGGCCAAAATGGGCAAATAAAAAAAATTGCAGGCGTAGCTGCTGGCGTCCTCTAGTTATTATTATAATTCAGGTTTATTGGAGTAAATTTTAATACTGGCTGTTTATATGAATACTGGCCGTATCATGTTTATAATCTTTATCTGTGGTTTCTTGAATTCAAACATTACGTATCGTGTGTTGTCTTCTTGTAATGTCTTCTTGTAAATTTTTTTATTCTTGTTTTGTATCGCTTACTGTGCAGTATAAATAAATAACATTTATTTTGTCCAAGAAGAAGTCTTGTTTATTTTTACCATCGAATAAGGTTTGATACAATGTTACTTAAAAGTTAATATGTGTAGGGTAAACATTTACAACATCTGGTAACACCAACTCAGGATGTACTCTATGTCCGTCCTTTACGGGTGTACGCAAATGTCGAGTTCATTTGATGCTTGGTCCTAGTTTATAGGGCATGTTCTCTCTAGTCTAAACCTAGTCCAACCTCTCTGATCCATATGGACATCTCTGTGACAAGTACCTCTAAATATATTGATTGTGGTCAGGGGTAGTCTCAGAGAGGTTGGACGTTAATAAGGTTGTATTTCTTTGGGTAGTCTTTATTTAATTAGTGTCACAGATAATATAATACTGTGTCTATGGGTAGACGCATGGACTGAATTTTCTTTTTACGAACTGACTACACGGTCAACTATTGTTATTCACCTCTGTAAATATTTGGTTTTATAATTATACATATATATTATAATCGAACACACAGATTAATAGGATATCGGTTCCAAATGTGAACAGAATTGTGTCAGGAAATGTACGTCTAGGTACGTAAGTACTATCTATTCTGTGGTCTAGGTATAAATCTTTTGTTTCATTTTGTAGATGAATTTTACATTACCTACTGAATTCATTACTGGAACTATTACTTACATTAGGTACACTATGTGTAGTCGACAGCCTATTACATAATAATGATAAATCTATTTGTAATACGTATATTTATCCATTAAATTTACAGTATGAGTAGGTACCTAACATTTTATTACAATCTTTGGCATTATTGAGAATTCACAGAAGTTCAATAGATTGTACACATAAACATTTAAAACTACCTTAATTAGTAATTATTTTAATATTATATCGCGTTCCAATCTATATTATTAATTTACCCAACAGTTTATACTGAATATTATGAAAACTTCCAAAATACCAGGTAACAAAAATAAATAGTATGCAATGGTATAGAACCCAGAATTGGAAGATCACACTGTTGAACAAAGAGTATAAGAATAATATATCGATAAATGTCCAAAACAGGAATCCTATCTTTGCCAGCAACAGCGGCCTTGAAGAACGACAAGGCGGCGGTCTGTTGGATTCGGGATCAATAAAATTACCTGAAAAATAAAATCGAATGGTTAACAGAACGTTATATTACCGATACATTGGCAAATATATTAGGCGAGAAAGTGATTTTATGCATTCCTATTTTAGAATAGGTACCTACTTATTATAAAAAAATGGTCTTAATAAAGAGAATAAAAGTTTACGTGGTTACCAACCTTCCTTGTGAAATTTGCGAAGGCTGTATTCCTTTTCCCGCCATCGATCGCTCAGCCAAGATCGTAGAGCCGTATCTTCATTTGGTAGTTTTTCAATAGAATATCTGAAAAAAAAATTGTTTTCAACATCAACATATTAAGCTAGCTATGGTAGCTGTTATAAAACTAAAAAAAAGTACACGGAATCATCACCAAGTTTATAACAGTTCAACTCTTTGTTTTCGGTACCAACAAGGTAATAGAGTAGCTTATTGCCGATTTGCGCTATTAAACAGTTTACGCCGGAAAATCTAAGACCCGGTGTCTGAAGCTGAACGTTACTAGACCGATATTCGGGTCCAAGACCACATGTATATTCTTCAGGACTTGAGGTCCAAAATAATGTGCATGCTTCAACCTAAATGTAAATATATATTTAGTATTTAACACCTAACATAGACTACTGGCGAGTTCAACTTTTATCTTTTAAATTCTGCTTTAATCATAGACTAGGTATATTAGGATGCACGATAATTATGGGTCACAGATTTTAATACGATTGATAGGTTTTACCTTTTACAATAAAAATAGACATGCGTCGGTATTTGGCCTTTTAACAACTCCATTTCTGACTGGGCTGGTTTATCGTAGGCTATGGTGACGTCGTACACTGATGCCAATCCTGACTCCCGGAGACGAGAGCACAGCGCCACCCAGCCCGTTGTACGTGGATGTAACACAAAATCATAGTTCTGCAATGATTCTATAAGAAGGTAATATAAAATATTTAGAAAATCAAAATCAAATCAAGAAGTTATTTTTAAAAACACTTAAAGTGTACCGAACGTATTGGTACGAGATCCTCTGACAAATTAGTGCACTCATATTAGGAGAATATATATCTATTAGGTTTTCTATTAGGTTTCCTATTAGAATGTGGCCACAAGAATTTTAAACAAATTTTTTGGTCATTGATTTTTGGGAAAAAAATTCATTCACTTGTTTTTAAATAAAATATCGTCTACAGGTATCCCAAAGTGATAATGCGCATAGAAATCTTCGTCACTGTTCGGCAACGGTCGTATTCCCCGAGCGTCGGAAGACGATATGTATATAGAGTTGTTAAGTGCATAATTTAGTAAAATTATGTTTTTTGTGCTAAAAAAAATAAATATTGATTTATCAGTAAAGAAATTTGATTCGATAGTTCCATATAAGTAAATAGTGAAGAAAACCACACGATAGCGAATATGCTACAATTTTTGTTGAATTGATTTACTTCGATTATAATACTTTTTAAGTGTCTTGCTGTAGCTGGTGTAATGATGGAAGAAAAGAAGGTTTAAGTAATACAAGGTTTATATTAGAAGAAGAAAAATGGTTTTCAAACACAGGTTACATTAAAATCTTAGAAATCTAATCATAACATCTCAGTTCAAAAGTATTTACAGCAGTGATCATTCCAGAATAATATTACAATTACAAAAAAATTAATCAGAATCAGGGAGGATCTCTATTCCTGACATCGTAGATTCATCAGAACTTTCATTATGCTCTTGTTCATTGACACTTTCCTCACTGCTATCACCTGTGTAAATAATCATTTCATCAGAAAAACTATCGATTCTTGGGTCAAATTGTCTATATTCATCTTCGCATTTAACAGCATGATCACAAACTTTTTTCCATTCTTCTGGTCCTATATTATTGATTTTTTCTAATATAGCATCTTTAACTGACGTGACAGTCATTGCAATATTTTTTTTGGCTACGTGTTGCTTTATTTGGGACCAAATATTTTCAATGGGGTTAAAATCGGGATGATATGGTGGTAATCGTATAATTTGATGCCCACGTTCCTCCATTATACGGTCAATGACAAATTTTGTGTATTTCTCTTTATGTCTTTTTATAATTTCATACAAATCGGGTTTCAGTTTCTTTAGGTCATGCGGAATGTTGTGTTGTTTTAACCAAGCTATCATTTGTGGTTTAGGTGTGTTTGAGTTTGATGGTTTCACAGACAGCTTATTATGATATGGGGCGTTGTCAATTACCAACACACTATTAGGAGGCAAGTTAGGAATCAATTGATTGCGTAGCCAAGCTTGATAACGTTCCGCGTATATTTCTTTATGAAGATCACCTTCTGAGTCGACACATTTATGTAACATTAGAGCCCCTGGGACAAAGCCTTTTTCATTGCCTGCGTGTACAATAATTATTCTCTCTCCTTTGGAAATGGGTTGTTTGATACCTTTTTTGCTGCTATCTTGCCAAGTTTTACCCTTAGTATGTGATGTATGCACGTATGACTCGTCCATAAACACTATATTTCAACCAGAATTCCTCAGCTGTTGTATTTCTCTGAGATATTTGATCCTTTTTAAACGTATATGATGCTTTTCCATAAGTAACCGTCTGTTATTATCAGTTTTCAGAAACCTAAACCCCATTTCTTTCAAGATCAGCCTTAAAGTCTCTGCACAGCCTTTGAAATTAATAGCTTCGATCAAGTTTTTTCTCAAATTATTTACAGCTGGGAGTTCTTTGAGCGTCAAGTGAAAATTGTATATCATATTACGAATAACACAGTAGTCGAAATCATCAAGTCCCGAAATCTACTTTTAGGTTTTCCTTTTTGCGGTGTGGAAAATTTCATTGATTGATTCTGTTTTTTTTTTCGTTTAAAATATTAGTTAAAGTTCGTCGTGAAATTCCTGTAGCTTTTGTAACACGGTCCTGATTTTTTTTTAAATAACCATCATGGTCTTTTTTGAAAACATTGGCTTCATTTAAGAAATAAAGGTACACATTAAATACCATTTGCCGTGCTTGTGACTTAAGTGGCTTTCTTTAATTTATCCATTCTGGAAGAATACGTCTGAAAGAAAATGGTATGGGCAGAGTTAGACATATTTTTATTTATTTGTTGTATTATTGCATTATGTACTAATATACTTTATAATATAATTTATTCCTATATCTATTTCTTTATTGTGTGTATCTTTTTAAAATGTTTTTTCTAGTACTTAATATGTATTTAAAGTAGGTATTTTTAATTTTTTAATATTAACAAGCCGTGAAAAATGTTAGCATATTTACCTATTTTACAAAATAAACTATTTAAATTTGAATAACATAATTAAATTCACCTTTGAAAACAAAACCAAGAAGGGTGTGTAATAGCAGCTCTATATAATTCCACACAGAGAGAACACGTGTAGTAACCACCATTATATAAAGACGACTGACGGACCGGCGACCGCCGCCGACCGCCCGAATTGTTTTCGATTGTGTACACATAATATTCACTCCTATTTTTTTCGAACAAGGTGCAAAATGCAAGTGCATTGTTTAGGGCTCTTACAATTCAATGATTCGGGTGTTTCCGGGAATACGACAATTAACGAAGATCTGCATGCGCATTATTAATTTGGGAGTACTGTACATCACGGCAATTGTATATAAAGATTCTGAAAAAAACGGTTGCCGTTTGTCTCTTGGCCGCACCTCTTCGCAGCCAGGTGAAAGCAGGTATGATTTCAGTATATTTATACGTTCATAACGTTCATTTATGATTTATATATCAAATTAAAGCTATTTTTTTCTAATTATGATTATATATGGTTGCCTGGCTGTTGAAGATGGTAAATATTTAAAGTAGAGTGTTAGGCGGTGGTCTGTAACAAACGCCGTAGGTCACGTCCGACGTGACGCTGGACGCGGCCTACGAATGCTTACTATGAAAATGCACTATAGCGGTCTCT
This sequence comes from Euclidia mi, assembly GCA_944739405.2. Taxonomy (NCBI): domain Eukaryota; kingdom Metazoa; phylum Arthropoda; class Insecta; order Lepidoptera; family Erebidae; genus Euclidia; species Euclidia mi. The sequence continues at coordinate 32,461,542 of OX123194.2, read as the reverse complement.
CACACGCCCGACGCGGCGCACGAACGCCGTGCACCGCATCCATAGGTCGTACGCCGCCTACGCAGTCATTTCGGGGCATTCTGGCGTTACGGACGTCGCGTCTATGACATAAAAATGGTGAAATTCACAAAGGAGCAAGACGAATTACTGATAGAAGCAGTTAAATTAAAACAGAATTTTATTTGATGCCAGCGATAAAGACCATAATATATTAATGTTTTTCTATCAACGTATTAAAACAACCCTCCACCTCTCTTTTCATGAAAAGGTCGTGACGCCTTTTTCTTCTCTCCTGCTTTGATAATCATTGTAAAACAAGATAATCATCCTCCTCCTCTTCGAGGAGAACTCTTAAAATCGTCTGTTCATCCCGTCTATTCACATTGAGCGCATGCGAGAAACTAAAATCCTGAGTGACCATCGCAAACAACGCTGGAAGCCGCGTCCAGCGTCAGCAGACGCCGGACGCCATCGGACGCGACCTACGGCGTTTGTTACGGAGCACCGCCTAAGAGAGTTATACGCATAACATCATTTGTCAGCTCTGCGACGCTTTTAAGCAACTGCGCATGCGTCGACTGCTAGTTTTTCAAACAACGGGGAGTAACGAGTATTAAGATTAAGATAGCTGACATAATCGAGTATTGGGAGAAGCAAGGATTGTGCCAGCGCAATCTTGGTGGTTGTAACAAGAAAGTTACGCAGCCTACGCAACGATCCAGCTGAGGCAAACAGTTTGCGACTTGTCTCCTGTATTTGATTTCCCCATGATAACGTTTTATCCACATAAATACCTAGGTTTTTTATACTATCTGAGATTCTTAAGATTTTACCGTCGAACACAGTCTGAGGCAGCTACGACCAATTTACCATAGAAATCATCCTGGAACGGCCAATAAAAATAACCTGTGTTTTGACGGGTTCACTTTTGGCCCATACTTTCTGCTCCACGTACAAATTTGCGCCAGATCCAAGTTTATTATTATCAGTAAACGCCTCTGGAATCGTCTCTAGTGGTGCCTGTGAATATGTCTGTAAGTCATCTGCATAAAGGTGGTAGGACGAAAGTAAGTGTTCAGAGATAGAAGTTATGAAAATTGCGAAAAGTAATGGACATAGCACGCCACCCTGCGGTACATCGACAGATGTATTGCACCATGAAGAGTACGACTCATCAACGCGTATAAATGCTGTCGGCGTCCAAACAGATAACTACGAAACCAGTCAATTACCGTTGGAGATATGTTAATAGAGCGGAGTATGGCAAGCAGGATGTGAAAATCCACAGTGTTAAATGCATTTCTAAAATCAAGTAAGGAGAGAAGCGTAAGTTTTCCACCATCCAGCCCAGCCTTATCTCATCAGTGATATGAACCAATGCTGTGGTGGTACTATGTCCAGGGCGGCAACCGGAATGGAAAGGATTCAAGAGAGCATTCTTGGAAAGGAAAGTAGTGAGTTGTGTGTGTACATGACGCTCAAGGACTTTGGAAAGAAAGCGTAATATCCGCTTGTTTGCCCGTGTTATATGGCATATAACAAAATTCAAACACTAAATTGCCCGTGTTATAAAGCATATGACATCGCATTTCAGTCTACTTTGCCTGTGTCATACTGTATATGACATGGCTCCCGCGGTCGAAAGAGTGAAATATACTCGTCTCTGTCGCTCTAGGGCTTAGTTTGTATTATGTATCTCGTTTCTACGTTAAATTTCCCGTCATACTAATCCCAGTCGAGTTTCGACTCCATAGAGAAATTAAAAAAAAAACGTTCGTTGTCAATGTTTTCATTGAGTGTTGAGTCTGTGCGGAATGTGTGAGTGTATTTCTGCTGTATTTCTGTTAAATTTAGTTTTATTCTTTAAGATCTATTGTGTTTATCAAGGTATGTAAATAACTTACACGTATGTATAAAAATTCCAGCATGAAATATAAGATTTGACTTTTTTCGAGACCTTAAGTAGATTTTGGCGCGCAACAGTGATTTTACTGAGAGCATGGGAACTGTTTCAGAAATGTTCATACTACTCAGAAGTGGTGAATGCTATCCCTATGATTTATTTTTGTTTTAAAAGAATATAAGACTACTTATTTAGTGTTTATTTAATTTTATGCTTAAAAATGTTATTTGTGCATTATATGGCCTTATCAAATTTAACATAAATTACGCCACGCGGCGCCAGATAATGGTTTGGAATCAGAGGCCTGTAAGTAAATTCATAAATATGTATACTTACAAGTATACTTCTTTAGTTCTTATCTTATTATCTATTATATAAGTAACGTAATTAAATATTAAAAACTATATGTCACCGCTTTAAGTTTTGAGGTATGAACTTATAAATACAAAGCGAGCTCTAAAACGCGCTATCTCAATTTCAAACGAGCATCACTCGACACCAGAGTCGTAATCTAAATAAACAAAGATAACATTGTATAGTTGGTTTCATAACAAACATAAATAATATAACACTTGACAACCTTTCAAAACAAATTGAGACACAAGGACCGATTTTGTGAAACCCGACCCGCGCGTCGAGGCGATAAAAACGCGCGGGCGTTTGATCGTTATCGCTTTCAAGTGGCCGGGCAGAGGGGCCGGCGCGGGTTGTGGCGCGGAGCAAATAAGCGGGTATGGATTAGGGGTGGTATGTAACAGGTGAAAGGTGAAACCTGTTCCACCTGTTCCTGTTCCACTCAAATAACAGGTCCAATAATCTGTTCCAAAATTAGAGACTGTTACAATGGAATAACTTCAAAGTAAAGATGCAGTTTTGGAAGTGAAAACCATCCTTCAATAAAAACAGCTGTGTGCCACAGATAATAAACATTAAAGCAAGTGGTGAGCCACATTTGGATACACACACTAAAAAACATAAAATCGTATTAAAAATCTCAGTTTCTCTACCTAATTTTTTTTAATTTAAAATTTATTATTGAGATTTTATAGTATAAATGTGAAATCTCAATAATTAAATATAAATGTAATTTAAGCAACTTTTGGTTACAACGACATAGTCGTACTGGATGGATGTAAGTATCCGGACGCACTACAGCATAGAAAACAGGTGGAACCTGGTAGAACAGTGGCACGCACAAGACTCGTACTATCTCTATCTTTGTCCAACACCATAAGCTTTGTTACATATACCTATTCTGATATATACGAGGGTCAAACTGAAAGTTCTTAGAAAATCAAAAACTGATTACATTAGCCAGTTATTAGTTTTATTATATCTTTTCAAAATATTGTCCATTGACGTCAATACACCGCTGCATGCGATGGAACCACTGGGAAAAGCACTTTGCCCACTCGTCCTTAGGGGTCTCTTCAATGGCATCGCGCTTGCAGCAATGGCAGCCACCGCTTCTTCAGCATTCATAAACCGCTTTCCTTTAAGTTTTTCTTTAATTTTTGGAAATAAATAAAAATCACAAGGCGCGAGGTCGGGGCTATACGGCGGGTGACCCAGTAATTCAACGTTTGATGTCGCCAAATAGTCGATCGTTCGCTTGGCGGTGTGCGACGAGGCGTTGTCGTGGTGAAGGAGGATCCTACTGCGAGGTCGTTTCTCTCGAACTTTTTCCAAGACAAGTGGCAAACAATTGGTAGTGTACCATTCTGCAGAAACTGTTTTTTGATCCTCTAACACAATTGTTGCGAAATGACCTATCCTTCCAAAGAACGAGGCCACCATTTTTTTTCCCGCACTTCGATCTCTCTTCACTTTAGTTGGCAACTCCTCGAAAGGAAACACCCACTGAGCAGATTGTCTTTTGGTTTCAGGATCATAACAGTAAATCCAGCTTTCGTCACCTGTTAGTATGTCGAACACAGCATTTGAGTCACCTCCGTTAAATCTTTCAATCATTTTACGGCACCAATCCACACGATGGAGTTTTTGAGCCTTAGTCAAATTATGAGGTATCCACCGGGCGCAAAGCTTCCTGACCGCTAAATGTTCGTGGAGGATTTTGTGCACTTGACTCATACCGATGCCTAAGCTTGTCCGAATCTGCTGATAGGTCACTCTTTTGTCAGTCTCTATCATACGCCGCACAACACAGATGTTATTTTCAGTCGTCGCCGTAGAATGCCGTCCCTCACGTACATCATCAGTGAGATTAGTGCGACCACGTTTAAACTCATTAAACCAGTTGTAAACAGTCGCACGAGATGGGGCTTCATCGTGAAAGGCCAATCGTAGTCTATCATAACTTTCTTGTTGACTTAAATGACATCGAAAGTCATAAAAAATCATTGCACGAAAATTTTCTCGTGTTAAATTCATGTTGACGTGACACAGACAATTTTCAATTTGCCGCCAAATCGTAAAACAAATGACAAATGAATGAAATATATACTCAGTAATATTGGCAAAGAGTTCTATTTTCAAATTTTAGAATATTTTTTTTATTATATTGTTTATAAGTGGCCAGTTCTAAGAACTTTCAGTTTGACCCTCGTACGACTCACTCACTCCTAGTATGAATATTGGACGGAAGACGATAAAGGAACAGGGTTTGGATTTTTTAGGTATCGGAACTACTTGGGCATGTTTCCATGCTGATGGAAAGACATCGCTGGTAACCGAGTAGTTCAGGATATGACAAAGGACAGAAAAGATTTCTTCACGTATAGGTAGGATCATGTTTCGACTGCTAAAATCATTGCCAACAGCATTGGATGAGATCAAAATTATGCTCTTTTTAATATCGCAACCGGAAAACTGAGAATATTTGAGAGTTGGGATACGTGAAAGATCTTGGAAAGTGTTTGTTTTTGTTGTCCCATCAAAGTTGGACGAATCTATATTTATATCTTTGGGGACTGTGTCATTGCATGATTTGCCAACTGCTAGGGTTCTAAGAAATTTCCAGATTTTAACTGGATCTCCCTTTTTCTACCGAGTTGTGAATATGCTGGCGCTGTGCTTTCCTACACACCTTATTGCAGTAATTCCTGGCACTAATGTATTTTTCCAAATTCGCAGACGTTTGACGTCATTTATATTTCACCTTGGCAGCAGCTTTCTTAGACAAATATTTTGATTTCATCAGTGAGCCAAGGTGCAGGTACCTAGATGTTTTAATTGAATGGCGCGGATTATCCGAGGCAGGGTCCCCTATGTTGTTTCGAACGCCTTTTAATTACTGCTTAAATATATTTCTGTACACTTTATGACTAAATAAATCGGAATCACAAGCATTCCAGCGCATGAGGCAGTGAAAATGTTTTTCGAAACAGCGTCTTTCGCGACTATTTCATTCGAGTCCATGAGCTTTCGAACCTGTAAGGCAGTGGAAAAATAATTCGCAACAGCGTGTGTCGCAACAGCGGCATTCAAATCAACATCATCGATAGGGGACCCATTGAGGCATGCTAGTCGTACAGCTGAGTTAATTTATCTGTAAGTATTTGTACTTTGTCATCTCCACAGTCTGATGAGAATATAGGAGACCAATCAATGCCACGGGCATCTGCGCAGAGCTTCAACCGATCCATACCACCGAAATTGCACTGCGTAATAGTTCTCGGTTTCGGGCGAGCTCAATTAATCAGTCATTGTTTATTCGTTTGTAGCGTGAGGGTGCTGAAATTATGTTTTTGTTGAACTTAATGAATTATTATTTCATATGATCCTAAATACACTACGTTTGAATGAAGTGTTTACTTTATGCGAGGGGCCGAACCGGATGCTATGTAAACAATTACGACTTTTAACGACTTAGTCGAAACAATTGCTTATCGTGATAACAATACAAGTTGAACCTTAGTTTCTTTTGTTTTGTTATATACCTGGTGATATTATCTTAACAAATGTATAAAATTATAGCAATACTTGCTTGAAAAGTTATTTAGATATTAGCATGTGAAAAAAATATTATTTCGCTGACTTTGCATTTTGCGCGCGGGGCGTAATTATGGATTAAAAACATCATTGTAATCAAATATTATAATTATATATGATACTTTTATGTTTTTATTGTGAATAAACTAATTAATTACGAAGTTACAGTAAATTATATTATATTGTAAAGTATTATATTGTATAATATGTATGTATTTACAAAAAAAAGTATATAAGTATGTTTATCCATTATCTAGTACCCATAGTACAAGCTCTGTTTAGTTTGGGACTAGATGGTGATGTGTGTATGTGTTAGAATACATACATACATACATAACGTCACGCCTTTTATCCCCGAAGGGGTAGGCAGAGGTATATTTCTACACCCACTTTTCGCCAGATATACTTTAGTCCCACGTAATAAGGGGCGAGCCTATTGTCGTACCGGGCACATTTCCAGACTCCGTGCTGCTACTGGGAATTTCGTGACAGAGAAACCCAATAACACTGCCCGACCCAGGAATCGAACCCGGGACCTCCCGATCCCACGCGCACATTTATGCCGCGAGACCAACGAGGCAGTCGTATAGGGTTTGATGTCGAGTTTTCCGTCTCTACGCAAAGATGGTATTTGCATCGTGTTATCCCTTAGTCGCCTCTTACGACACCCACGGGAAGTTAGGGGGTGGTGACACTTGTATTCCATGCCGTCAACCACTACCAATATTATTATTATTATTATTCATACTCATCTTTAATATAATCACATAACAATACAGTACATTTTTAAATATATAGTAAGTAAGTAAGTAAAACATTATACAATACATTTAAAAATATAAAAATTATTATGGAGCCCAGCGTACCCACCAGTATCGGGAAAAGGGTCCAAGCTACTGGTGGTTTGGGCCCCAGAGACAGGAACCGCCTCACTATGCGTGCCGTGTCCAAAAGTACCGCCTTCTGTATCAGACCCTTGACCCAAGGATCCAACGCGAGCCTCCTAAGATTGTGGTCGAGACTCTTGGCTATAAGACCATTGACTGTGACGATTATCGGCACAATCATTGCAGAATCGACATCCCACATGTCGACAATCTCGTGAGCCAAGTCCAGATATTTGATCTGCTTATCTTTCTCAGCCTTTACGAGATTCTCGTCATGAGGAATGGCAACATCCACAATTATTGCGCGGCGGTCTGATCGATCTACCACCACAATATCAGGTTTCTTGGCTACAACAGTCCTCTCTGTGATGATAGATCGATCCCAGTTAAATGTGATATGACCATTTTCCAGAACAGGTTCAGCCACATACCTGTAGTACGGCACCTCAACATCTACAAGCCTGCATTTCAGAGCAAGTTGCTGGTGAATGATCCTGGCTACTTGGTTATGCCTGTGCAAGTACTCGCCGTTAGCAAGACGCGAACAGCCGGAAACTATATGCCTGAGGGATTCACCAGGCTGATGATACGCCCGACAAATGTCCGTGGTGCCATCCCTCAGGATATATTTCCGGTAGTTATTCGTCATGATAACTTCATCAGCAATTGCACAGACAAACCCTTCGGTTTCCCCAAAAAGGTCACCGAAACGAAGCCAGTTCACCGAGGCTAAAAGGTCTACATCTGGCCCATGCAGGGCCCGGTAGAACCTGCCATGAAGCTCCTTGCTCTGCCATACAAGCCTGCGATTGTCAGTGCTAAGTACTACAGGTCTGCGCCAGTTGTCCTTAGAAAGACTGAGCGGGGTTAACCCGGCGTCCACTGCTACAACATCGCGATGCACATCCACGTTCGCGTTGAGAAAATATTCTCTGAGGTTGCATACCTCGCGGTTGTGTAGGGATTTGACATTTAAAAAGCCACGACCCCCACACTTCCGCGGGATATACAACCTCATTACGGATGAGCGTGGATGATGCATCCGGTATGCTGTCAGCAGTGTACGTACCTTTCGGTCTAAGCTGTCCAGTTCAGTCTGAGTCCACTTGAGTATGCCAAAGGAGTACATGAGAACCGGCATGACCCAACCGTTGCAAGCTCGAACTTTATTGCCACCTGATAAAAGACTATTCAGTACCTTTTTCAGGCGGCCAAAGAACCGCTCTTGCAACGATTGTTTCATGTTAGCCTCATTAATACTTAAAGCCTGTGACATACCCAAGTATTTGTAGGTATCGGTTCGAAGGAGTGATCTTAGGTTAATGAAATCTGAGAGTTGAATCCCTTCAGATTCCACCATCCTTCCTTGCTTTACATGAATCACGGCACATTTATCCACACCAAATTTCATGTTGATAGAATTACTAAAACTTTCAGTTATAAAAATAACTGAAAGTTATAGTAATTCTATCAACATGAAATTTAAAGACTAAAAAGTAAATCTATCAATTGAGGACTGGTGGGGGCAAACAGTTTTAAGTCATCCATGAACAACAAGTGGGACACTACCCGACCACTTCTTCGTAACCTGTAACCTAGCCCTGAACCCTCCAGCAACGTACTGAGAGGATTCAGCGCTAAGCAAAACCATAATGGACTCAGGCTGTCACCCTGGAAGATACCCCGCTCAATCCTCACAAGTTCGCCATTCCCCTGGATTCGTCGGCACCCTGGATAGCCAAGAACCGTTTTCCATTGCCCCATACATGACTTTAAGAAGGTGCGTAGAGTTGTATTTATTTTATACAACTCCAACACCCTCAAGAGCCAAGTATGAGGCACAGAATCGTACGCTTTCTTGTAGTCTATCCAACATTCCGCCAAATCCTTTCGGTTACGGCGAACTTGCTGGCTAATAGTCATATCAATAAGGAGGAGCTCCTTAGTACCACGAGCCCCCTTCCTACATCCATTCTGAGTGTCTGACATAATTGAATTCAGAACAACATGTTTTGATATTTCAGCATTCAGAATAGATGTAAGAAGTTTATAGACCGATGGCAAACATGTAATCGCTCTATAATTACCGGGCTCTGTGGTACTACCTGTCTTGTGGAGCAAGTGTTTTACTCCAGTTGTCATAAAATCTGGGATCGAACCAGACTGTATGGCTGATTGGAACTGGGATGCCAAGCAGCCATGTGAACTACGTAGCCATTTCAGCCAGAAATTGTGCAGTCCATCCGGTCCTGGAGCTTTCCAATTTGATAACGAACGGACTGCACTTGTAACATCCTCGCTGGAAATGACTACGTTTTCTATTTCTGGAATATGTTGACATGACCGCTCAACATCCCGCATCCAAACACCCTCAATGTGGCCAATAGGCGCCGACCATATGCTACGCCAAAATGTGTTTGTGGCGTCTGCATCCGGCAGCTGCCCATTAGTCACATCTGAGTCTGGTCGGTCCCAGTTTCTATAAACCCACTTTTGGTCCCTTTGAAATGTACGATTTAAGGTATAGCGGTCCACGCGTTTTTTATATCTGCGTATCCGGTTTGCCCATGCATAAACTTTCTGCTTTAGGAAGTCAATGCGCTCTGTGATCCGAGATGTATATTCATGAGGACTGATACCAGTCCCCAAGAAAACTCGGCGCACAAAGCGCATGACCCTGGGACGTATATTCCCAGACCTAAAGCAGATTAGCTTACCGATAAGTGCCCTTGCCTCAGCAATACGCCGTTCAATTCTGTACTGCCACGCCGGCACAGCAGATCTTTGTCGCATGACAGTATCACGTTCTTGAAACTTGACACCTGCCATACGACAAGCCGCTACGGCGGCGCAGTACAAAATTGAGTGCGTATCACCAAGATTCTCACTATTCTCTAGAAAACTAGGTAATAGCGAGTCAAGGGCACCTACCAGCGCTATATTACGTCTATGCATAGGCAACCGGGGCAGGCGCGGCCTAATTGTTGGTAACATGTACCGATATTCCTCAATCGCACATTTCAAAGCATCCATAACCTCCTCATTGTACTGAATATTTACGTTACAAACCATATCATCCACATCCACGATGGCATTACTACCCGTCCGCGGTGTATCAGTGTTTACGGGAGCATTAGCGGGTTGGACGCGAACGGCTTGGCTCGTAGGTAAGTATTCTGAGCGTAGCCTATCAAGTACGACGCTATCCAGCTTGTTACTGCGCTGGATAACTCGCACCTGATCCGATAATCGTTGAGCCGTAACGTTGATACCTGGTTCTAAGGCCTGAAACAGAAGGAGCATGCGACTGCGATACGCAGTGAGGTTAGTTCCCCCCTCTGTAGCCCCAAAATATGCGCGCATAACGTTTTCATTAATGGATCCCGTCCATCGCATGCGCTGCACATTACCACCAGCAGCGAGGACCCTGTTTGAGACCGGTGGGTCTCGTGGTCCCAGGCAGGCTGGCGGCCGGCCTCTGCCTCTCCGACGTACAGGTGACGGCGACGACGGGGGCGAGAAGTACTCGTCGCTTGAGCTCGACGCAACTGCAACCACTGGCGATGTTGGCGTAGGCCTCGCCGGCTGCGAGGCGGAGCTCAGCGACGAGTCCGGGGTTGTTGTTTGTGCTCTTAGTCGTTTAAAGGCATTTCTCGTCAACATTATGTATTTTCATTGAAATATGTTGCTGTTTGTTTTGACAGTTTCAATGAATATTTTTCTGAATGATTTATTTATGGTGTATGTAGACATATTTTCTTTAATTAGGTACGTTTTTATTTGATCTTCACTGATATTCTTCTATTTATAATAAATGTAGTAACTGGTAAATTAAATAAATTCAAAAATATTAACTGCAAAATTTTTGAACCGGTGTTGACAGTTGGGGTTGCCATTAATATTATTATTATTTGTTTATTTTCCTATTTTTCTCAGCTCTTGGCTGGTATAATCTACATTTACGGGTGGGCACCAAGTAAATGCAGAGTGTGTATCTATATTATGTTGTAGATGTGGTTTCAGGTGTGTCGTTTTCGTCTAGTGACATGAATTTCCGAACAATTCTGCAGGTATTCAATATGGCGGCTTTCTGAAGGTTTATATAAAGGCTTTCTTTGAGGTCAATTAATTTGAGGCTGGTCGATAAGGTTACATTACATTTATGCTCTGTGTTATTTTTTTATTAAGAGTATATAAATAAACCTATCATATGATATATAATACTCATATTATTCATGAGATATAGATTATCGAAAAAATTTGCGGATATTCAGGTTATTTTTGGCGGGAAAAAGTAAACAACTGTCCACATTCTAGTAAGAGTATTTCTTATCGGATTCGTATCGGAAACGATTCTTTTGCTTGGAAATCTAATTGGTAAGAAACTTATGTAGGTTTGAATCAGATATATAACATAAAAAGGTACCCATTAAACAATAAAATACGGAAATTGGCGGCAATTAACAATCAATTCTTTGTTTTATTTTTTTATGTTTAAAATTAAAATATTTATTTTAATTAAGTATATTTAATTCATCTAAAAGTAAATTAAAGAACCTTTCTAACCGTGAATAATACTTATATACCTCCCTTAATAAAAAACGACGAAATAAAAGAATATGTCAGAAGTATAAAATCGCGCTCAAAAATGGCGGGAAAATATTTCTAATTTTCACTTTATACTGCCCTTGCGTGGACTACATGTATATTATTTGGTGTTATTTGGTATCATTCGAAAGCTCATTTCATTACGTGTCTATTGATATATAATATAAAAGTATATTATAATCAAGTCATCCTTGCACCATCGGCGAATGTGTTGCAAGAAATGATTGACTGCATGAATGAGAGCTTTAAAGCTAAAGGTATGAAAATTAATGCAAGAAAGACGAAAGTGATGGTGTTTGAAAAAGATGAAAGTTTGACTGAGTGTAATATTACGATTGAAGATGAAAAAGTAGAGCAAGTAAAAGAATTTGTATATTTGGGTAGCGTGTTTACAAGAGACGGAAGATGTGAAGAAGATATTGAAAGGAGAGTGACTGCGGGCAATCGTGTAAATGGAGCACTGTATGCCTTTATGAACGGCCAGACTGTGCCGAAAGAGGCGCGATTGGCGGTTCATAATGGAGTGCTTATCCCCACGTTGATGTATGGAAGTGAGAGTTGGGTATGGCAGAAAAGGCATGAAAGTAGAATTAACGCAGTTGAGATGCGATCACTGCGTAGTATGTGTGGGGTGAGACTGATCGATAGAATTCCAAACGTAACTATACGAGAGAGCAGTGGTCTGAAAGAAGATGTCGTGACTAGGATTGAGAAAGGAATGCTAAAGTGGTTTGGACACGTGGAGCGAATGAGTGAAGAAAGAATGACGAATAAGATTTATAGGACAAATGTGTGTGGGCAAGTCGGTCGCGGCAGACCTCGTCGGACATTCCTCGATCAAATTGGGGACGTCCTAAAAAACGGCAAGGTCCGAAGTACCCGAAACCGGCGAGCATGTATGAAAAGAGTAATGAGTGTAGAGGAAGCGCGTGAGGTTTGTAAGGATAGAAGCAAGTGGCGTTCTGTTGTCTCTGCCTACCCCGACGGGAAAAAGGCGTGAGTATATGTATGTATGTATGTATGATATATAATATAGCGAAAGCCGTTAAGTTTTAATAAAAGGGACATTAGTTACTTGTGCACAGTCTACGGCTTCAGAAAAAAGGGACATTTGTCCCTTGGAGCAATCAACAGATTTGAAAAAAAAAGGAGTATTGTCCCTTGAAACAATCGACAAGATATATGATATTAATATAATAATAGAAAATATATTAATTAACTATCTAATATATGCATACAAGTATATTATATAAATATACTAAACTAGTTTAATTTCTTGAAATAGTGCTTTTACAAAAAATATTGTGCAGTCAGGAACCTTTTTTTATCTAACTGTAGGTACATTCAATGAAACGGCTTATGACTATAATTACGCACCTAGAAATTATGAGCTGCAGCAATTTTTCACTGCGGCGGCGATTATCGCTGCTTAAATCTGTCCCTTCAGGGAATAAAACCAGCCTATAATCATAGTTCAACTTCTGATAATACTCTACAAACTGTGCCAGGCTGACTTGATCTTCTCTCCAATTCCTTTTCACGTAAAGAAAATAGTTTAGCTGCATTATCCAACCTGCAAAATCAATTATCGTATTAAATTCTCGTATAGTCAAAGTTAACCGCACTAGCATACGGCTAGGTTCTTCAACGAACATAAAAATCGAATGGTCTTGATTTCGGTGATAGAAAATTTGGGCAATCAAAATCTACAATGTCCGTAGATATCTTGAAAATAAATCCAAGGAAAAGAAAAAGGATAAATCAATATTTTGTATGAATATAATGTTTAAGATATTTTGGTTAATAAAAACCTCATATGTGCATATATATACCTACCTATGTAACAGGTGAACTTACCCATTCCGGGGATATTTTTATTTCGTCCTTTAGAACAAATTTTATTTTCGATTTGCCTCCTATATCTAAAGCACTAGTAGCATCAGAAGGTCTGCTGAGTGGCTGCTTACACATACACGTTTCACCATCAGGATTTTGCGTGGCGTGATACAAAGCTATCCATACATAATTCCAATCAACTCTTGTGCGATGGTTCATCACTATGATGGTCTTCTCATTTGCATTCACATAATCTCCAAAATGATGCAGTTCCGTATTACAGTAACATTGAAACAGAGCCTGAAATAATACATCTAGCTAATTTACGTCTTATAACGATGATTTTGATGATTTCATCATGAATTGGTCCAGCTCTTGGAAGATATACGCACATCCAGTAACTAGTATGCGCTGTTACTTTTCGTTCAGTAAGTCACAAAGCTTGAAACCCAATTACTCCTCAGTTTCTTTCAGAAATTAAGGACTGTTGAAGAGATGCTTTAACCCTCCTACATTTATTTTACAGACAGTGATGGGAAGGGTTTGCTTCATTGATTTTGCTCCAAAACGAATGCTAAGATACCACGGCCAAATCATCCTTGGTCTATAGAGCAAGGATAACTACTTTACTATAAGATGGCCCACTAATTTGACCCTTATTTATAAACGGAAATAAACAAACGTGTACTTTAAACCTTTCTCCTAGCTTTATCCCAGTTTCAACCCGGGGTCCGCTTACTAGTCTAACCGGATTTGACTGGATATTAGCTTTTCCACTGAGCGACTGCCTGTCTGACCTCCGCAACCCAAAGGGATAGCGATATTCAATGGTTTTAGACTAGTGTCAGTTTATTCAGAGATAGGTAGTGACTCCCTATAACGACTGTCAAAGACCTTCATGTCAACCGGGAACGACGGCTTAACGTGCTCTCCGTCAAGCGATAATTAATAATTCAATACGCACATAATTCCGAAAAGTTAGTGGTGCGTGCCTAGGATTCGAACCCGATACCCTCTGCATGGCAGTTTGTTGGTATCTCCACTAGGCTATCGCTGCCTCCAAACATGTACTTTAAATAATACACAATTTCAGCAAAACTTACCACTGGATATAGCTCCCATATTGCGAACAACGCATCAGTTAATTTCCTGTATAATCTATGACTAAAAAACATCAGGTACATTACAGGACAGTAGAGAACAAAGAAGCCTGAAATGAAAGCCGCATTTAAAGACAGTGAGATAGGAAACCTAGGAAATGTGAAATTTTCTAGAAATAGCTATTTTATAAAAATTTGCAGCTTTTAAAGGATTAAAATACAGCAGTATGATATCATCAGATAGGTTTTCACAAAAGGGGTAGGCCATTACTTTTTCTATTCAGAAAACCGCATGAACTTATTTTTGCACGTTTTTCTGACTACAGATAAGTAGTCTTTACTTTCTAGTAGTTAATTGTGGAAAACTTTTTTATGAACGATAAAGTTAATGCTGCACTTCATAGCTTCTAATGGCAACTACGGAACCACACATTGCACTAATTGGTCCGAATCGCTCATGATTTTACTGACTTTTCCAAATTACGTATCCGTCGAGCAGCTGAACAACTCAAGGTGTACAATCGATGAAAAAGGTACACTGGACCTTGTCTGATCAACACAGAGCAGTACGATTAATCACTGAGTCATTTGAATAAAGTTAGAGAATTTAAATCTACGGTTCATGGATTCTTTCGCGATATACGTAGTGGTTTTACTGATCTTACATTTAAAGCGGATGAGTAATAGATTATAGTATTTATTATACTTCGACGTTTCGGCTACATTATAGGAGCCGTGGTCACGGACGATAGCCCCTTTAGTCCGATTTCCATGCGAAGATAACATTCGCTTAAACACAAGAAAAAGTTAGAGACGAGAAATATGTAAGGAAACTAAATATTTCTGTATTTAAATAAGTGATTGAGATAAGTAAATCTAGTTACATACCAGAGAGTATGGTGTAGTACCAAGCGGTGCAGAGCAGCAGGCCTGCCGTCATGGCCGCGCAGCCCGTCCGCCGGAACTGACGCCCGCAGGAAGCCATGCCCGTGCGATGGCTACGGCGACGTAGATTAGAAAGAACCCTTACGTGATCCACTAAGCAACCTTACTCAAACTTTTTATAACGTAGACAATAATACTTCAAAATTCAGGCAAGGTTGTAACTGTGTTCTGGTTAAAACTTAAATCCAAGAACATAAAAAAACTAAAATGCATTAATTCTGTCCAATATTCATTTAATTTTTAAAGATGTCTGAAAAAATAGGCCTGCCAAATATAAACAATACTGAAAGCCTCGTATTTAAATAAGTAGGTATATATTACAATGTAATAAATTCAAGTAATCTTTATTAAATGATAGAATATAAAATTATGGCAGATGCATTTAAAAAATAAAAATAAATTATATAAAATAATATATTCTAACTTCAAAGTATTAATCGAGCAGAATCAAATCTTTAAATGATATGGATTAGGTGAGGATTTCTAAAGGTGAACGCAGACTTGGCCGCACCGCAGTCGCCGCAGTCCCCGCAGTCATCGCTTTTTGTTAATGGCCTCGCACATCTATCCGCACCGCAGTCACTGCAGTCGTTCACGTCGCCGCACGCATCGCACTTGATTTCTTTCACAGCGTTGCCAACTCTACGTCTTTTTACGTAGATCTACGTATTTTGGACCCTTCTCGCGAACCTACGTACTTCTGGCCCAGAATCTACGTATTTTGTAGCAAATTACCAAAATAACGGAATTTTACTAAGAAATAAGCATTATTAAACACAAACCACACGTAATAATGGACGTAGCTAATACTTTGTTGCATGTTTATTCGTACCCAATTAGTTTAACAAGTACACACTTAAAACATATCGATCAATTTAAGTCAATAATATTTGCTTACAGGCTCGAATCGATGTTTGAAACACTCGTTTTACAATTTTTTCCTCCCTTTATCTAGGATATTATTAAAAGTACGTAGATATACGTACATTTTAACTCTGATCTACGTATTTTTGAAAATCAGTGTTGGCAACACTGTTCTTTCATTCAGCGTCATCCGCGCCGCGCTAGCCGCAGCGTCCGCTGCGTGCGGGCCGGTGCTGGTGACGTCATCAGCTGCGGCTTGGGGAGTTCGGTCGTTTCAGCGACTGCGGCGACTGCGGCGCGGGTGGGTGTGCGAGGTTGCATAGAACTTCATATAAATAATTCGGATGCGAATACTGCGGCGCGTGCGGTGCGGCCAAGTCGGCGTTCACCTTTAAGCTAATGCCAAACATTCAATGATAAAATAATAATTAATTATTAAATCATAGTTTTACATGATACCTACACTACGGCCGACGAATCATGGCGGGTCTGAAGCTAGCCTTTGCGAATTACCGCGCATGTACACTCGTGTAGAAATCTGTTATTGCCAGACTTTACATAATTTATATACAAGTAGTATTTTAATAATGAATAGTGGCAGAAATTTTAACCGAAACATACACAATATTAAACTAAGGTCTACAAACAGTATCTTCTGGATACGATGGTGTATCAACTAGGATACTGAAAACCGTGTCTAATAAAATATCAAATCCAATGAGCCACATAATTTTCGGTATTATGCAGGGAGTAGTTCCTACGGAATTAAAAAGGACCATAATAATTTAATGGCTCTTTAAGAAACATGATAAACATAGTATGACTCGTTACAGATCTATAGCATTGATTCAAGTCATATCAACAATATTTTAGAAGGTTATCCATCCATAAGCCTGTTGAACAATCGGAAACAAAAGAAACATACCTGAATGCCGCAGTTTTTAGGGTTCCGTAGTACACAAGGAACCCTTATAGTTTCATCATGTCCGTCCGTCTGTCCGTCCGCAGCCTAGCTCAAAGACGCCTGGTGCTAGAAAGCTGATATTTGACATGAATATAGACATACGATATTGCAACAAAACTGTAGAATAAAATTTAGGAAATTATTTTTTTTAAGGGTAACTCCCCTACATATATAGTGGGGTTGATTTTTTTTTGGTTGAGTACCCCATTATGTGGGGTATCATTGGATAGGTTTTAAAAAAAATATTAGTAGTTTGCTCAAATCATTATTCGATCAAGTGATTGGTTTGTCAAATATCAAGCTTTGAAGTGAAAAAAATTGTTAGACTCAAGTGTCCCCCCCCCCCCCTCTGCCTGCTAAACTATTAATTTGGAAGAGGTGAAAAAAATCACACATGTAGTACATATAAGGAATTTAAAAGGAAAACTATCACGGCTAAGTAGACATCACTAGTTTACGAGTAATCGTCGGTTAACTTATAAATACCTATTTCTGTGAGTTTACATTGGGAGCGCTGGCTTAATCTTAAAGATGCCCGTTTTTAGTCCCATGTGAAACGTTAGTATCAATAATGTTATTATCAATAATGGCCATTATGGGCAACTACCCCCTCACCTGATACGGTCGCGGCGGCTATGTTGCCGTAATTTGATCGCCGAATTGAGACGCGCCGCGGCGCGATTTGAGTGGGTCACATATTTAGCATTTTATGGCCTTTCTGTGTATAAATACCTAACACATTATATATTGATGGAATCCATGATAAATTATCTACAATGTTACAGTACAACCGTGACATTATATCGTACTGTGACCGAACTGTATTCAAGAGAAAAATAAAAATGTAATGAAATTGGGTAAATTCTGACTTTCTGATGAAATATATAAAAAAATAAACAAATTGTAGTTTTCTCTTTCCTATTTATTTAACCTGCTATTATAAAGGAATAAGCATATTGAAAAATATTTACACCTTTTCATAATAATATCTAACGTAAATCAACAAATTCCATAAGCGGTTTTTGTCGTTTTCATACCGTACGCGTAAAAACTGCATAAAAATGTCTGAACTTTGCACCTTCACTTTGTTCAACATATTTCATTAACTCATGAGATATATATATATTTAGAAAGCTTGTTTGATGGTTAAAATAATCACAATAAATTTAGGCGACAGAATTGCATTAATTTTAAACAAAAGGTAAATTAACAAGACCCTCGTTTTAGGCGGTCCAAAGCAGGGCATATTTAAAACTATGCTCATTATAACAAAATCAAACCAAAATACAAAATAAAGACTTATGAGTCTTAAAGAGTATAAAAGGAGCTTTAAATTTCAACAAATGACAATCTTATAGTTATTGTAAATAATTATTAATTAAATAAAAATTGCAGTAACAAAGGACAATGACTCGGCCTGACAGCCGGTCATAAAATGACCGACTGTTACCTGCATTATATTTTTCGTGAATATTTAGAAAATACATGAATTTAAGGACTTCTGCATATTATATACTATTTATTTATGAAATTATTCAAACAATACAACAAAAAAAATACCAACAAGTGCAGAAACAATACGTAAAATCATATGAAATATACGGGTGCGGGGCGAATTGGTTCTTACCTAAGGAAAAGTGTCTTTAATCTTAAATTACACTACGAATATTATCAACTTAAACATAAAACGAAAAAATACTTACTAAGGCATGATTAAATTGCTTCGGACTGATGCTGCAGCGTTTTTTTGGTATCAAAATTTATTATTGCGACAGGACACGCACAGCGACGCGGGAACTTTCTTTTGATTAGACGAAACTTTTTTTTTTTTTGGAGCATGTCTGTTTTCGTTTACAATACGCAAGGCGTGTTATTGTCCTACCAACCTAACGCAATCGCAAGCCGCTACAAATCGGTAAAACAGAGAAAACAGTCTTGAAATGCGAACATAAAAAATGGTCATAATATGACTACGTATCAAAAATCGCCCTACTTTCTTCGGTCATAATATGACTATAGATCAGGTGAGGGGCTACGGAACCCTACATTGCGCGTGGCCCGACACGCACTTGCCTGGTTTCTTTTTTTTTTAATTGCATTGACATAGATCGAACGGATTTTTCATTAGGTAGTCTCATCTTTTAAGCCGCAATTAAGAATGCGCGCATGTTGTATTCCAAATAAGTAGGTATTTAGAATATGGCACGCATGGTATGCACCCATGAATAAGTATCCATGGGTGCACAGGACCTCTATATAGATCATTATCTAAAGATATATGTTTTTTTCATTTGGAACGGATGGATGAAAGAAGAAATACGAAAGGTGTGTATCGTGCGAGAATGAATGGAAATGTCGGTAGGGGACGCCCTAGGCGGACGTACGCCGACCAAATAGGTGTCGTACTGAAAAAGGACCAAATTAAAAGTACCCATAACCGACGCGCATGCATGATGAGGTTAATGAATGTCGAGGAAGCGAAAGAGGTATATTTGAACCGAAGCATGTGGCGTTCTATAGTCTCTGCCTACCCCAATGGGAGACAGGCGTGACGATATAGATAGATAGATATATGTTTTGTATATTTTCATTATGATAAAAGTTTTATGACTAAAGTTATAGAGAATTTAATTTGCAACAAAAATCTCGTCCACATATTATCTACATCTGCACTCTTTCCAAGATGGCGGCCGAGAGACAAGAGGTATGTCCCCATAAATTTGAATCAAGCTTATTGTAAACCCCTTCCAACACATCTGTAAAATAAAATTTCATCGTCTGATAAATGCAACCCCAAATGTAACTTTTCAATGCACTATAAATACTTTTGTCATTGTCTGTACTCAAGACAGAGATAGTAAAACGAATACTAAGGTGTGACA
Source organism: Euclidia mi (assembly GCA_944739405.2). Lineage (NCBI taxonomy): Eukaryota > Metazoa > Arthropoda > Insecta > Lepidoptera > Erebidae > Euclidia > Euclidia mi. Next base: position 32,441,602 of record OX123194.2, on the reverse strand, counting down.
GAGACACATTATATCGCACCGAAAACTTCAAACGTAAAAAAAGAGATGTCCAATGTACGTGTTTGACGCTCAATTTAATCGATTTTTATTGATATCGAATAAAATTAACTAGAAAAATATACGTGTATTCAATTACATCATTATAAAGATTGAAAATGTGTTCCAACTCTTTTCCTTTAGGTCATCGTTAGTAGATAACTGATATATGTAAATCTGGTCTTTAAACCGAGAAAATAAAATTTATTACATTTGTTTATTGACTAAAAACTAAATCTCACTATATTGCTTGGTTTAATAAATCTATTTCATTTTATATCTTATAGTAGAAGTACTTTTATTATTATAACAAAAATAAATTAATACGAAATCAATTATTAAACTAATCGTTTTGAATTTTTGATTGAATAAACTATTAATTTGTATTTACATAACGTGCATCACTGGCCTAGACTACCGCCCCGCGCACCCCGCTTCTTGCCACCGCGTTGTTCCTAAAAAGGATTACTGCGCCGCCTTCTGCACGAACTTCAGACTCGCCATCGTTAAACGGCCGTACTGTACCTGTTGTACTATGCAAGACAATAAAAATGAGAGAAAAGTAAAATACCCATTGCACTAACGAAAAGGCAACCAAGTTAGCATAAAAACATGCTTGAATTTTTTTGAAACTGAAAATAAACTGCACGTAATATAAATTATGTAGGTCAAATACTTCAGTCCACAACGGGTCGCCAGTTCCAAACAACCTTTTACTAAGAATAGACCTCTGCGTTCGTAGCCAATAAAAACCCCCATAGAGGTACGGACGATGTTTTTATCCTTATCATGATGTTATAACTTTCTGTCATATATGGATACACATAAAAGATCATATGGTCAGATATAAATTTTATTTATAAAATGTAAAACAAAAATATACATTTCAACTTAATATTATTTTCTAAATTGTCGCAACCCAGGCGTCGAAGAGGGTGTGACGATGTAAGTCCACACAAGCTGCGCACGGCGAGTCAAAGAAGGCACTTGTTGTCCGACCAGCGAAGAGATCTTCACGTGCGTCTCCCAGACAGTGAAATAAATTAAACCAATCCACTCTGGCGATCCGAATTCTGGCGTGGTCGCGCATGCTATACCAGAGTGGTAGATTCACGTGAACCCGCCACTAAGGTTAGTCGAGCTGGTTTTAGTAAGTAGTACGAAGAATTCGCGAATAGAACGCCGGCCCTGCAACATACAATGGGTTTCCACTGCGAGAACTAAAATCGCTGCCACATTACACTGCAATCCTTCTGGTCTTTCAAATGGAACAACTGTGGCCTTCTACTTATACAGTTATAAAAACGCGCAAACTAAAGATAATGCAACTTTTCCTTTGACTGCTGGTCCAAAAATATGAAACCTGTTGTGCATAATTGAAACCTATTCCTAACGAAAGTACTAACCATTTATTGCAACTTCTACTATGGGGCCAAATAAATCTGCATGTATGTATGCAACAATGCATTCTCTCGGAAATTGAAGGGAATGAAGTGGTCTACACCTCTACAAACACTGTCGTCGAGCAAGACGACGCCATTATCCCGTGGAATTTCTGAACTCCCTGTCAGCAAGTGAACTTCCAGCGCATACCATCAAGCTGAAGGTCGGTGTCCCGATTATGCTTCTTCGGAACCTATCTCCTCCGAAGTTGTGTAACGTGACCCGCCTCATCATGCATCGAGTCATCTCGCTCTACAGACACACCATTGAGGCGGAAATTCTTACGGGTTGTGGCGTCGGCGAGGCAGTATTTATACCACGCATTCCTCTCATACCTCATAACTTCCCGTTCCCGTTCAAGCGCATACAGTTCCCCATGAGTGTTTGCTTCGCGATGACCATCAATAAGTCGCGGAGGCAGACACTGAGGGCAGCGGGTGTCCTGTACGTCGCTTGCTCCCGCGTCACCAGTCCTGACTCTCTTTACATATTGGCTGCGGAGAGCCAAACCACTAATGTTGTATATCAAGAAGTCCTATAAGTATGTATTTTTACCCTATTCTTTATTCCTTATTTTCTCCATCTGCTTCAGTCACAACTTATGACTTAATTCAGGAGAATCACCTTAAAGTCTTTTATTCAAAGAAGGCTGAAAATCAGCACTTTTTGAAGGTCAATTTTACAAAAGAGAGTCTCCCTAGTCTGTTACTGCAGTTTCTGCAGATATTAAATATAAAGAAGAAACGGGTCAATGAATGTTATTTTAAAAGGTATAATCGTAGGTATTTATTTAATAATTTGGTTCTGTAAAGTGTTCACGCAGACGACGTCGCGGGCAGCAGCTAGTAAAATAATATAACCGAGACAGATAAAATTATTCCCTGCCGCAATAGATAGGGTGCGGGAGGGAGGCGCGGCGCGGGGACGCTAGCGACTGGCTACCTGTCGCTCTATCGGTACAGCAGCAGCGCTCTTATTAATCACACTTTAAACCACGTGCCGTTGCAATAAATGATTGTAAAAAATCCACATTTTTTAAAACGTTTGTTACCCTGTATCTTTTTTTTACTGGGTTAGATTTATTTGGCCCCATAGTAAAAGTTGCAATAAATGGCTAGGACTTACGTTTAGCATAGGTTTCAGTTGTGCACAAGGGGTTTCAATTGTTTGAGCCAATTGGTTGCATTGTCTTTTTGTACCATCTCATTGTCCATAGTTATCCACATAACATTTAATTCGCCAAAATAATTACATAATAAAGAAAGAGCTTGCAATTACTCAAAAGTGGCACGAACGGCTATTCAGTGTTAGTCGCCGAATTTTTGTGTTTATTACCGAATGCTTCGCCCTCTTCTATAGTGGTCATCAATTTGCAATCTTTCGTTTCAGGCATAAGATATGTTACATACAAAGCGACTGCTGGTGCAATTGCAAATACAAGAGATGGTAAACATGGTGAGATACCACTTAAATCTATTACAAAGGGTGCTATCATAGAGCCAATTCTGGCACACATAGATGAGAAACCCATTGCTGCACTACGGATAACTGTAGGAAATAACTCTGAAGTATATAAGTATACCACTAAATATACAATGAATTCAGATGCAATGCCGATACAGGCGGCAATTACACCTATTAAGCTATACGGCATTACAGCTAAAATTAAAAAACATACTACACAGATCGTGTGACAAATTGCCAAAATAGTTCTTCTGCGCATAAGTGGTAGTATATATATAGCTGACAAAGTAGCCAATGTTGTACAAATAGCGCTAGCAGCCACATTCATAAAAATATTGCCTGTTAGATGGCTTACATACTGAGCTATGCCATAAAAACAATAACTGCATGTAAACCAGCTGAATGCCATCGCCAAAATATGTTTTCTTATATTAGGTGTCCTAAATAAATCCAATATAGTTCTTCTTTGAAGGTGTTGTTGTTCTAAAATTTCTGCATTAGCATATACATCATCTCTAATATTGTCTTTTGGGCGTTTGTGTCTGTAACAATTGCAGAGGGTCGTTTCTCAGTTAACAGTCTGTAATGTCCCAAACATTTGCGCTAAATCATAAAAAAACTTACATAACAGCAATGCGCTCCAGAATTTTGATAGCCTTTTCGTTATTTTTTGTTGCTATTAACCATCTTGCCGTTTCAGGTAAAAAGCAGATAAACAAAAGCATAGCAACAGGTGGTATTGATATTGCAAATTGAAAATCACGATAATCTCTATAAAAATATCCAAAAGCAGGCGTTGATAAGTGGCCCAAAGTAGACGGCATCTGATACACAGATGCGACGGTAGCTCTGTACTTCACGCCTACGTATTCTGAGAGAACCACAAATCCGATCACCATCGTGCCTCCAACTGCTACGCCACAAACAAATCGGCAAGCGATAAATCCCCAGTATGTTAAAGCAAAAGATGCACATATTCCTGATATAAATTCCATGATGCCTGCTACTATAAAAGGTTTTCTTCTTCCAAACCTAAAACAAGATTACATTTGCTTTATTGCAATCACCATCGTCATCATCATCATGACTTTGACATTGCGGGCTATATCTAGAATATAAAGCAAAGACCGCCTCCGTGGTACAGTGGATAGCGTGTGCGACCGCGGATCGGAGGTCCCGCGTTCGATTCCCGCTGCCGATGCCCGGCAATTTCAAATTCATAGCGAAATGTAGGTGTAATATTACGCCTCTGCCTTCCCCTTCGGGGATACAGGCGTGAGTCTATAAATAAAAATAAATCTAGAATAGTTTGATGGGTATGTAAATAAAATATTCACCTGTCAGAAGCCATCCCAAAAGATACACTGCCTAATAGTGTACCAAACTGAAATGATGATTGTGCAAAACTTGCTAACCACTTCTTACCACAAATTAAATTATGTTCCATTATAAGACTGTTTGTAAACATTGACTTATCATATACAGGATTATCACAAGGACATTTGTCGGCTACACCGTCACATGTATATGATACTTTTGGTGCTAAAAATATAATGGCCATTGTATGAAGTGACATAGGCGGTTTTGATAAAAAGACCAATAAGCAAAGGCAAAAGTGAAATCTTCCAAAAGAACCAATCGATTTCTCAATCACATCTTCATCTTCTTCGGCAGTCCATCCTGAAATTAATTGACAATTTAAAAGGTCGGTTTTTATTTTAATGATAAATTAATCATTTAACAACATATTATTATACTCAAAGTATCAAGGAATAATTCTTGTAATTGAAACAAATCTACACTATTTTACAAAAAACTACACAGTCTAGGAGTAGGTAATATATTTTACAAAGATGGGACAGCAGAAGGTGACTGCTACGGACGGAAACACAGATCCAAATCAAGTAGTTGCTGTAACGTTATGGTATGGGTATATGTAGCTAGTGATGGTTGGGTAATATGCCTAACCTAGTAGGTATGTGTGCTGGAGATAAATTAAATATGGACTTGCAGGTTACAAAATATTATTTATTTGAGCAAGCGTTACATAAAATATACCCGGTAACTAGATTAAGAGCTAAGACTAAAACTCAGCGCGTAGGCAGGCAGGCTGACGCGACTTCGGTGCTCCTGGACACAAGGAGCACTTAGCTTTGCAGAGGCGATGTCCGGGGTCAGAAAGAGAGCGATCACTCCTGCGCCACGGTATATATAGATTTCTGGGGGGTTGGGGGGAAATGGCCAGCCAAAAGTAGTAAGGACGGGCGCGTGATCTACGACGTCACATTGCATATAACGCAATTTTAGATTCTTAGGATGTGCTTCAGCTGTACTTAGGTTATAATATTAGCAAAACACCGCAATACATAAAATGCAAAGTTAACCTTTAGTATGGAAAACCGGATTTGCTTCTTACCTTTGAAATAATTGTAAATGAACATAGTATTATACCGGTGTCGGTTTCGTAATATTAATAAAATGATATGATCAAAATAAAATATATTCAGAAGACACCAAATTTTGACAAATGTTGTATACACAGAAGAAGTATTTGTATACTCTTTGCAGAAGAATAACTGAAGGTATAGTCCGTTCACAGTTATTTTACCTCTAGCTGTTAGATTGGCCAACCTGGGCGTTGTGTTGCTATATTTGGCATATAATACTCCCATTTTAAATATACATTATTGCTAAAAATGTACTTATTTTTTTATTGCCTAAGCGATCGTATTAAATATTCGGAAGTAATGTTTGTAACAAAACCTCTTGATATTGGCATGGCTATATGCATGTACATTTATTTTCTTACGAAATAACTAATTTCCTATGAGTATAAGTAGGTATAATAAAAATGTTGTCTATTTAATACATAAAGGTAAAAGAATCATAATTACGCCAACGTGAGGTTCTAATTATCAAATACAAAAACTGCAAAGGAGAAAGACCAAATACGGCCTGTAGCGGCCAGAAAGTTGTGAATCGTTGAAATTAAACATATAATTTTTAAAAATTTTACATCGTTTTCGTTTCTTGATAGAGTATCGGTGAAAGAATTTAGTTTTTAAAGATTAATTATTTTGAATAAGCTATGGTAATAACCAAAGAGGTTGGACGTTTAGACTAGAGAGAACATGCCCTATAAATTTCCTTATACCGAACGTGCAACATGTAATGTCAGTTGGTCTTAGTTGGTTAATCATAACGTCAAATTACGCGTCTCATTTAAAGAGGCATATACTCTTTACATACTCATATCTTTGACTACATTCTCTAAATAGCCGTGCTGTGATCTGTCAACAGTGTAAAATTTGTTGGATGTTTGTGTTTACATTTTTAATAACTTTTTTGCATTTAAATAGTAAGTAAGCTTATAATAATTAAATAGTGTACTCATTAATTAATACACATCGTGTATGTGATATCGGGATGTGGATTCCGCTATTCTCGGAACGGAAATAACAGGGGAAACTTTATCTTCTAGCAGTGAGTCGGAATTTTCCTACAAATGTATTTACTTTTCTCGTATTAATGCTATAATGAGTGTTAAGTTTACACAATACCATTGTATTGCAAATCAAAGGAACAGCTTGCATACGTATGTGTTATGAATTTTACTCACAAATTGTTATTTTGTACATTTATTGATTTAATAGCCTTAGTGATGGGATTTGACAGTGAAAGGAGATATCGATGTTTTTTGAATGAGGGATAAATACGGAAACTAACTATCGGACATGAATGTAAAACTGTAGCTGGAAGCGACAGCGGGTAGCCGCGGTTGCTAAGTTGACAATAAACAAAGACATCCAGCGGTCTTATTTTCTATCGCGCGTTTGATAGTAAGCGCAGTTTAATGTACATAATTTACTTAGATACCTACCTTAAAAGTAGCGTCTATTAATCTAAAGCCAAGTGTTCCAGTGTAAGCGCGTGTGTGTAGGCTTACATTTCTGCATCTATAAAATAGTAGATGGATTAGGGACGCGAGTAGCATTTTTTCATTATTAAGAAGGTGTTTTTTATTACAGGTTGCCTATTAATGACGTCACAAGAAAACTTTGGATAAATGCCGTTGGACGGCCTAGTTTGATTTAGCAGAAGTACCATCATATTTGTTCACGTCATTTTGAGAAAGACTGTTTTTTAAAGACAGAAAGCACCTGGCGTCGTTTAAAACCGAAAGCTGTGCTTACATTACATTTAAGCCCGGACATTGCACACCCGGTAGAATTATTTATCCAAAGCTAAACAAAAAGTGTGTAATTTTAGTTTGAACATATTAATAAAATATAATAATTACAACGATTTTAATTAATCTACCTACTTCTATATTATTTATCATATTAGTGCTATCCTGACTGATCAAAGACGTCTTGCCTTGTAGTCCGCTACATAATATTCTACCATAAAATATAATATTCTTTCACATTCACACAATATTATCTGGTCCCAAACTAAGCATATCTTGTACTACGGGTACTAGACAATCGATAAACATGCATATATACTTTTCTGTAAATATATTAAATATTACACATAGTACCATCCAGACCAAAACAAACATCCATATTCATGCACACAAATGTTTGACTTGAGCGGGAATCAAACCCGCAAGCTTCGGCGTGGCAGTCGGATTACCTACAACTCTAAAAAAATCAACGTGATATGATGCGACGCAAACAAATTGCCAAAGCCTGCCGTGCCGCATTAGCCAATCTGGTATAATTCGTACAATACATAATCTAAGTGACAGTTTCTTAGCATCGCATCGCAACGCATCGCTCATTAGTTTATGAATACTTTTTGTCAATAGATTTTATGGCTAAAACGAACAATGAAGGCGCACGCAAACTGTTCGGACGCGACTTACTGTCGCGACAGTAAGTCGCGACACATAGTGTGCACACCCTTTCGGACGCGGCTTTCTGTCGCGTCCGCGTCCGATACAACCATAGACACGCCATGCTGTCTATGCAATACACTAAGGCTAGGTAGGAGCATATTTTTCTTAATTCAGGGCACTAGCAGTTAGCACTATTAAATTATATTATTGGTATACCTTGAAGTAATGCAGAACTGTTGAATTGAAAGTGAATTTAACATTTTTGACTATATTCGGTATAAAATCAATAAGGCCGTACCATGGAAAATATACGGATGACAGTAAACGTCCGCAGACGCTTACTGTCATTTTTCCAGATTGCTATCGGACGTCTGAACGCTCACGGTCACGTCCGCGACAGACGTCCGATATTGTGCACACTTGAATGGATTTTCCTTGTCCAGATACAGGCCTTGCCACACGGCACAATTTTACGTCCAACTTGACTAAATCACTTGATGAAATCGTGACGTGTAGACGCCAGTCGTCCAACTCAAGTTCATCGGGTGGGCGGTACCACCAGATTTTAACCAATCGGGTGGGCGGAATGCAAATCAGTGATTTGATTGTGTCGTGTAGACGGGCAAAGCCAATTCGATTGAAAATTTGATCAGTGGTAAAATTGTATCGTGTGGCAAGGCCTTACCCTTCTGTCGAGTCGCGACAGTAAGTCACGACAGATAGTTTGTGCGGGCCTTTAAACACGTGATTTTTTTAGTACTGTCTGTCTGGCAAGTCTTTGCAAAGCACTGTCCGGCGTCAACAGCAAAAACTACAATTTCAATATTTTAGTTGTTTATTTATACGGCTTAAATATATCGACACATACTAAAGTTAGACATTTGACCAAAAATATTTATCGATAAATCATCACTGTTACGAACAACACTCGGTTTCCTAACTCTATGTTTTGTCTACTGTTTGCCTACCACGATTCTGCTACAAGAGCGTGCTGCTAAACCTATCGACATCTCTTTCTATCATACTGCATGGGCCATTAGAAAGAAGATATCAATCATAGCAACCGCTGTTGTTATTTAGTGTTACTTCTATGCCTTAGGTTATATTTCTTTGGTAATAACGGATGAATGTCTTATGTTGCCAGCATTAAAAATAAAATGAAGTATGGTAGGCAGAAATTGTTTTAAGGAAATAATATTTTTATTACTATATTAGAAAACAATATATTTTATTTACTTTATAAGTATATTTGTAAAAAGAATCAAGAAATATATAATTTATTATACATTCCATAATTATTAATCGGTAAAAATCGTTTTGTTTTTTAATCGATAGTAGAAATATTTTTTCAAACCATTTGCAACACTTTTTTTATCTGTTATGTCATTCGTGTTGCTACTGTGTATCGTAAATATTTTGTTCTGATTTATTGGTGTTTTCGTACGGTTTTAATGTAATGTAATTGAATATAAATTCAATAATAATGATCAGTACCTTCTACCCATGCTAAGAATATGCAGCGGTGTTTGTGATTGTGGTTAGCTTTTTTGGACGAGTATACACAGTACGAGGTTCCCTAGTACACAGGTGATTATTCATTATTATTGGCCACTCTTTATGTAGTTTTTGTTCTTTAAGACGCAAAGACATACTTTTATTTACATCTAGGTATTATATTTATGTTAAAATTCAATTTTGAGGTATATTTAGTTGCGGAATAATTTCCATTTCAAATATCTCGTATCTTATTTCCACTAAAAGTTATTTAAAAAGAAATTATACAGGTTAATAGAGTAGTCATTTATCTTCAAAACACACATGGTGTTGTGTTTGGCCGTGCCAGGCCCATAATGTATGGCCAAATGGTACATCTCCTTTAATTTTCATATTTATTTTGAATAAGAATGATGTGGGTGTAATATTACACCTCTGCCTACCCCTGCATGGAAACAGGCGTGAGTCTATAAGAATGATCCATGGGGACTGCCAATGTTATGATGATTCGTAACTGCTGTCATATCCTGTATCAGACTCAGAATTTAATTCTATTATGAACCTGTCCATTTCAGCATCCGTAGACCCATCTGTTTCACGAAGCTTGTCTTCAATGTGGCGCTCATGTTTGCATTGTTTTTGCCAGTCTTCTGCAGTGATAGATTGAAAAGCATCTTCAGCTAAATTCACAATGTTAGTTGCCTCTTGTCCTAAATTTTTGCTTGTGACTCGCCTTTTAATGAGACTCCACATAAGTTCAATTGCGTTTAGCTCGCAGTGGTACGGCGGTAATCTAATCACTTTGCAGCCATGAGCTTCAAGCATTTGAATTTTTGAAGCATTTCCACTAATATTGGGTAAAATGTTATGCACGGGTAACCCTATATTACATTCCTGTCATCACAGAGTACAATTCCAACATAAAGAAAATAAACACCGACATCTGTCAGAGGTAAAATAACTGTGAATGGACTGTACCCAAGGAACTTAACTGTACCATAAAATACAAATAAAATACAAATCTATAGATTATACAACTAGAACAGAGCAGTAAATTCCATAGATTATATACTGAGGGATTTTTTTCATCCGTGTACACTCCGTGTACCTATTCGTAATAGAGTGTATACTTACTCCTTAGAATCTTACAAGAAAATCTTGAGAATAGGCGCAGATGGTGCCATGTAAACACGACGTAAATTAAACCGTCAAAGTCAAAACTATCAAATTTTGTGCGCGGATTTTCCATTTTCGCTTTATCCTATGGCTTTATCTATCTGGCCTTGTGAATATATAATGGTTAAAAATTACGGCTATTTAACTATCCTTGAGTTAAAAAATACTTATACTTAGAGGACGGGGCGCATCGCTGAAAGGAAAAAGGCCTACTATATCTAACCTTATTGAAAGGCATGACAACCCCAAAGAGAAACGTCAACAATCGTCCAATGGGTTCTTTTCATCATAGCCTAGAGACGTCCACTGCTGCATATAAGCCTCCCCCAAGGTTCTCCACACAGACCGATTTTGAGCCGCCCGCATCCAATAGCTCTCTGAATAGCCAGGCTGAAGTGGCAATGGGCAGGGCACATAGAGTGAAGAACCGATGGCCGTTGGGGCAGGCAGGTTCTGGAGTAACGACCACGTACCAGACGACGCAGCAGGGGTAGGCCTCCCGCAAGGTGGACCTACGATCTGGTTAAGATCTTTTATTTACGTACGTTATAATACAATGTTTTATTTATTTTATTTTTATTTAAAAACTTTATGCACATACATACTGTACAATGGTGGACATAATGCCTTGAGGCATTCTCTACCTGTCGACCTTTAGGTGGTGCAGAGATAAATGTGGTAGGTGCACAAGAGATTTGTTTTTACACGTTTTCAAATAATATACATTAACTGATAAGATGAGCATATTAGTAATAATTATGAAGTATAATAGATAATATTGGATATAACAATATACCTAATACATAATATAATAATATAGTACATAGATAAGGAATAATAACATATAATAATAAAATTATATAATAATAAGATACATACGTATAAATATATACATACACAATACATATAAATACATACTTATAATAATGGATGAGAAGGATGTGCTGATTCCTTCAATCTCTTAAACAGGAGATCACGTACTTTCATTTTGAATGCGTAACGGTTAGTGGACATTCTGACTTCAAGAGGGAGCACGTTCCAGAGTAGAACAGACTGGACAACAAAGGAAGAGTAGACAAACCCAGAAGAATGACTGGGACATGAAAGAAGAAGATTATGGGAAGAACGGAGACTTCTCTCGTGAGTAGAAGATAGATACTGGAAGTATTCAGTAAGATAAGTGGGCGAGGAAGGGGACTTAAGAATCGTGAAGAGAGTAGTGAGAGCACGCAAACTACGGCGTTGACGAATTGGTAGCCAATTAAGTTCGGAACGATAAGTAGAGACATGGTCATACTTACGAAGATTATAAATGAATCGAATGCAGTTATTGAGAAGTCGGTCGTATTTATTGAGAAATGCTGCATTCAGGTCATAATAGCACACATCACCATAGTCGATTATAGGATATATTAAGGTCTGCACAAGCATAGCTTTGGTCCTGGATGGGAGGAAATTTTTAAGGCGATATAGTGCTCTGAGTGATCCTGTAACCTTCTGACTAACTTTGGTCACCTGTGCCTGCCAGCCGAGAGTGGAGTCAATGTACAGGCCCAGATCTTTGACCTCAGAGCTATAAGGAATAATTAGACCATTAAACAAGATGGGCGGCAGAGTATTTAAATCTAATCTGGGCATTAAACGGCGACTGCCCACAATAATGGCCTGACATTTAGCTGGATTTACGTCAAGACCGAATCTTTTGCACCAATCCATCATAGACTCGAGATCTCTATTTACGTCATCGATGGCTACTGATATATCATCCACTCTCGCCTGGGCGTACAACTGCAAGTCGTCAGCATAGAGATGATACGCACATCGAAGATTAGGTGTTAAGAAATTAATAAAAATTGAGAAAAGTAAAGGAGAGAGAATGCCGCCTTGAGGAACGCCAGAGTGAATGTCATGCCAACTTGATGTATTTTCATCAACGCGTACTGACTGCTGACGTTCCTGAAGATAGGATGAGAACCATTCCAGTACAACAGGCGAGGTCAAGAGATGGGTAAGGATCGATAGAAGGATATCGTGACTGACGGTGTTAAAGGCGTTCGAAAAGTCAACCAAGGTCAGCACAGTGACCATGGTGTTCTCCATGCCCGCCCTAACATCGCCAGTCACTTTTAGGAGGGCGGAAGTCGTGCTGTGCCCAGGTCTGAATCCTGACTGTAATGGACTAAGGAGCTTATTATGGTACACAAATTGAGACAGCTGCTTATGCACACACGCTTCCAGGACTTTGGAGAGGAAAGGAAGAATGGAGATAGGACGGAAATGGTTAGGTAGGGTAGGATTCGAGATCTTAGGAAGAGGGATTACGAAGGCTTTACGCCACAGGGAAGGAAAAGAGCCGCTTTCCAAGGAAAAATTTACAATGTGGTTAATGGGAATTATGAGATGATCGAGGATCGGAGTAATCATGCGACGACTAAGAGAATCGAACCCCACAGCGTTAGATTTGATGGAGAGGATTATCTTTTTGACCTCACCCAATGTAACTGGAGAAAAATTAAAGGGATCTATCTTGGGACGGGGAAGAGCAGCTATGTAATCCACCGTCTGACGCCTGGTCTGGTGATCTAGTGCAGAAGTAGTTGAGAAATGGATGTTTAAATCCTCCAGACCAATCGTCACACGGAGATCACTATGCTGTTGTTTGCCAATACCTAGAGTCCCGAGGAACTTCCAGATATTGGCAGGGGACGAAGAGTTTATATTGTCGAAAATATGGCGGCGTTTGGCGTTACGAATCATCTGATTACACTTATTCCTTGCAGTTTTGTACAGGTTCCAATTCTCATCAGATCGTTCCTTTTTGAACCGCCGGAAGGCTCGATCACGACGCCTCATGGCCATTTGGACACCTCTTGAAAGCCATGGTGCCGGTGGACGTTTTAATTTGACCCTCTTAACAGGCGCGTATTTGTCATACAGCTTAAGCACAATACTGTTAAAGATATGAACCTTTTCGTCAATGGTGGAGGCTGCTATTACAGGGTTCCAAACAATCTCGGAGGCGTCTTTTTGCAGTTTATCAACATCCATACGTCCAAAACAACGCACGTGCAGAACCTTAGGACGAGGTTTTGGCGGTTTGAGGTTATAGGAAAGGTAAATCAAATCATGATGGGAAAAACCAGGAGCAAGGAATTGGCCATGGGAATGAACTAAGGATGGGGCAGAGGTAATAATTAAATCTAACCAGGTGTCATGACCTTCGATATTGTGGTGAGTGGGTCCTAGAGGAAGAGTGTGTAGACTGGTAGACTCAATTATTTTTAGGAGTTGAAGGGTACGTGGAGATGTGGGAGCAAGGAGATTGTATGATGTGTACAATGTGCCCTCCAGCGGCATAATTTGGCAGTAAGATTCCTTATTATTGGCGATGCTAAGATTCTAGCTAGCGACTCTAGCGGTGAAATTTAGAAGGCGTCCATGTACGACGCTTTCACAGATCCTCAGCACATGCTTAGCACAGATCACTACTACTTTTGACACTTTTGACAGCTCTCAATACAATTATTACTACCATAACCTGGAAGCAAAGTTGTCAAGTGTCGTACCTCAGCAACTTCCAAATTTCGCTGGATAATTTTACATCGCCAATAGGAAATAATCTGACGACAGGACTCTAGAGAAATCTGACGTTTTTAAATCGTAATTGGCAATACTAATGTGCGGTTTGCCATAAACACCGCTAAGTGTCACACTCCTCGCTCCAGAAGGTATATCTTGAAAATACATAGAAACTAGTAGTGTCGCAGTGACGCGACGCCATTGCTGTTTGCGGTCTACGAATTCGTACCTTGGAATGCGCCGGATCAGGCCACTAGAGAAATACAGATAATATAGACTTTTACCATATACTGTACGAAGTTGTAGAAGCGCTAGCGGTGGACATACCATCAGACTGCCATGCAGAGGGTATCAAGTTCGAATCCACGGGGCGCACCACTGAGTTGAGTGTGTATTAAATTGTTAATTATCGCTTGCCCCGTGCCTCGAAGAGCACGTCAAGCTCTCGGTCCCGGTTGTCATGAATCAGTATTTCTGGATGAACTGACGCAGGTCTAAATCTATATTGCTATCTGTTAAATCTGTATTTATATATATTTTAAATAAGCTGAATGAACAACACACCATGTGCGCAGGTACGCGGCTGTTCCCGCCATTTGGCTCGCGCGGTTCAAGTCACAGATCATCATCATCAGCCTTTAACAGTCCACTGCTGGTCTAACTCCTTTGAAAGGATTAATTGGCCTACTATACCACGCTAGCCAAATGGGTTGGTATAGGGTTTGTATCAAGTTTTCCTTCTCTTACAGTGTTGTTCTCTGCATAATATGCTCCCTCTGTCGGTAGTGTCGTCTCTTACGACACCCATGGGCTGATATGGGGTGATGACATTCCGTATTCTTAATCTGTCACCACACGGACAAGTCACAGATAATACAGTAATAAGACCATAAAGTAATAGTGCAACGTAGTATCCCTATAGTCTGTGAGTGCAACTGTGCAACGCACCTCGCCATACCGTGAGCACGAGACAGTCTCGTTTAGTACAGACAGACTGATACCTGATGACCTACATACAAACAAGTACACTATTCCTTTGGGTTGTGGAGGTCAGGCAGTCGCTCTTTGAAAAAGCTAATATTCAGTGAAATCTGCTTAGACTAGTAAGTGCACCCCGGGTTGTAACTGGGATAACGCTATGTGGATGATGATGACCGTACAACCGCCACTGGAATGCCGCATCTCAAAAAGATTATATTTTTGTCGAATACAACACTCAGAGGCGCTAAATTAATGTGGTCGTTCACACGACTTGCATTTTAACTTGATGTTGAAATCGCTTTGGCTTGTGAGAACGTTTTTACCGTATGCGGGAAAAAGTTTTTGAATGGTTGTCGTGTGAATATCGCCACAATTCATTAGACTCGTCCAGGTCCCGACCCGCAACGGCTCGCCTTTTACACCGAAAACTTCTCGTTAATTGCTGATAAACTACTCCGAAATTCGTCATTCGTCCAGCCATGAACCAGTCGTGGGCCACACGACGACGGTGACTGGTTGGTTGTCGGTTGACAACGCGACGTCCACCCGTAGACCACCTACCGACAAAATGTGGACGCTGAACGATACGGTCGGACGACTGTAATGAGTTATGACCTTTAAGGGTCGGAACATATCCGTCGGAAGATGCGTCGCGTATTATCGGTCGCGTAACGCCAAAACATACAAATATATAGAAATACATTCAACCTTTCACACCTGACCGATGATCCATTAGTACGTCGAGCGTACAGCGTCTGTTACGTTTCCGTCAACCTAGGATAATGTTATCGGCTGACGTCGCGCGCACCACGCACCACGTGAATTTTGACCTTTGAGTAAGGAATATACATGGAGAGGGCAAATAGTACATATTATTATAGAAAAATTACATTATACACATATACACCACAATTTTTTAATTAGTACAAAAACTTTAAGGACATATTAGCGAAGACATTATTATCATTATCATATATGTGACGTAAGAATTTCATAATATCTATAAATAGCAAAGTTATAATCATTTGTTTTTTGTAGAAAACTCACCTAAATCATAGACATATTTTACAATCCATTCACTACTTCATTGATAGTACTTCCTTTCCGTCCTACTCTTACGCATTCTTTCCGTCGCACTTACAATGTAGGTAGTCTTAGACAATGAAATGAAGCAAAATAATAAGTGTAGGTAGTTACTTTTTATTTTTTTTAATTCTACCCTCTCCTTCATACTTCATCCGGGCTTAGGACCGGCAAAATTTACCGTTTTACAAGTAATTAAATACGGAGGCTTGTATTTAGAAAACAAACACATATCAAAATAAAAGAAGGTATTCTGTAATAAAAGAAAAGATTAATTTTGGCGTATTTATGAAGTTAGAATCATCTGCTATTTACAAATATTATTTTATCATCATCATGTCAGCCTAGAGACGTCCACTGCTGGACATAGGCCTTCCTAAAGGTATGTGGAGAACACAGACCGATTTTGAGCCGCCCGCATCAAATTATTATTTACTTAAGTACGTATTATTTACTATACTTACAAGTATTTCCATTGTCCTTCGAAATGTCCACCACCGTTGTGAATACACAGGCAATGTTTAACGAGAGAAGTACGCTTCTGTCTTTTCACTTCGTCAAAAGCGTCCAATAAGCACTGTTTTAATTGTTTGACACTAAAGTCACTAAGGCTCACTTTTGTACACTCACAATAAGATATCCATTGGTACACAGCTGCACTCGCGATTTTTCCACTCAAAAAGTACGCACGAAGCATAGCTACATACTCCCGTGATATGAACTGATATGATAGGCCATCGCGTCGGGCAAACGAAGACAAACAATTAACTTTTGCAACGAAATTAGATACGCTCACTTTCGCTAGCAATTTAGCACTGTGTGTCGCATCGTCGGGGTGCGGCGCAGGCGCAGAGGGGGTGGGGGGGAATTTATCAATGCGTCAGTTTACGATGATAGTACGCAGGTCAGTCATAGTATTAGTTATGCATTTACCAATTATCACGTATTTTTGTGGACAGTTTGAGACAGTTTTGGGACTTTGTGTTTTTTATTTTTTAACTACATAAATATGATCAGTTAAAGATACTTAGTGATGATACTTAGATGTTTGATACAATGGTCGTCTTTCGCTTTACCATGTTCGCCCTTTTGCTTTAGCATTTGCATTATTGGCCACAGATTTAAACTAACTAATGTAACTTACCACAAAAATGTATTATTTTCCTCTAACCAGCTCAATATCGATATCGATTATATCCTGGAGTACAACCCAAATGGCAGCCATTTTATTTGCCCAACGTTTCGTAGGCATGCACGCTAATTTCGTAGGTATGCATCTTACGTAGTATTTGTATACTCTTTGGGTATGCACGCTAAATTCGTAGGTATATCCAATCCATGTCATTTCCAGATCGGTGATTTTGACTGACGCGTTGTAGAGTAAGAATTCAGGGCCGCCAGACCTTACTAATTTTTTCAGAAACGAAATGTGTAGAATAATGTAGTGTTAGTGGGATCCTGCCGTTTTGCCGAAAAGATTTTAACAAAATTTCATTCCCCAACCAAATTTTAGCAACCTTTTTTAGGGTTCCGTAGTCCACAAGGAACCCTTATAGTTTCGTCATGTCCGTCCGTCTGTCCGTCCGCAACCTAGCTCAAAGACGCCTGGTGCTAGAAAGCTGATATTTGACATGAATATAGACATAAGATATTGCAACAAAACTTTAGAATAAAATTCAGGAAAATATTTTTTTAAGGGTATCTCCCCTACATAATATACTGGGGTTGAATTTTTTTTGGTTGACTACCCCATCATGTGGGATATCATTGGATAGGTTTTAAAAAAATATTATTAGTTTGCTCAAATCATTTTTCGATCAAGTGATTGGTTTGTCAAATATCAAGCTTTGAAGTGAAAAAATTGTTAGACTCAAGTGCCCCCTCTGCCGGCTAAACTATTAATTTGGAAGAGGTGAAAAAAATCACAAATGTAGTACATATAACTAATTTAAAAGGAAAACTATCACGGCTAAGTAGATATTTACGAGTAATCGTCGGTTAACTTATAAATACCTATTTCTGTGAGTTTACATTGGGTGCGCTGCTGGCTTAATCTTAAAGATATGTTACGTACTTTGGTATGTAATGTACTACGGTACTACGTATGTATAGTAGTAGTAAATCTTGGAAACCACATTTTATGTTTACAATACATAACTGGATACATACCTAGTATTTTTCTAAACAAAACTTAGGTTCTTATAATATTGTTATTAAAATTATTTTTTCAGCAAAATAAACAGTCGGATTTCTTGTACATTAATACCCTTTGCAGCAAGTCATTATGGGCAACTACGGAACCCTACATTGCGCGTGGCCCGACACGTACTTGGCCGGTTTTTTTATACCATTGCAATATCGATACCTCTGGGCTCAAAGGTCGTAAAGGACATTTGGGCAAAAATTACTTTTTGATACTGTTTTACTCAGTTTTTAATTCTCTATCGATCTGTATATTACGTTTTACGAAATTCGCAAAACAAATGCCCTTACGACCCACATAATTTGAGACGTTAAACATAGTTTACCGTGAAAATATGGATGTAAATACCACTTAGTTACCAGAGTGAACTCATTTTGGTAGTAAAGCAAAGTATAAAACAACTTTTGGGTGTAAAATACATGAATAATATCAATTGTCTTATACCACCTTAGGTGGTTAATATAATTCACCTCAGAAATTTGGATGTAAAGGACCCAAATAATCTATGAAAATGTATTGTAGATCCTTTACATTTCGGTTGCGGTATGAAAATTTCATTGATTAAAAAGAGAAAAATACCTATACCTAAAGCTTTATACTTTAAAAAAGACAGTGATAATGGCTTTTCCCATGTTTTAAAGCATATTAATTATTCGTTCATTATAAATGGTAATACTTTGATCGAAGGCCTTGGGGCCGAAAGAACCTGGCGTGTCTGCCATACAGCAAACATCTCAACAGAGGTAGGACGCAACATGGACCGACGATCTTAAAAGATCGCGGGAAGCGGAGGGATCTACGGCTCAAGATGTAACAGTGCGGTCAACGTGGAGAACCTCGGGGAAGGTCTATGTCCAACTGTGTTCTTTTGGCTGATATTGATGATCGATGATGATGAAATAAATTACTGAACTCCACTTTGGAGGCGCGAAGGTTTGACACTGGTGATGGTAAGATTCATTAAGGGAGCCTCCCCCTCTCCCTCTTCCCCCAGGTTACGCTTCTGTTTTATTTTTTATTTATTTAGATGCATAAAACACATTACAATCATTTGACAAATATACGTTTAAAAATAGATATTTCTGTTCTGGGTTGCAACGTAACAACAGTGCATACATCAAAATCAAAGTTACAAATAATACAGGGCCTCAATTATAGAAAATGAAACAAAGAATCAAAGCTTAATTGGACGCTACATACATTTTTAATATTATGCATACAGATATCAGACTAGCATTAGATGCCTCTGACATCAATACCGATGTCTGAAGCATCCAAGCTCAATCTACTTACCATGGAGGATGTCTTTAATGTTATTAATAAACATGTTGAAATTGGGATTAAAAATGTCTGAATCTTTCATCTTATTTTTATCATATCGTTATACTGCCTCCATCGTTATCCTTGTTAATGGGTTGTAGTACGATATATTGTTTTTATAAATTTGAAGGGCAAATAGATTAGTCTCGTTAGACCTGTTATTGACCATACTTAATATTATATATTTCAAGGTATCATTGAATAAAGTAAATGAATTACGCCTCCGTGATCCAGTGGTTAGCATAAATGTCTGCTGATCAGTTGGTCCCAGGTTTGATGCCCGGGTTCTTCTTAGTGTGTGAGAAGAATTGAGAAGAATTTATCCTTTCAGAATACCTTAGCGGGTTATCCTTAAGAACCTAAAAAATATTACACTTGTCGATTGTTTTCTTATTTTGTTTAGTTTTGTGCAGTAAAGTGGATTTACGCCCTTAGGTTATATCATAGGGTGAAAATTTGAAGGGTGTAAAGGACTTTTATTTTTAAATTTATGGTCGTAAAGGAAATCTATCTAGGTAAATACAGCACTAGGGTAATTTATTAACAGTACACTAGATAATACTAGAAATTCTAAACACTTTTTTCCTAGGTTTCATTTAAATAGCTCAGAAACAAAAAAGTTAGAGTAAGGTGAGTTGGGGTAAGTCGGAATGGATTTTTGATGAGATAAACAGTGTTGATTTGAAACTGTTGTGAAACAAAGAGATTTACGTCAAATCCATGAAATGATGTTTTGGGTAAAAAAGTATAGTCAACTTGTTTCTATAATGTTGACAGCAATCTTTTTGAAACAATATTTTATGAAAAAAACGTTACTAAAATTGGTCTTAAGAAAAAAAATATGTAGGGGAAAGATGAAACGCTGGAGGGGTAAGATTGAAATACTGACTAAAATCGTATTAATAGTCATTATGCTTGTGTGGTGACCAATAAACCGTTTGCTTCAATAAACTAAATAACTTGAAAATCAGTTACATTAAAAATCGCATTCTAAATGCTAGAAAAATAATTTATCAAATAAAATATATCAATCTTACCCCGTTGAAACGGCTGGCAGTCAGGGGTTCTCAACATGTTTTGGATATTAAAAGTCTAACTTGGGTCGATAAATAAAACACACGTTTTCATTTAGTACCCCGTAGCGTACATTATAATTATTTTCATAAAATAAACCACGACAGCAGAATACAATTAAACATTATTCAATTATTATTTCAAATGAGGTAATTCCTAAACATCAAAGTTAAATAAAATCAGTCAGTTATAAGTACTACTTCTAAAACTAAAAATAACCTCTTATCAAAAATATGTTTAATAATAATTTGGCTTTATCAGATCAGTTGGTAATTCCGCAAAGCAGATTTAAGTAACTACAATATTCCTCAAAGCAGAATTAAGTAACTACAATATAAAAAAATCAAGTATTCGTATTTTGCGTCCCTTAAAAAATATTAAAAATTAAACAACTAAACTAGACACTCTTGCCTTTATAAACGTTAGTACCTAAACAGTACTATTATAATCACTGCCAAATTGACATTAAAATTCTAGATAATTGTAAAAAAACACCGTCCTTGCGTTCATCAGAACTCGAGAAATCACTGAAAACTGAAGAAGATTGAGGGCCTCTGACCTTTTGTATGAGTTTAGTAAACGGGGTAAGATGGAAAGGAAATACATCGAGCGGGGTAAGATTGAAAAACTCAATTTTACGCGGAAAATTTAATGTACGGAAAATGTCGAATAACCTATACGTAATACCTTTACTTAGTGACTGACGCAGACTGCTGGGCGGGGCAAGACAAAATGGTGTCCACAACGATATTGCCAGCATTAAAAGAATTCTCTGATATTCGGCGTTATTATATTTTTTTTATCTTTCCCCGTTTTTAGGGTTCCGTACCTCACAAGGTAAAAAAGGAACCCTTATAAGATCACTTTCTTGTCCGTCTGTCTGTCTGTCTGTCCGTGTGTCACCACCGATTTTCTCAGAAACGGGTGGACCTAGCAAATTGAAATTTATACCAGATACGGAAATTTGGTCAAAAGCAGGGTCGTACAGCACAAATAAAGGAAAAATTACAAAAAATTTAAAGAGTGGAATATTTAAGGGTGTCCTCATACATACATAGTAGATTCCATTTAAGATAGTCCTCTAAGTTGTATGGGCGCTCATACAGATTTAGAGGACTAGCGTAATTAGCACCAACCTCAAATAAGGTAAAATGCGTACGGAACCCTGGGTGCGCGGGTCAGACTCGCACTTGCCCGAATTTTTTATCTTAGTCACCTTAAAAATAATTTTCATTTTTTAGTTTTTTGCTTCTCCTGAAAAGTCGCATTTTGTCCTTAACGACCTTTGAGCCCAGAGGTATCGATATTTCGAATGATTTTAGTACGCATATTTTTATTTGGTCAAATTTTTACTTGGCAAAATATTACCAAGTATAATGTCATTATGGCATGTGGTATTTAATCAAATGATTTATTACAGCAAACAATCTTCAGACAATAAACGTTTGGTGATATTAATTTATTTATGGAAGTAGTTAGAGTAGGTTAATTATAAAAAAAATGGTTAGGTTAGGTTAGGTTAGAACTGTGACCTCCTACGCACGAGCCGAGCGAGCGAAGCGAGAGGTGCTGCGGTAGCGGCCGGCGAGTGCCAGAAACGACTTGCATTAATAGAAAAAAGAGATTGTTTTTAGTAGGTTAGCCGGAACTGAACTATTTAACTGATAAGCTTGAGCGACTTCAAAATTTATGTATTAGATTCATATTTGGATTGCGCAAATATGATCACGTTTCTCAATTCCGCAACTTGCTCAAGTGGCTCCCAATCCGCCTTCGACGGAATACTCACATACTTTCTTTACTTTATAATATTCTCTTTAACCCTTCTACTCCCCATTACTTAAAGGATCGCTTCGAGTTCCTTTCTGATACGCATTCTAGATCTCTGAGGTCATCGGTGAATTTAAGAATGGCAATACCAATGCATTCCAGTAGTTTCTACGGTAAATCATTTACTGTCCAAGCTGCACGCTTGTGGAATGCATTGCCGATGTCTATTAAACAAGCGCAAACGCTAACTTCATTCAAGAAATTACTCAAAGATTACTACTTGACTCTTTAATCTTATTACTCTTGCACTACCTTACTCTTGTAATTATCATTTTTCTATTTCCTTTCATTTATTTAGTACTGATAATTTATGTATCATTAATTTTTTTTTTTGTTTTTTGTTTTTCGTGTGAGCGTGTGGCCAACTCTGGTGTCGGAGTTTTCAGACCGCCCGAAGGCCTCCGACATGGCCTAACGATCCTTATCCTTGGACAAGAACCGGGACCGACAGCTTTACGTGCCCTCCGAAGCACGGTAGCGCTCAGATGTAAATGCCACACACGGTCACCCATCCAAGTGGTAACCTGTGCAAGCGTTGCTTAACTTTGCCGATCTATTACGAACGGCAAGCCAAGTCTCGCTACGAGCGATTAATATTAATATCTATGTATTTAATAATTATTTATTTCTTATTTATGTATGTACATAGTTATTTATGTAAGTATATCGTTATTTATGTATATATATAGTTATCTATCTATGTAAATATTTGTATTAAATCTTTATCAATAAGGATCGCCAAACTACCCTTTTTCTGAATCCGTGTTTATCTTATCCATCCAAGTTAGGTTGCCTGTAAGAGATTACTTAATAGTGATAAGGCCGCCAATTGTACTATCTGACTTTTTGTTAAGGTTCAATATTGTAAATTTCTTTGGTGCAATAAAGATGATTATTATTATTATTCCTCTTTATTCACTAATTTTATCTCATCGTCTTATTTTACATAATTAAATCACTCTTATAAAAATACAAATAAAATTTAACCATATAAAATAGGACCACGGAGACCCACCGGTACCGGGCACAGGGACCAAGCTACCGGTGGTTAGGGCTCCAGAGAGAGGAACCTCCGAACTATGCGCGTCGTGTCCAACAATACTGCCTTTTGTATGGAGGACTTGATCCAGCCGCCTAACGAGAGCCTCTTGAGATGGTGATCGAGGCTCTTGGCAATGAGACCATTAACTGACACGACTATCGGTACAATGATCGCCGAGTCCACATCCCACATGTCGACAATCTCGTGAGCCAGGTCCAAATACTTGATTTCCTTGTCTTTTCGGCCTTCACGAGATTCTCGTCATGGGGAATAGTGACATCAACGATCATTGCAAGGCGTTCTGATCGATCTATCACCACGATATCGGGCTTGTTAGCCACGATAGTCCTATCGGTGATGATAGATCGATCCCAGTACATAGTGGCACGGCCATTTTCGAGAACTGGATCGGGCACATACCTGTAGTACGGTACTTCAAAGGGTACAAGGCTGGATTTTAAGGCAAGCTGCTGATGGACGATCCTGGCTACTTGATTGTGTCTGTGCAAGTAGTCGCCGTTGGCAAGACGAGAACAACCGGAAACTATATGTCTGAGGGATTCGCCGGTCTGGTGACACGCCCGACATATGTCAACAGTCCCATCCTTCAGAATATACTTACGGTAGTTGTTCGTCATGACAACTTCGTCCATAATTGCACAGACAAAACCTTCGGTCTCTGCAAATAGATCACCGAACCGTAGCCAAGCAACTGATGACATGAAGTCTACATCAGGCCTATGTAAGGCCCGATAAAAACGTCCATGCAACTCCTTGCCCTTCCATACATCCCTGCGCTCCTCAATACTTAGTACAACAGGTTTGCGCCAGCTCTCTTTTGCCAGACCCAACGGGGTAAGTCCGTTGTCTACAGCAACAATATCACGATGCACACCCGTGTCCGTCTTGAGAAAATATTCTCTAAGGTTGTACACCTCGCGGTTGTGGAGGTCCTTAGCACTTAAGAAACCACGACCACCACATTTCCGCGGGATGTACAACCTCATTACTGACGACCGCGGGTGATGCATTCGATATTCAGTCAATAGATAACGGACTTTTCTGTCCAAGGCGTCCAGTTCTGATTGAGTCCATCTGAGTATGCCGAAGGAGTACGCTAAGACTGGCATGGCCCAACCATTATAGGCACGCACCCTGTTGCCGCCTGATAAAAAACTTTTCAGTATTTTCTTCAGGCGGCCAAAGAAGCGCTCCCGCAATGATTGTTTCATGGCAGTCTCAGCAATACCTAAGGCCTGCGACATACCCAGATACTTGTAAGTCTCGGTTGCAGATAGAGATCTAAGTTTTGTGGAATCTGAAAGCTCTATTCCATCAGATTCCACAATACCACCTCGTTTTACATACATGACCGCACACTTATCCACACCAAATTCCATCTTGATAGAATTACTAAAAGTTTCAGTTACTTTTAGTAACGCTGTCAATTGGAAAGTGGTGGGGGCAAATAGTTTAAGGTCATCCATATAAAAAAGGTGGGATATAACTTGACCTCTATGCTGCAACCGATAGCCTAGCCCAGACCCCTCTAGCAGAGTGCTGAGAGGATTCAGAGCTAGACAAAACCACAAGGGACTTAAACTGTCACCTTGGAATATACCCCGTTCGATCTTTAGAGGAGCACCGCAATCGCGAATCTGCCGACACCCTGGATAGCGAAGGACCGTACTCCACTGCCCCATACATGCTTTCAAGAAGGTGCATAGAGTTATATCGACATTATATAACTCCAGCACCCTCAAGAGCCACGTATGTGGCACGGAGTCGTAGGCCTTCTTGTAATCTATCCAGCATGTCGCCAGATCCTTTCGATTGCGACGCACCTGCTGGCTAATGGCCATGTCAAATAGGAGTAGCTCTTTTGTACCACGGGCCCCATTCTTACATCCATTTTGAGCCACTGACATAATGTTATTATTTCTTATATGTGATAACATCTTCGTCCTCAAAATGGATGTAAGAAGTTTATACATAGTCGGTAGACACGTTATCGGTCTATAATTTTTGGGGTCCGTGGTACAACCTGACTTAAAGAGCAGGTGAGTGATACCAGTTGTCATAAAAGTTGGGATCGAGCCCGATTCCAAAGATGCCTGGAATTGGGATGCCAACCGAGCATGGGCACTACGTAGCCATTTCAACCAGAAGTTGTGCAGTCCGTCCGGTCCCGCTGATTTCCAGTTAGATAATGAACGGACTGCACAAGCTATATCCGTTGTTTCAATGGCTACGCTCTGCATTTGAGGTATTCCCTCACATGCTCGCTTAACATCCCCAAACCAATCACCCTCAGTGTGGCTGATGGGCATCGACCAAATGCTGCGCCAGAAAGCGTTCGTTGCCTCAGCATCCGGCAGACGCCCATCATCCACACTTGGATCAGTCCGCTCCCAACTTCTATACACCCACCTTTCATCTTTTTGGAATGCCCTGTTCTGGGTGTATCGGTCCACACGCCTTTTGTACCGTCTTAAACGGTTTGCCCACGCACAAACTTTTTGCTTCAGGTAGTCGATGCGTTCTGTGACTCGTGATTCGTATTCTTGGCGACTAAGGCCCGTACCTAAGAACGCCCGAGTCACAAAACGCATCACTCTCGGTCTTGTATTGCCCGACCTGAAGCAAATTAGCTTTCCGATGAGCGCCCTGGCCTCAGCGATACGACGCTCAATCCTGCACTGCCAGGCCGGTACAGCATTAGTTCGAGGGGCAGTATTACTACCATTTGGTATTTTAATACCTGCCACTCGACACGCTGTAACAGCCGCACAGTACAGAATCGAGTGGGTATCGCTAAGATCTTCACTATTGTCTAAGTACACGGACAATAGTGAATCCAGGGCACACACCAGCGCTATATTTTTCTTGTGTGTGGGCAAACGCGGTAAGCGAGGCCTATCTGCGGTATTCACAAAACGATACTCCCGAATAGTGCACTCCAAAGTACTCCTTAATTCATCTATGTACTGGGTACTTACTTGTGTATCCCTACTATGCACCTCTTCAACAGTCCTTTGCGGTCTGACAATATTTGCAACTTGTAATTCACTACTAGTAGAAGAAGGGATAGGCGGGTTACGTAGTAAGTCAGATCGTAGCCTCTCAAGTGCGTCGTTATCCAGCAAGCGGCAGCGCTGGATAGCCCGCAATTGATCCGACAGTCGCTGTGCCGAAACGTTGACAGCTGGTTCGAAGCCTGAAACAGAGGCAGCATGCGGTCACGATACGCCGTAAGGTTGGTACCTCCCTCTGTAGCCACAAAATATGCCCGCATGACGTTTTCATTCATAGTTGTAGTCCATTTCATGCGGTGCACATTACCACCGGGAGCGGGGGCCCTGTTCGAGACCGGTGGATCTCGGGTTCCCAAGCGTAGCGGTGGCCGGCCTCTCCCACGGCGGCGTACGGGTGTTGGTGACGTCGGCGGGGAGAAATACTCGTCGCTTGACGAGCTCGACGCCTCTATGATTGCCGGCAACTCTGTTGTAGGTGCCGGCGGCTGCGAGGCGGAGCTGAGCGACGAGTCCGGGGATGTATTGCGTGCAGCTGCTGCCCTAGCTCTTGTCAACATAATATCATTATCATCTCCTCGTTGTAATTATAATTATATGTTTATTTACACTTTTATTTGTCATTGACGTTAGATGTCATCAGTTGAGTAATGTTTTTGTATCTTCTTTTCATAATGTTTTACTTATATGGTTTCTTGTTATAATTATATGTTTCTCAGGTAAAGAAGTATTTCTTGTAGTCAAAAATATATATATGAATCCAAAAATATGATTTAAAATAGAAATATAAATATTCGAGGAAAATAATTTATGTCGTCTTGTTGACGTGTTGCTAGGTTATTATTATTATTATTATTATTTCGTTTCTTTTTCTATTTTTCTCAGCTCTTAGCTGGTATAATCTACATTTACGGGTGGGTACCAAGTAAATTCAGAGTGTGTATCTATATTATGTTGTAGATGTTGTGTGAGGTGTATGGTTTTCGTCTAATGACATGAATTTCCGAACAATTCTGCATGTATTCAATATGGCGGCTTTCTGGAGGTTTATATAAAGGCTTTCTTTGAGGTCAATTAATTTAAGGCTATGATGAAGGTTTTTCGGGATGACACCAGTGGTAGAAATTACGATAGGGACGACATAAACTTTACTTTGGCGCCAAATTCGTGCTACTTCTTCTTTTAATTCAGAATATTTGCTTATCTTTTCGCTAATAGTTTTTTGTAAATTGTGTGTGTTGGGAACTGCTATATCTATGACATAAGTTGTTTTATTATGTTTATCAACTAGTGTTATGTCAGGCCTATTAAAGTGAATAGTCCTGTCTGTTAGAATGGCGCGGTCAAAGTACAGCTTATGAGTGGTGTTTTCGAGGATAGTTTGTGGTGTGTATTTATAATATGGTGTGGTAGTATCTTGGATGAGATTATGTTTTAGTGCTAAATTTTGATGGATGATATTGGCTAGTTGGTTATGTCGATGTGTGTAGTCGTTCTGTGTGAGGGTAGTACAAGCTCCGGTTATGTGTTGAATAGTTTCGGGTTGAGTATGGCACTTACGACATTTGTCGTTTGTGACGGTAGGGTCTTTTATTATAAATTTTCTATAGTTTTTGGTGTTTATAATCTGGTCTTGGATGGCTATTATAAAACCTTCTGTTTCGGGAAACAAGTTACCTATCTTCAACCATTTATTTGAAGCTACTGGGTCTATATGAGTATTTTCCAAGTCATGTGGGTGCCGGCCGTGGAGTGTTTTATTTTTCCAGGAGTCTATTTTTTGTGTCTGCACATCGCTATTGCTCGCAATTTGAGTGTTAATTGGTTCGTGTAGGTTGAGTGGAGTGTAGTTTAAATCATTGTGGGCTATAGCTTTATGAATGCGGCTTGTACATGTTTTTGTGAGGAAAAATGTTTTCAGATTATGTACCTGTTTTTTCCAGAGGTGGTTAATATCAATGAAACCTCGACCTCCATTCCGTCTCTTGATAGTTAATCTTTCTATTGCGGATTTTGGGTGCAAATGATTGTATTTCGTTAAAGTGGTTCGTGTTTTTCTTTCTATTTGTTCTATGTCTGTCTTAGTCCATTTTATTACGCCGAATGAGTAGGTCAATATTGGAACGGCATAGGTGTTGAGTGCTTTAATGAGATGTTTTCCGGTGAGTTGTGTTTTGCATATGGAATTTGTCCTTATTTTGTATTATTATTATTCCTCTTTATTCACTAATTTTATCTCATCGTCTTATTTTACATAATTAAATCACTCTTATAAAAATACAAATAAAATTTAACCATATAAAATAGGACCACGGAGACCCACCGGTACCGGGCACAGGGACCAAGCTACCGGTGGTTAGGGCTCCAGAGAGAGGAACCTCCGAACTATGCGCGTCGTGTCCAGCAATACTGCCTTTTGTATGGAGGACTTGATCCAGCCGCCTAACGAGAGCCTCTTGAGATGGTGATCGAGGCTCTTGGCAATGAGACCATTAACTGACACGACTATCGGTACAATGATCGCCGAGTCCACATCCCACATGTCGACAATCTCGTGAGCCAGGTCCAAATACTTGATTTCCTTGTCTTTTTCGGCCTTCACGAGATTCTCGTCATGGGGAATAGTGACATCAACGATCATTGCAAGGCGTTCTGATCGATCTATCACCACGATATCGGGCTTGTTAGCCACGATAGTCCTATCGGTGATGATAGATCGATCCCAGTACATAGTGGCACGGCCATTTTCGAGAACTGGATCGGGCACATACCTGTAGTACGGTACTTCAAAGGGTACAAGGCTGTATTTTAAGGCAAGCTGCTGATGGACGATCCTGGCTACTTGATTGTGTCTGTGCAAGTAGTCGCCGTTGGCAAGACGATACAAACCGGAAACTATATGTCTGAGGGATTCGCCGGGCTGGTGACACGCCCGACATATGTCAACAGTCCCATCCTTCAGAATATACTTACGGTAGTTGTTCGTCATGACAACTTCGTCCATAATTGCACAGACAAAACCTTCGGTCTCTGCAAATAGATCACCGAACCGTAGCCAAGCAACTGATGTCATGAAGTCTACATCAGGCCTATGTAAGGCCCGATAAAAACGTCCATGCAACTCCTTGCCCTTCCATACATCCCTGCGCTCCTCAATACTTAGTACAACAGGTTTGCGCCAGCTCTCTTTTGCCAGACCCAACGGGGTAAGTCCGTTGTCTACAGCAACAATATCACGATGCACACCCGTGTCCGTCTTGAGAAAATATTCTCTAAGGTTGTACACCTCGCGGTTGTGGAGGTCCTTAGCACTTAAGAAACCACGACCACCACATTTCCGCGGGATGTACAACCTCATTACTGACGACCGCGGGTGATGCATTCGATATTCAGTCAATAGACAACGGACTTTTCTGTCCAAGGCGTCCAGTTCTGATTGAGTCCATCTGAGTATGCCGAAGGAGTACGCTAAGACTGGCATGGCCCAACCATTATAGGCACGCACCCTGTTGCCGCCTGATAAAAAACTTTTCAGTATTTTCTTCAGGCGGCCAAAGAAGCGCTCCCGCAATGATTGTTTCATGGCAGTCTCAGCAATACCTAAGGCCTGCGACATACCCAGATACTTGTAAGTCTCGGTTGCAGATAGAGATCTAAGTTTTGTGGTATCTGAAAGCTCTATTCCATCAGATTCCACAATACCACCTCGTTTTATTATTATTATTATTATTCTTATTATTATTTAGATTAGGATAATTATTGATTTTGCGTAAAAACTGTTATTTCAACTGAAATATTTGACTAAATAAAATATGTTAAAAGTACTAGTTGGTAAACAAGTTATAAGTTTAAACGTTCATTTCCCAAACATTAGGTTTGCGTTACAATTTTTTGTGAATAGATTTTTTGCTAAGTAATAATTTGACCAGTACGTGCTGAGTGCAAGCAAGCAAGTATGCGTAACTTGCTAGCTTGGATCGTGGGCCAATTTTTAGGTATGAGGTGCTAAAGGTCCACGGAAACAATTTCCATACATTTTCTAAATGCGCCTGTTAGCGGTCTCTACCGATCGCTAGATACCAATAATTATTTTGGAAGCTTTAAAGCGTCTGGAAAAAATTACTGCCGTCGTCTGGCAGTATTATTTATGATTTTTTTATAATATTTTCTAAAAAATACATAAAATTAGGACTGAGAATTTAAGAAAAGTTAGTAATATTTTTGATAAAAGTTAGTAACATTTAGCACCTCATACCTAAAAGCTAGCAAGTATGCGTACACCCATAGCAGATACTAATACTACATTAATCTATACATTTTGTTTCTGAGAAAATAAGTGAGGTCTGGCGACCCTGGGATCTTTGACTATTGTCCGTTTTTCCATTAGTGCCGTGCCGGTACTGGGGAAGCAAAAATATATGAAAATGTATGGCTCGCTTTTGCACTTACTGACTCTGGCGGCGGCCCGGCTTTGACTCCTGCCGGCGCCGCGCCGTCGCCGTCGCTGGAATAGCAAGTTTCCGAGTCGGTGCAAGCCCGACCATTCTGCATGTGTATTGTATATGAATTGTAGCCATGTGCGTGTGTGAGAACCCTCTCTTCTGGGCACTCCACCACCTTTACAAGACAGTCTCAATATCCTTGCATGGACATGCACCATGATATCAACCAAAATAACTACATCGATTCCGTGCCTCTTGATCGATCTCGATCTTTGCCGAACCATTAAGATGTGGAACTCATTACCTGCCCACGTATTCCCTTCTTCCTATGATCCCGTGTCTTTTAAGCGGGGCGTGAAAAAGCTTTCCTCTAGGCCATCAAAGTAGGGGCCATCATGCTATTATTATTTATATTTTATTGGCATGATGACTTTTGCTATGGGACTCCATGTACGCTTAAGATCAGGCGGCATATTTAAGGTTGTTAATAAGTCATCCGTTAACCCTGACTCCACAGTTCCTTCCATTGCTTCAGCGGTGATTGCTTCCGAGTATAAATTGAAGAGAGTAGGTGAAAGTACGCAACCCTGCCTGACACCACTGCAAATGTCCACTTCGTACGTCTCTTCTCCATCTACACGCACGGTCGCTGTTTGATTCCAGTATAGATTATGGATTATGCGCAGATCCTTGCCGTCTAATCCTATGTCGGTCAAGACTGTCATAAGACGGTCATGTAACACTCGATCAAATGCTTTCTCGTAATCTATGAAACAAAGAAAAACGTCTTGTTGCATATCTTTGCATTTTTGGACCAACACTTGCAGAGCTAACATGGCGTCTCTCGTTCCTACCCCAGCTCGGAATCCAAATTGGCTGTCCCCTAGTTGGTCATCACACCTGACTAAAAAAATGAATTAATAGCTCTAAATTATACCTACGGTAAAACGTAGTGTGTATAAATAAGATGGTTCAAGTGGCAAGAAAACAACAGAAATAACAATTCATCGGCAAGTTTCGACATATTATTAATATGTACACCCAAAATTTTTCTGAATTTTTCACCCACAGTTTTTGAACAAATTCTTTAAGTTTCGTAGCTGTAAAAGCTCTGGTGATATTAGTATGTTTCTCATGAGTCCTTTTTATATGATCTTTGTATAGTAGGATACATATACACACATACGATCGCTGTGATTTTGTACTATTCTTTTTTGGTCGTTAGAACAGACTCGGGTCAATATTTCTACTAAATAAAATTTGGCCTAGTTATTTATTTGCCTTTCTATATAATTAGCATAATTAAAAATAATCGCAATATAATGTAAGTTGGTAGCGCATCTACCTGCCTATCTATAACTAATCGCATCAACGTCAATCGTTCCATGCTGTTCTAGTGCGAGCGATATCATATTTCCGTCCCTGTCTCCCATTCCCGAAGAAGGGGCACTGCCTTCCGCGGATTGGTCGCCGCGAAACGTCGACGCGAGAGACAGTCCAGAACTTTCGAGAACATTCGACTCGCTAAATACGCGTCGGCCATACCGTATCACCGCGCCGCTCCCGCTATAGTTATTACCGCTCGCAAGTGGAAGTGACTGTGTAGTGAAGTGAATTCAGCAGCTTCATCCCGAAACCACCAGGAGACTGCCCTTCTGAGACGAAGAAGATCGCCGTATAAGGTAAGTGCCCTCCGTCCTTGGAATATCCTATACCCACTCACAATCATCTCTCCCATTCCAATCCTAGGCGGCTAAAACCCGCTATCCTTTGCATACAGTCCATTTCCTTCTCCAAGTCGCCTAGAACCCTACAGTTTCGGTGTATCGCCGAACCATTTTATGGTCCTTCGAGCCGGATTCATTTACGTTTTTATACGTTATATCGCTATACCTAGGCAGTTATAGCACCTAGCTATACTCCTAATATATTCACATAACCGTCACATGGTTGTTTACGCCCGCATCAGTAGGTAAACTTTTATGTAGCTACCTACTTACTAAATTATTAATTCTGGAACTATCATAGTTGTCTTATAAATCTCATATTTCAAGCAACTTTTAATTCCACAGCTCTAAAGTGTTGCCTACTTAGCCTACTTAGGTAAAATAATAGGTACATTAGATATTCTTATTTTGTTTCGTTCTCATTAGCTTATACTTACGTAAGCATGTCACAACAAAAGAAGTCACGCGTGTCGGAAGACAAAGAGATGACAATCTTAGAAGCAAAACGCAATATTTTATTTGAGCGCATTCAAAACATATACGAGCGATCAAAAACCGCTTCTATGTCTGACAGTAATAGCGAAGCATTTCTCAGTTATTGTATGACAGTAGATAGTATTCGAACAGATTTTCATAAGTTGTTAGACGATTATAACGCAAGATTACTTTCTATCAATGCTGATGAAAAACCGAACTATCAGGCGTACACCTCATTCGAAGATCTTTATTGTATTATTAAGCGTATACAATCGCAATTGGAGGGTAAATGTTCAGCAGAGCCCGTTGCCCGCAAACCGAGATTACCGCCAATCGAGATTATGTCGTTTGACGGAGATATACGAAATTGGCCGTTATTCTATGCGAGTTTTAAGTCTACAGTGCACGATAATGGTTCTCTGACAGATGCTGACAGGTTGTACTATTTAATAG
Source organism: Euclidia mi (assembly GCA_944739405.2). Classification (NCBI taxonomy): domain Eukaryota; kingdom Metazoa; phylum Arthropoda; class Insecta; order Lepidoptera; family Erebidae; genus Euclidia; species Euclidia mi. The sequence goes on along the minus strand of OX123194.2, from coordinate 32,407,903 downwards.
GTAAACTGTCACTGAAAGCCCAGTCCGTATTTGCAGGTGTCACACCCAGTGCTGAGAATTATCAGGTCATATTTCAGTCACTACTTGACAGATATCAAGACAGGCGCGTCCTAGCGTCTACTTACTTTGACCAAGCTTTAAATCTCAAACTGTCCGGCAACGCGTCTGTCGCGAATTTCCAGCTGTTTATTGATAACTTCGTAACCGCGGTTAATTCTCTTAGGAACTTAAAATTGGAAGATCTTTCCTACTTCATGTTGCTCCAACTCGCTTTAAAAAAGTTTGACACTGATACAATTCGCGCATTCGAGATGACGGAATGCAACACTAAAATACCTACACTAGATAGTTTTATTTCGTTCATAAAAGATCAGTATCGAATATTTCATAATACGCAGTCTGGTTCACCTGGCCCGTCTAACACTAACAGCAACAAACAAAGGTTGAATAAATCGCGAAATAGTAATAATAACTCGGTCCCTAATCCACAATCTTACGTAACATGTTCGGAATCTAATAGTAATAATTCACAGAAGTGTCTGTGCAGTAATATAGTGCACGACCACTTATACAAGTGTCCCGCCTTCGATAATTTGCATGCAACCGCTCGTTTTAAATGCGTAAAAGATAACAAAGCTTGCATTAATTGCTTAAGGATAAAACATAAAACAAGTAATTGTTCTAGTAAGACAAAGTGCCGCTTCTGCAATAAAAAACATCATTCATTGCTTCATTTCGATAAAGGTAACACGTTGTCAAGCCAAGCCGCTAACCTTGACACACTTACCTCACAGGTGCAGGCCACGGTGACTTCCCCCTCCACACCTCAGAATGAGATATCGTTGTGTACGACATCCATGGCGCGGGCGGCACGCACGCGCGGACGGCCTTCGCGCGCTTGTAGTGATCAGAGCAGTGCTAGGCCGCCATGTGTGGCGTCTAAGACTGTTCTGTTAGCGACAGCGCAATTTATCATATATGATGTTAATGGGTCGCCGCACATGGTACGTTGTCTGCTAGATAGCGCATCTCAGACCAATTTAATAACGTTAGAATTGTTCAAACGCCTCGGATTATGGAATAACTTTAAAAGTACGAACTCAATAATCCGAGGGATAGGCGGATCAGAAAAACATTGCAAGGGTTCCGTAGATATTAAAATACATTCGCGTTTTGATAGGGACATTAATTTTAACATTTCTTCCCTTATCGTGGAGCGTATTACGAACACATTGCCAAACGCTAATGTGGACGTGTCGCTTCTCACACATCTCGAGTAGGGGTCGCAATACCGAATCATTTAAGCAAAACCGGTATTTTCGGTATTGGCTCCAGACCAATACCGATAATCCGGTATTTTCGATATTTCCGGGATTAAGCTAAAGTTAGCAAATTTATTATAATAAAGTTAGTATCCGGAGGTCTAAATGAATTTATCTTCTAAATAAAACAAAATTTTCATTGACACAAGGTTTATTGTTTGATATGTTGGTAATCAATCAGTTAGTGCTTAACAATACTGTACCAATACTAAATGTCCTTTTATTCTTTTATTAAAATAACTTAGGTTAACTAGTTCAAATACTTTAATTAAATGTAGTGTTTGACTAGGAAGTAGGAATCAGTGCCAAAAATAAAATGTCTATCAAACATAAATATCTCACAACAGTCTCAACATAAAGAAAACGAACGAAAAAAATACACTACTAATAAATTCTCATAAAACATAAAATTTACTTTTATATGATTTACTAATCATCAAATAATATTCTAATTAACAAAATAATAAAAATGCTTAAATTAAAATCAGTCCAAATCGAAACGAAATAAAGAGGTAATCAAAATATTATTAAATCTCCCTCAAATTTTTGGTTGAGCCTTGTAATGAGATAGTAACAGTAAAGTATCTAAACTTTTATCACTCGATCTTGATCGCAAATGATAACACAAGTAACCCGATAAAGAGAAAGCTCTCTCTGGCTCTACACTGGTTGGTGGAATGCTTATTAAATAGTTGAAGGCTTTACTCAAATATTTTCCTCTAGACCCACCGTTTTCGTAAAGAGCCATTTCTATTTTGATTAAAGTGTCAAAGTCAGGTGCAGTTTCTATTTATGTGCTCTTCTGATTTAGCATTTGCTTTCTCACCGCCATTTCTAACTGTTTCTTTAGCGGCACTGAAACTGAAGGAAGATCATCATATGCAGAAACAGTAACATCATGTGTAGATTCCAGATTAAAATTTTCTTTAGGTTTGACAATATCCACAATGTGTTTTCTCATCTCTGTGCAATCTGACCTTAAAAATACATCACGGTATTAATTTGCTGAATCGAAATAGGTTTTTGGGTTATGTAGATAATTTAAGGTTGAAGCAACCAGCAACCTTCGTTCCTTAACCCTAGGTTTCAGAGAAGTTACAAGTTCACGAGCAACTAACTCATATTTCATCGGTCTTGTCGTAAGGTGAACGAACTCACGCCCGCGTAATTTGAATTAAATTGCGCGTAACTTTTTCTATTTATACTTGCTTTTTATTTATTATACTACAACCGAAAATACCGAATATCCCGGTTTTTGTGAAATGAATACCGGTATTAATTAGACCTAAATTTGGCCCGGTATTCCGGTATTTTCGAAATTCGGTATCCCGGTTTGCGACCCCTAATCTCGAGTCATTGCCACTAGCGGACTCGGAGTTTGCGAATCCGGCAGACATTGATGTTTTGATCGGAGCCGCAATATTCCCGCACTTGCTACTTACTAAAGTGGTACGTAGTGAGCAAAATAACTTACCGCCCGCTATTGAGACGGTATTTGGGTATGTGATTATGGGTACTGTACCTACATTACATACTTCTCAATACGTTACGTCTTGCTGTTGTTCTGTTCTTCAAGAAAACAATATTGACTCTCTTCTCAAGCGATTTTGGGAGCTTGAAGAGGTTACCGCACCGCCCTCGATGAGCCGTAAAGATCTCGAGTGTGAAGAGCATTTCCGCGCTACCACTGTTCGTGACGACAGTGGCAGATACGTTGTGGCGTTGCCATTCTGTGGTGACCCTTATTCGTTAGGCGACTCGTACGCTGCTGCGCTCAGACGTTTCCATTGTTTGGAACGTAAACTTGATGCATCACCTAAGTTACGCAGCGCCTATAATGACGTCATTCGTGACTACATAGATAAAGGTTTTTTGAGTGTAGTTGTAAACAACGAGGGCAACTCTCTGCCCTCATATTATATCCCGCATCACGGCGTAGTTCGCGAAGATAAAACCTCTACTAAACTCCTTGTGGTTTTAGACGCTAGTTGTAAGACTACATCGGGTCAGTCGATTAATGACATTTTGCATGCCGGCCCCAATCGACAGGGTGATTTATTTAACATCATAATAAAGTTTCGTCTTTTCCAAATCGCTCTGTCAGCCCATTGCCGCCAAATGTTTCTCAATATCGGCGTTCGCGAATCTGACCGTAGATTTCAACGGGTCTTTTATCGTTTTGACAAGAAAGAACCTTTATCTGTGTATCAGTTCAATCGTGTTTGTTTTGGACTCAAGTCTAGCCCATATCACGCGTTACGAGTTGTTCGCCAGTTGATCGCTGATGAAGGCGATCACTTTCCCGCCGCAGCGGCTGTTGCCACTTCCGCTTTGTACATGGATGACATTGCCTGTAGTGTCATATCCGCTCCGCTAGCAATTTCGCTTTGTGAAGAGCTTATTCAGCTTTTCAAGCGAGGCCAGTTTGATCTTGTCAAATGGACAAGCAATTCTAAGGAGGTTCTCGCACGCATACCAGATTATCATAAGGCTTCTCCAGACATTGAGTTTGAGAAGTTTGTACCGCATAAGGTTCTCGGTTTACGCTGGGACAAATCCTGCGATAGTTTTCGGTTTGACGTCTCACCACCTGATGATAAGTGCACCAAACGCACTATGCTGTCCACAGTGGCTCGACTATGGAACATAATGGGTTTTGTGGCTCCCACAATTTTGCACGCCAAGCTCTTGATCAAAGAGCTGTGGCTATCAAAGTGTGAGTGGGATGAAACACCCCCTGACCATATTGTCGCCGCTTGGGCCAGTTTTGTATTGAGCTTACCGCGCTCAATCAAGTTACTATTCCGCGTCATCTTGGGTTGGTAGATGGATGTACCATCAACTTGATAGGTTTCGCTGACGCCAGCGAGCGTGCTTACGGCGGAGTCGTATATCTGCAAGTCCGCATTGGTTCTAACTACTCGGTGCAGTTAGTTTGTGCCAAGTCTAAGGTCTCGCCTGTTAAAACCATTTCAGTTGCGAGACTGGAGTTGTGCGCGGCCCTTCTGCTGTCTCAGTTGCTCCGCAAGGTTCAAGACACAGTTTTGCCCCACTACCCCATTAATAAATTATACGCATTTTCCGACTCCAAAGTAGTGCTCGCTTGGATTCATTCTTCTCCTCATCGCTGGCAGACTTTTGTCGCCAACCGCGTTAGCAAATTGATTGATCTGGTTCCTGCTACTTGTTTCAATCACGTCGCGGGTATTGAGAGCCCCGCGGATTGCTTGTCTCGTGGTGTCACTCCACTTAATCTTCTGCATCATCCATTGTGGCGTCGTGGACCTTCTTGGATCTCCCATGATCCGTCAGAATGGCCCATGCAACCCTTTGACCACAGTGCAGAAGACGAACATGTACCTGAACGGAAGTCTGTTTCTTATCCCGTGATTGCTGAGGTTGCGGAGTCTCCCATCTATGCACTCGCACTACGCATGTCATCGTGGTCTAAGTTACTCCGCGCCATCGTTTATGTCTTTAGGTTTCTTAGGCACCTACCTAATGAGACTTTTGTATCAAGTACTGATATCAAATTCGTAGAATGTAAGTTACTACGAGCTTGTACAGCTCGTAGTAACTTACATTCTACGAATTTGATATTTTTGTAACGACATTCAAAATTTAAAAGACAATGTACCTTGTTCTCCCGCTATCCTTAGACTCAAGCCGTTTCTCGATGAACACGGCATCATACGCGTTGGGGGTCGTCTGTCAAATACTGATGAACCTTATAACTACAAACATCCTTGAATTCTGCCGCGACATGATCATGTTGTCGACCTTCTTGTTGATTTTTATCACAAGAAGCACCTCCATGCCGGTCCGGAGTTGCTTATGTCCTTACTTAGGCATAAGTATTGGATTTTAGCCGCTCGACGAATAATTCGTCACAGAATACATAAATGTAACGTCTGTTTCAAATTTCGTCCGCGTCCGACTTTCCCTCCCATGGCCGATCTCCCTAGCCAGCGCGTCAACCAGGTTGCTAAAGCGTTTACACACACCGGTTGTGATAACGCAGGACCACTGCAGTATACGCCAGTGCGTGGTCGAGGTGTTAAAAGCCGTAAAGCCTGGCTATGTATTTTTACATGCTTAATGACGCGCGCTACGCATATTAAAGTTGCGACAGATTTAAGCACGCTGTCATTCCTGGCAGCCCTTAAACGATTTCTCTCACGGCGCAGCCCTATACAGTGTTTATACACGGATAACGGCACTTGTTTTGTGGGCGCAAGGTCTTATTTACGCGACCTTTATAAGTTTCTCAGGGAAGAATATCGTACTCGTCTTCAGGAAGAACTTTCCATAAATCATATTGACTGGAAGTTTATTCCACCAGCATTACCACATTTCGGTGGATGTTGGGAAAGCATGGTCAAAGTAATTAAAACGCATCTCTTCAAGGTTATAGGTCAACAGATCCTCTCTTACGAAGAGCTTTTAACTGTCCTTGCACAAGTCGAGGTACTGATCAACTCGCGTCCGCTCACGGCATTGAGTAGTGACCCTGCAGAACCATCCGCGTTAAGCCCTGCACATTTTCTGAACACAGTGCCACTATCGTCATTTCCGGCTCCTGAAGCAGACTCTTCAAGCTTGCTCCAGAGACATACTCTGCTGGATAAACTCGTGCAGTCGTTCTGGCGGCGCTGGCGTGCGGAATATCTACACCAGCTTCAGGCTAGATCCAAGTGGAATAGTCCTGCATCCCCTATACAAGAGGGTACGTTGGTCGTCATAATACATGATAATGCTCCGCCGCTTTCATGGCCGTTAGCCATCGTAGAGAAATTGCATACTTCCAAGGACGGTACAACTCGCGTTGTTACCGTGAAAACCGCTAAAGGGAGTTACGTGCGCCCTGTTGGACGTCTCTGTCCGCTTCCAACTCAGTGAGATCTAGCCTGAAGTTAGACCTACATCTTAGTTTAAGTATTTAGTTAGTAGTTTTCTCTGATATTAGTCAGTACACCCAACATAGCTAAGTTCCATTCTATTTTTTTTTAAAGGCAACCCTTTAGGGCCGGGGGGATATGGTAGCGCCATCTACCTTCCTATCTATAACTAATCGCATCAACGTCAATCGTTCCATGCTGTTCTAGTGCGAGCGATATCATATTTCCGTCCCTGTCTCCCATTCCCGAAGAAGGGGCACTGCCTTCCGCGGATTGGTCGCCGCGAAACGTCCAGAACTTTCGAGAACATTCGACTCGCTAAATACACGTCGGCCATACCGTATCACCGCGCCGCTCCCGCTATAGTTATTACCGATTATATAAACTGCTCGCAAGTGGAAGTGACTGTGTAGTGAAGTGAATTCAGCAGCTTCATCCCGAAACCACCAGGAGACTGCCCTTCTGAGACGAAGAAGATCGCCTTATAAGGTAAGTGCCCTCCGTCCTTGGAATATCCTATACCCACTCACAATCATGTCTCCCATTCCAATCCTAGGCGGCTAAAACCCGCTATCCTTTGCATACAGTCCATTTCCTTCTCCAAGTCGCCTAGAACCCTACAGTTTCGGTGTATCGCCGAACCATAAGTAAATGATTTTATATACATTTCAGATAGCCAAAAGATTAAGTACCTACTGAAAAACTCATGGTATAGCTATAGAATATGGACTGCACGGTCGGCGTCGTGGTTTAAGCAGCCTCCTCGCCTCTTAACATTGCGCCGAGTGTTGTGGGTTCGATCCCCCCAATAGACTGCACTTTGTGAGATCCATAAATTGTTGTTTCGAGTCTGGGTGTTCATTGTGTCCGTTAGTTGTATGTTTGTAAAGTCCCCCGCGACACAGGATTAATCCTAGTGCGGAAGTTGCCCTTTTAAACAAAAAAAAAATAGAATATAGAACATGAAGTACACTATTGGTTACCAAAATCCACTTTTACCAAACATTCTACTTTTACAGTTAATGCCACGTAGAGGCGTAGAAGTTACAACCATGAGAAAGAACAGGCGAAAAATCTCACGGCTACTCCTTTTAATTTCCAAAGTTTATAATTATATTAAAATACCTACATAGAAAACATTTTGTGTCATGCGCTGCAACTGTTACCCCTTCTATATTATCATTTGTATAAATTTTGTTAAAAACCGTAACCAAATCGTATCATCGTCTTTTATTTTTGAACCTCCGTACCTAGATAGGAAATAGATTCAAATAAAGCTTGTTAGCTACTATAAAAAATCTCCGAAGTTCGACATATTTTTAATAGTCAAACTCGAATTGCAATATAAACAACTACAGGAATTCAGTGACTACATAACATCAGGGAACATGAAAAATGATTAGGTAAAATAATATGACAGCAAAATATTGAGTTGCCCTGAGTGCGGCCCTGCACAAATACTCAATACTGAATACTTTTTTTGCATTTCACAATGTTTACTTAGGTGGTAAAAAAGTACAATTCTGATCATTGTGAACCCTGTCAGGCACAGCAAGTGTAGAAGAGAGGAAGAAAGGAAGAAAAGTAATGTCTATTATTAAGAATGTAAATTATAGTTATTCTATTTGTTTTATGATTATATAATGGTAAGCGTCTTATCAGTTAAGTAATCATTAATTGAGTAATAGCAGTTGTCCAACAAAATGATTTTAACTATCTTTGTAAATATATGTATTTTGTTTTCTGATTTTATTGCATCTGGTAATTTGTTATACATCTTAATAGACATTACATATGGGATAGACGAGTGCATGGTTAAGTTAGACGTCCGTAGATTTAATCTATTTTTATGGCGGAATGTATATTTTACTTGTATGTCTTCTCGTTTTGTGTAAAATTTTTGGTGTTTGTGTACAAATTTGCATGTTTCTAAAATGTATATGCTTGGCAGGGTTAGGATTTTATAGTGCTTAAAATGGTGTCGACAACTTTCTGTATCTTCAATATTTGCTATTATTCTTATAAGTTTCTTTTGGAGTATGAGGAGTACAGATGCGTCTGTGCTATTACCTCATAGAGTAACACCATAGCCAAGCCATGCATTAGCATACGCGTAGTACATGTTGAGCGCCGTTTGGATGTTTGTTGTTATTTTTAATTTCTCTAAGTACATAATAGAATTGCGAAAGTTTTGTTTTTATTTTTTGAATATGTGACTTCCAGTTTATGTTTGTATCTATTGTTAGGCCTAAAAGACTAAACTCATTAACTGTCTCAACTTTACAGTTTTAATATGTATAATTTATGTGAAGAGGTTTTTTTTGACGAGAGTGGAATGTCATTATTTTTTATTTGTTATATTTATTTCAAGATTATGATTATCTAGCCAAGTAACGGTTTGGTTAAACGCGCTGTTCAGTTTGTCTACTAAGTTCGTGTTGTTTTAACAGGAGATTAGAAACGATATATCATCCGCAAATAATACACACGGGAATTCTATATATTTTGGAAGCTCGTTAATATATATAAGAAATAGTAGGCAACCGATTACGCTACCCTGAGGAATGGATGCATTAATTATTTTAGCTCCTGAACTCACTTTCTGAACCCCTTTACTTTCTTCATTAAAGAACTCTATTTAAACTTGGTGTTCTCTATTTCTTAAGTATGAAGTGAACCAATCGTGGGCCTTTCCTCTTATACCTATCCCGTGCAGTTTATATAGTAAGATCTCGTATTGAACCTTATCGTAAGCTTTTGTCATGTCTAACAAAACACCTGTTGCGTAATTTCTGTTATTTATTAGGTTAAGGGCCTCTTGTATGTATTTGTAGACTGCTAACGTAGTGGAGCGATTTTTACGAAATCCATTTTGCGAATAATCGAATATATTGAATTTTTCGCAGTAGGAGGATACGCGATTACACATAGCTTTTTAATTTTTTTTCGATATGATAGGCAATAGCGCTATGGGACGGTAGTTGATAGGTTCCTTTTTTGAGTTCTTTTTGTGGATTGGTTTTATTATGGCTTTTTTTAGTAATTTAGGAAATGTTCCTTCTTCGAAAGATTGGTTAATCAACATGTATAAAGGCAAACTCAATTCGTCTGCACACTGCCTTAGCAAATGAGGAGGCAGTTCATCGTGGCCGTGGCTATGCCTGTTTTTTAGTTTTTATAATAGGGTATTAACTTCGCATAGTTCCACTGGTCGAAGAAACATTGAGTTGGTATTTGGGTGTAGCACTGTAGTGGCATTCAAGTTAGTGCAGAATGGTTGGTTTTGGATGAGACCTATTGAAGCAAAAAAGTCATTCAATATGTCAGCAATTTGTTTTGGATCTGAAAACTCGCTATCGTTTACTTTCAGTATGGTATTGTGTTTTTCCTTTTTAGATACTTTATTAGTTGTTTCGTTTATTATATGCCACATGGTTTTTATTTTATTTTTTCATAGTTTTTATATAATGTAGTTTTTTTGCTGTTCATACTGTATTTTTTAATATTTTTCGTATGTTTTATATTTTTTTGTAATAATAGGGTTATTTGCCTGAGTTGAAATTATTTTTAAAAGCCTCTTGTTTCTACATGATATTTTTATTCCCTTAATAAGCCATTGTTTTTTGTATGTTTGCTTTAATTTTATTTTTTTAACCGGTATATTTTTGTTTAGGATATTGAATAATAGATCATGGAATAATTTGTAGTTATAGTCTATATCATTATATTTTTTAAAAATGTTATTCCAATCATGCATGCCTAGTTGTTGTTTAAAGTGTTGGATGTTAGTGTGGTTATATATTCTCTTATAGCTATACCAAATAGAAGGTGTAATATGTTGGGGTAGTGAAATGGTAATTACTGTCCCGTGATGATCTGAGAATCCAAGTTCCTCGACTGATGTGTTTATAATACTATTTTTTGAAATATTTGTAAAAATTAAATCAATACATGTTTGTGTCGTTTGTGTTATACGGGTTGGGTTTTTTATGTGCTGTACTAGTTTGTATTCTAGCATAGTATCAAGAAAGTTATTTGTTTTTGTATTATTTTCTAACACGTTTATATTGAAGTCGCCTCCTAATATTATGTTGTGTTTTTGGTATTTCCTATTTATATAACTTAGAATAAATTTAATTTGTTTCATGAATATATCTTCCTCTCTACTATTCCAATACATACATATCAAAATTATAGATTCTAAGGGTAATTCAATCGCATAAATCTCTAGTACATATTCTATTGACATTTCTGTTATGTCTTTTAATTCTACATAGTTTATATTTGGTTTATATGTTCTTGTAGTAATATACACACGCCGCCGCCTGGTGGCTGTGTGCGGCAGAAAGATGCAGCTATTGTGTAGCCGGATAATTTTAACAATTTGATCTTCTGTTCTGACAACCAGGTCTCTGATATGCATATGGCTCCATATGTTGGATCTTCTGCTATAAATGCCTCAATCAAATGTTGATACACAAACAAACTGATATGTGTGCAACTGTGCGTTATAGCCACGCTTTCAGCGAATGTGTGCAGATACGCTCGACGCATTTTCCATCATGTGTACCGACTCATTTGACGGAATAGACGCGACCGAAGATACGTTCGACGCATCTTCCGTCAGATATGTTCCGACCATAAGTGGCTTTTTTTTTTGCCAATGTCAAGGTGGAAGAAGAGATCAGATAGGTATATTATATTTTAAGTAAGAACAGCCTATTGATCGGTCGGATTAGCAGTGGTTTCTCTTTGAGGTTGACTTTTTGGAAAACAAACAACAAACGTTATTGAACATATTTGAGGGTATTAAATGTTGGTAATTGAAGTGGTTATGTAAAAGCTGAGTGAAAAGGCAAGGGATGTGCATACTAGATTCTAATTTTATTTAGGGAAATAAATTTGTACAGAACTGTGTGTGACGTCGCTGTGACGTCGCGATCACACCGTTCGCCCATTCCACGTAGCTGGCCGCTGCCTCTCCTCTCACCTCAGACACCACACCTCGGGCTTCCAATAAATACGGAGGCGTTGGGAGCGTTCGCCCCTCTTGGATCGGCTGAACGGCGGCGAGCAGAGCTAAGTACACCAGCTACCCTTCCTGAACGACCCCGGAAGCGAGTCCCCAACAAGACGCCTTACTATCTTCGAATCACGCGACCCTGGTTCTATAGAATTTCCTTAATAATGTTTAAATTAGTGTTTTGCTAAAGGATGTGTTAAATTCTTTAATGAATTAAATTAATTTTTCACTGTAACAGCAATTACGATTTTCCTTTAACCACACCTAAGTAGGGATAACGTTACATTTGATAAGGGGAGTGTGAGCCAGAGATAAAAGAAAAGCTATGTTTACAGGTCTAGGGATAGAATTAGGAAGAAGATCGTAGAGGGGAACTGATAATTTTGGGCAGGAAAAAGAACATGTGTTCCAGGGTCCCTTCGGCCAGGCCACATTCACATGACGAGTTGTCCCTAACCCGAATCTTGGCCAAGAATACTGGGGAGCATACAAATCCTAAGCGCAAACGGATGATGGTAGAAATTGCCAGTTTATTAATATTTTTGTTTTTGAAAAACCAGGGCTTGGAAGGAATATTGGGTTGAATTAAACCATAAAATTTGCCCTTGATCAGCTTAGAAGCCTGCCACAAGTCATTCCAAGATCGAACCCACGAAGGCTGAGCCTGGGAGCGTAGATCACGTGGAAAACAGAAGTTGTGTTTGAGGCAACCTGTTTGGGCCGCAGCATGAGCACAGGAGTCTGCAATTTCGTTACCTGTGATGCCTGCGTGGCAAGGTATCCACGCGATAGCTACCTCAATGCCAGCTGAGTGACCTATACAGAGCTGCTCGAGATTGAAGAGTGATTTCAAAGTTATGGGATTTGAGGGAATTTTTCAAAAGGTCAGCCAAACAACTGTGAGAGTCGGAGAGGATTAGTGCTTTATTAAGTTTGTGAACCTCAACATACAGGATTGCTTCTAATAGAGCAATAGACTCGCCAGTAAAAATAGAATTTTGTTGGGGGGATTTATAACCCAATCGGACCAATCATTGGTTAAAATGTTCGTTACTTTGAAATTAGCCTGACTACAATCCTTGCCAATACCTAAGTACAGGTAAATTCTTGGTTTGAAGAAAGGGTTAAGAGGAAGACAGGGTTAAGAGGTGACTGGTAAATAGGAGCCGATGAGGTTTGGAATTTTGGAATACTAAAATAAATAATGAGACGAGCAGAGTGTTTATGTGTCCAGTAAGAGGAAGACGTTATCAGAGCGGTCAACGACTGCAGAATGGGGATAAGAGGGTGAGAATTAAATTGGAGGGTATTTATTAGGTATCTGTCTGATAGTTACCTACTGACGTCGGAGATGTAGGGGCGGGTCCAGCACTCGACCTGAAGAGCATTGATCGGAGAACACCTCATAGCACCCGTTATGATTCGCAGGCACTTAGACTGGATCTTTTCTAGCTTGGACAATGCAATTTTATTACAAGGTTCAAGTAGAAAACCCGCGTAATCAAAATGACTGCGGACCACAGCGTTGTATAGAAGTTTTTGGCAAAAAGGGTGGGAACCCCATCGAACCCCAGAAACGGCCCGCATGACTTTAACACTCTGTTCACCTTTCCGCTCAATGTATTTCAGGTGATGAATGCCCGAAAGTTTGGAGTCCAGGTGTTTAACATGATCTTCAGCAGGAATACGCTCGTTAGGGATATTGCGTTTACGGAAGAAGGCAACAGCACTGCATTTAGGGACCGAGAGGGATAGGTTGTGGTCCAGGAGCCAATCATAGATAATACAGCGCGGAATTAAGACGGGACGAGGTTTGTGAGAAAGAGTGGGAGGAAGTACAGCACAATGTCATCTGTATATTGCAGGATTTTGCAAAAGGAGGTAACAGTCAGGTCTAGGTCATGGGTATACAGGTTGTATAAGATTGGGCTAAGCACTGATCCTTGTGGTAGACCTTTCCAAACGAGGCGAGGAAGGAGGAGGGTACCTTGATGGCGAATGGAGATAGAACGAGACATTAGGAGATTGCATATACCGTTGACCAGTCTCACAGGGAGACTCAGCTGTTGCATCTTTTGCCTGAGTCGCGGCATCTGACCATTGTCATAATGCTGACGCAATGTCTAAAAATACTTCTATTAAGTGTTCTTTCTTGGAGAAAGCAAGGCGGATTTCAGAGGTAAAGATACTCAGGTTGTCCAGAGTACCTTTACATTTCCCGAAACCAAACTGTGAACACGACAATAAGGTCCTGTTCTCTAAAATCCATTCAAGGCGATTTTTTATAAAGAGTTCTATAATCTTCACGAGGACCGAGGAAAGAGCAATAGGACGGTAAGAAGAGGGGTCTTTTGGATCTTTGCCGGGTTTAAGGATTGGGATTATAATTGGGGATTTCCAGGTAGGAGGGATTTCGTTTGCGAGAAATATGGCATTGAAGATGTTGAGGAAGAAGGCCTTACAGGTATTGGAGGATTTACAAATGAAAGAATAAGGAATACCGTCAACACCCGGAGAGAAGTCGCGGAGTCAGCGGCAGATCCTAAGTGGCTTGTTGCGAGCTTTTACAAAAAAATTACATCATCGATATCACATTCGGCACCCTGTGGTCATCAAGTGAAACACCAGCTGAAGGCGTAGCTGTAGGTACAACCTACATCCTTATTAATCGTTGTAAACACACGTCAAATCTTCAGAAAAGACGTCAGTGGCCCAATTCTCGTATTTTTATATGACATTGATATTATATTTTGAATGGACTCAAAAGCGGTATTCTAATCTTAGACTATACATTCCAACCTCTCTGATTCTGATAACCTAATGTCACTAACATAACTATCATGCTTCAAAAAAAGAAAACTCCTAGTAAAGTTAACACACAATACTCAGTTGCCATGGGTGTCGAGGGGAGTAAAGGTTTCAAGTAAGATGAAACGATTCCTGTGTACTGGCAAAGGTAACCATCAACATGCCACTATAATAAATTATAGGCATGAGTATTTGAGGCTTTACAGAAGGGTAATCACCCTGTCTAAAAAATTGGCCGTGCAATCCAAATTGGCAAAGTCTAACAATATTACAAAAGATGTGTGGAAAGTAATTAATAAGCATAAAAACAAAAAAGTGAACTATAATGTAAAACTCAACTTAAAATTCAATAACAAAATGGTAACGGAACCCACTGAAGTAGTAAATATTTTTGCCAATAGATTTAAAATAGATTCAGTTCAATCCACCTCTCACTCAAAAGCAGCCATGGATATTGTTAACAAAAGTGCAAACAGAATCACCACTGACCTTGTCTGGGAGCCTACCTCATCCAATGAGATACTCAGGGTGGTCAGGAGAATGGCTAATAAAAAAAATCATCTGGCTATGATGATATGCGAATATCTGTCATTAAAGACAATACGATGAGACAATATAGATATATTAGCGTAACCGTTAAGCACATTCTATAATGAATGTTTTTATGAAGCTGTTTTCCCTGACCAATTTAAAATAGCCAAAGTGATACCCGTGCACAAAAATGGATCTAAAACTGACCCAAATATGTACAGACCTAATTCTCTACTGCCCACATTAGAAAAATTTTCGAAAACCTTATAAAATCAAGACTACTAAGACAAAAAGTAGCTGCACTTTTCCTTGACTTAAGCTCTGCCTTCGACACAGTGGCTCACAAATTGCTTCTGAACAAACTTGAGTACTATGGTGTCAGGGGCAAATCCCTAGAACTTATTACCTCGTACTTGAGGAATAGGAAAATGTTCGTAGAGATAAAGACAAGGATAGCAAGGGGTAACAATTCGCAATCAAACAGTTACATTCTTTACGAAGATACATGCAAGTCCAGACTTTGTTCAGTTCTCACCGGTGTTCCTCAGGGCTCTATTTTGGGCCCGATATTCTTCATCACATTCATTAATAACTTAATTCAACATATGAAAGACTCTGCCACTGGTTTTGTTGAGATGGTCGTGTTTGCTGATGACACAAATGCGGTAGTGTCGACGAGTGACATTGGTACCCTAAATGTCGCGACAAACCAAGCCTTGGAGATCTTTCATAACTGGTTCATTGTCAATAGCCTCAAAGTGAATGCTGGTAAGACGCTTGTTATGCTTTTTCGTTCGACGGCCAAAAATACTTCTCGAATTAACTGTTCTATGAACGGAGAACCTGTAACCCAGGAACCAGTTGTTAAAGTTCTAGGAGTTCACATAGAGTACCAACTAAACTGGAAACAAGAGCTGACACACTTAGAAAAGACTATCGGTTCAGCTTGCTATGTCCTGCACAGTATCAGAAGCGAAGTAGGTATCAAGCATTTAAAATTAGTATACTATGCCTTGGTTGAGTCAAGGCTGAGGTACAGTGTTCTTTTCTGGGGGGGCAGTTATGACTATAATCAGCAAAAAGCGTTTACTTTACAAAAAAGAGCAATAAGAACTATGGTTAGAATTCAACAGCAGGATTCATGCAGACATCATTTCCAGGAATTAGGTATACTGACCGTGCCAAGTCTGTATAATTTAGTCTTATTAAGCCATTTACAAAATACATCCATGAACATGATACTAATGAGGAAAGGCAAAAAAGGGAAAAAATTAGAAGGAAAGATCTGCAGTCCAAGGATGTGCCTAACTTAGACATTTTTAAACAAAGCGCATCTTACAGGAGTATTAGATTGTTTAATAAAATACCTATAGACATCAAAGACTTACTTTATAAGAGTAGTTTCCAGAGCAAACTTAAGCAGTTCTTGGTGGAAAAATGTTATTATGCTATTGAATTGACATGAATTTTGACATTGAATGACAATTTAATTAGATGACATCTTGATTGAATGATTAACATCCATAAATTAATTTCTGTAATTT
The DNA here is from genome assembly GCA_944739405.2 of Euclidia mi. Classification (NCBI taxonomy): domain Eukaryota; kingdom Metazoa; phylum Arthropoda; class Insecta; order Lepidoptera; family Erebidae; genus Euclidia; species Euclidia mi. Next base: position 32,391,777 of record OX123194.2, on the reverse strand, counting down.
TGACATTCTGTAATTTTGACATTCTGTAAATTTGACATTCTGTAATTTTGACATTCATTGCAATTTACATCAACTTAATATTAAAGGACTACATTAAAACTTGAACTCAGTATTAAATAATTATTATAGCTAATTAAAATTTGTATTCAGTATCAAATAATGTTTATATCACAATATATGTATAATAAATATCCAATAACTTTGCATAGTTTAATTTTATTATTAAATAATTAATTTTGATCTATGCAGTATGGTCTTGATATGTGTACTTAATACTTTTTATTGGATTTAATGTAATGTATAGTTTTGGAAAATTTGAATAATTAATTCAGATTAATGCAGTATAGTTTGATATGTATACATAATGGATATATCGAATTTAATGTAATGTACTTACAGTTTTAAGAAATTTAGACACAATTTAAAATTGTTATTGAATAAATTAAATTAAATTAAGGTGACTTGGGGTAAGATAAAAAACGGGGAAAGATAACAAAAAATATAATAACGCCGAATATCAGGGAATTCTTTTAATGCTGGCAATATCGTTGTGGCCACCATTTTGTCTTGCCCCGCCCCGCAGTCTGCGTCAGTCGCTAAGTAAGGGTACTCGTGTGTTATTTGAAATTTTTCCGTACATTAAATTTTCCGCGTAAAATTGAGATTTTCAATCTTACCCCGATCTCTGTATTTCCTTAAAAAGGTAAGTAACTAACATTTTGTTTTGACATTCGTTATTAGATTTGAAATGTAATATGCTCTGTAATGTGGTGATTAGTATATTTCACGTATTTTAAGATTTATAGTGCCTTTCAAACTTTCCCCTGCAAAATTTAACGGGGTAAGATGATAATATAAAACTTTCCATCTTACCCCGTTTACTAAACTCATACAAAAGGTCAGAGGCCCTCAATCTTCTTCAGTTTTCAGTGATTTCTCGAGTTCTGATGAACGCAAGAACGGTGTTTTTTTACAATTATCAAGAATTTTTATGTCAATTTGGCAGTGATTATAATAGTACTGTTTACTAACGTTTATAAAGGCAAGAGTGTCTAGTTTAGTTATTTTTTTTTATTAATTATTAAGGGACGCAAAATACGAGTACGTGATTTTTTATATTGTAGTTACTTAATTCTGCTTTGCGGAATTACCAACTGATCTGATAAAGCCAAATTATTATTAAACATATTTTTGATAAGAGGTTATTTTTAGTTTTAAAAGTAGTACTTAAAACTGACTGATTTTATTTAACTGTGATGTTTAGGAATTACCGCCTTTGCAATAATAATTTAATAATGTTAAATTGTATTCTGCTGTCGTTGTTTATTTTATGAAAATAATCATAATGTACGCTACGGGGTACTAAATGAAAACGTGTGTTTTATTCATCGACCTTAGTTAGACATGACAGTCATGCATGAGCATGATTATTTAATTCTTTTAATATTCAAAACATGTTGAGAACCCCTGACTGTCAGCCGTTTCAACGGGGTAAGATTGATATATTTTATTTGATAAATTATTTTTTCTAGCATTTAGAATGCGATTTTTTTATGTAACTGATTTTCAAGTTATTTAGTTTATTGAAGCAGAAGGCTTATTGATCACCACACAAGCATAATGACCATGAATACGATTTTAGTCACTATTTCAATCTTACCCCTTCAGCGTTTCATCTTTCCCCTACATATTTTTTTTCTTAAGACCAACAGAACTTTACTAACGTTTCTTTCATAAAATATTGTTTCAAAAAGATTGCTGTCAACATAATAGAAACAAGGTGACTATACTTTTTTACCCAAAACCTCATTTCATGGATTTGTTTCACAACAGTTTCAAATCAACACTGTTCATCACATCAAAAATCCATTCCGACTTACCCCAACTCACCTTAAATTGAAATTGAAAAATGTCATTACCGTAAATTCAAAGTCAGACTCCTTTATTCATTTGGGTGAGGGTCACAATGTGACGCTTATGAACGTCAAAATAATAATTTTAGGCCCACTTGCGTAACGTTTGATTTAAGTCACTCCTTAATTTAAATTTGTTGAACAGAATTAACAGCATAAAATAATTTAACTTAAAATTATTTAGCGTCCTCTTGCACAACGACAACAACGCTTAGATTTAGTTAAACATTTTATGAGGTCGGTAAAGTAGTTTCTACTTTTTGTTTCATGGCATGATGACTTTTTGTTGCGATTTTAACGATGTTATGCGTATGCTTTTGCAAAAAACAAAACGCATTGTCATCGCCTAGCAACGAAATGACAATTGACAAATAATAACTTGAAACTTTTGAGCATTAACAATAACACAAGTAGGTAGTAGGTACCTATAGTTGGAGCCAGGAGAAGATAGACTTTTTGTAAACAAACGTTCAGGGCTTCACAACCTTTTTTCAAACAGTTGTGTTTTAGATTTTATTCTCTTTGAACAGTGTTTTTTTTTCAATGCATAATTATGCCACTATGTTTTTAAAATTATATTGTTAAATTTTACTGAAATAAAAATATTTGATTTTGTGTTTGAATGGTCGAATGTTCATAAATTTGCCGATATTTTATCGTTTTACAAGTAATTTATTCTGTAAATTACGGAAAAATAGAGTACCATGTATGTTAATGATAGAGTACATACATGTTACTCAATTATTCACATAATTTATAAATCATAGACAATAAATCATTTGCTCCAAGTCCTAAAATATTTAATTATTGACCAACAATGAATAATATTACAGATAACTAGCTAGTACATTGCATAAAAATTTCTAAGCATGGAGATTTTACGTTGTCTGTGAATGAAATCATCTGAATGACCTTAAACAAAATCCATTAAAAGTTACGGTAGTCTGAAAACGCAATTTCTTTTTTAGGTATAAATAATTTTCTACGCGACTAATAGTTTGCCATCTGCTATTCTGCACCCGCTTTTGCGAGATGCCGGCAGCGGGCAGAGCGTTGAGATCCTATAAACTTGTATTTAACTTTACATTTACCCCTTCTTGATAACTAAAAATCCGTGTGGTGACGGATTAAGAATACGGAATGTCACCACCCCATATCATCCCATGGGTGTCGTAAGAGTCGACAGAGGGAGCATATTATGCAGAGAACAGCACTGTAAGAGAAGGAAAACTTGATACAAACCCTATACCAACCCGTTTGGCCAGCGTGGTATAGTAGGCCAATTCCTCCTTTCAAAGGAGAGGCCTAGTCCTGCAGTGGACTGTTAAAGGCTGATGATGATGATAACTAAAAAAAATATTTTGTCCTCTGATAAATGCATGTTAAGAGCGTTTAATCCGTCGCAGGCGATTTTGCGGGTTTTTATTGTTCTATTACGTTACGGATAAATAACAATTAATGGAAAAGATATAGAAAATATGAAAGTTCAGTTCTTTATCAAGAGAGTGCTAAAGAAAAATATATGGGTTACTATAGTAAATATTTTAAAACGGATGAATTTAAAAAGTCATTTTCGTAATTTCTGTAGTTTAGGCCAGCATTAATGGTCGCTAGTGCTATGAAAACTTATCGTTCTATAATTCTGTAAATGTAAACTGTACGAGCAAAAGGTATACAAGCGAGTCCTTAAAAAAGGAATTGTACTTTCATTTATAATTTTCAAGAAAATCGGAGATCAAAACAGTGCATTTTGCTTAATTTTAGCCCGCAAATTTGCATTTATATCTAAAAAACTACTGTGATTATTAAAAAGATATATACATATTTAGAAACCTTAAGATTCATTTTAAGTCATATAAAAAAATTGGAATCTAAACTTTTCGTTTGTAATTAATATGATTTTTTTAAAAAGACCTATAAAGCTCGAAGCGCGCTGCTATGTCCGCCATTCAGCGCTGAGCGCTCTCAGAGGACGGACCTGTCGCTCGCCTCTGCGTCCGCCATTTTACGTAAATATTGCATTCCAAAACGTTTATAGCGCGGCTAAAGCTTCTTGATCCTTATTGTTTTTCTCAACGTATTTTTTTTTAAATATGAAATGTTGATGTACTTAACTTTATTTATGTATTACGTATTAAACTAGTGTGTTAGTCAAGACATCTGGAGTCGAGTGGTTACTGGTTAGTATAGTAGCGCGGTCAACTAGGGGCTGGGCGAGACTGACAGAAACGGACCGTTAGATATAATACCTTGCTGCAAAAATCAAGTGGCAATATACAGTATAAACAGGTACAGTAGTTAGTAGTACTACATAAGTTAGGGTAAAGTAATTGACATCACGGTCATAGTATGGATGGGTGACCGACTGATGAATTTACAGAGCCCATGTATGAGGTTCTTAAGGGGGGCAAAATTATGGTTATTTTTAAGCTAGGACGCGCCGCCGTTAGCATGATACCAATGTAATAGGTATTTACCTAAAACCCGATACCTTCTGCATAGCAGTTCGTTGGTATCTCCAGTAGGCTATCGCTGCCTGTTGTTAATTAAACAATGTGTCAACGTTAGTGAGAACAATAGAAGTCAAATTATAGTTGGTGCCACGAGAAGATAGACTTTTTGTAAACAAACATTCAGTTTTGTGTTTTAATGGTCGAATGTTCATAAATTGGCCGATTTTTTTGTTGTTTTACACGTAATAATCTGTAAATTAATGAAAAATAGAGTACCATGTATGTTAATTATAGAATACATACATGTTACTTTATTATTGACACGATTTTTAAAAAATCAATACGCTATAAATAATATTGCTCAAAGTAGCATATACCTATTGTAAAATATTAAATTATTGACCAACAATGTATAATATAACAGATAACTAGCTAATACACTGCATAAACATTTCTAGGCATAGAGATTTTACGTTGTCTGTGAATGAAATCGTCAGAATGAACTTAAACAAAAACGATTAAACGTTACGGTAGTCTGAAAACGCAATTTCTTTTTTAGGTAAAAATTATTTTCTGCCATCTGATATTGTGCACGCGCTTTTTCGAGATGTCGGCAGCGAGAAGAGCGTTGCGATCCTATAAACTTGTATTTAACTTAACACCAACCCCTTCTTGATTATCTAAAAATTTAATTTCGTCCTCTGATAAAAAGATGTTAAGCCCAAGAACGTATCATTTCAATGAACTAACGCCAAATGTTGACACTCTAGGCGTCAGTACCTCAAAACATTAAAAGATCCTGTTGACAGCGCATAATATCGATAAAAACCCGATCCATTGACATATTAGTTTCCAATGACACGTATCTATGTACCGTTGCGCTCATTGATTTGAAATTATTTGTTTTTGACAGAACTATCGCTAAGTCACTTAGTAAAAATTCTTTGTTTACAAAATGTCTATGTTCTCGTGGCACGGACTCTAGATGATAATGACATTTAAATTAGAAGAATACCAATTCTGAGTCAATTTAAAATCTAATCTCATTTCGTTCAAAATATAATTTCAATGTCATATAAAATACGAGAATTATTGGCCTTAACTATGTAAAATTTTATAAAAAGAGGGATTTATATCATCGCACACTGTGTGAAATAATTTTAGGTGAATATATATTCTATAATTACAATATTTTGTAAATACAAATCAACATTTTGTATCTTTTTTTCTTTCTTTTAATTAATTAAGTATTTTCTTTTACCCGACTATTTTGGTTTTGTATTTAGTGTCATTCGTGGGTTTTCATGCATTAATAACAAAATAGATGCATATTTGAAATGTAACAATTATGTAGATGACAATTATAAATTATTTCTATCATATAATAAAACTGCGCCAAATTGTTATAAATAGTCGTTGTTATCCTGAGGAACATCATCCTACTAAACAAATATGTAATATCTATCTTTATTTGATACCTTTAAAGGCATGTGAATTGAAAATAATTAATTTGAATACTTTCATATCATAATCGACGTATTACATAAACGAATACTGTTCGTGTATGGCAAGAAGGATCAAGATTATTATTCCACGCGACACCGTCATAGTGCGCCGGGTCTCGCATGCGCGGTGTGCGGGCGACCACGGTACTATAAAAACCTAAACTCGAGCCGCCGCTCGAGGCGTATACGCTCTTAAGCCCAAGAATGTAACATTTCAATGAAGTAACGCCAAATGTTGACATTCTAGGCGTCAGTGCCTCAGAACATTAGATGATCCTGTTGACAGCGCATAATATCGATAAAAACCTGATCCATTGACATATTAGTTTCCAATGACACGTATCTATGAACCATTGCGCTCATTGGATTTGACATTATTTGTTTTTGACAGAACTATTGCTAAGTCACTTAGTAGAAATTCTTTGTTTACAAAAAGTCTATGTTCTCGTGGCACGGACTATACATTGTTATCAGTTATATTATCATCATCGTCATGTCAGCCTAGAGACGTCCATTGCTGGACATAGGCCTCCCCCAAGGTTCTCCACACAGACCGATATTGAGCCGCCCGCATCCAACCGCTTCCTGCGATCTTAACCAGATCGTCGGTCCACCTTGTGGGACTCCTGCTGCGTCGTCCGGTCCAGTTATATAATTATAGATAAAATAATTCTCGTCGCTAATGACAAGTTGCCAACATTAGTGTGACAGTTCTTAAATGAAATTAGCCACTAAACAGCCGATTTTCGGTACCTAATTAATTTTGACACATAGGATCATTTCGCCTGTTCGCGTCCATTTAGTGCAGTTGGCAAGTTTGAAGGAGAAAATAAAAATGTTACAGCAAATTGATTCAATGAAAAATTTATGTAATGCGTTCATTATATAGTCTATTTTTATAATAACTTTCAGTTTTGTTCGAAACTTGTTGTGTTTTTTTTTAAATAGACAAACTTCAAAATATGGCATTTTACCCAGTTTGCGTCCAAAAAATCCAAATTGCGTCCACCTGTGGACCAGTTCGCGTCCACCAGCTTAGTCTTAACAATATCAACCTTATAATCCTTCATATAAGGGTGATATTGTTAAGACAATCTAAAGAAAGATTGGCTTTTAACAATTTCTACATTTAAGATAAAAGTTATAAAAAATCTACTACTAGACACTATAAATAACTATTTATTGTTCTAAACATCGATGGAACTTAAAATCAAAGATAAAAAAATAACGATACATGTTGTCCAATATTGTGGTCTTCGGAATAGCATAATTTTTACATAATTATGTACATATTTGTCTTATCGATTTCTTCTTCTCACGAATATCACAAAACGCTTTCTTTATTTAATCATCTTTTAGATTTTTTTTCCTTCTTCTTTCTTGTCTCCTAAGAACTCATCTTGAATAGAAAAAATATGGAATAAAAGATATTAAATGTAATAATTCAATTTTAAACTCAGTCTTAATCAAAAATGCATTTTAAATTATAAAAATATTTATATATATATAGAATGTATTTATGCGATCATTTCTATTTAATGAAAATATGGACGCAATTTGCTATAATATTATCCCTAGCATAGCAGGTATAGTTTGCGTCCACTTGTGATCGATTATTATATCGATTGTATCTTTTATTACAATCATAATAATGTGGACGCAAATTGGTCATTACAATTGCATACTATTAATGTTAAAATAAACAAAATCCCAATTTCTCTCTCATATTTTAATCACATAAAAAAAAACAACTAAAGAAATCATAAATAGACGAGTTCGCGTCCATTGTGGACGCAAAGTTGAAGTTTTATAAATTCGGTGGTGTAATTCGCGTCCACCTTATTTTAATTGTTAACTATAGAAAAAACAAGTTAATTCATAATTCATACTATTCGTCTTTTCATTATTATGTCTAGAAACAGCTATGTATCCTAAAATTCACATAAAACAATAAAATACTTACCGTCAAACACGCCGCTGCACACTATTTTTTTATTTATATCCCGCGCATCTGCACTCTTTTGTTGAACAACCGAGATTAACTAATTTTTTTAAACAGGATAAGCTGGGCGCACGGAACTTTTGTCTATTTGTGCGTGTCTCTTATACGTCGAGGTATTGGCGATACTGACTTTTCATTTTATTAGTGTGTTAGTATACTTATTTCCGAGCATTTTTAAAGGGAGGTCCGCAAAATGGACGCGAATAGGGGGATGGACGCGAACAGGCGAAATGACCCTATTAGTCGACAAATTTTTCGTCGTGCAAGACGCTAGTGATACATCTTAATTCAATATATAATACATCTTAATTCAATTTAAGAATCGTTGTGCAAGTGGGCCTTAAAATAATTATATAAAGATTCTACATTTACATTTACTGCCACGTTCGCAAAGCAAGGGCGTAAAACCGCCGATGAGAAAGAACGGGCAATAAAACTCACGGTCACTCTTTTTCATCGCCAGGTTTTACATAATACACATAATTTACATTTTGTAAGATGCTGCAACTGTTACACCTTCTATATCACTTGTATATATTTATTGTAGGTACATAGTAAATTCTGAGAAGCATAATACTTAAGTTTAATTTTGATGTTCATTTAGTTAGCCTTCTCAGAATAGACATGGTGAAACAGGAGCATCCACTTACATTATATATACCTAATAATGCTGGCAATCCGCGAAAGTGATCAGAACCATGATGGAAATGATGCAGTTAAATATTAAAATTTAATACCAGCCCGCAAGACCGTCATCGACCAGTCATCGGAAGTAGCACCCGTTCACGAGTATGACGCATGTGTCAGCCGTCATCCCTCTCGCCATATTAGAGGGACAGGGATGACCCGTCACACGACGCCATCATAATGACATTTTAGTGAGCATGACGATAACGGTATACGAACCGGCAGTAAGAAACAATCTATGTATTGGTATACTGACCATGACCGGCAATTACCTCCATTTTCCAGATCGTTATTATTAACATAAATTAGTGGAACGCGTGAAGGAATGCAAATGTAGAAAAAAGTTTTGTGAAGGTGACAAACTGACAAGTGAATAATGTGATGATATGATCAGGGATGAATAATGATAAACTACATTCAACTAATCATAAAATATCCAAATCCTGCAAAAATCATGTGTTCACGAGGCACCTCCACTCAACATGTTACTTATCAAAACTAGAATTTAACAAATTTATATAACAATTATATTAAACGGTCAGAAAATAAAATAATCGTGAGTTAAACAAGCCTAAGCCTATCCCCATGGTGTCCTATTGTTACGCCATCTATCGGTGAATGGGTGTACTAGAAGAGATTGAATGTATCGGTGGGTTAAAAGTAATTCAGCTACTCTGTACTAGATGGCGTTGGACTATGTCGACTGTTCCCGACTTACTAGAATGTTTCGTCTGTAGTGAGAATGTTCGGGAATATGCCAGAAGGATCTCGTTGCCTGTCCGGCCGGTATAAATACGCGGCGGACGAGCGAGTTCACACAGTAACAATTGAATATCGAAGCGAAATACAAGAAGCGAAGGAAGTAATTCGGAAGTGTTCTAGTGGTGTGAATAGTGTGTTTTATTAGTGAAGTGGAAAAGTGTGAAATAAGTGTGTTTTTACTGGTTGTGTAAATAAGTGTGTGTAGTGTTTGTGTATAAATAAAGTTCAGTTTAAGTGGCATAGTGAGTTATAATTTATCGTCGAACCCCAGCTCGTAACAAATTGGTGTCAGAAGAAAGGGATAAATTATGCCGGTTATGCCGAAGGAAGAAACTGACGGAGTGCGTACCAGGAACCAGCGCCAGCAAGACCTGGACCAGAGACGCTTCGGAGACGTTCCTTCTCCATCGTCTGGTGGATCAGGCGACTCCGTGGCTGCAGTGGAGCCTGCAAGCGCACACTCCATGGCGGTGCCCGACATCGCGGCTCTGATGGCGTTCATGCAGGAGCACGCGCGCCGCATGGAAGAACAGCGACAGCGCGACAAGGAGGAGCAGGACCGCCGTCAACAGGAGCAGGCTCGCCGTCAAGAGGAGCACGCGCGCCGCCTGGAGGAACAGCTTCAGCGCGACAAGGAGGAGCAGGCTCGCCGTCAACAGGAGCAGGCTCGCCGTCAAGAGGAGCACGCGCGCCGCCTGGAGGAACAGCTTCAGCGCGACAAGGAGGAGCAGGCTCGCCGTCAAGAGGAGCACGCGCGCCGCCTAGAAGAACAGCTCCAGCGCGACAAGGAGGAGCACGCACGCCGCCTAGAAGAGCAGGTGGTGCTTAAGAAGGACCTCAGCGCCGCTGTAGGGAAGGACTTGAAGGCGGTCAAGGAGGAACTTCAGCAGCACGAGGCCCGTATCAGCGACGTAGAGATGCTCGTACACGACAAGCTTGAGACTCGCGTCGCCTTTATAGAGAAGCGTGTACACGACCAACACGAGACCTGTGTTGCTGAAGTGGAGAAGAAGTTGCGTGGGCTCGAAGTGACACCAGTGGCTGTAGCGCCCTCACCTCGTGGATTTAAGGTTCCACCATTTGATGGCTCGTCATCATGGTCTGCTTACAAGATCCAGTTCGAGGCTGTGATGCGATCGAATGGGTGGACCAAAGAACAGGCCTTAACCGCCCTAACCTTGGGCCTTCGCGACCAGGCCTTGACAGTGTTGGAGGCATTCGGACAAGACGTCACCTACGAGAAGCTTCTGGAGGCGCTGGAGGCGAGGTACGGCGACGCGCACCTCGAACATGTGTATCGTGCTCAGCTGAAGGACAGGACGCAACGCACCGGAGAAACTCTGCAGCAGTGGGCTCTAGAGGTGGAAGAGCTGGTCAGGAAGGCATACCAGTCGTCTCCTGCGCTTATTGACGGGAACCTCGTACAGGCGTTTACGGATGGGAGCCGGGACCTGGAGGTAAGAGCAGCAGTGAGGCTTGGGCACTTCAAGGACCTCAAGGACGCCTTAGCCCACGCTCTGGAGGTGGAAGCTGTGCGACGCGACGACCGAGGTCACCGCATCAGGGAAGTTGTGTCGTCACCTCGGTGCTACAACTGCGGAGAAAGAGGCCATATCCGCTTGAGCTGCCCAAAGCGTAGGCAGCCTGGTGACACCCTGTCTCCACCAAAGGGGTCGCCTGATGTGCCTGCCAAGCAGCGAGAGCAGGGAAACGAGTAGAAGCCAGGACTGCGGGGCGGGTGCTGGCTGGTAATGGAAGAGCCCCAAGTATCTCGATCTCGCAATCATGTGACGGGTACAGCCTGATCATCGAAGGCGAAATTAACAGAACACCATGCAAGCTGACATTGGACACGGGTGCTTCTCGGACAGTCATCGGTTTCCATCTGGCAAGACGGGTTCTTCGGGGCTGCTTCAGGAACAATGAAAGTGTGAATCTGAGAACAGCTACCGGTCAGCACATAACCGTCCGAGGTGAAATGGAGGTGGATCTGAAGTTAGGCAACAAAGTTTACCGTCACAAAGTCATCGCAGCCGATATTGTGGACGACTGCATCCTGGGCCTAGACTTTATGAGGAAGTATCGCTGCGAGATCGATGTTAACCAGGGAGTGTTGAAGTGTGGCTCGGAAGAAGTCTTCATGGAAGGTGCAACTTCAGGAAAAGTGTACTGCCTGAAGAATGTCATTCTTCACCCGCGGTCGGAAACTGTTGTACCAGTTTGTTTACCAGGGAATTCTGGTCGAGGGAACCGCTGCGTACTAATCGAAGGTCTAGAGAAAGAGGCCTCCTGGAAGATTGCACGAACCTTGGTAAGGGGTACTAAAGTTTCATCAGTACGCGCACTGAATGCAAGTGACAAGGAAGTGTCGCTCAAGAAAGGGACGGAATTGGGCACCTATGAAGGAGCGGCTTGGATACGTAGATGTCAAGAGCAACCTACCAGCGCCAAGGTTCAGGGTGCACGATTCGACGTGTCTACGCTTTTAGAGGACTGCGAAAGTACCCTGCCGGAGGAAGAGAAGACCGAGGCTCAGAAGATGTTGAACCGGTTCGCGGATATTTTCTCGACCAGTGATGCCGACATAGGGAAGACAGCACTAGTCCAGCACAAAATAAACACGGGAAGTGAAGCACCGATTCGCCAGCGGCCAAGACGTGTGCCAGTGGCACGGGAACGTGAAGTGGAAGTTATGATCGACGGTATGGTGAAGGAAGGCGTAATCGAGCCTTCGTCCAGCCCGTGGTGTTCTCCGGTGGTGCTAGTTAAGAAGAAAGATGGCAGCATGCGCTTCTGTGTAGACTACCGCCGATTAAAGGACATCACAAAGAAGGACAGCTATCCGCTGCCAAGGATCGATAACACACTGGATACGCTGACGGGGATGAAGTGGTTTTCTACCTTAGACCTAAAAAGTGGCTACTGGCAGGTGGAAATAGACCCCCAAGACAAGGAGAAGACGGCATTCTCCACAGGCAAAGGATTATGGCAATTTAACGTCATGCCCTTTGGATTGTGCAACGCTCCGGCTACTTTTGAGAGACTGATGGAGCGAGTGCTCATGGGACTGATTGGAGACGCCTGCCTGGTCTACTTGGATGACATCATCATCGTGGGGCGCACCTTCCAGGATCACCTTCGAAACTTGGAGCAAGTGCTGTCAAAGATACGAGGAGCTAATTTGAAGCTGAGTCCGAAGAAATGCGTGTTATTCAGACGGCAAGTGAACTTTCTAGGACATGTGGTCTCGGAGTACGGTATTCAAACTGACCCGGATAAGATCATTGCCGTGAAGGAATGGCCAGTTCCAGAGAACAAAACGCAGGTCAGAGCATTCCTCGGATTATGCTCCTACTACCGACGGTTTGTTAAGAACTTTGCTGACATTGCTCGACCTCTTCATAAGCTCACCGAAGACAGAGTACAGTTCTGTTGGAATGAGAGCTGTGACATTGCATTCCAGAAACTCAAGGAACATCTGTGCACTGCACCTATCCTAGGCTACCCTGACAATGAGCATGAATTCATAGTTGACACAGATGCCAGTAACACTGGAATTGGCGGCGTGCTGTCACAGAAGAAGGGTGATCAAGAAGTTGTTATAGCGTACTTCAGCAAGGCCTTATCCAAACCCGAAAGAAACTACTGCGTCACCAGCCGGGAACTCTTCGCTGTAGTAAAGACATTGCAGCATTTCAACAAATATTTGTTGGGGCGTAAATTCCACCTGCGAACCGACCATGCTGCGCTGAAATGGCTACTTCAATTTAAGGACCCAGAAGGACAAGTAGCCAGATGGATTGAACTACTGCAAGAGTTTGATTTTGTAATACAACATCGCAGCGGCAAGTCCCATGGTAATGCAGATGCCCTATCGCGTAGGCCGTGTCCCGACCAGTGCAAGCACTGTACCCGACAGGAAGCAAAGCAGGCATCATTAGTGAGGATGTTGAAGACAGATCTGAGCGACGAATTGAAAGAAGCTTTGCAGAGTGCTCAGCAAGACGACAAGGACATACAGCCGATTCTCGAATGGAAGAAATCAGACGCTCCTAGGCCCAAATGGAGTGATATCGCAGCAATGAGCCCTATCACCAAGAGTTATTGGGCACAGTGGGAAAGCTTGGTTGTCCAGGATGGAGTTCTGTGCCGCAAATGGGAAAACGCTCGCGGTAACCAGTGCCATTTACAAATGGTAGTGCCTAAAACTAAGGTGCCGGAAGTCTTGCAGCTCTATCACAATGGTGCTTCGTTAGGTCACATGGGAGTTAAGAAGACGCTCACTAAGATCCGAGAGCGGTTTTATTGGCTCCACTGTCGGGATGACGTCGAGGATTGGTGCCGCAAATGCACAAGTTGTGCGGCTGTGAAGGGGCCACACACTCGTAGCAGAGGTGCATTAAAGGTGTACAATGTAGGAGCTCCATGGGAGCGCATAGCATTGGATGTCGCTGGACCATTTCCTGAGAGCCAGGACGGCAACAAATACTTCTTGGTTGTGATGGATTACTTCACGAAGTGGCCTGAAGTGTTTGCAATTCCAAATCAAGAAGCTACCACAGTGGCCGATAAGCTGGTGCATGAAGTCTTTTGTCGGTTCGGGGTGCCCTTGGAAATCCACAGCGATCAAGGCCGGAACTTCGAATCTGAGGTGTTCAAGGAGACTTGTCGCGTAATGGGTGCACATAAAACCAGGACCACGGCTTATCATCCGCAATCAGATGGCATGGTTGAACGGTTTAACCAACCACTGGAAAGGTACCTGGCGAAGGTCGTGGAGAGCAAACAAAGAGATTGGGACAAGCACATCCAACCATTTCTCCTGTCATATCGCAGTGCGGTCCACGAAACTACAGGAGTAACACCAGCTTTTGCCAATTTCGGCAGAGAACTACGTTTACCAGCAGACTTAATCACCGGTATTCCGCCAGAATCTCCACGTAATATAACGGATTACGCGACCGAGCTACGCAACAAGATGAACGACGTGTACGAGCACATCAGGGAATCCGGACAACAGATGTCTGAGAAGATGAAGACTCGCTACGACCGGAAGGCAAACAACAAAGGCTTCGATGAGGGATCATTGGTGTGGCTTCATAACCCAGTACGAAGCAAAGGTAAATCGCCTAAGTTACAAGCCAGGTGGGACGGGCCATATTGCATAATTACCAGGATGAACGACGTCACCTATCGAATCCAGAAGGGGTCACGAGGTGCACCGAAGATAGTTCATGTGGACCGGTTGGCTCGTTACTATGGGTCCAACGATGTTCGAGACGAACACGTTTAAGAGGGGGGCAGTGTTACGCCATCTATCGGTGAATGGGTGTACTAGAAGAGATTGAATGTATCGGTGGGTTAAAAATAATTCAGCTACTCTGTACTAGATGGCGTTGGACTATGTCGACTGTTCCCGACTTACTAGAATGTTTCGTCTGTAGTGAGAATGTTCGGGAATATGCCAGAAGGATCTCGTTGCCTGTCCGGCCGGTATAAATACGCGGCGGGCGAGCGAGTTCACACAGTAACAATTGAATATCGAAGCGAAATACAAGAAGCGAAGGAAGTAATTCGGAAGTGTTCTAGTGGTGTGAATAGTGTGTTTTATTAGTGAAGTGGAAAAGTGTGAAATAAGTGTGTTTTTACTGGTTGTGTAAATAAGTGTGTGTAGTGTTTGTGTATAAATAAAGTTCAGTTTAAGTGGCATAGTGAGTTATAATTTATCGTCGAACCCCAGCTCGTAACACTATCTTAATATATAAAATCCTTGCGTTACTGACTGACTGACAGACACGCTACAGCCGAAACTGTTGGGCGCAGGAAGCTGAAATTTGGCATGTATGTTCCTTGGGGACCGTAGGGGTGCACTAAGAAGGGATTGCCCGAAATTCCCACGGGATCGGCCAAAACGGGTAAATTTAAAGAAATGCAGGCGTAGCTGCTGACATCCTCTAGTCATTTTAAAAATCCTTAATAGTGTTATAACCCTTTTGTAAAAGAAAGTTCCTAATGGTCCGTTTGTATTTGTGCATGGGTAAATTCATTATTGCAAGAGGCAATTTGTTGAAAAATCGTATACCAATCCCCGCAAATTAGTTCTGAACTTTATGTAGGCGGTAGTAAATTCTCACCAGTTTATGCTTATTCTTTATGTAGGTACATTAAGTTAGCATATGTATATTGCGATGGAACTGTCAATATATCTACTTCTTTAAATTTATCACGTAAAGAATCTCTATCTCTCTCTAATCTCTACAAAAATAGTCTGTATATCAGCAGCTGTACCCCATAACATTATACCGTAAGACATTACGCTGTTAAAATAACTAAAGTAAACTAGTCTAGCAGTATCTATATTTGTGAATTCCCTAACTTTTCTAAATGCAAACGCTGCTGAACTAAGTTTTACTGCGAGACAGAGACAGGATATTTACGTATAATTTAAAATAAACAGTTCGTCGTTGACACATATTTTATAGTTTGACCGCAACCGCTGTACCGCGTCTTAGGTATGTGCGGGGAGGTGGGGTATGGCCATGAAAGAACATGAACGCACATAAGATTCGTAGTATCAGACAGATCTTACGATATCGAAGCACAATTTTTTTAACTATATTTACGAGTATAATTATATTATTCAATCCCTGTTTTGTCCAATGTAGCGAAGTACAATAAAAGAACCAATATAAATAAAATTAATCTATAATCCTTGGAAATAACATTGTACAAAGAGGTTGGACGTTTTGACATTGTACATGAAAAAGAAAAAGTGACTGACAATTCAAATGAAAATTAAAACCTTTTTATTAGGTAAATAAATTACACTGACTATTCTGACATAGATTCTGTTTGAACTTCACATTCCATTTCGCTATCGGAGCTTGAATCAGAATCATCCTGCAGATTTATTATTATTGGCTCAATAATATCATAGAACCTTTTGTCGCGATCCCAGTAAATGTTTTAATTTTTTTTGGACATGGTCATCACATCTCTGCCATTTTTCTGCCGTGTACTCCGAAAACAGTAAATTCAGTGCGTTTATCTTTTTGTCTAGAGAATATTTAATATGGTTTTGCGCTATATTGTTTTTGACATCAGCCCACCAGACCAACTCGATGGGGTTCAGGTCTGGATGGTATGGCGATGGCGGTAAACGCAGTACTGTGTGTCCATGGGCTTTTAAGAGTTCATCAATTTTGTAAGCGGGCTCTTTGTGTGTTATTCATATGGGCTTTTTTCATAGTTTCGGAAAATTCAACGTTGTGGCGCCGCAACCAGTTCTGCAGTTCACTTTTGAGGCTTGTAATGGTCGGTTTCTTCTCAACTTGAACGCTGTGGCAAGATGCGTTGTCCATGACAACTACAGAGTTCGGTAGCAACTTAATTTTTAGCTTTTCATCCACTCACTTATAAAAAGTAGGCCCGTTCATGTCTCCTTGGTAGTCACCGGTCTTAGCGTCTGATTTAAATATAGTTAATGCACCTTGAACCAAGCCATTTCGACACCCAGCGTGACGAATTACACGTCGTCCTTTCCCGATGTCAGTGTGAATTCCAGGTTCTGACACTGATTGCCAACATTTGCTCACATTGTGACTGGCATTAATATATGTCTCATCTAGGAAATATAATTATATTGTGGTTTTCGCTTCTGTATTTCCTGATTTTCGTCAAGTATTTTCTCCGCCACTCTGTAATATTAGGTTGTTCTATGAGAAGATGTCTCTTCGATCTACAGTTTTTGAAACGGTAACCCATTGTGTGTAAAAGATTTCTCAGATATTCTCGTCCACAATTCAAAATGATTTTCGTCAAGTATTTGCTCCGCTACTCTGTAATATTAGGTTGTTCTATGAGAAGATGTCTCTTAGATCTACATTTTTTGAAACGGTAACCCATTGTGTGTAAAAGATTTCTCAGATATTCTCGTCCACAATTCAATATGCCTTCCTATTCCTATTGTGGCTATTCCTGTCTCGATCTTGACAGTAATTTACGAATACTTGGCACTCTTTTTTCGATCTCATAAAACTGATGAATTTTTCTTCTGATGACTCCCAAATCCAAATCGTCAATAACTTATTTTTTCTTTATAACTTGTTTTTTTGGTGAACTAAATTTCAGTCGGCCTAAATTAGTTGATGAATTTCCTGCAGTTACTACATTTCTTACAGTTTTTTTGCAGTATACCGTAGCCTCCGCAACAATTTTGGCGATATTTGCTTCACTTTTATATTCAAAACTTTCTTTGTCTGCTTTCCTTTTTTTTATATTCGGCCACTTTGAAAATGACAGTCTTGATATCTCGAGATATCGCACGACCCATCTTTAGATATTTTACCTCATGTGCGTCTGACACAGACAGTCCGCAACAAATAAGACTAGTTGCCGCCATGAGCGATGACGGCAGAATGACAAGGTGGAGCAACTGTTTCGCCCCCCTCCCCCCCGTCTCGCCGCTCGCATACCTAAGACGCGGTACAGCGGTTACGGTCAAACCAAGGAGCAAGTATACATGGAGTGATTGCTTTAAGCATAAACAAGAAACCTATCGTTATTTCTTTTTACTTGTATAAAATTTCATATGTGTAACCGAGATAGATGTATTGTATTTATTACCTCTTGAAATACTCATGTCGCAATTTTTTCAAAAGAAGAAATGACTGTCAATAGTGATGTACTCATGCATTAATCTTTTATTGGTATTGGTATATAATTCGGTATGTAGAGACAAGATAAGCATTTGATTAAGTAATATACCAGTAGTATATTATTTTACGAGCTTTTATTTAGAGTATAGTACTTAGGTGCCTACAAAGAAACAAATACTGTGAAAGAGAGGTAATAATAAGATATGATTGATCATATCTTATATTATTACCTCTCTTTTTACAGTATTTAGGAAAGTAATTGAAAAAAAGTCTAAATAGTCAAAATCGTTTATTAATACCACAAAGTAATGCACACGATAACTGCCCGGCAGGTCTGATACTATATGTATTACCAAAATGGGATGTACATGGGCGGAAACAGTTAACATTAACGAACAATATTTTCATCCTGAGTTCCAGAAGTGCAAGCCATGTTCACTCTTGAAGCTTTATTATCGCTTCTAAAAATAAGGTTTCGTTATTTCGGACATTTCTGAAAATTACAACACAAATCTGTTTATGATATACCTACATATATGTATATATGATTACTATAGCATATTTTAACAGTTGCAATGTTGGTATATAATCATTGATAAAAATATAAGTTAATAATAATAAAGTAGAAGTACAAACCTCAGTATTAGATATCTGGATAGTAAAAATAGTAGGCACAGCATAAGAATGAAAACTTTTCTTTGAAATCCTTCTTGATAACAAGCAGACACAAAATCAAGCGAACAAAATTTAGAAGAATTAGACTGTTGCCATTCTCCTCTTTCTCATATTTCGGACCCAATTTAGTTTCAAACCTTCATTCTTTGGAAATCTACAAAAAATCACAATTAAAAACCAATTATTCAAATTATAATCTTTCAAAAACTGGTTTTCTAACTGACAATTGTATTACAACACTATCCTCAAAATTTTTATCGAAATATTTCTATTATATTTATTTCATTGTGACTATTGGAATAAAAATATGTGTCAACGGTGGTCATTATCTTTATCTTTAAGTATAAGCTTTACAAATATCATTGTAGAATTATTACGGCAGATATCTACAATTTTACTTATTATGACTTACCGGTGGTAAGATATTTTTTGACCATTTTCGGTCAATAGTCCCATTTGGCTTTTACATCCGACGGCATTACAAACTATGGTCATTTTTTAATGTTTAGAAGTGGTCATATCTACGATTTTAATATTTTGTAGCAATTAAAATTGCAATTTATTTCGACACGGCTTTCACTCCAGCTGGACGAACATCGACATGACATAACATTTTTCTTAGCATATGTCATTCAAGGCTGTATAAAAGCTCTATGGCTATCATACTCGAACATATGCAGTTTTGTAATTAAAGAGAAAAGAGATGCATATACGTTTTCTACTCATTTTGAAATGCTCCCTCCATGTATACTTGCTCCTTGGGTCAAACTATAACACTTGTTTTAATTTACGATCTCGTTACGATTTCATTCAATTATAGAAGAATACGATTTTTGTGACGTTAGTATGACACTGACATTATATCGAAACTGTATTTATTTAGGAGAATTGGACCCCAGAGCAAGGCCGCGACGGTAGCAGTCGACAAGCAACCCAAAGTTTAGAGAAAACAGTAATGTCTTTGTAAACATTACTGTTTTCACTAAGCTTTGGGTGGTTGACTTGTGTCAATGGTGGCCCTGATCATCAGGAAGCTGCTGAATCATCTGCTGATGATTAAATATTTTACCGTTATTCGAATACGACCACAAAAAAAAAATACGACTATCAATGAAAAGCATAATAATATGCACAACTTTAATGTATGAAACAATATATAAAACATCAACATCATAACATAACAGTAAGACAATAATGCCCAGTAGTGTTAGTTGAGGCATGGGGATCGTTTTATGATTTGAATATCAATACTTCAATCTATTAATATCTCCAGAACTGAAATTCTCAAGTAAAATGCTTAGATGAGCTTTGCAGAACATTCACACTACATTTATCGCTTTCATGCTCAGTAGTTGATCGAAGTCAAAATATCGTTAGGTACTGATATAATATTTTGGCAGAACTTTATATTTTGAAACGATTAAGTGAAATACAATATGATTGCACATTATGCGAAACTAACGTCCTATCTCTTTCTACAAAACGAATCTAGCTTTAAATTACATTTTCGATTCTTGTTGCGAGTTGAAAAATAAAATGACTCTTTGAATAGTTAAAATGCCGTTGTTAGCCTATTAATTAATCTCTGATAAAAATATTCTCAAAATTTATAAATATTTAAAATAATTTAAACGCGATTATGAAATATTGGATCTTTATAAATATACGATGTACATGATGGGATTTCTGCGCTCAAAACGTATGTAGTGCGAAAAAATATATCGGGCATTATAAGCCTAAATTAAACATGATCTCTGTGTTACCTAGGTCGATTATTCTTTTTTCCAAATGCTTCGCCCTCTGCTAACGTAGTCATTAATTCCTTATCCTTGGTTTCAGGTAACATTAATGTTATAAATACAGCAATAGCTGGTATTGCCGCAAATACTAGGGGCGGTAAGAATTTTCTAATGTCACCCAAATCTATTACGAATGGCGCAACCATAGAACCAATTCTAGCTGACATCGATGAAAAGCCTATAGCACTGCTTCGGACGACCGTAGGAAATAATTCCGAAGTATAAAGATAAACAATTACAAATACAATGAATTCAGCGACGACGCCAATACATGCACAAGTGATAGCAGCTCCACCAGGAGGAGCTACTGCTAATACAACAAAACATACAGCACATATAATATGACACACTAACAGCATAGTCTTCCTTTTCATAGGTTTTATTATAAACATACATAAAAAACACCCCACAAGAGTAACGGCACCGCTAGCGGCAACATTGACAAAAATATCGCCAGTTAGATGGCTAATGTATTGCGCAACACCATAAAAACAATAACTACACGTTAACCAGTTATAAGCGATAGCCAAAGTACGTTTTCTTAAATTGGGCAGTCTGAATAAATCTGCGAGGGTCCCTTTCTTTTCGAGTTGTTTATCTAACGCAGCTGCGGTGGCTCTCACATCCGCTGCGATGCCGCCTGTTGGCAAACGGTTTCTGCAACAATCAACGATAGAGTATAATATTGTTCAGCATTTCGAAATATTATCATAAATATATGATGACCAAGGACTTACATAGTCGCCACACGCTCAAGGATTCTAATGGCTCTGTCAGTTTGTTTCGTTGCTATACACCATCTTGGAGTTTCAGGCAGGAAACAAAAGTAGCATAACAAAGGGAAATTTAGTATCGATACTACAAACTGATAATCACGAAAAGCTCGGAACTTGTACGCAATAGGTGCCATTAAAATATGACCTAAACAAAATGGCACCTGATATGCTGCCGAGATAAGCGGCCGATGTTCGAGGCCTATAAACTCCGAGAGATGCACAAAGCCGATAACCATAGTGCCTCCGACTGCCATACCATTAAGCAATCGAAAAAAGTTAAGTGCGCTGTACGATGGCATATATGATGCCAGTACGCCTGATACCATTGCCGCCACCGCTGCTCCTATAAAAGGTAGCCTGCGTCCATATCTAAAACAAAAGTTTGGATTAGATTTACATAACTAAGGTACATGCACTAAATAAGCTTACTTTAACATTATTATTACAAAGTACGCTATAACCAAATATGTCTTGGTCGGGTCTGAAGTTAGCCTTTGCAAATTGCCAAAAATTCGTCCATCAAGGGCCTCAGTACAACTATTTAGTAATCTGGGTCAGTATCATGTACTGAATCACTGGTATCGGTTTTCGGTACCTACTTACGGTTCGGTTTTCTTACCTTACACCCGGTATATATAATAAAATATAGACAAAATTTTGTGAGAATTATTTATTAATTCTCACAACATTTTTGATTTTTAGCATTGAGCAACGCTTATATATAAATTTGCCGAGTAGCCCGTAATCGACAATTAGCAGCAACATATTTGACAAGCATATTAGCAGCATCGACGACTGCATCTTCAAGTTCTGTGAGTTCACCTAGTCGTTTGGCTAACTGAGACATTTCAAACGAATGAGTTTTGAATTGATATTTAATTTCATCAATCAGCTTCTCAAATGCCTCTAGTACGTCATGCGGTATTTTATATTAAGGTCTACCTGCTGGATTTGTAGAATTTGAGAGATGTGGAGACAAGGGCAAGGGACCAACACAGCTGCTGGTAAAATGAGGTTTTGTTTTCAGGTAGAATTTGAGCATAGTTGCCGGTCCTCACATTTTACATACTCAACTACTTCCGAAGAAGCACGAAAGCAGTTGCATAAAGCGGATGCATAAAGTAAAAAAGAGATGTCCAAAGTACGTGTTTGACGCTGAATCAGTGGCGTAACTATAGGGTGGCAGGGCTGGCAAAATGCCACGGGCCCCCGACTCTAAAAGGGCCCCTAGCCCAAGAGGCCGCTAGCTCAGACACATTTTTAACATTGTACCTAAAAGTATTTTATTTTAAAATGATTTTTTTTAAGTTCTGCTTAAAATCCATTAAAGTGAGACAAATAAAAACCTTAATAGAATTTCAATTTAATCGTTAAGTTTTTTGGCGCCAAGTACTTTCTACTCCCTGATGTTACTCTGACACTTTCAACATGCAATTTAGCCTTTCGCGGCCACAGAGAAAATGCAGATAGCAGTGATCCAAGCTCCAAAGGAAGCTTTTTGAGTATGATTGAGTTGTTAGGAAAATACGACCCCCTAATAAAATACTTAAGTCCAAAAATAAGCAACGAACTAATTTCTGTCCTGGTTCTAAAAGTAGAAAATGTACTTATATATGAAATAAATTATATCGCCCCATTCTACTCTATCATATTCGATACAACTCAAGATATTTCAAAAATTTACTGAACTTTACTGTTATTGTATGGTCGAAAAAGATAGTAACGGGATCCCAAAGGCACTTGTCATCAAAGAGACATTTTAAG
The DNA here is from genome assembly GCA_944739405.2 of Euclidia mi. Lineage (NCBI taxonomy): Eukaryota > Metazoa > Arthropoda > Insecta > Lepidoptera > Erebidae > Euclidia > Euclidia mi. The sequence goes on along the minus strand of OX123194.2, from coordinate 32,368,784 downwards.
GATTTCATGAAGTTAAGGATCAAACTGCTTTAGTAATGTCCAAGCATTAAATCTGTTTGAAATAGAATTAGTTTTTATTATAAGTCAAATCGATTATATCGATTAAGTAACATTTTGTTTAGTCTATTGAAAATTTCTGACAATGGTCACACTGAACTGTCACTTCCGTCCTCCCACGTTGAAAAATTACCACGTTGTCGACTCGTACGTAAAATAATTGATCGCCTTTTGAAAAGCACATCCTTGTAGCTACGCGAATAGTTGTGAAATCTATTAAATTGCCGCTTTTTTGACTCCCGGCACGGTTTGTGACATATTGAACATTTGTGAAAAATCTTGTGAACTTGCATCGTGCATTGAAGACGCCGCGTTGGAGTCTGGTAAAGTAAAGATAATTCACTTGCTAATATTGGCCAATTTAGTCTCGTGTATGTCTAGCTTGCCTCCAGGACTCCACTCAAGAACATCACCAGGAGATATTTGGTAAGACATTAATATTAACATTACTTGTATTCGCTGTGCAACACAGTACAATTATGTCTGAGATTTGTTGTGGCTGACAAGGGCTGATGAATAGAGTCACGCTTCCACAAATCTGCTGCAATTAATCCCAGCTCCTTCTAGCCAAATTCTAGACATAATTTTTGATAGCAAGAGCGTGGTTAACTGCCTATATTGTAAATTTGTATCTTAGCCGTTGATTGTATCTGAACTCAGATTGGTATGAGCTTGTATCTTATCACCTTGTAGACAGTATTGTAGTGTTTGTCAGGTCAGTTATTGTCTAAAATACATAATATTTAATTGTATAAGTTGACCTAGATAATTTGAAACACATTGTCACATAACCTCAATCAGTAATTGTTGATTTGTATTGTTGAAAAATCTAACTTAAATTTGTTGTTGCATTAATAAGTCAGTTTGTTTGGATACATAACAGCTGTATGTATCAATAAATTTAGTAAATTTAGTTTATTGCATATATTCATAAACATAACAACCAACTTGACCTTGCCACTTGGGCGGGTCACATTAATAAACTTTGTTTTGTTATAATATAAAGATAATATTGTTAGGTAACACATATTCTGTGCTTACTTCCTATTGTATATCATAAATAACACAGTTAGCCTGTCTGTTGCAAATAATTAATTAATTAAGTTGAAGTTTCAACTTTATTAATTTGTTATAAGTTATAACTTTGATAACTTTTGTGTTTGTTTCAATGTACTGAAACCTTAAATTTTGTTGGGCAGTAAATACCTGTCACTTGCCTTCACTTGCAGTAAACAGGCTAATACTTTGTTGGTTTCAAAGAATTAAGAAAAATTAAGTTTTGATTGTTAATTTTATTTAGCGCTTGTCCGGGCTCTTTTGAATTTTGATTATGTCAGCTATCAAGGACTTGCGTGCGGCTGCTGGTGCTATTGCATCAGATTTGCGCTGGTTTGCCTCGGCCAATGCTTTAGTGAACCGGCCTGATCGCCAGCAGGCCTTACTTCAGAGGTACGAGCGGATTGACGATCGCCTGGCAAGTGTGGAACAGCAATTCCGCACTTTCAGCACTTGCTGTCTTGAAGTGTCAATCAATGATTTCACCGCTGACCAGCGAAATAAGGTCAGCGAAGACTATGCCCAGGTCTTAGACCTGTATGATGCTGTCTCCAATACTGCGAGACAACTAGTTGCCGATAGGGAAGGGCAACCCGGCCTGAAGCAGGAGCTTCCTAGGTCAGCACCGGGGCTGGTGAGTAGGCTCCCTACTTTGGACCTCCCCCATTTTGATGGCTGCCTAGGAAGCTACCTGGGCTTCGTTAATTTGTTCGACAGCCTAGTCCATGATAGGGCTGACCTTCGGCCGGCACAAAAGTTGGCCTATCTAATGTCGGTTCTGGATGGGGAGGCTAAGGGCCTCATCCAGCATCTGCCCGTGTCTGACGAGGCGTACCAGACGGCTCGGGACCTAATTACCCGTAGGTACCATAATAAGCGTGGCCTCGCCGACACGCACATTGAGCAGATTTTGGGTTTGCCGACGCTCACCCGGGTCTCTGGGTTGCGCACCCAACTTTTGAACCCGCTCTTGGTGGCCATCAACGCACTTAAGTGCCTTGACCTGCCCGTGGACCAATGGTCCTATCTATTGGTGCACATTGTGCTGAAGAAGCTGCCTGCCGACCTGAGGTCGCGTTTTGAACAGCGCTTTGGTGGGGATAGCGCGACCCATTTGCCCCCCTTTGCTGACCTGGAGAGGTTCCTGGAGGATGAGTGCCGGGTCTTGGACAACTCCGGTGGTGATACGCCGGCTAAGACGCAGCCGCCCAAGGTCAAGGAGCAGGCTCGCGGTCACACCCGAGCCAATGTTGACCGGCGCCCTCCTCGCTTTGCGGTCACGCAGAGCCCAGCGGAGTGCTCCTACTGCAAGGTCACGGGGCACAGAACGGCCAGTTGTAGGGCATTCTTGGACCTACATGTCGCCTCTCGTAGGCGCATCGCGAATGCCCGCCGCCTTTGCTTCTCTTGTTTGGGGTCCCACTACCAGCGAGACTGCCCAAACTCTCGCCCCTGTCCTCACTGTGGAGGACAGCATTTGGACATTCTCTGCATGAATGCCAGAGAGGTAGGCCGCTTGTCTTACCAGCCGACGCCGCGCACGGGCGGGTGTCTTGAAGGTGGCAGCCGAGGCTCACCGGCGCGTAGCCGAGAGTCGCCTCGCTCAATTGATCGCCACTCACCCCGCTTGGAGAACCGTAGCGTGCGCACGGCGGGTGCGTCATTATGATCCCCCACAGATGGCGCGCGGATCGAGTCATCGCGCTTTTGAGGATTCAAGCCGCACCCTCATTTTGACTTGCCAGGTCCTGGCCAACGGTCGCCGCCCAGGCAACAATAGGTCATTGACCCCTGCCCTATAACGCCAACCTCCCCCATTGAGACCGTTATCCTACCAACGGTTGCTGTTAGGGTCTGGGGACCCACGGGGACCTCTGTTGTTGTCCGTGCTATATTGGACACAGGTTCACAAGGTTGCATTGTTTCCACTTATTTGGTAGGGCAGGTTAAATTAAATATGGGCTCTTTTCCGAATTGTATACGGGGCATAGGCGACGTAGCCTCTAATGTTGAAGGGCAAGTTAAGGTTTTGTTTGGCCCTGTTGAATCTTCACACCCGAGGATTAAAACCTCGGCTATTGTGCTGAAGAATATTTTGGGTATGCACCCACAGAAACAGCTACCCGCTGCTGTGGTGAATTTGACATCGGGATTGGAACTGGCAGACCCCAAATTTGACACACCGGGACAAATCGACTTGTTGATTGGCTCTGATGTCCTCGGTGGAATTTTGATTGGTGGGAAAGGGGTCTTGGTGCCAAATGGTTTGACTGCCATCCCGACCATATTTGGACTTGCTTTGATGGGACCTGTACCTAGGGATCCCCCTCCACCCGAACTTGATAATTTGTTGGCTGTAGGCTCTGCTCTCTCTGATGCAGTTCAGAGGTTTTGGGAGGTAGAGGAGCCCCCTCAAGTTGCCCGTTTGAATCCAGAACATGAGGAGTGCGAGCTGTTCTTCCAGAACAACACTGGTCGACTCCGTTCTGGTCGGATTATTACGAGGCTACCCTTCCTGTCTGTTCGGCCTCCGCTTGGTGAGTCACGACCTTTAGCCGAGAAGAGATTGTTGGCTATGGAGCGTCGCATGGGTCGTGATCCGGAGCTCAGACAGAAGTATATTGAGTTCATGAGAGAATATGAACAATTGAGACACATGTCAGTGTCAAATTTGGATTGGCGTTCGGTGGAGCATTACTTTCTCCCGCATCATTATTGAAGCCATCGACTGGCAAGCTGCGCACAGTATTTGATGGTTCTGCGCAGACTTCATCAGGCGTATCCTTGAACCAGTGCTTGCATTCTGGTCCCAAGTTGGTCAAGGACCTTTGTGACGTCATCACCAGCTTCCGACGACATCAGGTTGTCTTTGTGGCCGACATAAAAATGATGTTCAGGCAGACTATTATCCACCCTGATGACCGTCGCTTCCAGCTGATCCTTTGGAGAGAGTCTCCTCGCGATTCCATGGTCGTCTACGAGCTCAATACTAATACGTACGGGTTAAGGTCAAGCCCCTACTTGGCAATACGTTCTCTTTGGGAGCTCGCAGACCGCGAAGGCCTACGTTTCCCAAGAGCCTCCGCCATCTTGAAGGACGATATTTACGTCGATGACATTTGCTCGGGCGCCTCCACAGCGGACGAGGCGATCCTCCTGCGGGACGAATTGATAGGTATTTTGGCCTCCGCTGGTTATGAGTTGCGCAAATGGATTTCCAACTCGCCAGCGCTTTTGGAAGGCTTGCCAGAGGATCATCAGCAAGATCCACATTTGTTTGAGATTGTTGACAACCCCGCCATGATGGCTGTTCTCGGCGTTCAGTACAGACCAGTCCAAGACATCTTTACATATAACGTAGACTTGAAATTGCCGTGTTCTTGGACTAAACGTCTCGTATTGTCTACTGTCGCCAGAACCTTTGATCCGAATGGTTGGATCTGTCCAATTATATTTTGGGCAAAATGCTTCTTGCAGAAGCTTTGGACAGCAGGATTGACCTGGGATGAACCTCTACACGGCACTCTTGTTGAGGAATGGACCTCCTTTGTATCCTCACTTCCTGCCGTCAACGAGATCTCCTTGCCTCGTCCCATCCTTCCTCCCGGGAAGTACAAGGCCACCCTTCACGGGTTTTGTGATGCCTCGGAACGTGGTCACGCGGCTGTGGTGTACTTGCGCACAGTCAGTGCCTCAGGTCAGGTGAGAGTTTCCCTGATCATGGCAAAGAGCAAGGTGGCACCCCTTCGGACATCTCTGACCATCCCAAAATTGGAGCTCTCGGGAGCAGCCCTACTTGTACGCTTATTGAACCACGTGTCTAGTACTTTGGGTAAAAGCATTTGTATTGATGGGACCTACGCCTGGACAGACAGCCAAATTGTTCTTTGTTGGTTGAAGGCTTCTGTCCACACCTTGGAGGTATTTGTCGCTAATCGCGTTTCCCAAATCCAGAAATCCGAAGTCAAACTTGTTTGGAGACACGTGCCAGGTGAGCTCAACCCCGCTGATTGTGCCTCACGCGGATGCTTGACGCCTAGTTTGATAGGTCATTCGCTGTGGTGGGGTCCGGAATGGTTGAGTCGACCAGAAATTGATTGGCCTCGAACGCCAGTTTTGAATACTTCTAATTTGCCGGGTCTACGAACACTCGCTCTTGAGAAGATGGAATGCGCCTTCGACCCCGATTTCTTGTTGAATCGCTACAGCTCCCTCGACAAGTTGTTAGGTGTCACTGCTTGGATAAAGCGTTTTGTTTTTAATTTTAGGCACCCACAACAGAAACGACTGACACCGTTTCTCTCACCACAGGAACGACAGGAGTCCCTCACCTTTTGGGTTCGTTCTGTGCAATTGGCGCATTTTGAAAGGGAGATTGCTATCCTCAAGTCGGGGAAATCGAAATTGTCGGGAGCTGTATCTAAATTGAACCCCTTTTTGGACGAAACGGGTCTCTTGCGCGTTGGAGGGCGTCTCAAGAACGCCAACCTCCCTTACGGGGCTCGTCACCCCCTTTTGTTACCTAAGGACGGTCATTTGGTACGCTTGTTGGTAACTGACCGTCACCTTAAAAATTCGCATGCTGGTTGTAATGCCTTGTTGGCCATTTTGCAACGCGAGTTTTGGATTTTGTCTGCCCGAAGAATTATTCGGAGTGTAGTCTTTCGCTGCATCCCTTGCTATAAGCTCAAGGCTTCTACCATGCAGCCCTTGATGGGGGACTTACCGGCAGATCGCGTAACTGAAAACAGGACGTTTGACGGTGTTGGCACGGACTTCGCTGGTCCTTTTTTGGTGAAAACGTCGACACTTCGAAACAGCAAGACTGTCAAGGCCTACTTGTGTGTTTTTGTTTGTCTTTCCACAAAGGCCGTACACTTAGAACTGGTCTCCTCGCTTACGACCGAGGCGTTTGTAGCCACATTTGACAGATTTGTATCCCGCAGAGGGCTGCCTTCCTTGATCCGTTCTGACTGCGGCACTAACTTCAAGGGCACTTATAATTATCTGAATGATGTTGTTAATTTTCTTGAAACCAACAAAGCTGATATAGGTGATAGGCTTGCCCGACGTGGGATAAATTGGTTGTTTTCCCCACCAAATTGTCCACACTGGGGTGGTATATTTGAGGCCGCCGTAAAATCGGCCAAAACACACTTGCGCAGGACAATCGGTGAATCTGTCCTTACATTTGAGGAACTCGCAACTGTGTTTTGTAAGATTGAGGCCGTTTTGAACTCTCGGCCATTGTGCCCGATCTCCTCAGATCCGAATGATTTGGAGGCCCTTACGCCGGGCCATTTTTTGATTGGTCGCCCACTTGTCGCCTTGCCTGAGTACCCCTATATTGATACGAGACCTGGTCGTCTCTCGCGTTTTGAATTGGTACGCCAGATTACTCAGAGCTTTTGGAAACGCTGGAATTTGGAATATTTGCACATACTCCAGCAACGCGTTAAGTGGACCGACAAGACCGATCCACCCAAGATTAGTGACCTCGTTTTGATCAAGGAGACTAACCTTCCGCCACTCAGATGGCGCAGGGGGCGCATCCTTCGTTTGGTAACTGGGGCTGATGGAGTTCCCCGATTTGCTGAGGTCTTAGTGGACGGTTCGATTCTGAGGAGAGCGGTTGCAACATTGTCACGTCTACCAACCGATTAGCGGACCGGTAGGCCGGTCCGGGGCGGGTGGATGTTTGAAATAGAATTAGTTTTTATTATAAGTCAAATCAATTATATCGATTAAGTAACATTTTGTTTAGTCTATTGAAAATTTCTGACAATGGTCACACTGAACTGTCACTTCCGTCCTCCCACGTTGAAAAATTACCACGTTGTCGACTCGTACGTAAAATAATTGATCGCCTTTTGAAAAGCACATCCTTGTAGCTACGCGAATAGTTGTGAAATCTATTAAATTGCCGCTTTTTTGACTCCCGGCACGGTTTGTGACATATTGAACATTTGTGAAAAATCTTGTGAACTTGCATCGTGCATTGAAGACGCCGCGTTGGAGTCTGGTAAAGTAAAGATAATTCACTTGCTAATATTGGCCAATTTAGTCTCGTGTATGTCTAGCTTGCCTCCAGGACTCCACTCAAGAACATCACCAGGAGATATTTGGTAAGACATTAATATTAACATTACTTGTATTCGCTGTGCAACACAGTACAATTATGTCTGAGATTTGTTGTGGCTGACAAGGGCTGATGAATAGAGTCACGCTTCCACAAATCTGCTGCAATTAATCCCAGCTCCTTCTAGCCAAATTCTAGACAAAATCCATAAATAACAAAAATATTCCTCTAAATAAATGTCGAGGAAAAGGATATGATAATGCTAGCACCACAGGCTGAAACGATGAAAGGAATTATGGTGGAGTTCAAAAACTCATTAAAAATGTCGAGCCAAATGTAGTGTATGTATGTTCACTGTGCTGCTCATGACCAAGGATCGAAATTAAGGGAGCTAATACTGTCAAAAGTATGGATATGCCTAATTTTTAAATGTGTTTCCGGAACTAGATGCCAGAAAATTTGGATTTTTAATTAAGGCTTTTTCAACAATTTAAAAGACCTTCATTAAAAATCCGAAATTTTCCAGAATCTTTAGCTCCCTGATTCCGATCTTTGCTCATAACTTAAATCTAGTACTCAATGATGCAGTGAGAGAGGTTATTGATATGCATACATTTTTTTATACAGTTCAACATATTCATATTTTTTGGGCATAGTATAAGATATGGAATATTTTATCAAGTTTTATATTGATCTAATAAAGATAGTGAGTCTTCAACTTCAATAACATTAAAAACATTAAACCCTTCAAGACGGGCAGGACGTTATGATGATGTTTTTGCTTTAAAAGTTCGGTTTGTTGAAGTCAAAAACGCTACCGAAAGCAATTCTGTTAAATGGTAAATCAGATGAAAGAAATGAAGCTGTTTCACTCAAGAGGAAGGTCGAAAAGTACAATTTTATTATGTTATTGGTTTTCCATTGCAAAATTCTACAAACTACCGATGCAGCCTCTAAAGTACTTTAGTCTAAAGACACCGATCTTTCAAAAGCCTTAACACGTTTGAAAATTTGACTAGAAGAATTGATTAAAAAGCTAGGGAATGTAAGATGAATGTGAAATCTCCAATCCGCATTAGGCTATAGCCCATTCCCTCTCGCTTATGAGAGGAGGCCTTATTGTTTCGATGTTAAATGCATTGACGCATACTCTTTGCAGTAGGGCGACAGAGGGTTATGTGAGACTCGCAAAAATATCGAACTGCTCACTAAAACCCACCGGGTCCCTCCTGGTCGCCTTGAGTGGGTTACGCTTGGGACTGATTTAAGATTCACCCAAGCACTGAGAGAGGAGGCCTATGCCCAGCAGTGGGAGTAGTACGTAGCTATATAGGCTGGTGAATGTGGAAGAATGTGAAGTGTGTACCAGTAAGTGTAGGTATACTTATGTGTATAAACCCATGCTCTTGAAAATAAAATAAGTTTTGGGTAACTACTTAAGTCATTTATTAAAATTAAACTAAGTACAACATGAATTTTTTTACTGATAGGGCCCCATCAGAATTTACCATGGGCTCCAATGGTGGTATAGTTACGCCACTGCGCTGAATTTAATAGATTTTTATTGATATCTCATGTGAATACATTTCGTAAAAAGATTTTAAAGTTCCAATTATTTTGACTTCAGTCATCGTTAATAGATAAATGATATAAGTAAATCTGGTCTTCAATTTGAGAAAATAAATTTTATTTGATTTGTTTCTTCTTTATTACATTGTCATCAACTCTTAGTGTTAGTAGACATTATTTTCGTTACGTAAGGAGACGTAACGTAATAAAAAGGATTAGTTTAAAGAGGGAAAAGATAGGGATTTATGGCAGAAGAGTGGCGCGGCCTTTGCCCTGCAGTAGGACGTCAGAGCATCTTAAAAGAAAAGGATATGTGTACAAATCTCTATTTATCATGTCATCGTCATCCTAGCGTTGTAGGTATCCGCTGCATCGAAGAGTTTCTCCTTGGAGCTGGGAGTCCGTTTACTAATCCAACCAGAATTTGACAACTTTTCTACTGAGCGACTGTCGCCTAACCATTCATAATATCTACTGTATTTTTTTTCAGTTGGTAGCTTCGCGCGTTTTCTCTCTATGTCTCTCGTTAATTATCAATTTAATAGTTATGCACATACACTTCGAAAAGTGGTTAAAAAAACATCCTGTATGCATAGCATAGAATAAGGACACTCTGGATAAAGTACCTACGACTGTAGGTATTTAATATTTTGTGATTTGTTTCAAACCTATTTATTGCAGTTCTCATATAATATAAGGGAGCTTGAATCCCCTAAAACAGCTACGTATATCTGTTTAAGGGGATTTATGGAAGCGAGTGCTGCGTACTTATACTACTTATAGATTATTTTATGTAGGTAATAGGCGGCAAACTGTCTAACGAGTCGCCTAAGCGATTATAGTCGCCCATGGACACAAGCAACACAAGAGGCATCACAAGTATGTTACCGTCCTTTAGGATGGGACAAAGAATTTGTGGAGGAGTGGCAAGAGGGAAGGAGAAGGGGATGGGGCCTCCAGCACTCTCACTCACTTAACGAAATGCAACAGTAGGTATAGATACTGTTACTTTACGTCGACATTCTGTAAGACGGTAGTACTTCCCAGGTCGAGACAGCCTATTCCTGCTGAAATTAGCATGGCTCTACCAGATCTCCTTCACTCGGCCGTACCTACACCGATAAGTGCCTACACTTTCGCGCGGCTTCCAAGCCGCGTCGTTAGTCGGTTGTCACCGCTCGCGCGCAGAGCTTGCTAATAACGTGAATTTTTATTAGCAAGATCTGGGCGTAAAGTATTGCTCATTTAGCGGATGTGTGTCGAAAGCAACTTGAAAATTTGATTTTATTTATTTTACGAGAGCAACTTGAAAATTTGATTTTTTGTTTGTCGAGATTTCCCAACGATTATGGTGACAAATTAAAAATCTAGTTCAAAAACCATTTTATCTGTTTGAATCATGTAAATCGGTCCATGCGTTTAAGAATTAACTAAGAATTAGTATAGTGAAAATGTAAACGACCAGAATTTTCGTGGTTTTTGTTCTACGAGCTCAAATAGTGGGATAGTAGGTACGTGGTCAAGTAGGTAGATAGACGATGAATAAATATTATAGGTAGTAGCAGCGGCAAGTCGACAACCCTAGCGCGACAGCTAGCGCGCCACCATAGTAAAAACAGAATAGTAAGCTAGCTAAGGCCGCTCGGCGAGTTAATTGCCTACTCTTGCGTTGACGCACGGGTTGTCACGTGTTTACACCGCGGAGCCGGCTTTGTCGGCGCGCGCGCTTTTTCGCCGTTTTTTTAAGTGATTGCGCTGAATACAACAGAATTTAAGCTTGCATATATTTTTTTTCAAATACCTACTGACTAGCTAAGCGTTATATAACTATCTAAATGCCCTTTATAGCGAGAAAAATGTCATCATCAGCCTTTAATAGTCCACTGCTGGACTAGGTCTCTCCTTTGAAAGGAGGAATTGGCCTACTATACCACGCTGGCCAAACGGGTTGGTATAGGGTTTGTATCAAGTTTTCCGTCTCTTAAAGTGCTGTTCTCTGCATAATATGCTCCCTCTGTCGGCTCTTACGACACCCATGGGATGATATGGGGTGGTGACATGCCGTATTCTTAATCCGTCACCACACGGACTCAGGAGAAAATGTAACAAGTTTAATTTACTGTCGTTTAACACATTGTATAATATTAATAACGTTTATTACAAAACTGAATGTACATAAACAATTCGAGCGGGCGTGCAGTGTAGTACCTACATGAATGCGCGCGATCAGACGCGCGGCGCATCCCTTCGCCGAGCTTGCCACGCTCGTGAGATTGTGTGCGTGAAAAGTGCGTGCGTACACGGCGCCCCGGCGACTCACGCACACATTCAAACCAGCGCGGCGGCGGCGGCCGATTTGTATGAAGCTATCCTACTATTCTGTTTTTACAATGGCGCCACTCCGCGACAGCCGAGCGTTGTGTTAGAAAAGAGCAGGAACGGTTAGGTGAATATCGCGTTAGGCACTGAGTGCTTATGCGAGCTGAATTGCACTTTGTTGCTTAGTAGCAAGAGTCGCAATTTCTATAAATTGGTTTGAGAAGTGATCCTTCTGTACGTTAGTACTACCTATCTATTCTGTGGCTTTACTACCTACATACCAATATACATATAGATTCTGTATACATTTAGTATACAACCTGTAACAAGTTTAAATGCACATCTTGAAAGTACTTTGTTCAGAATCGGCAACTGAATCCATTTCCGTCATTATTAATATTGTTTATTTTTAGTCTTAAAATAATTAAAATAACGTAAATTGTAGTCACTCATTTTTTTTAAATTGAGCTATTCGAAAATAAACCTTAAATCAAAGCAGAACGGCTTATTTTTAAATGCATTTCTTAAATGGTTCCACGTTGACTTACACAAACGCACATATTAATACAACACAATTTTTTTTTAAATTTAGCTATTCGAAAATAAACCTTAAATCAAAGCAGAACGGCTTATTTTTAAATGCATTTGTTAAATGGTTCCACGTTGACTTACACAAACGCACACATTAATACAACACAATAGACGGCAAATTACAATAGCACACAATTGACCACCAAAATGTCTATCATCTATCTTTCACTAACGTAGGTAATAAACAACGGGAAAGAGCGAGACGTAATGTCTCGCTCGCGCTGGCGCATGACAAGCGCAGCGGGCGATGCGCTTAGACATGTTATGACAAGTACAACCGGGAATATCTATCTGAATCTATCAGTGAGTGCTGTGAAAACCTTTTTAAAAGTTCACTTGTTTACAAAATGTGTAATGGTGTATAATTTAATAATTATCAACAAGCCGGTGCCGGTGTGGAATGTTCAACATCATCTTGATGTTGACTTGACACCCCTGGACTTTCTTATTGTGGAGAAACAGTTTATTGTGGCGAGAGAAAAAATGTGTAGTTAATTAATTAAGATACTAGCTGCTTTTGAAACAGTGAAAAGATGTGATTTGTGAGGAAATGTAGTGCTACGTGGACTACAGAAAAGTGATAAAACTGCCTGTAAGTTATTTTATTATTCTATTATTGTAAGTATTTAGATTCACAAGACAACTTTAAACACGCCGTTCTTGTTTATTTCTCTTATTGATATTCTTTTACTTTATCGATCAATAATGCTAACTAGGTATGATTAAGTTAAGATAGTCACATGATCACTTACGATGTTAAGAAACAACAGATTGTGCATATTAATAACAAACAATAAATGATTCGACTGTCCACTCCATAGCCTAAAAGTGTGATGGAAAGAAATACTCATAATATCTTTGGTAGGTAATATCAACAGTGGCCGACAAATTGTTCAAACATCATTTTTGTAAACTCCACTCTATCAGACTGTGGTTTACAGACTGAATTTCATACATTTTGTTATATCGTATCGTGTATCGTTCCTATCAGATCGCTGTTGTTTGTTTACCATAGCAACCGTTTCGTTTGTGTGCGTGCGCAGATTTAGAGTGACCACGATTTTCACTTTTAATTGAGTTAATACTTTCTTTAAAAAACATTATTTACGCAAATAAAAAAAAATTTCAATGCATGCATTATGATTGAAACAAGGTTTTCTAATTGGGGTGTCTGAGGATGTGCGTTATTTCCATTACACGTTGTATATTTATTATATCTCAAAGTTCTTGTGGACTTATAACTAACACATTTTCGTATATATTTTACGATATAACAGTTAGGATACAATGTTTATCTGTACGAACCTTTCTCATAGAGAAACAAGTAAACCTACTTAGGTTGTAGATTATGTATGCAATCTTAAAACTTTAACGGGTCGCCTTTGCTGAATATATTCGCATACAGTAATAATGACTCACATCAGTCGCGCAACGGAGGGAATTAGAAAGTACAACCGTTTATAAGACATGCACACGCTAGGAAAGCGCTCAGTCGTTGCCCATCGCTCCTGGGATGCCTCGTGCAGAGGCGAAACACGTGTCGAAGAATAGTCGGCGCATACAGCGGGATACTGCAAGTCAGGTATCTTCCTTAGGGAATGCAAATCTCGCGAGATTTGGGCTCAAGCAAGATCTCGCGAATTTATGAAGCCAATCTCGCGAGATCTCGCCAAATTCGATTTTGAGATCTCGCGAGATTGGCAGTTTTGTATGTTTTTTTTTTTGTAAAATAATCGCAATATTTGAATAAATAAGGACAAAAATAATAACCATTTTAAGTAGGTATTATAAGATAAGCATTATTTTTCACGAATTTTTCAATAGACTTTTATGCTTAAACATTGTTTGACGTACCTATCTGTCTATAATTTTTGGAAAAAATATAATAATTTGTAAAAAAATTTTAGACAGATAGTCTATAATTTTTTAATAAACTTTTATGAAGTAAACTTTTACGGACGGATCTGACAAATAAAAAATGAAAGAAAGAACCAGTCTTCGCTTCTAATATCAAACACAAACCTTTTAGTAATAAAACATATCTTTTTTAATAAACAAAACAACGAGAGGTCAATAAAAAATAAACTTGCTTATCATCTATGTTACTAAACTGAAGTATTATTATTAATAAGGTAAATAAAACTTACCCCCCCCCCCCCCGTGGGATCTCCACCTTGTCGTGGTGGGGGGCTCAGTCACCGTGGGTTTGATCCCGCTAGGATCCCGCTTAGCTTCACCGGGTTAGCCTACCCTCTGACACATGGGTACGTGAGGAGCACGGGTTGGTTTTTAGTCAGTAAGAGTCTGACAGTCCCGTTCGTCCTTCCCCCCAGGGCGGAGGGACTCCATGAGGATTTTCCAACCCAGCACCAAAAAAAAAGGTAAATAAAACTATATCTACTTAGTAGACCTTTTAGATATTATAGATTAAAGACGGACTATTAGAAATTACAGATCCTAATTAACAGAATATACCAATCAAAGGAAATATTGGTTCAGTTCAAATCAAAAGCCATTATTACGAATTATTTTCAAAGTAGCTCCTTCAGAAACACAAAATGTCCAATGAATTGTCTGCTAAACGGCTTCCTTTTCTGTTGGCCAGATAACCAGCCACTGAGAAGGCTCTTTCGGATTCAACGCTAATTGAAACGGCAGTTCTCAGGCAGACATCCACGAACTGCAAAAGTTTGCCTTTTGACCCATATTATATATATTCATTTCATTTTTTATTAAATGCCGATACCGACAGATTGCAACTCTGTCCGTGTCAGTTCGCGCTTCGAATAAGACGATTTTATGCTCGAGTGCAATCTCCTAAATCTCGCGAGATCTCGCCCATTTTTCGACCGAGATTAATCTCGCTAAAAAAGGCCGAGATCTCGAAGATTGCATTCCCTAATCTTCCTGGAACCCATACCATTCCTATATCCCTTATCCTTTTAGAGGAGTTCGGTATTGTCAACCTTTTTCTGTTGCAATAGTTGGGGTGGTCAATCCGAGGGTGCGTGGTGGGTTCCTCTTTCCTTCCATTAGGTTAAAAAGTTCACTGATAAAGTGATAACGATCATTTCTCTAATATACTATTTTGACGTTAAAGTCACCCCAAACAGCAACCGCTTTAGGTATAACAATTACTTAGTTAGTTATCCTCTATAATTACTAAAAAACTTTCAAATGTTGCCCACTAAGGTTTGTATTCATCATTAAAATAAATGTAGAGATTTCATGCGTTGTATATAAGCATACAACGTATGAAATCTCTACAACTCGTATTAGGTGCCTCATATTAACACAAAGTAGTAAGTAGTCTTTCACAAAATAGTAAAATAACAGTGTAAAATATTACTTTACCTGTCTGAAATCATTCCGAAAATTACGCTGCCCAATAGTGTACCAAATTGATAAATCATCTGCGCAAAACTCGCTAACCATTTGCGGTCGCAAATCAACTTGAATTCCATAACCATAGTATCAGGGAATATCGACTTATCAAACTCAGGATTATCACAAGGACATTTGTTTTCTTCTCCGTCGCATGTATATTTTGTTTTTGGAGCCAAAAATATGATGCCCATCTGATGCCATGCCATAGTAATTTTTGACATAAACACCAAGAAGCATAGCCAGAGATGATATCTTCCAAATGCACCGATTGATCTCTGGATGATATCACCTTCAGGACGTGGACGAGCTACGGAACAAAGAGAAGTTATTCATAAAAAGTAGTTATACGTACTTAAATTACACATAAACCAACCATATCAATCATGAGTGCCCGTCTCCACCAAAGAAACGTAGATCGCCAACCCTCGTTCAAACAAAGTTTTCCATAGGTATAACGCCAGCCCTACTACGAGTTTAATCAACTAATACATTTTTACCTATTAAATAAGTAAATATATAAGTCCGTGTGGTGACGGATTAAGAATACGGAATGTCACCACCCCATATCATCCCATGGGTGTCGTAAGAGCCGACAGAGGGACATCTTATGCAGAGAACAGCACTGCAAGAGAAGGAAAACTTGATACAAACCCTATACCAACCCGTTTGGCCAGCGTGGTATAGTAAGCCAATTCCTCCTTACAAAGGAGAGGCCTAGTCCAGCAGTGGACAGTTAAAGGCTGATGATGAAATAAGTAAATGCATTTACCTGTTTTAAAGTATTTAATGAGAAATATAATGTGTCATGGCATCGGGCTTATAATATTTTTTTTATACTTAAATTATATACAAAAGCATTACTACAAACGCTTACATATTATTACAATTTTGGTCCATTTTATTGTAACTTGGAATTTACGAATCTACTATTATTGAGCCAAAACTTGTCAACGTCAGAAACTTCATATTTTTTAAAAAATGCGTAGGTTAGGGCCTAGGACCAAGAATCAAGTTAGGGCTCTTTCAATTTAGACGTTTCGTGTCGGACGGCTGCCGCACGTTTACCATGCGTTTACCGTGCTGCTGGTTATAACCCGCTGCCGTGCCGCTGCAGTACAGTAGCCGTCCAGTATCCGACTGCCATGCGTTTGTATGCTAGTGATGTTTTAAATTTATTTAAGCCATGCAATAGACTCTGACGAAGAAACATTAATGTTAGTGCTCTAGTTGAAAAATATCAAACAGAAACAAAAACGACGCCCAAGTAAAAGAGCGTCACCAATGTTTTCATTAAGATGTAATTTTGGTGATTTCCATAACCTTTACCCTAGGATATAACAAGATCTAAGCATTTTTTTAAATGTTTCTACGAATACCTCAACCTAAATTAAACAAATTATACCATATTATAGCAGGACGTAATTCAATTTTATTTATAAATTCTTCCACGTTTATATCATCCATTTTAAGCAAATAATAAACATGAAAATTCGATGAAATTAGCTCTCACCAGTCACCGCACTATTCAACAGCGAAATAAACACGTGGAGCTTGCGACGTTGCTGTACTGTTGTCGTGCGTTCTCGGTACCGACACCGCACTGTTGCCGCACGGCGCTCTTTGTATGAAAACAAATGACCGTCCGTGCACCAGACAAACGCACCACTTCGGCACTGCAGCGATCCGACACGAAACGTCTAAATTGAAAGAGCCCTTATATCTTGAACCAAGCATGGAGATGAAAACATTATTTTGTAATAATATTTTATTATTGTAAATACAGGGTGTTGATATGCATTTGCAAAATATTTTAGTAATACACCATACACATTATTGCATTATAGTTATTCACCTAAAATTATTTCAAACAGTGTGCGATAATATGTATAAGACCCTATTTTCATAAAATTTTAGTTCGATAATAAATCAGAATAAACTGTTGAAAGCTGCAGAATAAGACTGCACAGTAGATACATGTGCTTGTGTGTGTTAGGTAACTGCAATGCGAGCTCGCAGCGATCAGCTGAGCGACGCCGGCGGTCAATACACTGAGAGCGGGTTCACATTAGGTCGGACCGATAGTTTTATCGGGCCGACGGACGTGTCGGATGCATATTGGCGCATGTATTTCAATAGCGCCGTTCACATTAGAGCGACCCGATAAAACTATCGGAGACGACAGTTTTACCGGACGTTCAGCCACGATTTCTGTCGGATCGGGAGTAATATTGGCGTACTAGCAAGTATAGCGCTGTGCACACTTGTCGTCGCGGAGCGGGAGAGCCACCCCGCCCGATCCCCTCCCACCCGCACGCTCCCCGCTCTCGGCACTCGCGCGCGCGTGGAGTAGTATACATTGTATAATCTATGCGTGTAGTTTCGTCGGCGTGTATGCAGGGAAGATACATACGTTTAAACATGGAGGGTGAAATTACTAATATAGAAGTTTTGATTTTTCTTCTGTTCTATTTAAATACCACATTATAATCAAAACGTCTTCGTCGTCCATCGTATACAAAAGCCAACTCGCAACTGCCGACCCGGGCAGTAGTGACGGCCAGCGACGGTAATGACACGGTAGTGTTCACATTAAGTCGGATCGGCAGCCTCTAGTGTGAACAGCAACACCCGACAGCCGGTCAACGGTAAAATCGTCGGTCCGACCTAATGTGAACCAGGCCTGAGTTGATTTTTGAAATGCATGATGAACATTTTTTTAATGTTTTTGTGACTTATTTTTTCATGTATTTGTATCCAGTTATAGATGTATATCCACCCCTGAAATATTTTGCAAATGCATATCAACAACCTGTATAAAAATAATATATCCAATGGGCCTTATCCGAAAACTTAGAGTCACTCGGCGGGCGATGGAGAGAGCTATGCTCGGCGTTGCTCTGCGAGATCGAATCAGAAATGAGGAGATCCGTAGGAGAACCAAAGTCACAGACATAAGAAAGAAAGAAAAACTATGTATTTGTCATAGACATAGAAAAAGTCTAACATATAAGAAAAATCGCAAGGCATAGCATTAGTCTGTGACAGATAGGTAGATACACACATGACGGTACACATAGCTTGCCGAATTGCCAGGCTGAAGTGGCAATGGGCAGGGTACGACGAACCGATGGTCGCTGGGCAGGAGGGTTCTTTTATTTTTTTTATAGTATTAGGCGACAAACGAGCAGACGGATCGCCTGATGGTAAGCAATTACCGCCGCCCATGGACACGAGCAACACCACAGGAGTCACAAGTGTGTTGCCGCCCCTTGGGGTTGGGAAAAGGGATTGGATGAGGAGTGGGATTAGGGAGAAGGTATAGGGGATAAGGCCTCCGGCACTCTCACTCACCGAACGAAACGCAACAGTTTAGGTACTGTTACTTTACGTCGATTTTCTGTGAGAGGGTAGTACTTCCCCGGTCGAGCCGGCCCATTCATGCTGAAATCAGCAAGGCTCTACTACCGTAAAAATGGATGCGGGTGGCTCAAGATCGGTCTGTGTGGCGAACCTTGAGGGAGGCCTATGACCAGCAGCGGACGTCCCTAGGCTGACATGATGATTTTGTTATTATCGATCACCATCAACAATTAAATTAAAAGAAAATAATAATCCTAATTTGATATTTGGGATTAAGAAATATTTTAATATTTTAGGCGTCATGAAAGTCCACCGCATCGGAGATAATTTGGAGCCAGAAGATGATGATGACGAATGTTGTAGCCTAGCTTTTGTACCCAGTTCATGGTAGCCTGTCCTTTGATGACGTGAGGTGTTGACCAGTCCGGTGTGAGACTTATAAAAAGGGATCTCGCACTTGTACTTATAACCCCAACGTTTCGACTCCAAACGGCTCAAAACAAAATTACTTGAATTGCGCCGTTTGAAGATCTCCGCTGAAGCAGCAGCAGCGCCCGAAAAGCGCTGTGCTGAGAGGATGAGATTGCGCAGGAGTATCGGGGCGACGTTACACACAAAAGGCCTACCCAGGTTCCATGATAGTCAAGACATACATGAGGTTCAACCGTTCAAATAAAGGGCTGGAACGCCAGCGGTGACAAGAGCACGACACAGTATGTTATTGAGGTAGGCGTGTCGTGAAATGCGACTCGCGCTTCTCTGCATGACATGTCATAAAGACCAAGAATGATCATCGATGTCACTGTGGGGAGACTGTCGACAAAAATGTGTAAAAATTACATGGCACAGAGCTTAAACAATTTTTTTATGTATTTTTTGTGTAGATTTGGTACGTCCTAGCAAATAAATGATGGCCTCGTTTCCAGCTTTTTTTGGTATCTTGAAGACCTGATAAGATTTTTGTAAGATGTTTCAATTTGACTTCTAAGCCCGTGCTATTTTCGGCACAGTTGCAAGCGACACTCCCAACATTTCTAAAAACGCCTCTAGAGTCTAGTGTAAAATACGTATACGGAAAAATGTTCCCGTCGATGAACGACTCGAATGTGAGCCATTGGGTTGAGCCCGACAATTATAATTAATTCATTTGAATCACGATGTATATATGTAGCTGCGTTCCGAACGGTCATTATGTCGTTTACGTATTTACACCGATATTTGTGTTGTGTATCCTCGATTCACGGTATCTTTGAAGTTACCCAACTCGCGGTGTAACTTCAAGTGTCGCGCGCTTCTGCCCGCAAAACCACATACCGTGGCGTAAGCGAGCTTTACGCTGCAACCAGCTAGGTTTTCTACAGAATATCGCTCTTTACGGTACCAAGTGGTACGGTACCAATATCAGAACAGGCAATGTCAGCCCTATGGTATATACCTACATAAGTAAAGGAATATTTACAATCACAACAGTTTATAGCAAATATTTTTCCTTTACAAGTTTCTAAAAAATAGAATGAAGGCTACTTACCCAACGATGAATTAGGATCTTCGGATAAAGACATGATTTCTTTATAATTTAATTGCTTACATTAAAAAGAACATGATTGATCAATTGTCATAATTTATTTCAGAGCCATTATATATTTCCGTTATTGTTATTTAAGTAAAATAATAATACGTAATCTTCGTAATGTAAAAACTGTTGCATTAGTTTCTTGATCGGTCACAAAGAGTTGGTAATTTAAAACAGTGTGGCTAAGTTAAACTGCAAATCCAACTAGTAGGCCATGATACAAGTGGTTATATAAAAAATTGCAATGTTTAGACATTGCTTGTTTTCTAATGTTATCAAGTAAACAGTCCTATCATTCGCCGTCCTATAAAATATGTTCCTACATAGGGATTTGCTTAATTATGGCGGTATTTATATTGTGCGCTGTTTATATTACAAATGTGAATCTATGCTTCAAAACAGATTGAACGAAATTGTATTTTTCAGCAGCTTATACATAAGTACATTATATTATTTCCATTATTAATACACATTCGATCATCTTTTAATATTATGACCTTTTTCTATTTTACCAAATTGTTCACCCTCTTCTATTGTTGTCGTAAGTTCACACCCTTTTGTTTCTGGCAATGCGAACGTCACAAAGCCAGCGATTAACGGCATTATAGCAAATACGATAGCCGGCATCCACAACGCTGCATCTCTTAACTCTATTACAAATGGAGCTATCATTGAACCGACTCTAGCAGACATAGAAGAAAAACCAATAGCTGCGTTTCGGACAACTGTTGGAAATAGTTCTATACAATACAAATATACAACTACAAAAACAATAAAACTAGCTACAACGCCGATGCTCGCACATACAACAGAGCCCACGCCCTCAGGTATTACCGCTAATATAACTAAACATATCGCACAAATGAAATGGAATATAATTATGATTAATTTTCTACCTAAGACTTTCATTAGAGGTATAGATACTAGAGTTCCAAGTAATGTTACACTGGCACAACAAGCTACATTTATAAAAGCATTTCCGCTCAGCTGACCAACGTATTGAGATACTCCATAAAAACAATAACTACACGTCAACCAGTTGAACGCCATTGCTAAAATATTCTTTCTTAGATTAGGTGTCCGAAATAAATCTAACAAATTTCCTTTCTTCAATGTATGTTTTTCTATAGCTGCTTGATAGGCCTCAACATCGGCCCGAATAGTTTCTGTAGGACGTTGGTTTCTGTAAAAATAGACGAATTACTTAGCTATGAGACAAAAAAGTAGGTTATTACGAGCTGTAATAGCATTAATTAGTTTTCAAAGTATACTTACACTTTAGCAACATGCTCTAACACAATAACAGCCTCGTCTGTTCGTTTCATTGCTATTAACCATCTTGGTGTCTCGGGTATCAAGAAAAAGTATGATATTAAAATTATAACTGGCGCTGATATTGAGAGTTGAAAGTCTGAATAATCTCTAAAGAAATAACTAAAAAGTGGCAACATCATATGACCTAAATTAAATGGCACTTGATATAAAGCTGAGATCACGTCTCGGTACTGCGAACCGACAAATTCCATAACGATCACAAATCCAGTGACCATTGTACCTCCAACGGATACGCCAATCAAGAATCTTAAAAACGTGAACGTCCAAAACTCGGGCACATAGGCAGCAGTCACTCCAGCCGTCACTTGTATAACGACTGCTAACAAAAGGGGATATTTCCGCCCGAACCTGAAATACAAATAATTATACGTTAAACAACCCATTGAAAAGAGGGCAATTGTAAACCTCATTATGGTCACTCAATAGAGATTACTGTGATCACACTACGTCACCTGTCGGATGCAATTCCGAATAAAACACTTCCTATTAGTGTACCCAACTGAAACAGCGTCTGTGTTAAACTTGTGAGCCACTTCCTCTCACATATCAAATCCCATTCCATTATTATTGTTCTCGAAAATATTGATGTATCATAAATGGGTTCTGAACATGGACAGGTACTGTTACCTGTGTCACCACAAGTAAAAGAAACTTTTGGAGCCAGAAATAATATGGCCATTTGATGAAACGCTACTGGAAACTTTGTTAGGAAAATTAATACGCTGAGCTGGAGATGATACTTTCCAAACGACCCAGTCACTTTTTGTATTAGATCTGTTTTTTCCTCCATGGCAGCAGGTTTGATATCTGAAAATACATAAACGCCACTTTATAAGCCATTCCCTGCGTAATCGTTAGAACGCAAGACTGATTGCAGTAATTTTATTAATATCCCTTTTATTTACCTAAGGATATTTGCTTAAGTTAAAACTTTTGATCAAGTTCTACTTTTTTGTGTCATGCTTCTTATTAGGTATATGTGTGAATTTCATAAAAGCGTCATAAACTAAAAGCTTAAAGGCTACCGATTTTCCATGACAACAGTAATATACCGTCAGAACTCTACCAGTCACATTTTCATCGCGTATAAAATTATGGTGTTAGATAATGACATTTAGAGCATCTCGAGAAATTGTACAGGCTCTTCTGTAACGCAATAGTGCCCATAGTGCTTAAGCAATATAATTAATAATTTTATAAGCCAGATGAATGTCTTTTATAAATCTGAAAATTCAAGTAATCTCTTCTTTATGAAAGAGTCAACGCTTAAGATTAAGACACAAGAAACAAAAAATGGAGAGTCTACGAGGAAAATAGTTTTGATAATCCCTTAAGTTTAGTTAATACAATTTAACTACTTTAACGCTTAGAACCATATTATGAAATTTTTGTAGAATTGTTTCTTTAGAATTTAAGCCATAAATTTATTTTTCGGAAAGCCAAGTCTTGTACTACTGTATTTTCATCGCCGTACTGGGCCGTCACGGCCTACAGCGGCGGGCGGCAGCGGCGTGCGTTTTCGATGTACATGGCGCGTTTACTGTGAAGAGGCGCGCGGCCGCCTCAGAGTAAACGCGCCATGTATATCGCACCTGCTGCGCCGCTCGCCGCTTAGACCGATCTCGTGACCAGGCCCTTATGGAGTCCTATCATATCTTCAAACGCCCGAAGAAACAACATAAATAGGAATATTTATTTTTCCTTATTTGGTGTTTGTCACGGATGTCTTATCACGTAGGTACTGACTACTGACAGTCGTATTTAGCTACTTTAAATCAATCGTATCAATCATTAGTGCCTAATTGCAGCTGCACAACAAGCTCTTTATCGCATTATGGCAGTAAAATTTATTTAACTATGTCTTATCTCACAACTAACATTCAAACTAATTCTTGCAACTGCATGCCTAATTACTAATAATAATCTTATCCCAGACTTAAATTTGTCGCAAACAGACGATGTTTTTATAACCTTTTGAATTATAGGTATCCAACACGTAAAGCTTTTTTAAATCTGACCCGTAGTTCCTGAGATAAACGCGTTCAACCAAACCAACTTTTCCACTTTATAAGTAAACATTGGATCGGCAACACGAATTTGGTGACATCATTATCAAGACTCGATGACCCGGATGTAGTAGCTAGAAAGTGTAGGGCGTCCGGAAGCTTTTATCGTGCACAGTATGACATACCGACATACTGACTCATAAAGTCTACTACATGTGCTGTTACAGATGAATTGTGGATTTTCAGAACTCCCTCGTAAACTATCAATTAACTGCCCTACACGTAGGGTATCTAAGTAATATAAACGAAATAGTATATTTTTATTTCTATAACGTTAGATAGGTCTTTCAGGACTTTTAAGTAGATATTAATTATTTCGTGTCTCCTGCGCTAGTTATTATAGATACCTACGGCGTTTTATAGCTTATAAATCGCATAAAAATAATAAATAGGTAATCATAGTAATTTATAACGTTCTAGAACAAATTATCAGAAGGTTTTAATTAACTAGCGATTGTTATCTCTAAATCTTTCTTTATCCGAGAGAACTTGCAAGTGATGTGCACATAACCTATTTTTTATAGCAATGCGGCAATGATCGTCATCATCATTATCCTAGCGCTGACCCGGTGTATTTCCTCAACTCATAGGGCCACTTAAGAATACCTTATTCACAAGATACAAGTCAGAGGCCTAGTTTCTCCACCTAGAGATAAGCCTATAGATTACAAGAAAGCATAAGCCTTATCTTCAAGTTAAATGCAAACTGAAATTTCTATGACTTATCTGACCAATTAATTAAACAGGATCTTACCCGACACCGGTGAAATTGACCAAGAGTGTAGGTACTAAATGTATACGTCTACTATAAAAATGTAGCCTTAATACTAATTACAGTGTTTTTGTATAAGTATTTTGAGTATTTTTAAAGGTGACGGAATAAGCTGAGAAAAGTCAACACCATGCGTCATCCCCGAGGCCTACTTCTTTATTTTTCAACTTATTTTTACTTGAAAATCTCAGTTAAACCGCCAGCAGATGATATGTTATATAATATTTTATTGCTTGATAAAATTATAAAGTCTTATTTGGTTTAATAAAATATCAAAAATAGATGTAGAGTGTCCTAGAGCAATCTCAGTTTTATTAATGTTATAATTATTATCACAATCGTTCCATTTTTTAACTGTTGACGTATGTATGACGCATGGCAAAAAAAGACATTGTCAGCCGCACTAGGTCTATAACTGTTTATAAACAACTTACTTTAGTCATGCGTACCTATTTCAAAAACATGCATCATGCACTTTCACGTCGACCGTAGAAGAAATCAATTAAGAATAAATTTTAATGTATTGGGGATCCTCCGGGGCAGGACCAGGAGCTCTGAAGTACTGTGGAAATAACCCATTAACCGATGAACAAAGGGTTAGTCTTAATTAAATTCTACTAATACCTACTAGGCTATTAAATACGTAGAACCAATTTTAGGCATTAGATGGTTATAAAATTCATTGTCGTTTCAAACAATAATAGCTCTACATTATCCTCATGTTAAAGGAATTTCCGATATGCGTGAACAAAATATGTATATTTTATGTTAGAAATAAAATACTAACGCCAGAAATGGAAATTAATATACAGGTCTTAAGTAGGTACATCATGGGAGAACAATCACCTTTCTGACAAAATAACCAAGTGCAAAACAGGCAATTTAAATGAAATTCATATACTTTTAAGCAAACATAAAGGTACCTACGAATCAGGCACAACACTTTCACACATAGGCACGCTATATTTCCTAACATAATGTGGCCTGAATAACATATCTCTTTTGCTCAGAGTAGGTTCCTATTTGATACATAAAAGGACTCTACTCTCTAGAATTTACCTACATAACTACAATTTAAATACTACTTGATACTTTAAAAACAAATAAAATAATAAATAAATACTTTTATTTGCAAAACAAAACGTTTCAATGTCAATGCTACCAAACAAAGGATAAGTTACTTGCAAACGGGGTCAACGCACTATGCAAAACCGGACAGCACTTCACTGACATAAAATATCACTTACCGTTTCGATTTTGCATCTCCATGATTATTGTTTGTTACACTAGTGTTGTTATTTGCAAATAATTGTCATCACAGATGGAGAATGGTTCGACGGGCCGCTGGAGCGTTTCGCGCGAGTTACGGTTGCTGAGTGCGTGCGCCGCAAAACATTGCATTGTTGGACACTGGTCACTGAATGATCCATATCGATCGTTGCGGCGCGCCCCCTTTTAAATGCTATCGTTGTTTACTTGAATGTGTGCTTTCTTTATATTACATCTCTATATTTATGAATGACTGTTACGTCATATAAGTAAGTGTGACTGTATCGTAATTTCTCTTTATGTAAATAGGACAAGTAGGTAAATATTTAGGTTTAGGACCTAAATATTATTATAATAATATTTATCAATTGATATAATTTATTAGTTATAATATAATATAATAATAATATTCTACCACATTCACACAACACCATCTAGTCCCAAACTAAGCAGAGCTTGTACTATGGATACTACTTAATGGATAAACATACATATTATATACTTTTTTTTGTAAATACATACATAATTATTATACATAGAAACACCCAGACCAAGACAAACATCCATGTTCATGCACACAAATGTTTGACTTGAGCGGGAGTCGAACCCGCGACCTTCGGCGTAGCAGTCTCTTACACTGCCGCTGCACCAACCGGTCGTCGAAGTTTAAGTTAGAAGTTGAATGCTTTTCACTGGCAGACTTATTAATTAAGCGAAATATGGGGTAATACTGACTTAATCTTATACCTATTCGTATATAGAGTCTATATCGTATAATATGTTACCTAAAGGTAAAATACCTCTTAATGGCTCCGACTTTTCGGCGTGCGTTACACCTAGTCGTGGTCACAGATTGACAGTCAACCCATTACCACGGCTGGTGTACTTTGTTCACCCGTGATTTGCAGTACAGGCAGGCAGACTTCTGCTGGGTCTGCTGGTTATAGTTATATAGCTATATAATAATACAGAAAAGGAATGATATAAGGAGAAACATAATATAAATTATATTAAGGATAAAACTAGAAATATTACGCATATCAAGAAATGTAAATATAACGCATAAGTATCAAGAAATATTACGGCCAATTTCTGCGTTGGTCACCGACACTGTTATCGCATATTGTTCATTGCTATTTCCAATGCAATTGATACTTACGTAGGAATATACCTACCTTTTACAAATGACGTATAATGTACATAAAGTTTATAAGTTATATTATTCATTATCTGTATATATAAAATCCTTGCGTTACTAACTGACTGACAGACAAGCTACAGCCTAAACTATTAGACACAGGAAGCTAAAATTTGGCATGTATGTTCCTTGGGGACTGTAGGTGTGCTGTAGGGTTGCACTAAGAAGGGATTTTCCGAAATTCCCACGGAATCGGGCAAATCGGGCAAAATGGGTAAATTTGCAGGCGTAGCTGCGGGCGTCCACTAGTTCATTCTAAATTTTATCGAATAAGTATACATATATTATATTTTAGGCAAGATTTACTTTGATATTTTTCAATTTCCCTCTCTCTCTCTCCATATTTTTGTAATCGGCATATTTCAGGAGTTCAGGATCCTAGCGCAGACTAATTATTTATGGTCAAAAGGTTTTATACGAAGTGATTTTAAAAAAGTATACTGACTTAAGCACATAAAATAATAGGTATTGATTGTATGTATTTTAAGGTGCTTGAAATAAGAAATCACAGCTGCTGCCTATGATTACGATAAGGCGGACAGGATGTTAGCGATGAGATGGGAGATAGGACCGCGTTCCACTAGTTTACTGTTAGCTGTCTACTTGGGATTGGACGAGAACCTACCTGCTGATATAAAGAGTTCTCGTTATGATTTTGTATAAGAATAGAGAGAGATATATGGATATATCCATCTTTTTCACCAAGGCGACAAAATACTTACTTAATATGAAAATGGGATTTAAAAAATGAAGTACTTACCGTATTAATGAAAGCATTGGCATAAGTAAAAGTAGCAGGGAATAAATGAGTTTTAAGCTCCGCATAAATTTAAACTACACTCGACATCGACTTTTTTTTTTGTTTTTTTTTTAGGGTTCCGTACCTCAAGGTAAAACAGGAAGCCTTATAAGATCACTTTCTTGTCCGTCTGTCTGTCCGTGTGTCACCATCGATTTTCTCAGGAACGGGTGGACCTAGCAAATTGAATTTATACCAGATACTGAGGTCTATGGTTGCTATTAGGTGTATGAAAATCAGGGTCCTGGGTCAACCCAATAAAAAGATATGGTCAAAATTAGATTTAATGCGAAAACTTGTAAGTACCAAAATTAACCTTAATTTTCAACATTTTTTAATTTTCGGAATTTTTCCATTACTTGTGCTTAAGACCTTGTTTTGACCAAAATTGACAATTCTAGGTCAACCGTAAGCACCTACCCTATAGGTTTTGGGTCGAAAACCTATATGGTAGCTCCCGTTGAACTAGAATCACGAAATTTGGCCAAAAGCAGGGTCTTACAGCACAAATAAAGGAAAAAATACAAAAAATATAAGCGTGTCCCCATACATACATAGTAGACTCCATTTAAGATAGTCCTCTAAGTTGTATGGGCGCTCATACAGATTTAGAGGACTAGCGTAATTCAACCTCAAATAAGTTAAAATGCGTACGGAACCCTCGGCAGGCCTCTGTCACTCGATGTACTTGCGCGCGCTAACTACCTACCGCTAGCCGGGCCGCCGGCGGCCCTTACCGCAGTGGGTTGTCGACCGTCTCTCGCGTCGTCGCGCGCGTACTTAGTAGGTACCTATTATTGACTTGGTCTCAGTTTAAAACAGAGATGAATTAACATGACGTCGTCTGGCAGTCTACCTGCTGTTAATGGATGCAGATCCAATAAAAGAAAAATAATCAAAATCTTTATATTTTCAATTTACCTAGCGATGATCCTTCGGCTGTGGCTTAAAAGGGCGAAACAGATTACCGATTTGACTTACCTACCTACTCAAAATGTCTTGGTATATATAGCGGGATATTTACTTAACAAATGCAACATAACATGCAACATTCCTGTCCAAAATTCGTTTCCGCAGTAAATAAGCCTGCTGGACTAGGCCTCTCCTTTGGAAGGAGGAACTGGCCTACGCTGGCCAAACGGGTTGGTATAGGGTTTGTATCAAGTTTTCCTTCTTTTACAGTGCTGTTTTCTGCATAATATGCTCCCTCTGTCGGCTCTTACGACACCCACGATGATATGGGGTGGTGACAATCCGTATACTTATTCCGTCAGCACACCACACGGACTTTATATAAATTATACTTACTATTAATCATTAAATAAAAATAAAACATATGTGAGTAGGTACATTTTATAGATTGTGTACAAAAACAATTAAAATTGTACATAATAAACCATTTCAAACTTAAAATAAGCGTAACTTTATTAACCTACTTAAATATTTACCTTACCTTTTGTAAGAAGCAACCCTACGCTCAGTAACGGTCGCGGTAGTGTGCGCTATCGCATTAGAAAAACAGTCGACCGTCCGAGCTCTTAAGGTTAATTTTCACACGCAGCTGTTACCTTCCAGAAACTGTAGGTCTTTAAAACAGTAGGTATGGACATTTTTGTAGGGAGTGATTTATCTGTTACGTAGTAACTATTTAGTAATCTGTGCCCTCGGTGCGCGAGTCAGACTCGCACTTGCCCGAATTTTTTTGTTTTACGAGGTGGGAAATCCCTTCGGATCTCCGACTCTTGGGGGAAATGAGAGCCGGAGTATGTGGTGTTTCCACTAAAAACCACCTCGACTTTCTCCATGTACCCGTGTGTCGGAGGGTAGGGCATCGCCGAAGCACTCGTCACCACCCTCCGACGGGTATTGGCCCCCCAGATGGTCAGGCGGACCCCGAACAAAACCCCCTTGGCGGCGAATTAAGGTGTTGGACGCCGCCGCCAAAACACCCAGCGGCCGCAGAGGATAGGGAGGACGGCAACGCAACACCGCATTCCTCTTCCTCAGCGGCGGTGGGGCCGCGGACGGCCGCGGCCGGGGACGCATCGAATGGTGCGCCCCCATTTGGTCGCGGGAGATAGGGCGCGCGGCAACGCAACACCGACACGCCTCTCCTCCCGCGACCGCGCCCGACTGCGAGGGACAGACAGAACCAGTGTTGCCAGAAGGTTACATTTCTTACATTTTTTCGTAACTTTTGCCCCCCTCGCCTAACATGTATATTATATTTTTATATTTTATGCAATTTTCTTCTACGAATATACGATGTCATATATGACATCGTAGATTCCTTTAAATATCGCCATTTTGCTGACATCCATTTTCCTTCGACCTCCGACCTCAAAAACACGAAAATTAAAAAAAAACTATAATGTAACTTTTGTAGCTAAAATGCACTTAAAATTTAACATTTCAGGAAACAAAATGTAACTTACGAC
This sequence comes from Euclidia mi, assembly GCA_944739405.2. Classification (NCBI taxonomy): domain Eukaryota; kingdom Metazoa; phylum Arthropoda; class Insecta; order Lepidoptera; family Erebidae; genus Euclidia; species Euclidia mi. The sequence goes on along the minus strand of OX123194.2, from coordinate 32,338,916 downwards.
TTAAGTCCCTGGCAACACTGGACAGAACTGTCCCTCGCACCCGCACCGTTGGACGCATCCTGCGCAGGCCTCTCCAAGCCCACGTGGAGAGTCCCCTCCTGGATCCCTCTTAGCTTCACCGCGTATGACCAATCCACGGTTACTGAGCCTCCCCAGCACGACAACGTGGAGATCCCACGGGGGGGACACTAGCATCGACTTGCAGCACCTACTATACCTAAACGAATTTGGGCGGTAACTAGAACACTGAAAAAGATGATTGATTGTTTAAAATAATATTATGGATCGAAATAATTATATTATTATTAGGGCTCCTAGTTTTTAGATCTAAGAGTTTATCAACTTTCACGAGCGGTACTTAAGCCTATCTTATCCTGTAACGCAATTCTGCCTAAGATAATAACTTAGGTTCATGGGAAATTACCCAGAGAGCACAATAATGAAATTATCAATTTCTATGTCACATTATCTTAATGTATTTGACCTCTTTTAGTCCATTGCATGTTACATTTGCGGTTGCATTTATCAGAGGAGGTAAGTTTATTTTTTATGTGTAAGGAGGGCAAGTGTAAAGCTTGAACCAAATTTGTGGGGTCTTACCTTTGATCCCTCGGCCACCATCTTGGAAAGAGTGCGGGTGCAGATGGTTTTTCTCGATTAACTGGTAAACAATTGGCCCCACAAAGAATATGTGAAAGAGTTTTTTGTTGCAAATTAAATTCTCGACAACTTTGGTCTTGAAACTTTTGTTGTTAAACCAACAATAAAAAGTTATATATTTACTATTGTTGTAATTTGGCAATTTATATGTTTTCCTTCTATAACTGTGTCCCCAGTCTTTGAGATGAGCCATGCAGGCTTTGCCACAGGGTCTCATTAAGTGCCAGTATAGAATTTTTTTTCATGAATAAATTTAGAAGAATGTCGCTTTTTGTCGATAATTCATAATTTTCATCTATAAATTTTGATATCTCTAACAATTTTCCTGCAGCAGTCCCCAGAACATTGAGGCATTGCAGAACACATTGCAGTGATTGCAGTATCCTCTGGCTGGGCAGACTATCAACTTCAGATGCCTAGAGATAGACTTGGTCTTAATTTTTCAACCTCAGTTTTAAGGGTCATTGTTATGAGTGATAATTAGACCTTATCATATTGCAGTCTGCAGAGTCTCAAGTTGGAAGACTGGGTCTTGTTTGGAAGAAGAAATGACAAATTAAATGTATTATTTATTGCTGACGACGAAAAAATATACCTAACACATTGAAAACAAAATTTATTGCAAATTTCATTAGTTTCTCGTTTGTAACTTTGTAATATTTCATTTTACGGCTAAATGGTACGGAACCAAAGTTGTAGCGAATTTAATTTGCAACAAAAAATATTTTGATTTTTATAGTTGATTGAATCAGGCGTTACTTGGCGGAACTCCATTGTAACCTAATGGAAGGAGAGAGAGGAACCCACCACGCACCCTCGGATTGACCACCCCAACTATTGCAATAGAAAAAGGTTGCCAATACCGAACTCCTCTAAAAGGATAAGGGAAATAGGAATGAAATGGGTTCCAGGAAGATACCTGACTTGCAGTATCCCGCTGTACGCGCCGACTATTCTTCGACACGTGTTTCGCCACTTTCGCCTCTGCACGAGGCATCCTCAGGAGCTATGGGCAACGACTGAGCCTCAGCAGTTAGGCTCAGTCGTTGCCAATCGCTCCTGAGGATGCCTCAATCTTTTTCTATTGCAATAGTTGAGATGGTCAATCCGAGGGTGCGTGGTGGGTCCTCTCTTTCCTTCCATTAAGTTATTTTGATTTTTTTCTGTACGACCAATAGTTTACCAGATAAAGGACCATGGGCGGAATCGTCCCCACCCACCAACAGAAATGGAATGTAGCTCAATCGACACATCTTGGCAAGATATTTTTTTACTATGCCGACGTTGCCCAAATGCATGGGGTTGTCATAGTAATCAACGTTTAAACAAAAATTTATTGAAAGATTTATTGTAAAATACCTACTCATTTATCTTTTATAGGAAGTTATGGTACATTCTACCACATTCGCACAACACCATCTAGTCCCAAACTAAGCAGAAGCTTATATGGGTACTAGATAATGGATATAAACATATATATATATACTTAATTTTTTTGTAAATACATACATATTATATATAGAAACACCCAGACCAAGACATACATCCATGTTCATGCACACAAATGTTTGACTTGAGCGGAAATCGAACCCGCGACCTTCGGCGTAGCAGTCGCTTACACTCCCGCGGCGCCAACCGGTCGTCAATATAGTATATAAAAATAGACCAGTAATATTAACACTCTATTACTATTGTTATTTTTCTTTAGTCTGTACTGTCCCACTACTGGTCAAAGGCATCCCCCAGATCTTTCCACGTTCTCTTGTCGCCTGCAATCTCAAGCCAACTCTTATGGTAGGCGCCTAGGTCATCTCGACACCGTTTTCAGGGCCAACCCCAGCGACGACGACCATTTTCTGGCACCCACAGTGTCCAGATGTTCGCCCAACGATCCTCATGTATACGGCTGACATGGCCCACCCAGTTCCATTTAAGGTTAGTAGCCTTTTTCCCACATCTTCAACTTTAGTTTTTTTTTTATTTTCGTATTATTCGTTCATAAAAATTTAAATGTAAGTATATGATTAATAATACATTATTTTTATTTTGTATCGTTACTAAATCATGTTTTGTACTGTAATATAATGTTAAAATAACTTGCAAGTGTAAAATGAAAATATAGGTTAATTGATAATAATCAATTGTTTTTTTATGGATATATCCCATGGATTTAAGTAAAAAGAAGGATTTTAATCAAATAGTGGATACATAAGGTACACATTGGCCTCAGTTCCATGTGTGTTGGTATATGGGGACGGAGCCCATACATTTTTGCCCATAGTCCTTTGAAAACCCATTTGTACCACTCTTTTCAAGATGGCGGCTACAGGACAAGGGCTGCGATCCTACAAACTTGGATTGTACTAACCCTCTCTAGACATCTATAGAATAAAATTGCGTCTTCTGACAAATGCACGCTAAGCCTATTTATATTACTATCAAAAGTATTTTATGACAGGGCGATAGACACTACTCATCTTAATATATGTATAAAATCCTTGCGTTACTGACTGACTGACAGACACGCTACAGCCGAAACTATTGGGCGCAGGAAGCTGAAATTTGGCATGTTAAAAAAAATGCAGGCGTAGCTGCTGGCGTCCTCTAGTATATAATAAAATAATGAGTAGACCAACAGGCCTAAAAGTCCTGTTGGTCTAGTTGTAAGATATATGAGTAAAAGCAACGGGTAGGGTAGTTGCGTAATATATCTTTAGATACCTATACCATAGGTGTCGTGTCACTAAAAAGGTTGAAAAACACTGGTCTAGTGCTTAGAGATCCTGACTGCTAATCCAATCCAAGGATCATGGATTCGATTCTCTCCAAAGACAAATATTTGTTTGATGAACATGATTATTTGTTGTCTGGGTGAAATCTGTTTTAAAATTCTTGCGTTACTGACTGACTAACAGACAAGGGACAGCCAAAACTAATGGCCGGAAGAAGCTGTTTAACATAATATATAGGTATGTTCCCCAGAGCCATAGAAGTGCGAAGGATTTCTCGAAGGGAATCAGGCAGGGGTTCAGGCAAAAACGGTTAAATATAATGTGCGGGCGTAGTTGCGTGCACCCTCTAGTTTACCTTTAAGTATTATAGGTAAACTAGAGGCTATAACTAGGTCCTATAATACGATTGTAGGTACCTATGTGTATAATAAATATGTAAGTATGTGTATTAGTTAACTGGTTACCTACCTTCCATTATAATGGATCTGTAATTTAAAATCAGTTAATCGTGTATGAGTTATTCTATTTTGTAGGTATTGGAGCATTGCTGAATTTTAGCCTGAATAGGCCGGTTTGGTGCATAGAGTTCCCACCAAGAACTTAGGGTCCCAAGCCAACCTCACCTGCAAGTGGTGCACCTGCCGATCAAAGGACGAGGCTCTGACAAACAAAATATCCCGATAAGCGGCAATAGGCTCGCCACCTATTACGTGGGATCAAAACACTGGCGAAAAGTAGGCGTTTAATATGCCTCTGCCTACCCCTTCGGGGAAACAGGCGTGGGTCTATGTATGTATGTAGGCCGGTTTGACCGGGTAAGTAGTTACTACCCTCTCATCGAATATCGACGTATTTCAACTGTTGCATTTACTTCGGTGGCTGAGAGTCTCGGAGGCCCCATTCCCTTTTCCTTCTGCCTCTTACCGCTTGCCCTCTTAATCCTTTCCTTATCAGGGTTGGTCATCATCATCATTTTAGCGTTATGCCAGCCCCTTAAGACTTTTGGCCTTGGAATATTTGCTTTTTACAGTTCACCGCATCCCATTAGCGATATTCCATAGTTCATACCAGTGTCAGTTTATACGGGGGTTTATACCTACTGGCACAGATAATAGTTATAATACTATACTAGGTAGTACTACTGGGTACTAGCTAAACATACTGACTTTAACGGATCTTTATGACAGCCAATACCGACGGGGCGAGCGATAAATAATCAACTGTACGCACACAGCTGCGAGAAAAGTCAGTGAGATGCACAGCGGATTCGAATCCGACGCCCTCTGCATAGCAGTCTGTTGGTCTCCACAGGTTGTCAACAGGCGCGGTCCGAAGGGGGGGGGGGGTTACAGGGGACATGACCCCCCCCAAAATCTAAGGTCAAATTGAAAAATCTCAAAAACACAGCTTCCTGCTGCCACTGTCGTTATAGAGTATTTGTCGCCACTGTCGTTGTAGAGCTGAGTGCAAAGTGGAAACGGGAGGTCACAGAAAATGCTGATACGAAACTTCCTAAGTGTATAGTTTCTACCATCGAAGTTTGTGATGATGATTTATACCTCTTCCCATAAGTGGTGCGACAGCAGAGCGATCCTTTTCTACGCTTAGGCGTGTAAAAACGTGGTTGAGAGCTAACATGTTAGAAGAGCGATTAACATGTTTAGCTCTTCTAAACATTCACCCGGAAATATTACCAGACGTCTCAAATATTATCACCCGATCTGCAAATACAAAAAGACGACTTCCATTTGTTTTATAGGTAAATTATAAAATAAAATCGTTTCTTGTGCAATAATAAAACGGAAATTACCAACTACCGCCCTATAGGTATCTAAATAAACTTTGTTTATTTGCTAAGATATTTGAAAAAAATATCTATGACCAGGTTTATTTCGCTCTTAGTAAATCATTCAGCCCCTTTCAACATGGTTTTTTGAGAGGCCGATCCACTGTCTCGAACCTGATCCTACTTAATGATTATATTACAGATGCGATAGACAAAGGTAGTCAAGTTGATGTGTAGTTGGTGTACCCCAAGGCTCGCTGCTTGGTCTGCTTCTGTTTGTAGTGTATGTGAACGACATAGATTCATGCTTTAAATCATCTCAGTTGTTGTGTTTTGCAGATGATATGAAAATTTATTCCACTGTATCTTCATATGCAGATATGTTAGCCCTCCAGACTGATTCAGATTATCTACAAACATACTGCAAATATACCAAACTAGATCTTAATCCAAATAAATGTTCAGTCGTAACATACACTCGTAAACGACTAGCATTGGTTAGGGGACCAAATTTTACCTCGATGTATCTCTGTGCGAGATCTGCGTGTGTACCATGACTCCAAACTGTTGTTTGATGATCATATTGCGTCAATAATCAAAAAAGCCTCGAAAGCCTTAGGTTTTGTGATAAGGATGTAAAAATGTTTCACTGAAGCGAAAACCTTAAAAATATTGTACTGCAGCTTTGTCCGTAGTAATCTTGAGTATGGGTCACAGGTTTGGAACCCTTGTTACTTTAAATACATCGATCGTATTGAAATGGTTCAGAAACTGTTTATTAAATATGTTATCACCAAAAGATACCCTATCATTCAAACAATTATCTGGGTCTATGTAGAAAATTTCATATTCTTCCCTTGGAAAAACGTCGCGAGATTGCAGACTGTCTGTTACTCCTAAAAAATATTCATAGCGAAATTGACCTCTCCTCGGCAAGTTTGCTTTCAATGTACCACCTAAGTCGACACGGTTTAATCCACCATTGAATGTACCATCCGCCTTTATTACTTACCGGCAGAATAGGTACTTAAGCGATGGGCGATGTCGAGATGTTTGTCCAGTCGAAACAATCGCAGTCGTTAAAATTTTCATCGAGTCTCCGATTGTCTCGGTCTGTCATCAAATAATCGAGATGTTTTTCGATTGTTCCGAGTCAACATTATCTATGCCGGTGGCGATGATCCTAGCGTCTTTCATTGATTGATTGAATCAGTACTAACTACTACGGAAAAAAAAGTCCATCAAAATAAAGAGAACTTTACATACCTATACTTCACAATATATTGTACCAAGTACAATATAATGTGAATAATTAAGAGAAATTTAATAAATACTTAAAAGACTGATTGACATCGATATTCTCCCACCAACCAACACCATATTAATATCACATTAAAACTATATAACTCCATAGATATTTACGAGTCAGAGTCGAAAGTCAGCGAGTCAAACGACTTGTGACGATTCCAGTCGATGTGATTGCTGTTTACGATTGTGGCCGAGTTGATCCTTTCAAACATCGCATCATTCGCATCGGTAACCTAGCGACTACGCGACGCCGCGAGTTGACTCGAAACCATCGACTGGGCGAGAGAAAACAATCGCGAGTCATCGAGATGTTTGAACAATCGAAACAATCGACTTGAACATCTCGTCATCGCCCATCGCTAACTTACATTATTAGAGCGAGTCGTAACTTTAATACAATAAGTAAAAATTTAATTTAGATTTATTCCGTACTAGCGTTGCATTGGCAAAAAGATGCTTAAGCCTTGAATTCTTTCAAACCAAGTAAATAGTTATTTTTATGTTATCTTTAAGTATAGTTCGTTTAGGCTCTTATTGTTTGCCGTTTATAAGAAAACCAATAACATTATCATGATGCCTGTATGTAATAGGTATGTAAACAAAAATGACAATAATATTTTAAGTAGGTAGCACTTTTGTTCACACATTGGTTTTTATTACGTTTTTAGATGTGAGGACTTCTTATTGGCTATCAAGCTACTATATTACTTTGTATACTGTTACATTAGCTGAAAGTCTTCCATGTTTCAAAAGAAATGTTTATTTTATTTTAGATAAGTACTTATTTTTTATTAGTGTAGTGAGTGACCCCCTCCAAAATTTCAGGCTGCGACCGCGCCTGGTTTTCAATTCCTTATGCTTTTGCCCTCAGGATTGGTAGGTAGGTATTTATTTATTTATATTAAGCACATCAGCAGCATAATTACATGATTTCTTAGGATGAATAACATTTTCAGTATTCTATATTTATGTAACTACACAAATAACAGATATGCATGACATTTAATACTGGTAGCGCCATCTATCTTTTCCATTGCTAGGTAATTATGTCAACACCTAGCTAATAAATTCCTTTGCATACCGCAGTGTCAAAACGAGCGATCTTTTATCCTTTTCTTTCCCAAAGGCCTTCCCAAAGGCACACCTCGCTCTAATTGGTTGCGGAATTGAATGACGCTGCGAGGGAGTCGAAGATCAATCGTCACGCTGATCGGTTGTGCTTACGCAGCCCCGCGCCGCGCCGAACACGTGCAATACAGCAATATTTACCGCCTTTATACTATAAACGAGAACTAAACCGCCCGCGGGTGTAGTGGAATGATCTGTGCAGCTTCGGATTGGATCCAGGTGGAGTGATCGGATTTGTAGCCCGACTCTCGAAGACGCCGGTGGCCGCCATTTTGTCAAGGTAAGGCGTGCCTCCTTATAAATTCCAATAGCCATAAGATCGCCAGTTCACCCATCTTCTAGGCGATTTACCAACCATCCTTTATACAGTCCACAATTAAAAATATTTTTACGTATCACGAAGTCGCCTAGTACATACTTTCGGTGCAACGCCGAACCATTTTTTGGTCCTTCGAGCCGGATTTGCAGGTGTCACACCCAGTGCTGAGAACTATCAGGTCATATTCCAGTCACTACTTGATAGGTATCAAGATACTCGTGTTCTAGCGTCTACTTACTTTGATCAAGCTTTAAATCTTAAATTGTCCGGTGCCGCGTCTGTTTTTAATTTCCAGCTGTTTATAGACAACTTTGTTACCGCAGTTAGTTCCCGTAAAAACTTAAAATTAAAACATCTTTCCGACTTTATGTTCAACTCGCTTTAAAAAAGTTTGACACTGAAACAATTCGTGCTTTCGAGATGACGGAACGTAATCATAAAATACCTACACTAGATAGTTTTATTTCTTTCATCAAAGATCATTGTCGAATATTTCATAATACGCAGTCTAGTTCATCTAGCTCGTCTAATAATAATAATAGCAAACAAAAGTCGAATAAATCGCGAAATAGCAATAATAACTCGGTCCCTATTCCGCAATCTTACGTAGCATGCTCGGAATCTAATAATAATAATTCACAGAAGTGTCTGTGCAGTAATATAGTACACGACCATTTCTATAAATGTCCCGCTTTTAATAATTTAAATCCGACTGCTCGTTTCAAATGTGTAAAAGAAAACAAAGCTTGCGTTAATTGTTTAAGTATAAAACATAAAACGAGTGATTGTTCTAGTAAGACTAAGTGTCGTTCATGTAATCAACGACATCACTCATTATTACACTTTGATAAAAGTTATCCGTTTTCGGGCCAATCCGGTAACCTTGACCCAATTTCCAGCCAACTAACGTCGCAGGTGCAGGCCGCCACGGTGGCTTCCCCCTCCGCGTCTCAGTGCGGAGTATCGTTGTGTACGGCGTCCATTGCGCTGGCGGCGCACACACGCGGACAACCCTCGCGCGCTTGTCATGCTCAGCGCGATGCTAAACCGCAGTGTACAGCGTCCAAAACGGTTCTATTAGCAACAGCGCAAGTTATCGTTTATGATATTAATAAAGCACCGCACATAGTTCGTTGTTTACTCGATAGCGCATCACAGAGTAACTTTATTACTTCTTATTGTTTCAAACGCCTCGGACTGTGGGATAACTTTAAAAATACTAACTTAGTAGTCAAGGGGATCGGGGGGTCAGAAAAACATTGCAAGGGTTCCGTAGATATTAAAATACATTCGCGTTTTGATAGGGATATTAATTTTAACATTTCTTCGCTTATCGTGGAGCGTATTCTGCCGTCATAAAAAGAAAAGACGCATCTAACATTTTTGTCGAAACTGAGTTAATTGCATATTCGGAATCAGAAGAAAAAGACGCATCTACAAGTATTTTTAAATTTTGCCTAAACCAATTGTACCCCTGTTAACCTCACTATCAAAAAATACACTTCTGCTTAATTCTGTACCATTTACTAAATAGGAAAAACATTTCTCGCGCGCAGTTAATTGAAAAGACGCATTTAAGTAGAAGCGCCTTATTACTAAATTTAATAACTATTAGATCATAGAATGAAAAAACGGCTTACTTTGGTCATAAGAAAAAAAGACACATCTGCGTAGATGTGTCTTTTCTTTTTAGTATTATGAAAATTAACCGAGCGCAAGTGGCAGTAGCGTCTTTTCTACCAAGCATTTGTAGTTTTGTGGAGTGAAGTGGGGTCGCGGTTGCAATACTATACGATCAGTTGCGCCCAGTTTGTGGCGGGCAAGACACGTGTGCACGCGCATTTCTATAGGTTATAACTGCGGCAAAATCATAAGGTAAGTTGTGTTTATTTTATTGTTAAAATATGTATTATTGTTTACATACGAAGATCGTAAAAGTTTCGTGACTAGTACCCTGTGAAAATGTTTTATAACGGGTCAACGTCGCGTATTATATTTAAAGGATAATAAATACCTATTTTACTGTCGCTTATTTATTCAAAGTAATTAATAAGGTATTTATAATCCTTAAATATAACACGTGACATAGACCCGTTATAAAGTAATGAAATTAGATATATGAAGTATAAATACTTGCAGTTAATTTACTTACACGTTCTTCGTAATGTTCCTACCTATCACGTGAGATTAACAGACTATTGAACTGAGTGTTGTGCCTTGTAAGCAACGGTGATTCTTTTGAGTACAACATTTATTTACCTAATAATTTACAAAGTATTAAATAATAAAAAAGTATACATTTTGGGTCAGATAAATTTGTTTATCTATTTATGTTAGCCATAACTTTTTTTTAACAAAAGTCTTCTTTTTGTTGTAAATATTTCATTTAGTTCACACCTGAAGTTGACAATTTGTTTTAGATGTCTCACTATTGCAATGATTTTATACCAGGTTTTCTGACGTAACGTATCCTATCATTGTTTTTTTTTTCAGTGCAAGAATGAAACGCAATCGTTGCTCAAAAATAATTTCTTTGGTGCCATCAACCAGTTCTTCACAAGATTTACAGCAGGAGCATATAGCTTCTTCCTCCCTGTCTCAGACGAATATGAAGTACGTTGAGCCTTTGCCTACAACGGACGAAGGTAACACTTTGAATATAAAGGATCTTCAAAACATGTCTCTTAGCGATCTAGATTTTGATTCTGACGATTCCATCTTTGATAAGGATTATGTACCCACAAGTATAGACATGAATACAATAAACCAAGATTCAGACTCATCTACAAATACCATCCCCAATTCACAATCAGTTATGGTTACGATATCTGAATCACCTGAAATTTCAAGTGACGAAGTAACGCCGCAAAATCTTACAAAAAAGGAACAATCAGAAAACGTAAAAAGTGTGATCGATCACTAGCACAAAGAAAAGAAATGAAAAAACTGAAATACATAGTATCTAAATACAAACTAAAGCCAGGTTGTAATACTGATGTATGTAAAAAAAAATTCCATTCTCAATTTATGGAAGAAACACGGCAACAAATAAATCATTACTACAGAAATTCGTCTGGGAAAGAACAACAATATTTTATAATACATAACACGTCTAAAGAAAACCCTAAGAGAAAAACTGTAACAGATAACCGAAAATTGCCGAGAAACGTAAGCATATCGTATTTTCTATTAAATGAAACAGGAACTAAAGTCAATGTCTGCAAAGTATTCTTTCTAGAAACATTAGGATACAATAGAAAAAATGATAAGTCAGTACGCAACGCCTTAAACACCCCGATACGCGATACACCACTAGATAAACGAGGAACCAATCCTAATCCGAAAAAAATTGATGACACCAAAGTTATAGAACATATAAACTCATTTAATCCTTCCATATCACACTACCGCCGCGAGCACGCTCCAAATAGAAAATATCTTCCATCTGACCTAACAGTGACCAGCATGTACTAAGACTTTTGCAAGCAGCATCCGTCTAATGATGAACATGTATCCTATGACTATTACAGGAAAATTTTGAAAAAGTTTAATATTAGCTTTTCAAAACTGGACCATGAAGAGCGTGAGGTATGTGAAAAGCATTTTATTCACAACCCAGAATACAAACAATTAAGACACAGAAATTGTCAAGAGTGTCGAAGCTATGAAAGACACCGGGAAAAATATATAACCGCCAGGCAGGCATATAAACATGATGTAGAAAAGCAAAATCAGACTGATATCAATTCAGACATTGCGTATTTTACTGCTGATTTGGAGAAAGTAATTATGCTTCCACGGCTTGACGAATTTAAAATTGTTATGTTTTGCCCCCGGCTAATAGTGTTCAATGAAAGTTTCGTTCCATTAGGTGACAAATAAAAAACACAATTTTTCAAACATTTGCTGCAATATGGCATGAAGCAACTTACGGTCGCAAAATGAGTGATATAGCCAGCTGTTTCAGAGCTTTTCTGCACGCCAATCGAGACTTAAAAAACATTGTTATTTGGTTGGATAACTGTGAAGCCCAAAATAAAAACTGGTCTTTATATTCATACTTAGTTTATCTTGTCCATTCAGTTGAAGTCAATTTTCAAACCATAACGTTAAAATACTTAGAGGCAGGCCATACGTACATGGCTGCTGATGAATTTCACCATCAGGTAGAGTTATCCATGAAAATGAAGAAACATATATATGATTTTGAAGACTTTAAACAAGCTGTCTCGAATACCAGAACTAATATTACAGTTAAAGTAATGAACATGGAAGATTTTTGTCAGTTTGAAGATTGTTCCTCAACTTATAAATTGCAAAACTCATCACCTCGAGCTTACTTAAGTGACATCTGCAAAGTGACATTCTTCAGAGGCACTCACGTTATTCGCTACAAAACGGACTTTAATGACGAACAAGAATACTCACTAGACTTTTTGAGATTAAAAAATATTAAATCTGGAATACCGCCTCCAAAACCAAATGATCGGTGTAGAGGCGTTACTGAAGAGCGCAGGTCAGGGATCATACAAAAACTGACTCCTTTAATGCCAGATAATAGAAAATCATTTTGGTATAATTTACCTATTGATAAAAATAGCGTTGATCTCACTGAAGTTCATGAAGACTGAATTATAAGTAAATAGCTTTCAGGGCTGTGATAATGTTCCTAATTAGATTTAAGAGAAACTACAATACATTGTTAAGTTCTGTGATTATTATTTTTTATGTTATTATTTTTGATTACTTTGTTTTTATTGATGAGAGACGTAAAAAAAGAAGATTTTGTGATAACTATTTAGATATGTAACCATTATTAAATAAAAATACGTAATTCCTGATTAGAATATTGTGTTTGAAAGAAGTTCAAACTTATGCTAAGTTTTATGAATGTTATTATTTTTTTTTAAATTGTTTCTTCTTTATAGTTTTGTAATTGAGAATATGAAGAATCCTAACTGATTAGCTTTTTTTGTTTGTGTAAGATTTCAGAATATTATTTTAAAATTACCAGAAATGTTTACATAATTGCGTTTTTTTAAATAAAAAAATAAATTCTCATATTTTGTGTTTTATTGGCGTATTCACGCCAAAATATTAATGTATTTAAAATGGTGCGAGGGCGCATCGGCATTTAATATTTCAATTCAAATAAGTTGAAACACAGCAAGTGGCTAGAAAGGTCTTTTTACTTTGGGTTACTAGAACTTGGTAACGTATGATCACTAAGTAAGAAAGACGTATGATAAATGACTACATTGAAAAGACGTATATAGCCAGAAACCACTTTTCTTTGTAGTATTATGTATTTTTTTGCCTTTTTTGTACTACAATGAAAAATAAAATGTGAATTATTTAATACATTAAATAACTTTTGTTAAAATTTGTATCAATATTTCGATAGGTCAACCTTTAATGTACCCACCAGAACAATAAAATTATTACATTTATTATTTACCTTCAAACAGTTCAAACAGCGATCTTTTTAATTTATAAAACACAAACCTTTTTTTTTTTCGATTTCACATTTTGTGTAGATATGTCTTTCTATGTTATGGCGGCAGTATTACGGACACATTGCCGAACGCTAATGTGGACGTATCGCTACTCACACATCTCGAGACATTGCCGCTAGCAGACGCGGAATTTGAGAATCCGGCAGACATTGATGTTTTGATCGGAGCTTCAAGATTTCCGCACTTATTACTACCTAAAGTTGTACGTAGTGAGCAAAATAATTTACCGCCTGCTATTGAGACGGTATTTGGGTATGTGATTATGGGTACCGTACCTACGTTACATTTCCACAGGCAGCGATAGCCTAGTGGAGATACCAACGGACTGCCATGCAGAGGGTATCGGGTTCGAATCCACGGCACGCACCACTGACTTTTCGGAGTTATGTGCGTATTGAATTGTTAGTTATCGCTTGTCCCGTGCCTCGGAGAACACGTTAAGCCGTCGGTCCCGGCTGTCATGAAGATCTTTGACAGTCGTTATAGGGCGTCAGTACCTCTAAAATAAACTGACACTAGTCTAAACCATGGAATATCGCTATCCCTTCGGGTTGCGGAGGTCAGACTGGCAGTCGCTCCGTGGAAAAGCTAATATTCAGCCAAATCCGGTTAGACTAGAAAGCGGACCCCAAGTTGAAACTGGGATAACGCTAGGAGGATGATGATGATGACCTACGTTACATACTTCTCATTATATTACTTCTTGTTGTTGTTCTGTTCTTCAAGAAAATAATATTGATTCTCTTCTCAAGCGATTCTGGGAGCTTGAAGAGATTACCGCACCGCCCTCGATGAGCCGTAAGGATCTCGAGTGTGAAGAACATTATCGCGCTACCACTGTTCGTAACGACAGTGGCAGATACGTTGTGGCGTTGCTATTCTATGGTGACCCTTATTCGTTAGGCAACTCGTACGCTGCTGCGCTTAGACGTTTTCATTGTTTAGAACGTAAACTTGATGCATCACTTAAGTTACGCGGCGTCTATAATGACGTCATTCGTGACTACCAAAATAAAGGTTTCTTGAGTGTAGTTGTAAACAACGAGGCCAATTCTCTTCCCTCATATTATATCCCGCATCACGGCGTAGTTCCCGAAGATAAAACCTCTACTAAACTTCGTGTGGTTTTAGATGCTAGTTGTAGGACTACATCGGGTCAGTCGATTAATGACATTTTGCATGCCGGCCCTAATCTACAGGATTTATTTCACATCATAATAAAGTTTCGTCTTTTCCAAATCGCTCTGTCAGCTGATTGCCGCCAAATGTTCCTCAGTATCGGCGTTCGCGAATCTGACCGTAGATTTCAACGGATTTTTTATCGTTTTGACAATAAGGAATCTTTATCCGTGTATCAGTTCAATCGTGTTTGTTTTGGACTCAAGTCTAGCCCATATCACGCGTTACGAGTTGTTCGCCAGTTGATCGCTGATGAAGGCGATCACTTTCCCGCCGCAGCAGCTGTTGCTACTTCCGCTTTATATACGGATGACATCGCCTGTAGTGTCATATCCGTTCCGCTAGCAATTTCGCTTTGTGAAGAGCTTATTCAGCTTTTCAAGCGAGGCCAGTTTGATCTTGTCAAATGGACAAGCAATTCTAAGGAGGTTCTCGCACGCATACCTGATTCTCATAAAGCTTCTCCAGACATTGAGTTTGAGAAGTCTGTACCGCATAAAGGTCTCGGTTTACGCTGGGACAAATCCTGTGATAGTTTTCGGTTTGACGTCTCACCGCCAGATGATAAGTGCACCAAACGCACTATGCTGTCCACAGTGGCTCGACTATGGGACATAAGGGGTTTTGTGGCTCCCACAATATTTTGTACGCCAAGCTCTTGATCAAAGAACTTTGGTTATCAAAGTGTGAGTAGGATGGAGCACCCCCTGACCATATTGTCGCCGCTTGGAGCCAGTTTTGTATTGAGCTTACCGCGCTCAATCAAATTACTATTCCGCGTCATCTTGGGTTGGTAGATGGATGTACCATCAACTTACATACAACAATAGGTTTCGCTGATGCCAGCGAGCGTGCTTGTGGAGTCGTATATCTGCAAGTCCGCATTGGTTCTAACTACTCGGTGCAGTTAGTTTGTGCCAAGTCCAAGCCTATTAAAACCATTTCGGTTGCGAGACTGGAGTTGTGCGCGGCCCTTCTGCTGTCTCAGTTGCTCCGCAAGGTTCAAGACACAGTTTTGCCCCACTACCCTATCAATAAAATATACGCGTTTTCTGACTCCAAAATAGTGCTCGCTTGGATTTATTCTTCTCCTCACCGCTGGCAGACTTTTGTCGCCAACCGCGTTAGTAAATTAATTGAACTTGTTCCTGCTACTTGTTTCAATCACGTCGCGGGTATTGAGAACCCCGCTGATTGCCTGTCTCGTGGTGTTACTCCACTTAATCTTCTGCATCATCCATTGTGGCATCGTGGACCTTCTTGGATTTCCCATGATCCGTCAGAGTGGCCCATGCAACCCTTTGACCACAGTGCAGAGGACGAGGATGTACCCGAACGGAAGTCTGTTTCTCATTCCGTGATTGTTGAGGTTGCTGAATCTCCGATCTATGCACTCGCACTACGCATATCATCGTGGTCTAAGTTACTCCGCGCCATCGTTTATGTCTGTAGGTTCTTAGGCACCTACCTAATGGGACTTTTGTTTCAAGTACTGACCTTCAATTTGCAGAATATAAGTTACTACGAGCTGTACAGGCTGTTCATTTTAGTAACGACGTTCAAAATTTGAAAAATAATGTACCTTGTTCTCCCACTATTCTTAGGCTCAAGCCGTTTCTCGATGAGCACGGCGTCATACGAGTTGGTGGTCGTCTGTCAAATTCGGATGAACCTTATTACTACAAGCATCCTTGCATTCTACCGCGTCATGATCATGTTGTCGACCTTCTTGTTGATTTTTATCACAAGAAGCATCTCCATGCTGGTCCAGAGTTGCTTATGTCCTTACTTCATCCCCTATACAGGAGGGTACGTTGGGCGTCATAGTACATTATAATGCTCCGCCGCTTTCATGGCCGTTAGCCATCGTGGAGAAACTGCATACTTCCAAAGACGGTACAACCCGCGTTGTTACCGTGAAAACCGCGAAGGGGAGCCACGTGCGCCCTGTTGTACGTCTCTGTCCGCTTCCAACTCAGTGAGATCTAGCCTGAAGTTAGATCTACCTCTTAGTTTAAGTATTTAGTTTGTAGTTTTCGTTATAATTGTTTCGCTAAAGTTAATTTAGATTAATTTTAATATCATATCGCTGTCTTAGCTTATTGATGGGTTATGCGGTAGTACATCCAACATAGCTAAGTTCAATTTTATTTTTATTTTTTTTAAAGGCAACTCTTTAGGGCCCGGGGGATATGGTAGCGCCATGTATCTTTTCCATTGCTAGTTAATTATGTCAACACCTAGTGAATAAATTCCTTTGCATACCGCAGTGTCAAAACGAGCGATCTTTTATCCCTTTCTTTCCCAAAGGCCTTCCCAAAGGCACGCCTCGCTCTAATTGGTCGCGGAATTGAATGACGCTGCGAGGGAGTCGAAGATCAATCGTCACGCTGATCGGTTGTGCTTACGCAGCCCCGCGCCGCGCCGAACACGTGCAATACCGCAATATTTACCGCCTTTATACTATAAACGAGAACTAAACCGCCCGCGGGTGTAGTGGAGTGATCTGTACAGCTTCGGACTGGATCCAGGTGGAGTGATCGGTTTTGTAGCCCGACTCTCGAAGACGCCGGTGGCCGCCATTTTGTCAAGGTAAGGCGTGCCTCCTTATAAATTCCAATAGCCATAAGATTGCCCGTTCACCCATCTTCTAGGCGATTTACCAGCCATCCTTTATACAGTCCACAATTAAAAATATTTTTCCGTATCACGAAATCGCCTAGTACATACTTTCAGTGCAACGCCGAACCAAATACAATGATATCTATAATGTTTGGACTACACAAGTGCCAATAACAATATTAAAACTAGAGATCAAAATTTAAAATTAATCACAAAAAAAAATCTACTATTAAGACGCTAAATTTCATATAATCAATTATATTCGTCGTAATACGTAATCATAATATACAACATGTAACAAATTTAAATGCACTTCCTGAAAGTAGTTTGTTCAGAATCGGCTACTGAATCCATTACTGTCATTTTTAATATTGTTTATTTTTTGTTCTAAAATAATAAAAATAACATAAATTATAGTCACTCATTTATTTCAAAAGTTGAAATACGAAAATAAACCTTAAGTCAAAGCAGAATGCCTTCTTTTAAAATGCATTTGTTTAATGGTTCGACGTTCGGTCACACGAACGCACACATTAGTACAACACAATAACGGCAAAAGACAATACACACAATTTACCACGAAAATATCTATCATCTATCTTTCGCTTACGTAATAATCAACAGGCAAGAGCGAGACGTAATGTGTCGCCCGCGCTGGCCAATGACAAGCGCTGGCGATGCGCTTTGACAAGTTATGACAAGTATCTAATCATCCATCGGGAATCTGTCAGCGAGAGTTGCGACAAAATATTTTAATTGTGTGAATAAAATTGTAATTATCAACATGACGGTGCTGGTGTGGAACGTTCTGCATCATCTTGATGTTAACTTGTCGCCCCCGGACTTTTTCACTGTGGGGAAACGTTTAAATCACTAGTTTATTGTGAGGAGACAACAAGTGCCTAGGAGTTAAGTTGATACATATTAGCTGCTCTTGAAACAGTGAAAAGATGTGATGCGTGAGGGAACAGTGAAAGTGGACTAAAATAATGTGATTTTATCCTGTAAGTTATTTGATTATTCTATTAATGTAACTATTAATTTACAACTTTAAACACGTCGATCTTGATTTATTCTCTCATTGATATTCTTTTACTTTATCTATCAATAATGCTAGATAACTAAATAGTAATTTACAATGTTATGAAACAATGGATCGTGTGCATGTTATTAACAAACAATAAATACTTTTATACAAAGTCGACTGTCCACTCCAAAGCCGAAAAGTGTGATGGAAAGAAATAGGTAGTCATATCTTTGGAAATATCAACAGTAGCTGACAAATTACTCAAACATCATTCTTGTAAACCCCACTCTATCATAGTGTTGTATAAAGACTAAATTTGAAACATTTTGTTTATATCGTATCGTATTTCGTTGCTATCAGATCGCTGTCGTCTGTTTACCATAGCAACCGTTTCGTGTGTTTGTGTGCGTGCGCAAATTTATAGTGACCACGCTTTTTACTTTTAATCGAGTTTATACTTTCTTCAAAAAACAATATTTACGCAAATAAAAAACAAAATTCAATGCATGCATTATGATTGTAACAAGTTATTCTAATTGGGGTGTTTGAGGATGTGCGTTATTTCATTTACACGTTGTATAAAATCCTTGCGTTACTGACTGACGGACAGACAAGCTACAGCCGAAACTATTGGGCGCAGGAAGCTGAAATTTGGCATGTATGTTCCTTGGGGATCGTAGGGGTGCACTAAGAAGGGATTCCCCGAAATACCCACGGGATCGGCCAAAACAGGGAAATTTAAAAAAAAAGTGCAGGCGTAGCTGCTGGCGTCCTCTAGTTGCGTATATTGCTCTATAATATGTCGGTAGGTAGGTAAATTGAAAGGACTTGCATCGAAATCTAAATAGTCACGATTTATAATCATTCCATGTAAATGCAGTGTCACATATCGCTTAGAAATGCCACGACAACGACAACGAGCGTGAATGATTGCTTAATACCATTTACATTGATTAGTCACGAACTAATTAGATTTGCTAGGTCAAGTGCATTTTATGAGGCATTAGAATGAAGTCACATTTGTTTGCAGTGCAAAATCAGTCTAAATTTAATAATTCTGAAAGAAATAACAGAATAATAATAATAAGTATTTATTCACGTTTTGTTTTACAATAATTAACAAGTGTTATACGCCTGCCAAACTGTATAACAGTATATTGGCAGATGTAGCTCCCATTTCATAATAGTTCAACAATCCTTATTCTAATACTTATTACTAAAACTTAAATATCATCAAACCCGCCACCACTATATACGATACATATAAATAGTCTATATTAATACTGTTTGTTTTATTTATATATACTCATTTCTGTATATTATCTACATTTTTTTGTAAAATATATGTTTTTAATGGTTTTTTAAACAACCCTTTCGTATTTTGTACGTCAAAATTAATTGTACAAGACATTATAATTTCATTAGATATAAATAGTTGGCGCTAGATATTTTCTACTTCTTTCACCAAATTAATTGTTACAAGTAGGCACTTCCAGACGCACATCTCTTCTCCTTACCCTATTGTTTACTTGTATGTTTAAAATTCTGAAAGATTTTAGGAAATAGTATTATGATCCTTATCTGAATAAGAAAATATCATTTTCATAAACTAATTGTCGAGCTAGCAGTAACCTTTACTGCTAAGAAGGCAGTCATATGGGTTCGATTCCCCCGCAAGACAAATCTTTAATCCAAATATCTTTGTGTGATGAGCACGATTTGGTATTTATTTTGTCTGGGTTTAATAAAATTTATCGTCCAAGTGGTGGCATGTGTAAAGGTTGCACAATTTATCCTTTGTTTAAGGAATGGCCAGCTACACTATGAGCGCTACAAGTAAGTATGTAAGCAAGATAAAGCTCCAGCCAGATTATAAACGGCTAACCCAGGGGTAGGTACTACTAAGTAAGTAGGTAGCTAGGATATTTCAAATTAAATTGGAACCTCTTCACTTCAGTGATACCTACAAACCAAAAGTAGGTCATAAGTAAGTAGGTAAGAACCTTGATTATAAAATTGTGTAAACAAGCCATAATCAAGCCAATGGTTGCATCAATCCCACTGACAGGAAATAGGAAACGCGAGGCTGCTGAAAGTGAAAGCCCGCTAGGCGCTTTCAAGATTGTTAATAGTCAATTGAACTAGAACTAAATGTAATTGAATTGGTACGGAGAGGAATTGCGTAGCGATTGTATCCTTGCGTTAGATGGCAGAACAATTTCATAAATATGGCACACTTGCGGGCTTATTTCCTTCACCTTAGGGGTAGCTTCGAAAGAAACCAATTTCATTCCAATTTTAGGGACGTTCTACAATACACCAGAGCATCGTCTCAGAAGCATCCAAACTCGTCGAAGACGTGTTTGGATGCTTGTATGATGCCTCACGTGAGGTCACGCAAAGTCGCTCATACCTACTCCCTCCACAGATATCCAAAGTTAATTTTGAGTGGGGCAAGGGAGAGCCGCAACAGGGGTTTGATTTAAAGATAAATATTCATTGTTAATTAATATTTAAGCAGCGATAGCTGAGTGGGGAGACCGATAGACTGCTACGCAGAATGTCTGGGGTTCGAATCCAAGGCACCAATGACTTTTCGGAGTTAGGTAATTGCGTATTAAATTGTTAATTATTATCGCTTGCTAATCGGTGAAGAAAACCTGCATATCTGAGAGTTCTCCATAATGTTCGCGAAAGACATGTGAAGTCTGCCAACCCGCACATGGCCAGCGTGGTGGACTATGGCCTTAGCCTTCTCATAGTGAGAATTAGAGGCCCGTGCCCAGCAGTGGGACAGTATACAGGGCTGATGATGAATGAATATTTTATTAAGTATTTGTCTATTAATCACGCGAAATAAAGCTGGTGCAATCTAAAAAAGCACTGTGATTCTTGCGTAGTGGCAACATAACATAACTTTAGGTATGTAAGTACGCCTTTATCCTCGAAGAGGCACAGGTGTATAGTTTTCGCCAAACTTCTAGTGCTCTCTGAAGTTGAACCATACAAGTGTTTGCGCAGGTACAGTCAAACAGAAAATCTTTACAAAAAATATGTTTCAATATAATTACATATTTTTGTTACCAAAGTCTGTACATTAAAGATATTTTGACGAAAATTAGCTAAAAATACAATACAATACAATACTTGAAAATTTTTAGAATTTATGTCTGTCTGTCTGTCTGTCCGACGGAAAGTAGGGAAAGATCCCTATGTTGTTAAAGATCTCTAAACGGGCGAAATTGATTTCAATAAAACTTACATTCATGTACAAAGGATACTCAAACCTATAAAATAGTATAGGTATGTTACATCACAATCGGTTGAGTGGTTTTCAGTGTACAGCTTGACCTCTCCTTTGTATGTAGTCCCAAACAAAACAGGGATCATCCAAAACTGGTTATGTATGTGGTGCCATCTATGATCATTATCAGTTTGTTAGTAAAAGTAAAGTAAGTCTAAATAGGTACCTTCAAAGTGTTTTATGGCTATTTAACCGACTTTAAAAAAGGAGGCGATTCTTAATTTCATCAATATATATTATTATTCAAATAAATTACTGGAACCGAGCATATTTATAGTTATCCTTCCGACCGATAGATGTCACTATTTTCAATTAATTTTCTAGCAAAATAAATGTTTCTTGCAAAAAAGACAATAATTATGTGTCGGGTATCTTTCTGTTATTAAAAAAATTATATTCGGCACTTTCAAAAACAAAAGGTCTCTGTGTCAAAATTTATTACAATGTCCACTTAATTTAAACGGTCAATCTCATTTATTTCAAATTATTATGTTTATATAATTGTTATATAATCATTTCATTTTATTTTAAATGATAAAAACAATGACTATAGATCCTTTTTTCAATAAATCGTCGATTAGTCCATATTATTTTCTATCTCGGTCGGTTTGTATATG
Organism: Euclidia mi; assembly: GCA_944739405.2. Taxonomy (NCBI): domain Eukaryota; kingdom Metazoa; phylum Arthropoda; class Insecta; order Lepidoptera; family Erebidae; genus Euclidia; species Euclidia mi. Next base: position 32,316,718 of record OX123194.2, on the reverse strand, counting down.
TAAACATAGATGGCGTTTTCTGAATGGCGGTGTTAAGATTCTCCGTGGACTGAGTAGGTTCTCGTGCCCCGCGCTGACGGGTCGTCCTTCCGCCACCTGCGGGAGCTGGCGCCATGCCATCGGCGCCCACCGGACCGACCACTGCCGCGGGACTTGATCCCCGCAGAAACCACACCGAACTGACTCCAGCTCGCTCACGTCAGCTGACGGGCGCTTGTCGGGAGCCTCCCCCGGCAAGCTCGACCTCGCCAACGTAAGCGAAGCCCCCACCGAACAAGCCGGCGCCACCGGCTCGTAGATCGCTCACCGGACGTTCCCCTCTTGGGAATACTGCCGGTGGGGTCAGGTCTCGCTAGCGGCGTGAAACACACCCGGATACGACGCCAGTGGCAAGGATCACACATCCGTGACCCGTCTGCAGCTGCAGGCGGCGGCCGAACCCACTGAGACAGTCAACCACCTGTATCAGTTTCCCCCCGGTTCCCTTAGGGGAATCGTGAGAAGACCCGGAAGAAGTCTTTCGTTTTCGGCGAATTGGTGTCTTAGTTGTTTCTTTTGAATAATTAATGTGGATGTGTTTCTTTGATTTCTTTCGTTCGTTCGTGTTCTGTACTTATACAGGTGTCTCATTATTCCCAAATTCCCACACCTCACGTACGTGGGATTCCGTGGGTGGGACACTGAGGCCTGAATTCAGATACCTCTTGAGTAATTCAACGGGGCTATCTTACTTTCGGCAGGGCTGGATATTCGTAGCCCTGTGTGTATTTTCTAAATAAATCGCCGGGACAAACTTGAAACAGCTGGAATCGACCCCCGAACATGTTGTTTTTTACATGGTCAGTTATATGTGGCACACAGAAATAAATAGTAATAGAATGGTGAATGTCACGTCATCGCGTACATTTCGCGCGTGCCACATTTCAGCAAGCCCCGCCCACAGTGACGTATAGATAGTGAGGGGACACTAAGGAATTATTATCGATGTGTGTGTGTGATGTAGCTGTGGAAAATGAAATTATGTTATTGTTTATATAAAAACTGACCATTGCTGATTGTCAGGCAGAATAATGTTGTACAACATGTGTAAACACATGCGCTATAGTGCAATAGTTTGACACGCGCACCACGCCCATGTCACCGTTCTATTACTATTCATTTCTGTGATGTGGCATGTTCACGAGTAAGCGGTAAAAATACTTTACATGTTCTATATGAAGGTGGTAAAACAGTTAGATAATGTTGTGTATAAAGAAAGTCTCTAATGATATCCCTATTATCCCTACTTAATATTATAAATTCGAAAGTGTGTATGTATGTATGTATGTTCCTTTTACATGCTAAAACGGCTGAACCGATTTTGTTGAAATTTAATATAGAGATATATTGGACCATGGAGACGGACATAGGCTACTATAAGTTGCAAAAATAAAACTGGCAGGTATTGTAGGGAGGTTAGAATTTTGTACTAGTCGACCAAGCCAACTAGACGAATGTCAACGTGACAAAATTCAACAATTATAATCCAGACATTCCTAGTACCGATTGCAGGCGCATTGTACGTTCACACGCCGCGTTCGCACGTTACGATAAATAATTTCTGGATTATAATTATTGTTGAATTTTGTTGAATTTTATCACGTTGACATTCGTCTAGTTGGCTTGGTCGGCTAGTACGGCACAAATTTACCTCTGGGAAGTAAGAACGCATGTGCTATAATTGAGTGGAACTCCGCGCTGCTTCGACTTTTCCGGCGATCGCTTATTGCAGCAACCGAGTTGTTTAACGACATCTAAGGACAGGTCGCTTCCCGAACATCTGAAAGCGGAGCTGAGTCATTGTGCTACCCAAGCCCGGCAAGGATCCCAGGAAGCCAGGGAACTACAGGCCCATCACTCTCCTCTCCACGACGTCCGAGGTGTTCGAGCAGCTGCTGCTAGCCAAGAGCATCCTGCACCTAACTCCGAAGCCCGAACAATTCGGGTTTCGCGAAGCTCACTGCACCAAGCTGCAGCTGACTCGCATACGGAGATGGCCACGTGGATGAAAAACCAATGGAGAATATGCAGCGTTCACCATCCCGCGTTCACCATAACGTCACGCCGAGAGGAGAGGACCATCAGGGCTGGAATCCCGCAGGGAAGTTGTCTCTCCCTTGTTCTGCACGCTCACTACACGGACGACATCCCAGTAGGGAGCGACGGACGTGAAGAAGGCGCTGTTCGCGGACGATGCCGCGTACCTGTCTAGCACCCGGAATGCCAATAAAATCACGCTGCACAGGAGCTGAACCAGTACTTGAAGTGCTCCCGAGCTGGCAGAAGAAGTGGAGGCTCAAGTGCAACGTGTTCAAGACACAGGCTTTGGTGACTGGACGGGTACAGTTATACCCACCGTGCTTGAAACTGATGAGAAATCCCTGGATCGCTGAAGGTCAAGAACTTGGGCGTCACCATCGACAGGAATCTGACGATGGCCCACCATGTTCAGACGACTACCGCGAAGGCCCAAATGGCGAAGGCAAAGCTTCGCCTACTGCTGTCCTCAAGACTGCCGCTGAGAGGCAAGCTGGCTCTCTACAAGACTTATATCAGGTGGCGACTCACATACGCGAAGCCGGCTTGGTTCAACATGATATCAGGGACCGCTCGGCAGCGACTGCAGCGGGCAGAGAACAAGGGACTTAGCCTAGCGGTGGACGCGCAAAGGTACCTTAGGAACGCGACCATTCATCGAGTCCTCAAATGGGACTCTATCGAAGTATTTGTGAGCGGGTTAATCCGAGATATGTGCGACCGAGCAGATCGGTAAGAAAGATCTCGTCAACATTGCTCCTCCATTCAGATTCAACAACACTTATCCTAAGGGGATTAAAACGCCCCGCTCAGGAATTGATTTCCTCTGCCCTCTCGTAGGCGCCTATCCGGGTTTCCCTCCATTGGGACTCACCCGGCTGGTCAACCTCGAGGGCGGACAAACCCAACGACCGGCCCACAGTAATGGGCCGCGACGATCACCACCTTAAGAAGTCTACCTCCAAAAGGTATAGAGTGGTATACCTTTCGGGGTAGTGAACCCAAAAGGTGCCGGAAGTAAGAAGATAACCAACGTTACTTCCAAAACAAGGAAGAAGAGATTTTATTAAAAAAGTGAATGTTTCTTGGTTTTCTTTGTTTTCTTATTTGTTTTAATAATATGTGTTCCATGACGAAATTCATTCGATGGAATGCAGCAGCGGTATCAGAATTTTGGTTTGAGGGGAGCTTGACCTTGGTTATCATAGGTTTTATTAAGAAAATCATTCAAAATGAGAGGTCTCAGATGCTTTGGAGAGGGCAATGAGCCTCAGCAATGGGGTGACACCACCAACATCCGCCCCGGGTGTCACCCAGGGTAGCTACGCCACTGGCCGTAACACACGCTCGAACTTGTCCGGCGGACCAAACCCGTTGGTCCGGCGGACCAAATCCGTTCTACAGACGACCGGATCGGACAGTTGTTTCACGTAAGCCATAATATCCGATCCGACTGATCTGCAAACTAGCGGACCGAGGCGGACTCAATTACTTAATAATAATTATGTTCGCCGGACTACTCTACAGACGGGCAGATTTGGTCCGGAGACGATCCAAATCCGTGGTCTGTTCGGACCAAGTTCGAGCGTGTGTTACGGCTATTACAGTAGGTACTCGCCAATCTTTATGAGCGCTCTGAATGTAGCCATGCATCGGTAGAACTTGCGCATGGTACAGTCGGGTGGACATTTCATAACCAAGAAAAAATATTTGTAAGTAATTATTGAAAATTAAAATCATCAGTTACGTTGTTAGATTAGCTATATTATATTGTTTATATAATTTTTTATATTTAATCAAATTCGATTAATGTAAATTCAGTTAGGTGAACGGACTTCTAAATAAAAAAATACATTGGTTACGACAAAACAATATTTCTTTTTTTATATTTATTTATAATGGGGCTACACTTTCCATAAAAAAATCTTCCAGTGTGCTGCAGTCCACTTTTGGACTGACTTCAAGTTATACTGAAGGCCTTCCTCAGCTTCCTTCTTCATAAACGTTAATACCTACGTCAAACACCATTTTCCGTGTTTTTCATAAACGTTAATACGTCAAACTTCAAACACCATTTTCCGTGTTTGGCGACGTAAAACGTTAAAACGACCGCGAGGCATGATCAATGAAAATGGTAAGTAACTATATCAGTACAAATAACAACAAGAAACAATAACAACAAGAAACAATAACGATAGCAACGAGAAACAACAAAGAAGTAACACTATGAAACTATTCTAAACGCGACGATACTGTCAGAGTTTAGCGAATATGTGATCGTGTACGAACGTAGCACTCACACTAACGCGCAGGGAGGCGAGGACGCTAGCGGGTGGAAGACAGCGCGCGCGGGCGTGCCCTGCCTCCATGCCCCGCGTACGTCCCGCTGATTTTGTGTTCTGCGCAGCGTAACTCGGCTAGGTTCGGAGCGGCCATAAAGTTTGGCGAGTACTTGTAGCCGTAGCTAGGAGAGGGGGGGGGGGGCAATGTGGGGCAATGCCCACCTTGAAACCACAATGCCCTACCTTAAAAATACCAAAAAACTAAAATAAATCCTAGTTTTTGGTATTTTTAAGGTAGGCATTGATATACATGGTGATTGATTTAGAAGCCCGTGCTTCGGAGCAGATCAATTTTGGTATTTTTTTTTACTTCCGCTCTACCTGTAACCAATGATGCCCTACCTCAAATTCGACTCTAGCCACATCCCTGCGAGTACTGTACCCTATATACAAAGGTAGTCTGTGTACTGTACTGCGCAGCTATAGGTGCGCAGCAACTTCACAGGGAACAAGAAATTTGGCAATTGATACCGATACCTTGCCGATACCTATTTGTATTATTTACACACCCACAGCCATAGACTAATATATTATAACTGGAAACCCACTGAAATTGCTATTTACCTACATATATCTATCATTTATTTATGCAATAATGGCGTTCCATTGAAGTACAAAATAATTGAAATCAAATTGTATGTAGCATGACGACTGGCTCTTCCAGTTCAGGGAAACGTCATCCGGTGTGGAGAGACCTTGGGAGAGACAGATTTATCACAAAAACTACGAAGACGTGATAACCTGCATTGCATTATGAATTCAATGTGCTGACCCTTATTTTACCCCAAATTCCTGTACGCTGCAACGACATGGACATTGCGAGAAGTGGAAAAGATGAAGACAGATGGTCTGGGGATGTGGTACTATAGAAAAATGCTTGGCATATCGTAGTTGAGTTTAGAACCAACGTTCCGATACTCCGGGAACTCGATATTTAGCAGCGACCATTTTCTATAGTACAGTCCCGCATACCTACTTTTTCATCGACGTGGGCACAGTTCCATAGAACGGTTTGTTGTGCAGAGAAAAATAGAAGCTAAAGGTCTTAGCCCACTTACACGACTCGCCTCACACCCAACCAAAAGAATATCTTTCAAAAATGAGCTTTAAGTATCGCTCTTTAGGTATACTTTTACATTGGCAACATTTGGCATGAGCTGTCTGCTAATTTATGTGCCAATGTAAAGAATACCTAAAGAGCAATTCTTAAAGCTCATATTTGAAAGATATTATTTTGGTTAAGACCGTGCGGAAGGCCTTCCATATATATGAAGCACATGAGTAAATAAACCGAACAGAGAGACAGCTTCGAGCTTGTAAATTTGTTACCTATTTTGGTAGGGTTGTCACAATAGGTTAAGACAAATCGCTTGTTCGGTATACGACAGATTTAGGATTGGACAGATTCGTGATTTGGCATATTCCCAACTCGACAGATTCGTGGATTGGGCAGATTCTTGGACTTGACGGATTCGCTATACGGCAGAAGTACAGTTGTAAATAAAATAGCGAGTGGAACCAAAAAAGGCATGCACCTGAAACTTTTAAAAGCACAGAATAAAAATATACATTTGTTACCAAGGACACGACGTGACGACGTGATTTAATTGACATTCCCAACGATACCACTAATCGTGTTGAATATTTTCTGGTAATATGATATATTTTGCTAATAAACATAGGAATCTCCTTTAGCTATTATGGCCACTGGTTTTACCACGGGGATAGGTATCTAAAATAAGTTTAAAAAGAAATTGTGTAAGACAAATGAACGTCTACAAAACAAATGACTATAAAATGATCAACCATCGATAGGGCTTACAAAAAACAGGTGATTTTCGACCTTATTGACAATTCATGACAGACTTTTTTTTGGTATTTTTTTGCTTTCTGACATTGATACGCTAATAAAATTATAAATTCTGAGTTACGTCAAAAAGGTCGAAAATCGCATGCACCTGTTTTTTTGTAATCCCTATCGATGGCTGATCACTTTCTGATAGTCATTGGTTTTGTAAACATTAATTGCTTTTACACAATTTCACAAATAATGAGTTGTTAAATATTTCGTTGCCAATATTGACAATATTTATTTCAAGATCGAAATATTCGCGAAACTTTTGCTCGAGCAATTCAACAAATGCGACAAAATTATCAGGAGTTATACCTAATTAAAAAACCCAATTGTACGTTACCATTGTTAAAATCTTTATAATTATTTAATTATTTCATCTAGTATTATTCATACACACAGTACAATAAACAACCATTATTAATAATAAAACACCACTTTTTTACATTAAAATATTAAAACTTGCAACGTACAAAACAAACAACGTGCGTCGTAATAACCCTAAGGTTGTCAACTGCCTGTGCCTACGTAAACCGGTTCTTTCCACTTTCGCCGCGTACACGACAAGCGGCCAGTGGTCACGCACACATAAGCCGCGTGCTCGTAGTAGTGCAACCGATTCGCGCTGTTGTATGAAGCTGTGTCTCTGTTCCGTTTATCTACTCATGTGATATGAAGTCTGCCGTAGGAGTTCCTTTAACCCTTAATTTCGCGATTTTTTTTATTGAATCGAAATAAATATTTTATGGTTTTAGATGACTTGTAAATTGTTGGAAAAATAGTCAAAAAATCTTTATTTTGATTTTCCACAAGAAAATCAAGAAAAACTCTATGTTGCAATTATGAAACATTGCGCGGTCGCCGAGTATTAACTTGTATGGAAGTTTGGACTAAAGGTATCAAATAAAACTAGATATTTCTATTTAAATATATTATTATAAATGATGGAATTTATAAAAACAATTGTTGTCTTTATTATAACATAAACTTAACCTACATTTTTCACATTTGGTGTAAGTATATCCTTTACACCCTGGATATTTACATCGCGCCCGATTACCAAATGTTTGCCAGTGGCCTATGGAGTCTAGGCGGACATCTTTTGGTGGCACTGATTGTGTCGGGCCTCGCTTCTTTTTCATCTGTAATTCTGCCTCAAGAGTATTATTACTTGGCCAACCTCTTTTGCCATTACTTGATTGGTCACCCAGCTTGCAGAGGGTGTTGGCTAACTCAAGGCGAAAATTACACAGATTCAGGGGGGGTTTGTCTTGCGTATTTTTCATATGTAATTTTTTGTACATTAGCCAAGAATTTATAATACACATATCAAGTAAATGGAAAAACAGGCGGTTTGTCCACTTTCTGCTTTTTAGTGTTATATGGTATCTACCAATAAAACTGTCTAGTAAGTCAACTCCACCCATATGCATATTATAGTCTTTGATTACATGAGGGCAATCAACTTGAATTCTCTTCTTTTGCACTTTATCATACCTGTTTATGCCAGTGATAGGCAAAGCTCCAGCATATGAGGACAACATGGAAACTACCTTGTTGTCTTTCCATATTACGGCACTTAAATCTACGCCATCTACATTGGCTACAATTTCTGAGTAGTAGCCCCGAGGAACGTTTCTCTTCATTACTTCTTTTGTGGTTGGTAATTTGTTATTCTTCAGACGATTTTGTTGAATGGTTCCTAAGCTAAATATGCCTTCCTTTGCTAAATATGTAACCAAAGGTATAGATGTGTAATACTGATCAAAGTAAACTATATGATTTGCTCTTCTGGGCACAATCCGCATCAACCTTATAACCACGTTACCCGTGACTCCCAAATCAGGTTCATCATTGCGTAAATCATGCTTTTCACTACCCGCAATGTTGCATAATTGCAAGGATCACACATCCGTGACCCGTCTGCAGCTGCAGGCGGCGGCCGAACCCACTGAGACAGTCAACCACCTGTATCAGTTTCCCCCCGGTTCCCTTAGGGGAATCGTGAGAAGACCCGGAAGAAGTCTTTCGTTTTCGGCGAATTGGTGTCTTAGTTGTTTCTTTTGAATAATTAATGTGGATGTGTTTCTTTGATTTCTTTCGTTCGTTCGTGTTCTGTACTTATACAGGTGTCTCATTATTCCCAAATTCCCACACCTCACGTACGTGGGATTCCGTGGGTGGGACACTGAGGCCTGAATTCAGATACCTCTTGAGTAATTCAACGGGGCTATCTTACTTTCGGCAGGGCTGGATATTCGTAGCCCTGTGTGTATTTTCTAAATAAATCGCCGGGACAAACTTGAAACAGCTGGAATCGACCCCCGAACATGTTGTTTTTTACATGGTCAGTTATATGTGGCACACAGAAATAAATAGTAATAGAATGGTGAATGTCACGTCATCGCGTACATTTCGCGCGTGCCACATTTCAGCAAGCCCCGCCCACAGTGACGTATAGATAGTGAGGGGACACTAAGGAATTATTATCGATGTGTGTGTGTGATGTAGCTGTGGAAAATGAAATTATGTTATTGTTTATATAAAAACTGACCATTGCTGATTGTCAGGCAGAATAATGTTGTACAACATGTGTAAACACATGCGCTATAGTGCAATAGTTTGACACGCGCACCACGCCCATGTCACCGTTCTATTACTATTCATTTCTGTGATGTGGCATGTTCACGAGTAAGCGGTAAAAATACTTTACATGTTCTATATGAAGGTGGTAAAACAGTTAGATAATGTTGTGTATAAAGAAAGTCTCTAATGATATCCCTATTATCCCTACTTAATATTATAAATTCGAAAGTGTGTATGTATGTATGTATGTTCCTTTTACATGCTAAAACGGCTGAACCGATTTTGTTGAAATTTAATATAGAGATATATTGGACCATGGAGACGGACATAGGCTACTATAAGTTGCAAAAATAAAACTGGCAGGTATTGTAGGGAGGTTAGAATTTTGTACTAGTCGACCAAGCCAACTAGACGAATGTCAACGTGACAAAATTCAACAATTATAATCCAGACATTCCTAGTACCGATTGCAGGCGCATTGTACGTTCACACGCCGCGTTCGCACGTTACGATAAATAATTTCTGGATTATAATTATTGTTGAATTTTGTTGAATTTTATCACGTTGACATTCGTCTAGTTGGCTTGGTCGGCTAGTACGGCACAAATTTACCTCTGGGAAGTAAGAACGCATGTGCTATAATTGAGTGGAACTCCGCGCTGCTTCGACTTTTCCGGCGATCGCTTATTGCAGCAACCGAGTTGTTTAACGACATCTAAGGACAGGTCGCTTCCCGAACATCTGAAAGCGGAGCTGAGTCATTGTGCTACCCAAGCCCGGCAAGGATCCCAGGAAGCCAGGGAACTACAGGCCCATCACTCTCCTCTCCACGACGTCCGAGGTGTTCGAGCAGCTGCTGCTAGCCAAGAGCATCCTGCACCTAACTCCGAAGCCCGAACAATTCGGGTTTCGCGAAGCTCACTGCACCAAGCTGCAGCTGACTCGCATACGGAGATGGCCACGTGGATGAAAAACCAATGGAGAATATGCAGCGTTCACCATCCCGCGTTCACCATAACGTCACGCCGAGAGGAGAGGACCATCAGGGCTGGAATCCCGCAGGGAAGTTGTCTCTCCCTTGTTCTGCACGCTCACTACACGGACGACATCCCAGTAGGGAGCGACGGACGTGAAGAAGGCGCTGTTCGCGGACGATGCCGCGTACCTGTCTAGCACCCGGAATGCCAATAAAATCACGCTGCACAGGAGCTGAACCAGTACTTGAAGTGCTCCCGAGCTGGCAGAAGAAGTGGAGGCTCAAGTGCAACGTGTTCAAGACACAGGCTTTGGTGACTGGACGGGTACAGTTATACCCACCGTGCTTGAAACTGATGAGAAATCCCTGGATCGCTGAAGGTCAAGAACTTGGGCGTCACCATCGACAGGAATCTGACGATGGCCCACCATGTTCAGACGACTACCGCGAAGGCCCAAATGGCGAAGGCAAAGCTTCGCCTACTGCTGTCCTCAAGACTGCCGCTGAGAGGCAAGCTGGCTCTCTACAAGACTTATATCAGGTGGCGACTCACATACGCGAAGCCGGCTTGGTTCAACATGATATCAGGGACCGCTCGGCAGCGACTGCAGCGGGCAGAGAACAAGGGACTTAGCCTAGCGGTGGACGCGCAAAGGTACCTTAGGAACGCGACCATTCATCGAGTCCTCAAATGGGACTCTATCGAAGTATTTGTGAGCGGGTTAATCCGAGATATGTGCGACCGAGCAGATCGGTAAGAAAGATCTCGTCAACATTGCTCCTCCATTCAGATTCAACAACACTTATCCTAAGGGGATTAAAACGCCCCGCTCAGGAATTGATTTCCTCTGCCCTCTCGTAGGCGCCTATCCGGGTTTCCCTCCATTGGGACTCACCCGGCTGGTCAACCTCGAGGGCGGACAAACCCAACGACCGGCCCACAGTAATGGGCCGCGACGATCACCACCTTAAGAAGTCTACCTCCAAAAGGTATAGAGTGGTATACCTTTCGGGGTAGTGAACCCAAAAGGTGCCGGAAGTAAGAAGATAACCAACGTTACTTCCAAAACAAGGAAGAAGAGATTTTATTAAAAAAGTGAATGTTTCTTGGTTTTCTTTGTTTTCTTATTTGTTTTAATAATATGTGTTCCATGACGAAATTCATTCGATGGAATGCAGCAGCGGTATCAGAATTTTGGTTTGAGGGGAGCTTGACCTTGGTTATCATAGGTTTTATTAAGAAAATCATTCAAAATGAGAGGTCTCAGATGCTTTGGAGAGGGCAATGAGCCTCAGCAATGGGGTGACACCACCAACATCCGCCCCGGGTGTCACCCAGGGTAGCTACGCCACTGGCCGTAACACACGCTCGAACTTGTCCGGCGGACCAAACCCGTTGGTCCGGCGGACCAAATCCGTTCTACAGACGACCGGATCGGACAGTTGTTTCACGTAAGCCATAATATCCGATCCGACTGATCTGCAAACTAGCGGACCGAGGCGGACTCAATTACTTAATAATAATTATGTTCGCCGGACTACTCTACAGACGGGCAGATTTGGTCCGGAGACGATCCAAATCCGTGGTCTGTTCGGACCAAGTTCGAGCGTGTGTTACGGCTATTACAGTAGGTACTCGCCAATCTTTATGAGCGCTCTGAATGTAGCCATGCATCGGTAGAACTTGCGCATGGTACAGTCGGGTGGACATTTCATAACCAAGAAAAAATATTTGTAAGTAATTATTGAAAATTAAAATCATCAGTTACGTTGTTAGATTAGCTATATTATATTGTTTATATAATTTTTTATATTTAATCAAATTCGATTAATGTAAATTCAGTTAGGTGAACGGACTTCTAAATAAAAAAATACATTGGTTACGACAAAACAATATTTCTTTTTTTATATTTATTTATAATGGGGCTACACTTTCCATAAAAAAATCTTCCAGTGTGCTGCAGTCCACTTTTGGACTGACTTCAAGTTATACTGAAGGCCTTCCTCAGCTTCCTTCTTCATAAACGTTAATACCTACGTCAAACACCATTTTCCGTGTTTTTCATAAACGTTAATACGTCAAACTTCAAACACCATTTTCCGTGTTTGGCGACGTAAAACGTTAAAACGACCGCGAGGCATGATCAATGAAAATGGTAAGTAACTATATCAGTACAAATAACAACAAGAAACAATAACAACAAGAAACAATAACGATAGCAACGAGAAACAACAAAGAAGTAACACTATGAAACTATTCTAAACGCGACGATACTGTCAGAGTTTAGCGAATATGTGATCGTGTACGAACGTAGCACTCACACTAACGCGCAGGGAGGCGAGGACGCTAGCGGGTGGAAGACAGCGCGCGCGGGCGTGCCCTGCCTCCATGCCCCGCGTACGTCCCGCTGATTTTGTGTTCTGCGCAGCGTAACTCGGCTAGGTTCGGAGCGGCCATAAAGTTTGGCGAGTACTTGTAGCCGTAGCTAGGAGAGGGGGGGGGGGGCAATGTGGGGCAATGCCCACCTTGAAACCACAATGCCCTACCTTAAAAATACCAAAAAACTAAAATAAATCCTAGTTTTTGGTATTTTTAAGGTAGGCATTGATATACATGGTGATTGATTTAGAAGCCCGTGCTTCGGAGCAGATCAATTTTGGTATTTTTTTTTACTTCCGCTCTACCTGTAACCAATGATGCCCTACCTCAAATTCGACTCTAGCCACATCCCTGCGAGTACTGTACCCTATATACAAAGGTAGTCTGTGTACTGTACTGCGCAGCTATAGGTGCGCAGCAACTTCACAGGGAACAAGAAATTTGGCAATTGATACCGATACCTTGCCGATACCTATTTGTATTATTTACACACCCACAGCCATAGACTAATATATTATAACTGGAAACCCACTGAAATTGCTATTTACCTACATATATCTATCATTTATTTATGCAATAATGGCGTTCCATTGAAGTACAAAATAATTGAAATCAAATTGTATGTAGCATGACGACTGGCTCTTCCAGTTCAGGGAAACGTCATCCGGTGTGGAGAGACCTTGGGAGAGACAGATTTATCACAAAAACTACGAAGACGTGATAACCTGCATTGCATTATGAATTCAATGTGCTGACCCTTATTTTACCCCAAATTCCTGTACGCTGCAACGACATGGACATTGCGAGAAGTGGAAAAGATGAAGACAGATGGTCTGGGGATGTGGTACTATAGAAAAATGCTTGGCATATCGTAGTTGAGTTTAGAACCAACGTTCCGATACTCCGGGAACTCGATATTTAGCAGCGACCATTTTCTATAGTACAGTCCCGCATACCTACTTTTTCATCGACGTGGGCACAGTTCCATAGAACGGTTTGTTGTGCAGAGAAAAATAGAAGCTAAAGGTCTTAGCCCACTTACACGACTCGCCTCACACCCAACCAAAAGAATATCTTTCAAAAATGAGCTTTAAGTATCGCTCTTTAGGTATACTTTTACATTGGCAACATTTGGCATGAGCTGTCTGCTAATTTATGTGCCAATGTAAAGAATACCTAAAGAGCAATTCTTAAAGCTCATATTTGAAAGATATTATTTTGGTTAAGACCGTGCGGAAGGCCTTCCATATATATGAAGCACATGAGTAAATAAACCGAACAGAGAGACAGCTTCGAGCTTGTAAATTTGTTACCTATTTTGGTAGGGTTGTCACAATAGGTTAAGACAAATCGCTTGTTCGGTATACGACAGATTTAGGATTGGACAGATTCGTGATTTGGCATATTCCCAACTCGACAGATTCGTGGATTGGGCAGATTCTTGGACTTGACGGATTCGCTATACGGCAGAAGTACAGTTGTAAATAAAATAGCGAGTGGAACCAAAAAAGGCATGCACCTGAAACTTTTAAAAGCACAGAATAAAAATATACATTTGTTACCAAGGACACGACGTGACGACGTGATTTAATTGACATTCCCAACGATACCACTAATCGTGTTGAATATTTTCTGGTAATATGATATATTTTGCTAATAAACATAGGAATCTCCTTTAGCTATTATGGCCACTGGTTTTACCACGGGGATAGGTATCTAAAATAAGTTTAAAAAGAAATTGTGTAAGACAAATGAACGTCTACAAAACAAATGACTATAAAATGATCAACCATCGATAGGGCTTACAAAAAACAGGTGATTTTCGACCTTATTGACAATTCATGACAGACTTTTTTTTGGTATTTTTTTGCTTTCTGACATTGATACGCTAATAAAATTATAAATTCTGAGTTACGTCAAAAAGGTCGAAAATCGCATGCACCTGTTTTTTTGTAATCCCTATCGATGGCTGATCACTTTCTGATAGTCATTGGTTTTGTAAACATTAATTGCTTTTACACAATTTCACAAATAATGAGTTGTTAAATATTTCGTTGCCAATATTGACAATATTTATTTCAAGATCGAAATATTCGCGAAACTTTTGCTCGAGCAATTCAACAAATGCGACAAAATTATCAGGAGTTATACCTAATTAAAAAACCCAATTGTACGTTACCATTGTTAAAATCTTTATAATTATTTAATTATTTCATCTAGTATTATTCATACACACAGTACAATAAACAACCATTATTAATAATAAAACACCACTTTTTTACATTAAAATATTAAAACTTGCAACGTACAAAACAAACAACGTGCGTCGTAATAACCCTAAGGTTGTCAACTGCCTGTGCCTACGTAAACCGGTTCTTTCCACTTTCGCCGCGTACACGACAAGCGGCCAGTGGTCACGCACACATAAGCCGCGTGCTCGTAGTAGTGCAACCGATTCGCGCTGTTGTATGAAGCTGTGTCTCTGTTCCGTTTATCTACTCATGTGATATGAAGTCTGCCGTAGGAGTTCCTTTAACCCTTAATTTCGCGATTTTTTTTATTGAATCGAAATAAATATTTTATGGTTTTAGATGACTTGTAAATTGTTGGAAAAATAGTCAAAAAATCTTTATTTTGATTTTCCACAAGAAAATCAAGAAAAACTCTATGTTGCAATTATGAAACATTGCGCGGTCGCCGAGTATTAACTTGTATGGAAGTTTGGACTAAAGGTATCAAATAAAACTAGATATTTCTATTTAAATATATTATTATAAATGATGGAATTTATAAAAACAATTGTTGTCTTTATTATAACATAAACTTAACCTACATTTTTCACATTTGGTGTAAGTATATCCTTTACACCCTGGATATTTACATCGCGCCCGATTACCAAATGTTTGCCAGTGGCCTATGGAGTCTAGGCGGACATCTTTTGGTGGCACTGATTGTGTCGGGCCTCGCTTCTTTTTCATCTGTAATTCTGCCTCAAGAGTATTATTACTTGGCCAACCTCTTTTGCCATTACTTGATTGGTCACCCAGCTTGCAGAGGGTGTTGGCTAACTCAAGGCGAAAATTACACAGATTCAGGGGGGGTTTGTCTTGCGTATTTTTCATATGTAATTTTTTGTACATTAGCCAAGAATTTATAATACACATATCAAGTAAATGGAAAAACAGGCGGTTTGTCCACTTTCTGCTTTTTAGTGTTATATGGTATCTACCAATAAAACTGTCTAGTAAGTCAACTCCACCCATATGCATATTATAGTCTTTGATTACATGAGGGCAATCAACTTGAATTCTCTTCTTTTGCACTTTATCATACCTGTTTATGCCAGTGATAGGCAAAGCTCCAGCATATGAGGACAACATGGAAACTACCTTGTTGTCTTTCCATATTACGGCACTTAAATCTACGCCATCTACATTGGCTACAATTTCTGAGTAGTAGCCCCGAGGAACGTTTCTCTTCATTACTTCTTTTGTGGTTGGTAATTTGTTATTCTTCAGACGATTTTGTTGAATGGTTCCTAAGCTAAATATGCCTTCCTTTGCTAAATATGTAACCAAAGGTATAGATGTGTAATACTGATCAAAGTAAACTATATGATTTGCTCTTCTGGGCACAATCCGCATCAACCTTATAACCACGTTACCCGTGACTCCCAAATCAGGTTCATCATTGCGTAAATCATGCTTTTCACTACCCGCATAAATTTCAAATTTGTGCGCAAAGCCATAAATACTGCAAATTAAAAATAGTTTGAAACCCCATTTATGAGGTTTTTTCGGTAAGTATTGTTTCATGTAATGAGCCATTTTTGTGGCACACATTTGCTCATCCAATGAAAGACGCTGTTCTAGGGGTATGGTAGCAAATCTGTTGTTCAATTCATCTACGACAGGTCGAATTTTGAATAATCTATTGTGATCAGGATGCTCTTGAGGTAAAAGATTCTCATTATTGTTGAAATGTAAAATAGATGATATTTTTTCGAAGTGTTTTTGACTCATAGTAGACTTGACTGGCTCATACCCATAATTATTAGACCAATATAAACGGAAATTAGGGTATTTCACTATAGTAGAATACACAAGAATTCCCAGAAACTTATTCAAATCAGTTGTTGTTATAGAGTAAGGATTAGACAATGATTTCTGAGTGGCATAAGTATTACTTTCTAGTACAATCCTTGTTCGTAACTCATTTGTAAAAAAGTAAGAAAAAACCTGGTACGGAGTATCGAGCTCTAGCAATGTGGGTGGATATTGGCTATTTTGCTGAAAAACCAGACGATCCGGGTCCATTATAAGATTTTGTTGTCTCCATATTATATTCCGTGGACGTACTGAGGGACGCGAAGTGTTACCTTCTATTATCAACGGCGGCTCTAGGTCATCATATTCAACAGATTCAATTGGAGGGTCCGGTGACCCGCAGCGGAGGGTCCGCAATGTTGCATAATTGCAACATACATAATTTACGTTTTATAATAAATATTTATACCTGTATATGGCATAATTGATATTATTTACACATTACAAATAATATACAAATGATTTATATAAAAACAATAACCACTTACCTTAAATTTTATTGAATATCACCAACATCAACTTTTTCCAAACAACTTTTTGTTGGCGCCAAACAAACCAAACTCGCGTAAATGTGAAAAATTTAAAATTTTGACAGCTGTATAATGTCAAAATTTAATTATTATATCATAGTTTATGGTTCGCTTCGTTCAAAAATCTTTTTAATTTTTTCATTGTTAATGAAAACATGACAAAATAGTATGTTGCAGAATTGCAACACGGCGAATTTAAGGGTTAAACGACTGCAGCACGGTGGCTTCCAGCAAGAGATGGCGTCCTGTCGTGAAACAAATTACATCTGGTCATACCAGTCCAACAACATGATGACCACGACGGCTTTGTCAAAAGCGCAACCAATAAGATGGATCATTTGAGTTGTGTGTCTTTGTTATTTCCATACATGGACCATAGGCGCGTCGCTCACTGTAAAGTAGAGGCGTTGCGGCACGGACGAGGCGAAGGCGCTTATGTGCAGTCGAGGCACAGGCGGCTATGAATCTTTCACATATTCCGAAACAAAATGATAAGAGATACTGGTGGTCGAGCACAGTGGCTCGAACAAGTCGCCGCCCCACCTCAGCCTCTCCTGTCAAGCGACTTTAGTGTGAGCGGATTACCATTTATTTCTGAAGGAAACGAGGCGTCGCGTAGCTCGTGCGCCCGCGCTTCGACAGCCTCGACTCCAGCTCAGGTGGGCTACTGGGTACTGGTAATATGACCTTAAATACAAGAAGCGCGATCTGTGCGCACAGTACATAATTTTAGGCTGGTTTCAGAGTCACGCGTTTGACCGGCGCCGGCCACACGCGCGCGCTTACAATTACACTAAATTAGTAGTAGCGTTTCGTAGTCACGCAGTTCGAACGCGCCGCGTGTGAGACGCGCGCGCTGGCCGCGCTGCCGAAGCTTCATTCATTGCAATGAGAAACGCAAACTCGTTTCACAGTGGTCCGCGCGCCAAACGCGCTGTTGAGACGCGCCGGCCGACGGCGCGTGCCGCGCGCGTCACTCTGAAACCAGCCTTACTGCTGTATTGTGTGCTGCGTCCAACTTTCCGGTTTCAAATAAAAATAAATATTTCACTTTTAAATTTTGCTTTATTTATACACATCTGTTTCCAATGATTCGCCTATTTACATACATATTATTATTAAAATTCTACAGTAATAAAAATAATAAATTTATGCAGTGAAAACATGTTATCACGACAATTTTGTCATTTCTATAAGGTCAGGTGGGGTAAGAGGACCAACGGGGTAAGAGGGGCTAAGGACCATATCTTGTAAACCGAAGCGTTTATAACTATGAGCGTTCCGTCGATAAAACAGTGAAGGCGAAATAGTTTGAACGGTTTTCAATAGATGTCGCTACATGACTCCGACGCCACAAAAAATGAAGATACGTTTGACAGTTGTGAACTCGACTAGCACAAAGTTACCGCGTTTTTTTGCGAACCAATAGTTTAGTAAAAAAAAAGAGTGCTGGAAGTATTTTAAATTTAATGATACACGGAAAAAACGGTAAGTATTTATTTTTATTAATCATTTCAGTTTAAAAACAACTAATAATATGAGTTGTTTCGCTTGAACATCCTAACCTCCTAAAACAATAGCTGGGGTAAGAGGCTCACTATTCACAGTGAAAGAGGAACATATGTTTCTCTTCCCCCATGTCAGGGGTAACACACACTTTGAATAATTTATAATTATAGGTAGATAAAATAAAAAGAATTGACTGACTGTTCTAACATACTACAATTTTAAATTATAACTACACTAGAAACTTACCGCGACTTCGTCTGCGTGTAACTTAACTTACCCGTAAATTGCCGTTTTATCGTATATTTTATAGCTTATGCTACCCAGGGACAATGCAGCATTCTATGTGTTAAAGAATTGGTTAAATCGGTCTTGTAGTTTTTGAGAACAAACAAATAAAAAATCAAATCTTTTCTTTTTATTATAATCCTACTAATATTATAGGTAAATGTGAATGTTTGTGAATTTTAGATATTAGGATGTTTGTTACTCAAACCGTTGAACAGATTTCGATGGAAATTGGCACACAGATAAAACATTTCCTGGGTTAACACTTTTTATCCCTTGAAACGTGGGCAAAGCCGCGGGCAGAAGCCAGTAGTTTAGATAAATAAAGTTTCATGCATTTTGTATACGTCCCTTTCTTTTAAATTGTAATATATTGTTATATCATACCAATTTTGACTGTTGCAGGAATGATAAAACATGCCGCGAAAATATATAAGAAAATCAGATAGAAGCAGATATGATACTGATAAATTAAGTGAGGCTGTCAATGCAGTAAAAAATGGAACAATATCAGCATACGCTGCATCCAAAGTATATAATATACCAAGAACAACAATTGTTAACCATGTATACGACCGCAAAGGTTTAAAATCCAAAACTTTAGGCAGGTGTACTGCATTGCCCACGGATGTGGAAGAAAGGCTTGCGGAAAATCTCCATGTTATGGAAAAGTCAGGATTTGGGTTAACACGCAAGGAAGTGATTGAATTGGTTGGCCAATACGTGGTTGAGAATAATATTAAAACTCCGTTTAAAGATGGGATCCCTGGAGAAGACTGGTTTATTGCTTTTAAAAACAGGCATGGCCTCTCCGTTAAAAAACCCCAAGCCGTTGAAGACGCGCGTAAAATTGCATGCAGACCTGCCGTAATCTACAGTTACTTTGATTTATTAGAGAAAACTATTAATGAACTGGGCTTACGTGATAAACCTTCACATATTTGGAATCTCGACGAAACCAGCTTCAGCAAGGACCCGAGTAAATCAAATGTTGTTGGTCGTCGAGGCTTTACGTCTACAAGAACCATCGCCTCTCCAGGGAAAACTAATACAACTGTGCTTTTAGCTTGCAATGCCGCTGGTGACAAAGCTCCGCCGCTTATTATATACACAGGAAAAAATATCTGAAATGAATGGGTTTCTAAAGATGGGTTTCCTGGAACCGTGTATGCTGCGACTGAAAAAGGTTGGATGGAGGCGACAGTTTTCGAAAAAATTTACGAAAACGTTTTTTTGGCTACCGTTGGAAGTAAACGCCCTATTCTCTTGCTTTATGATGGTCATTCTACTCATGTGGGAATTAATATTATACAAAAGGCAAGAGAAAACAACATAACGATTTTAAAAATCCCACCTCATACAAGTCATCTATTGCAGCCTCTTGATCTAGCGGTAAATAAATCGTTTAAAGACAAATGGGACGTAGCGTTGGTCAAATGGCAAAGACTGAATGTCGGCAAGGTTTTACCCAAAAAAGAGTTTTCAACTATTCTTGGTCAAGTGTGGACTCAGATAGATACCGAAGTATGTAAAGCAGGCTTCCGTAAAGCAGGGATATACCCAATAAATAAAAATGTCATAGCTAAAGAGAAGTTTGATCCAGTTCAGTTAGCAGAATGGAATAATGCGAAACAGATAGAAATATCACAAAATCAGCTTGTTAAACAAATATCCCCAAAAAGTTAAGTGAAATTGCACTGGCTGTTGTAAATGAAATATATATATTACAGCAGGAAGTTCTTCAGTGTAATTCAATAGAAGCGTCACCAAAGTACGTTTTACACAGCGAAGAAAAAGTTTCTCCATTGCTAAATATTGAGAATGTTCAACAGCGTCCTAAAGTCCAAATTCTTGACAATCAGCGTGTATATACCAATGTCACATTTGAAGAGTTGCTTCTAAAAATGATTAAACCTGGAAAACCATCTTTGACAACCAAAAGAACAAAAATAGCGACAGGCGCAGAGGTCATCACTCATGATCACGTGTACGAAAGATATCAAAAAATGGAAGCAGAAAAAAAAGAAAAGCTGAAAAGGCAAGAAGAAAAGAAAGCAAGTAAAGAAAAAAAGAATACAACAGGAAAAAGAGCGGCTACAAATAATAAGACAGAAGCAGAAAAGTGGGAGAACGGAGGTAATTATAAGCAAACGGATATACAGGTTTCTGGAGTCGATATGTCGTTACCAGGTCCATCAGGTCTTAACAAAAAGAGTAAAATTAAAAGTGAGTCAAAAAAGAGTAAAACCATAAATTCTGCCAAAAAAATAGTTCGACGAAATAAAAAACCTAGAAAAATCTCATCATCCTCATCTACCAGCATAATATCTGATTGCATGAGCGTGCACGAGGATTCTGATATTATAGACGTGACCGACGAAGAATATGATATAACCAGAGATTTATACACCAACGAATTTATACCAAATTATGAACTCTGTAATGAACAAGAGGATAAAATCTTTGGCATAGGTAAGAAAAGCAATGTGGTGAAGAAAGTTGGTAAGAATTTAGACAAGCAAAGCAAGGAGACAGTGAATTTTACTGAGGAATCAGATGAAACTAATATGGTAGCAGGGGAATTTAACGGAGAATGGGATGGGCTGACGGAAGTGGCAAAGGAAGAGTATTTCGCATTTAATGACCAAGCAGTTACTGAGGGGAACAAGGTACATGAAGTCAGTGGAATATCGGATGAAAGAAACGATGTGATGGAAAAAGTTTGTGATAGTACGGATGAGAGATATCAGGTGGCAAATGAAGTTTGTGAGAGATCGCATCAAAGGAACAACAATACAATGGCAAAAGAAGGTAATGGCAAATGGGATGTGAAGAAAAATATAGAAGAGAAAGAGAATTATAAAATAAATGACATTGTCTTGATTCGATACTTTATCAGGAAAAGGTGGGTGTATTATGTAGGTTACATAGAAAATATACTTTCTGGAAGCGATACTAGTTATGATATAAACTTTTACAAAACCTACAAAAAGCCACTGAAATTCAAGCTCGCTAAACAAGTAGATCGTGATACTATTTTAGAATACTCTATAGTCAAGAAAGTTCGCCTGTCTCAAAATCCTAGAAATTCCAAAGAATTTCTTTTGGATGAAGAAGATCATTCATATTTTTCTTAAATATTTATGAGGAGCTGTAGGGCAATGTAATTGATTCAAGTGCCTTGCTTCAACAATAATTTCTCATATTTTATAATAGTGGTGTTATTTTTTAATAGTTTTGGTGATTTTTATATTAGTTTTGGTGTTTTGTCGAAGAATTAGAAGACTGATTTGTTATATTGATCTCGTTACATAGTGCCATTGTTATTTTTAAAGAGTAACTAACTAAGGAAAACTAGTTAGGGAAAGACTGATTATTATTACTTTTTGTATGATTAAATAAATATAGAAATATAACTGGTCGACTTATTTTTAGTTTGTCACCCCTGATCCAACCTGTATGTCCCTCTTACCCCTAATTGATTTATTCTTCTTTTTCATTCCAAATGATACCTTATTTCATCGATATTAAGTTTTAATTAAGAACTCATATTGACCGAAACAGTTCTACCTACAAATTAACGAACATTTAGCAACGAATATTTTAATTCAAACTCCAATCTTAAGAAATACATTGACTGTCCCTCTTACCCCATGTGAGGGGGAAGAGGGACGTTTATTTAATCTTCAAATTTACTTCAATATCGTCGTAAGAACTGTTATTAGCGTAATGACATTTAGCCCACAGGAAGCTAATACATGTGGGCAGGTATTGTGTCTTTCAAAGATCTTAAAAGACTTTAGCTGTTCTTCCTAGCAGTCAAAATATTTTACTAAAAATGAAGTATGTTCCTCTTACCCCACCTGACCTTACACATAATATTGTACTCCGAATAAAGAAAATGTGTAGGTACATCCGGAGTACACGATAAAGAAATATATTAGACGGATTGACGTTGATTATTGCATAATCGCAAATGAACAATACTCAATCTATAGAACAATCCACAGATATATCAGAATCAAGTCCAAAAAAAATAAAAATATTTAATATTCTCACAATAATTATGAAATTAAAACTTATGCCGATGGATTATTCCCTCCTAAAATAAAATTATTTATTACCGAATATTTACACCAACAAAATAGGCAAATTAAATAACTGATTTACTTAGTTATTACTTCATGTCATGTGAAAACTTAAATATACATCACGTAATTATTAGAGCAACATATTATTTTTAATATTATTATTCATTAATTTAACAGATAACATTGAAATATCACATGATGAAATGTTTATACATTATAACACTTGAAAATGGCAAAACTAAAATTAAATACCATAGCTTTACAAATAAAAATACTTCTGCCATCGACAAATAAGACAAATATTCTTTAAAGGAACAATCGATATAATGTAGTATTATGAAAACAAAACTGAAGGCGCATGCACACTTCGAGGTCTGTTCCGAAGAACACATTAAACATAAACACCACATCGTCATAAAAAATCACAGCTACTGTTGGTGTAATTGAGCGCTAATTTGTAATCATGTTATAAACGGGACAATCTTAAGTACACCTAATCATCGAAAGGCACTAAGACCCTAATCTACAATAGAATTTCTGTACATGTTATTGGATCTGAAAGTTTGTAATAAAACATTATTATGTACTTGTAGCGTTCAATCAACAGTTTGACGCACGACTAGCCGATGTTTATATACAATTGAATTAATTAATACCTAAATAGTACAGCCAGATAATATATTTTTTTAAGATTTAAATGGAATAATATGCAAGATGAGCACTAACTACATTAAATGCAATTTTACTCAATGAAATACTTATATACATGACTATACCAGTGCTTTATTTTAAAAAGAAAATCGTTTTAGGCAGATACATTTCACTGAAGTAAACTGCATCTTATTCGGAAAATATACTCTTATAAATATTTATGTTAAAAAGAAATTGAGACAAATTATTTTTAGCGGAATTAGGAAATGGCACATTGAATCACCTTATTGGGTTCAATGTCTAATCGGGTCACATTAATTCACCAGCCATACAATGCATAATACGAAGATCAGCCTTTAAATATGTTTCAACAAATTCATTAAAATATAAATATTATAAGCATTATGTCAATGATAACTAAAACAGCTGCAGATACTCCTTAATATGTCTATATAATAATACATTAATTTTCGATAAAATTACTTGACTTCAGTCTTTCTAAAGTTTTGCAGAATATTACTTGTAGACACAACCTTACTAGGCTTAAAGACTATGTACATTTATATACGTTCAAATATACATCAAATTTACCACTATTAGTGCATACAATTATGAAAGATTTGCTTGCATATTATTTTTAGAGAATGTGCATGAAATATAAAAAATACCTAGAGAATCTGCTATTTGAATTAATGTATTTAATCAGGACCTCAATATTAAAATGTTGGTAGCTGTGTGTGTGTAACTATTTTTAAATATTCTGCAAAACGATAGCCAACTTTCACAGTACGCAACAATATCGTAAATTTCTGATGTCGAGTAAAATAAAAAATCTGTTTTATTAAAATAAAAGAAATCAACTTCTTTCAAATGCAGAAAAGACACTAACATTAATACAACTTAAGAAACTTATAGTTTCAAACTCTAAGAGTTATTAATTGTATGTTATCAAAATGCCTAATTATGTGCTATAATGTCGGCGATTTTTTATTTTTGATACCAAATTGCAAATTTTCAAAGCGGGGCCCAGCTTTAACCCCATATATTTCATCATCATATCTGAGTTTAACAAAAGCAGCGCCTTACCGTCGATCTCCTGTAACAAATAAAAAGCTCATTAATTACACCGCGATAACCTAATGCTACTGCTACACCTGCGTTAGCGTTAACGTTAATGGCAATGGCCAATAACGCGTTAGTTAACGTGTTAAAAAATTCGCATTGGAAATTTGTATTTTAACGCGTTAAAACGTTGGCCACATCTACGTAGCGCCTAAATTAACGCGCTAATTGACGCGTTAAGACGCAGGTGTAGCAGGAGCATAAAGGTGCGCTTTCGTGCATCGCGGTCGATCGCAGTCCTGACGCACGTAATGTACTTTTTTCACTGTATAACATTCGAATAAGTTATCTGTACAAAATCGAGATATAGATTTTGATAAGGTTATTCAAATATTTGAGATCACAGATAACATAAATATAGGCATGAGACCGATATATCAAAACGAAACTGAAATCCGATTGCAGTCAGAAATCGTATCGTATCGATATTCCAATATGAGAAAACCGATTTTAGAAAACGTAAAACAATACCACGATAACGCAAACAATCTAATCCAAACCAAACGGAAACTGTGCAAGCGCAACCAAACTACAAAGTAAATCTAAAGCTTACGTTTTCGATAGTTTTCATATTCATTCGTTCTCTTTCACTCTACCCAACGACTACTTAGTTAGAATAAGAGAGAGCGAATTTCATATCCTTTTCTTTCTTACTTAGTGATCCGTTTAAAGAGCAAAAGAGATGAAGCGAATATCGATCGTTGCCAAGCAAGCCAGTCGTAGTACCTAGTGCGTTATGGATTTTGGCGGTTTTATGAATTGCAGATTGAATAGAAAAAATAAAACTAAGCATCGAGGCGATAAGATCTAATTCAGATTGCAACTATTTAATGTTTGTTTTGAAAAATGCAAATAGTTTTAATAGTTATTAGGGATTTATGTTTGGAGAGTTTTGAGTTTGACTTGATCAATGTTTATTTGTTCACTTGACCTAGGTGACACGTGCAGTGCGGTGCGCGCGTAATAATAATAAAATTAAGTACCTATATTTGGTTTTCGTGAAAGTTAAACTATTAGGATTTAAAAAGTTTTATTGTAACGTTGTTAGGATTGTAAAGTGTAAATAAATAAAAACAACTGGTGTTGCGTAATTTTAGTTTGTTTGGCGACTGAGTTTTTTAACAATTAGTTTTAGGTAGTTAGTAGGTTAGGATTGTAAAGTGTAAATAAATAGAAACAATTCGTGTTGTGTAT
Source organism: Euclidia mi (assembly GCA_944739405.2). Taxonomy (NCBI): domain Eukaryota; kingdom Metazoa; phylum Arthropoda; class Insecta; order Lepidoptera; family Erebidae; genus Euclidia; species Euclidia mi. Next base: position 32,291,018 of record OX123194.2, on the reverse strand, counting down.
TTTTAGTTTGTTTGGCGACTGAGTTTTTTAACAATTAGTTTTAGGTAGTTAGTAGGTTAGGATTGTAAAGTGTAAATAAATAGAAACAATTCGTGTTGTGTAATTTTAGTTTGTTTGGCGACTGAGTTTTTTAACAATTAGTTTTAGGTAGTTAGTAGGTTTTCTTTTTCAATATGTCACGCAAACCAAGCGAAATATGGACGCATGACATGACAATACAATAAGAATTCGATTGTTTGCGTTTGTCTACGCAACTAGTAACTAGGTACGCTCGTCGCTCCGACATCCGCTACAGAAATCGATTTTTAAAATCGGTTTTTGAAATCGATTTCAGTATCTGAAATCGAATTTGTATCGGTTTGCGGAAAAATCTGAAAACGCCCATGCCTACATAAATACAAATACGTGGATACTCTCTAAAATCTGTGGGTACTTTTCTAAGGTAACCCTGAGTTTGGAACGCCTATAGGCGTCATAACAAAACTTTCGTTGTGTCTCATTTACTGTCCTTCAGTGTTATGAGGTTGTATACTGACTCAATTATCTGGTTGCAGTCAACATTTTGACTTAGTACATAATATGAAGATTCCTTTTCATTTTTGATAATTTCTGCTAGTAATTTTTTTTTTACTCATTGCTGCTAATGTGAATCGGTACTTCTGAAGTGAGTTTGAAACTCACACACACTGAAGGCACAAAAAAATGTGGTTTACAGTTTTTTGTGCATCACCATATTATGTGACTAATTTGCTGAATCACAAAATTTTAAATAGTTGTTCAACTAATTTGCGGGTTATAAATCCCACACCACATGAGTAAATAAACCGAACAGAGACAAATCTTCTTAAGAGCTTGTAAATTTGTTACCTATTTTGGTAGGGCTGTCACAATAGGTTAAGACAAATTAAACAAAACTTTTGTCAAATAATTTTATTATTATGTGAGAAACCTTTACAAATTACTTACTCTAATAATTTTGTTTTAATATTTTTTGTTTTTTAATAATTTATTGTTTCTTTTAATGGTATGGTAAATTCTGAATCTAAAATATATATTTTTTTTAAGTAATCCGGGAAACACTCACAAGGCATATCAAATTTAGAGTCTTCAATACGTTTAAGTATTTCGTTGCCAACATTGACAATATTAATATCAAGATCGAAATATTCGCGAAACTTTTGCTCGAGCAATTCAACAAATGCGATAAAATTATCAGGAGGTATAATTAAAAAACCCAATTGTACGTTACCATCGCTAAAATCTTTATAATGACAGAATTATTTCTTCTTGTATTATTCATACACACAGTACAATAAACAACCATTATTAATAATAAAATACCACGTCTTTACATTAAAATGTTAAAACTTGCAACGTAAAAAACAAACAACGTGCGTCGTAATAACCCTGAGATTGTCAACTGACTGTGCCTACGTAAACCGGTTTTTTTTTCAGTCTCGCCGCGTACACGACAAGCGGCCAGTGGTCACGCACACATGCGCCGCGTGCTTGTAGTAGTGCAACCGATTCGCGCTGTTGTATGAAGCTTTGTCTCTGTTCCGTTTATCTACTCATGTGCCCACACTACGCAGCTATGCTAGCTAGCTATATTATAGATTCTTTACATCTTTGTAACCAGAATCGAATACTGAATACAATCCTGGAATTCGCCGATGACTTAGGCGCGGCGCAAACGGGCCACCGACCGCAACCACTGGTGGCCAGCGACAGCCACTTAACACACTTTATCATACATTTTACTTCTGTAGCGAGTGGCCGCCAGTGGCCACACGTGTGCAAAATATATAAATCTATACAAAATATATGAAAAAAATTGGTTGCCTGTAAATCGGTATACGGGCGAAAGTTTTACGTGACAACGACTTTGAGTGGTAAAATAATTTTAATATGAATATTCATTCGTATAGTAGGAAGAAGGATGAAAGACGCGTGCCTTTCACTTTTTATGTCTGTCTCTCTCGCTCTTAGGCGGGACGCGTGCCTCTCACTCGCTCTCATTGTGAGCGCATAACGTGAGCGGAGCGTAACGCAGTTTCTTGAAGTGTCACCCGGCAAACCAATTTATAAGACGTTGTCACGTCAAAAGTGTGTTAGATGGCTGTCGTTGGCCACCAGTGGCTGCGGTGGCCCGTTTGCGCCGACCCTTACAGAACACCCTATCAATAATCCAGTGGACAGTGAAACTGCTTATATAAATAATGTACATGTACTTACATGCTTCCTAAACAGATCTGCGTGCGCCGCAAGCGCCTGATCAGCGGCGGCGATGAATCCAATAACGTCTTCTACGGACCAGTCGGCGGGCGGCGCGCCGGGCGCGGGCGGCGGCGGCGCGCCCGTCGTCGACGACGCCGGCTCCGGCCGCTCCGGCGACACGCGCGCCATCTTACCGGACGAACACTCGCCGGAACCATTCACGCTGCTGCCGGCTGGCTCGTCCTGTGACACATACGAATATAAATAAACGTAGGATATAGTCTATTCTTCTAAAATAGCAGCAGTCACCACATCCACCAACATTTTACGAATTTTATCACTTTGGAAGCGGCATATTAAATAGTCTTATTACCCAATAACGTCATAACGTCAAACGTCATAAAACATACCCGCTTGCCATATTTCATGTCTCTAGCTTCAGTACTTTGGACTCTGCGAGGATATTATCAGGACAAGTAATTTAACAGTCTAACCAGATTTGACAAAATATTATAAATAATCTAAAAAACGGTCGTTGACCAGCAATCGATAAACTACAATGCCACTTGTGCCTGCGGAGCGTACGTACTACTTGTGTCATCGTAAACAATTACTGCTTGTGCCATCATGAAACATCTTTTTTAAATATACTTTAGCTACCGACATTCACAAAAAAAGCGTAAAAATAAGATGGGCAACAACACGATAGTGTAACATATTTGATGCCAGAATATGTCCACGTTACAAATGACTACTTTCTGTAGCTAATAGACGTCGACTTACTAATCCTGGCGACATTACAACTGAAATATTGCTGTGATGATTGGAAAATTACTTTCAGGCTCCATTAATTATTCATCAGCTCTAATTTCAGCTCTTCTAAGTTATAAATATGAAAAACCGATTTGAAAAATCGGAAATAATTGATTATCAATTTAAAAGATGGACCTTGTGGACAAGCAACAACACCGACAGGTGACATACAGAATAAATGCAAGTAGCAGTGAAAGCGACCCTGCGAAGTGACAAGAATAGCGACAAAATTACGCTTATTGATTTATTGAATATAGGGCATTGATCTATCTACGTATTCAATTATAACCAAACGGGTAAGAATAGAGTGCATGGAAATAAAGCCATATGCTTGGTTAATAATTCGACACCTCCATGCAATAACATCTCAGTCAGGATGAAAATTGGAAAATAAAATGCAATGTTTCATCTTGTTAACCTTTCCCGGATAGCTAGGAATTAAATGCGCCGGTTTTACTTCAACCATCTTGTATACTATTATTATTTCTCAAAAGAAATTCCTCATAGTAAGAAAAAAATAAAAAAGGTCTTCTAAATTCCTAAGTAACTAGATGTGCAAGTAAATAAAATCGTAGCTTGTGTTTGACCGGTTAACTCTGAAATTAAAAAACCGGAAATATCATCTTATCCTTCCGCTTTTTTGGTCTCATCAGATTGACAACATAGTGGCTTTTGCACAGAACGTCTGCCGTAAGACTTACGCGACCAAAAGCGACATACCTTAGTTTGGACCAGTAACAGAAAATTCAAATGTGTTGACATTCTAAAACGACAGAGAGATCTTCATGTAACCGGTACCAACTGCTTAGCGTGATCTCCGAGACATGGGGCAAGCGATAACAAACAATTAAATACGCACATAACTTCAACACTGCCTTCGTGGTCCAGTGGCATATGCAACCACTGATCCGAAGGTCCCGGGTTCGATTCCCGGGTCGGGCAAAAGTGTTACTGGGTTTTTCACAAATTCTCAGTAGCAGCCCGGAGTCTGGTGATGTGCCCGGTTACGGCAATAGGCTCGCCCACTTTTACGTGAGATCTAAAATTTCATGGCGAAAATTTTGCCATTTATTATTCTTTGTGTTTGGGTGAAAATCCATGAGGAAAGATTTTAGGTAACATAACACTTGGAGTTACAATCATCTGACAACAAAAAAACAGAATCTTCGAATAAAAACTAAATTGTAACTCAGACATGCAATGCTTGTCCGCATAAGTTACATTACTTTTCTATTTATAGTTTTTCACGTAAGTCATGAAAAACCATGAAAACAACTTTTCTTTTACAACCTAACCGTACATAAATATAGTGCACCTAAAAAGTATGAGATAGTGACAGCTTCAACGATTGTATGTGTTGTTCCGAAAGCAGTACATTTTTTTAAACTTTAAATTTTATCTCCTGGAAAGTCATAAAAAATGAGTTACGATTTTATTGCATGGAGGTGTCGAATTGAACCGGGATATGCACGGCGACCGCTGTCGATTCAGTATAAAGATTCAATAAGCTGCATCTTTTTATGTCTATTAAAAACTTTGTGCGCATATATATATCGTGTCGATATATAAATACGTGTGTTTATGTGTATCGTGTATGTTAAGAATTTCTATGTATCCAGTACTTACCGGACTCCATGTGACAAAAAGTTAACGACTGTGGAAGACTCATGCTATGTTGGACTGATGCGAATATTTCTATTCTAAGAGGTTCTTGCATGGTGTGTCTTTTCTATTGACGTAAAAGACAGCCTAGTACTGATTGAAAGTGGTAGCTGAGATGGAAGCTCAAATTTGGAATAATATCGAAGAAATCACATACATATTAATAATAACTAACAAACCATTGACTAGTTACGAGAATTGGGCCGTGAATTGCAAACATTATTTTCTCAAGTGCACGTGCAGGCAGATAGGCAAGATAAAGAATGTAAACAAACTGTCAGTGGTTCATAACATATTGTCACTAAAAACATCTACTTCATGAGCCGACGACATTTTCAGCATACAATAAAAATCTAATTTCCGCGTCAAATGTTTTTGATTTATGCAAATCAAATATTTATCATAATAATTATATTGATAGCAGCTTTCGACTTACTGCGTGCGAGAGAAATGAGACAGCAATGTTTACTAACTTAGTCTGAGTCATGTATTCAAGTGATGGTAGAATTTTTATCGCCACCTTTTTCTTATCCGTAGAAAACCTCTTTGAGGTGATAGTTATGATCAGGTTGCAGCACAAAGATTTTTAAGTTTCTGTTTCCACATAAAGCTAACTTTATCTATACATATAAATAAAATTCAAGTGTGTGTGTGTCTGTCTGTGCAACCAAATTAACTATATTTAAATAGTTTTTGATACTCGGGCTGTAGTCACAATGTCGAAAATAATGCGGGTGAAACCGCGGGGAATAGCCACCAATTAATAAAAATACCGTTTTAACAAATATTAGTCTATATAACTTACACTATTAGGCCTCTTGACTCCAGATATAACATTGTTGGATGATATATTGTTAGAAGACACATTGTTGTTGGATGTAGATTCTCCACAAAGAGTGCAAGGTCTGCCAGCAGCCTCCCCCGTGTCTATCTCTATCATACCGAGACAACAACCGACACCACTGCACACTGCTTTCAACCAATTCTTCAGTTCTTCTATAGTTAGTTCTGAGGGTACTTTGACAGAGTAATTTTTGTTGCCTGCTGTTACCTGTAATGACACAATAAAACGTATAACATAAATAGGCATAACACACGTAACTGAGAAAGATACTTTTGACACATTTAACACACTATTATTATTCCAGGTGCTGCATGGCAAAGTACATACAAATTAAAAAAAAGATCTGTCTTGAAGATCCAAATAAATACATAATAATGATAGGTACATGATAATATTATATTCTATAGGGATCTATCCCATTTGTTGTGATATGTATACTAATAAACAATTCACTGTATTTTATATAAACATTTGATCCTGTAGGCTAACAAAAGCAGAAAAAAAATTTGAAAACTCCTGGATTAAGGCATGATTTTTAGGTCAAAGAATTATTATTTTATACACAGGTTTTTGTAAATACTATTTTAACAGTTTGATCAAAATGTATGTTGACACTGTCCGGGTGTCACACGCCACACAAAACTTATCAATGACACCTCTGAGGTGCCATCCATACAAATAGTATGTGAAATTGTAGGCATCTGATAATATTTCAAAATACTATTCTAACAGTTTGATCAAAATGTATGTTGACACTGCCCGGGTGTCACACGCCATACAAAAGTTATCAATGACACCTATGAGGTGCCATCCATACAAATAGTATATGAAATTGTAGGCATCTGATAATATTCCAATAATAATGATGATCAATTTAGATTTTTAAGTGTGTGTGCTAAATATTGAAAGTGTATGCAGAATGTTTGGCTACCTACAAACTGCTGGAAAATTAAACTCATATAGAGATAATAGTTTTAAGTCAGGTAGGTACATTCTAGTTTAGAGACCAGTCTAAGTTAAATCTAGCAGTTTTTAATTATGGGCATCAAGTCAGTTCTGGAGGAGACATGAATTATTTAGGTTCCTATATAAATTGAAATGCACATGTGAAAGCATACTAAAAAAGAACAAAGAAACAGAATGAATCTAAAAAAATAAGCTAAATGAATACCTGTACACTGAAATGGACAAAATAATATTTCAGACTTTATTAGGCAAATTTCTGCCTTTCTCTACATGCATGCTGCCACACATCTCAAAAAAGCTTGTTGTTGATAAAAATATTTTTTTTGTCCTTTTCAGTTTAAAGGTATTTCACATTGGATTAATATTATAAATATTTTTAATACAAATTTTAATATAAGTACTCTAAAGAATGCCATATATTGGACTTTCGTAAACCATAACTGAAATACATGAAATTAAACATGATTATTGAATATATGGACATTAGCAATGATGATTAATCATTAACTTTTGCTAATTATGATGCTAATGATGATTGTTGCATAATAAGTAAGATTGCTACTGAAATAATCATTTAACTCTGCATAATTGACTTTGTTTGTAAATAGACTATGGTTATAGACTGCAAATTGCAAAAATTTAAATAATATGTTGTTAAACATCTGTTGTAAATGGTAAAATTTACAAATTAAGTTGTTACTTATACCACAAAGAGATCTCAATAAAGAGTTACACTACTAGTTACACTGCCAAAAAGTTAAAGCTATTGATTCTCTATTTGATATAAATTGTAATACAACTGAGGCCAAACATTTGAGTGGCAAAGTAGCAAATGCAGTCAAGATCATTAATCAAATAAGGCAAAGGCAAATAACTTTTTTATTTAAAATCTAGCTACTGGTCTAGAAAACTGACACTGGCCTCCAAAGCCAAGCTCTTAGCTAGTAAAACCAGCATGCTCATATTATAACACTGAAAAGAAGTTATATGTTACCTGTACATTAGATATATTTGAATAGCTACTGGATGCTGTAAGAATTGCTCTTGTCAATCTTTGAGGATCTGGATGAACACTGAGTAAGTCCTTGACAAGTGCTTCTGCAACCCCTGACGGTCCAGCCGCTGAGATTGCACTTGGTAATGAACTACTGCCACCAGAACAACTGCTACGGATACGTAGACATACTATGGGCACTGGTGTTGATGTGGCGGAACTATTTGAATTCCCAGCCCCAGTTGAGCCTCCCTCTGGCAGAGCTGGGTTAGGCATACCACTAGGTCTTAGCTTAAATCTGAAATATGAATAGAAAAATTAATAATAAAGATAATAAATTATTGTAACAAAAATAATAAATTATCATCAAAAATGTACTTTAATTCATGTAAAATCAAAACAATATAATAAATATGTTTACCTTGATGGAGTAGCAGCACTTTTTTGGCCGGGTGGTTGGAGAGGGTGTCCAGCCCTGGCACACCAGCCCACTGGGAATATATCCCTTGAGTCATACCTACACCAGTAATCAAATGCACCTCTCCAACCATCAAATGTTACATGTATCTGATCATTTTTAACTGCTCCAACAGTTGCACAACAAATTAACTGTGGATTCTTCTTGTCCACTGCTTCCAACTTTTGGCCAACAACAAACACATTTGATTTAGGAGTTGGGGGTTCAGGCTGAAAAACTTTTGGTGGAGCCATTTCTGCACCATTTAAAGTTTTAAGCAAAAACATGGGCCAGCTACTAGCATTCATGCGGAATCCAAGGGGCGGTTGTAACATTCCATCATTCTTTTCACAGTGACCAATAGGATGAATGTCCCCAGCATCAACAAGACGCCAGAAATCATTTTTGTTGTCACTGCCATCCAGTCTTAACCTCAAGCGAGGGCCTAATACTCCCACAACTGTCGCAATACACGTAGAAGTTAGGTTACGTGGATCCAAAGCCTCTAATTTCATTCCAACTTTAAAATCGTTTACAGGGGGCAGAGGTGCTTGTTTAAAACACTCTTGTGGTGCTGCAGAGCTGTTAGTGTCTTTCATATATTCATTCCAGTCAAAAGCTTGGTATATATCGTAAAAGGAACCTGCAGAATTATTATTTGCATGACTTTCTGAGCCATTTGCACCATTGCCAGATTGAGGAGAAGTAGTTCGTTTCTCATTTTTCTTTTGATATTTATTCAGACAGTACGTCGAACAAAAATTCTTACTACTTGAAGGTGCATTTCCTCGAATAACATTGTCACAATGCAGACAGGCGCCTTTACTGTAGGCCTGTCTGAACTCCGACAAACACGTTTCAGAACAAAATTCTTTTTTTCCATTCTCCGTCGGCAATACATACTTGAGAGGTGTTTTACTTTCAGCACACCAGGTACAAGTACGTTTTGGTGGTCTTCCAGGTCCACGTATTTTGCCGGGAGCTGGCCCCGACGAGCCGACTGTGTTGTTTGACATCGTTCCGTCAGCGGAGTTTAACACATTATTGCTAACCGACTTATAATGAACTAAACTTTCCACTTACATTATATTTAATACATTTACAGAATCGCAATCAGTAAATATTAAATTATGTATTTTTACGCAAATATAAACAACGTCAGTACGTACTTATGACGCGCATCCAACGGCCATATTTGTTCTTTCTTTTTCGTGTTTTTTTAACCTGGCAATAAAACCATTTAGTGCACTTATGACAACATACCACTAGCGCCATGTTTAGTCTCCGACGAATGAAATAAAATTGCATTGTGATGTGATACGTCACTAGTCTTGCTTCAAAATATGACATTTTGGAGATTGTTCATGACACAGATGACACTACTATAACCAATCTATGAATTTTAGTATAAGTTTCAACCTAAAATTGTAGCATCGATGATATCTTGTATAATAAAACGAAGTATGTCTCAAACTACAATAAATAGGATCCTATGTAACGCTGAAACAGCGGAAAAAAGACTATCTGAACTAAAGAGTAAGGTTAGTAGATCCATTGAACCCGTTGAATAAGGTCACATTTTTCTAACCGAAATAACTTTTATTTCTAATTATATGATATTTATTAGTGAAATTCAGGAAGAATCTTCAAAAAATGGAATCTCAATGTTGCCGAACCAAGCTCAATGCTTTGTTTCCATCCAATACGCGGTATTTTATCACTTTCAAATACAAGATAGATCGTATACGAAATCGCCGACTGAATACTGTACTTACTTTAGATTCATTTGCAAGTACTCCATAAATCATACTGTACTTGCCAACAAAAAGAAGCCCCTTTATTAGACTTAGTACTGGTTTCAGAAAGGTTCCTCATTTCTTCTGGTATGTTTTTTATGTACATGGTTATAAATAATATGTGTGCCAGTGAGTTGCTTGCTAGTTTAGACATAACCAGCAAAGTAACATAAATTACTCAACATGCACATGGCCCGAGCCCAAATCACACAAACCTTTCAGTTTATTATAGGCAATGTTTATTTTGAAATCGTCTCTATAAAATGAATATAGGTACCGTAAAATGGGGTGAATAGAAATCGTGGGGTGAATAGAAAAAAGTCCGGAAGTTTGATATTGTTGACTGTAGTTTGTTATTAGCCTTTTATCGAATGTTTTTCTCTATGATTTTCTACGTGGCAACATGTTTTTTATAGGCTCGCCACCCACAAATTTACGTCAAGTTGAAATTTCATATAGATTTAAGCGGTTAAAGTGAAGGTATGAAAACTAGTAGTTTTTGCTGTTTATAAACTTTCTATAAACATCAAGTTATTGGTTGTGTTCCCCCTGTAGATGTGTATTATTCGATACATACATTTCTCATCTTTAAGAAAAACGAAGATTAGTGTCCGTTTTTGATTATTTTACATTATTTTTCTATTAAAATTGAGATGCTGGCTATTTTGCTCGAATTCGAGGTGAATAGATACGGGAAGGGGGTTAATAGATACGCCATTGGGGGTGAATAGAAACGCGTGGGAGGTTAATAGATACGAGTGGGGGGTCAATAGAAATATGTTTTTAGGGTTGTCAATCGAAGTTAGTTCATCATACGCACCTTTTTGTCAGTTAACCATTGAAAATATTGTTTATATGTAGGCAGGTGCCTACCTGTATGATTAAAGAGGTAAATGTTGATATCTGGTTTATTAAAAAAATACATAGTTGTCTGATTAATGACAATGTTGATATATTGAATAAAAATGTAAGTTGATTTTGACAGCCCTAGCGTTTTTTCTCTATTCACCCCCTTCCCGTATCTTTTGACCCCTGTTTCGAGGTAAATAGAAAACGTTTACTTTTTCTTAATTTACTAATTAATGTCCTGTTTTTACTAATTTGTAGCACAAATATTGAGTAAATTACAACTTAACTCATGATTTCAAAATGCTTCAATAATGACTCTCATTCAAAATATCTAATAAAATCGATGTTGAAGTTGAAATCTGTGTCTATTCACCCCATTTTACGGTATATTATAAAATAATTAGTATGAAGGTATACCATAATAATATTAATATACATGTATTTTAGCTACAAGAATTGAAGTCTGCAGAAGTTGAAAAAAAAATAAAAGAACTTACAGCAGAAAATAAGATCCTTGAATCTAAAATTAAATCTGCAAAGGCAGAACTAATACAGTTGGAAACAGCAAATGGCAAGAAACAGTACCTAATACCTGGTAAAGAAAGTGTTACTGCACAAGCCCCCGCTGCTACAAACCAGGCCCCACCTGCTACTCAACAGATCCCTAAAGAAAAAGTTAAGGAGTCTACTAAAAAAGTTAAAGAATCAAAGAGTAAACCTGCTGAACCAGCAGCTGCTGTCGACATAGATGTCAGAAAATTAGATTTGAGGATTGGCAAAATTGTAGAGATAAATAAACACCCTGATGCAGACTCCTTGTATGTAGAAAAGGTTGACTGTGGAGAAGACAAGACTCGGACTGTGGTCTCTGGCCTTGTAAACCATGTGCCTATGGAGGAGATGCAAAACAGAATGGTTATGCTTCTGTGTAACTTGAAACCTGTTAAGGTATGTGTTATCTTTTTTACTTTTGCCCTGTGCAATTAAAGCAAGCAACATATCAGTGATTCCTGACAGTTATGAAATCAAATAAGTCAAATAATGTAAAAGTGCAAAAATTAGATAAATTGTTTTGTAAGAAAATATTATCAATGATCGTCTTTTTCTTTCCAGATGAGGGGTGTAACCTCTGAAGCTATGGTCATGTGTGCCTCAAGTCCTCAGAAAGTAGAAGTTTTAATACCACCCAGTGGAGCAGTTCCTGGAGATTTGGTCCACTGTGAGGGTTACCCAAGGGAACCAGAACCAGTCCTTAATCCCAAGAAGAAAATATTTGAGACTTGTGCCCCTGATCTCATGACTAATAATGACAAAGTTGCATGCTATAAAAATAGTCCATTACTAGTGCCAGGAAAAGGACCTGTAGTAGCACCAACCTTAAAGGTAGTCAATGTGAAGTAAATTTATGCTTAAGCACTTACTTTTCTGTGTGAATAACTCATGTTTTTATTTCAAGATCATATTTTGATATTGTCACCATTGAAGATGAAAATATTTTAAATTAAGTACATACAGATATTTTGTAAAAGGTTACGTAATAAATAATCTGTACACAAATGCTGCAGTTTAATTAAAGGATCATACAAATAAAACTACACTGTAAGCAATATCAACAATATTTATATTACATCTCTAATATGTGATTTCTATACAACAATTTGCGATCATTATTTACTATGTAGAAATTTAATTTCCAATTCAGATAGAAAAATAGATGTGACATAACATTAACATTAAGACCACAAAGACACATTATGTCTACACTAATGGGGCAAATGGAAAGTAATATAATTCTCTCATTTTTCTATTCAATTCCTTATTTTGTGGTCTTAAGTTTGTGTTCAGTATTAAAATTTTAACATGTGTTACTTTATCTCTGTACGCTAAAATAGTGTCATTGAAAAACTACCTACTTCAACATCAACTTATTATGAGCCAGTAGGAAAATATGTCTTTATAATTAATTAACAAATGTGCAGGCAAGCTCGGTTCAAAGTGAATGATCATATTATAGGCCAGTCACCACACTTGCATCAAATAGCATACCTTATTTATTTTAACAATAGCTTACATTTCATTTTGTGCATTAAGCAAATAATGTATACTCTTTGAAGAAACTGAAATTATCTAAACAACATGTTGCTATCAGCTACATTCCTTATAACAATGAACATAGTACCAGTAACATCATTGACAGAATGCACTTTACCATTCTGCATCATTTTAATTAAAAAATCAAACCTCAACACTTGCTGTTGCTAATTCAAGAATGTAAAATGTAGCCTGCACTATCTTGGATGATTCACATAAGAATATTATGCTCTAATTTAAAATAATATGGCATAGGAAAACGGTAATACACAAAGTTGTATACAGGCAGTCGGGAGGTTATACCAAAGAATTTATTTTCTAGCCACCATCTGTCTATACAAAGTCTCATAAACATAATAATTGATAATCATACTTAAACACCTTAGAATATAAGTACAGGGTGTGTCAAGATCATTACTAAAACCGAGGTCTGTGACCAAATCTGTACATTGGTTTGGAAAGATATTGTGTGCACAGACCAACCAATTAGTGTATGATTGTGAGATGGGAAAATAAATATTGATTCTGTAGATAACAATATCTATTGTTCATCAATCAAAATTATTAAGAGGTGGAGCGATTTCAGACTAGCGAATGAGTTCGCTTTTGGAAGTAAGCAAGTAAACCATATAATAACCATAACAATGGTGAGCCGAAACGACCGTATACGCGTATAAATTAGTTTAAAATCGCCCTAAGTATTGCGTAGAAAATATGTGATATATTATGTAACCAATTACACATTTCCTATTTAATTTATCAAGAAATTATTTTTGGATAAGTATGACTAGATTTGATAATCAGTATGTATGTGTAGATACAGGCTTCGTTAAAAAACCTTGATGTACTCATATAGAACGTCTGTATGGTCAATGACACAACAAATTACCCATAACGTTACTGCTACTGTCGCACCTATAAGTAGTGTAAAGAATCTGTGCCTACTTCAACCATTCGTAAGACATCGTAATAACATTGGTCAATCCATGTTCAGATTCATGTACAGTCACCAACATAAGTCTATATTACATTAAGTACATGATTTTAAATATCTTTATGGTCTCAAATAATAATTATTCCCAATATTTTCTACGATTTCTCAGTGCAGGTAAGTGTTCTACTTACCTGAGTCATCATATTTAATAAATTAATTATTGAGTAATTATCAGGTATACTTATTTAATTAATAAATAAAATTTCAAAGTATGCAGTGACTGTTGTTGCTGACTGTACCATCATAACCATGATCCACAAAAGGCTGAAATAATATTTTACACTTGCTTCAATTAAACCCACTCTACATTTACATTCCTGGGGACTGACCTATATCATATTTTAATCTATTGGTACATAATATACTATGTTCTAATATTATATTAAGTACTTACTACAAACATTGTTTACTTGGATTAATTCAGTGCCATTTTGCAAATTAGAAATATTTAGTTCAGTTAAATAACCAATGTGTGAAAAGTTTTGGTGATTTTATTCAATAGTATATGTTTGTTTAACACAATTATTTATGTAACAGTCAACAAGATCTAATTATGTTTGAGGCTATTAAGTTCGTCACCATTAACTTAACTTTATTGGCAATTTTCAATATTGGATGGAGTAATATATTATTAACTAATTGCATCCATGAAAGTAAATGACGTTGCAAACAGATAAATAAACTCTGTAAACTATAATTGATAGATACATAACCTGGTTTGTATATGTATAGATACAATAAAAAATTTCAATCAAGACAAAGGAACAAAACACGTATATGTTCACTTAATACTATGAAATTTAGTATCTACTCTCTATTAAGAAAAATTGGACAAGTGCTTCATAATTTTTCTAGTAAAAAGGTGATATTTTATGACCATGTCTTCAAAAATGATTATGCTGACTTAGGGTCGTAGCACACATATATACACATACATAGGGATCGTCACCGTATCGCCTTTCGCCTCGCCGTCAAACAAGCGTCAACCTGACGTAACCACGTAACATAAGCGGATCAGAAGGTCCGGCACGTCGACTCGGCTACAGCTAGACGACGCCGTGCTTACGTCTCGCCGACTGCTGGTTGACGGCTAGGCGGCACTACTTCAAACATTTTGAATCCGAACGTTAAGTGAGCGGTTATGTCTCGGTTCACAATACGTGAGTTGGCTATCATTGCCATAGCACTTGATGAAGAGGAAAAAGAACACGACTGGAACCTGCCTTGTGAATGACAGCCAATGAAAGCATGTTCGGCAACGCAGACCGCGGCAGCGGCGTGGACGAAGAGACGTAAGCTAGGCTACGGAGAGCCGTAAGCTAGGGTACGGAGAACCGTAAGCGCGGGAACTGCAAGTCGACCACGCACCGCACCGCGGTTCGTGGGTTTGTCCCCAGGCGATTACGTTACGATTCCGATTGGTTTGCGTTGCAGTAGGTAGTTCCATACAAATAATGCTGAACGGCTCCAGTTGATGCGGTTATGATCCCTTTCCGAGTTGATACGTGTGCTACGACCCTTAAGGAGTACAAAACAATAATGGTTAGCTTAGTGCTGAATTATTTTATATTTTTCTGTTAGGTAGATACACAAGTAGTAAGTTGTACACAATATTGAGATCTTAAACAGCATGGTTGTCAAACATTTATAGAAATAGGACAGCATTTAGAGTATGGGTTCTATTACCACAAGTGGCAAATCAAAACTAACTCCAAAAATATGTCCACCAAACTAGTACTGGACTTTAAAAAATCTGAAGTCAAGTGAACAAAAAAGAAAGGCTTCTCTTGATGTCTACAATCTCCATAACCGATCCATTACACTTTAAGTGCACCGTACCTATGTGTTATAAAATGAGAACAAGGTCCCTATTAGATAGAATTTTCACATCATAATATGTAATCTCTTAACAATTCAATTAATTATTATTATCAATTTATTATGCATGGTCGTTATAATTTCAAGATACATCATTTATGTTTGTACTTTTATGTAAATGTCTCTCTGAAATAGTATTCCTTTACAATAAATACAAAAATCAGCATACAGCTTAATAAATACAAATTGCAAGATTTCAGAGAGAAAAGTTCAGTTATAGAATTCGAAATATTGCAGAAATTAGATTGAAAATACACTCAACATGATGTTTGTTTAAGGTACATTAATTTTCATCAATAAATGCAATACTGCCTCATAATCATAAATTAATTTAAAACACTGAATTGATGATCATATATTAAATTTTACTAGATAAATATTTTTAATCTTTCTGAATCCATACGCATTATCTACTAATTGATCACTACTCGAGACGTATATTCTTTCAATTTACAATCTAGTATTTTACTTGTGCAGATATGTCTGATGTTAATGTGTCCCATGCCAGACATAAAAATCTTAATTTTATTTATGCATATTATACTTACATAGAATATATAAATGCGATATAACTATGTTAATGTAGGGCCAGCTGTCGCCTTTCATAATTTCATTATCGTTATTTAATCAAAAAGTTTCAAAAGTGATCATTAAAAACGTAAGGCCATTACAAAAAAAATGAAATTGCACAGCAATTTCATTTTTTTTGTAATGGCAATAAACATGACGCTGAGTGGCAATCGCGTGGACTAAAATCCAATTAAATGCAGCACTGGCGCGGGTAGCTTTTTTTCAGTATTTGATTTGAAGCTAATTGATGGTAGTCCATAAACATGTTGTCTTAATAAGCAATGAAGGTTTATCGTGTTCTAGTATGGTTATAATAAAAACTGCTGGATTTTATTATATGTAATAGATTACGGAAATAAGTTGCCAGAACGAAAAGGCAAATTCAGAACTATATCAGCCTACTTGAAGATTGAAGTTTGCTAGACTATAATAATAATAAGCTTATTGGTTTTTGGTAAACAATAGAACTCTTTAAACAAAAAGTAAACATGTACATGTATGTATGGTTTATTATTTTATTTGTTGTGTACTTTGGTTTTTTTCTAGACGCACTACAGCAGCACAGTTAATGATGCTTATTTATACATTAATAGTCTAGGCCAATCTAGACATATTTTTTATCAGATGATGTAACATCTTATACGAACCAACTTTATACCTCCTTGTTACTTTTTACTTTAGAAATATTATTATTTAAACAATATTTTATGCAAAGTGAAAATAGGCCATAAATGAGTTTATTAAACCGCCAACCATCGTCTGATCGGATGAAGGATTATATAACATTTAAACTCTCCTCGATTTATATTTTTTACAGATACTTACAAGCAATATACAATACTACATAAATTAATAAAATTTCTAACACTTCGTTTTGAAAGTATTTGTTTTACACGAAAGTAAGATGACAGCCAGCCAGTGATTAACATACTTTAATCACAAAGTATTATAAATATTTAATTTAGTATCAATTCCTTTACTTGACAAAACCATGAATCTGTGGATCATACTGAAGTGCGAACAGCAAATCCAATCCATTATAATATTTATCATAACCGGCGTCATGCATATTATAATGATGATGCAAGCTCTCTACATAAGCACAGAAGATTTTGATAAACATTATAACCACTAGGGTGAGCTTTGCATTCAATACATATTATACTAGACGCACCTTATAGTTATGATAAAGATAAAACTACAAATCTACGTATTTCCACTTTGTTATAAATACAAATTATGAATAAACCGACCTATTCTTTGGTAGAAAACTAATCACCGTAAACCATAACATATTAATAGACTTTCATTTTATATGTAATACAAAAATATAAAATGTATGTTCCAAGCAGCGAGACTAAAAATATTATACATATATAAAATAGCGCCGAAGTTATAGCGTATCAGAAAATTACTTGCGTTATTGACTTTGTACCCAACAAAATACGCCAGTAGGCAAGTAAGTAAACTATACACTACTGTTTGATCGATTGCATTTACCCACCAAGACTAATTGGTACTTAAGATGTCTGATCAAAGATGCTATAAAATTTTCTAACCTCATATTGTATTAACTTTTAGGCATAATAATTTATATCGAAACATAACCATAGGCAGTCATAATTTAATATTATAAGTTTTAATTATTATTGATTCAACACTGACACAAATTGCTATTACTATCATAAAAACATAATATGCAAAACTGGTTAATAAGACAGTATATCAAATTAAATTATTATTCAATAGTTTGGCATTTAGAAGATAGTTACTCAGTAGGTATACAGCTTAACACTGAACATACTTCATACGTAGGCGTAGTTTATATTCAGAAAATTTTGTAATTGAACACACAGATTTATTTTTAAATCATGGAAGTGTAGGTAAAGACACCCACTGGCTAAGGAAACAAAATGATCGAGACAAGTGAACCAACGGATATGCAGACATCGAACTATGCTTCTTTTTATTCTCCATCCTTCTTTTAAATGCCCCATCTGCTCCTGAACTCGAAATGTCACTCTCATGTTTTATTGTATATTATGTACTAAATTTTTTATCATATGATGATCGTATACAGTTAATAGATACAAGACTTTTATACCAATTAAAAATAATCGAATTAATTATAGACAGATTAATTGAAATACGTAAAGCATAAGGAATGGCACAGTAAAATTACAGCGAAACTACAACGTTATGAATTCATATCTAAACTAACTCGTTAGATACCGCGCTACGACCGACTAATGCGAATAACAAAAATAAACAAATATTTTGTCTTAACCTACAAATAGTTTCAATATACTACACGACAGTAAAATACAATTTTAATAAGAAATATAATGAGGTTAATTGAAAATGTATTATGTTTTATGAGCAAGTTAGGCCTTATTGATATGAAGATGATTACGAATATTCCACCACATATGAAAAATAGAATTAGTTTGTTATAAATTATTCTCATAAAATAAAATTAGTTATTATAAAATTATCAAGTGGTGAAATATAGATATGGTAAATGATTGACGAAATGAGTGTTCATCCAAAAATAACACATCAAACATTCAGGAAGTATAAAGATTTTATAATAGAGTTGCAAAAATATAGACAGACATATAATATTATGTAAATATATCGTTAAGATGGGTCTATCTGTCTTTTTAATTTATCCACCGAATAGTGTCACTTATTGGTTACATGTTACACTTACATCTAATGATACTTACTGTCTTACAAAAATATAAACAACATTTTACCATACGAATAACATCAAAACAAAGAAAATTTGCGACATCTATGAGTATCTACAAGAATACTTATCAAGAAATACTTAGACATACAATACTGTATAAAAATAAATACAATCAATCAATATATTTTAGAGGCGTACAATGAAAAAATAATATTGCACATTTACACAAGCTTAAGCCCTGCCACAAAAATATTATTCAGTTTTTGTGTATTTCGTAGAGTTGAACATACTAATAACCCAGTAATAGGTCTGTGTGGCAGCTTAATAATATAGAACATACAGATAACATTAAATAAGGCAATGGCACAGAAAAGTATTATTCAGAAATAAAGAAAAATAGGTGGGCAAGCACAATTCTGGTTGAAATTATGTTATCTGCTTACATCGGTAAATATTTCGGAGGAAGACGACTTTCATACGTCACAACTTTAAAGCTCTTTTTCGCATCGCTACCATTCTGATGTGATTCTAATTAACAACAACTAACGGTAACGTTGCGCCGGTTGCGCTATTGTGTAAACACACAGCATAAACATATTCGGGCATTCTTTTGCTTAAAGCGGCCCTAGTTGTACGTTATTATCACGTACATACGTCGTACGTACAAGTACCTACACATACTTTATAAATTACTTACACAGTGCGCCCGTTCTAATAATTTTGTGATCAACATTCAAATAGAAAAATATCGTGCGAAAAAGGTTAACCCTTGTAATATATTTTCACCCAACACTGCCGTCCTATCTAACTACGTATCATGATTAGGTTTGGAATGTCTTATAAATAATATTTTGTTCACAATGAAAATATCTAAAAATAAAAAATACTCTCTCGATCACATTCGTTACGGAGCAACGTTTGAATCTCTTTTATAACCGTTCTGAAACTAAAATATATGGACAGATAACTAATACTTTGGTTAAAATTTCGATTCAATGACGACAAATGTGTAAATCCATTTTCGTAAGTAGAACATCATCATACGTCGGTGATCGTGATTCTACACGCGTAGGCGCAGTGCAGTACTGAGTCTGTGTGGCGACTCGTTCATATATTCATATGTGTGTACTTATAATAACACTGACTTACAGCATCGCGTGTTACTCTGCGTTTCATTCACTGATATGCAGAGAGGTGGTTTAGAGTTGCGTGGGTGGGAAACGTCGCTGAGGTTTACTGCGGCGCTGGGCGAGCGTCGACTGGGACACGGGGCCCAGCACTTGGGGCGTCAACGGAGACGACGTAAGGGCCTGGAAAGGGATATAACCATTTAAGATCTATTTGTTTGTTTGTTTGGCAGCGGCTGGAGACGAAGAGCCGAAAATCGGGCTCAGTGGCGTGCCATTGGAGAGGTTTATATATAGCAGTGGACTACGGCAAGCTGATGATGATGTTTGGGACCATTTTTAAGGGCGCCCTCAACGTAATAAGTATAGAGAGGATAAATGAGTGTGACATTGTATGAAAAATGAGATGAGTATGTAAGTATGAGAGCAACTGTGTCGGGGCAGGATCGGGTTTAAAGGTCATCAAAATCGTGTGACGCAATTTATAGATGGGCGTGTCGAACGCAGTTCCGACTAATTTAGTGCCTTAACCTGTTACTACCTATCCCTCTTGCTCCCGCGTAAATACCGTTCATCTTGCTCGAACGGATTTAATGAAGACGAAGGTCATGCTTCGCGATAGTACTCTAGTATAGAATAGAATAGAAATTCTCTATTGTACTGTGTACACCAGATGCAAGCTTCATATTAAATAGGCGGCTTTTTTGATAAAAGCAAGTATAGGAGAAGTAGCGAAGGTAGGCCTCCCGCGAGGTGGTCTGAAGAACTTATTGGCATGGCATGCAGCGGATGAACGCTGTTGGCTCAAGATCGGTCCATGTGGAGAGCCTTGGCCGCGCATGAGTTAGCATAGTGTTATAGGTGACGTCATTACCTGGTAGGTGAGGTCGACGGCGCGGCGCAGGTCTGCGGCAGGTGGGGTCGCGTCATGTGCATGCGGCGCGGTGTCCGGGGGCGGCGGTGTGGGCTCGCACAGCCACGCCTCGCGCACCAGCTCGGCGGCGCGAGTGAGTTAGTATAGTGTTGTGGGTGACGTCATTACCTGGTAGGTGAGGTCGACGGCGCGGCGCAGGTCTGCGGCAGGTGGGGTCGCGTCATGTGCATGCGGCGCGGTGTCCGGGGGCGGCGGTGTGGGCTCGCACAGCCACGCCTCGCGCACCAGCTCGGCGGCGCGAGTGAGTTAGTATAGTGTTGTGGGTGACGTCATTACCTGGTAGGTGAGGTCGACGGCGCGGCGCAGGTCTGCGGCAGGTGGGGTCGCGTCATGTGCATGCGGCGCGGTGTCCGGGGGCGGCGGCGTGGGCTCGCACAGCCACGCCTCGCGCACCAGCTCGGCGGCGCGAGTGAGTTAGTATAGTGTTGTGGGTGACGTCATTACCTGGTAGGTGAGGTCGACGGCGCGGCGCAGGTCTGCGGCAGGTGGGGTCGCGTCATGTGCATGCGGCGCGGTGTCCGGGGGCGGCGGCGTGGGCTCGCACAGCCACGCCTCGCGCACCAGCTCGGCGGCGCGAGTGAGTTAGTATAGTGTTGTGGGTGACGTCATTACCTGGTAGGTGAGGTCGACGGCGCGGCGCAGGTCTGCGGCAGGTGGGGTCGCGTCATGTGCATGCGGCGCGGTGTCCGGGGGCGGCGGCGTGGGCTCGCACAGCCACGCCTCGCGCACCAGCTCGGCGGCGCGAGTGAGTTAGTATAATGTTGTGGGTAGTGTTTTCGGAACCGGTAATCTTTTTGAGAACCGGGAATTTCGGTACTTTTGTATAACGGAACCGGGATTTCCCGGTTCTTTCGGTATTTTCGGTTCTTGCTAGTTTTTGTTATAGAAAACGGAAAGGACCGAAAGGGACGGAATTTGGCACCTACTAGTATAAGGTGCCCAATTCCGTCCCTTTCTTGAGCAACACTTCCTTGTCACTTGCATTCATTGCGCGTACTGATGAGACTTTGGTACCCCTTACCAAGGTTCAAGCAATCTTCCATAAGGCATCTTTCTCTAGGCCTTCGATAAGTACACATCGGTTCCCCTCCCCCGAATTCCCTGGTAGACAAACTGGTATAACCATTTCCGACCGCGGGTGAAGAATGACATTCTTCAGGCAGTACACTTTTTCTGAAGTTGCACCTTCCATGAAGACGTCTTCTGAGTCACACTTCAACACTCCCTGGTTAACATCGATTTCGCAGCGATGCTTCCGCATGAAGTCTAGGCCCAAGATGCAGTTGTCCACTCACTATATCGGCCACGATGACTTTGTGACGGTAAACTTTGTTGCCTAGCTTCAGATCCACCTCCATTTCACCTCGGACGGTTATGTGCTGACCGGTAGTTGTTCTCAGTTTCACACATTCATTGTACCTGAAGCAGGCCCGAAGAACCCGTCTTGCCAGATAGAAACCGACGACTGTCCGCGAAGCACCTGTGTCCAATGTCAGCTTGCATGGCGTTTTATTAATTTCGCCTTCAATAATCAGGCTGTTCCCGTCACATGATTGGGAGATCGAGATACTTGGGGCTCTTCCATTACCAGCCAGCACTCGCCCCGCAGTCCTGGCTACTACTCGTTTCCCTGCTCTCGCTGCCTGGCAGGCACAGCAGGCGACCCCTTTGGTGGAGACAGGATGCCACCACTCCAGGTCGCGGATTCCATCCGTAAATGGCTGTACCAGGTGGTTACCATCTATCAGTGCAGGCGGACGACTGGTATGAGTTCCTGACTAGCTTTGCCACCTCAAGAGCCCACTGCTGCAGAGTTTCTCCAGTGCGTTGTGTTCTGTCCTTCAGCTGAGCACGATACACATGTTCGAGGTGCGCGTCACCATAGGGTCGCATCGCCTCCAGCACCTTTTTTTTTTTTTATTTCTGCCGAACAAGTTGACTCCATGCTGCCTGATGTTAAGCAGTCAGTGAAGTCCCATAGTGATGGCCATCATCACAGCAGCCGGCAAGGCATTATGGCATAATGGCCCTCACCTTGACGGCCTTGAGTAAAGCTTTTTCACGCCCCGCTTAAAGGACCCGGGATCATAAGTGGTGGGAAACACGTGGACTGGTAAAGAGTTCCACATCTTAATGGTACGGCAGAGATAAGAGGCGCCGAACCGTTTGGTGCGTGACGGTATCTGTTCTACCTTGTAAGAGTGGCACCTCAACCCAGCACGTGTCGTTCGGGATAGGAAAGGAGAAGGTGGGATTAGTTGAAAGAGCTCTTCGGAGCACTCACCGTGATAGATACGGTAGAAGACAGCCGTTGAGGCCACGTCTCTGCGTAATTGCAGTGACTCAAGAGTCTTAGTGGCCTCTGGATCCCCGATAATACGGACAGCACGCCACTGCAACCTATCGGGACCTCCAGAAGCTTCTCGTAGGAGACGTAATGCCCGAGTGCCCCCAACACTGTCAACGCCCGATCACGAAGGCCCTAGGTTAGAGCGATTAAGGCCTGTTCTTTATTCCACCCATTTGATCGCATCACAGCCTCACACTGGATCTTGTATACTGACCATGATGACGAGCCATCAAATGGTGGAACCTTAAACCCACGAGGCTGCCTACGCTTTGGGCAGCCCAAGCGGATATGGCTTCTTTCCCCGCAGTTGTAGCACCGAGGTGACGATACAACTTCCCTGATGCGGTGACTTCGCTCGTCGCGTCGTACTGCTTCCACCTCCAGAGCGTGGCCCAAGTCTTACCGCTGCTCTCTCTCCAGCATGAAGGTTAGAGCAGTGGTAAGTAATGTGTGTAATCTACGCATCCAAGCCGCTCCATCATAGGTGCCATCTATGAAGGAGCGGCTTGTATGCGTTTCAGCGAAAACTGAGTGAGTCATGAGTGAACGAGAGATCGCGGCGCGCGGGCGGGGCATGCGCGGCAGGCGCGGGGAAGCTCGACACCGCGTCGTAGTCCTACTTACTACCATGCATGTCTCTGTTACTACTTTCCTTCCTATCCTAGCAACAGCGAGCGAGTGTAGATAGTTATTGGTTATAGCGAGCGCACCATGAATTTTGCGCGTTACTTCTTTTAACGCTGAATTATTCACGATAGTTTTTAATGTTTGAATAGTAGAAAGTGTGAAAAGTAAAGTAAGAGTAAATAAGTAAAAAGTAGTGTGAACTAATGTGAATCGCGTAATAAAAATAAAATTCCCGAAAGTACCGAAAGAACCGGGAATCAAATTTGGTTTCCCGGTTCAATTTTACTGACAAAAGAACCGGGAATTCCCGGTACTTTCGAGACCGGGATTTCCCGGTTCTGAACCCTAGTTGTGGGTGACGTCATTACCTGGTAGGTGAGGTCGACGGCGCGGCGCAGGTCTGCGGCAGGTGGGGTCGCGTCATGTGCATGCGGCGCGGTGTCCGGGGGCGGCGGCGTGGGCTCGCACAGCCACGCCTCGCGCACCAGCTCGGCGGCGCGAGTGAGTTAGTATAGTGTTGTGGGTGACGTCATTACCTGGTAGGTGAGGTCGACGGCGCGGCGCAGGTCTGCGGCAGGTGGGGTCGCGTCATGTGCATGCGGCGCGGTGTCCGGGGGCGGCGGCGTGGGCTCGCACAGCCACGCCTCGCGCACCAGCTCGGCGGCGCGAGTGAGTTAGTATAGTGTTGTGGGTGACGTCATTACCTGGTAGGTGAGGTCGACGGCGCGGCGCAGGTCTGCGGCAGGTGGGGTCGCGTCATGTGCATGCGGCGCGGTGTCCGGGGGCGGCGGCGTGGGCTCGCACAGCCACGCCTCGCGCACCAGCTCGGCGGCGCGAGTGAGTTAGTATAATGTTGTGGGTGACGTCATTACCTGGTAGGTGAGGTTGACGGCGCGGCGCAGGTCTGCGGCAGGTGGGGTCGCGTCATGTGCATGCGGCGCGGTGTCCGGGGGCGGCGGCGTGGGCTCGCACAGCCACGCCTCGCGCACCAGCTCGGCGGCGCGAGTGAGTTAGTATAGTGTTGTGGGTGACGTCATTACCTGGTAGGTGAGGTCGACGGCGCGCCGCAGGTCTGCGGCAGGTGGGGTCGCGTCATGTGCATGCGGCGCGGTGTCCGGGGGCGGCGGCGTGGGCTCGCACAGCCACGCCTCGCGCACCAGCTCGGCGGCGCGAGTGAGTTAGTATAATGTTGTGGGTGACGTCATTACCTGGTAGGTGAGGTCGACGGCGCGGCGCAGGTCTGCGGCAGGTGGGGTCGCGTCATGTGCATGCGGCGCGGTGTCCGGGGGCGGCGGCGTGGGCTCGCACAGCCACGCCTCGCGCACCAGCTCGGCGGCGCGAGTGAGTTAGTATAATGTTGTGGGTGACGTCATTACCCGGTAGGTGAGGTCGACGGCGCGGCGCAGGTCTGCGGCAGGTGGGGTCGCGTCATGTGCATGCGGCGCGGTGTCCGGGGGCGGCGGCGTGGGCTCGCACAGCCACGCCTCGCGCACCAGCTCGGCGGCGCGAGTGAGTTAGTATAATGTTGTGGGTGACGTCATTACCTGGTAGGTGAGGTTGACGGCGCGGCGCAGGTCTGCGGCAGGTGGGGTCGCGTCATGTGCATGCGGCGCGGTGTCCGGGGGCGGCGGCGTGGGCTCGCACAGCCACGCCTCGCGCACCAGCTCGGCGGCGCGAGTGAGTTAGTATAGTGTTGTGGGTGACGTCATTACCTGGTAGGTGAGGTCGACGGCGCGGCGCAGGTCTGCGGCAGGTGGGGTCGCGTCATGTGCATGCGGCGCGGTGTCCGGGGGCGGCGGCGTGGGCTCGCACAGCCACGCCTCGCGCACCAGCTCGGCGGCGCGAGTGAGTTAGTATAGTGTTGTGGGTGACGTCATTACCTGGTAGGTGAGGTCGACGGCGCGGCGCAGGTCTGCGGCAGGTGGGGTCGCGTCATGTGCATGCGGCGCGGTGTCCGGGGGCGGCGGCGTGGGCTCGCACAGCCACGCCTCGCGCACCAGCTCGGCGGCGCGAGTGAGTTAGTATAATGTTGTGGGTGACGTCATTACCTGGTAGGTGAGGTTGACGGCGCGGCGCAGGTCTGCGGCAGGTGGGGTCGCGTCATGTGCATGCGGCGCGGTGTCCGGGGGCGGCGGCGTGGGCTCGCACAGCCACGCCTCGCGCACCAGCTCGGCGGCGCGAGTGAGTTAGTATAGTGTTGTGGGTGACGTCATTACCTGGTAGGTGAGGTCGACGGCGCGCCGCAGGTCTGCGGCAGGTGGGGTCGCGTCATGTGCATGCGGCGCGGTGTCCGGGGGCGGCGGCGTGGGCTCGCACAGCCACGCCTCGCGCACCAGCTCGGCGGCGCGAGTGAGTTAGTATAATGTTGTGGGTGACGTCATTACCTGGTAGGTGAGGTCGACGGCGCGGCGCAGGTCTGCGGCAGGTGGGGTCGCGTCATGTGCATGCGGCGCGGTGTCCGGGGGCGGCGGCGTGGGCTCGCACAGCCACGCCTCGCGCACCAGCTCGGCGGCGCGAGTGAGTTAGTATAATGTTGTGGGTGACGTCATTACCCGGTAGGTGAGGTCGACGGCGCGGCGCAGGTCTGCGGCAGGTGGGGTCGCGTCATGTGCATGCGGCGCGGTGTCCGGGGGCGGCGGCGTGGGCTCGCACAGCCACGCCTCGCGCACCAGCTCGGCGGCGCGAGTGAGTTAGTATAATGTTGTGGGTGACGTCATTACCTGGTAGGTGAGGTTGACGGCGCGGCGCAGGTCTGCGGCAGGTGGGGTCGCGTCATGTGCATGCGGCGCGGTGTCCGGGGGCGGCGGCGTGGGCTCGCACAGCCACGCCTCGCGCACCAGCTCGGCGGCGCGAGTGAGTTAGTATAGTGTTGTGGGTGACGTCATTACCTGGTAGGTGAGGTCGACGGCGCGGCGCAGGTCTGCGGCAGGTGGGGTCGCGTCATGTGCATGCGGCGCGGTGTCCGGGGGCGGCGGCGTGGGCTCGCACAGCCACGCCTCGCGCACCAGCTCGGCGGCGCGAGTGAGTTAGTATAGTGTTGTGGGTGACGTCATTACCTGGTAGGTGAGGTCGACGGCGCGGCGCAGGTCTGCGGCAGGTGGGGTCGCGTCATGTGCATGCGGCGCGGTGTCCGGGGGCGGCGGCGTGGGCTCGCACAGCCACGCCTCGCGCACCAGCTCGGCGGCGCGAGTGAGTTAGTATAGTGTTGTGGGTGACGTCATTACCTGGTAGGTGAGGTCGACGGCGCGGCGCAGGTCTGCGGCAGGTGGGGTCGCGTCATGTGCATGCGGCGCGGTGTCCGGGGGCGGCGGTGTGGGCTCGCACAGCCACGCCTCGCGCACCAGCTCGGCGGCGCGAGTGAGTTAGTATAGTGTTGTGGGTGACGTCATTACCTGGTAGGTGAGGTCGACGGCGCGGCGCAGGTCTGCGGCAGGTGGGGTCGCGTCATGTGCATGCGGCGCGGTGTCCGGGGGCGGCGGCGTGGGCTCGCACAGCCACGCCTCGCGCACCAGCTCGGCGGCGCGAGTGAGTTAGTATAGTGTTGTGGGTGACGTCATTACCTGGTAGGTGAGGTCGACGGCGCGGCGCAGGTCTGCGGCAGGTGGGGTCGCGTCATGTGCATGCGGCGCGGTGTCCGGGGGCGGCGGCGTGGGCTCGCACAGCCACGCCTCGCGCACCAGCTCGGCGGCGCGCGGCCGCAGCGCCGGCTCCAGCTGCAGCATGCGCCGGATGCAGCCGCGCGCGCTCATAGATACCGAGCGCCAGATGCCGCTTGATAACTCCACCTAAGACGAACAATCGATCAACACTGACGATTAATGTTGTTGTTTAAGCGGCCACCTCGCTGCTTGAAAAGAGTGCGCCGAGTGTTTGGGTTTTAAAAAAGACCATTCCCGCACTAGGAATAAATCCTGTGTCGCGGGCGACTTAACAAACATACAACCAACAGACACGACACCCAGAGTCGAAACAACAATTTATGGATCACACAGAGCGTTGTCTCGTGTGAGAATCGAGCACACAACTCTCGATGTTGTGGGTTCTATCGCCAATTGTATCTGTTGGCATTCCGTTGGTAGACTGAACGAAATAATTTACCGGGCAGCGTAACTTTTATGACCTAAGCCCTGCTACGCTCTTCGCTTGTTATTTCGTCGTTAATTGTGTCCATTAGCATCAGAGCCATCCCAAGTCCAAATTTAGACCTAACTCAATAATTTACCGGCGTATCTTTTATGACCTAAGCCAAGCCCTGTTGCGCCCGATTTCGTCGTTAATTGCGTCCATTGGCATCAGAGCCATCCCAAGTCAGTCACTTGTTTAGCTCATCATATCTAGACCGGTCGGGCTTACATGGCACATCAGAGCGTTACCGTAGGGCACGTTAAACCGTCAGTCCAGGTTCTTGCCTCAGGACAAAAATTTATTCCCCATCTCAGAGGCCTTTCCCAGATAGTCCCAATAAGCCCCGTTTGGGCTTTACAGGTCGCCGAAAGCCTCCAAAAATAGACAGTATCAAGTCGGCATTGCTAGAGGTGCACCGAGTCAATCTAGTAATGATTGACTACTCAATCTCAGGAACAGTGTCTGTTTGAAGTAGATATACCGTCTATGATCATAATAACGAGAATATCAGTTTAGTAACATTTGTTATCTATGGTGATTAATTTTGACACTGGTCACATTTGTAAGAACTGACAAGTCATTATTCTTCCGTTTGGAAGTCGCTTGTTGAAAAGCACATGCTACGCGAATTGAATTTTGCAAACCCTTGTAAAATTGCCACTATTTGATTTGTCCGGCACGGTTCAGTCAACCCTCGATGATAACTTTGTGATAATATATTGGAACTATTGTCATTTGTAAAATTGTGAATTGTGTGAGATCGTGCCTCGTGCCTTGAAAACTAGATAGCTAGCTAGCTAACTAGCTAAGTAGATATATAGTTCAATCTATCGTGACCACTTTAGTTTTGTTTGTTTATCTAGCTTGGCTCCAGGACCGACACCAGTGAAGATACAGGTATCTGTAAAGATTGTATTCGATTTTTAGCGCTGAGGAACTCAGTCAATATATGTCAGACTTTTGTTTGTCCTGGTCAAGTGGATGTAAACTAAGCTACCATTGCCTTCTACAACAATTCCCACCTGTCTAGGGTAACTCAAGAACATATTTTTGGTAACAGAGCGTGGTTACAATGTCAAACCAAATTTCAATGTCAATGCATGCATAACCTCAAATTAGTCTTGTTATCTTGTATCTGATCTAGGCATGCTACATTACACTTGTAATTTATTATTGTGTTTTATTGTGTCAGTTTTGTTTTGATACATAACATGTACATATATGTATTAATTGACCTATTTAATTGTAAACATTGAATTTTAAGCATTATTTGACTTTATTGGTTAAATATTGATAAACTCCTTAATAATTTTCGTTTCTATTGCAATATATTGATAATATTAATATTGTAAGGTATACTATACTTGTGTCTACCTACGGCTATAATATATAGCCCAATTTGTTTGTTTGTAGCAAATAATTAATTTTAAGTTTCAATTCCTACTTGTTCAAGCCCCTTTGAAGTTTAGTATGTCGGCTATCAAGGATTTACGTTCAGCTGCAGGTACCATTTCTTCGCATTTGCGCTGGTTTACCTCGGCCAGCGCTCTGGTAAACCGGTCTGATCGTCAGCAGGCCCTCATACAGAGGTAGGAGCTGATGGATGAGCGGTTGTCAAACGTCGAACAACAGTTTTGTATGTTCAGCTCTTGTTGTTTGAAAGTTATTGTTGCTAACTTCACCGTGGACCAGCGAACCAAGGTCAAGGAAGGCTATGCCCAGATTTTGGACATGTATGATACCGTCTCCAAGTGTGCAAGGCAGTTGATGGCAGATAGGAATGGTAAACCAATTTTGAAACAGGAGCTTCCTAGGCCAGCACCGGGACTTTTGAGACGAGACGAGAACTATATACAAGATATTATTCACCGAGATTCACGGTTGACCTTGTATAACAGTATATAAGCCTGAGCGCTGGGTGCTCTCCGCTCTCTATCTCGAAAAGGGTTGAGCGTACAGAAAAAGAGTTGAGACAAAAGTTGTGGCAAATTTTTTTATCTTCAATTTTCATAATAGGTGTTGAAGTGATTGGAACCATAGAAACGGAGATAATTGCAAAAAAACGATTTTCGTGACCTTTGACCTCGAATAACTTACGACGCAGACACGAGATAATATGAGACTTTTGAGACAACTTTTAGAACGCCAAAATGAAGTTGTATACGAGTTTCCATCTTATTATCTCCAATTCCGAGGTGAAAATCTAAAGTGACTGGACTATAACTCCAACCAAATTGAGACCGTTATTCTACCAGCGGGTGCTGTTAGGGTCCCACGGGGGCCTCTGTTGTTGTCAGCGCTATATTGGACACAGACAGGTTCTCAAGGTTGCATTGTTTGCACTTATTTGGTAGGGCAGGTTAAACTAAATATAAGTTCTTTGCCAAATTGTATGCGGGGTATAGGAGACGTAGCATCTGCTGTTGAAGAAGAAGTTAAGGTTTTGTTTGCCCCTGTTGAATCTTCACACCCGAGGATTAAAGCTTCGGCTATTGTGCTGAAGAATATTTTGGGTAGGCATCCACAGAAACAGCTACCCGCTGCTGTGGTGAATTTGACATCGGGTTTGGAACTGACAGATCCCAAATTTGACACACTGGACAAATCGATCTGTTGATTGGCTCTGATGTCCTCGGTGGTATTTTGATTGGTGGGAAACGGGTCTTGGTGCCAAATGGTTTGACTGCCATCCCGAGTATATTTGGATTTGCTTTGATGGGACCTGTACCTAGGGACCCCTCTCCATTTTAAACTTTCGCGATTTGTATACCTCATACAAAATAATTTAATGGCTCTTAATCGCGTTAATTTAACTTATTTAAAATATAAATACCTATTTGTTTCCGACGTTTCGCTCGTCTTGCACCGAGCGTGGTCGCGGAGAGACTGATGAGAGCTCAGCGCCGTCTTGTGGAAGTGTGGGTTTCAGCACCTACCCTTTGAGTTTGCAATGTCGGCACTCCGACACACTACAGTAATGACGTCTACACACTGTTGAGATTTATCACTGCGGCGGTGTTTATACATTTGCTGATGACCAATATGATTCCAAGTAGCCGATAATCTATATCCATCCTCCCGGTTGAAATTGTTACATTTCTTGATTTCTACCGCTTCACGTACTATCCTGGAGTAATAGTGACAATCGGTGGATAAGACTTGTGGTTGATGCAGTTCTATCCAGTGGTTTGGTCCAGACTCCAACAAATGCTCAGCTATCGCCGACTTATTAATATGTCAGTTTTTTACAGCTGCGATATGTTCCTTTACTCTTTCAGCGATTGTACGCTTAGTCTGCCCGATATATGAACTACCACAGCTGCAATCGACTTTGTAGTCGCCAGGTGTTTGGAGAGGAATGATATCCTTAGGGGTACGCAGATTGTGTGCTATCTTAGAGAGCGGACTGTATACAGTCTTGATGGAGTACTTCTTGAGTACTGTTCAAACTTTTTTCGTCACTCCCTTTAGATACGGCATGTAAGCGAGCACTCTGCATACTTCAGGTTTACGCTCGTTCCTCTTCCCACGGAGTATGTTTTTCTTGTATCCGTTGCTCCTAAGTACCTCCCGAACATGTGACAGCTCACTATTTAATTGTTCAGGGTCACATAGGTCATACGCTCTGTTCACTAACGAGGACACAACGGAATCCAAGTGCCGCAGAGTGGTGCGAGTTCGCGTTGAGATACCTGTCGGTGTGTGTCGGTTTCCTATACACAGTGTGTCCAAGTGTACCATTATCTCTCACTGTCATGTCACTTTAACGTCGAGAAAGGGTAACGAGCCGTCTACCTCCATTTCGAATGTGAATCGGATGTTCGGATGTATGGAGTTCAATTTATCTGCGAATTGTTCTACGCCCTGCTTATTGCCCTTCATGATGCAGAAGATAAGTTAACGCGATTAAGTCCCGCAAAATTATTTTGTATAACCCCTCTCCACCCGAACCTGATAATTTGTTGGCGGTAGGCTCCGCTCTCTCTTATGCGGTTCAGAGGTATTGGGAGATAGAGGAGCACCCTTAAGCTACTCGTTTGAATCCAGAATATGAAGAGAGCGAGTTGTTATTCCAAAACAATACTGGTCGGCTCCGTTCTGGTCGGATTATCACGAAGTTACCCTTTCTGTCTGTTCGGCCTCCACTTGGTGAGTCACGACCTTTAACCGAAAAGAGATTGTTGGCTATGGAGCGTCGCATGGGTCGTGATCAGACAGAAGTATGTTAAGTTCATGAGAGAATATGAACAATTCGGACACATGTCCGGGTAAAATTTGGATTGGCGTTCGGTGGAGCATTACTTTCATCCGCATCATGCGGTATTGAAGCCATCAACTGGCAAGCCGCGCACGGTGTTTGATGGTTCTGCGCAGACTTCAACAGGCGTATCCTTGAACCAATGCTTGCATTCTGGTCTCAAGTTGGTCAAGGACCTTTGTGACGTCATCACCAGTTTTCGACGACATCAGGTTGTTTTTGTGGTCGACATCAAAATGATGTTTCGGCAAACCTTTATCCACCCAGATGATCGTCGTTTCCAACCTGTCCTTTGGAGAGAGGATCCTCGGGATCCCATGGTCGTCTACGAGCTCAATACCAATACCTACGGGCTACGTTCGAGCCCCTATATGGCAATACGTTCTCTTTGGGAGCTCGCTGACCGCGAAGGGTTACGTTTCCCACGAGCCTCTGCGATCCTGAAGGACGACATCCATGTTGATGATATTTGTTTGGGTGCTTCTACTGTGAATGAGGCGATCCTTTTGCGGGACGAATTGATTGGTATCTTGGCTTCCGCTGGTTATGAGTTGCGTAAATGGATTTCCAACTCACCAGCGCTTTTGGAAGGCTTACCAGAGGATCATCAGGAGGTTTGAGTTGGGACGAACTTCTACGCGGTACTCTTGTTGAGGAATGAACCTCTTTTGTATCCTCACTTTCTGCCGTCAATGAGACCTCCTTGCCTCGTCCCATCCTTCCTCCCGGGAAGTACAAGGCAACCGTTCACGGGTTTTGTGATGCTTCGGAATGTGGTCACGCGGCCGTGGTGTACTTGAGCACAGTCAGGGCCTCAGGTCAAGTGAGGGTTTCCCTGACCATGGCAAAGAGTAAGGTTGCACCCCTTCGGACATCTTTGACCATTCCGAAATTGGAGCTCTCGGGAGCAGCCCTACCTGTACGATTATTGAATCACATGTCTAATACTTTGGGAAAATCAATTAATATTATTGGGACGTTACGCTTGTTTGGAGACACATGCTAGGTGATCTCAACCCCTCTGATTGTGCCTCGCGCGGATGCTTGACACCTAGTTTGATGGGCCATTCGCTGTGGTGGGGTTCGGAATGGTTGAGTCGACCCGAAATTGATTGGCCTCGAACGCCAGTTTTGGATACTTCCTCTTTGCTGGGTCTGCGACCACTCGCTCTTTGGAAGGTAGAATGCGCCTTCGACCCAGATTTCTTGTTAAATCGCTACAGCTCCCTTGACAAGTTGTTAGGTGTTACTCCTTGGATAAAGCGTTTTGTTTTTAATTTTAGGCACCCACAACAGAAACGACTGACACCGTTTCTCGCACCACAGGAACGACAGGAGTCCCTCACTTTTTGGATTCGTTCTGTGCAATTGGTGCATTTTGAGAAGGAGCTTGCTATCCTTAAATCAGGGAAATCGAAACTATCGGGAGCTGTAAGTAAATTGAATCCCATTTTGGACGATGCGGGTCTCTTGCGCGTTGGAAGGCGTCTCAAGAACGCCAACCTCCCATACCGGGCACGTCACCCCCCGTTGTTACGCAAGGACGGTAATTTGACACGTTTGTTGGTCATCTTAAAAATTTGCATGCTGGTTGTAATGCTCTGTTGGCCTATTTGCAACGCGAGTTTTGGATTTTGTCTGCCTGAAGAATAATTAGGAGTGTAGTCTTTCGCTGCATCCCTTGTTATAAGCGCAAGGCTTCTACCATACAGCCCTTGATGGGAGACTTACCGGCAGATCGCGTAACAGAGAGCACGACGTTTGCCGGTGTTGGCACGAACTTTGCTGGTCCTCTTTTGGTAAAAACGTCAACACTTCGAAACAGCAATACTGTTAAGGCCTACTTGTGCGTCTTCCTTTGTCTCTCAACAAAGGCCGTACTTTTGGAACTGGTCTCCTTGCTTACGACCGAGGCGTTTGTAGCCACATTTGACCGATTTGTATCTCGCAGAGATAATATAACTTCCTTGAGACCAACAAGGTTGATATAGGCAATAGGCTTGCCCGACGTGGGATAAATTGGTTGTTTTCTCCACCAAATTGTCCACACTGAGGTAGTATATTTGAGACCGCTGTAAAATCGGCCAAGACACACTTGCGTGGGACAATTGGTGAATCAGTCCTTACATTTGAAGAACTCGCAACTGTGTTTTGTTAGAATGAGGCCGTTTTGAACTCTAGGCCATTGTGCCCGATCTCCTCAGATCCGAACGATTTGGAAGCTTTTACGCCGGTCTATTTTTTTATTGGTCGCCCACTTGTCGCCTTGCCTGAGTATCCCTATATTGATATGAGACCTAATCGTCTCTCGCGTTTTGAAGTGGTACGCCCAGATTACTCAGAGCTTTTGGAAACGCTGGAATTTGGAATATTTACACATACTCCAGCAACGCGTTAAGTGGGCCGACAAAACCGATCCACCTAAGATTGGAGACCTCGATTTGATTCAGGAGGCTAACTTTTTATTGGCGCAGGAGGCGCATTCTTTGTTTGGCAACTGGGACTGATGGAGTGCCCCGATTTGCTGAGGTTTTGGTGGAAGGTTCGATTCCGAGGAGGGCGGTTGCAACATTATCACGTCTACTAACTGATTAGCGGACCGGTAGTCCGGTCCGGGGCGGGTGGAAATAGATATATTGCCTATTATAATTAGAACGAGAATATCAGTTTAGTAACATTTGTTATCTATGGTAATTAATTTTGACACTGGTAACTTTTGTAAGAACTGACAAGTCATTATTCTTCCGTTTGGAACTCGCCTGTTGAAAAACACATGCTACGCGAATTGTATTTTGTAGAACCTTGTAAAATTGCTGCTATTTGATTTGTCCGGCACGGTTCAGTCAGTCCTCAATGATAACTTTGTGATATTATATTGGAACTATTGACATTTGTAAACTTGTGAATTGTGTGACATCGTGCCTTGAAGACATCACGTTTGGAGCATAGCAGCTAAGTACACAGGGTATAAAAAGACCCTTAACGAAGACTGAAACCCCATATTGTACCAATCATTACAAACATTTTTTACTTGGGTGCCATGCCTGGGAAATTACTGGTTCAGGGGATATTGAGGCTCAAAGTACAGGTACAGTTAGGTACAAAATCGTTGCATTTACCCCGCCAACCTGTTCTATAGAAGTTCTATGCACTAATGAATAAGTAGGGATTTCGAAAATTGCACGCGCGCTTCTTTAATAGCGGATTAAAAAATGTGTCTCCTTAAAAAAATATCGTTTCCCAGATTTTATTTTTGCTTAGTATGACTTGGCATGATGTCCAAAACGAGTAGGCTTCGGCTTGGGGATGGGTCTTGTGACACCCTGTATATATCATTCAATCTATCGTGGCCACTTTAGTTTTGTGTTTATCTAGCTTGGCTCCAGGACCGACACCAGTGAAGATAAAGGTAACTGTACATATTGTACTCGATTTTTAGCTCTAGAGTAACTCAGTCGATATATGTCAGACTTTTGTTTGCCCTGGTCGAGTGGATGTAAACTAAGCTTCCACTGCCTTCTGCAACAATTTCCACCTGTCTAGGGTAACTCTAGAACAGTGTCTTACAACGGAACGCAGTAACTACGTTTGCTTTACCTTAACCGAGGCACGCCTATGGGGTGTGTAGAACAACTAGATCTTAATTCAATACAGATCTTAATTTAATAACGAAATTAGACATACCTTTCCCGACTCAATTCTGGCTAGAATAGCTTCCGGAGTGTCATCACCGGTCGACGCAAATGGAGTTCTGCCAGAAAGCATTATGTAGGCTAATACACCTGTAACAAAAATATTTTCACTTACAATAACTGATTCTTTACAGCGTAATAACCGAGCTACATAATTCTTTCTTGACTTTTTGACCGCCATATAGTTATTTACAGGCAACAAGTCAAAATGCTTCATTCTCGAAGTCTAACCTAACTGGATCATATGTCTCAAGTATAAAACCTTGTCGACAACATAGAGCGTAGAGTTCTCAAACTGGATAGAAGCAGGAGATAATACGAAATGGAGATTAAACATGACTTTCGTCTTGTCCCTCTGAACCCGAGACCCTCTGCGTAGTAGTCTATCGGTTTTATCATTAGCTATCACAAATAAATTGGTATGGAAATCCCTAATTCAGAATAATTGTCTGTCTTACCCATAGATATATTAATTATAGTAGATATGCCCTCTAGACGAAAATGTATCGGAAACCTGTGTCGCCAGTTTGCCCCTACCACACGGCTACTACTACACATACACTTTAGTAAAATCAATAGAAACGTTATCGCGCACACACTCGTATTTTTTAAATCAGAACGTGCAAAAAAATCAATTATAGACTTTAGCCTGACAAACATAGCGTTTATTTACAATGCGCCGTCAAACTTACTCACACAAGAACATTAAACGCTATCACGTTAGTAGATCTGCACAAGCACATCATTAAATCGCTCACGCGTCGTCCGGCCACTTCGAGTAGCAGGCCGGTCTACGCGATGTATTCATTGGCTAGTCGCACGCGATGTTCGCAGTGAACGAAATACATTGCGTAATCGCCTACGTAGTACTAGATGGTACCCACGTATTGCCAGCAATGTATTTTTTTTTTAATTTGCTTGCGATAGTATCATTTTTGTCTACAAACTACATAATACTATTGTAATAACTACAATTATTACAAATATCATTTGTATTTTAAGGTTTTTGGACTTACCGGTGAAAAGAAGTCCCTTCTCAAGCCACATTACATGCCTGGCTTCTTTTTCTACACGTTATAACATCGCAAGATGGCATAATTATTTTTTTTCTCGGAGCTTCGTACGCTGTCGCAATATGAGCGCGATTGTTGACCGTTCAAACAAATTTTGTCGAAATATGAGCGTTTGCTCACACGCACGGTGCGCCTGCCACGCCCACAAGGCCATTCTACTCCTTTTAACTGTTCTGTGGTCTTACCTAAACTCCATATATCGCAAGCAGCGTCGTAGCCAGCCCGCTTTAGAACCTCAGGCGCTACAAAGTTGGCAGTGTAGCAAGGCGTCATGAGTAGGCCGTTTTCAGCGCGCAACTGTTTCGCCAAACCAAAGTCCACTAGACGAATGTCCTCAGGCCTCTTTTCAGCAGTCGCGAATAATATATTTGATGGTTTTATGTCTCTGGAAGGAAATAATGAACAGTGTTACGTAAACCTAAGGAAATTTAGCTTGTTAGGGGAAAAATTGGTGTCTTAGTCAAAGAAGGCTTTATCAAGAGAAACACTAAAAGAGGCTTTGAAAGAATACAGACGCATTTGGTTCTCCTCAAAAGCGTCTTAATTCTTCTCCCCTCCCCTTACGACTCCTGGATCCGCTCCAGGTGAATTGTATTCTGTGTGACAATCGATCAATATATACTGGGTGTAAGGAACGACGTACCGAAAACTGATACCAGTGATTAAGTACATGATACTGAGACCTTGGCGGTCGAATTATCCGGAAAAATACGGGCGTAGCTACGGGCAGCTTCTAGTAAAATATAAAAGACTAGAGACGCCTATGCCTGCATTATTTTTTAATTTACCCGTTTTGGCCGATCCCGTGGGAATTTCGGGTAATCCTTACTTAGTGCACCCCTACGGTCCCTAAGGAACATACATGTCAAATTTGAGCTTCCTGCGTCTAATAGTTTCGGCTGTAGCGTGTCTGTCAGTCAGTCAGTAACGCAAGGATTTTATATATTAAGATAAAGGTACCTATGCACAACGGTGTGTCTGTGCAGATAATGCACGGCGTGCAGGACATTCCTCAGCATAGGAGCGGCCTCGTGCTCGGGTAGGTAGCGGCGCTGTGTGATGTGCTCCAACAGCTCGCCGCCGCGACACAGCTCCGTCACGGCGAGGATGCGACCGCCTTCCTCGTACACACCGCGGAGGGTTATTATGTGCGGGTGTTGACTGTATCTGAATAAGAATATAATAAAAGTTATGAAATATCTCTTGGTTATGCTTGTCATCAATGGAGGAAGCTTAACCGATTTTTAAGAAACATTTTGCGTATATTTGGTAGGTCTGAGGATAGGTCGTATCGTATATATCGTAGGCTATTTGATACTCTAGCGGCTAGTACCAAATAGCCTACGACCTATCCTATGCTAGAGTCTTGCCGATATCATCGATTTAATATATTGAACAAAATAAACAATTGTTTAATTATGATTTGGCATCAAACTACCCATAACCCTAAATAATTTATATGGCAGAACGACGCGAGGTTTACCAGATAAACTTATACTTTTATAAACATTAACTATTTTCGATAGGGGTGTAGCTAGATATTGCGGATTGTCACGGTCCTGGCATTTCTCCCTTTACGGACGTGCGACAATTTTGCAGTCCTAGATTGCCCAAGTCGCACGTGAGACTGTTTTATCATAAAACAGTCTCACGTGCGATGTAGTTATGGGTAGGACAAGCCAAAAACATGAAGTTTTGAGGTACTCATTTCAGAATATGAGGTAGGACATTGTACCACCTCATTTGAGGTGGTCCTCAAAAGAAGTATTCGTTGAATTACACATATATGAAGTGTACGTTGAAGTACACATAAATGAGTCACGTCGTAATTTGAGGATATTGAGGCGACATTTGAGGCAAAGAGTATACAAATACTACGTAAGAATTTGAGGCATGATATAAATGAGGGTTGGACATACCAAATACAAATTAACGAACTAAACTTTGAGTTTGCAGTGTTTTTTACTGATTGATTCTTCAGGGAATGAAAATCATTTTTTATTAAATGAGGATTCTTATTTTAATCAATTAATTAACTATGTACATTAGAAAAAAAAAGTTTTTTTTTTTCAAAAAACTTTTATGTTGTCTTAAGTTATGTTCATTTATGAAATGGAAATCATCTGTAATTCGAGTATGAGTACGAGTATGAGCAGGACAAAACACTTCAAAATTCTACGCACGTGGTCACTCATTCACTAACTTTTTTTTTGCAACCACTCTTGTCATGTTGTGTATGAGAGAGAGAGCGCGAGCTTCGCAATACTTCACAGCCTCAACGAAGTTGAGGTGATACAAAATGTGTATTTGAGATGATGGGACAATTCATTGCTTTGTATGGGACATTTGAGGTGCCTCATGTATGAGTTACACTACACAAGTTTTATGTCTTTAAAACCAGTCAAGTGCAAATCTACTTCACACGCAGTTTGTGAAATTAAGAAATACTAAGTAAACTCTACCCGTTACTGTTATTTGGAACCGTAACACGCTGTATACCCAGTCAGCTGATGGCCAGATGAAAGAGAAATAGGCAGTGCAGCTTTAGTAATAATCCCTTTGGTAAATTATACTTTCCGTGTGGAACATAAAATGTGTCAAAGTGGCAACGATAAATAAATAATAGGTAATCACATCCTTTTACAAATTACCATATTAGCGGAACACATTACGATTTATAATTTCGCAACTTAAGGTTCGTGCCAATTAATTTAATTTTCTCGGATGCGCCGAAGGATTTCAACATTTAGCAATATCTTATTGACATGCGAAATCGTTCTAGCGTTCATTAACAACGTATACTTATGCAACGTATATTTGAGTACACCAATGCAATTTTCTCGTTTTTTTTCAACGTTTGTAAGCTCCTAACCGCTCAAAGGGATAGGCAGAGGGATAATGTGAAGAGGGATAGAAATCCCTCAAAGGGTTTGGAGGGTACCCACTTAAAACCAACGGTGTCCTTCGACGTCCCGTAGCGATGGTGTCAAATGAATTGCAAATACCATACTTTTTGCGTTTCCTTTTATTTGTGTACATGTTAGAAACCCACATTACTGGGTTATAAGGCAGGCTGAGAAGAGGAGAAGAGTGGGTGACTCTCCTCGGGCGTTCAAAGCCCAAACACTGAAACCACCGCTGTGTTCCTACCTATGGCAACGACCCGTAACGCGGGACCACACGAATGGCGTGTCATCTTTGCCGTAACCTTAGTGCATTAGTTGACACGTGCACGATAACCAAGTATATGAAGTAATTATGAATAGTAATTAATTACGATTTGTCTTGGCTCATAAAATTCATATTTATAGCTAATTATTATGTTATTTATCTAATAGTTATGATTGAGGAAGCAAAATACTGAGTGATTATTGTTCCTGGAATCATCGATATTAAGTTGTGCGCGAATATTCTGGAAAACAATTTTTCCTTCTACTCGTTAAAAATTAGTATATCCTCCTATAATATCCTCGTTTTAAAATACTTCCAACTTCGGTAAAATGCCAATAAAATATGTGATACCTACTTACTTATTTATTTCTGGTAAACATCAAATAGGTCATCTATTTCTATCTTGTGTAAGTATGTCACGTATATTGAACAAATGAATTTTATCAAATGGATTGTTCATATGCAAGACCATTTATGAGAATACTGTTGAGCAACTAAATCGATATCGTTTACGAATATTCTTACCTATCATTATCATTCAGCAGCTTTTCGCAATCCACTGCTGGACATAGGCCTCTACTTATTTGCGTCAATACAGCATTTTGAGCAATAGAATTTGGCTAACCCAAATCCTTTTAAAGGGTTTGATTTAGAGTTTTCCGTGTCTTCTTCTCAAAGAGACTTTACTTCGTGTATTTTCCTAAGGGTCAGCGCAGACAGAACGGAGCGCAGCGGAGAGGATTTTATTAACGCACTTGAAACTAAACTTTAAAATTATTACAATAAAGTGCATAAACGGATTCCCGCGTATCTTCAAGGACTCGCGAGCATTTTTTGTCAGGTTCAAGCATTTATGCACTTTATTTTAATAATTTTAAAGTTTAATTTCCAGTGCGTTTATAAAAGCCTCTCCGCTGCGCTCCGTTATGTAAGCGCTGACCCTAACTCACCCCTTACGACACACACGGAATGAAATGGGGTACTGACACTTAATATTCTGAAATCCGTCACCACCGGGCAATGGCCAATAAAATTTAAACACTAGGCATTTTTCCACAGGTTCTTTCCAAACAAATCTCACATAGAATAGTAATAAAGTATCTCATACCTGAGTAGAATTTCTATCTCTTCACGAGGATCGTACTGCAACTTGTCCATGATTTTAACAGCAAACTGGACTCTAGAGGTTTTGTGTTCACAGAGGCGTACAACTGAAAACGAACCAGTGCCTAACTCACCCATTAACCTGTAAATACAAAAAGTAATATTGTAAAATTATCATCATCCCAGCATTATCCGAGACAAGTGGGATTAGAACGGTGATGTCGTTATTCGCTAAATGCAAAAATGTATGGAGGCGGCATACGGCTTCAATATGTCACGTGGTTGATGAAGAACGAAAATGAAACTTACTTTAATTTTTGGGGGTGTGTGGCTAACTAATGAAACGATAGTGATATTAAAAATCAGAACCGAATACCACTTGTCTAGGCTCTCAGATTTATCAAAATATCAGGCATTCTGATGTACGCAACCAGTAGCTGTATCCGAAGGTTTACACTACATTCAGGCTGTTCAAAGTGATAAGACTCCCTGAAAAGTCTGCCAGAAATCTGCGAGACAATCATTACGTGGTAGCCTTTCTTTGCGAAACCTTATGTTAGCAATAAATCTACATTGAATTTTTTTGTGTACGATAGATAAATTAGATAAGCTAAACAGACACGATTAGCGATTCTGAAAAACTGTTAACATTAATCCAAGGTGAAGTTAATTGGCAAAATGACCCTTCATAAATTTCCATTTTCTACGAAAACTGTAGTCTGTAGTTAATTAAAATTTAATCCCTTGTTTCCTTTTTACTCAGAAAATATTAAGGTTACATAACAATAAACTCAGTTGAGAAAGCAATTCCTTGGTTTATTACTTTTATTAAGGAAATGTTACGATTTAATAATGATTTCATTTTACTGTAATCAGTAACTTTTTCATCCCTATACAGTTGCTGTTTATATTTATATGCTGTATATAGATATTATGTATATTGTTCGTGCTCGAGTTTTATATATTTTATACCAAGCTCAGTTCGAGTAAAAAAGCGAATTGATACAGTGACAAATAGCAACAACCTTACATTTCGAGTGACGTTAAAAAAAGGAAGCGTGACGCGCTTTCCAACAAAGCTCGCCAAAACAAATCTTAATATATAAAATCC
This sequence comes from Euclidia mi, assembly GCA_944739405.2. Classification (NCBI taxonomy): domain Eukaryota; kingdom Metazoa; phylum Arthropoda; class Insecta; order Lepidoptera; family Erebidae; genus Euclidia; species Euclidia mi. The sequence continues at coordinate 32,248,620 of OX123194.2, read as the reverse complement.
TTGCGTTACTGACTGACTGACAGACACGCTACAGCCGAAACTATTGGACGCAGGAAGCTGAAATTTGGCATGTATGTTCCTTGGGGACCGTAGGGGTGCACTAAGAAGGCAATTCTCGAAATTCCCACGAGATCGGCCAAAACGGCTAAATTTAAAAAAATGCAGGCGTAAGGTAACTGCACCAGTGATGGACGGTTTAAGGTCGATGAAGTACTTATAAAATTTCCAAAAAAAAAAGTTGCGGGCCGATTCTTGCAATAGCTGTAGATAAAGTTGGTTATGGTTTTTTAGCATCTAATAAGAGAATACTACATTCATTCTAGTAATTTCCATAAAAATAAAATTACGAATAAAATTGGCTTAAAATTATCCAGTAATGGACAAGTCATACACCAATGATTGACACCTAGTTATGGACAGTGTTCCGGTATTGGACACCTAGTGATAGACACTTGATAGATACAAATAAATAAAAATATTGTTTGTTTAGAAACAAATTTTATTTGCTATTACGTATTCTAAAATAAAAGTTCTTATTAATCATAAAATAAAGTACTGTAAGAAAGATCTTGTTTGTAGTACCTACACTAATGGAATGAACCAGTGATGGACACCCCAGTAATGAACACGTCTGTCCATTACTGGTAAAAAGCTTTATAAAGTCATGGAAAAAAGATATTTCATTGACTTCGAGAAATAAATCAAGAATCGACTAAAATCTTTAAAAAAATGCACTGCACTAGTAATCGACACAATGTCCATAACTAGGACATGTCATAATAACAGGTACTAGTCATGGACATAGCAAAAAAAAAACAAACCACGTTGTTGTTTGCAATACATTTAATTAAGATTGTTTGGCAAAGAGGTTAATTCAGCCACAAACTTATTATTTATTCATTATTACCTTAATTGAATTGTCAAAAAATACTCATCAGCAACATAGCTCGCTATCAAACTCACTTAAAAAACGATATCACTGGTGACAGGTGCTGTTTATCTTTCCACCAGTTTGAAACTGAACCACAGACATACATCAGCTGTCAATATTTTGACACTTAATCCCTTTTCTCTGTGGTAAAATATTGCCAGGTAACAGAAGCGTTGTAGAATCCTTATTTTTTAGGACTCAATCAATAATGTTCATAACTGGTACGCTGTCCATTACCGGTGCACTTACCTTAGCTGCTGGCGTCCTCTAGTATTTGATAAAAATGGTTTCACTTTTTATTTGCCGTAAGTTATCAACCTCATTTTACTTGATGTGAGAACTATGAGGTACCTACCAAAAAGAACTTCTGTTGCAAGTATTCAAAACGACTGTAATAACACATTTTGCACTTACCTGTATTCATCAAAGAAATTATTTCTATTAACAAATCCAGCCCAAAACTCTTCTGTAGATGTTTTATTATTTTGTGCCACATGATTTTGATTTTGACTAGTTACCGTTTTGTTATTGTCATCGTCAAGTAAACACGGTGCCACGAAACTGAACCCACTGAAACAATAAAAAATATAATAAGACTAAAATTAAAATATCAAGGCGTTCTGTCGTCTCTGCCTATCTTGACGGGGAAAACGTGTGAGTACATGTAAGTATGTATAGTACATGTATGTATGTAAACTTAAAATATCATCGAAATGAGGTATTGCGAGCTAATGTTTGACCCATTTTACACTGAACGCGAAATTGCTATATATGAGTAAGTATGTGGCTTCAGTAAACTGTGGAAGCCGAGGAGAGCGCTTGTTACAATATACTGCTATAGTTGATAATGAATTCTTTAGTTAAAGGACGATTCTTTCGCCTCCATCACAATATTATGGGAGTTTTGCTTTAGTTCCTGCGAATGAATTTAAAGGCTATTTAATTGAATAGATTAATTAGTCTTCAGCTCGTAGGGTGCTAATTAATGTTTTATTTCTGCTTTCTACGTAGATGACTTCATCACTACATAGTACAAAAAAAAGTCTGTCTGTCCCTATGTATGCTTAAATCTTAAAAACTACGCAACGGATTTTAATGCGGTTTTTTTATAGATATAATGATTCAAGAGGAAGGTTTATACGTAAAATTGACGCGGGCGAAGCCGCTGGCGACATCTAGGTTGTATATACACATATTTGGATAGTGTAGCAGATGTGATATGCATTTTGGCCTCTTAAATACATTATACAATAATATAATGTAAGGCCTATTTAAGAGGCCAAAATGCATATCACATCTGCTACATAATATAATGTATTTGTATTTAAGAGGCCAAAATGCATATCACATCTGCTACATAATATAATGTATTTGTATTTAAGAGGCCAAAATGCATATCACATCTGCTGCACTATCAAAATATGTGTAGGTAACGGCAGACGTCTTCAACCTGCTCTATATATTCATAGTATTTCGTTTCGTAGTATCAGCACCAGCGCTGAAGTACCACACCTTCTATACAATACCTGTGCACCGTTTTCAGTAGATACCTACTAATAAGGTGATATTTTAATTTGGTGGTCATATCTTGAGAACATTCCTTCTCTGATTTCATAATAGATCGGTAGGGTTCTCTATTTTTATTCCTACGATTTTATGTCATAATCATAATTTAACATTGCATAATGTTACTTGTCCTAACATTAGTTACGCATAATACTCATTTGCCATAACTTTTGAATCATATTTTTTTTAATCCTATTTACTATAAGCATAATATTTATTAAGCATACTATCCCAAAGCATATGTTTACCTAAGCATAACGACGCATAACCATAACTATTTATGTAGGTAAGTAGACATTATGTCCAATTAAATTGTTTTTAATAAACTAAGTTGACAGAGCCCTGCTTAGCAGGGCTCCTATTTTTGCGTTAAGGGTCAAAAGAGAACCTAACGTAACCTACTTAGTTACTTGAATTACTTAAAGTCGCAACTAAAAGTACGTTTCCTTTATGTTTTTTGATCTTTATACCAAATAACTATTAGACAAATAAACAATATGCTTTACAACTTTATGCATATCAAAGTTATGAATAAAAGCAATAGGATATACAATATTTATGCTTAATAACACAGTATGCTAAAAACCAATTATGGCACACTATTATTACGACAAAGAAAATTATGCCTAACTTGTTATAACAATTTAAATTAGGACAAAAACCATTATGAGAAAAAGAGGGATCCCGATCAGTAGTACCTAATTATAGTTTAGCGCTACTATTGACTTTCCCTGTAAGCACGTCTTTTACAAAATTTACAATAGTTATCACTAGTAGTGGGCGTTTAAACGAAAAGCTGTAAACACAATCTGCTTATCAACATAAGCATAAGCGTTCGTTTATAAGTACAGGCCGATTTCGTTTAAACGGAAAGCAACATCACAAACTGTAACGCTGCCGCTGGACGCTGCTGGCGGCTGGCGCGTTGAACGACAACGTCGACAACGATTCGCGAAAGTTAGGTTGGCCGCACTGCTCACTGCTTTTTTAAAGTAATATTGAAAATGAACTCAATGCATGTGAACATAGAGACTAATATACAAACAAACACGTCAACATTAGGATTAAGCTACTAAATTACGAGTTGTTTGTTTACGTAATAATATTTAAAGTAAAAAGTATTTTGTTTTTAGTTGCATAAACTTTCGTTTAAACGATTTGTTTTTTCTTCAATCTTCAATGTATTGTTAGTATGCTTTTCGCGGCCATTACGTAAGTGCATACGTACGTAAATAATATAAATTGGAACTTTTACGTGTGAAAATTAAACCTGTGACGGTCAATAGCTTAATTTTTTTATATATTAAGTAAATTAATTTAGTTCACAAGCGGGAAGCGGCAGCATGTCCGTTTCACAGCGAATTGCAAAAAGCGTTTTAAGTGAAAAGCTTTTTCAAAAGCGCGCTTTTCAATAAAAGTACAACGTTGTAAGCGTTGTTGAAATTAAGCCGTTTATCACACTCCTAGTTATCACAGCAGTATTCTTCATGACGTAAAATGCAATATTTGTCTAATAAATTTTAGTATAATTAGTAAACCAAACCCATATTTTATCCATAGGTACTGTTTTATGTTTATGCTTTGAAGGTTATACATATTATTATGTAGGTAATTATGTATACACACCAACGAAACGACTATCTTATCTAGAAATCTACATGGTGATTTCAAATTACGTGCATGAGTTTTTCAATCGACATTTATTGCGACAAAGGTGTGTAAAGATAATTTTACACTTTGTTTTATGTCATGTGTATAAACTACTATTAACATCCTGTCTAACAATTTGTTTTTCTTTTACACGCCGAAGTCGAAAGAAATAATTATATTGAGTATTTTTTAAGAATGTCTACCGAACAAAAGATGTATTCTACTAATTGCCAATTACTCGTCCCAATTTTGACAATGAAGCAGAAAATATATTTTATTCCTCTTATTGAAACTAAATTTTATTGAAAATGGTAAACAACATAACTATTATTTATCAATCACTATGGTTCTTTTGAGCTGGGCTACCCCAGCTCAAAAAAACGCCAATCTCATCTACGCCTATTTACATAGGCGTAGATGGGATTGGAGTTTTAAATTGCGGATGCCGGTTAGATTTGAACTTCATGATTGACTAAATTTCAATTTTTTTTTCACATATATTCAATAATCTTTGTGTGTAAAAGATAGGCAAGGAGAGATCGGAAATAATTTTAGAATCCGCTCCAGGACTACAGAATTGAACGATTAAACTAGCCTCTCCGTTGATTGCTGCCTGCGAGCAGCGCACGATAAAGGTCTTAGCCCACATAAACGACTCGCCTCACATCCAACCAAAAGAACATCATTCAAATATAGGCTTTAAGTATTGCTGTTTAGGTAATCTTTAAATTAGCAGACAGCGCGCTGTCCGCCCCCGCCGTCACTCGTCAGTCGCCCCGGTAGTCAACGCCTCGGTGACCGCGCGTTGGAAGCAAGCGATCTGAGCGGCGACATGCGACAGCGCGCTGCTGGCTGGTAGCTGTCGCCGCACTGTGTCTAGTCCGGGCACTAGTGTTGCTTAAACATCGATTATTAGAGATTCCGATAGTATCGATTGTTTTAGGAAAAAAACGATAAATCGATAGTTAATCGATAGTTTGCCCCGTATTCGAGATTTGTAAAGGTATTAAATAAAACACAATTTTGTATAAGTACTATAGTATTAATAAATCAAAATATTTATTACTAATACTGCCTCCGTAGTCCAGTGGATAGCGGTCGTGGATCGGAGGCCCTGGGTTCGATTCCCGGGTCGAGCAAAAGTGTTACTGGGGTTTTCCGAATTCGGCAATAAGCTCGCCCACTATTACGTGGGACCTAAAAATTCATGGCGAAATGTGGGTGTAATGTTACACCTCTGCCTCTGTATTCGTGAGACTATAAAAAAATTATATACTAACTTAACAGTTATTTAATCAAAATATGTTTTAAACATACATACTTAAATATATTTAAATTTTGGTTAGTAAAGGAACGACTGAACTAAAAGAAAATAATTGAAATACGTTGGAGAAGAAAACTTACAAAAATCTACTAACACTAATAGCACAGAATAAGGAATAGTACAAGCTAATCGTTACATTAGCTTCATATAAAAACTATGATATTCGACACAAATAACAAATAAAAACAAAAATGTACACTTTCGTTTTATAAATAAACTCAATGATCCTACCCCCATGCCCCATAACCATCCACTATTGGTTTCAATTTACCCACATTTTGAAGATTTCCCTACAACAATTATATATCGATTATTTTCCCAGACAATCGATAGTTTCGATAGTTGAAATACTATCGATTAATCAATTAACTATCGATGTTTAAGGAACACTACCGGGCACTAGTGTTTCCTACACGAAAGCGGTCGCCCCGGCGACAGCTGGGTGCCCGCTAGCTGTCGCCGCGTGGACTGCGAGCAGTCGCCTCGTGTTGGGTAGGAGCGGTGTTGGAGCAGAGTCGTTTAAGTGGGTAAAGACCTTAAAGGTACACAATGATCCATACCTACTAGGCAAGTGTAAATGCTATTTGGAATATATTGAGACACCAGCACAGCCCGAATAATTTACGCAATTATGCGATGACAAAGGAGAAACATTAATTTTAAAGAAAATTGGTACGATAACAAACTTATTACGATGGCTCTACAGATTTAATTTCCGGTCATATTCACAAAATCTTGGATGTTAACGATGTTATATCGACTTACACGCCACATGAAAAAATCTCTTGCATAGATGTGGGCAGGGCCGAACCGTCCCTATGTGCAATGTGCGCGGCGCACACAGGCGCCAGGGTGACAGGGGCGCCGCGCACATTGCACATAGGGACGGTTCGGCCACAATTATTTTCAAAAAAGGATGCCAAAACAGGCGCTTCACAGATTTCGTACACAGGCGCAGTGGCGTAGGAAGGAGCGGCAAATTGTTAGGTATCGACTAAAAGAAAAAGGTCATCCGCCAAAGGCACTTCATAGATATCGCACACAGGCGCTGGATTGCGTCGTCACGGCCCTGGGTGTGGGTTGTATAGCAATATAAGAATATTTGTGGGTTAGATACATGAACCTTTCCTTCCAGATCATAATGCGTGTCAAATGTTATCATTTCCTGTCGCTACTCTTATCACGTCCACTAAACGAAAGTTTAAATTTATATATTGGTACATTTGGTACAACAATCCCGCACATTGTTTTATCCATGTTTTAATTTCTCAGCTGATAAATTTATAGTAGGTAGGTACTCGTACTTACCTAGTTTGTTTTATTTTCGTGACCTATTAAATATCTAAAAACGGATAGTTAATCGTCCTTAAGTATGTCTATGTAGTAATATTTCGCGATACATCGTGCCTATACAGCACCGAGAGAGAGATTTGACGGGATCTCGACGACCGCGATCAGTGCAAAATGTGCGTTCGTCAGTGCAAAATCCATTTTACAAAGATATACTCTATTGACTAAGCTATAATGTTCATAATGGCACTAACGATTTTTTGTATCATCGCCTCGCACATTTCTGGATGTGCCGTGCCGTGGCCGTGCATGGAAGTGCCTTTGCAATTTAGCTTCGCACTCAGTCTATCCACGCCTTCTCTCGCCGATGTAAAAGCATCATCATCATCGTCGTCCTAGCGTTAGCGTCGTCCTGGTTGCATACAAGACTTCTACGCTATATAATTTCAAAATGTCAGTAATGCGCGCCTCGCCGTGGGATCTGAAGTATTTTTACACACTTTTTACACCTACGTAGATATGCTAACAAACTGACTATAACACTTGTTAAGTAATGTCACGGTCACTTGGCATGCCGCTACTGATAAGCTAGCTTACCTATGAATATTTTTCAATCCCGCTGTTAAAATCCATTTCAAATTACGCGTGGTAAGTTAGGAAATGAATGTCGATTTTGTCTTTTAACAATAGTATAAATTATTTGTGCTTATTCTTAATTTAGTTTATTTGTAACTAATGAGCTCAAAAATTAATGAAATGAACTAAAAAAAATGTTCACCATTAAAATGCTAAATCATCTTAAAGTAACATAGTTAGGCTATATTTTAATGTCTACCCATCTGCTGCAGTGTTGCTAGTAAATAAATAACTTACCGAAATAGCTCGTGTGCATTAGCTGACGCGGGCACTCCGGGGGAATCCCGCGGAGTGCGACACGTGAACTCCGAATCAAAGTAAAATGCATCGTCGGCTCTCGAAACAGCTGGTCGGAATGGCGGGATAACCTACATACAAAAAAAGATTTGAAGAGCCTGCCATAAAATATACAACCAATATCCATACTACTTAGCTATATAATTGTTTTTTTAAATTACGCACATACATGCTGTTACAATACGTCGCATACATCAATTTATATTGATTATGATTGATATTTGCAAATGATCACAACTTCGTTACGAAACAATTTTACCTACCTCTTTTCTATAGAGCGCGTCCCAGTCTATACTAGCGAAGAACTCGTGATTCTTTATGTCTTCGATGCCATTGGTTCCGGCACCTAGCCTGTATTCAAAGGAAATAGTTTAACTCTTAAATAGTTTCATCCCTGTATAAATAGGTACTGTCCCACTGCTGGGCACGGGGCTCTTCTCACAATGAGAATGGTAAGGGCCATAGTCCAACGAAACAACCTAATTAGTGCCATTATAAAAATGGAGAAAAAACATATTATACAGATAAGGAGCATGCAGGTATTCTACATATTGTTTATCGCCATATGAGTAATTAATGTTGCATTTTAGTCGCGAAAAAACCACGCTAGATCAGTCACCAAATTGCCTTGGACAAACTTTGTATTCAGTCCAAAATTTGGGATTGTGCGCTATTCGATTCGTCAGCTAATTAGCAAAGAGGTTACGCATATAGAAATTATCTACCGCTTATCTAAACAGTAGATACAGTATTACGTAGCGCCTCGCATGTAGGTACATATATTTATACATTATACTGATTAACGTGTAAGTAGAAAAGCCATATTGGTTCCGGCATGACTGTGCACGACCGACCGGGGATGCACGTGGATATTCTACGAATATCGGCTGCTGCACGTGACTTCGTGAACCGGGCTCAAAAATCACAGGCTCCTGTGCAGCCCCTGGCTGAACCTAAGCTCAATCACTGGAAAGCAACTGCTGATCTCGTCTGTCAGAACGGAACGCTAGACTGCATGACGGCTAAGCCAACAGGTCCATGACACCATGAATTTGCTACGGGCCCCCAATAGGCTAGTTACGCTACTCGCTGTGTGCACGGAAAAAGGAAAAAAATGATAGAAGTCTTTGCTACATACTAATCTCAGTAACCAATCCAGTTTTAGGATGCTTGCGCCTGGCAACCCAAGTACACTTCAAACTTAAATGCAAATGCGGTTTTACACTAATTATGTTGGATGCAGCATTATGTTATGTTATTTACCTATTCTGTGGGTTTCTTTTGAATAATGCTCTAAGGAGTGATTGAGCCTCTTCGCTAAGATTTGAGGGCATCCCAAGCTTGGCTTTTAGAATTTGTGTCATTGTTTCATGTCTTGACGAACCATGGAAGGGCAGATTTCCTGTTAACATTTCGAACTGAAAAGGAAACTTACTTTATTAATCGATTCTTGGGATTTTACTAAATTAATTTAATAACAGTAGGTACTGATACTGACATTAATACGTAGGTAATTAATTTATTGTCCGGTATGCGATCAAACACACTACACTCGACGCAGTGTTAAACGGGCGAGGCGATTCCTTAAACCACTTAGCGATTGGTGCAGTTAAAGTACCGAAGTAAGTTAGCACAATTAACAATATAGGTAGGTACATTATATACAAATAATTGTATAATAGCAAAAGTAGAAACAATGTTTTTATTAAATTCCTGTTGCGGACTAATTGCTTTAGTGGATCTACTTTTTACAGAGTTATTTTCACAGAGTACCTGTTATTTTCTAATTATTTATTGAGAGCAACTTCCATTGTTGAATAAACATATTTTATGGTTCATAAGAACTTTTTTCTGACACATTACAAACATGCAACAACAATTTTGTCTGCATGAGTGGCGCAGTGGCTTAACGGTATTATGCGAACTAGGTAAGTACTAATACAGTTGTTGTAAATGTTTAGCCTGTATTTTATAGTAATCTCTAGTAATATGATAAAGCTGAAGAGTTTGTTTGTTTGGTCGGAAACGCTAATTTCAGGAACTTTTTACTTGATTTGATTAAATAACACATGTGTGGGGTAAATAACACATATTTATACAGTAATCGGTATCAGTGATGAAGATGATGTAAAAACTAATAAGCATCTTTATTTCTTAATTTTTAATTTTTAGGTTTTTGAATTTTCACTTCTTGTATATATTAATTAGTTCTTTTTTAATTATTTTAAGAGTTAATTTAGTTATATTGTAATTTAAATAATTATTGGATATTGCTTGATATTAAATCCCAATTCACAATAAAAAAAAATAAGCATCTTACCATAAGTACTCCAAACGACCACCAATCAGCTGCAAATGTGTGTCCTCTCCTGTTCACAACTTCAGGCGCCATATATTCTACAGTACCACAAAAACTGTAGGCTTTGTCACTACTTGGAGGTAGCTTAGACAAACCAAAGTCTGTCAATGCAATATGGCCATCAGCATCTAATAAAATATTCTCTGGTTTGAGGTCCCTGTATATTATGCCAAGTTTGTGTACATGTTCTAACGCTAAAGCTAGTTCTGCTAAATAAAATTTGACATCTTCCTCAGTAAACATCACCTATAAATAAACAATGCAATTAATTGACAATTTATTTCTTTATTTTTACCTTCTAGTAGTTTTTCCTAATATACGTAATAGTCGTTAAATATCGTGCTTTATAACAAATTGCAATCGACGAAAGTTGTTTAATATGTGTCAGCCCAAATAAAGATCGAATTTTCGAATGGTTACATCATACGTTATCTGAATAACAACAGCATGTGGCTATTGAGAAGCAATGTAGGCAATGTAGGCAATGTTAATTAGAAAAATGCGACCAATTGAAATATATCATAAGTTACTTCTTAAATTACCTATGAGTATGTATTAAGCTGCGCGTCCACAGGATCGGAATCGGAGCGTACGGAGCGGACGGAGCGTCGTCATTTACAAAATGCCGATGGGGTGCGTCCACTGCATTCGGATTCAGCATCGGCAATTTAGGTATTTTTAAAGCAGGAGGACAGTGACGAGGATATTGTTGTAATTAGATTAATTTTCGAAAAATATCATACATTATATTCTGATTTATTAGAAGATGAAAATAGATTTTATTTGCCCAATTTCGTCCTAAATATTGTCTCTCCTTAGTTGATTATGTTAATGTTCATGTTTTAGATTATAAAGTTCTTCATACCTTTCCACTAACATAATTAAAACATCGTCGTTCATCGTGAATAAGTATTTTTGCCTACAGTTTAACGTCGCAAACACGTCAGAACTTGAAACGCTCGGAATCCGTATGATGCAGGGCTTGTTAACGTTACCAAATTCACACTATAAGTATCGTTAAGTAACGATATTTTCATAAAGTTAACATTTTAACGGTACTACTTGTTATCGTTACCAATTTCACACTATAAGTATCCTTAAGTAACGATATTTTCATAAAGTTAACAATTTAACGGTAATGGTAATTTGGTATCGAATGCAATATAATAATGTTAAAATTAACGTTAAAAGTATCAATACTTATTTCGCGCGTTACACAGTTTAGTGAAATATTTAGCTCCAGTGGTGTTCTTTGGTATCGTCCGTCACGACACGAATAATAGATGCACTAATAATCAATGTGCATGTGTCGTAAGAAAACGAAAGACAGAAACAAAAAATAAGTAACGCTACTTATAGTATCCATTTGGTAACGTTACTATTTACCGATAAAACCATTGGTAACGTTGTCAGTTTACCGGTAAAAGGCCACGGGTAGGTGTTTACCGGTAAGTGGCCAACTATCGTTACCAAGCATAACGTTACCTGTTCTACTTTCGTTACCTTCATACGATAAAGGTAACGATACCAATTTTTTTACGTTATTCAAAGCCCTGGTATGATGCGTTCACTGCGGATGACGTCATCAGCACAAATACCGGTCTCAGGCGCAGAAATGCCGATCCAGTGCACGCAGTTTCATAGAAATTAATACAAAGCAACAAATCCTTCCGCTCCGTACGCTCCGATTCCGATCCGGTGGACGCGCAGCTTAAGTTGGTAAATAATATAAAATATCAAACTCTGTGTAGATAGATATCAAATGGATTTGGTTAAAATACTAGTATTCTATTTACACACAGGCAATTGGCATAGGTAGACAAATTCATAGGACAAAAAAATATATGTCATGCACAATACATCAAGATTGTTAGTTCTCTATCTTAAACAATAGCCTGCTACAGCATTAGATATTTATTCATTTTTATGAGACTCATGTCAGAGCGGCAGCCACATGCATTTCCATGTATTAAGCATAATATTTATTATTTAACCTGCTTTAAAGAGGATGGAATATTTTACAGCTTCCCAACACAAATTAAATACATTACTAGCTAGTGATCATTGGCATATTACCTAGAACACTGTGACAAATATGAATAATATGCCTCAGTCCTTTAAATATGGTGTTCTAGATAGTTCCGAGGCATCAATATCATACCATTCTTGGATATGTAAGATGACTCATTTATAAATAAGGTAGCAACTGTTTCATATAATTAATTTACAACTTTTGTAACAGTGGTGGATATGAATAACTATAGGTAAGTAATGGGCTTCTAAAACATCAAGCCATAAACTAGGAGTATGGCAATACTGACATAGGTAATTCTTTGAAAAACTAACTGTAATGGATCCTTTCCATGGAAAATTTCTAAATCAAGCAAATCATTGTGATCAGTATCCAAATGCAGGACTATAGACTGACTGTCTAGTATCTAAGTTAAACCTAATGATGTCCACTGCTGGACGTAGGCCTCCCCCAAAGCTCTCCATATAAATCAATCCCACGGAACCATGTGGTTTTGCTCAAGAAAGCCACACGGTTTTGTATACCCTTTTGATTGGCTTGACAGTCACTTATACACCTGACCTTCTTAATCCACTCTAGTTGCATAAAGAATGATTTGTAGGGCTTCTTGATAGTGCTTCATTTGTTTTAACTTTTTACAATTTAATTATTTATGTATGAATTATTAAAAACATTTTTTAAAGCAATTAATCAAAGATATAATTTTCATTAGTTATAGAATTATATCCATTATTTAAGCATATTTAAAAAAAATACAAGAATGTGTAAAATTGTCTTACCTCTTTACTGAGTCGAGAAAATAAATCACCACCGCGCAGGAAGTCTAATATTAAGTATAGTTTACCGGCAGTTTGAAATGCATAATGTAGTTTAACAATAAATGGATGGCCCATTTCAACTAGAATATTTCTTTCCATTTTTGTACGCTCCCTGTCTCTCACTTTTAGTGTAGCTTTTTTAAGTACCTAAAAATAATAGTTATAGATATCAATGCAAATAAAATACCATATAATTAAGTATTAAATTATAAAAATGTGACTCCTCAAGGGCAACACAAGAATTGTGGATTAATTTAAGTACATAGTTATATTTTATACCATAAAAGCAAAACAATTTGTTGGCGTTTTAGCTTCAGACTAAAACTTTTTGTAATGAATTATAGAATCAAGCCTCATTAATTAATACCTTGAAGGATGGTTAACAAGACACAATAGCAATTACAGAATTCTATCCTTTAAAACATATGTTACATGAAATAAAAATAAGAAATCATTACCTTCATGGCATATAAAGTGCCCGCATCAGCACCAACCACTTTCCTTACTAAGAATACTTTTCCAAAGGAACCTTCACCAAGAACTTTGAGCAATTCAAACTGGGATGGGTCAGCTTTATCATGGCCTTCTTTGATAACATCTTGGATTTCCACCTCTCTCTCGTCACTGATATCACTGGCATTATCAAGACTCTCAGCTGTGGATGCTTGACGGGACTCAGCTGAATTCTCAACCACTATTGGAAGACTATTTGCTGTCTGAGCAGATGTTCCCTATTAACAATAAACAATCAATTTCACTCCACCCAACACAGCAACTGTCTTGACTATACTATTATTTTATAAAGTGCACATATACTATGAAGAATTGTGTAAAAGGGTAAGCATATTGTACTTGTAAATAAACATCTGTTTAGTTTATAAGTCAGCTTTTAAAAGGTAATTAATAAATGTGAACAAGAGCATAAAATCTTTCCTTTTCTTTATATTAATATAGTTACTCTACAACAACAGCCTGAACCAATTGTAAATCAAATAAACTAGATCAACCAGCAGAGTGTTGATAAAAAAGGCACAAACCATTATTAACTAGTGAAAGTAATCACAACACAAAGCTTAGATTAATTAAGTGATTTAACTACACTCAATTTAAATGAAACATATTCAATAGGACAAAGTGCATAATTCTAGTAATAAAGGCAATTTACACTTGTCTCTATTTTCCTCACTGGCCACCAATAAGTACATCATGTTATTTTCCTTGATTGCCAATATGGTAATTAGTAGAGAGTTGCACTTTACAACAGTATATTGTTTATAACGATTCATAAAGTAAATCAATTAAAGTTATTGTCATTCATAGACTAATTATTGTGATTTGCAAGTGGGCGTATTAAATATTTAATTTTCGAAAGGAGATGCTGCATATTTAGCTAATTATGTTGGTGAGTGAACTCATAGTGATAAAACCAAGTAATCAAAGGCCAATGAATTTATTTATTAAACATAATTATCTACGCGAAGGAAACGTAAAATACACTAAATACCGTGTTATCGCCAACATTCTGCATTCGCCAGGGATCTGAGGTGTTAGCCAGAGGCATTGTTTACAACGTACACACTTGAACATTCACAGTAAATACTATAACAGTAAAATAAAACCAATTAAAATAAAAGCACTACTCAATTCATTTCTCATTCATAAAGTTCTTAGACCACGAACGCGAACATGAACACAGTCCGTCATTGACAGCAGCAGACATGACATGACAGGGCTGCCAACTATTAAAATGTTATCTCCAAGGATAATAAATAATATATAACAGATACGTTCCTCATACGTTCACAATTAGCTGTTAGAGTTTACCTCGGTACCTATATTTTATGTACCGGATTAAACCTCAATTATACAAGGAAAAACAACACTTGACAATACTATATGCTTCAACTACTATAAGTCCTAGATTTTGTTGACCCATTACCGACACCGGCCCCAGACGATGGCCAACCGGTGCGTTACTTATGTCAGAGTTGGTCAGCATAGCAGTTACAAGCAGCGATAGCCTAGTGGAGATACCAACAGACTGCCATGCAGAGGGTATCGGGTTTGAATCCACGGCGCGCACCAATGACTTTTCGGAGTCATGTGCGTATTGAAATGTAAATTATCGCTTGCCTCGTTCCTCGGAGAGCACGTTAAGCCGTTGGTCACGGTTGTCATGAATCTTTGACAGTCGTTATAGGGCGTCAGTAGTTCAGTACCTTCTAAATAAACTGATACTAGTCTAAATTATGATATATATTATGATATAAATATCCCTTCGGGTTGCGGAGGTCTGACAAGCAGTCGATCTGTGGAAAAGCTAATATTCAGCCAAATCCGGTTAGAGTAGTAAGCGGACCCTAGGGTGAAACTGAGGTAACGCTAGGAGGAAGAAGGTCAGCACTAGCAGTTTTAGGAGTGGGGAACGATGGCTTATGGGGGTAAATTTCCTATTGACCACTATTAAGTTGTAAGCTGCGATGAAAGCTACCAAGAGAAGAGCCTTATTGTAACTTAATACTACGTATTGTATTGTAACGTAATACTACGTATTGTATTGTAACGTAATACTACGTATTGCGTTATAATATCTCGCAGGCGCTTAACGCAGTGGGTGGCGCTAGCCTAGCCTGAAGAGCTATTAATGGTTCAATAGCTGAGTCACCGGGCCTAGCTTGTTGAAATCAAGGATGTGAATGGGAGCTGTACTTCATCATCTATTGCGGCTGTTGAAAGGGGTGTGCCGCAAGGATCAAATTTAGGTCCCTCACTGTTTATTTATACAGCGCGGACGTAACCAAGGCCATACATAATTTTAGATATCACATTTCATCATCATCAGCCTTCAACAGTCCACTGCTGGACTAGGCCTCTCCTTTGAAAGGAGGAATTAGCCTACTACACCACGCTGGCCAAACGGGTTGGTATAGCTCTAGGGTTTGTATCAAGTTTTCCTTCTCTTACAGTGCTGTTCTCTACATAATATGCTCCCTTTGTCGGCTCTTACGACACCCATGGGACGATATGGGGTGGCGACAATCCGTATTCTTAATCCGTCACCACACGGACATCACCACGACATCACATTTACGCAGACGATATCCAAATATACATATCTTTTATGCCAGGAGACAATGCAAAAGCAGTAGATGCTCTTAATGAGGATCTGTCAAGAATTGTGGAATGGTCTAGTCATAACTCGCTCATACTGAATCTCAGAAAAACTAAATATAAGCTTTTTGGTACCACTGCCCAATTACATAAGTTGCAGGATCATACTGACGTACACGTCAAAGTGATGGGAGAACACATGAGCGAGTAAATGAAGCACGTAATTTGGGTTTATTGATGGACGAGGGCTTAAGGTTTGAGAATCATGTTGCGAACTGCGTGCAAAACTGTACCGCTTGCGAATACTGTATAAGATACGGTCATTTTTGAGCGAGAGTCTAAGGACTAATCTAGTTGAATCCATAGTTCTGTCAAAGATGAACTACGCAGACACTGTAATTGGCCCCCGGCTGTTGGCACGGACAGAGAAACTTTTACAGAGAGTTCAGAACGCCTGTGCCCGGTTCTACTTTAATATATCACGACGCAGCCATATGTAACTCCATTTTTAAATAAACACCACATGCTCAAAATTAAATTACGTCGTAAACTCCACCTTGCTCTCTCTTTGGTGTGATTGAGCACAAATGCCCGATATACTTGTACTCAAAAATCACATGGGTCAATTGCCAGCGGGATCGAGAGAGCGGACGATGTGCTCAGCAACTGGCCATACCCCAGCATCATCTTCAGCATTTCGTGGCAGTTTCCGTTATGCAGCGTCCAAATTCTGGAATAACATTCCTCCACCAATCAGGTCCCTGAAAAATAGCATAAGTTTTAAACGTAACTTGAAAAAAATCCTGTTGTCGGAACAATCAAAATATGAAACTATTAATATTAACCTATCAGTAATATAACATCAATTGCAAATACAATATAATCGTTCATAAATCGTTCTTTAACCGTGATTCCATTAAATATTTGGTATTTTTAACTTACCAGATATTTTCACAAAAGCTGCTAATTATCTATTTGCGCTCTCTCTAGTTTTAATCTTAATTTTGTTGTTTTGCCTCTAGCCTTGCTTTGCCTGCTCAGTATTATTATTTGTTTATGTGTATTCATATACCCTTGGGTATATATTTACTATATTGAACTTTTGAATTTTTTCCTGCCGCCGTCTGTGCATCACTTTTGGGGTTGCCAACTGAAAATCAGCGCTGGGTACACCACATTTGGGGTTCCCAGCTTATGCTGAGCTGGTGACCCATTTTGCCATGGCACACATATTTATGTTTAAGTTTATTTTAAGTTTATGTTAAGTTATTTTTTGTTTTTATTTTTACTGTTACTGATTGTGTGTGTGTGGCCGAAATAAAATGATTTTTCTTTCTTTCAAAAGAGCGCTTCGCTAGAAATTATTACCATAATATATGGTCATGTACCGAGTGAAAGGCAGTCTGTGACTCATTGGCCTATGACTATATAAGATGGGTGCGCGATCTAACGATGAATCGCATTTCGCTTAAACTGCAATCGGACTGCACGTTTGGTTTGCAGTTCTATTGCAGTCGTGTCGACTGCATTCAAACTGCATCCGATGCAATTTGCAGTTGGATTGCAGTTGAAATGCGGTCCGTCTGTCTAAAGCCTAAATCGGTCACTTTCCATCACAGATATAGATCTACATAGATAACGTATCACGATTTGTATTAAAACCAAGCGTGCCGACTTTCGAGTCGAAGCGATGCGCGACAGTATCGCTTGTGCGATATTCATCGTCTCCTAACACACAACGTCAGATCAAACGTCCAAAGCAAACGCGGACAGACAGAAAAACGGACGGTCGGACATAGTGAAACTACTAGTATAGTATTATATTATCTGTGGCGAAACTATAAGTGTTCGGGGTTCCTAGTAGTTCACTATGGAACCCTAAAAGGTCATATCTGCAGCTTTTCACATCAGTAGGTAGCTAAGTATATACCTACCTACTAATCAAATTTATTTTAAAAACAAGTCTGTGATACAGGCTAGTTTCAAGGCTGCCACTTGCCACATCTCTATTTCTATGCTTGAACATCCCTGAAGTCAATCTAGGCACTCAATCATCCTCCTAACGTTATCCCAGTTTCAACCTGGGGTCCGCGCCTACTAGTCTAACCGGATTTGGCTGAATATTAGCTTTTCCACGTAGCGATTGCCTGTCTGACCTCCGCAACCCGAAGGGATAGCGATATTCAATGGTTTAAACTAGGGTCAGTTTATTTAGAGGTACTGAGGCCCTAAGTATAACGACTGTCAAAGATCGTCATGACAACCGGGACCTACGGCTTAACGTGCTCTCCGAGGCACGAGACGAGCGATAATTAATAATTTGAGACCTTTGGGCCGTCTGAAACATATGACGCCATTGTATGGCCTACCATACCCATACCGTCATGCGAAAAGGAAAGAAAGAAAGGTTGAAGCTCCTCAGGTTCACATTACAAACAAACAACATTACAAAACCCTTTATTTAAAAATAGTGTTTCCTGGATGGTAGGATAGAAGGATACTTGGTTTTACTGGGTTACTGGGTACTGCCACAGTGACGAGGTACTTGTTCAGACTGACGACGTGACGAGTATAATAAAACTATTCTTGAAGATCGGTATCGGTAAGTGGTAAATTTTTATTTACAAATAGTGGCAAGCTATATACAAAAAATTACATTTAGAGAGGTTACTGGTGGCGATGAGCACAATATCGATATTGACCAATAAAAGGAGACTGAGAACTAACGGTTCTTACATGACTACATATTATAACTAGCTATAAACACAATTTGATTTACATCGGTCAACTCACTCTAACTAGCGGTCTGTCCTTCACGCACACTTTATAATAAAGTGGCACACTGAACAAAACTCGGTGGCCGCGATATTCGTCGCCAGTCAGATGTAATGCGTTGGCGAGGCAGGTGGACGGCGCTCGCGCTCGCGTATGCGACGCGACGAAGCGTTATCAGCTCTTATCAGTTATCAGCTATCACACTTATCTGTTGATTACGCTGCGTAGGGTTGTGCGTACTGTGCAAGTAGGTATGTGCACGTAGTACGCCACATTATCCCCCCTCAAGCGAAGCGTAGGTTCTGTTTCACCTTCCGACCATCTGGTGACGTATGTGCTCCGTGCTTGAGGTGCCGGTGTCTCTGCTTCGTCCGGTGTCATGTTCGAAGCCTGTGCGGGTGAAGTGCTTGCTTGAATTCCTCTGCTGTCTGAAACTTCGCCGCTGTCGTTGCATAGATGAGCTGGCTTCAGTCTATCTATAGACACAACTGAAGTGCGAAGTGGAAGTTGTAACGTAAAATGTTTGCCGTCTGCGCTGCGCTGTAGTACTTGATAAGGCCCATCATAAGGTGGAATGAGCGGTTTTCTTACTGTGTCATTGCGCACAAACACATGCGAACACGTAGCGAGATCTTTGTAGACGAATGTGTTTGTCTGTGAACGATGCGATGTGTTTGTCGGGGTGAGCGAGTTCATTGTATCCATCAGCTGACGAACGAATACTGCGTCTTCAATGTTCGGCTTTGTAGGCACGAAAAATCAGATGGTACTCGTAGCGGTGATCCGTATGTTATCAAGGCTGGGCTGACATTTGTATCTTCACGCAGGGCTGTACGGAGACGTAGTAGCACAGTAGATAGTTCTTCAGTCCATCTATTGCCGGCCGCTCTAGCCATAGATTTATTAACAAGAATCAGATGTAGCGTATTCGTCCAACTAAGCGTGGCACGTTGACAGCTATGTGTGCGTGACCTTTGGCGACTGGCACTGTACGGACACGCGCGTCTATGTGTGTGAAAAGTTGCCAGATTATGAATAATCTCCCAGTATTTTGCATATAGTTATGTAATATTCTTATATTCATTTGCGGTTTTGAAAAATTTACCATGGATTTAATTAATGCTTTTATAAATACATTTCTTAAATGTAGGTACCGAGTTAAGTTTTAACTACTTCGTTAATCTGCATATATAAAATCCTTGCGTTACTGACTGACTGACAGACAAGCTACAGCCGAAACTACTCGGCGCATGAAGCTGAAATTTAGCATGTATGTTTCTTGGGAACCGTAGGGGTGCACCAAGACGGGATTTCTCGAAATTCCCACGGGATCAGGCAAAACGAGAAATAAGAAAATATGTGTGTGCGAAGCCGCTGGCGTCGATTAGTTGAGAAATAAATAGTATGTATGTACACACGGCACCAAGTCAAGCTAAACAGTTGCTGTACGATTTTGATACTTATTCCCTACGCCATAAGTATGTATGTACACACGGCACCAAGTCAAGCTAAACAGTTGCTGTACGATTTTGATACTTATTCCCTACGCCATTAGTATGTATGTACACAGGGCGCCAAGTCAAGCTAAACAGTTGCTGTACGATTTTGATACTTATTCCCTACGCCATAAGTATGTATGTACACACGGCGCCAAGTCAAGCTAAACATTTGCTGTACGATTTTGATACTTATTCTTTACGCCATAAGAACGGTGCAAAGGTCAAAGTTTATAAGCTTGACGAGTAGCAGGGTGTACACGAATATTTGGATCGTTTGGGGATCGAACTCAAAACAATATTATGTAAGGTATATACTAATGGAAATTGAAATTCTATTACTATATTTATGAGAAAGAAGATATATCTACAGTATACTTTTATAATACGGTAATGTATTTTTCATTAACATGACAATCATTTTCACATAATCAATTGACAAGTGCATTTTCCCTAATTCAGGCAGAACGGCGTCGACAAAAACTGGCAACACTTACATATTTCTTGCACAAATACGAATTTATCGAAATTAAATTAGGAAACAGTCAAATTATCAATAGTTACCTGTGAAAAGATATTCCATTTTCCTGTTTTTGTTTTTAGGAGCAACTTTTACAGTGTTTAAAGAACACAAGACGGCATTTTGAGAATTTAAAAGTTGACGTGATCGTGACGCGTGAACTGTACGATGCTTCGTAGCGCACTGAGACGAGTTTGTATTCGCTTTTCAATTTTGTATTTGCTTTAGTGGCCGCACGCAACTGTGCCGTGCGTTACATCTGATAATTCTCATATCTGTGGCTCTAGCCATCAATGCAGCTTTCAGTGTTCGGTGCCATTGTTCTACTTGTCCGTTTGCTTGCGGGTGGAATGCAGTTGTACGTATGCGAGTAACGCCGAGTTTCTTCATAAGCGCGTTGAGCAGTGAAGACTCGAACTGTCTACCTTGATCCGTAGTCAGTCGTAGAGGGCTCCCAAATCTTGATATCCATCCATCGTACACTGCCTTCGCTACTGTTTCTGCAGTGATATCACGTGTAGGTACTACTTCAGGCCATTTGTTACATCTGTCAATCATCGTCACTATGTAAGTATACTCGTTAGACGGTACGAGTGGTCCAACTATGTCGACGTGTAGATGTTCAAAACGTGATGATTGTTGGAACTGGCCGAGCGGGCTGATAACGTGCCTTTGAATTTTCGCACGCTGACAGCCGATGCACGCTCGCGCCCAATTAGCGACGTCCTTGTTTATCGCCGGCCAAAAGAATTTGCTTGACACACAGATATGAGAAGTATCAGATGTAACGCACGGCACAGTTGCGTGCGGCCACTAAAGCAAATACAAAATTGAAAAGCGAATACAAACTCGTCTCAGTGCGCTACGAAGCATCGTACAGTTCACGCGTCACGATCACGTCAACTTTTAAATTCTCAAAATGCCGTCTTGTGTTCTTTAAACACTGTAAAAGTTGTTCTTAAAAACAAAAACAGGAAAATGGAATATCTTTTCACAGGTAACTATTGATAATTTGACTGTTTCCTAATTTAATTTCGATAAAATTCGTATTTGTGCAAGAAATATGTAAGTGTTGCCAGTTTTTGTCGACGCCGTTCTGCCTGAATTAGGGAAAATGCCCTTGTCAATTGATTATGTGATAATGATTGTCATGTTAATGAAAAATACATTACCGTATTATAAAAGTATACTGTAGATATATCTTCTTTCTCATAAATATAGTAATAGAATTTCAATTTCCATTAGTATATACCTTACATAATATTGTTTTGAGTTCGATCCCCAAACGATCCAAATATTCGTGTACACCCTGCTACTCGTCAAGCTTATAAACTTTGACCTTTGCACCGTTCTTATGGCGTAAAGAATAAGTATCAAAATCGTACAGCAAATGTTTAGCTTGACTTGGCGCCGTGTGTACATACATACTTATGGCGTAGGGAATAAGTATCAAAATCGTACAGCAACTGTTTAGCTTGACTTGGCGCCCTGTGTACATACATACTAATGGCGTAGGGAATAAGTATCAAAATCGTACAGCAACTGTTTAGCTTGACTTGGTGCCGTGTGTACATACATACTTATGGCGTAGGGAATAAGTATCAAAATCGTACAGCAACTGTTTAGCTTGACTTGGTGCCGTGTGTACATACATACTATTTATTTCTCAACTAATCGACGCCAGCGGCTTCGCACGCACATATTTTCTTATTTCTCGTTTTGCCCGATCCCGTGGGAATTTCGAGAAATCCCGTCTTGGTGCACCCCTACGGTTCCCAAGAAACATACATGCTAAATTTCAGCTTCATGCGCCGAGTAGTTTCGGCTGTAGCTTGTCTGTCAGTCAGTCAGTAACGCAAGGATTTTATATATACAGATTTACGAAGTAGTTAAAACTTAACTCGGTACCTACATTTAAGAAATGTATTTATAAAAGCATTAATTAAATCCTTCAAAACCGCAAATGAATATAAGAATATTACATAACTATATGCAAAATACTGGGAGATTATTCATAATCTGGCAACTTTTCACACACATAGACGCGCGTGTCCGTACAGTGCCAGTCGCCAAAGGTCACGCACACATAGCTGTCAACGTGCCACGCTTAGTTGGACGAATGTGCTCTATCTGATACTAATTCTCATATCTGTGGCTTGACATATTTTTCCTTGTTGTTCGTACTCCGGGATGACTTAAGTCGTGTTGAGCTTTGAATGCTAAGACACGATACGTCACTGGTAGGTATGGTCGTATGTTATCAGTCGATGTTTCGCACCAAATCGGTCGTTGAACTCCGGGTAGGTTAATTTTAGTAAACTTAAGGTTAGGTTGTTTCATACTAGGGTTCAGAACCGGGAAATCCCGGTCTCGAAAGTACCGGGAATTCCCGGTTCTTTTGTCAGTAAAATGGAATCGGGAAATCAAATTTGAATCCCGGTTCTTTCGGTACTTTCGGGAATTTTATTTTCATTACGCAATTCACACTAGTTCACACTACTATTTACTTATTTACTCTTACTTTACTTTTCCGCACTTTCTACTATTCAAACATTTATAACTAACGTGAATAATTCAACGCTAAAAGAAATAACGCGCGAAATTAATGGTGCGCTCGCTATAACCAATAACTACCTACACTCGCTCGCTGTTGCTAGGATAGGAAGGAAAGTAGTAAGTAGGAACGCGACTGCGACGCGGTGTCGAGCTTCCTCGCGCCTGCCGCGCATGGCCCGCCCGCGCGCCGCGATCTCTCGTTCACTCATGACTCACTCAGTTTTCGCCGAAACGCATCCAAGCTGCTCCTTTATAGGTGGCACCTATGAAGGAGCGGCTTGGATGCGTAGATTACACACATTACTTACCGCTGCTCTAACCTCCAGGCTGAAGGTTAGAGCAGCGGTAAGACTTGGGCACTTCAAGAACCTGAAGGACGCCTTAGCCCGCGCTCTGGAGGTAGAAGCAGTACGACGCGACGAGCGAAGTCACCGCATCAGGGAAGTTGTATCGTCACCTCGGTGCTACAACTGCGGGAAAAGACGCCATATCCGCTTGAGCTGCCCAAAGCGTAGGCAGCCTCGTGGGTTTAAGGTTCCACCATCCATTGACTTAACCGCCCTAACCTTGGGCCTTCGTGACCGGGCGTTGACTGTGTTGGGGGCACTCAGTCAAGACGTCTCCTAAAAGAACCTTCTGGAGGTGCTGCAGGCGAGATACGGTGACGAGCACCTCGAACATGGATATCGTGCTCAGCTGAAGGACAGGACACAACGCACAGGAGAAACTCTGCAGCAGTGGGCTCTGGAGATGGAAAAGCTGGTCAGGAAGTCATACCAGTCGTCGCCTGCGCTGATAGATGGGAACCTCGTAACATTTACGGATGGAATCCGCGACCTGGAGTGGTGGCACCCTGTCTCCACCAAAGGGGTCGCCTGCTGTGCCTGCCAGGCAGCGAGAGCAGGAAAACGAGTAGAAGCCAGGACTGCGGGGCGAGTGCTGGCTGGTAATGGAAGAGCCCCAAGTATCTCGATCTCGCAATCTTGTGACGGGAACAGCCTGATCATTGAAGGCGAAATTAATAAAACGCCATGCAAGCTGACATTGGACATGGGTGCTTCGCGGACAGTCGTCGGTTTCTATCTGGCAAGACGGGTTCTTCGGGACTGCTTCAGGAACGATGAATGTGTGAAACTGAGAACAGCTACCGATCAGCACATAACATTCCGAGATTAAATGGAGGTGGATCGGAAGCTAGGCAACAAGGTTTACCGTCACAAAGTCATCGTGGCCGATATAGTGAGTGGACGACTGCATCTTGGGCCTAGACTTCATGCGATGTTAACCAGGGAGTGTTGAAATGTGGCTCAGAAGACGTCTTCATGGAAGGTGCAACTTCAGGAGTAGTGCACTGCGTGAAGAATTTTATTTTTCACCCGCGGTCCGAAACGGTTGTACTAGTTTGTCTACCAGGGCATTCGGGTCAGGGGAATCGATGTGTACTTATCGAAGGCCTAGAGAAAGATGCCTCATGGAAGATTTCACGAATGGTACGGGGTAGCAAAGTTTCATCAGTACGCGCACTGAATGCAAGTGACAAGGGAGTGTTGCTCAGGAAAGGGACGGAATTGGGCACCTGGTAGGTGCTTTTCGGTTCTTTTCGTTTTCTATAACAAAAACTAGCAAGAACCGAAAATACCGAAAGAACCGGGAAATCCCGGTTCCGTTATACAAAAGTACCGAAATTCCCGGTTCTCAAAAATAATACCGGTTCCGAAAACACTATTTCATACAGGATTGTAGCTCAGTGTCGATCTTTTGTTCTTCTGCTAATTTGTTGTAATATATCGTTGAATGTAATACGTCGATCTCCGCTATACGTGATAAGGCGTCCGCGGCTTCATTCTTATCACCGTGTATGTACTTGATGTTATTGCAGAATTGACTTATGTAGTGAAGCTGGCGTTCTCTCCTCGGTTTATCACTGCTACTTGGTGTTCTAGTCAGCGCGTATGTAAGCGGTTTGTGATCTGTACATATGGTGAGTTCATTGCCCTCTATGAGTCGGTGTAGGCTTTTAACAGCTGTGTACATTGCTAATAGTTCGCGATCGTACACACTGTATCTTCGTTGCGTCTCACTCATTGCTTTTATTCAAAAGCAATGAGTGAGACGCCTCTTGCCTTCTATTCAGAAGGCAAGAGGTTTCCACGTGTCGTCGATCTTTTGTGGCAGCACTGCGCCGAGACTTGTATCAGACGTATCGGTGAGTAGACATAAGGGAGCGGACGGAATCGGGTGAGACAGAATAGTAGCGTCGAGTATGCTTTGGCGGCAATGTTCGAAAGCTTTCTCTGAGTCGGGTGTCCATTCTATAGGCGACTTGTCGTTTTTCTTGCTGTTGTGTAGATATTTGTTGAGTAGGTATATGATGATCGGCTTGATGAGGTAGGCAGTTGCGGTAGAAGTTGATCTTACCTAAGAATCTTCTAAGTTCTTGTACTGTGGTAGATTTCGGGTAATTGAGTATGGCTTGAATGCGTTCTTCCGTGGGTTTGATTCCTTCGGGTGTAACTTCGTAGCCAAGAAATTGTATTTTATCCTTGCCGAATTCGCATTTGTCGATGTTTAGCGTTACTCCGTAGTTGTTGAGTCGCTCGAGTACTTGATGTAGATAGCGCTCGTGTTCCAATGGCGTTGCTGAATGGATAAGTAGATCGTCGACGAAACAGAATACGATGTCATCTAGCCCGCGTAGAACTTCATGCATAAAGTGTTGAAACGTTTGGCCTGAGTTGCGTAAGCCAAACGTCATGCAGTTGAATTCGAAGAGACCGAAGGGCGTAATTATAGCTGTCTTCGGTGCGTCTTCCGTTTGTATAGGTATACTGAAGTAGGCCATCTTCATATCTAACTTTGAAAATATTTTCTTCCCGTGTAGTTGGTATGTAAAATCTTGAATTCTAGGTATGGGGTACGGGTCGGGAATAGTCACGGCATTAAGTCTGCGGTAGTCGCCACACACACGTAGCGATCCATCCTTTTTCTTGACGACATGTAGTGGGCTTGCCCAGGGACTGTTTGAAGGCTTGCAGATACCCATTGCCATCATTTTCTCGAACTCCAACTTTGACGCTTTGTACTTGTCGGGTGGCAGTGAGCGTGGCCTCGAGTAGATTGGTTGGCCGGTCGTTTCAATGCAATGCGTTACGTCGTGTTTGGCGGGAACTTTGAGTGACATGGGTCGTAGTACATCTGGGTATTTCTTGAGTATGTTATGATAAGCGTGATTGTGGCTTATCATGTAGACGGCTTCTTCGCTACTCTGCACTGTGATGGCGTTAACATGGAGGTCGGTGACACGATCGATGAGTTTTCTTTGGTGAAGGTCGACTAGTAGCTTGTGTTTTGATAAGAAATCTGCGCCCAGGATTTCTTATCAATTGTAACTTCTACGTAAACCAAGGTTGAGCTCGAGTGTACGCTCTCCGTAGGTAGGTCGAGTGTATTTCTGTGCCGTTCGCAGCGAATAGTTTGCAGGTGTTCTCGGTAGGTGTCAATTGATTCTTGTTTCTTAAGGTGAACGCAGACTTGGCCGCACCGCACGCGCCGCAGTATTCGCATTCGAATTCTTTGTATGAAGTTCTATACAAACTCGCATACCCACCCGCGTCGCAGTCGCCGCAGTCCCTGAAACGACCGAACTCCCCAAGCCGCAGCTGATGACGTCACCAACGCCGACCCGCACGCAGCAGACGCTGCGGCTAGCGCGGATGACACCCACTGAATGAAAGAAATCAAGTGCGATGCGTGCGGCGCGGCGACGGGAACGACTGCAGTGACTGCGGTGCGGATAGATGTGCGAGGCCATTAACAAAAAGCGATGACTGCGGGGACTGCGTAGACTGCGGTGCGGCCAAGTCTGCGTTCACCTTTATACCGCATTTACACATGCGTGTTCGTCATTCGCCTCGACACTCCACGAATATTCGTCGAAACATTCGTATACGAATGCTGTCGCGAACTACTGTTCACACATTCGCGGAGTGAATCATTTTGAAATTCGCACACGAACATGAAGGACGTGAAAATAATCGCAGCATGCGCGCTACATTTAATGAAATTATTTAGATATCCTGCGTAAAAAAGTAAAAAAAAAGCCATCGTCACAGACGATTTTTTGAGCATGTAAATTATTAAATTACTTTGAGAATTACTCATATAAATAATTCATTTTTTTATTTTTTTTTATAGACTCTCGCCTGTATCCCCGAAGGGTTAGGCAGAGGTGTAATATTACACCCACATTTCGCCATGAATTTTTAGGTCCCACGTAATAGGGGGCGAGCCTATTGCCGTACCGGGCAACTCCTTGGACTATTTCAAAAAGAAGAGCTCATTTGGATCCCAAAACATCAGAAAGATAAACGATGCATGCTTGGAACCGTATGTCTGCTAGTATGGGGTTGCCATTAAGCACATTAAATATAAAAAAAATCATACTTTGGCTAAAACAAAATTGATTATCAACAAACATAGTAAAAGATATGACTGCCTCGTTGGTCTCGCGGCATAATAAATGTGCGCGTGGGATTGGGAGGTCTCGGGTTCGATTCCCGGGTCTGGCAGTGTTATTGGGTTTTTCCGTTAGGAAATTCTCAGTAGCAGCACGGAGCCCCCTATTACGTGGGACCTAAAAATGCATGGCGAAATGTGGGTGTAATATTACACCTCTGCCTACCCCTTCGGGTATACAGGCATGAGTCTATAAATATAAATAAAAATAATAATTATTTATATGAATAATTCTCAGAGTAATTTAATAATTTACATGTTAAAAAAAGAAATCGTCTGTGACGATAGCATTTTTTTAAATTTTTTACGCAGGATATCTAAATAATTTCATTAAATGAAGCGCGCACGCTGCGCTTATTTTCACGTCCTCCATGTTCGTGTGCGAATTTCAAAAGATTCACTCCACGAATGTGTGAACAGTAGTTCGCGACAGCATTCGTATACGAATGTTTCGACGAATATTCGTGGAGTGTCGAGGCGAATGACGAACACGCATGTGTAAATGCGGTATAAATGCGGCATTACAGCAAGGACTGAGATATCGGCTCCCGTGTCGACTAGAAATTTTTCTCTGTTGTTGATATCAATGACGCATAGGCGGTGGCTTGGTTGGTTAACATCGACGCCCGCCACAGTCGATGTACGTTCTAGTTTTCCCGCTTCGATTTTGAACACGGCGACTCGCAGTGACGAGCTTCATCGCCGTATCTGTAGTGGTACTTGCATAGCCAATCGGAATCGCCCGGCTTGGGCGCAGTGCGGGGTCGTGATCTTGAGCGTGACCTTGAGTTTTGACGCGGATTGTAGTTATTGTAGGTACGATGCGTAGACGTAGACTGTTGCGTTCGGAGTTCTATGATTTCAAGTGATAGTTTTTCTATCTGTCTTGATAATAGGTCGAACTGTAGACTTTCGATGGTTGTAATGCAGCACGGCGAGTTCGATTGTGTCGGTGATAGGTACAGTGGTTGTGGTAGACACGGCGGCGACGGTAACGGGTTCGAAATGCTCGGCACACTGAACAAAACTCGGTGGCCGCGATATTCGTCGCCAGTCAGATGTAATGCGTTGGCGAGGCAGGTGGACGGCGCTCGCGCTCGCGTATGCGACGCGACGAAGCGTTATCAGCTCTTATCAGTTATCATCTATCACACATATCTGTTGATTACGCTGCGCAGGGTTTTGCGTACTGTGCAAGTAGGTATGTGCACGTAGTACGCCATAAGTGGATGTCCGCAGCTACGCACTCACAGGTATTTGTCTCTTCGCTTCACTGACCATTTTCGATTAGTAGGTAGGACAATTAATTAGTAGGTAGGTATACCCTGTTCTGAGGGTATACCTAACTAGGTACCTAAGTATTTGTAGTTCAGCACCTCGACGTCTGTAAGTTTGTACCTATATCAGAGCAAATTGCTAGATAATGTCTAGCTACTTGGTTTTAATTTAACCATTAGGTCTAGGGTTCAGCATATTTGTAATTATTAGCCTTCACATTTAAATACGTAACTAGCTGTAGGTACAGTCAGCATCAAAAGTTGATGACCACATTTAGATTTTCAATATCGCTGTACACCATAATACACCTAAATTGCTCAACATGACAAGCGCCAGAAATGAATGATTGTCTTAAAAGGGCATAAGTAGGTGACCATGACTTTTCAAAAGTAGCTAAACAAAGTTATGGTAAAAAAAGCATAACACCACGTCACCAGTCATTCGGCCAGTACGGCCAGTGACGTCCGAGAGCTAAATAAAGGAGGTCGTTACATTTGATAAACTAATGTGATTAATTATATTATTATTAAAGTATTATGAAGTAAATAATTTTATATAATATACTTAAACTATATACTTTTAAGCTAATACAATATTTTATAGATGATAAATAATTGCAACCGCAATGGTCTACATTCGATACAAAGTGATAATTAAGTAGAAATATTATTTTACATTCAAGGGTAAACAGTTTTACAAAGAATTGAATTAAAACAGAATGTGTGTGAATTTTGAAAATGAGTCTTATATGTAGGTATATAGGGGGTCTACCAAGAGTTTGTTTTTCAAACAAACCACGAGTTTTGCACGCGATTGTTACGGAAGTTTCCTGCATGTGAAATAAATTATACAAGTATTTTTATCTAGTGAAACATGTCAAAATAATAGTAGTTTCATTCATCAATTAATGTTAAAACTTAATTTAACATTTTTTTATCGTCAATTTATTGATAATAAGTATTCTACTTGACAGCAAAACACTAAAGGCCTTGCCACACGGCACAATTTTACGTCCAACTTGACTAAATCACTTGATGAAATCGTGACGTGTAGACGCCAGTCGTCCAACTCAAGTTCATCGGGTGGGCGGTACCACAAGATTTTAACCAATCGGGTGGACGGAATGAAAATCAGTGATTTGATTGTGTAGTGCAGACGGGCAAAGCCAATTCGATTGAAAATTTGATCAGTGGTAAAATCGTGCCGTGTGGCAAGGCCTTATGACGTCACTATATCATATTTCATACAAAACCCTTGACAAAGGTCGTTTTTGACATTTAATTAAAAGTGCTTGATTTGACTAGTTGTTGGTCCGTTGGTCCCGGTTGTCATGAAGATCTTTGACGGGCGTTACAGGGCGTCAGTACCTTCTAAATAAACTGACACTGGTCTAAACCATGGAATATCGCTATCCCTTCGGGTTGCGGAGGTCAGACAGGCAGTCGCTCTGTAGAAAAGCTAATATTCAGCCAAATCCGGTTAGACTAGTAAGCGGACCCCAGATTGAAACTGGGATAACGCTAAGAGAATGATGATGAAAATTGTTCCCGTCGACTAGCCTATCATCAATTCATCACCGTGTAAATTTCTTACAAGACCCTCGGATTGGGTTCTAATTCAATCGTAAAAAAACATAAACTAAGTCGACGGTATGAATTTGTACGGAATCTGCGTGATTTTTGAAAATAAGTCTTATTTTTTCACGAATAAGGTTACAATTCAATCGAACTAAAAAATCTATAATTACTTCGATGGTATAAATTCAAACTGATGATTCTAAATGTTTTCGGATATTATAACGATCAGCAATTTTTGACAAAATGGTGTTCAGTGACCTTTGAAAAGTAGTGTTCAGTTAGTTTTGAACTTTAATGATGTTCATTTAATACTGGCGCCCTTCTTTTTGAGCGATTTATGGGTGATATTATGTTCATTGATTTTGAAAATCTGAATGTGGTCATCGACTTTTGATGCTGACTGTACCTAATATACAAAAAACTTTTGTACCTACCTTTTTCCATGATTATTTTGTTGACAACTACTGCTGTCATGCACAGATTACCTTTGTATAGGAGGACTGTCATGCTGTCGTCAAAAGACTACTGTTTGGAGTGCCTATTTCCGCGCATAATATAATTGATTTTTCACTTTCTACGCTTAATAATTTATTAATGTCCGTTCAGAAAGGTCAGCGTAACAATGGATAAAATAGAAAAACACTTGAAAGGGTGAAAATAGAATCATACATTTTTATTAAACATGTAAATAAACATTATTTTCAGAAAGTCTTATAAAGAAAGGTTCGCCAACCACTGGTGAACAGGATGTAACAACAAAGACAATAGGAGAATTCGGCAAATGGCAGCTACGAACTAGCCTTCTCATGGCCATTTTAAAACTGCCCATCGCCTGGTTTCAATTGAACATTATTTTTATGGCGCCACCTCAGGATTTTTGGTGCGCAAAGCCTGCGATATTCCATAAATACTCGGAAGAACACTGGAGGCAAATATGTACACCTGTAAGTATAAGAGGCAACGACGCTTCGCGAATCCAAATACCTTGACCTAGTTTAAGATTCAGGACGAGTCGATGTTCAGTCGATGTGAGTTCTATAAATCAATTCTTTATTTTTTTAACGAAACAGTTATTGTCCGTAGTTACCTATATGGTTGCAAATAAAAATAATAACAATGTAAGTGGACCTATCAAGAAGGTAGGTAGGTAGGTACCTACCTTAGTAGACCGTGCTAAATTAGCCCTACTGCCCTATTAATTTTAATCCTCGCAAACACTAGAACGCAGAATCTCGTGCATCGTGGTGCCTATACGAGCAGGAGAAATTATCATTATTATATATTATTTAGAAATGATCATTATAATATTAGCAGTCGCCCACAGCTTTGTCTGCCCCAAAATTTCGAAAAGTCACACACTTATCTTCGAAAAGTCATTGGTGCGAGTCGAGGATTCCAACCTGAGGCCCTCTGCGTAGCAGTCTTTCGGTCTCTCCACTCGGCTATCGCTGCTTTAATTAGAGAATTATATTATATTACTGTAGTCTGGATGACTAGGAGACCATGACTTACAAATATACAGTCTTCTTTAGACAAACATTGTAAAAACTCTGTCATGATCATGACCTTTACAGACTTAGGCCCACTTGCGTAACGTTTGATTTAAGTCACTCCTTTATTTAAATTTGTTGAACAGAATTAACAGCATAAAATAATTTAACTTAAAAGTATTTAGCATCCTCTTGCACAACGATAACAACGCTTAGATTTATTTAAACATTTTATGAGGTCGGTAAAGTAGTTTCTACGTTTTGTTTCATGGCATGAAGCCTTTTTGTTACGATTTTTACAATGTTATGCGTATGGTTTCGCATAAAACCTTAGACTATATATACTTTGAGCATAAAACAAAACGCATTGTCGTCGCCTAGCAACGAAATGACAATTGACAAATAATAACTAGAAACTTTTGAGCATTAACCCTATAACCCTACATGGGGTGCAGGTGCACCCCACACGGATTTGTTTTCTAAATATCTCAATTTCTTTAATATCCACGAATTCGCGCGTCGGAGTATTTTAGTTTGGTGTCAACCACTCGCGTTACGTCAATACCGTGACGAGGGACCGCGTTGTGTGGTCGCCTGTATAAGTGCTGTGGGGTACGCCAGTACCCCAGTGTAGTAAAATCGTAAGATTATTTATTTATTTATTACGATTGATACATTTATATGAAATAAGTTATTAAATTTGATTATTTATTAAAACAATAGTCTTATATGAATTAAATACAGATATTTTTAGATAATATGAAGGTAAAATTCAATGAAGTTTATTTATTTTGTTTCGGATGGCTGTCAGAGGTTTGAATTACGAAGAAATAAGCTCTATTCTAGACCACAAATCTAGCGAGGAAGAAATAGAAGTTGGGACCAGTTGTAATTCCTGGGTTCTTTACAAGTGTTCAAGATCAAATAATAAGCCAAATATAAAGTTTCAGCAGACAGTTTTGAAATTAGGTTTGGAACTGATACATGAACATTTGGAGGATCGTTACCGGATACCAACTTAGTCCATTGCAGTGATCCTCAAAAAAGGACCAAATCCTACAAGCGCTGTTGCTCAAACTACATTTAACTTTGTGTAATAAGGCTGATTTGTGATCTCAAGTAACCGATTATGTTTAATAAAACGTATTTTCATGAATTTTTTATTTTATTTTAAGGATTACAGTCATTTTAGTATGGGGTGTTCCAGCACCCCACTGTAGGAATAACATGTGCGCCAAATAGTGTAGGATTCTAGGGTTAACAATACACAAGGGTACACAAGTAGGTACATTGTTATCAGTTATATCATCATCATCATCATGTCAGCCTAGGGACGTCCACTGCTGGACATAGGCCTCCCCCTGCTGCGTCGTCCGGTCCAGTTATATAATTATAGATAATTTTCGCCGCTAATGACAAGTTGCCAACGTCAATGTGACTGTTCATAAACGAAATTAGCCACTAAACAGCCGATTTTCGGTAATTAATTTTGACAGTTCTTAAATCATATTACTCGACAAATTTTTCGTTGTGCAAGACGCTAGTGGCGTTTAATACTTTTTTTCTCGTTAAACACATCTTAATTTAATTTAAGAATCGTTGTGCAAGTGGGCCTTAGCGTACGCGTAGTGACTTGAACAAATATAAATAACATAGGTACTAGTTTTATCGACTTGTTCACAGCTCTGGAATTCAAACTAGCAAATTATTTTGTTTCAGAAAGTAGAACCTTATCCTTGTTTGATCTTTGATCCAGACTTATTATTCATGTATCCACGTATTGACAAGACTTTGATACCATTAGTAAAGTGCACAAATTTTACGTATGATACCAGCTTATTTAAGCGGACAATTTTATCTGACTGGGATTTGGTATGCTCCAAACACTGGCTTGTACATGTATGTGTCTTTGATTTTATTTCGTACAATCATACTTACCTACACGTATCTGACACATGTAAAGACCTGTATTAGGCACAGGTAGGTCCCTACCTAGGTACTTAGATAAAAGTTAGGTTACCGTTCAGTGAAAGTCCCGTCAAAATCGGCCCAGCCGTTCCAGAGATTAGCGAGAACAAACAGACAGAATTGTAAAAATTGTCATTTCGGTATATGTACCGTGTATACATCCATATGCATTTAGTAAAAAGCGGTTATTTTAATATTACAAACAGACACCTCATATAGATTGACGTGAAGGCCAAATAAACTTGTTTCATGCGAAACAAGTTACTTTTATTCTACAACAAATAGAAAATAATACACTCAAATGCAATTTAATCAAACACGTTCCTAAGTGTGTTAGAGGTAGGAAGGAACGCATTGCTGTCAGTGGCGTAGCGTGCCTTGTCGGGGCCCCGTATAAAAATTTTTTTGGAGGCCCTTATATGGAGGTAAAGATTTTTCACGAAAGAAAAAAAATATTGTGAGAAGTAATATTTATTTATCACATAATTTACCCATTTTACAAATAAAAATCGAATTTTAAATATTCACTCTCCTTGCCTTTTTATCGGCAAACTGATTTATTAAATCATTTATGGCTGATGATGATTTTAGTTTTTCTAAAGTTTCTGCCTCTATGGACAATAGTGAGATGGTCAAGAATAAAAAGCATGCTGTGATTACCTCGGGAAAACTGGATGCAAGACTATTGAATTTTACTAGCAATAATTCAATGAGTTCTTTAATGGAATATTTTTTTTTAATTTCAGAATTTAAGCATGTTTTTAGAGCCTTTAATTGGTCACAAAGATTAAGTGAGATGTCTTTACTGTATTTAGCAGACAGTTTTCCGGAAGCGTTTAATATCTCTTCGCTTGAAGAAGATAGGAGTTTCTCCGGTTGTAATATTTCGAATATACTACTCAGGTTGCAAAGGCTCTGAAATCTTTCTTTAGTTTGAGAAATTAATATATCTAAACAGCAATAGTATACATTGACTTTGAAATAGGATTCCGGGTCGGAAATTCTCTCATCTTGTGATAACTCATCAAAAAAACGCTTCGTTATCTTTCGCCTACTGTTTTTAAAAACAGTTGTTACCCCCCACTTTTTTGCTAAATCTTTGGATTCATTTAGCAAACTATTAAATGAATTCTGATTTCTTAATTGGCACAGTCTATTTAAAAGATTACTTAATAAAATACTAGATTTCTGTAAGTCATTATTTTCATGCTGTAGAGCTTTAGAAACAGGATTAATAATTTCAAATAGTGAAGAAAAAAATGTAACGAGCACTAAGAAATCAAAACTCTCTAAAATATTAATTATACTTTTACATTCTTCACGTTCATCTTTTTTATTTGAAATTAAATTTAGTTGGTACAAAGTTTTCATGATTAGTAAAAAATTTTTCTTTACTGCTAATAAAGCGTCGTTCCTAGAAGACCATCTGGTAGGACATACCTTTTTAAGGGTAATCAAATATTTTTCAGATAAATCGTCACTTAGCATAGCCCAGCGTTTTATACTATTGCCAAAAAAAGTATATATTTTTTCTAAATTATCGAAAAAAGTCGATACTTCACGAACATGTCTCGCAGCATCGTTCAAAACCAAGTTTAAAGCGTGCGCAGCACAATGAACATAATCGGCATTTGGAGCATGCTCTTTTATTAGGGTTTGTAATCCTCCATACACACCCGACATAACATTTGCTCCATCGTATCCCTGTCCTCTACATTTAGTCAAATCAATTCCATATTCTTTAGTCAAATTTAAAATGACAGTTTTCAGACCTGCAGCACTGCAATCGGTTACTGCTATGAATCCTAAAAAGGACTCACAGATTTTTATTTCTTTCGGCACATTATCATCATTTTCTGTAACCGAGATATATCGAAAAACTACAGATAGTTGGTCAATTTTTGACAAGTCTTGTGTTGTATCCAGAATTATTGTCAGAAATGGAGCTTTTTTAATTTCTGAGATAATACTGTTCCTAACGTTAGTACCAAGCAAACTAATAATTTCGTTTTGAATCGTAGGGCTTAAATAATTTATTTCACCTTTCGGTTTTAGAAAAAGTTCTTTTAAAGTTGCATCATAGTTAGATAGCAGACGTGAAATTGCCATAAAATTGCCAGAATCAGAATCATGCCCCCTCAAAGGTAGATTACAAGATACTAAAGTAATTATAACATTAATTATACGATGTAGTACATCTCTCCAGAATGTAATTTTACTATCGATTTCACTTTTCAATAGAGTATCGATGGTATTTCCTTGCAACCAATTATTATAAGAGAGTGAGGCACTAATATGCTGCTGTGACTTTTCATGGTCAAGAATAATTTGTGTGAAATTGCTTCTAACCGAAACACCGTTAACCCAAGCAGAGGAGTACGATTTGTTTTGACGATCTGCTAATAACCAACAGAAGTGACAGTACGGTTTGTTTAAAACGTTAGAATAACATAACCATGGTCTTATAATTTTTATGCCTGCCTGATTGAAATATGAATAATAATAAGCTGAAAAAGGTCGGTTATTTTCTGAAACTTTTGGAAATGGTCCTTGTGGTTTAAATGGACCCAATTTAAAAATTATTTTTCGTTCGCATTCAGTTAAATTGTCACCAAAATTTCCTCTATCTGATGAAATTATATTACAATCTGCATTATCTGCAGATATATCAGAATCGTTGACTTGGGGTTCCTCGATTTCTGGATGGACATCCGATAAAGTATGTGCTTGGCTTTCTTCTATTTCCGGATGGATATGTGACGAAGAACATGCTTCAGAAGAATCTAAAAATAAACGAGTAATTGCTAAAAAATAAATACGAATGCTTTGATACTAAACTAAAAAGAGTTATATATAAATAAATAACGTTACTAAGGGTCACAGTTAGAGAGTGTTCAGTTCAGACGCACACAGATTCTACGCGGATTGTGCTCGTACCTATTAGTAGATACAAAATCACCTGCAGCCCGTCCGTGCATTACTATACACCTGCGTGCTATTTAAACGCAGCGCGTAGTGTAGTGGCCATACAAAACGAGAACCCGAAAGCGAGTCTGCACATCTGAAGTTCTCAACACGCAATTAACGATACGATACAGACTGATAAACAAACAACAAAACAAATCGATCCTATAGATAAGTTAGAATTTTGTTTTTTTTAATCAAGGCACGGAACCCTAAAAACAGTATAATTGTGAAAATCGAGGGGGGAGACAACTTTTTGTGACGGACAGATGGACAGACCGAAATTAAAAGATTTCCTTGTTTATCACTACGGGCCCCTAATAAATGGGTTGGGTAGTAGTGTAGTACTTACCTTTCCAATCTAAATCACTCACAGTATCTTGTCTCTGAAAAAATGAAGAAATTTTGGGCACTTTTTTTATAACCTCGTCCCTTTTCTGTTTAATTTTTCTTTTCTCAGCGCCGCTGGGATAATCTCTTTTCCTTTCACTCATTTCTTTTACAAATCGTTACTAATACTGCTAAACCAGAAGAACAATATTGTTTGTGCTGAATTACAATGTAATGCACATTTATATAAAGCGCGTAAATAAACAGTGCACTGCACTCCGTGGTTTAACATCCAATGCAAAGTACAACAACGTACACGTACATCGCGATATCGATGAAGGATTCCCGGGGATTCCCCGCTGAGTTGAAGATGACGTAAGTAAAACGGGGAAGTCCCGCAGCCCGCCATAACGATGTAGTGTTGCCAACTTTTGAACGCACGCTTAAGGCGGGAAAAAAAGGAATTGCTTTATAGAATTTTGTCATTTGTAAAATAAAATAAATTAGAAAGTTTTTATTCTTTTTCCTTACACACTTTGGGGGCCCCCGTGGCCCGGGGGCCCCGTATAATTGATACGGCAAATACGGCGGTAGCTACGCCCCTGATTGCTGTGCTTCCTCGTGATGTTGTCTTATGTCTCAGCCCAGGGCCGTTCCGACCCAATGCAGCGCTTGTGTGCGAAATCTATGAAGCGCCTGTGCAGTGGCGTAGGGCGGATGACCTTTTCTTTTTTTTAAGGGAAGGTTCGGCCCTGTCTCAGCCTTTGAATATAAACTTGTACAAGTACCAATATAATCAAAGGTCTCAGCTTATGTGCGCCTCCGACTTTGAAAAGTCAGTGGCCATGGGTATAAACCTGAGACTCTCTGCATAG
The DNA here is from genome assembly GCA_944739405.2 of Euclidia mi. NCBI lineage: Eukaryota > Metazoa > Arthropoda > Insecta > Lepidoptera > Erebidae > Euclidia > Euclidia mi. Next base: position 32,210,262 of record OX123194.2, on the reverse strand, counting down.
CTGTCTGTTAGTGTCTCCACTAGGATATCGCTGCCTCCAATAAAAACTCCACCGCCTTAAATAATTTAATTTAAAACGTTCTATTCCTCAAAAATACAAAGTAGTTTTATTCATACACATTTACACTGCATCATGAACTTACGATTTAACCGCGCCGGATTGAATATCTGATCTATCCACGGATTTGGATATTAGAGATGCATTATTATTATTTGACATAAGCTCCATACAAAATATGTCAATTAAGTAGGTATTTCTAATCTCCAAATTAAAGGATAGGTTATAAGTTTATAATTTAAGTAAATTGGGACCGGGCGGCTACCGGCGGCGGACTACCTAGCTATGCACACTGTGCTCACAATTTTTTTTTATAGACTCAAGCCTGTATTCCCGAAGGGGTAGGCAGAGGTGTAATATTACACCCACTTTTCGCCATGAATTTTTAAGTCCCACGTTATAGGGGGCGAGCCTATTGCCGTTACCGGGCACATCACCAGACTCCAAGCTCCGAGCTGCTACTGAGAATTCAGAAAAACCCAATAATTCAATGCCCATAACACTTTTGCTCGACCCGGGAATCGAACCCGGGACCTCCGATCAATAGTCGCATACGCTATCCAGTGGACTATGGAGGCAGTCCGTGGTCCATTGGATAGCGATGTGGATAATTAGAAAATTATGCTTTTAATTAATGAATGTGCACGTATTTAATAACTAAAGATGTACTTACAGCTAGGTGTATGTAGCTATTTACATATTAAGTTGATTTCAGGTCTGCCAATTCGTGATGATGTGGGGAATATTATTAGGAGGAATAATCTTTGCGATAATAGCAGATAAATATGGGCGACGTAAACCCCTCATTGCCGGGATTGCTATACAGGGTATAGCTAGTTTCTTGGCCAGCATAATACCTAATTTCTCGATCTTCATCATAGATTGGTTAATTTTAGCACTAGCCAATGGTGGTATTGGAGTTATATCGTTTGTGACATGTATGGAGGTAATTTACTCATTAATACATTTTTCTGTAACTAGGCACTACCTAATATTAGAACCTACCTATTACCGACCTAATTGAGCACATACGAACATGTAGACTTGGTAAGTCGACATTTTTATCTTAGTAAGAAGTCGGCTGTCCCAAATCAAAACACAGTAAGGGACTTCGAACAAATTTTACAGGAGGGCAAAAAAACCTGATTTTATTATGCCTTACCAAACTATGAATCTACGGCTGAATATGATTCTTGGAGATGGTAGATAAGATTACTGTCTACATTTTTGCACACTAAAACTTTAAAAATATCATTCGTTGCACGTTGTATAACACTTACTAAGTTTGGAATGGGATCCAACACTAACTTACTGTGTTTTGGTTTCCATGGGCCCATTGCCCATGGAAACCAAACCAAAACACAGTAAGTACGTGTGCCTTGCTGTGTTTTGAACTGGTTATCAGCTGTTACTTGGTTTTTGATTTGGGGTTTGCGGTTTAGTCTGTGTACTTACTAGGTTTTATGGTATCGCTATATTGGGAATGGAGGCCTTTATTGAAAAAAGAGTTTTTGCATATTGTGGGCATTTACTGTGTTAAAAGCATGGTGTAAAAATCTTGATTTCGACAAAAATGTGCATTACTGTGTTTTGATTTGAGACAGCCGAAGTGTACCTCTTTAACGTGTATGTACGTACCTAACTCTCTACATCTAGGGTTGCCGCGGTGTTTTGCGTCCTGTCCCGTGTCCAGTAATTAGACCTGGTCCGGATGCCGAATACCTGTGTCTACACGACTGGGTCGTACACTAGCTATCAATGAACACGGCCGGCACTCGAACTTTTCAAATGTTACTTTGTATAGGTCTAGACTCTAGAGAACAAAAAAGATTTACCTAATAGCCAATGCACCCAACCGCCCCCTTCCTCTCTGTCATAATATCTAGTTAGACTTGTAAGTTAACCTCTTAAGGCGTATGTAGGTCTTGGATGCATCCGGGATAACACTAAAGGCGGACAGCTCACAATCCTAGCTCTGCTAGATTTTAGCAACGCCTTCAATACAGTGGATCATGACGTTCTACTTAGCCGTCTTTGCTCTCTTAACATATCTCCTACTGTGATTGATTGGTTTCGTAGTTACCTGTGTGGCCGCCGACAACGTATACGCATTGAAAATTCACTTTCGTCTTGGTGTAACACTACTGTTGGTTTGCCCCAGGGTGGCGTGTTATCTCCTTTACTCTTCGCAATGTTTATAAATTCTATATCTAACAATCTTCGCTCTTCCTATCACCTTTATGCAGATGATCTCCAGATCTATACGCAGTCGCCATTCGCACAGTTATCAGATTCTATAGATACCATCAACAATGATCTGGCACAGATTAGCAGCTGGAGTAAATCCTATGGACTTAAAGTGAATCCCTCGAAAACCCAGGTTATTGTTGTTGGTAGTTCGAGAATGATAGCGAAAATCGACTGGTCACAACTTCCTGACATTATTTTTAATGGCACAGTTATTCCTATACAGGATAAAGTAAAGAATCTGGGCCTAACTATCGATTCAACCCTCTCCTGGCGCTCGCAGATCCAAGAAGTGAGTCGTAAGGTGTTTGCATCGGCAGGTTCACTAAGAAGACTTAGGAATTTTCTTCCTACTGCCACCAAAATTGCACTTGCAAACTCTCTTCTATTACCCATTATTGATTACGCAGATGTCAGCTATCCAGATCTTGCCGAAAACCAGCTTGAAAAACTTGAGCGCCTTCAAAATCTTTGTATACGATTCATATTTGGATTACGCAAATACGATCATGTCTCACAATTTCGAACACAACTCAAGTGGTTACCAATACGATATCGCCGGAATGCTCACATTCTTTCTTTGCTGTACAATATACTGTTTAACCCCTCAACTCCCTCCTATCTTAAAGGACGATTCGAATTCCTTCATGATACGCACAACCGTTATTTAAGGTCATCAGAAAATTTGAAACTGAAGATGCCAGTACATTCAACAGCTTTTTATGATAAATCTTTTTCTGTGACTGCTGTTCGGCTATGGAATGCATTACCGTTTCACATAAGGCAGGCTCAGACGGTAACAAGGTTCAAATCTCTAGTCAAGGATCACTATCTATCATTATAACATTCCTTAAATAAAATTATAAGTATGTATTAAATATTATTTATGTATGTGTATATATATGTATAGTTATTTATGTATGAGTAGGTATATTATTGTACTATTTATTTTATATATGTATATATTTAAAGTAAATCATAATTTACTGGTACACTGACAACTACCATTTCTTTCCTACCAATAATATCCATCCAAAGGTTGCCTGGTAGAAATCGCTGTTAGCGATAAGGCCGCCCATTGTACTATGTTAGTAAAATGATCAATTTTTAATGTCCAACTTAGTGTACAATAAAGTGTTAAATAAATAAATAAGACGATGATAATAATGAATATTGTCTATAAACCTAGGCAGGTTCTTGTTTGTGATATTTTTGTAGGCGGTAAGCGGCAAGTGGCGAACAACTATCCCAGTTATCTATCAACTTCCATTCGGCCTCGGAAATGCAGTGATGGCTTGCCTGGCATATTGGCTGAGAGACTGGAGGAAGCTCGAGTTAGCTCTGGCAGTACTTTCTTCACTATTCATACTATATTGGTTTTGGGTACCGGAGTCCCCAAGATGGCTTATAGCAACAGGACGAACCGAACAAGCTTTTGGTAGGTAACATTTTAAATTGAATTAGGCGATAAATCACCCGCTGAAATCTCGCCCGCAGGAGAATCGTACCGTTTGATCAGATATTGAGGCCGCACTCGCCCGATTGTATTTTTAAGGCTCCTACACACAGTGCCGGCGGCACGGGCGACCGCCGCCGGCTTTTGTCGCGCGTTTGTGCCACCAGCATTTGTCGCAGAAACTTGCACAAAGCCGCCGAGCATCATTCCAGTTGTGACAGTCGTGTAGAACGACCACAACCAACACTACCTCATGAATGTCGGGACCGAAATGACCTTGCAAGTTGTAGCCCGCGCCGGGGCGCCGTACGCCGTGTATACCTGGAGGACATGCCAGCGGCTCTGTATGCCGCCGGGTGCACCGCGGCGACCGTAGGAGCCTCCTTGTGTACTTATATCTTACTCTGAAAATCAACTAGAAGTCAAGTGGCCCACTGACGTAGATTTTTGTATCGATCTGGTATTTGCGCAATTTTTCATTGCTGAAATTCAGCAGGAGTCAAAATAACTCTTTTTCTTTTTCCACGAGTTCCATTAGCAGTCTGTCGGTCTCCGGTCTCCCCTAGTCTATCGCTGCTATGACCTCAATGAAGGTACCTTAACATCATACGCGGCGGTCAGCCTGTTATAAGACGGGCCGTGGGACGGCGATATTATACAAGCTTTGGCTAACAAGTGAGTGTGCCTACGAGATATACCTACCTAAATATTAATATTATGCACAATTTTCGTTTCAGAAGTTCTTACTGACGCCGCAAAATTTAATGGTATTCATGTCAATCGAAAACGCCTCAAACAAATATTAAAAAAATATGAAACTCCCAGTACGGGAAAAAAGAACGAGCCTGGATTCTTGGCTTTTATTAAGTCCAAGAATATGAGAAAGAAAACAATATTATTATCAATGAACTGGTAGTGTAAAATGTTTTCAAAATATAATAATTACCTCATCGTCCGTCTTACGTTACACCAGTTTGTAGCAACTGCGGGGTACGCTTTCTAGTTGTTATAATGCTCAGATTCTATTGTGGCAACTAGCGAACTACTTAACGCGGTGCTATTTATCCAAATGAGAATCGGCATCGCCGGAGCGGGTCCTGACCCGCTCAATATCCGCTTGCGAGCCACCAGTGGGTCGCGACCCATAGTTTCAGAAATGCTGGTTTAGTCTATTGATATTCTGTCACATCTAGTTTGACCAGTAAGCAGACCTCGGGCTCCAAGACGTGTCAGTCTTGGATGCAACCGGGATAACGCTAGGGCGATGATGAATGATTCAAGAGGAAGGTTTATATGTATAATACATGCATAACATTGCACCCGTGCCAAGCCGGGGTGGGTCGCTAGTTCTTATATAACTGTAAGTTCTTATATAACAGTATTTAGAGAGGTCTACGTACCGAAATAACAGCCTTTAAAAAAAGGGACCATCGGCCTTGACATTAAAATAATTACATAATTTATTGTAACTAACACTTTATATGGTAGGTAGACTACAGAGTTACCTGCTTTCTAATGTACCAACTTACGATTGGGTGTTTTCTTCAGTATTAGATAGGTATTGTTCAATTCTTTTGACTCAGATCCAGTAAAATTGATTACAGGTTCTGTACGGGATTGGCTTTTTATACTTTTGCGCAGTATTTGGGCCAAATAGGAGGTGATATTTTTGTGGCCGTGGCAGTAACGGGCATCATATCAGCCTTAGGAGGACTAACTTGCATTTTTGTCATTAATAAAGTTGGAAGAAAAACTACAGTAATAATATATCAGACTATTACTAGTCTTTGCTTTATTTTAATACTGTTGATGCCAAGAGGCATGTCTGAAAATGACTGGCAGAGGCTATTGTTTGCTGGAATTGGTTTTGGTGGGATGGCGGTAAGTCAACGATGTGGCATTTGTTCGTAGAATCTAGTTAGATTAGTTTTCTTTGTTTTTATAAGCTTTGTAGGTTTGAATAAATGGAAACCTTTTTCTGTGCCTGGAATGAGGTCTACAGGTTCGTGTGAATTTTTTTAAGTATACCTATTTAGACTAGAGACAAACAGATTCACAAGTTAGGTTTATTCCATTTTGTTCACCTGGGTGATAACACCAGGGTTCACCCTGGTGTTATCACCCAGAAAGTAGACATCATGGTGTCCTCATTTCACCTCGGCATTATTTGACCTGGCGGATTCGAAAAATGCCGTAATCGCGGAAATCGTAGCCATCCCTAACGTCAATGGGGAAATAAAGGCTCACAGACTCCAATGGCTCGGTCACGTCTAGAGAATGGGAGAGAACCGTGGTGTCAAGAGAGCGTATGTGGGTTAACCAACAGGGCGTCGTACTGTCGGTCGCCCCAGATACTGCTGGAAAGACCACTTAGTAGAGCAAGATCTGAGGGAACTTCAAGCTGGTGATTGGCGAGAAGTGGCCAAAGATTGGGTGAAGTGACTTTCTCTCGCATTGGAGGCCAAGGCACATTTTGGGTTGATGAGCCATTGGAGTATGTGTATAAGTATTATTTGACCTAGCTATTACCCCCCAGGTGAAATAAGTCGACATACTTGCATAAAGATGCTGCCACGAGAAGATAGACTTTTTGTACATACACACATTCAGGGCTTCACAACCTTTGTTCCAAACAGTTGTGTTTGAGATTTTATGCTTTAGTGAACTTTTATAATTTTTGAACAGTCGTTTTCATTTTTAATGCTCAGTTATGCTATAATATATTCGACTTTATATTTTATTATCTATGACTTCCTCTCGTATCCAAAAATGTCCTATTTTTACAAAAACACATTTATTACTGAATATTTTTTTTAATCCTTGGCAATAAATAATTTGCTGAAAATAGCTAATCTATCCTAAAATATTAAAAAAATTGACACAAATGAATAAGTAATATTACAGACCACTACCTAGTAGGTACATTGTATTAAAATCTTTAGGCATGGAGATTTTACGTTGTGTACCTACCTATGAATGAAAACGTCAGAATGAACTTAAATAAAATCCGTTAAAAAGTTACGGTAAAATAACATTTGGGGTTAGGTACTTAACCTTCGTCAGCAGAAGCTATTTATTTTTATTCGGTGTAAAGAATCTGTTGAGCGACTAATAGGTAGTTTGCCATCTGCAATTCTGCACCCGCTTTTCCGAGATGCCGGCCGCTGGCACAGATTACTAAATAGTTATGCCGCTGGCAGCAGAACGAGCGTTGCGACACCATAAACTTGCATTTAACTTTAAGCTAACCTCTTCTTGACATCCAAAGAAATATTTTTTATCCTCTGATAAATGCCCGTCAAGCCCAAGAATGTAGGTAACATTTCAATGTATTAACAAAAATGTTGACGTTCCAGGCGTCTGACATGTTCCAGTACCACAAAACACTGTTGACAGTGCATATATCGATAAAAACCCGATCAATCCCTCACATTGGGTGTCAGCGTCAACGCAGCGTCACCTCGGCATGTCGGCATCGACGCGGTGCCGCCGCGTCTACGTTGCGCCAACCGAGCGTTCTTCAAAGCGTTGCCAAAGAACGCTCGGCTGACGCTACGTAGACGCGGCGACACCGCAGCGTCTACGTAGCGTCGACGCCGCAGCCGTGTCGACGCCGAGGTGCCGGCCACTGCGTTGACGCTGACGCCTAATGTGAGGGCGGCCTTACTTTGCAATGAAACATAATATATCTATGTATGTAGGTACCGCTGCGCTCATTAGAATTGACATTATTTGTTTTTGATAGAGCTGACGCTAAGTTAGGTAACTTAGTAGAAAATATTTGTTTACAAAAAGTCTATGTTCTCGTGGCACGGACTAAAGAGTAGGTACTTTGTTCACCTAAGAATTGATTCACCCAGGTAAACAAAGGCGACATTTTATATCCATCTAGTGGACTTTTATCACCTACATTAGTAGCCGTTTTTTCACCCAGGTGATATCACCCCGGTGAACAAAGTGGAGTAAATAAGCCATTACAGATAGGTACCTAAGTACCTATATAGGTAGGTACTTACCTATTCATGGGTGATAAAATTGATAAGCTGATAACGAAAAGTCTTTTCATATATAAGAATAATAATTGTATACCTACTAGATATATTCTGAATATTATAAATAAATCTTATTTACTTACGTCAGTCCCTGGCAAAGTCTAGATTAGGTTTAGGTTCGGACTTAAGTGTAACCTAAACACAAAATGCTGACTAATCTGATCACCTACATAATACCTACCAGCCTAAGTATAATATCTACATTAGCAGGGCCACGCTGACCCAATCCAGCGCGCCTGTGGGCAAAATCTATGACGCGCCTGTGTGCGAAATCGATGAAGCGCCTTTTTGTCGTCCTTTTTCGAAAATAATTAACGCATAGGTATCCTGGCCCGCGGCGCCCCTATCACTCTAGCGCCTCATGTGTGCGCTGCGCACATTGCACAAAGGGACGGCTCGGCCCTGTACCTACATTAGGTAGGTAGGTACCACGATATACCTACACTAAACAAGATCAACAAACGTAAAATGAAATTAATTAATGGCAATTTCTTGCCATAGACACTAACATTGCTTACGGTCTATCGAGTAGGTAAATAGGTACCTAGTCAGTCTTTGATTTGCAGTGGCGGCGCTAGGCGTCGGCGACGTCGGCGACCGCCGACGGCCTCGCGCCAGAGGGGGCCTCGCAAGAAGTTTTACAAGTTATATACTTTCACCAATCATTCGGACAATTCGGGAAAAAGCTAAGCAGATGATAATGACTTTAATTATTTTCGAACACGTGCGTGACAAGATCTGTGTTGGGTGGAAATGTTTAAAATGTCATTTATTTATTCATACATTATTTTATAATTTGGCTCACTTGATTTTAACGTTTTTTTACTCCTAAGTAAACGGGGCCTCGCCATCGATTTAAAGAGCCTCGCGAACTTGATGTCGCCGACGTCCACATGTGGTCTAGCGTCGCCACTGTTGATTTGCGATCAGTTAGGTAGACATTAAGGCTTTCAGTCTCGATACATTTTCGAGTCCCGGGAAAAAAATCGAGACTCAGGCCCGTCTCGAAATTCCCGGGAAGAATGAGACTTTCGAGACTCTTTAAAAAAAAAGGTTTTTTCTCATAGGTCAGGCATTTTGGCACTGAATGAGTTTAAATATGTAATGTACCTACTTTATTTATCAAGATACTGTAACATAATCAAATACATGTTGTAATAGGCACAGATGAAGCAAATTACGTCCAATGTATTTTCAGATAAAGGATCTGATGATAGCCTAAGATCCGTAAAAGAGCGACTTTCACCCATCTGGTAAACAGATGATAAGTATTATATATAAAATTTTGCATACAAAAAAATATATCGCGAGTATTCGCGAATGAGTTGGCAATAAAAAATCCTCCCCAGACTAGGAAAAGTTGAAAATTTTCTTTTATCATACAAGTTTAATAAATAAAACATTATACGCAACGGCAGTCTCTACAAGAATGGGCATTCACCTTTAGTACTAACCGAATCTAAAGGTTACGTAAACATTGGGTAGTCTATTTTTCCTGGCATACTTATAGGGTTGGCAGGTATAAACACCTCGACAGTTAAGTTTATACTAGTTCAACATATCAGACGAAAGACGTCCACTGTTGGTTATAGGCCGCCAAGGCACTCCATATGTACCGATCCAAGGCCACCCGCATCTGCTGCCCGCGATCTCAACAATATCGTCAGTCCACCTTGCGGGAGGCCTACCTCTGCTACGACTTGCGGTGCGTGGCCGCCACTCCAGAACCTTTCTGCTTCAACGGCCATCGGTTCTTCTGGCTATGTGCCCTGCCCACTGCCACTTCAGCCTGACTATTCGGAGAGCTATGTAGGTAACTTTGATTCGTCTGCGGATCTCCTCATTTCTGATTCGATCTCGCAGGGAAACTCCGAGCATAGCTCTCTCCATCACCCTCTGCATAACCCTGAGCTTCCGGATAAGACCTATAGCAAGTGACCACGTCTCGTGGTATATCTATTTATCAATTTGTTTAATAGACAAATCTTATATACAAATATGTAACATAAATGCACAACCTTTAATATTAAATTTTTTGTACGTTGTAATTTGTACAAATAACAAATTACGACAGTAAATGATACTAGTTATATTTATCAATTTATTTAATAGACAATTAATCTTAGGTACCTATATACAAATGAGTGCTAGTGCTACTTCACTGCGTACACCATGATATAGGGTTTTCTGCGAAAATCATCAAAATCCATTCAGGAAAAGCTGTTGGCAAGTTCTTTTTTAGAATGGACCGGTTTTTTTTGCCAACCACGGTAATTCACGAGATTTTTAATAATGGTTATTATTTGACTAAAGTCTCAAAAGTCTCGATAGTCTCGAAAACTAGAGGCAGCAGTCTCGAGTCGCGAAAACACAGCAAAATGGTCGAGACTCTCGAAATTTTTGAGACCGAGACTCCCGGGATGAAAGCCTTAGTAGACATTGAGTCTGCTACAAGCAGGGCAAATTAGGCACGTGCCTTGGAACGCACGCAGTATTACAAGGGGCACAACGGCGGTGGCGCGACGTGTGGGTGCCAATGAATTTTGCCGTCGATCTACTAGATGGCATAGGTCGCTATAGCCATCCAACAGAAGATCCAGCTGTACCTATCTCACTGTTCTGCATATATCTCTTACGATACTTGTAGCAGTCGACAACCTGGTGGCATAGCGGAAGTGTAAGCGACTGCTAAGCCGAAGGTCGCGAGTTCGATTCAAGTTAGACCTTTGTGTGCTTGAACAATTAAATGTTTGTCTTGGTCTGGGTGTATCTAAGTATAATCTGTAGGGTTTGATATACCATTGTCTAGTAGCCATAGTAGGTACAAGCTCTGCTTAGTTTGGGACTAGATAGTATTGTTTGTAAGTGGTAAAATATATTATGTTCTTTTTATTTTACAGGGTACCATTCCTGTGCTGTACTTAATATCAGGAGAACTATTTCCAACCTTTGGACGGAATGTCGGTGTTAGCGGAGTGACAACATTTGCTCGCGTCGCATCCATGATTGCTCCTGTTTTGGTATCCTTGGAATCAGTTGTAGCCGATCTGCCTCTCGTTATTTTGGCCATAATATCATTCTCACAAATATTGATGATTTTACCTCTTCCTGAAACAAAAGACTCACCATTGCCTGATACATTAGAACAAGCCGAACGAATTTAGTTTTATAACTTTTTTAAGTAAGTACCTAAGTAAGTAAGTAGTTAGCTTAGTTTAAAACATTATGTAGGTAGGTAGATAAAAACCGGATAAGTGCAAGACGGACCCGCAAAAAGTAATTCTAATAATGATGTAAAAAAAAAGAAACAGTAAGTAAGTAGGTAGGTATCTACTTCGGTACCTATTAGCTACCTACTACGCCCATAGTCGGTAGGTACCTACCTACCAACAGAAGTGGATGCTTTATTAACTACCTACCTACTAATTTTTTTAGAATACAATATGAATAAATCCTGTATTGTACGCGACTATGTAAACATACAACCAACGGACACAATAAACACAAACAATATAATTATGTTACGTATTACACAGTGTTGTTTTTTGTGTGGATCGAACCCACAGCTCGGTGGCAGTGTCAAGCGGTGAGACGGCCGCTTAGACGGTAGACCACACAGCGAACCATTGGCGGCGCTAGACCACATGTGGACGTCGGCGACATCAAATTCGCGAGGCCCTTTAAATCGATGGCGAGGCCCCGTTTACTTCGTAGTAAAAAAACCGTTAAAATTAAGTGAGCCAAATTATAAAATAATGTATGAATAAATAAATGACGATTCAAACATTTTCACCCAACAGATCTTGTCAGGCACGTGTTCGAAAATAATTAAAGTCATTATCATCTGCTTAGCTTTTTCGCGAATTGTTCGGTGTCGGCTACCTAAGCCAGGATGATTGGCGAAATGAAATTAAGTATGTAACTTGTAAAACTTTTTGCGAGGCCCCCTCAGGCGCGAGGCCGTCGACGGTCGCCGACGTCGCCGACGCCTAGCGCCGCCACTGCAGCGAACCGTAGGTTTATAAGTACTCGACTTTAATACCGGTTTGATTTAAAAACTCACACTTTTGCAATGTGTATAAGGCAAATAACATATCGGTAAAGTAAATTAAATTTATAGATACTTCATCCATTAAAGATCATGGGCAACCGTCATTGTTACAATGTAAAGCAATGGAAACCGTGGCAGTTTTGTAATGTGATGCTGCCTCAACTGCGCATTAAATATTAATTAATAAAGAGCAGTTACAGTTGGTAATTAAAGATTAGTTGCTGAAGTTTAAAATTACGTCAATTCAATCATCTGAACTGATGTAATTCTGATCTATGAGCACCGCTGCACCGCTTTGTCGGACGGTGTCCACTCGTTGTCGACAGGTGTTCCATGTTCCCTCCTTTGTTTTATAGTGTCGCTGTAGTTTAAATCGTACATCAAATTAAATTGCCGAATTTCTTCGATAAGTTTTCTAAATTTAATAAGCAAAAAACGAATCGTCTTCGCGTAAATCTCGCGAGCAACGAGCGGGCCACTTTGGATTCGTGTCACAAAATACCCAACTTGTAGTCAAAATCGGTACCTAATCAACAGAAAACAAGCAGCGAGTTGTCATCGGGTGGGACACTCGCTCTCCGCGCGTGCGAGGCGATTTCGGTGACGCCATGCAGTTAATGTACTTATTGAGCGTATTTCAATATAAAAAACGAGATGGTGCAGGTCGGGTGCTGAATGGTATATGGCACTCATGAGCCTTTAGAGTCCAAAATTGATCAGAACTTCACAATTTTCTTATGTAGATACCTATTGTCAGCCTAGAGACGTCCACTGCTGGACATAGGCTACCCCTTCTGCGTCGTGCGGTACGTGTTCTCCACTCCAGAACCCTCCTACCTCAACGGCCATCGGTTCTTCGAGCTCAGTGCCCTGGCCATTGCCACGTCAGGCTTCAGCCTGACTACTCAGAGAGCTATGTCGGTGACTTTAGTTCTCCTGCGGATCTCCTCATTTCTGATTCGATCTCGCACGGAAACTCCGAGCATAGCTCTCTCTATCACTGAGTGACCCTGAGCTTACGGATAAGGCCCATAGTTAGCGACCACGTCTCAGCGCCATAGATCATCACTGGCAACACACACTGGTCGAACTTTCGTCTTGAGACATTGCGGGATATGGGACGTGAAGATATGCCGTAACTTCCCGAACGCCACCCAACTGAGTTGAATTCGACGAATGACCTTTTTCTCGAAGTTGGACCTATACCCAATTGGATCATTTGTCGCAAGTAAACGTTCTTGTTGTCGACAACATCAAGTAGGGTCATTTCGCCTGTTCGCGTCCATCCCCCTATTCGCGTCCATTTTGCGGACCTTCCTTTAAAAATGCTCGGAAATAAGTATACTAACACACTAATAAAATTAAAAGTCAGTATCGCCAATACCTCGACGTATAAGAGACACGCACAAATAGACAAAAGTTCCGTGCGCCCAGCTTATCCTGTTTAAAAAAAATAGTTAATCTCGGTTGTTCAACAAAAGAGTGCAGATGCGCGGGATATAAATAAAAAAAATAGTGTGCAGCGGCGTGTTTGACGGTAAGTATTTTATTGTTTTATGTGAATTTTAGGATACATAGCTGTTTCTAGACATTAACAATGAAAAGACGAATAGTATGAATTATGAATTAGCTTGATTTTTATAGTTAACAATTAAAATAAGGTGGACGCGAATTACAACACCGAATTTATAAAACTTCCACTTTGCGTCCACAATGGACGCGAACTCGTCTATTTATGATTTCTTTAGTTGTTTATTTTTATGTGATTAAAATATGAAAGAGAAATTGGGATTTTGTTTATTTTAACATTAATAGTATGCAATTGTAATGACCAATTTGCGTCCACATTATTATGATTGTAATAAAAGATACAATCGATATAATAATCGATCACAAGTGGACGCAAAATATACCTGAAGGGACAATATTATAGCAAATTGCGTCGATATTTTCATGAAATAGAAATAATCGCATAAATACATTCTATATATATATATATATATATATATATATATATATATATATATATATATATATATATATATATATATATATATATATATATATATCCCACACCTAGCGGTACAATGACACATCTACTTTTTTCTTATTTTACAGAAATGTGGGTCAAAGATTTTACAAATGTTTGAAACGAAGTTATGACTTCATTTTACGTTATATAATGAATGTTATGGTTTTAGCAACTAGTATAGACCTTAATAGATACTTAGGGATAAAAAAATCGACTTCAGGTTTCCAGGAGTTGCTTCATAACAGTCAAAAAAGAAGAAGAGCCATGCAATTGTGCCGTTATACTTTTAAAAACTTCCAAAAATGTCATATATGCCCCCAAAGCCATAATAAAACACGATGTGAAAACCAAGAAATAAAGACATTTGCTTAATAGAAAACAACAGTTTTTATTTGAAATCAACATACCTACATAGACTGCACTAAAAGTATCGGGAATGGAATATTTCCACTGTTCCTGTCATATTAAAATCTTTTTAATTGAATCATTTATTTAATTAATCATTTCTTTATTTAAAAAAAGATTCTCGGTCTTGTCACCAGGTTTTGTCAAACTTGTTTAGTCGTTGAGAAAATGGAATTGACTCGAGAAAATTCAAGAGCGATGATTTATTATGACTTTCAAAGTGGTTTAACACAAAAACAGTGTGTTGATCGGATGATTTTTGCATTTGGTGATGAAGCCCCATCCAAAACCACAATTTATCGCTGGTTTGCTGAATTTCAAAGTGGACGTGTCAAGCTCAGTGATGATCCCCGTCAAGGTCGTCCAAAAACTGCAGTCTCCCAAGAAAACGTTGATGCTGCGCATAAGCTGATTGAGGAAGATTGACATATGACATACCGCGAAATTCAGGCAACTTTAGACATTTGCATGAGTCAAATAAAAATAATCTTGCATGAACAACGGTGCAAAAAAGTTAGTTTTCCCGATGGATACCGCATTCGCTCTGTGAAGAGCAAAAAGCGGCTCGCGTTACTTGGTGCGTCAGAACTCTCTAAAGATTCCACGCAGGATCCTCAAATGCTGTATACAACATCGTATCAGGTGACGAATCCTGGATATACGCGTACGAACCCGAAAAAAATAACCAGTCACGAGTTTGGGTGTTCCAAAATGAGTTAAAACCAACAAAAAATTTTCGTTCACGGAGTGTTGCAAAAAAAATGGTTCCCACGTTTGTCTCCAAAACCGGCCATGTTACGACTATTCCTCTTGAGGGACAACGAAC
Organism: Euclidia mi; assembly: GCA_944739405.2. Taxonomy (NCBI): domain Eukaryota; kingdom Metazoa; phylum Arthropoda; class Insecta; order Lepidoptera; family Erebidae; genus Euclidia; species Euclidia mi. The sequence goes on along the minus strand of OX123194.2, from coordinate 32,195,136 downwards.
GGTTAATGCAGAATGGCATGCTAGCATTTGTTTGCCACAGGTCGTTTCTGAACTCCGTAAAGAGAACTGCAACCGCCGCATCATCCTCCATCACGACAATGCGAGTTCTCACACCGCGCACAGAACAAAACAGTTTTTAGAGCAAGAAATCATAGAATTATTAGACCATCCGCCGTACAGCCCCGACCTAAGCCCTAATGATTTCTATACTTTCCCTAAAACAAAGAATAAATTGCATGGACAGAGATTTTCATCACCTGAAGAAGCTGTGGACGCCTACAAAACGGCCATTTTGGAGACCCCAACTTCCGAATGGAATGGTTGCTTCAATGATTGGTTCCATCGTATGGAAAAATGTGTCAAATTTCGCGGAGAATACTTCGAAAAGCAATAAATACATTTTTAAATAGTAATGTTGTGTCACTTCCTTGATTCCCGAAATTTTCAGATTTTTTTAATATTCGTATTTGTAATTTTATTCAAATAAATATACTTACATAAAAAGTTTAACTAAAATATTATAATTACCTATATTTGGCTCGTGAAACGTTATGAAATAGTCATCATCAAACTAAAATAAATAAAATAAAGAATAATCACAATCTTCTCTTAATTGTAAACGTAGGTAATAATCATATTTTTTATCATCATATTATGGTGAGATAGTTAATCTTCGTTCTAAAAACAAAAGCACTTAAAAGATTGGAAGTTTAAGTTTAGATAAAGGTACGATAGTGAAATCCAGATCCAAATCAAGGTTTACCTTACTGCTCCGAAATTTTAAGGAATTTTACTTTACCTTTAAGTATCTTTATTAATTTACTAAGCAGTAACAAATAGGTGCATAGGGTTCCCACCAAGAACTTAGGGTCCCAAGCCAACCTCACCTGCAAGTGGTGCACCTGCCGATCAACGGACGAGGCTCTGGCAAACAAAATATCCCGATAAGCGGCAATAGGCTCGCCACCTATTACATGGGATCAAAACACTGGCGAAAAGTGGGCGTTTAATATGCCTCTGCCTACCCCTTCGGGGAAACAGGCGTAAGTCTATGTATGTATGTATGTAGTAAACAAAACTATAATTATTGCAAGCTTTGTCTCTCTGTAGTTAGCTGTGAGTTAGATTTGCGCATGGAATACTCGCGTTTAAGTTAAATAACGATGTCACATTCCTTTGTCAAATGTGCCATTTTGCCAAATGTGTTTTGAAAATTTTTTGATGTCTACTAACTTACTACGTTAATAAAATGTCACATTTGCCACTTACGCCAAGACAGATTCAGAAGCGATTGCACCTCGCCCGGCACAACTGACAACTAAGCCGTTGTTATGCGCGGAAGCGAGGGAAACGTACTAAGTACTACATTGACACTTAACGCCCTTTCTCAACAAATAGGAAAACTAACACCGTGCCGTTTTACCGCTTTATAAATTATACACTTTTAAACACTTAGGCCGTAAAAACTCAATTTCGCTTTTTTGTAAATGTGCCATTATACTGCTAGGTGAGCGATATATTTTTATAATTTAAAATGCATTTTTGATTAAGACTGAGTTTAAAATTGAATTATTACATTTAATTTCTTTTATTCCATATTTTTTCTATTCAAGATGAGTTCTTAGGAGACAAGAAAGAAGAAGGAAAAAAATACAAAAGATGATTAAATAAAGAAAACGTTTTGTGATATTCGTGAGAAGAAGAAATCGATAAGACAAATATGTACATAATTATGTAAAAATTATGCTATTCCGAAGACCACAATATTGGGCAACATGTATCATTATTTTTTTATCTTTGATTTTAAGTTCTATCGATGTTGAGAACAATAAATAGTTATTTATAGTTTCTATAAAGTGATTTAATAATGATAATAATGTAGATTTTTAATAACTTTAATCTTAAATGTAGAAACGACGACCGGTTGGCGCAGCGGGAGTGTAAGCGACTGCTACGCCGATGGTCGCGGGTTCGATTCCCGCTCAAGTCAAACATTTGTGTGCATGAACATGGATGTTTGTCTTGGTCTGGGTGTTTCTATGTATAATATGTATGTATTTACAAAAAAAAAAGTATATATGTATGTTTATCCATTATCTAGTACCCATAGTACAAGCTTCTGCTTAGTTTGGGACTAGATGGTGTTGTGTGAATGTGGTAGAATATTAATATTATTATAAATTGCTAAAAGCCAATCTTTCTTTAGATTGTCTTAACAATATCACCCTTATATGAAGGATTATAAGGCTGATATTGTTAAGACTAAGCTGGTGAACGCGAACTGGTCCACAGGTAGAAGCAATTTGGATTTTTTGGACGCAAACTGGGTCAAATGCCATATTTTGAAGTTTGTCTATTTAAAAAAAACACAACAAGTTTCGAACAAAACTGAAAGTTATTAATAAAATAGACTATATAATGAACGCATTACATACATTTTTCATTGAATCAATTTGCTGGAACATTTTTATTTTCTCCTTCAAACTTGCCAACTGCACTAAATGGACGCGAACAGGCGAAATGATCCTATAGAGTTCGAAACCTGAATAGGAGTAAGTACGTCATGGACGTTAAGCATGATTTTCGTTTGTTTGGGAGACTCTACAGAGGCCATCGAGCATTGTGCTAAGGTCTTCCATGGTCTGAGCCATGACCACAAAATCATCAACAAATTGAAGGTGAGTGATGTACTCACCATTGATGCCGAGTCCTTCCCAGTCCAGAAGCTTGGAAACGTCTTCCAGCACAGTGGTGAAGATTTTGGAGATATAACATATCCCTGCCTCACCCCTCGCTGTAGTGTGTGTCAGTATATTCGTTAACTCTTAGTATTCAGCTTACTTTAAGGTAAACCGTGTGGAACAGCTAGTTACAAATAAATCTCTCGCACTAAGATTAAAAAATAAAATAAAAGCTATCATGATGCAAAAATATTTATTAAAAGAACTACTTATGACAGACAATCTACTTTATCTGTGATATATACTTAGAAAATGATTACAATACTAAAAGTTAGCATTATGTAGACATTTACTACCATTACAAACAATATAAATGCTTGGTAAAATCTTGGTAAGTTTCTTATTAATAGATATTTGGAATATTTTATTGACTTACATTATATTTATACAGACAACTAGTCTTATGATCCTGTTGTATTTCATGTACTGGACTTAAAATATAAGGACACTGAATCACTGTTATTTTTGAAAAATTAGAAAGTACATAGTTTAATTATATATAGTCCCCCATATTCCATGTGAGTAAGACGTGAAGTTAAAACAACAAAAAGATGGACTAGAACATCTACAAAATGTAATCAACAATATTATGAAAAATTATATTTTACTTGTACTGTTTAAAATGTATTACAAAATTGTACATTAAAATATGATATAAAACTAATCTTGTTTTTGATTAGCTAACTGTTGTTTGATATTTTCAATTCTATGTAACAAAGTTGGATGAGAGTGGTACCAAGAGGAATACAGTTTGTCATAAATTGGATAGTCTAAATTATCCTTGCCAAGTTTTATCAATGCAGACCTTAATTCATTAGGATATGACAAAGAGAGAGCAAAATTGTCAGCTTCAAATTCAAACTTCCTAGAGAGTGCCGTTGCAAAGAATGATAAAATTGAATTGTATGGTGCCAAGATCATTTGCAGCACAACAATAAGTCCAATTATTATTGGTTCCTGACCAGCAGGGAAACCAAGTGCAGTATAAAGCATTGAGTACTTGAATAAAAATCCAAAAGCAGTAAACAACAGGAGCAAATTCACTTCAGTCAATGCAATTGACTTATAAATATGGCTACACTTCCAGTGGCCAAGTTCATGAGCTAAAACACCTAATATTTCACTCTCTGTGCATCCTGTAGTAACCTTTTTCTCTTCGTCAAACTTCTCTAGCAAGGTATCAAACAAGACAATCCTCTTGGCACCAAATAATCCACTGAAATAAGCATTACTGTGAGCTGAGCGCTTTGATCCCTCTACAATATAAACTTGGGAAAGAGGGAAGTGTAATCTAGATGCTAAACTTTCAATGCCTTGCCTAAGAGAGCCCTCGGGTAATGGAACAAACTTATCAAATAGTGGAGCAATTACAGTTGGATACAATGTTAACAGTATGAGTGTTGCTACTGTTGTGAACAACCAAAGCCAAACAACAAACATATTGCCTCCCAGCATTATAATATAAATAGCTACTGAAATAATAGGTAGTGTGATAACAAGGCTCAGCACTAAAGACTTTATTTGATCTTTAATAAAGAATCCCGTTGTCTGCTTGTTGAAGCCATGCTTTTGTTCAAGTACAAATGTACCATAAATTGTAAATGGCATATTAATAACAAAATTGAACAAAGTTACAAATGTCATGAATACACAACTTATCAAAATTTCTCGATCTGGTGAGATGTTCAATGCAGATGCAATATTTTCAGATTTGTGCCAGGCTACATATATCCACCGATTATATAAAATTACAGAGGTTAATGCTATACTATAAAACTCCTTAACTATCTTAAATCGTGATTTGTCAATTCCGTAGAGCCGCGCCTTATTGAATGATTCTTCATTTAGCATTTCCTTCAAATCTTCAGGTATGGTATTGTTTGATTTGTAAATGTTCAACTGTAAAAATAAAAATTATTTGAAGTACAACATGCTTTCATAATGGTCCTCATATTCCTGTCATTTGTATCTCGAGTAAAGTAATGCAAAGATTAATAACCAAGAAATATCAGTACATACTTCCCTAATTAATTATATAGTTACAAAAGATAAGGATTGTTGTATATTATGTGTGCATGAAACAGTATCCTAACGACGTTACAGTATCCATTAGATCCGCAGATAATGTTTTCAGCGTAACCAGAATGCAACATAATATTGAATTATTTACCTATAATGCATCTGTTGTATGTATTGTAACTAGAAAGTTGTGTATGCTTACCTGCCGCAAAGATAGATATAACTCCCATAAATATTCTACCCATGAGAATATAAGTATTAATGACACAATTAAATCTTCGTCGAATTGCATTTTGACCAAAAAATTAAGTACCTATTTCTGCAATTATTATCTAGGTATTTATTATCACGTTAGGCCAAATCGCCGACTCAATTTGTCAATTTGTAAACTGCATTTGAGTTTGAGCCATTTGACATTACTATGACATTGTCACAATCGGGTGCGTTCTATCTGACGCTAGCGTTAGTACGTTACCCTAGCAGGAAAGTATCTCCTGGAGATACATGAGTGGAACGTATAATTAGAGCGCAATCTGCTGATGATGTGATACACGCTTAGAACCATTGATCTTTTTAACAAGAAAACTCGGATTATGAAATAATACTTAATTTATGAAACACTAACAAGCTATATAGTGCTCATAATAAATGGAACGCTCCGATCTATTTTGCTTTTACTTGATTTGAAATGGAAGGGAAAAACTGCGGTCATTACTATTAGACTAATTGGTGTACGTTACCCTAGCAGGAAAGTATCTCCTGGAGATACATGAGTAGTACGTATAATTAGAGTGCAATCTGCTAATGATGTGCGCGAAATAAAAAAATTGTGTGGTTTATAGTTTTGGAAAAAAATGAAAAAAATCATTCCTGGTGGGGTAACGTTCGTCCAGCAGGAAGATTCTAAACGAATTATCGGAGAGAGAAACATTGTACATGGGCAGATAGCTTATGCTTATATTAGTGGGACAATGTGCGCCGAAAATAAAATTAGTGCGGCTTCAGGTATTCGAGATATTGGAATTCCTGCTAGGGTAACGTTTTGCAGAATCGTGTAGTTATCTCTAAAACGGTTGCATGTGCGGTTATTAAATAAACATACTCGAGTTGCTCTTAATTTGTGCGAATTGGTGAAATACCTAATAAAATTTAAGAAAATACATGTAATTTTCAAGTAATTGGCCTTCTTTGAAAACCCAAAAAAAACATCGCAGCGTCAAAATAAGAAAGGTATAGGCTCACTGAAAACTGTTTTCGGTTCTTCTTGACACATAGATTAACCATAAAAAGTTTCAAAACTATACATACCTACATGCGTTAATGAGATATATTACTAAAAGTCATAACGACGAAGTCGTAACTTTGAGGACAACGCACAAGAAACCGGCTCAACCCAAGGCATTTAGGAGTAAACTAGCAATTAGAGCGAAAGTCCAGTAATATATAGTGAAATTATCCAGCTTTGAATGTCTCGCATGTAATAAATAATTAACAAAAACTAAAACATCAAACAACGATTGGTTATCCGACTAAATTCGAATAACTACAAAAAAGCGACGGACTTATACATACCGACGTCCTACTTTTTTAATCGTATTATACCCATGCTGTTGTCCGTACAGTCGCGCAAAAAGCGTTTGTCGGTAACTATAATGTGTTTTTTTTACTATTTGAAATAAAAGAACTTGTTGATGTGTAAATTATTATTTTTATTATCTTCATTTCGACTCTTAAAATACAATGGCAAAGGCCAATTACTTGAAAATTACATGTATTTTCTTAAATTTTATTATTTCACCAATTCGCACAAATTAAGAGCAACTCGTGTATGTTTATTTTATAACCGCACATGCAACCGTTTTAGAGATACACGATTCTGCAAAACGTTACCCTAGCAGGAATTCCAATATCTCGAAAACCTGAAGCCGCACTAATTTTATTTTCGGCGCACATTGTCCCACTAATATAAGCTATCTGCCCATGTACAATGTTTCTCTCTCCGATAATTCGTTTATAATCTTCCTGCTGGAAGAACGTTACCCCACCAGGAATGATATTTTTCATTTTTTTCCAAAACTATAACCCGCACAATTTTTTTATTTCGCGAACATCATCAGCAGATTGCACTCTAATTATACGTACTACTCATGTATCTCCAGGAGATACTTTCCTGCTAGGGTAACGTACACCAATTAGTCTAATAGTAATGACCGCAGTTTTTCCCTTCCATTTCAAATCAAGTAAAAGCAAAATAGATCGGAGCGTTCCATTTATTATGAGCACTATATAGCTTGTTAGTGTTTCATAAATTAAGTATTATTTCATAATCCGAGTTTTCTTGTTAAAAAGATCAATGGTTCTAAGCGTGTATTTTATAATCAACCTGAGGTAGGAAGCCACTATGTACTTGATTTGAGGTTGGATTTAAAATACATTGGTTTAAAAAAAAACTATATTTTCACCACAGCATGCAGCAGCTCAAACATGCCGCTTTTGCTGCGAGACAACAGTGAACAAAACGCGATTTTGATTCGAGCGTGAGGCAAAGTAGCTTTTTAATTTTTCAATCTTCAGTGCCACGAATTGACATTGTTCAGCCACAAATTTGAAACATTCGAATTTTACTGTGCTCTGTCTCTTTCACATGCATATAAAAAGTGAGTGAAAACACAAACCCCTTCGAGTTCGAAATTCGATTTTGGAATTCGACCTCAAAGAAAACACCTATGGCAACGCAAAAAAAAATATTTGTTATAAAGAAATTACTTTTTTTTATATGTTATTGTTTACATGTTTAATTTATTATTGGATTTTAATAAAAATAAGTCTAATTAATAGTATAAAATTAGTATTTAACCAATACATTTTTATTTAGAATTACAACAATGATACATTTGAAAAATAAACATCAGGGACGCGGTATTAAAACGCGATTTAAAAAAGTAGCGGTAATAAAAATTTCGCTGATGCTGATACAGTAGGTATAGCGTTACGTGTTAAATTTCTATTAATATATAAAATAATCTAAAAGATGAGTGAAACTAGCGATGATGACTGTACTTTAACACCAGAAGAGTTAAATCAACAATTGTTGATTTTGTTTGAATTGAATTAATTATTAATATTGAAAAAAACAAAGATTGAATTCTGCATAATCACTTAAGTGATTATGCAGAATTCAATCTTTACCTGTTCATTTCTATGTCTCCTAAGTAATAGGTATGTGTTCTCACTGCTGCTGTGGTGAAAAGTTATGTGTGCTACACGAGAGCAAAGCTTTTTATATCTCGTGCTGTAACTGCTGTTGAGTCCCTCACCACGCTCAGGATTCTAACTTTGATTCACTCGCTACGCTCGTGAATCAATCATAGACTCCTTCGCTTGCTCGGGACTCAAAATCAGCACTCGAAACAAAAAAACAACTTTGCTCTCTTGTTGCACAATAGTTATTTGTGCAACAAGAGAGCAAAGTTCTTTTTTGTTTCGAGTGCTGATTTTGAGTCCCGAGCAAGCGAAGGATTCTATGATTGATTCACGAGCGTAGCGAGTGAATCAAAGTTAGAATCCAGAGCGTGGTGAGGGACTCAACAGCACGAGATACAAAAAACTTTGCTCTCGTGTAGCACACATAACTTTTCACCACAGCAGTGAGAACACATATTACTTAGGAGACATAGAAATGAACAGAAATAGATTGAATTCTGCATAATCACTTGTTGATTTAACTTTTCTGGTGTTAAAGTACAGTCATCATCGCTAGTTTCACTCATCTTTTTAGATTATTTTATATATTAATATAAATTTAACACGTTACGCTATATCACTGTATCAGCATCAGCGAAATTTTTATTCCCGCTACTTTTTTAAATCGCGTTTTAATACCGCGTCCATGACGTTTATTTTTCAAATGTATCATTGTTGTAATTCTAAATAAAAATGTATTGGTTAAATACTAATTTTATACTATTAATTAGACTTATTTTTATTAAAATCCAATAATAAATTAAACATGTAAACAATAACATATAAAAAAAAGTAATTTCTTTTTTTTTTTGCGTTGCCGTAGGTGTTTTCTTTGAGGTCGAATTCCAAAATCGAATTTCGAATTCGAAGGGGTTTGTTTTTTCACTCACTTTTTATATGCATGTGAAAGAGACAGAGCACAGTAAAATTCGAATGTTTCAAATTTGTGGCTGAACAATGTCAATTCGTGGCACTGAAGATTGAAAAATTAAAAAGCTACTTTGCCTCACGCTCGAATCAAAATCGCGTTTTGTTCACTGTTGTCACGCAGCAAAAGCGGCATGTTTGAGCTGCTGTGGTGAAATAGTTATTTGTGCAACAAGAGAGCAAAGTTGTTTTTTCAACAAGAGAGCAAAGTTGTGTTGTCCCTCACCACGCTCAGGATTCTAACTTTGATTCACTCGCTACGCTCGTGAATCAATCATAGAATCCTTCGCTTGCTCGGGACTCAACAGCACGAGATACAAAAAACTTTGCTCTCGTGTAGCACACATAACTTTTCACCACAGCAGTGAGAACACATATTACTTAGGAGACATAGAAATTAACAGGAATAGATTGAATTCTGCATAATCACTTGTTTATTTAACTCTTCTGGTGTTAAAGTACAGTCATCATCGCTAGTTTCACTCATCTTTTTAGATTATTTTATCTATACTAATATAATAAAGCGGAAGAGTTTGTTTGTTTGTTTGTTTGTTTGTTTATTTGTTTGTTTGTTTGTTTGTTTGAACGCGCTAATCTCAGGAACTACTGGTCGGATCTGAAAAATTCTTTTTGTATACGATAGCTTAGTTATTCCGGAAGGCTATAGGCTATATAACATAACGCTTCGACCCTTTGGGGACGGGCAAAAGGCTAAAAAGGCTAAAAGATAATGTCGGCTAATCTCAGGAACTAGTAGTCGGATTTTGAAAATTGTTTTTGCCTATGATAGCCCAATTATTCCGAAAGGCTATATAAAATTACGCCGCAACTTTTAGGGGCCAGACAAAAATAATAAAATGGTCAAACGAAAAGGGGGAGGGTTGGATCAAAGGCAAAAAAAGGCTAAACGAATAGGATACAACCTACCTATATGGGTATCGTTTTCGAGATTTCCGGGACGCTGATTAATAATATGAAATTTATTTTGTGATCCAAGATGGCGGACGGGAAATCAAAGATGGCGGATGAGAAAATTTTAAAAATCAATATGGGTATCGCCTTCGATATTTTAAGGGGTGGGGAATCGAATTGTACCATCGTGATTAAAGATGGCGGAATGGAAATCAAAGATGGCGGATGGGAAAATTTAACAAAATCAGTATTGGTATCGTCTGCGATGTTAAAAGGGATGGGGAATCCAAATACAACATCTGTTTCGTGATTCAAGATGGTGGATGGGAAATCAAAGATGGCGGATAGGAAAAATTTTAAAAATCAAAATGGGTATCGTCTCTGATGATTTAAGGGATGGAGAATCTAAATACAACATCTATTTCGTGATCAAAGATGGCGGATAGGAAATCAAAGATGGCGGACGGGATTTTTTTTAAAGTCGATATGGCTATCGTCTCCGATATTTTAAGGAATGGGGAATTCAAAAACACCATCTATTTCGTGATCAAAGATGGCGGATGGGAAATTTAAAAAAAAACAATATGGGTATCGTCTCCGATGTTTAAAGGAATATGGAATCCAAATACAACATCTATTTCGTGATTCAAGATGGCGGATGGGAAATCAAAGATGGCGGATGGGCAAAATTAAAAAAATCAATATGGGTATCGTCTCTGATGATTGAAGGGATGGTGAATCCAAATACAACATCTATTTCGTGATCAAAGATGGCGGACGGGTTTTTTTTTTAAAGTCGATATGGGTATCGTCTCCAATATTTTAAGGAATGTGGAATTCAAAAACACCATCTATTTCATGATCAAAGATGGCGCATGGAAAATTAAAAAAATATCAATATGGGTATCGTCTCCAATATTTAAAGGGATGGGGAATCCAAATCCATCATCTATTTCGTGATCAAATATGGCGGATGGGAAATCAAAGATGGCGGATGGGAAAGTTTAAAAAAATCAATATGGTAATCGTCTCCGATGTTTTAAGGGATGGCGACTCCAATTAAAACATCTATTTCGTGATCAAAGATGGCGGATGGGAAATCAAAGATGGCGGATGAAAACAAATTTTAACCTAATGGAAGGAAAGAGGAACCCACCACGCACCCTCGAATTGACCACCCCAACTATTGCAATAGAAAAAGGTTGACAATATCGAACTCCTCTAAAAGGATAAGGGATATAGGAATGGTATGGGTTCCAGGAAGATACCTGACTTGCAGTATCCCGCTGTATGCGCCGAGTATTCTTCGACACGTGTTTCGCCTCTGCACGAGGCATCCTCAGGAACGATGGGCAACGACTGAGCCTCAGTCGTTGAGGGCTGAAATTATTATTATTAGGTATTTGATGTTCGATGCAGATCCTTCATGGGCGAGCCAGACTTGCAATTTATTTATTTATTTAATAGCCCAATGAGTAATTTTATCATATCACTAGATCAGTTATCTGCCCCTATCACTCATATTCGTCCGCATCTTCAGTTAGTTTTTCTACCCTAGAAATAATGTATACGGCAAAACAACTTTGCCTGGCAATTAATAGATTAAACACTGATCTTCTTGGTAACTTTGTTCTGAATTCTTTGGAGAAGAGTTAAGTAAGAAAATGAAAAAGAAAAATACTTTAAAAAAGCGAGACGGAGTTCGCCGGGACAGCTAGTATATTAATATAATTTAACACGTTACGCTTTAGGTACCTACTGTATCAGCATCAGCGAAATTTTTATTCCCGCTACTTTTTTGAATCGCATTTTAATACCGCGTCCCTGATGTTTATTTTTCAAATGTATCATTGTTGTAATTCTAAATAAAAATGTATTGGTTAAATACTTATTTTATACTATTAATTACACTTATTATTATTAAAATCCAATAATAAATCAAACATGTAAACAAAAGATAACATATAAAAAAAAGTAATTTCTTTGTTACAAATATCTTTTTTTTTGCGTTGCCGTAGGTGTTTTCTTTAAGGTCGAATTTAAAAATCGAATTTCGAATTCGAAGGGGTTTGTTTTTTCACTCACTTTTTATATGCATGTGAAAGAGACAGAGCACAGTAAAATTCGAATGTTTCAAATTTGTGGCTGAACAATGTCAATTCGTGGCACTGAAGATTGAAAAATTAAAAAGCTACTTTGCCTCACGCTCGAATCAAAATCGCCTTTTGTTCACTGTTATCTCGCAACAAAAGCGGCATGTTTGAGCTGCTGTGGTGAAAATAACTATTTCAATGTTTTCTTAGATATCAGTAGTTTTATGCTTAATATTACAGTTAATATTCATGTTAGTATTTTTTTTACATTTGCCTATAAACTGATAGATAAGATAAATGATTTCCCAAAAGTATATATTTTTAACCTACTTCAAAAAAAGGAGGAGGTTCTCAATTCGTCGGAATCTTTTTTTTTTAATGTATGTTCCCCGATTTCTCTTAGACGCCTGGACTGATTTCGAAAATTCTTATTTTGATGGAAAGGGTATATCTCCTAGTTGGTCCCATGATCATCAGGTCAGTATCTGATCATGGAATCCTGAAGAAATCGGAGGAACTCTTCAAATTTTATAAGCACGTTTGAAGCGATTTGACGATAACAACCCAATGCCGTCGAGTTTGGCCTCTTTTGAGTCGTCTTTACATTGACTTTGATGCTGGATGATTTCTATGGTCTGATGATAGAGCTGGAAGGTAAGCATGAGATCTTTGTGATACAACAACCCAATCTCATCAAGTTACGGGTCGTTTGATTCGTCTTTATATGGACTTTGGTACTGGATGTTTTCCAGGGTCTGATGATGGAGCAGGAAGGTGGCCATGGGATCTTTGTAATACAAAGACGCAATCCCATTGAGCTTGGGCTCGTTTGATTCGTCTTTACATGGACTTTAATGCTGAATGTTTACCAAACTCTGATGATGGAGCAGGGAGGTGGCCATGGGATCTTTGTAATACAAAGATGCAAACCCATTGAGTTTGGGCTCGTTTGATTCGTCTTTGCATGAACTTTAGTGCTGAATATTTACCGAACTCTGATGATGGAGCAGGAAGGTAGCCATGGGATATTTGTAATACAATTACGCAATCCCATTGAGTTTGGTCTCGTTCGATTCGTCTTCACATAGACTTTAGTGCTGAATGTTTTCCAAAGTCTGATGATAGAGCAGGAAGGTGGCCATGGGATCTTTGTAATACTATAACGCAATCCCATTGAGTTTGAGCTCGTTTGATTCGTCTTTACATGGACTTTAGTGCTGAATGTTTACCAAACTCTGATGATGGAGCAGGAAGATGGCCATGGGATCTTTGTAATACAATAACGCAATCTCATCGAGTTTAGGCTCGTTGTTTCGTCTTGGCAAACACTTTGGTACTGGATGATTGCCCGGATCTGATGATGGAACTAAAACGAACGTGCTTAGGCTAGTAAGTTGAAAACAAAAAAAAATACTTGAAATTGCCAGAAAGGTACAAGTCTACATTTCAGAATTGAGGCACATAAGGAAGGCCTCCACATCATGTACTACCTACACTATCCTATGTAGCTACTTACCACCTATTACTATTTTTTTTATTAGTATACCACTAAAAAGCAAAAAATAAAAATTATTTTTAAATAAAAAAGAAAACCAACTTCAAAAATCACTAAGGAACTAAAAAGCATAAAATAATTGGTTTTGGAGCAAAACTTTTTGGAGTCGGTGCAAGCCTACCTTTTAATAATAATACCTATTCAGTCAACAACGAAAGTTATATAAAAAAGAGTAGAGGTTTTATAGTCAGATCAGATATACTTGGCACCGACTCCAAAAAGTTTTGCTCCAAAACCAATTATTTTATGCTTTTTAGTTCCTTCAGAGAGGTTGGACTAGGTTTAGACTAGAGAGAACATGCCCTATAAATTTCCTTATACCGAACGTGCAACATGTAATGTCAGTTGGTCTTAGTTGGTTAATCATAACGTCAAATTACGCGATTCATTTAAAGAGGCATAGACTCTTTACATACTCATATCTTTGACTACATTCTCTAAATAGCCGTGCTGTGATCTGTCATCAGTGTAAAATTTGTTGGACGTTTGTGTTTACATTTTTAATAACTTTTTTGCATTTAAATAGTAAGTAAGCTTATAATAATTAAATAGTGTACTCATTAATTAATACACATCGTGTATGTGATATCGGGATGTGGATTCCGCTATTCTCGGAACGGAAATAACAGGAGAAACTTTATCTTCTAGCAGTGAGTCGGAATTTTCCAACAAATTTATTTACTTTTGTCGTATTAATGAGTGTTAAGTTTACACATCATCATCATCATATCAGCCAAACGACGTCCACTGCTGGACATAGGCCTCCCCCAAGGTTCTCCACACAGACCGGTCTTGAGCCACCCGCATCCAACCTCCTCCCGCGATCTTGACAAGATCGTCGGTCCACCTTGCGGGGGGCCTACCTCTGCTGCGTCGTCCGGTACGTGGCCGCCACTCCAGAACTTTTCTGCCCCAACGGCCATCGGTTCTTCGAGCTATGTGCCCTGCCCACTGCCACTTCAGCTTGGCTATCCGGAGAGCTATGTCGGCGACTTTGGTTCTACTGCGGATCTCCTCATTTCTGATTCGATCTCGCAGGGAAACTCCAAGCATAGCTCTCTCCATCGCCCTCTGAGTGACCTTGAGCCTTCTGATAAGGCCCATAGTGAGCGACCACGTCTCTGATCCGTAAGTCATCACTGGCAACACACACTGGTCAAAGACTTTCGTCTTGAGACACTGCGGGATATCGGACGAGAAGATATGTCGTAGCTTCCCGAACGCTGCCCAACCGAGTTGGATTCGACGATTGACCTCCTTCTCGAAGTTGGACCTACCTAATTGGACTACTTGTCCCAGGTAGATATATTTGTCGACAACTTCGAGCGTAGAGTTCCCAACCTGAATAGGAGCAGGTACAACATGGACGTTCGACATGATTTTCGTCTTGTCCATGTTCATCTTAAGACCTACTTGTTGGGAGACTCTACAGAGGCCATCGAGCATTGTGCCTGGGTCTTCCATGGTCTCAGCCATGACTACGATATCGTCTGCGAATCGAAGGTGAGTGATGTACTCGCCGTTGATGTTGATGCCGAGTCCATTCCAGTCCAGAAGCTTGAAAACATCCTCCAGCGCAGTGGTAAACAGTTTCGGGGATATGACATCCCCCTGTCTCACCCCTCGCTGGAGTTGAATAGGTTTCGAACTCTGGTCCTGGAGGCGGACTGACATAGTGGCGTTTTCATACAAACACTTCAGCACTTCGATATATCGGTAGTCAATCCGGCACCGTTGGAGAGACTGTAGCACCGCCCAGGTTTCGATCGAATCGAAGGCTTTCTCATAGTCCACAAACGCCAAGCATAGGGGCTGGTTATACTCCTCGGACTTCTGCATAACCTGCCGCAGCGTATGTATGTGGTCTATGGTACTATAGCCTTTACGGAAACCGGCTTGTTCGGGAGGCTGGAAGTCGTCTAGCTTGCTCTCGAGACGATTCGTGATGATCCTCGAAAACAGCTTGTAGACGTGGCTCAGAAGCGTGATGGGTCTGTAGTTCTTCAAGAGGGTTTTATCCCCTTTCTTAAAGAAAAGCACCACCACACCTCTGTGCCACGCCTGTGGCGTTTTACCCTCGAGAATGACGGAATTAAATAGCTTCCGGAGGGCTTCTCTAGCGGGTGCACCGCCGGCCTTCAGAAGCTCACTCGTAATTCCGTCATCTCCCGGCGCCTTGTTGTTTTTAAGCTGTTTGAGAGCCACACTAATCTCGTGCATGCTGACGTCCGGGATATCTTCGGTATAGTGTCGGGTCAATCCAGCTCTAGGGTCTGACGCTGGAGTGCTTGCGGGTTGTTGCGTTGTCGTGTATAGCTGTCCATAGAACCTTTCGATCTCCTCCAAGAGCTCAGGCTTGGACGATACGATTCTGCCATCCTCCGTCTTCAGCTTTGTCAGCTGACTCTGCCCAACAGACAGATCCCTCTGGAACACTTTGGATCCCTTATTCCGCTCGATCGCCTCAGGAACACATTTTGTGTTGTATTGGCGGAGATCGCGAGTCAGAGACTTAGAGATCTGTCTGTTGAGGTGCCGATATTTCGGCATGTCGTCGGAGGATAGCAGAACCATCTTGCGCCTTTCCTCTAACAGCTCGAGGGTCGGATCCGAGATCTTTTTGGTTCTCTGGCTTTTCTGGGGCTTAAAAAATTTTGCCCCTGTTGTATGGACAGCATCCACGAACCCGTTACTGTACACGTCCACATCTACGCATTCACCCAGGCATTCGAAACGGTTCTTGAGTTCGAGCTGAAAGCTCTCGGGGTTTTGGATATGAACCGGTGCCGGTCGGAGCGTGGACTTTATCAACCTCGACCGTTCGAGGCTTGTACAGATATTCAATGTGCCTCTTACCATTCGGTGATCGCTCCCCACTTTAAGTGAATTGATCACGGAGACATCATTGAATATCTGCCTCTTCGTCGACATGATAAAGTCGATCTCATTTTTGGTTGCACCGTCTGGACTTACCCAGGTCCACTTGCGGCATTCTCGCTTCTTGAAGAAGGAATTCATCATATAGAGTCCTTCCTTCTCCATAAAGCTAGCCAGCAAGTGACCCCGGGAATTCCGATGCCCATAACCAAATGGCCCCACTCTCAGCTCATCACCGTCGCGTTTGCCCAGTTTCGCGTTAAAATCTCCCATGACCACGGTGTATTGGGTTTTGTAGCCATGTATAGCCCGAGATATGTCCTCGTACATGGCTTCCACCGGGGTGCGACGAGGTCGGAGCGTATACCTGTATGACCTTCAGCGAATACCGCTTGGATATTCTGAGTATAAGGTACGCTACCCTGCTCGACACACTCCCGATATTTACCACGTTGGTCACGAGAGATTTGTGGACGATGAACCCGACACCACCTTGGGACTGTTGGTCGCCCTCCCGGTAGAAGAGCAAGTTACCGGAATTGAGAACTATCGAGTCCTCCCCCTGTCTTCGGACTTCAGATAGGCCTATGATATTCCATCGCAACTTGCTCAATTCTTCTTCCAGCTCGACAATCTTCTCGTCGGTCCGCAGTGTGCGCGTGTTCAGTGTTGCCAGGGCCAATTGTCGTTGGTGGTGGTAGCCCGATCTCTTCCGGAGATTCTTCGCACCCCTTGCCCCGCCGTTACCATGGCCGCTACCATAACCAGGACTAGCGGGGCCGCCGGGGACTAGGGGCCGGTTTTTAATGGTGTGATTCATAATTGGGGGGATATGCCATAATCGCCACGCTTGGCAGGCGTATTGGCGATCGCAGTGGCGAAAGTTCTTAGTGCTGGACGCTGCTGCCCATCTAGCATCTCGGGATTTCCTTCCGCCAGGTTCGGTTCGGATGGTTTGACCACCATCTTTCGGTTGACTGCTTGCGCTGGGGGAGATATTATGACGAGTATCTACTCGTCAGAGTAACTCCCCCAGTTTACACAATATCATTGTATTGCAAATCAAAGGAACAGCTTGCATACGTATGTGCTATGAATTTAACTCACAAATTGTTATTTTGTACATTTATTGATTTAATAGCCTTAGTGATGGGATTTGACATTGAAAGGAGATATCGATATTTTTAAATGAGGGATAAATACGGAAACTAACTATCGGGCAGGAATATAAGACTGTAGCTGGAAGCGACAGCGGGTAGCCACGGTTGCTAAGTTGGCAATAAACAAAGACATCCAGCGGTCAAATTTTCTATCGCGCGTTTGATAGTAAGCGCAGTTTAATGTACATAATTTACTTAGATACCTACCTTAAAAGTAGCGTCTATTAACCTAAAGCCAAGTGTTCCAGTGTTTATTATTAAGAAGGTGTTTTTATTACAGGTTGCCTATTAATGACGTCACAAGAAAATTTTGGATAAATGCCGTTGGACAGCCAGCACCATTTAGCAGAAGTACCATCGTATTTGTTCACGTCATTTTGAGAAATACTGTTTTTAAAGACAGAAAGCACCTGGCGTCGTTTAAAACCGAAAGCTGTGCCTACATTACATTTATGCCCGGACATTGCACACCCGGTAGAATTATTTATCCAAAGCTAAACAAAAGTGTGTAATTTTAGTTTGAACATATTAAGAAAATATAATAATTACAACGATTTTAATTAATCTACCTACTTCTATATTATTTATCATATTAGTGCTATCCTGACTGATCAAAGACGTCTTGCCTTGTAGTCCGCTCCATAATATTCTACCATAACCATTCACACAACATTATCTGGTCCCAAACTAAGCATATCTTGTACTACGGGTACTAGACAATCGATAAACATGCATATATACTTTTCTGTAAATATATTACATATTATACATAGTACCATCCAGACCAAGACAAACATCCATATTCATGCACACAAATGTTTGAATTGAGCGGGAATCAAACCCGCAAGCTTCGGCGTGGCAGTCGGATTACCTACAACTCTAAAAAAATTGAGCAGTGTCCAACGTTAGCGATAGCAAGCAACGTGATATGATGCAACGCAAACAAATTGCCAAAGCCTGCCGTGCCGCATTAGCCAATCTGGTATAATTCGTACAATACATAATCTAAGTGACAGTTTCTTACCATCGCATCGCAACGTATCGCTCATTAGTTTATGAATACTATTTGTCAATAGATTTTATGGCTAAAAGGAACAAATTAAACACGTGATTTTTTTAGTACTGTCTGTCTGGCAAGTCATTGCAAAGCACTGTCCGGCGTCAACAGCAAAAACTACAATTTCAATATTTTAGTTGTTTACTTCTACGGCTTAAATATATCGACACATACTAAAGTTAGACATTTGACCAAAAATATTTATCGATAAATCATCACTGTTACGAACAACACTCGGTTTCCTAACTCTACGTTTTGTCTACTGTTTGCCTACCACGATGCTGCTATAAGAGCGTGCTGCTAAACCTATCGACAGCTCTTTCTATCATACTGCAAGTGCCATTAGAAAGAAGATATCAATCATAGCAACCGCTGTTGTTATTTAGTGTTACTTCTATGCCTTAGGTTATATTTCTTTGAGTTCCTTAGTGAGTTTTGAAGTCGGTTTTCTTTTTTATTTAAAAATAATTTTTATAAGGGTGTGTTCCACAAAGAGCTTACAATGCTCAATGTAGGTAATCATCGACATTGCACAACATTTTTCGCATCAGAGAGCAGTGAGAGCACATTAAGCTGTCGGTCTCGGACTTAGATCTGGGTCCCGGCTGTCATGAAGGTCTTTAACAGTCGATAAATTGCGGGAATATCGCTATCCGATGGGCTGTATGGGTTGCGGATATGCGGAGGTCATAGACAAGGAGTCGCTTCGAGGAAAAGCTTATGAATATAAGCTAGTAGGTAGCTAGTTAGTGGACTTGGGTTACAACTGAGTTATCGTTGAGTATAATATTATGCTACTAGTGGTACTACTGTATTATACCATTTGTATTGAAATGTATAAAACGAAAAATACCATATAATACGATATTATACCATTTACTACGGTATTTTATGTAGGTATAAATCAATTGTTCTATATTTCTTTTTTTGTTCATCGATATACCTACTTATGAGGATCTAATCTTATAACTAACGCATTTTTATATTCTAAGTTGCAATAAATGCACACTAAGTACACGTTCTTTATTATTTTCATTACGGTGTTAGTACACCTACGCGTTCGCATGTGGCTGCTAAACTTTTGCGGAACCTACAAAAGTACAAAAGCTACTAGAAATATCTTGACGCTCTGTTCTCAACTGTCAAAACGTCTGCGTATGTGTAACTTTGAGAAAAGAATAGTTATTCACAGATCTGTGATGTGTAACGACAATTTCGCAGTTATCTGCGGAACAGTAGTGACAAGGATGCAACTTATTAACCTTTCGACGACCGAGGACATGAATTCATGTCCTACAAAAAAGTCCCCTTGTTAACCGACGACATGAATTCATGTCCAGATTCCGTCCTTCAATCTATGACGTTTTTTACACTGACCTAGTACATTTTATCAATTATTTCAAATTGCATTGCATTTTAATGAATCATAGACAGCTCTGAAACCTTCTTCTGATCCAATTGGATGTCAAATTAAAAAGTAAAAGGACATTTCATTTCAATGCGCGCGAAACTGTGAATTTTAGCAAATGTTTGCTATTGAAAAGGGGGAATTATTATAATGGATACATGCGTATTTTAGTTTTAATTGGAAAACCCATATTATACAGAATATAAAAATACAAAAATAAACAAAAAAATATTTTATTTTTGATTATAATACGCTACAATTGTCGATAGAACCGGTATTCTAAGATCCGTTCAAAACAGAGAGCTATACAAAACTAAATATACACTCAAATGTTATTATGATATTTTTTTAATATTGGCTATATAAGTGGGTTTCAAGAAATTATAACTCGAACTCTTGAAAACATAAACAAAGACCTCTCAGAGCGATAACATTCAATGTCTAGTACCGCGCGCGCGATGATGTCGTACGGCGCGGTCGTATAGCCAAATTGACGTTTTAGAGGGCGCGGTACTTGAAAGGTTAATCTTGCTGTGTAATAGAGTGAGACATAGCCAAGGAGCATGTATACTTGCTCCTTGGACATAGCATAAACAAAGCGTTTTCATGCAACTGACAGATATTTCGTAGTTTCGTTAACGCATGCTATTGCGTAAGTGTACTAACCAAAGAAATATACCTAACCTAAAACCTAGTCCAACCTCTCTGGTACTAACAGCGTAAGTGTCTGAAAACACTGCCATATATCTGACGCGTGTCGGGGCATTTTCCAAAAAAGAATCACGTCTGTAATGTTTACTAAGTATGCAAGTAACATGTATGAAAGAGTACTGAGTGTAGAGGAAGCGCGTGAGGTTTGTAAAGATAGGAGCAAGTGGCGATCTGTTGTCTCTGCCTTCCCCGACGGGAATAAGGCGTGAGTATATATATGTATATGTATGTATTTTTACTAAGTACCTAGTAATTTATACAAGGGTACAATAAAGAATAAAATAAATAAATAATTATTTATATATACCTAATTATAAATTAGTAGGTAATTCTAAAACAAAGAATACAATCAAAACTGAAAATATATTTTATGTATTTAAACTAGAACTCGTCGCAATATCACAGGCTCTTAAAAACTGAATCAGAATATAAAATACATAAAATACCAATAATGCAGATCTTCTCAACAAACTAGACCGACTTCTCAATAACTGCATTCGATTCATACTTATTTACAATCTTCGCAAGTATGACCATGTGTCTACTTACCGTACCGAACTCAAGTGGCTACCCATTCGTGAACGCCGTAGCTTGCGTGCTCTCTCTACTCTATTCTCTTTCCTTAGCTCTCCTACGCCTCCCACTTATTTATCTTCCTATCTAAAGTACTTGTGCTCAAACCACAACAAAGATCTTTGCTCCGCTAATAATCGACTTCTTCTATGTCCTTCCCATTCAACCAGTTTTGTGAACTCCTCCTTTTTTGTTCAGTCTGTTCACCTCTTGAATTCGCTTCCTCCTGAGATCAGGCTGAGTAGAAATCGGATTTCTTTTAAGACAAAAGTTCGTGAGCTATTTTTGGGTCAATTGGCAATATCTTCAACGCCTTGAGACATTTTATTTTTTTTATTTATTTATTTAGTATACACTTTATTGTACACTTTTGCAAATATGGTAAAGAAATTTACATATGTAAGATATAGTACAATGGACGGCCTTATCGTTAAAAGTGATTTCTACCAGGCAACCTTTGGATGGAGATATTATTGTCGTGGTGGGGGGGCTTAGTAACCGTGGATTGGTCACCCGCGGTGAAGCTAAGAGGGATCCAGGACGGGACGCTCCGCGTGGGCTTGACGGAGGCCTGCGCAGGATGCGTCCAAAGGGGCGGGTGCGAGGGACAGTTCTTCTGTCCCTCGCAGTTGGGTGCGGTCGCGGGAGGAGAGGCGTGTCAGTGTTGCGTTGCCGCGCGCCCTATCTCCCGCGACCAAATGGAGGCGCACCATCGTTGCGTCGCGGTGGGGCCGCAGAGGAAGAGGAGATGCGGTGTTGCGTTGCCGTCCTCCCTATCCTCTGCGGCCGCTGAGTGTTTTGGCGGCGGAGCCCAACACCTTCATCCGCCGCCAAGGGGGTTTTGTTCGGGGCCCGCCTGACCATCTGGAGGGCCAGTACCCGTCGGGGTGTAGTGACGAATGCTTCGGCGATACCCGACTCTCCGACACACGGGTACATGAGGAACACGGGTTGGTTTTTAGTCATTAAGAGTCTGACAGTCCCCTTCGCCCTTCCCCCAGGGCGAAGGGACTAAAACTAAAGGGAAGACGGCATCCTGGCAACACCGCACCTCCTCTTCTTCTGCGGCCCCACCGCGACGCAACAATGGTGCGCCCCCATTTGGTCGCGGGAGATAGGCCGCGCCGGACTGCGAGGGACAGACAGAAACAGAACTGTCCCCCGCACCCGCACCCTTGGACGCATCTTGCGCTGGCCCCTCAATGCCCACGCGGAGCGTCAACTCCCGGGATCTCTCTTAGCTTCACCGCGGGTGTACAAGCCACGGTTACTGAGCCCCTCCACCACGACAAGGTGGAGATCCCACGGGTGGGAAATACAAAACATATCTAGCGTATTTAATCGGATAAGAAATAATACTGCATTGCTAAAAATAGCTTCCAAAATAACGCATTATATATTTCAAATTTTTTATTGATAAAAATGGTTACTGAGGATTTTCCTTAGGAGATAGACCTATGCTATATGCTATCGCGGACTTTATTTTAGATTACTTTTCTGAATCATTAATAGTTTTAGCAGCGCACGCCATGAAATACATTTTCTAGAAAAAAAAATTTTTTTCGTAGCATATTTGCTGCGAAAAATTTAAAAGAAAATGCAAAATATGCTACGAAAAACAAAAAATCATTTTATTTTTCGTAGCATATTATTTTGCCAACCATGGTGGTGGACCATGTTTTGGTTGACTGTACAATATGTTTGTTTTTAGCATTGTTTCTCTTTTTCACCTGTTGAGTGTCCAGTCCACATTACATAACTACTTACATTAAGGGTACCTACTTACCTATCTCAGTGTAACACGTTCGGTACGTTTTGGCGTCACTACTACAGCGTCAGCCATATTTTATAACAAGTATGTAGGTACTAAGACAGTATTAATTAGGTATGTTAATCTACACATCAATTACAAAGCTAGTAGGTACGACAAAATAAGCTAATAAAACATAAATCAAATATAGACTCCCTTCTTATGGTACAAGATATTTCAATTACGCTTTCGGTGACCCGCTGACAATGTGGCAGTAAATAATACCAACTCATCCCCTTATTCAATAGAAGTAGGGACACATATAAAAGGGAGGCTAGGCCGGGCAATGATGCATTACAGTTCCAACCATAGTTGTAACAGTTAATCAAATTTCAAAAATATTATTAACTGTAAAATATGTCTTTAACTAATTCAAAACTTTTTACTTTTTATGCCATTGAATTATTAATTGTAATAATTTATTCCTGTTGTGCAGAAGAAAGTTGTGAAACAATTCCCACCGAAATACATGTTACAAAAGGTAGGCACCTGCCCTATTTAACCGACTTAACTTTATATTATATACCTACTTAAACCTAATCACCAATGCATGCATGCAGACGCTGAGTGTTAGCTGGTAGAAAATCCTTATGGGTTAAACAACGTCTTCTGTAGAAGTCATTTGGATGTGTTACCACGTCTTTTTGTTGCATTTCTTCTAAAGGCGCCTAAAGCCTGTAAGCTCTGCTATTAGACCTGACTTCACAAAAGAACGTAGGAAGATGCTCCTGTTTTGAATTAAATCTTTGGCTGTCTCAAATATTCATAACATTATTTAATAAATATTATTATATTTTCAGAGGAATATGATGATATGGGTAGACTCATAAGATCATGTAGTGGAGAAGTTAGTGTCAACAAATGTGAGGGCATGTGCAGTAGCCAAGTGCGCCCATCTATTTCTGCTGCTACCGGGTTTTCAAAGGTAATCTCTACAGTAAAACGGTTTTGCCGTTGTTTCATTTTATATTGTTTAACTAGCTGTTCCCCGCGGTATCACAACAACAGCGCCACCTATTGGGTCAAAATACATGTAGCCCTACAAAGTCTTGAATTCTTGAATCTTCCAATGAAAGTCCTATTATAATGGGTTCAGCCGTTCCAGCAATTATCCCGCACACCGCACAAAGGAAAACAGATAGGCAAAAAATTCAAAATCATGACTTGTGTCCTGTTAGGTACTAACTACATATTATATACTTACACGTCAAAAACATTGTTATCTTAAAATTACAGACAGACACCTCAATTTTATTAAAATTGGGGTATGTTGGTATGTTGTATAGATAACACGTTTATTTTTCAGGAATGCTTCTGCTGCCGTGAAAACTTTTTGCGAGAACGTTTGGTAACCCTTACTCATTGCTATGACCCTGACGGTGTGAGGCTTGAAGATGAGGACAGCGCTATCATGGAAGTTCGTCTGCGTGAACCTGATGACTGCAAATGCTACAAGTGTGGAGATTTCAGCCGTTAACATATTAACAACAATAACAATTTGAGTTGACGACAATGATTACGACTAAACTGATAACAATCGAGCCATTATTTTGACGTAGGTAGCTAAGGAATATTTGGATAAAGGATTGGTCAAGGGTTTTTAATAATATTTTTCATTATAAGAATAGAGTACATCAGCAACGTAATTTAGTGTAAGGATAATGATATTATGTAAACTTATGTATGGTATAACATTTTGGGTATGCTTGTTAAAATATTAAATTGTTGAAAATAAATATACAAATTTTACAAAGTTAGAAATCCATTTAATTTTGCATGTTATTAACCTCATCATCAGCCTTTAACAGTCCACTGCTGGACTAGGCCTCTCCTTTGAAAAGAGGAATTGGCCTACTATACCACGCTGGCCAAACGGGTTGGTATAGGGTTTCTATCAATTTTTCCTTCTCTTACAGTGTTGTTCTCTGCATAATATGCTCCCTCTGTCGGCTCTTACGACACCCATGGGATGATATGGGGTGGTGACATTCCGTATTCGTAATCCGTCACCACACGGACAATCAACAAGTTACTTAGTTTATATTAGGTACATTACTTAAATGAACAGCCTATTAATCTGAAGTTATAAAAATAAACTGCGTAAATAGTTTGTGAGGTTCATAGTAACATGAACCTCACAAACCCTTCCTATTCCACTCGGACGAGGGAAAGGTATATTTACTTATAAGGGTAATGTGATCATCTATATTCCACCGTAGCGCCAAATCCCTTGAGAGTGTCGAAATATGCGTTTTTTGTGGCATATCAATATACCAGCCGAAAGACCACTGCTGGGCATAGGACTCCCCCATGGCTCTCCAGACGGACCGATCCTGAGCCACCCGTATCTATCCGCTACCCCCGATCCCAACAAGATCATCAGTCTATCTTTAATTCTTATCTTTAACGTAAATTCAGAAGATTTTTTAGCTTAAAAGGGACCGTTGGCCTGAGTTTTAATTTCGACTCGATATCTCCACGGACAACAAATTGATCCTAAACATATGGGTAGGTACCGTCTTTTTCCGAAAGCTTAAAGATAAAATAATGTCAAAAAAATCTTATTTTGTACCTACCTACTGGCCACCTACAATATCTTTTGAAATTGCTCATGGCTTCTTTTTTACTATATTTTACTGCAGCCTGTTGCACCCATGCCGTGCTACGTCGACATTACTATAGGGTGCCATCTAGGGTTGCCAGATACGGCCGTAACATTTCCGGGACAATTACACCCCCCCCCCCTGCTTTGGCTAGTGTTTAAAAAAGTAACTTAGAAATAGATCTTTTATACATAGATAATAATGCGGGTCGGGACTTTATGGATTTTTTTAATACTTGGAAATGATTGGTTTGACTTTTGTAACCGGAGTATCGTAACTTTGTGAAAAAACTAATATTTTCAAATTCCGGGACAGCAAGGTAAAATTACTGGACACGGGACAACACGCCTAATTCCGGGACAATCCCGGAAATCCCGGAGAACTGGCAACCCTAGTGCCATCACCTAATTTGCTAAATTGCTGACGCCGGATAAACAAGGCAAATATCCCAGACATTTGGGCGAAATATGTATTTTTAGCCGGACTCCTCTGAAAAAGTATTATTGCAACAAAAATAAAAATCTATTATATTTTCAATTTATCGCTTATCTATAAAAAAAAAAACGGATTTCCCCTGACAACAAAAGTGTCCGGGTCTCCCTTTCAAAAACCCATGCCGGTGGTTCCCGGACGCCCTTCAAACTAGGACAAATCCGGGGAATTCCGGACGGATGGCAGCCCTATGTAGACCTAGCTTACCATAATTATTCTTAGAAGTAGCAAGCTATAGATGCATGGGGCAGTTACTTTATAACTTTTCTGGCATCAGATGAACGTATGTGTTACTTATTTATTCAATTATTTTACAACTTTATAGTTAAAATCAGATTGAAACGTAACTAAGTCTTAAAATACTAAAGAAAATATATATACTGAACATACAAGTAAATACTTATATACCTACAGACTACAGAAAGAAAAGAAAGTAATTTAATCTAATAACTTAGTACCTACTTGACGTAAGTAATGCCTCAAGTATGGTGATTAAGGGTTTTGTGCTGGTAACTCTCGCAAGTTATTTATTGGAAAATTTTAATAATTGAACGCATTTTGAAAGGTAGTTGGTAAGAGAGGCATGAAAATGTTAATGACACAGTAAGTATGTTAAAAATATTGGCTAAGTGCGAGTCAGACTCGCGCACGAAAGGTTCCGTACCATCTATAAAAGAAAAACACGTTTGTTGTATGTACTATTACTACTACTACTAAATACTTAAATATTTTTTAAGTTACAGAGTACTATCTATTCTGTGGTTACAGGTATCTGTTTATTAAGATCGAGAAAAATTTGCTTAAAAATTACGTTTGTTGTATGGGAGGCCCCCTTTAATATTTATTTTGTTTTTATTTAATTATTTATTTTGAAAGGTAATATAGGTACAACAACATATTTTGAGAAAATTTTAAGCGTCTACCTGTTACCGTTAGTAATATTGAGCAAAAAATAGGAAAAAAACACGTTTATTGTATGGGACCCCTCCCTTAATATTTTTATTTTTAGTACCTACATACAGACATATATAGTCTCACGCCTATAACCCCGAAGAGGTAGGCAGAGGTGTATTTCTACATCCACTTTTCGCCAGATATACTTTAGTCCACAGATATAGATCTACATAGATAACGCAATTATCACGATTTGTATTGAAACCAAGCGTGCCGACTTTTTAATACCTACTGTGACGTCACAGCCGCAATTTAGTGACGGGACATCCAAACCGATTCAAAGCCATCGATGCCGCCGATGCCCCTTCGCCCCGCTACGATTCAACTGAAGCCGCCGCCGTGATCGTCTCGCTCATACTCATATATTTTATACCTGTTGTCCCGCTCGCTCTCACCTCGCGCTCCTACCCGCCAACCACGCCAGCAATCGTCAGTACGCCGAGTTGTTTAAAAGTGAGCAGTCGCGTCGCGCTTTAGAGCAATTTCATTCTACATTTTGGATACTTTTGCATAATCTCAAGTAAGTTTACTAACATATATTTGTTGATATTTCTTTGAAACACAAAGCATTACTATAGACATGCATGATTAAGATAAGAAACAGTAGTTTAGATAACCTAAAAATTACAAATCGATTAATATGAATGACATCGATTTTCTGACAGACGAATGTTATAGACAGACGAATGATATATAGACAGACGAATGATATATTTGAATGGGAGAGTTTTGAGGAATTACCAGTCCACATCCTACATGGCGTTTCATCTCTGAGGTAGCCAACTTTTTTCACATATTGAGGCAAAGGATCCTATGAATAAAGCAAATTGGTCAAGCTGGATGTTTGTTGCACAGATATAGTTTGTTGTTTAGGCGTGAGTAGATGAGTAAATATGTATTTTATTTCCTACTAATCCTACTAATATTATAAATGCGAAAATTTGTGTGTTACTCTTTCACGAAAAAACTACTGGACCAATTTTGTTAAAATTTGGCATGGAGGTAGCTGACACTTTGGATTAACACATGGGGTAGATTTTATCCCGGATATCATACGTTTAGGGGGCTTAATGAGACCAAGCTGTGGTATATATATAGTGAATTTTATAAGATTTAATGCGTAATCATCAATTACTTGTTGTAGGCTATGGAAACAACAAAATCGCGAAATAAAACCAGAGAAGATATTTTAGAAGCCAAAAGAAGAGCTAGCCGAAAACGTCATGAAAAAATAAAAAAAGATCCGGTTTTCCACTTTTGCTACTAGCTTACAATTACATTATACCGTTAGTCTTTTTTCTTATCTTATGTATGTAGGTATACACATCTTAATATATATAAATTACGTGTCACGATGTTTGTCCGCGATGGACTCCTAAACTACTTAACCGATTTTAATCAAATTTGTACACCGTGTGCAGTTTGATCCAACTTGAAAGATAGTATAGAAAAAAAAATGACAAAAACGTTAGCCACAGCAACGCGTGGCCGGGTCAGCTAGTTATGTATATATTTACATGAAAAAATTATACTATACCTGTTCTAGTTTTCTCTTCCTTGACAATGATGAAGGTTCTTGTGGTGTATCTTTATTCTGTAAAGCACAAATGAGTGTATGTCAGATATTTTTATACACGACTAGAGGACGCCAGCAGCTACGCCTGCATTTTTTTTAAATTTACCCGTTTTGGACGATCCCGTGGGAATTTCGGGTAATCCCTTCTTAGTGCACCCCTGCAGTCCCCAAGGAACATGCATGCCAAATTTCAGCTTCCTGCGCCCAATAGTTTCGGCTGTAGCGTGTCTGTCAGTCAGTCAGTAACGCAAGGATTTTATATATTAAGATTAAATAAAAATACTGTAAAACATTAATTCACTAACCTCGTCTTCATTGTCAATGAGGTTTAGTATATCTATAGTGAGGCATGCCGTTTTTTTCAACAATCTCAACTTTTTTCCTTCAATGAAACTAATATTTTCAAAATGTATAGAACAAATAGTACTGTGTTTAGTCAGGAACCAGTCTTTCCGTCCCGTGGCCGCAATCCATTTTTATTTTATGATTGGATCATGTGGGAAACTAAAAAAAAAATATTTTTAAATGCAATAGAAAATAAACACATTAAATATATAAAAATAGTCGTATAATGTTGAAAGGATAAACAAAAAAACATTAAATACATTAACCCTAAAAAAAATATCCTCCTTTTTATAGCTGTCCTGTAAAATCAGGTCATGCATATGAGCTTGTTATATCTACCAAATTGGCTTTTTTTATATCATTCGTTAGTCCGATATCGATTAAAATCGATTATTGATATATGTTGTAGAACGAACAGCACTAGTTGCTACAATTGACAGACGAATGACAAATTGCCTGTATCACGAAGTCGAAGCGATGCGCGACAGTATCGCTTGTGCGATATTCATCGTCTCCTAACACACAACGTCAGATCAAACGTCCAAAGCAAACGCGGCAACGTAATGTGAATAAAGTTTACTTAACGGTAATTTATAGTTAGGTATATTCTGGAACGACACGCAGCTTGGAATACTTAAAAACAGTTTTAATATGAATTTACGCATAATATAATTTTAAAATAACTTACCTGTGATAGGAAATATGTTCCTGCCTTTGGGTGCTCGAAATGTTTGGGCTATTGCAGTTAATTATCACGCAACGAGGCATTTTTTTAGTTTTTTGCGGACGTTCGGCTGCAACAACGGACGCGCGGGGACTGAAGTTAGCGGCGACCAACCTCGACGCTTGGTCGGGGTTCAGACACGCGAAGTGCATGCATTTGCGTTATCTATGTAGATCTATGTCTGTGCTTTAGTCCCACGTACTAAAGGGCGAGCCTATTGCCGTACCGGGCACATTTCCAGACTCCGTGCTGCTACTGCGAATTTCGTGATAGAAAAACCCAATAACACTGCCCGACCCAGGAATCGAACCCGGGACCTCCCGATCCCACGCGCACATTTATGCCGCGAGCGAGACCAACGAGGCAGTCGTATAGGGTTTGATGTCGAGTTTTCCGTCTCTACGCAAAGATGGTATTTGCATCGTGTTATCCCTTAGTCGCCTCTTACGACACCCACGGGAAGATAGGGGGTGGTGACACTTGTATTCTATGCCGTCAACCACACGGCTATATATTTTTAGTATTTGTTGTTATAGCGGCAACGGAAATAATTTGTAAAAATTTCAGCTTTCTATCTACAATCTGGTGACAGACAGACAGACAGACAGCGGAGGCTTAGTAATAGGGTCCCGTTTTTTGCCTTTTAGGTACGGAACCCTAAAAACTAAATAATTTATTACACTTACGTAAGTAAGAGTCAGCGTCCGACACGTAAGAACATCAGAAAGCTTTTTATACATTCAGGTTCGGATATTACGGGCTATTTAGAAGAACTTGGGACAAAATCATACATACATACATATACTCACGCCTTTTTCCCGTTCGGGTAGGCAGAGACAACGGAACGCCACTTGCTTCTATCCTTACAGACCTCACGCGCTTCCTCTACACTCATTACTCTTTTCATACATGTTTGCCGGTTTCGGGTACTTTGGAGCTTGCCGTGTTTTTAGGACGTACCCAATTTGGTCGAGGAATGTCCGACGAGGTCTGCCGCCACCGACTTGCCCACACACATTTGCCTTATAGATCTGATTCGTCATTCTTTCTTCACTCATTCGCTCCACGTGTCCAAAGCACTTCAGCATTACTTTCTCAATCCTAGTCACGACATTTTCTTTCAGACCACTGTTCTCTCGTATAGTTACATTCTGAACTCTATCAATCAGTCTCACACCACACATACTACGCAGTGATCGCATCTCAACTTCGGTAATTCTACTTTCATGCTTTTTCTGCCATACCCAACTCTCACTTCCATACATCAATAACTTGGGACGAAATCATGCCACTTGTTTTGAATCTTTATTTTTTCTTTTATTAAAGACAACTCTCGCACTAGGACTAAATACCCTATGTCGCGGGGGACTTTACAAACAAGCAACTAACGGTCACAATGAACACCCATAGGTACTCGAAACAACAATTTATGAAACAGACACCACAGTGTTGTTTGGTGTTGGAATCGAACCCAAAACACTCGACACAGTGTCAGGCGGCGAGGCGACTGCTTAAACCACTACGCCAATCGTGCAGTCAAAATCGCTTGCTCGATAATATAAGTACATGTCATATATTTGATATATTCTTGGATATATTATACAACAGGTGGTAACTGGTAATATGTCATTTGACAGTATAAACTAAAAACTTGGGCTGAACTGAAACACTAAGTTACGTGACCTTTAACTCTGAACGTAAATTATGTTACGATTTTTAGATATTGCGAAATATTGTGGTAGTAGCTTATTTTTACCTGACTGCACGACGCAAAGGAGAAGAAGGGTATCTTTTACCAATTAAATATTCTCAAGGAGCTCCATAAAATGTAAATAGGTTCCGAGTGTTAATTTTGCACAGAAGAAATGATTAGTTTTAATGTGTGTAGTTATTCAGTATTACTTAATAACGCTCTAAACTATTGGACTTGTTTTTACCTTTGTAAGCAGTCGTCTTTTTGCAGCGATTGGTGAAAATAACATAATGCTAATGTCAACAATATCAGTCATGGTGAGGATCAGAAGCGAGACTGTATGGAATGGAGTGATAATGGATATGGAAAAGATAATATTCTCTTCGGACTCGCGGTAAACACAATGGACGAAGAAGGAGAGCTCAATTAGATCTCCTCCCATATCGAATCATGGCCTGCGGGTTGATGCCTTGGGGAAGTCCGTTCCATCAGTGCTACGCCCGTGATGGCGGCATTCTGTTCGCGTTTACCTCTTGAGAGGAAAGGTGGTAATTGACAAGATGTCAATGTTGCCCTGTGCGTAGGGACCCGTTGTTGCTAATGGGTAAGGTTTGTTAATGGGTATTGTTCACAGCTTGTCGGGGGAGTGGTGAATGCTTGATCGATCCCGCATCCTGGCCGTAGGCAAAAAGTGAAACACAGTGGAGGTTTAGCCGGTAGATGAACGGAATCCTAAAAATGTTAAGTTTGATCTGCCATAAATCCGAATTCTTCGCTCTAACATAGTTTTAACCCTCTTGAGCGCGCAATCTATGGTACGTTGCAGTACGAAGTTGATTTTCATTTCCTACGGCATTTGAATTGTTCAAAGGTAAAAGTGTCTCACTTGAGGTGTAGCAGTGTATATATAAAGATATTGAAAGTTTTAGATAATCTAATGCTAAATGGATATTTCTTTAAATTTAGTTGATGTGCTGTTTTCATTTACATACATACATACATAGACTCACGCCTGTTTCCCCGAAGGGGTAGGCAGAGGCATATTAAACGCCCACTTTTCGCCGGTATTTTGATCCCACGTAATAGGTGGCGAGCCTATTGCCGCTTATCGTGATATTTTGTTTGCCAGAGCCTCGTCCGTCGATCAGCAGGTGCACCACTTGCAGGTGAGGTTGGCTTGGGACCCTAAGTTCTTGGTGGAAACCCTTTTCATTTACATTTTATTAATAAAAACATATTGTTATTAATTATTTTTATATTTGAAAATAAACCTAAAATAGGGGGAAAAAACCAAAGACAGGCCATTTAGACTATTTGACCGACTAAAATTTCAAATTATGCTGGAATTTTTAAATTATTTTTAGACACCATGTAGACACCTATTTTTAGGATATGGCCAAGCATGCAATCGTTAAACGTTGACTATTCAACGATATGATCAATTTAAACTGGCCATTATATGAAATGCGTCCTTTTCATGAAAATAGTGATCGATTATTTCGTGAAATGGCCAGAATATTACAACATTAGGTCCTTACCTACACATCAGACGGCAGTCTGATGTGGAAGGACCTATGTTGTAATTTAGGTAGGTAACCTACCTCTAATAATTAGAGGACCTACCTGTAATTATTTGAGGTAGGTACTTATGTATGTCGAGTAGCCGTGTTACTCGACATACATAACTAACCTAGACACTTTTTGTAGGTACCGCTCATAAGGTGTAGGAAATAATATTAAAATCGTACTGAAACTGTCAAACTTGATTTAGAGCTGTGTGTAACTATGTATTCATAATTATGTTCAGTTTATCACCTCTCCTACTGAGAGGCCGTCCGCTTAAAGATCGATTAAATCGCATTAACGCAGTTGGGTTGCCTTGTAATTTTACGACGACTTGTTCCACTAAAATGACTTTCATGTTATTTTCTACATATATCAGGCTTCTATATCGAATGAAGAGACCTTTATAAGGCAACGCCGTTCAGATTTTTCATACAACACATCCTTTCACAGAAGGATACAGACGATCTCTCATTAAACTATTTGAACACCTCTATATTTAAAAAATGTTTCATTTTGATATTTTTATTATGTGCTTTATACTCATGACTGCTTGTCATATACAAGAAAAACCAGTAAAAGCCCAATCTGTAGAAGTGCCACTTTCTCCAGGTAGGTATTAAACGTTAGATTTAAAATTATTTGTTGCTTGTAGTGCAAACAATTTAAAAAACACATTTCAGGTCAAGAGTGCCAGATGACACCTGTAATCCACGTTTTAAAGCATCCGGGATGTATACCTAAAGCTATCCCTTCATTTGCATGCATTGGAAAATGCACCAGTTACGTGCAGGTAAATATTTTGTGTGTGCCTCCCATATCTTAAACCTGTACTAATTTGATTCTGGATCATGTATGACTTTACTCATAAAATCTAAAGCACACAGTCATGTGTTTTGTGCAGTAATAAAATATTTCTTATGGTAAATATTTTTTTTAAATATTTGCCGTGTGGTTGACGGCATAGAATAGAAGTGTCACCACCCCCTATCTTCCCGTGGGTGTCGTAAGAGACGACTAAGGGATAACACGATGCAAATACCATCTTTGCGTAGAGACGGAAAACTCGACATCAAACCCTATACGACTACCTCGTTGGTCTCGCGCCATAAATGTGCGCGTGGGATCGGGAGGTCCCGGGTTCGATTCCTGGGTCGGGCAGTGTTATTGGGTTTTTCTTTCACGAAATTCTTAGTAGCAGCACGGAGTCTGGAAATGTGCCCGGTACGGCAATAGGCTCGCCCCTTATTACGTGGGCCTAAAGTATATCTGGCGAAAAGTGGGTGTAGAAATACACCTCTGCCTACCCCTTCGGGGATAAAAGGCGTGACGTTATGTATGTATGTAAATATTTTTAGGTGTCCGGCAGTAAAATCTGGCAAATGGAACGTACTTGCAACTGCTGCCAGGAATCCGGTGAGCGAGAAGCCACGGTAGTTTTGCTTTGTCCGAAAGCTAAAAGCGAAGATAAGAAGTTAAGAAAGGTATTATTTTTGACACCTAAGTATAATAATTAGTAACATTACCTAAAATAACACAAAATATAACCCAAATCCATACTGAGATAATTATATATTCGTATTGTAGATATACTTAATATGGATGCATGTTCTAGGATTCTACTAATAATAATACCAAACTCATTTTAGACAGTGCTCGTAAAGAAGAAATCACCTTTAATATTACTGTATTTATTTTCCAGATTACTACCAAAGCGCCTCTGGAATGTATGTGTCGACCATGCGGTGGCATCGAAGAAAGCGCTATTGTGCCTCAAGAAGTAGCTGGTTATGCTGACGAAGGACCTTTGTACAATCATTTTAGAAAAACATTGTAGATTTTTAAATTGTTTAACGAATGATTTGTTAGTGATTGTTATGCGCCAATACTGAGAAAATTGTACTTACGATTTTAATGTAATGTTGTTATTAAAATTAAGTAATAAAATCCTTTGACCAATCATAAGTAAGTATTTTACTATTTACATTTTGTTCGATATACATACATTGGTCAGTCAGGGTCGCCTAAGCCCGAACACCAGGTTCGCGAACGACTGAGTGAGTTTCCCCTGTTTCATCGTTAAAAAAAAGAGATATGAATGTTGTCAGCAATTGTTGCATATAATTAATTGCCAGCTTAGCTCGAAAAAGATAGATATTTTTCTTAAATTCTTAAACGTGTATCACATATTTTGTCTAGTGCACAATATGTGATGCATAGTCATGGGTTTTATAATGGATATCAACCACTCTGGCCAATAAACTTGTTAATAACATAATATTATGCTGTATTAACTTTAAATTACCAGTCATTGCAATCTTTTTGAGACGAGCAATTCTTTTGATTTTTTTCACACGAAGTATTGTAGTGATTTTAACACTATTTATGTGTGTTATCTATGGCCAAAAGCTACCTCAGGAACTGAACAAATTCTGTAGAAGTTTCTAATTTTAACTTAAAAAAGCGAAGAGGTTCTAAAATTAATTCCAAATTTCCAGATATAAAAATATAGATGTGCCTCAGGGAAGCATTCTTGGTCCCTTTCTCTTTGTTTTTATATAAAATACTAGATGAAACTTTTTCACCCTATCTATTGATGAAAACCGTGCAAAAATCTGTTCGGTAGTTCTTGATTTCATCGCGTTCATATAGACAGGCAGGAACAAATGGGAACTTCATTTATAATATGCTTAGCTAGTGACGATTGGCGTAAAAGCATGATGCTTACTAAAAAAAAGTTTATAAATTTCTCCCAGAAAGTGCGTAAAGTGTTATACGAGTATTATATTAGTATTGTATACATTGACAAATTGATATATATATATATATATATATATATATATATATATATATATATATATATATATATATATATATATTACTGCGTAAGGACTGGGCGGACCGCATGTTACAATGACGCCTCGAACTTGGTCCTAAAATGGTCTTCCCTATATCGAAGTGAACTAGGACGCGATCTGCTGTCATCGGGAGCGGTCGTAAATTGTAGCGGAGAGGTCGGGAGCGGTTGTAATTAAACAAAAATGCCAAGTTATGCCATGAAAGGTTGCGTGAACTACGACAAAAAACATAATTAAAATATGATAACATTTCATATCACCGGTAATTTAAAAATATGTCATTAAATCAACCTATAACATTATATAAAGCAATTTTCTTTCATATTGGTAAAAACGGCGGGAAGCCGCGTAAAAGTGCGACATAACTTTGAAGCGGCGGGCGTTGTAGCCGATGAAATGAAAATATTTAATAACATTACTACCTATAAGATAAAATAATGTAGGTACAAAATTATTTTTAATTGATTCTTAAAATTTAAAGATACCTACGTCAAAAAACATTACGAATCCAAAACGAAAAAAAAATGTTTGGACCTCGAAATATACCTCCCCCCCGCTCTTACAAGGTTATGTCTAGGAGCAGACCGCGCCGATACAAATAATTATATTTTTCTGGCTTATTACAGTCGGTGTAAATTTGCGACTTACTTACTTTGTTATTGTAATTTTTTATAAACCATGAAAAGTATCTGACGTCAGTATCAGTTTAATTTGTAACTTGGCTTAATTTACCTATGTATGATACTTGGTCATTGATCGGTTTATGACCTGCGTAAGATTTCAATAATTTACTCCAGAATCTTTGAAAATTAAAGACTGAAAGACACGTATCTAAAGCATCGATTCTACATTATTTCTACATAATTATGTAGGTGTCAATATGTAAGCCAACAACCCTTGGTCACCATTCCATCCCAAGTTGGTTGGGATTCCCAACTCACCTCATAACATTCACATGTACATCATCATCAGTCTAAAAAATATTTGATTTAAATGCGTTGTATAGAAATTGTATAGAAATGACATTTTGATTGTAGAATCAAACTGTCTAATAGAATTTGAATAGATCATGTGTTCAGCGTCCTCTAGTTAAAAAATCTTAGTACTTATTGCTTTTACTCCAGAATTTCGTCAGTATTTTCTTGTATAAAGAGTACTCTGTGGTATTTTCACACTAATAATTTATTAATCTTTTCTTTTGCACAATACATATTACCGACCGGGACCACAAATATTGAACACAATTATTTTCATTGTTTTTATTGATTGATCTTTATTTGTTCTTGGACGATTAATTTCTGCGTCAAACAAGTTTGGCAATTCCTCTGTCACTGTCAAAGTCAATTTATTTTGTTTGTGTTTTGCCTCTGACTTCGACTGGATCTTTCCTCTTATATTTCTTTCGTTGTAAATTATTAATTTATCTATTCTATATTAAAATGAGCCGGCGTAAGCGTGCAAGGGTATGTACCACCTCGTATCTGTAATTCAGGGCTAATTGATTTAAAAAGATTTGTTTTGACGGCTAGGTTATGTTTATCGATCGTAGATTGAGACCCGGGAACTGGACGAAAAGTTGAAACAACAAGATGATTCTGAATCTGATCAGTCGGAGAGAAGCAAAGTTACATCTTCTAGTCCAACTTCTGTTGGCGGTCAAAGAGAATCTTCTTCAAGTCGAACTGTTGACGCAAAAGAACCTAAGAAAGAAGATAAAGTTGAGATTGAAACAAAGACTGAGGATGTTGAGGAAATCAACTATAAAGAAATGCTCAACAGGTGTGTAGAATTAATACAATATAATATTCTCATTTATTTAATTTACTTGACTAATATTTTGTTAGTACTGACTGTTGGCAACTGATTTGGAATGAAATAATAACATAAACTCTTGCTTTTCTGGTTTTCAGCTTGGAAGGAGCAGCATTTCAGTCACGACTGCCATTTGATAAGATGTCATCGTTAGAAGCTGAGTGTTTCTCAGACTTACAAGGAGCATCAAGCCATGCATTTGTACAAATTAGGAACCGCATTTTGAAGTTATGGTTTGAAGACCCAAAGAAACAGCTTACTCAGGAATACGCTGTTCAGAAAATGGAAGTGAGTATTATAATAAATGAATGAAGTGTGTATAAAATATAAATTATAAGCCTGGTTATTAGGATGAAGATGAGCCTGGTTATTAAACATTGAAAGATTTGATATGCTTTCATAGGACAAAAAGTACAAAAAACCTAAGAACAAATCATACTTTAATATGTTCCTACTTCATACATAATTGTATAAAAAATTTGCCATGGTTAATCCCGTAAATTCTGTAACAGTTTTAAATATTGCTTGTCATCTATTTATTTATACTTATTGCACCAATTTTATGCACATAAAGAAAATAAGTCTTCTTATGAATTTCATTTGATCTTATTAATTGAATAGAAGCTGTCGCAGAAGAAATCCAATTAGAATATAGGATGACATAACAACGCTCATAGTAAAACAATAATTATAATCTTTGTATTGATTGTCTGTCCTATCTAGATTTATAAGAAAACTGTTAGTTTATTGAAAAACTGTAATTGGATGGCCTTATAACAACTATTGTTATGTATTCCAGCCTCCATATAACGGAGACCCAGCTTTAGTAATGAGGACTCATGCATTTCTGGAGAGACATGGATTCATAAACTATGGTATCTATGAGCGCATTACTCCAATACCAACTCCACCAAAAGGGAAGCAAAGACCCAAAGTCATCATCATTGGAGCTGGTAAGTGTGATATTACATTCATTTTATTTTGTAGGCAGAAGAACTTGTTCCACTGCCCAACCTGAAAGATCCAACTATGAGTACATCATGTTGCTCAAAACCTGATTTATGGAAAGATATGGCAAAATTATGTAGTAAATCCAAATTTGTTGAGATGCACACTGTCTACCATATAAATAGGTTAATTAGTATATTGATTCATTTATTTCATCACCATCATCCAAAGTATCACTGTAAATGAGGTTGTCAGACTCAAAAAATTTTCAAACAATTGTTTTTTAAATAATTTCTGTAAGTGTGGTAGGTAGATGATGGCAGAGCCAAAGACAAAGTCTACTTTGTATAATCAAACTTGTAAGGGTAAGATACCTAGTAATTGCCATTTGACTGCACCATTGTTTGTTTGCCACCTGTATGTCTACCCATATTTTGTGAGTAAATAAATGGTTTAAATAGTTGGTATAGTGGTTTAAGCGGCTGCCTTGCCGCTTGACACTGCACCAGGTGTTGAGGGTTCAATTCACACATGAGACAACACTTTGTATGTCCATAAATTGTTGTTTCGAATCTGAGTGTTCATTATGTCTGTTAGTTGTATGTTTGTAAAGTTCACCTAGAAGCAGGATTTACTCCTAAAGCTGGAGCATCTTTAAAAAATGTAATTCCTTATATTTCAGGTGTATCTGGTTTAGCTGCGGCTCGTCAGCTTCTGTCCTTTGGATGTGAGGTAGTAATACTGGAGGGAAGGGACAGAGTGGGTGGCAGGATTGTGACATACAGGAAAGGCCCTTATGTGGCAGATTTAGGTATGTACATTTATGAGTAATTATAGTTTTGAATAACAGGCAGCAATAGCCTAGTGAAGATACCAATAGACTGCTATGAGAGGGTATGAATCCTCTTTGCGCTTCATTGACTTTTTAAAGTAATGTGCATATCAAATTGTAAATTTTATTGATTGTCCTGTGCCAGAAAAGCACATTAAGGTCTCAGCTGTCATGAAGACCTTTGACAGTTGTTATGGCAAGTCAGTGCCTCTTTATAAACTGACACTAGTCTATACTACAGCAGTCGCTTTGCGGAAATCCAAATATTCAATCAAATCTGGTTTGACTAGTAAGGCCCCAGGCTGCAACTGGAATAGCACTAGGATACATATTTTAGGTATCATCATAAAAATCTTTTCTGATCTCTTAGAAACAGTTCTATAGTGGATGCTTGTGATACTATCTATTTGTTGAATGTTAATTGGGTTACTCCGTCTGATAGCATTTTCAGTGTGCTAAGATTAAGTGTCCCTAATAGTGATACACAATAAGGCGCATTCTCTTTCCCTACAGAGATATTTCACTATAAACTATTTAACTATAAACAATTAATAACCTTTATTTATTATTAAGAAATATCTTGAAAGCTGTATTCAAAATAGAAATGAAAGAGTTTGCCCTTTTTTTTCTTTAGCCTGTACTGTCCCACTGCTGGGCAAAGGCCTCCCCCAAATCTTTCCACGCTCTTTTGTCGCCTGCAATCTCAAGCCAACTCTTGTGGTAGCGTCTAGGTCATCTCGCCAGCGTTTTCGGGGCCGACCTCTGCGACGACGTCCATTTTCTGGCACCCACATTGTCGAGATTTTCGCCCAACGATGCTCATGCATACGGCTGATATGGCCCGCCCAGTTCCATTTAAGGGTAGCAACCTTTTTTCCCACATCTTCAACATTAGTAATTGAGCTCACTACCTTGACTAAATTATAGGAAATAAGCGCCCAAATATAACAGTAACAATTGTGTATTTGAATTTTCAGGTGCCATGGTGGTGACAGGGCTGGGTGGTAATCCTGTAACTACATTGTCAGTACAAATGAATATGGAATTACATAAGATCAAACAGAAGTGTCCTCTTTACGAAGCATCGGGTAATCAAGTACCCAAGCATAAAGATGAAATGGTGGGTAAAACCTGGCTTCTAAAACTATTATCAACTAGCTGCACACGTCTTTGATTTTCTAAAGTTTTAAAAACGTCACGCTTATATCCCTGAAGGGGAAGGCAGAGGTGTAGTATTATACCCACAGTTCGAATTATGAATTTTTAGGTCCCACGTAAAAGGGGCGAGTCTATTGCCGTTGCGGGCACATTGCCAGACCCCGTGCTGCTACTTAGAATTCGGCAAAACTCAGTAACACTTTTGCCCGACCCGGGACCTCCCGAACAGCAGATGCGTACGCTATCCACTAGACTGCCTGCGTGGTCTAGTGGATAGCGCATGCGTTGAAGTTAAAATATTGAATAGATAATATTGCCGTGTGGTTGACGGCATAAAATACAAGTGTCACCACCCCCTATCTTCCCGTGGGTGTCGTAAGAGGCGACTAAGGGATAACACGATGCAAATACCATCTTTGCGTAGAGACGGAAAACTCGACATCAAACCCTATACGACTGACTCGTTGGTCTCGCGGCATAACTGTGCGCGTGGGATCTATGGGAGGTCCCGGGTTCGATTCCTGGGTCGGGCAGTGTTATTGGGTTTTTCTGTCACGAAATTCTCAGTAGCAGCACAGAGTCTGGAAATGTGCCCGGTACGGCAATAGGCTCGCCCCTTATTACGTGGGACTAAAGTATATCTGGCGAAAAGTGGGTGTAGAAATACACCTCTGCCTACCTCTTCGGGGTTATAGGCGTGAGACTATCTATGTATGTATGTATGTAATATTACGATGCTATCGATGTGAAAAAAATACGACAATAATAAATAAAATAACATTCGAAACGTAATGTTACATTCTGTGTCCATTCAGGTGGAGCGTGAATTCAACAGACTTCTGGACGCTACTTCTTACCTGTCACATCAAGTGGACTTCAACTATTACAACGACACACCCGTCTCTCTCGGCCAAGCATTGGAGTGGGTTATAAAACTGCAACAGAAAAACGTTAAATATAAACAGGTGATTTATTTTAATATATTTTATATTTTTATTTTTTTAGATATTATGATACGTTTTATACGTGTGATGTGTATACATCACTAATATTGAACTTGTTTCAGACAAATTAATTGTAAAAAATATAAGTGTGTGTAAATCTTGTAATTATTTAAGTATTATTATGCTACCCTCCTTCAGCGGTATCGGCTTGCATAATATATCTATACACCTGAACCTTACTTCTGAATAGGGAATGCAATACCGAGATCCCGAAATACCGGGATCCCGCATGCCATGTGCGGGATTAATCCCGTTTGTAAAATGAACGGGATCCCGCGCGGGATTAGCGGGATTGAAGAGTAGCGAAATTCATGTGTATGTACAGCGCTCGGCTGTGCTAACTGACGCTAGACGATCGCTTTCGAAAAGCTCGAGACACCTTAACGAAGTGTTTTTGTTTACGTACGATTTTTGTTAGTTATTATGATTTATTATGATGACGCAAACACATCGCAACAATGGCGTGTCTATATTATAATATAGACACGCCATACTCCCACAAAGCGGCTCTGTAAAATGGCTACAAATACCAAATAATATCTAGTATGAATAAAGAAAGAGAAAGTAAATAAATACTACTATAGGGGACACCTGTTGTTAAAGAGAGATAATTTTAATTGTTTTTTTAAATTCTTACACACAATTTTTTGTTACGGAGCGTACTATCACAACACAGGTTCGCGCGTAACTAAACGGAATGGCGGCAATTGCCTTCATTTGCATTTTTAGTTTGCCATTTCAGTGTGCGGGCAACGCATCTATAGTTTTTATATATCTTTGCATCGCAACGAATTATTTGTCAAGTTTTTAAAAGATTAATAGCTTCAGTGAACTTCTTAAGTCATCTGTTATTCCTGCTTGTTATAATTATTCAGATAAACAGTGATAAATAAATATGTGGAAAACTGTAGACAAAGACTTTTCTAGTACTGTTGCTGTGTGCAGTTACTATTGGAAGGCCGTAGATGCTTGGAATGTTTAGTTGTCTACTTTTGTCAATTTTAAATTAGCAAGTAAATAATTGAAAATGTTGGTTATGAAAATTAGATTTGTTTCATTTAAGTGTCGTCAAAAGTTATAGATTATTTCCGAAGTTTTATTAATGCGGGATCCCGCAAATACCTGGATTCCTCGGGATTGAAAACGTCCAGTCCCGCAAATACCAGGATTGAAAATTTGCCGCGGGATTGCATTCCCTACTTCTGAATCATTCCGTCAACTAGTGAAGACTGCATGAATCCGTTTCTAAGTTTATGGCGGACTGACAAACAGTAGGCCAGTCAGACGCTCTAAGCGCCATTTTTGTAATTATGTAAGAAAAGTATTCTGGCATAATACATATTGTTACGAATGGCAATAATTGAAAATAACGCCATCTATCAGTGAATGGGAGAACTAGATGAGATTAGATGTATCGGTTGTTTAAAGCTGTTTCATCTATCCTCTAATAGATGGCGTTGCTGTATATAGAACAATTACACAAATCTAGAACACGTTACACGTCACCAGAAATTTCGTGAATCGTCGCGAAAAGTCTAGTTATGTGTTCCGGCCGGTATAAATACCGCGTAAGCGCGCGAGTCAGATAGTTACAATTGAATATCGGAGCGATAAACAAGAAGCGAAGTGAAGTAAGTCGGAAGTGTTTAGTGGTGTTTCTAGTGGTGTGAATAGTGTGTTTTATTAGTGTTGAAAAATTAAGTGTGTGTATCTAGTGTTATTGTGTTAGTGAATAAAGTTCAGTTTAGTGGCATAGTGTATATAATTTATCACCGAACCCCAGCTCGTAACAATATTGTTTGTCTATTGAGGATGTTGCATGTCTATGCTTAAAGGGCACTTATTTGCATTGTATGCGTTGTGGAGTAGTTTATTAACGAAACGGTGGCATCGAATCCAGATCTAATGCTGATTTTGTGATTAGATTTAGACGAAATAGCCCAATATAATGGATTAGAAGAGCAGAACGGCATTATTAAGCCTTGTATTCATTAGGCAACATTTGTTGATAAACTGTTTATGACGTGTATCATCAAGTTTACCGTAAACACTGTTTCTGAAACATGGCCGTCCACATTGTTAGGATGTCGTCCGAGGAGGCAGTGATGGTCAGTGCTGCTTGTGCTTACATAATAATTCATAGGAGTACTAAAAAAAATAAGAAAAGGTGGTGGATTCGGAATTATCTCTTAAATAAAAAATTACGAACTTCATGACCTTTGTGAATTTGATGGTACACAAGTCAAAGTCTTTTTGATTTGGTATACAAGTACAAGTCTTTATGATGACCTAAGCTTTTTCTTTTTACGGGATCATTGTGAACGTAGATAATAAAAAGCGCGTAATATATCGACCCAAGCATATTTTTTTTTTATTTATCTTTATAATCTCTATTTGAAGAGTCCCAAAGTACATGATGCTGTTGATAAAGCTCTATGAGCATCGAAACTTGGTTGTTGGACCACACTACTTCCATGTTAATAAACTCGCGCAACACACGTCCACACCTGTTGACTTTTGCTTATAAACAAAATGTTTCGGTTTGTTCTCCGTTTGTTTGGGGAACACGGCAACATGTTTCAGAAACAATGTTTCATCACATTTGTTTATGAACTGTTTATAAACTGTATCCAGAGATGGTGAAACACTGCTTATAAACTGTTTATAAACAGTGTTTATCAACAAATGTTGCCTAATGAATACAAGGCTTTAGTTTTAAGACTTTTAAGACATGAATCTGTATACATGGTAAAAATGTAGAAAGAATAATTTGAACAAAACATCCTATTCGTCATTTGTTAGAAAACTAACGCAGTGAACTTTTGTTGCGAATTAGGAGTGCGGCAAGGCGATTTGTTAGGCCCTATATGTATATTATTTTTTAATTCAAATCAAGCTGAAATCAATCTATGTAGATTGATTTCAGCTCGACTTGAATTAAAAAGTAAATATTTATGTAGCCTTTTTTTGTAATTTCACAATGTTAATTATTTATACCTACTTGTGCTGTTAAATTAAAGCTTGTTTTCATACATGTATGTATATGTATTTCTATAGAAAACATAACGTTCCATATTTGATTTTAGATCCAGCATCTGAAAGCAGTGATTACATTGCAAGAGAGACTGAAAATTAATATTAATAAGTAAGTACTCAAATATAGCATGATACGGAGTTTATCGCGATGTCTTATTCTTTGAGTCTTATGTCTTGTAAGGATCATCCACAAATTAAGTCCATGTTTAGAGTTGGCAATGTAACTTTGACAATGGTTGAAAAGTGTTCTAAATTTCGTGACTCACATTTGAGAATCAAATAAA
The DNA here is from genome assembly GCA_944739405.2 of Euclidia mi. Taxonomy (NCBI): domain Eukaryota; kingdom Metazoa; phylum Arthropoda; class Insecta; order Lepidoptera; family Erebidae; genus Euclidia; species Euclidia mi. Next base: position 32,150,168 of record OX123194.2, on the reverse strand, counting down.
ACCAAGGACGCGGATGGATTAAAAGGCATGAAAGATGTACGACGTAATTTATGGATGCTCCATAAGGTATAACTACTTTAGTACTTGTATATATTCTGTGGTATAACAAAATTATGCTTCTTTCAGAATGTCTGACATCAAAGAGCTTTTGAATTCAATGAAGGCTGAGAAAGACGCATTGATTTTGGAGAAAAGTAAACCAGTGACGGAAGAAGCAGGCATTCTGAACGAGTTTAATTTACGCAGACTGAACAGGGAAATGAAATTATTGTGCGATGAGTACGAAGGATTGGTCACACACAATACTAGTATTGAGGAGAAACTGACGCAATTGGAAACCAATCCACCAAGGTATGTAAACTATACTTAATGTTATAAATCTAAAGAATTTGTTGTTGTTGTTGTGTGTAAAGGGTCTCGGGTTCGAATCCACGGCACGCACCAATGACACGCGCTTGCTTATCGGTGAAGGAAAACATCGTGAGGAAACCTGGATGTCTGAGAGTTCTCCATAACGTTCTCGAAAGACATCTGAAGTCTGCCAACCCGCACTTGGCCAGCGTGGTGGACTATGGCCTTACCCTTCTCATAGTGAGAAGAGGCCCGTGCCCAGCACTGGGACAGTATAAAGGGCTGATGATGATGATGATGATGAAAGAGTTTGTTTGTTTGGTTGAGCGCACTAAAATCAAGAGCTGATTCGATTTGAATGATTATTTTATGTTGGATAGCCCATTTATCGAGAAAGTCCGTATATAACTTAACGCTATAAGTCACGGGTGCGGAGCAGTAGCCCTTAGGGCCTTATCATACTAGCGGATTGCGAACGTCCTCAAAGCGGAGCAGGCGCGCAACGAATTCGTTACGGGCTCGCAACAGTCACAATGAACACGCCGCGCATGCGCAACGAGTACGTTGCGGACGCGCAACGAGTAAAATTAATAAAGCTAACAGCAGTGTTTCCTCGTTGGAATCCATTTTGTTACTGGATGTATTGTACGTCGATAATTTGCTACAAACACGCGACAAAAACTTAACGTATTTGCCACGCGTCCGCGACGTCCTCGCTGCGCAGCCGCGGCGTGTTCGCGCTCGCAAAACGCTAGTATGATAAGGCCCTTAATAACGCAGGTATAACTATGGGCTCAGCTAGTATACTGATGTGAGCTAAGGTTTTAACACGCCATGTAAGTAGTTTTACAGCGCTTTGCTTTATGTATTGCATTGGTTGCTTTTATGTATTTTACTTTTTTCGTGACGTCTGGATATACATACCCACAGTTTGACTGACACAATATAATATTATATTCTACCACATTCACACAATACCATCTAGTCCCAAACTAAGTAGAGCTTGTACTATGGGTACTAGAAAATGGATAAATATACATATTTATATACTTTTTTTTGTAAATTCGTACATATTATACATAGAAACACCTAGACCAAGACAAACATCCATGGTCACGCACACAAATGTTTGACTTGAGCGGGAATTGAACCCGCGACCTTCGAAGTAGCAGTCGCTTACACTCCCACTACGGCAACCTTGTTGGTTCGCTACTTTCTTCCTTTTACGACCGCCCGAAGGTCTCTGACATGGTCTAACGATTCTTATCCTGAGACAAAAAACCGGAACACAGCAGACAGCTTTAACGTTTCCTCCGCAGTACAGTTGCGCTGTGATGTGATGGTGTTTAGGTACATCATGTACCTAAATACCATACGTGGTCACCCATGGAAGTGGTGACCTGTGTGTCTATTGCTTAACTTTGCCGACTTATTATGAACGGCAAGCCAAGTCATGCTACGAGCTCTATTGCCAGTGTGTCGCATGACGTAGGATTGATTCCTACATGGAATAACACTTTTTGTGATGTAAAAATGTTTTAGTTAAAAAATAAAAATCAAGTAAAATCTATGGAGAGGGCTATGCTCGGAGATTCTCTGAAGGATCGAATTCGTAATGAAGTGATTCTACAGAGAACCAAGGTAAGCGACATAGCTCTGAGAATTAGCACGTTGAAGTGGCAGTGGGCTGGTCACATCCGTCGCAGAACCGATAACCGTTGGAGTATTCGTGTTCTAGAGTGGAGACCGCGCCTTGGCAAACGTAGTGTAGGATGCCCTTCGGCTAGGTGGAGTGGAGAGAGGCTGGACACGAATAGCCGAAAATCGGGCTCAGTGGCCTGCCATTGGAGAGGCCTATATCCAGCAGTGGACTACGGTAGGCTGATGATGATGAAGTAAAATCTTGTTCTATGTCGCGGTGGAACTCAGAAATTTAACCCAATGTTAGGGGTATAATCTAGACAAAGAATGATGTTGATAGGAACAGCATCTTATATAAAAACTAGCTGTCCCGGCGAATACCGTATCGCCTTTTTAATGTATTTACATTTCATATTAATTTTTAACTCTTTTCCAACTTATTCAGAACAAAGTTACCAACAACATAAGTGTTTAATCTCTTAATTGCTAGGCAAAGTTGTTTTGCCATATAAATTATTTCTAGGGTAGAAAAACTACTATTGTAAGCAGATGAGAAGGTGGTATATGAGTGATATGGTTAGATCACTGATCTAGTGATATGATAAAATTACTAATACTATTAAATACTATGGCTAGGTATTAAATAATTAAATCAAGTGCAAGTCTGACTCGCCCATGAAGGGTTCCGTAGGAGAGGTATCCACTGGACATGGCCATTATCTGCATCGAACATCAAATACCACTACCACTTTTTCACCACCAATACTAACATTTTTTATATTATATTTCCCATCCGCCATCTTTGATCACGAAATAGATGTTGTATTTGAATTCGCCATCTCTTAAAACATCGGAGAAGATACCCATATCGACTTTACAAAAAAATGCCGTCCGCCATCTTTGTTTTCCTATCCGCCATCTTTGATCACGAAATGGATGTTGTATTTGGATTCACCATCCCTTAAATCATCAGAGACGATACCGATATTGATTTTTTAAACTTTCCCATCCGCCATCTTGAATCACGAAATTGATGTTGTATTTTTATTCTCCACCCCTTAAAATATCGGAGACGATAGCCATATTGATTTTTTAATTTTTCCCCATCCGCCATCTTTGATTTCCCATCCACCATCTTGAATCACGAAACAGATCTTGTATTTGCATTCCCCATCCCTTTTAACATCGCAGACGATACCAATATTGATTTTTTAAATTTTTCCCATCCGCCATCTGGAATCACTAAATAGATGTTGTATTTGGATTCCCCATCCCTTTAAACATCGGAGACGATACCCATATTGATTTAAAAAAAAACCCATCCGCCATCTTTGATCACGAAATAGATGTTGTATTTGGATTCTCCACCCCTTAAAATATCGGAGACGATAGCCATATTGATTTTTTAATTTTTTCCCATCTGCCATCTTTGATTTCCCATCCACCATCTTGAATCACGAAACAGATGTTGTATTTGCATTCCCCTTCCCTTTTAACATCGCAAACGATACCAATATTGATTTTTTAAAACTTTCCCATCCACCATCTTTGATTTCCCATCCGCCATCTTTGATCATGAAATAGATGTTGTATTTGGATTCTCCACCCCTTAAAATATCGGAGACGATAGCCATATTGATTTTTTAATTTTTTTCCATCCGCCATCTTTGATTTCCCATCCACCATCTTGAATCACGAAACAGATGTTGTATTTGCATTCCCCTTCCCTTTTAACATCGCAAACGATACCAATATTGATTTTTTAAAACTTTCCCATCCACCATCTTTGATTTCCCATCCGCCATCTTTGATCATAAAATAGATGTTGGATTTGGATTCCCCATCCCTTTATATAATGGAGACGATACTCATATCGACTTTAAAAAAAAATCCCGTCCGCCATCTTTGATTTCCTATCCGCCATCTTTGATCACGAAATAGATGTTGTATTTGGATTCACCATCCCTTAAATCATCAGAGACGATACCCATATTGATTTTTTAAATTTTTCCCATCAGCCATCTTTGATTTCCCATCCGCCATCTTGAATCACGAAATAGATGTTGTATTTGGATTCCCCATCCCTTTAAACATCGGAGACGATACCCATATTGATTTAAAAAAAAATCCCATCCGCCATCTTTGATCACGAAAAAGATGTTGTATTTGGATTCTCCATCCCTTTTAACATCGCAAACGATACCAATATTGATTTTTTTTTAATTTTCCCATCCACCATCTTTGATTTCCCATCCGCCATCTTTGATCACGAAATAGATGTTGTATTTCGATTCCCCACCCCTTAAAATATCGAAGGCGATACCCATATTGATTTTTAAAATTTTCCCATCAGCCATCTTTGATTTCCCGTCCGCCATCTTGGATCACTAAATAAATTTCATATTATTAATCAGTGTCCTGAAAATGCCGAAAACGATACCCATATAGATTGCATCCTATTCATTTAGCCTTTTTTGCCTTTGACCCAACCCTCCCCCTTCTCGTCTGACCATCTTATTATTTTTGTCTGGCCCCTATAAGTTGTGGCGTAATTTTATATAGCCTATAGCCTTTCGGAATAATTGGGCTATCATAGGCAATAACAATTTTTGAAATCCGACTGCTAGTTTCTGAGATTAGCTGACATTATCTTTTAGCCTTTTTAGCCTTTTGCCCGGCCCCAAAGGGTCGAAGCGTTATGTTATATAGCCTATAGCCTTCCGGAATAACTGGGCTATCGTATACAAAAATAATTTTTCAGATCCGACCGGTAGTTCCTGAGATTAGCGCGTTCAAACAAACAAACAAACAAACAAATAAACAAACAAACAAACAAACTCTTCCGCTTTATTACATTAGTATAGATATAAAACGTAATAAACAGTAGTATTTTGCGCATGTAAGCGTCCGGTAGGTACTATATCTACGGATATGTTGTCATTACAAGAGTGTTATAACAAAAGTGATCTCAATCACTTTATATCATTCGGTGGTTACACAAATAGTCTCTGTACGCTATGGTTTTAGTTTACCTTGACACAACTCCACGACAATTGCTGTATTCACAACAAATTCTTTGGAAGAAGTAGGTGAGGAAAGTTTCGCGGTTTCTCCCTTAAAATACCACAGGTATTTTACCTAATGAAAACATATATGTTTACTTTGCAAATTGTCGTTTTGTGAAGTCACAATTACATTTTGTTATTACCACCCGTAGTTTTCACTTTGTTTAAACGAGCAGGCCATTTTGGAAACCGCAATAATGAGGTGTGTTAAAGAAACCGTACCTACATCGCATTTGGGTCACGAAAACTGATAAAAATAGGTTCGTGTTAACTGAGAATTTACAAAAAGGTTACCTTTTAGTATTGCCTACCTAAAAACATGGATTTGCAGACGCTAAAAAAAATGTGTGTCCATAGGTACTTTATTAATTTGAAAGTTTTTTTTAAGAATAATATAACATGTCCGTATGGTGACGGAATTAACCTTTGGAATACAAAATTTCACTTGTTCGTTTGTCTTCCTATGTTATAAAAAAAAGTATTAAAAAAAAACTATTTCCTAAGAGGCGACTAAGGAAAATACACAAAGGAAAGGAATAGTTTTTTTGCGAAAACTCGATATCAAACCATAGTAACCCGTCTGGAGTGTGAATTGGTGTGATTGACAAATTTGAGGTTAGCAGAGCGTGCAAACCCAGAACTTCATATGAGTAGAGCCCTTATGATGTTCTGGGTCTACTCATTAAAAACCACCGCGGCGTCCCCTGCGTCTCTTGGTAGTGGGTTAGTAAAAAAATATACCTAGCTTTTATTTAATTTTCTATTAAGAAGTGCCTGATAATTTGGAAAGGCCGGTATTTATTACTGCGTTGGTTCAAGGCTTGCCTTTCCAGGTTATATTTATTTATTTTATTTTTATTTCTAGTCTCACACCTGTATCCCCGAAGGGGTAGGCAGAGGTGTAAATATTACACCCACATTTCGCCATGAATTTTTCGGTCCCACGTTATAGGAGGCGAGCCTATTGCCGTTACCGGGCACATCACCAGACTCCGGGCTGCTACTGAGTATTCGGAAAAACCCAGTAACATTTTTGCCCGACCCGGGAATCGAACCCGGGACCTCCGATCAGCAGTCGCATACGCTATCCACTGGACCACGGAGTCTTTCCAGATTATCAGGCACTTTTTAGTACACATTATAATAAAAGCTGTATTTGCATTTTATTAAAGCTCAACCTTTATTTCGCAAAGGGAGCAATTAATAAGCAGTAATTGACACACCATTTTTTAAATTCTGCATGCTTCCTGCTGAACACAGAGACCACAATTTTTTCGACCAGCCATTCTGAGGTCAGGATGTACATAGAGGATGTCAAAATGGCTGATCGAAAAAACATATTTCACTGAAATATGTTATGCTGTATGATTTATTATTTATATTATTTATTAGTTTAAGGATTGTCAACATTACATACACTAATACAGTCAAAATATTTAAAAAAGCAAAGAAACAATCTAGTGCTGTAACACTACAGACAACCACGGCAAGCATTGATTTACAATGGCAATATTAATTTAACTATATATCTATAAAAAATATATCATAATTATATAGCAAATATAAGCAACTGAATAGCATTTATTGAATATGTTTTCAGAGCTGCTTGTCATTGGCAACCAGCCATTTCGACGGTAACGCGCGGTAATAAAACTATTTTTATTAAGGAAGACAAACAAACAAGTGAAATTTTGTATTCCAAAGGTTAATGCCGTCACCAACGGACATATTTTAAAATTAATATGTATATCGAAGATTATTTAGGTTCTAACGAATAATTTTTCTGAAAAATATCCAAAGATTTCGTCATAGAAAATGTCATTAAAAATTGAATTTACCGCTAGCTTTAAAGCCAGTCATTTATTACTAAAAGCTAAGAAAGTGCTAAACAACCCAAGAATTTCAGATACATAGTAGATAGTAGATACACAACATCAGGGCCGTTCCGACCCAATGCAGCGCCTGTGTGCGAAATCTATGAAGCGCCTTTGCAGTGGCGTAGGGCGGATGACCTTTTTTTTTTTAGTCGTTACCTAACAATTCCGGCCTAAATTATTTGCCCCTCCTACGCCACTGCGCCTGTGGGCGAAATCTGTGAAGCGCCTTTTTTGGGCATCCTTTTTCGAAAATAAGTGTTATAATTAACGCATATCTCGGCGCGCGGCGCCCCTGTCACCCTGGCGCCTGTGTGCGCCGCACACATTGCACATAGGGAAGGTTCGGCCCTGCACTACATGCGGCGCGTCATGATATTATCAGAAACTGCAACAATGAAGTTATGGTTGTCGACGTCTTGCGATAGGCATGTGGCAGAGACGACTTAATTATTTATTGTTGTTCTATTGTGTAGAATCTAATACAGCGTCATGTCTTCCATGAAAATAAGTCAGATTATATAGCACGCGTCACTGTTTATTTGGCTATTGAGATATTTAACCATTTTATGCAGTAGTTTCTGATCTTAGAAGGCTTATATATTATTAAGGCTTCGCCCACGACTTATAACACACGTATGTGACTTTTTTACCGAAAACAAAATTGCCATAAATCCTATTAGTGCTCAAAATCAACTGCAAAAACCACATATAATGTGCAAATAACTGCCTTGTTTAGGGGAGAACAATATTTGAAACAATTTTTACATTTTGTTTTATACACGAAATAGTAAAGACAGAAATATTTTGATATTAGTACCAATCGATAGATCCTTCTTTATACTTGCGAATTACTATCATAAAGAATTTGTAAACGTTAAATATTGTGGTGAAAAATCGACTTAACCGCAACAAGTCAACTTGTTTCAACTCCCCTCATAACGAGGTAAGATGAAACATAGGTCGAGAAGAGTTGATACATAGGGAGAGTCCCCCGAGTACCGGACACTTAAGGTTTTTAAAGAAAAAAGGTATAAAGTAATCATTTTTTATTAAGTCGCTAGTTATTTAAATACACATAGTAATATTAGGCATTGAATTAAATCAACATAAACATATAGCAATAACTACTTAAGCACTAAAAATGAACTTTCACTTGGACCTTGTATTTGGTATGATTGAAATTTGGCACCTAGTACCGGACAGGTTTAATTCGTACTCATCCGGAAACGTTTTCTTAAATCTTCACATGCAATGTTTAAATACAGCCTCTTTACCTTCTTTCAATAATTTCAATTTATCAAGCAAAGAGCTTTTCGGTACTTTAAAACGCTCGGAGGCTCCCATTATTGTCATATTATGCTTCATTACCTTGTCGATCGCCAATTTCAGATTTTCTGACTCCTGTGTCCTTTATTTTCTTTTCCTTTATGCCAAACAACCTAAAAAAATTAATAATAGCTATAATAATGTTATAAAGCATAAGTCAAGCACTCCACCATACCATTTTATCGATATAAATTTGTCCGGTACTAAGGAATCTTTAAATGTCCGAACTTAGGGGTTAAGCGTACCGTAGTAAAATACCAATCATAATAAAATTTGTCATTATATCACACATCAAAGTATAATAATTTTAAGTATACTCACCAATGAATAAATAGAAGACAGCACACGTAATATATTCCATCGAAAAAGTGATTAACGACACGAGTAATGTTACTCGATGCACTGGTTTGGCGCGCAAAATATGAAACGTGTGACCTGTACGCCGCGTCGAGCGAAACCGAGGCTCCCCGCGCCGTCGGCGAGTTACATCCGTCAAGGCCAATAAGTGCTCATACGAATCGTCGAACAGAAGCGCGAAATCGTGTTTGTACGTGTATTGTCCGTTACTATGTGCTGTCCGGCGCTAGGGGGATTCCCCCTATGACTTTTGATAAGTATTAAGGGCTGAAAACGAAAAAAGACAATATAATTTAAATTATTAAAATAAAACCATTCAAGTACGAAACAACCATTTTTATTAATATTTTGTTCTTATATCAGTTAAGTAGATAACTACAGGTCTAATACAAAGGTCATATATTTCGCGGCTCGCCATATCTCTGTTAGTCTTTCCTTTATACATCAGTCGGCATGCTGATACAAAATAAAAATTAAATCAACAATAAATACAAATAAATTTGTATGCCCGTTATTTTTTGTCTGGCGTCCCATATAAATTTGAAAAACGAGGAGAGTTGAAACAGCCTGTTTCAAATCACCTCGGGAAGAAAAGATCTTTCAATTTTGATTTAATCCATAATCAACAAGAAAATACACAGAAATCAATTGTACCAACTATATATACTAAATCTATAGTTAATGAGCTTTCGAAAAATGTATAACTTAAACCTAAATACAAAACCTGTAGGTATAAAAAAATATGCATCGTAAAAAAAAACGTTAAATACTTTTTACGATTTTTGTCACATGGCAGCGAGAACTCCATAGGCCACTGATGCGAACTGAAACGTCAGCGGGCGCACGGAGTGGTTGAAATAATACGATGCCAACTGACTAACGACGGTTAAAAGTTTCGAGAAATCGGGACTGTTCCAAATCACCTTTGTTTCAAATCTTCTAGGTCTCCCCTATACAGCAGCGTGATTAAAGATTATTGTCCAGAGCTTGCGTGCCGGTTAATTGAGTCCCCGGAAAAGTCTTCCGCGATACAGGATTGATTTCAGTAGAAGATACCTTTAAAAAAACAAAATGTGTAGGTAGCCTATGTCTTTAACGGATGGAAATCAAAGTCGAGCTCTCTATCCTATTTTTGTACATTCGCGAGATGCCGACTTAATGCTGTAATGTACTCATATGGACTGCCAGTTAATTTAAAACACATAAAAGAGTGCAAAGCAGCGTTAGCTTACTTTTCGGAGTTATGTGCGTATTAAATTGTTAATTATCGCTTGCTAAACGGTGAAGGAAAACATCGTGAGGAAACCTGCATGTCTGAGAGTTCTCCATAATGTTCTCGAAACACATGTGAAGTCTGAACTGTCTAAAGAACCCGTACTAGGTCAGCGTGGTGGATTATGGTCTTAGACTTCTCATAGTGAAAAGAGGCCCGTGCCCAGCAGTGGGACAGTTTATATACAGGACTGATGATGATGAAAAGAGTGCAGTCCTCTACAGCCTATCGATTATGCACAATTAGGAGAGATGCCTATGCGTCTCTTCTAATTTGCGTCACAATAGCGTTATGAGTCATAAGACAGTTTGGCCTACTATACCAGACTGGCCAGATGGGTTGTTTCAGAGTAGGTATACCTACTTACGTCGCGATTTCCGTCTCTGCTCTGTTTGCTTCGTGTATATTCCTTAGTCGCTTCTTACGAATCCCGGATTGATATGAGGTAGTGACACTTAGTCACACGGAGTAGTGCAGTAGTTTCATCATCAGCCTTTAACAGTTCACTGCTGGACTAGGCTTCTCCTTTGAAAGGAGGAATTGGCCTACTATACCACGCTCGCCAAACGGGTTGGTATACGGTTTGTATCAAGTTTTCCTTCTCATACAATGCTATACACTACTAGACACCCATAGGATGATATGGGGTGGTGACATTCCGTATTCTTAATCCGTCACCACACGGACTAAGAATACGGAATTGCAGTAGTTTAATAAAGTCCTATTCATAGTTAGGTGTACCTACCTATTATAAAACTATTTATGAACACGCTAATCTGAAAGAATACCTAACCGATTTGAAAAACATCTTTAGTATTTTATTCGATCCCTGAATAAAATTTTGCAAACCCAGAGTCGTACCTGGAAAGTTTTCATGAAGATTTTCACTTGTTTGGCAATGTAAGTGTTGTTTTCAATATACCAGCTTAAATTACAAGATTTGAGTACCAAACTAATGATAGATGTTTTGGAAATTGTCTGTCGAAAAACGTGCGCCGCTAACGAGAACGAAGATTAAGTAATTATATTCCAAACCGTCTTTATAATGTGAGCAGTGTTTCCAAGAAATATTAAAGTTATTTTATCATATTTTTGTTTTAGGTAACGGTTTATTCCCACTTGTACAGTTATACTTGGACTTAAGTCATCGAAACAATATATAAAGCTTTATGTAAAAATAACGTAGCAACACAGGTATACATATTAATGATGTGCCCATTATGGTATGTGATTAATTCGTCGTGCCTGTATGTGAATGTTAATGTTTTTAGTTTCCATATTTGTTGTTTTGTGGAAAAATAGAGTAAGGGCCAAGCGACATGAATTTTAACAAGGATATTAGTTTATGTTTAAAATAGTTTGAATATTAATCAGCGTTCTTTTTGTAATGTTCACATATGTATTTTGTTGGCAGTAATAGTTTCGGTATTCAGTTTATATGGCAAATAGTAGACGCAAAAACCAAGGTCAGTCCTCAAATCCATCGTCACTTAAGTGCGCTGTCTTTAGTGAAGCAGGCGCAGGTTATATTGAGATTGAACTATCGAGTCGAGCTATTTAAGACCTCTCCTCTCCAGCCCAGTGTATTTTTGAGCCCCATCGTATTTGGTGCGACGTAAAAGTTGTGTGACTTCTTAAAACATATTTCTTCCATACACCAAAACTCAATAAAACTTAATTGTTTTAGTTCCGTTTATCTGTCGGTTCGGGACAGACAAATTCTGGACTGGCACTTCGCTAATTTGGAGTTCGCAAACGCTACGCCCCTGGGGAACTTGTCACTGAAGCATTGGGACCAAGACGACGACTTCGAGTTCACTGGGAACCATTTAACAGGTAAGACGAATTTTATTAAGAGTACGATTAGATAGTCCACAAGGGACTATCGTTGCGTTGCAAGAGATCTCGTGATGGGATGCTAATAACTTAAACTTTTTGAATAAAAGGGCGACGATAGCCGAGTGGAGAAACCGACAGACTGCTACGCAGAGGGTCTCGGGTTCGAATCCACGGCACGCACCAATGACTTTTCGAAGTTATGTGCGTATTAAACTGTTAATTATGGCTTGCTAAACGGTGAAGGAAAACATCGCGAGGACACCTGCATGTCTGAGAGTTCTCCACAATGTTCTCGAAAGACATGTGAAGTCTGCCAAGCCGCACTTGGCCAGCGTGGTGGAATATGGCCATACCCTTCTCATAGTGAGAAGAGGCCCGTGCCCATCAGTGGGACAGTATAAAGGGCTGATGATGATGATGAATTAAAATTAACAAAATGAAAATACAAATTGAAAGTACGTTTAGATTGGTAATCTAAGAAGCTAGAGCTAAGCTAGTTAGCTAGGTACTTAAGGCTTCAAGGACTATCTGTTGAATACGAAATAAATCGGAAAATCGGTCAAGACGATTATGTACAAGTTGGCTTGAACACTGAACACTTCGTGTGAATTGGTAAAACGGTAGCACGCATAAGCTCACACGTGTGTAGCGTTCGATCTTTAAGGTAGATTGCGCATGCAAATCTGTGCTCGGTATTTTATGTCAGAAAACTATAAACTAGACATTTTTCGACTGTAGTAGTCACTGTCCTGGAAGTGAATAATGATGAGGGGTTGCTGAGGAGAAGAGATCGAGAATCTTCTCCCATCTCGCAAGTTAGGCAAAGTGCAAAATAATGGTAGATAAATGGTTTGTCTCTATAGATCTGGGGATTTTCTTATATAAAAAAATCGGTTCGAGGCACTGTCAGCTAGCCTGGACACAACGCATCGTTAGTATAATCGTATTATTGAAGTTGATACCAGCTATAATATATCCTGTAATCATCAATCAAAAGATTTTGAAGAAGATGGTACGCACACCATTACAATATGTATTGATATTTTTGTTTATCAGTCTAATTAGATACAACGTGTAATCACTCTTACTATTACACTATAGAAAATCATGATTAAAGCAACATATTCCTGTGAGAAAATGGCTTAATCTCTGGATTCATTAAGAGCGAACAGTTTTGCTTGGAGCTCATCAATCATTAACCAATTGCAGCGACACGACTAGTTGATCGATGAAGTGACAAACGGTGTCTACACTCGATAGCGAAACATGCCATTAGATCGGTTTCCGTCGCTAATCACCTCGGCATTCGGAGCTTCGGGCGTCGGACCTGCGGAGGCAATAAGTTCAATTAGCCGATGCCGCGGCACTCGTTAGCGTTTTCCCCAACGTTTCCGTGCGATCCAGCACGATCGATGCGCCATTGTATCACACACAAAAGATGCTACCGAATACCAATAGCTGTCCCTATAAGGGTTGTTTTACCTCGGTGTGTTATTTGTTTCCACTTAAGCCTTGCTATCAGCACAACGGTGAATTTGTTCTTATATGGTGTGTATGTTCAATACGCCCAGTTGGATGCCTGTAGTTTTCTTCATTGTGTAGTAGAGAATCCACGAAACCGCAGTACATAATGATCGTTACGTAGCTGAGGCTGCTCTCTACCACGTGAATTCACTGTGAACATCAATTGTTGTTGGTTGCGCGGTGGCTCCGTTCGTGCCCAAGGGCTCGCCCCGTTATGAATGTGGAATTTTCGACTTAGTAGCCGGTTGTGATCTTTAGCAGCGGATGGCAGATTTTTGCCTCGAGCGCCCGTTCGTGTCAATAATTACTATCATTTCTTGCCACCAGTTTCCATCTTCTGCAGCCGATAAATTATCCACTGACTTCGCTGAATCGTCATAATGAGCGTTGCAAAATACGCGGCTCCGCAATAAGCTACTTTTCACATGTGTAGGTACAACTGACAACAGAGATGTTTGTCTGGTTGGGTAATTGTAGTTAGCGATTAATGGACTGTGGCTTTTGATGATATTCGAATATGAAGGTTTAAACTAAATGTTTTCAATTTCAATTTCAATCAAGTAGTTGTAGAACAAGAGAAGGAAAACTTGATACAAACCCTATATCAACCCGTTTGGCCAGCGTGGTATAGGAAGCCAATTCCTCCTGTCAAAGGCGAGGCCTAGTCCAGCAGTGGACTGTTAAAGGCTGATGATGATGAGTTGTAGAGCAAGTAAAGGAATTTGTATATTTGGGTAGCGTATTTACAAGGGACGGATGATGTGAGGGAGACATTGAAAGGAGAGTGACTGCGGGAAATCGTGTAAATGGAGCACTGTGGGTGTTTATGAACGGTCAGACGGTGCCAAAAGAGGCGCGATTGGCGGTTCACAATAGAGTGCTTGTCCCCACGTTGATGTATGGAAGTGAGAGCTAGGTTTGGCAGAAAAAGCATGAAAGTAGGATTAACGCAGTTGAGATACGATCACTGCGTAGTATGTGTGGGGTAAGACTGATTGATAGAATTCCGAATGCAACTATACGAAAGAGCAGTGGACTGAAAGAAGATGTGGTGACAAGGATTGAGAAAGGAATGCTTAGGTGGTTTGGACACGTGGAGCGAATGAGTGAAGAAAGAATGACGAATCAGATATATAAGGCAAATGTGTGTGGGCAAGTCAGTCGCGGCAGACCTCGGCGGACATTCGTCGACCAAATTGGAGACATCCTAAGAAACGGAAAGGTCCGAAGTACCCGAAACCCGCGAGCATGTATGAAAAGAGTAATGAGTGTAGAGGAAGCGCGTGAGGTTTGTAAGGATAGGAGCAAGTGGCGTTCTGTTGTCTCTGCCTACCCCGACGGGAAAAAAGGTATATGTATGTATGTATGTATGTATGTATGTATGTAAAATAAATGTTTCCAAATATTGCAGTTTTGTTAAACAAACCATATAATTAAAATTTCGTTGTGCTATTATAGAACTATGTGTCATGAATATATGAACATTACCGTAGAATTTGCGCGAAGCTACATTTTGACCGGCGGCTCTTTGAGTACGTATTTCTCCGACTAAGCATGGTACTAATAGATACGGTCTCGTATATTCAGCCAGCAGTGTGAGCGTAGTTAGCTGACTGTGATTGCCCGTGTGAACTCGTATTGCCGGTATTGCGACGACAATTTTGTTTGTTTACCTACGCAGAATAGAACTTCAATGATATTTAGTTCCTCGCGGGCGATATTCATAAGATTAGTCAACAAAGTTATTGTCAAACTTTAAATAACGCTTCTTGTTAATTCAGAAAAGAGGAGATCGCGTATACCTATGTTTTCAATTACATCCAAACAATGAATAAATCACTATGCATGTCTCTCTGTGCATGTTCAAATTATGAAGTGATAAAAATACTCAATTCAAATATGGGAAGTAAATATAGAAGTAAAATATTTATCAGAAGTTTAGCCTCCGGGTATGACAAATAGTAAATTGAGTATCGTGGTTATTAACCTGACATACTGCATTAGGAATACAACAATCCTTTCCCAAACAAACGTTGCTGATGTATCCCGGACGAAAGTCACTTTTAAATGGAACTTGTTTCGTAATTTATTGTAAGTCAAATGATAAATCGACGATAATGCACCTTTAAACCGCAAGTGACATGACGCAAGTGATGAGATGATCTGGAGTCATTAAATCAGGAATGGTCCCAGGAGCTACAAAATCCAGATAGATGCATGAACAATCAAGAGGCCTTAATCTTTAAGGGGGAAACCTCAGGTTTATTACTATATTTGTGGTGTAAACATGTTAATTGCAAGAATGGCTTTCACTAACTCTTCTCTATTTGATTACGCTACCTGTTTACTATACAATATAGAGTTATCTTGAAACACATACATCTGATCATCTGATACAATGTCTACTAAAATGTGTATGATGCATAATTGTGCTTACATTATATGAAACCATATCCGTAATCATGTTGCTGTCAAATCTAGATATTTCTTTTATCCAATGTTACAATGGTAGGCAAAGCTTGCGTAAGCACAACTCAAGAGAATATATCAAATGGTGCGTTGCACGTTGTATTAAAAACAATGAAGTGCCGCATATGATTTGCCTATGTGTTTCTTCTTTTAAACAATCATCATATTCTATTCCTGCAAGACTCTTTCTTGTTGATTTTAATCTATAATCACACAATAAAGTAAAATGTTTATTAAACAAAGCGTAATGCATTTTGGTACCATATTCTTATGACTTCGCAGTCGTGTTAGCTGTCAGTCCGCGAATAAAATTGCATTTGTTTAGATTTCATTTATGTACCTCGATTACGCGTAAAATATAAAAAGGGAGGGAGTGGAACTGTTGCGTCTGTTGTTCAGTCAAAAGATATGTATCGCGACATCCCCGAGACGCCTCTTTTGTACGTCGGCTGTGCGTGTGTTGCCGGCCATATTTCTCGCTGTTCGCTCGCTACACTGTTCGCAGCGTGGGTAGTTGAAAAATGACATCTTGATTGTTGTGCGTTATTCTACTCATGAGAATGTCGAGTCGAAGTGGTCGCGTGCATCGCCATTGTCGAGCTTCCCAGCCCCGAGTCCTACAAATTGAACGATTGTTAACAGCGCCATGGAAAAGCTCTTATCGTGACTTGTCACGGAATTATTACATTTGCCGAGATAACATATTTCGTTACGATACGGCGCTTTCTTAGCTAGAAATTGTATTTTCCCTGTGAAGATTGATTTGTTTTGTTAACCTTGTAGGCACAGAATGTCATGGTTATGATAAAGTGCATAAAGATTTTATCGGCACTGAAATCAATAAAGCAAAATTCTGCAGTCGTAAACAGAAGAAGACGGGGTGGCGATTTGTTGACCTATGCAAATCGTCCTACGGGGCAGTCGAACCTGCTCTTTGATATATCTTTATTGCGGTTAGGTTCCATTTGTACATGTATGCGGAACTCGAATAGCCAATAATAATACTTACATATTGACCTAGCTGTTATTTAGTGTAATGAAATAGTGATAGGTTTCCAGATCATAGAATAAAATATATTTTTTAATAGATAATGCCCAGCCCTGGAGTAAAAATATTCTTACATTACATGGATTTAAAAAAACATCTTAAATTGTGTGAGTATGGATTTGAAACAACTATTTTAGGGCCATAACTCACGGACTACTTTTAGCAACGGCGATCGGCGATGTAGTGGTAATACCTACCAGCTGCTTAAGTTTGTAAGGTTGATTATATTATTCTCAATAATTTTTTTTTTGAATCCATATCAAAATTGCGCGAAACAGCGACTCCGTATTTTGGCAATTATTGTGTTTGATCGCATTATCGAAATTCGGACACAAAATTGCCTGAATAGCGATTTGATGCTTCTTCAGAAGAAGAAGTGACTTGAATTGTCGCAACCAGCATTTTATCTGTGCATATGCTATTTAAAATTCCCTATTTGGCTTGTGATCCATACTAAAAGTTTGCTATTTTATCTATAAACTAGAGGACGCCAGCAGCTACGCCTGCATTTTTTTATTAATTTACCCGTTGTGGCTGATCCCGTGGGAATTTCGGGAAATCCCTTCTTAGTGCACCCCTACGGTCCCCAAGGAACATACATGCCAAGTTTCAGCTTCCTGCGCCCAATAGTTTCGGCTGTAGCGTGTCTGTCAGTCAGTCAGTAACGCAAGGATTTTATATATTAAGATGTGAAAGTCCTAAAATAACTTAACTACTCTAGCAGCTCTATAGTTGATAACCTGTTCACTGGTTACGACTAGTAACACAATGTAACCATACATAACATAACATTACTTATGCTTGTTCATAGTTGAAAGCATTATTTACTACACAAAGCCTGGATCTAAGAATAATGCCATATTATACCGACCGAGCATGAACTTATAATGTTGTTATATTACCATTACGGGCCAGAAAAATGATAAAAATGTAACCTACCTGGTTATCTATTCTAGAGTCAGCCTACTATAATAGTCAAGACATTGATATAAGACATGCCATTAAGATGCACCATAAATTGCCGACTAACTTGGCTCAAAACCATTTGCAAATAAATAAGAGTCACAGACGGTATGAATTATACGCCGTTTTACTGTTTACCATTGACAAACAGCATTAGAAACAAGTCGCAGGGGCCAAATGATCTGACTATAGACATGGCAACAAGTTTTGATAACACTGCGTGGCGAGATGCAAGCCGGTAATGAATGTGGTACAAACGCAGCCTTGCTCATTTATCACTCGCTCTATGAATAAAATATCTCGACGTTGGCTTTCGGATAGTGTCTGGTCGTGCCGGGACGCTTACGGCTCACAGCCGGCGCGATCACAATCTTCAGCCTAGTACCTAATAGTCCTGGGCTCTCTGGAGAAATCCACACCGTCCGCTCTTATTACGTCGCTTTGTTTGGTGTAAAAGTGCCAATAGGGAATTCTTTGTTCGGATTTCTAGTTTAGCGCTCCATTTTCTAATATCGCTTGTGCGTAACACGGTGAGCTTTTATTTCGTCTGGTCTTGTTGTTGATATTACGAGTATATTTCTGCTGAAGGTTGTGGTAGGTTTATTACTTTGAGTACTTTAATATGTGCTGTGTCGTCTCTGAATAATAAACCTAAATAATCCTGTATGTATAGCTTAAACAAACATTAAACGTTATATATGTTACGTAGGTGTGACATGTACCGTTAAATAAATGGTTATTGTGGAAAATATTTTGTTGGCAATTAATGAACGCAAAATATTATGAACATTGCTTTAACGAAATATATAATTCTCTGTTTTTGATGCTGCGCTGCGGTGGCAACTCTTTGCGAGCCGTCTCCACTCCATTACTTGACGATCGTAAGAATCTGATCGACCGAGTTGGGGCGCGCATAGGATGTGTTTGAGACTCATTTAAGGTCGTTCGGAGTCTACTCACTATAACTACTACCCAGGTGACCGCAAGGTCACGTTAGTGGCGTAGTCACGGAAATCGCAGTAGTAGTCATCGTTACTTAAAACACCCAGACTACCTACTGTGGGCTTAGGGAAATGCTTAGGGAAAGGGCGAAGGATCTCCTTCTACCGGTCTGCCGTATCCTTGATCTGCATGACTACTTCACAGAATGTGACGGCAGGGTTCTAAGGCCTATCGCCCCGTACCATGTACAGAACCAAGGTCGCACCCAAAAGTGCAAACGTTCGGACTACCAAGACTAGGTGTTCTTCTGCTAACGTGTTTAATTTGATAACTATACTATTCAATGTATAATTTACTAAAGTATATGTTCGGCTCAAGAAAACCTTGGGGGAGGCCTATATCCAGCAGTCGTAGCAGTATAAAAAGCATCTAACTCTATACATGTCGGTTCTTACCAGAAGATTAAAAATACTGAGTTTATCCAGCCACAATACAGTCTGTGTACTAAATTACCTCCCGCTCAATGTCCAGTGATCAGAGTTGTGTCCTTTTTTGAAAATGAACAAAAAGGTTTTTCCTTTTTCATTTCTGTCCTTCAAATTAACTTTGGCTGATGGCAAGCATCTGGAAAAGTTGCGATTTGGAAGGCTTCCGTCCCGGCCGTGATATTGCGAAAGTAACATAGCATTCTTGAAATTGACTGCGTCAAGCTACATTTTAGGCTTTTCTTAACGATTTCAAAGAGGAAGCGAAAAGGAAGGAAACATGTAAGCCTCCATTTACTTGCCCTTGCCCTAAAGTTACATTAGATTCAGTTATTTGATTTGCCATAACAAATTTAAATTTTAAATAGTATCTCCCTGCTTCTAAAACCTCTTTGAATTAGGTATGTATATTTATTCTCTTCTAAATACTGGCTTTAAGGCGAGGTTGCAGTACTTTTTAAGATTTTTGAACGTCTGAAAGTCCTATGAACTATGATATTTTTAATGAATAAAAATTAAAGTATAAAAGTTGAACATATCTTCTAGTAAATCGTAAAGATAGAAACACGATTTGGAATGATTGGTTCGATAAAAAAAAAAGTCAAACATGGCACTAAATCACAATTTTAAACGTGTACTGCTTAGAGATTCCATAATGAATTTATATGAAAGTATTATCAATAGAAACAGCTCTTTATTTTAAAATAAATGGTAAAAACAGATTTCGTAATTTCGTTATCATTTTTCTCCAAGAAAAAAAATAGTCAAAATGTTGGCATTATATCGCTCGCCGGCCTTTCATCAGTGCCTGTCTAGGCGTGATTGAGGGCGGACGTACGTCGTTGCTCCGCAAAATCCCCCTCCACCCCCGCATGTACGTTTTCGCAAAAGTACAAAGTAATTCGTATTCCAAACTCAATCGTTCAAACCATAGACATACTAGTAAGAAACCGTAGACAGGTTACTGACAAGGTAACATGACGGAGCTTACCAGTGGCACGCATCGCGAAAAGCGTACGCACACTAATATAAATATGTCAAAACGACACACTAAGAATTAGATAAGAAGTGTAAGTGAGATAGCACATCTAATCGCAAGCGCGAAATAGAGATAAACATATACTCTCTGGACCGAAGCGCATTGTGACATCACGCTGACCGTTTCACAATCAATAATTTGACTCAGATGCGACATGATCACTTTGTCTGTCTTGAGTAAATTCAATTCGCCTCAAAGTAAATTTGATTCATTCATTTAAGGTAGGGAAATAAAAAGTCGATGTGATTTATTTATAAGATTTATTAAAAAAGTACATTTCATTCAATGGAAACCTAAAACAGTACGTTAATATAAAAACTGTGCGCTGCGGACCCACCGTAGTCCTGGCAATACCCCTGGGGGTATGGTGGGTCTTTTAAAGCTTAACCGTACTCCTGGCTGAAATGCTCGTAGTGTTATACCAACGTGCTACGTGGACATTAAACTGAACAGTGTTATCTCTCGTATGATAATGACTTACTACTTACGTTTTTGTATTTTTAGACAAGCGAAGACAAGCGCTAGTACGATGATATAGTGCAACAAGGAGATAAATTAGAGAATAAAACGTTTATGTATTACTGCTTATGGTTATAATGCTTTGTATATTATAGGTATAATCTGTCATCATCATCATCAATCATCATCATCATCCTTGCGCTGTCGAATCATTCCCACTAGTTCTATTGAACAGTTCTATGATAGAACTAGTGATACTTTTTTTCCCACTAGTTCTATTAGCACAACTTGATGAGAAGAATAGAACTAATGGGAAACAGTTATAGGAAATTTACCACTAGTTCTATGTATGTTTTACAAGGGTAGTGTCACAACATCGCGCTCCAAATCCGAATAAATATGTATTTATTAAAATTTGTTAAACGAATGAAGGTCTACAAAACAATTGAAGATCTACAAAACAAATGAACGTCTACAAAACAAATGAACGTCTACAAAACAAATGACTACCAGAAAGTGATCAGCTATCGATAGTGATTGCAAAAAACAGGTGCATGCGATTTTCGACCTTATTGACAATTCATGACAAACTTTTTTTTTTGTTTTTTTCTCGCTTTCTGGCAATATTAGGGTAATAAAATTATAAATTCTGACTAATGTCAATTAGGTTGAAAATCACATGCACCTGTTTTCTACAATCACTATCGATAGCTGATCACTTTCTGTAAGTCATTTGTTTTGTAGACGTTCATTTGTTTTGTAGGCGTTCATTTGTTTTGTAGACGTTCATTTGTTTTACACATTAAACAAATGAACGTCTACAAAACATATTTATTCGGATATATGAGCGCGATGTCGTGACACTACGGATCATTCCCAGTAGTTCTATTGAATACCCTTGTAAAAACATACATAGAACTACGAGAAAACACCTGTAATCCCTTTAACTACTCATAAAAAATCATACGTGGAATGGTACCACATATGGTTGATATGGTACCATTTATAAAATCTGTATACCGGAGGTATAGTATCCTAAGTCCATTTTTTTCTAAATTCATTTTATTATGTCATTGGAACAACCGCTTATCAATCTACGTAGTGACAAAGTATCGTAAGTCCAATAAAAAAAAACAAAAAAGTTAGTAATCGGTGAATATGTTTAAGTCCTGATCACTTCAGCGGTAAACTATCTCCTCTGGACTTATGCTTTTGTGTCGCTCAATTGTAAAAAGCGAACGCATCCTAAGTCCAAATACGATATTGAAATCTGAAAGCACCATTACTGACATTATGGTTATTTCAAGTGATCCTTCAGTTTTGTTACTATCTAATAATTTATACAAAATGGCATCTCGCAGCCGTATTTTAAAAATACTAGAATTTAGAAAATTCCTCAACCGGAGATAAAACTCAAAATACGGGTAAGTTTACTTAATTTCATTTTGTAAGGTTATGTTGTATAAAAATCCATGAACGCCTGGAGACGCATGCTTTGGACTTGTGCCCGGTGTGCCTACTGGTAAGCTTTTCCTACCATCTTCTCTACTTCTATAGACCACTGCTGCAATGACCCGTTAGGGCTCTGGCACAACTGAGCACGGAATACAAATTCCAAATGCGCGTCTCCATACCTGGACTCTAGAGCCTCGATGAGCTGTTCATATGTGGCGTCTTTTCCCACGGACTGTAGCACTGATATTGCACCATCTTGTAACGCTAGGGTGGGTGCATTCTTGGCCTGCTCTCTGTTCCAACTGTTGCTAGAAGAAGCGGCTTCAAACTGCATCCTGTACGCCTCCCAAGATGACCATCACCAAATATCACCAGTACCATCGAAAGGAGGCACTTTAAAATTATCAGCACCTGATGAGGCGACTGCGACTGAAGGGACGTTGGCCTTAATCCTCCTGAACTCCTCCTCTATGCGGCTGTGCATCTCTTCCGATACTGACGCCTTGTGGGACTGCATCTCTTCCTCAATGGTAGCCACTCGAGATTGCACTTCACTGATACACATCTCCATCTCGGCGATCCTACGAGCGTTCTCCGATATATAATGGTGAATCTCATCCTGGCTCTCCATTATCTCGCTTAGCTGAGATTTAAGCTGCTGCGAGTTCTCCTGGAGTTGCTGAGAGTTTTGCTGAAGTTTGGATTCGAGTTGCTGAGTGTTTTGCTGGAGTTCGGATTTGAGCTGCTGCGAGTTTTGCTCGAGTCGAGATTTGAGTTGCTGAGTGTTTTGCTGGAGTGTTTTCACTACCTCTATAAGCTCCTTTCGTGTTGTACAGTAGTTCCTTTCAGGTTTAGACAGCGATTTGCTTAAGTAGGCAATAACAACCACCAGGCTAAAGTAGGCATTAATACCTACATTGCTTGCGTCTGTATCAACAATGAATTCCCCATTGACGTCGGGATATGCAAGAATTGGCGCTTCGCATAAACGCGTCTTCATCACAAAACGTCAGTAATAAGAGCAAAGCCCCATAAATGAGCGCACCTGCGTCTTGTCCTTAGGCATGGGCCAATCTTCAAACGCCGAAATTTTGGCAGGGTCCCTCTCGATGCCTTTTTCAGAGACGACACGACCCAAGTAGTTAACTTGTCGCTTGAAAAATGAACATTTTTTAAGACTGAGCTTCAGATTTGCATTTCTCAATCTATTGAGTACACTTTCTAGCTTCGTGAGATGATCATCGAAGTCTCGGCCCATTACAATTATGTCATCGAGATACACCAGACAAGCTTCCCCTAAAAGCCCGGTTTCGAAAGTAGCTGGTGCGTTGCACAATCCGAAAGGCATAACATTGAAATGCCAAAGCCCTCTGCTCATTGAAAAAGCTGTCTTCTCCTTGTCTTTCGGGTCCATTTCCACTTGCCAGTAACCACTTTTTAGGTCTATTGTTATGAACCACTTCATTCCGCATAACGTGTCTAACGTGTCGTCTATTCTAGGCAAAGGATAACTGTCAAGGATAACTGTCTTTCTTGGTTACATTATTTTTGTCGTGTAGACGTCAGTAGTCCTTGACAACTGTAGTGATGACAGCTTGACATGACACCGGCCGTCACACTAAATAAAATAGTCTTCAAACCTCTTTGCTAATTATTGTATTTGACTACCGGCTAGTTTGTCGTGTAGACGTCATTAGTCCTTGACAACTGTAGTGATGACAGCTTGACATGACACCGGCCGTCACACTATTAAAAATTCATTTGATGATGAACATTTTCAAATGATAGACTTGAGGCGTCAGAAGAGGAAGGAGTTGACGTTTCCAGAAAATTTACAAATTATGAACCAGAACTTCAGCTACAGATATCCAGGATTTACTACTATATTTGCCTTCATATTGTCATGATTATTATTAAATATTACTACAATCTTCTACTGCAACGGACTATCCTGACGACGATAATAATTATGAATAAATAAAACGTGTGATTAATGAAACATGATTTTTATTGTACTATGAGAATCAGGACTTAGGATATTCTGTTATTACATGGAAATTAGAAAATTCGTCTTATGAGTTTACAGGTAGAATATCCCAAGTCCATTATTTGATTATTTAATAATATTTTTAGTAAAATTATTTTGTAAAAAGAAACTACATATTAACCTACTTTTAAACAATAATAAAATTTTGCTTGAAATTTCACACAATTGTGTTATCAAGTGATAATACGTGAAAAGTGTTCCAATTAAGACTTTAAACATGTGCCCTGAACAATTAGCTTAATGTGACTTAAGATTCTTTGCCTCCGGTGTACAGAAATATAAAATGAGTTACATGGAAGTTAAGTGAGCAATAGCAGCAAATAGCATCTCATGGTAGTCCCAAAAGTACCCGACCCGACAAGGAAAACAAAAGAAAATCAAATTATTTTTTTTATTATTTTTCTACATAATCTCCTTTTAGTTCTATGCACTTGACCCAGCGATGTTCGATAGCTTCAACACCTTGTTTGTAATGAGATTTGTCGAGCTCGTGAAAATACTCATCAACCGCTGCCTCCACTTCATCATTGCTGGCAAATCTTTTACCAGCAAGCCATTTTTTTAAATTTGGAAACAAAAAATAATCCGAAGGGGCCAAGTCCGGCGAATAGGGTGCATGAGGAAGTAGTTCGAACTTTAACTCGCGGATTTTGGTCATGGCCTTGGCACACGTGTGTACTGGTGCATTGTCTTGGTGAAACAAATTTTTTTTTTTCGCCAGGTGCGGTCGTTTTTGACGGATTTGTTCACTTAAGTAATTGATGCAACAGGTTAGCATAATACTCGCCATTGATAGTCCGTCCTTTCTGAAGATAATCTATAAAGATTATCCCACGACAATCCCAAAAAACGGAGGCCATGACCTTTCCCGCTGATGGAACGGTTTTCGCCTTCTTTGGGGCTGGTTTTCCTCTACGAGTCCATTGCTTCGACTGTTCTTTAGTCTCTGGTGTGAAATAATGCACCCACGTTTCATCCATAGTAATAAAACGCCGCAAAAACTCCGCTTTATTATTGTGAAATTTTGCCAAACACTCGGTCGAAATATCTTCGCGACGTCGTTTTTGGTCCTCTGTGAGCAATCGCGGCACCCACCTTGCGCACATCTTTTTCATATCCAAATTTTCGGTTAATATGCGATGTACAGCACTTTTTGAAATCCCTGCCATGTCTGCTAACTAGCGTACTTTCAATCGCCGGTCATCTAATACCATTTTGTGGATTTTTTCTATGGTTTCTGGTATTGTCACTTCATTTGGTCGACCACATCGATGTTCATCTTCGCAGCTCAAGCGACCTCGTTTAAACTCTGCCACCCAATATTTTACTGTTGTAAACGATGGAGCAGACTCCCCCAAAGTAGAATCTAGCTCCGCTTTAATGTCAGTTGGACTAAAACCTTTCAAATGAAAGTATTGTATCACATAACGATGGCCAATTTTCTCCATGTCTGAAAATTTGTTCACAGCGTCAACTATTGATGGCTACTAAACAAAAGACAAACGACGCTACGTGTTCCAATTTCAAATTTAAACTTTATGAAGTATATTATTTTTAAAAAGAGTATTTATTTGAGATAAAAACCTCTTTAAGTGTGTCAGGTCGGATACTTCTGGGACTGCCCTGGTAGACTGGGACATTTCCTATTACTTATCCCATTAGTTCTGTTCTCCTCATCAAGTTGTGCTAATAGAATTAGGACAGTTCTATCACAGAATTGTTCAATACTACTACTATACTGGGAATGATCCCACAAAATAGTAGAACTTGAAATTAACGAACTGAAATTAATAAACTAATTACACAACAATATTATCTGGGAGTACGGTTAAGCTTTGAAAGACCCACCATACCCCCAGGGGTACTGCCAGGGGTACGGTGGGTCAGCAGCGAAAACTGTGCAGTACAATCTACTTAGTTGTTTAATACTAAAAGGAGAAAAACAAGAACAAGTGAATGGACTTTGATCATCCGTCAATGTTTGTAACTTACGTATGATTTTGTATTTCTATAATAATAATATATTGTGTTGATTCAGCCTCAAATCACTTTTATTACTTGACAAAAACACACATCAGTGTTTTATTATTACAAATGTCCCATCTGGATACTTTGTTTTTTAGTCTTTAAACACGCACAATACTGCTCCTCTTTTACACTCGCTAAATGCCAATTTTTTATTCACTCTATTATTTGTGATACTGAATTTATTATAAATTAAAAATAAAACGTTGTAATATTGTAATACTCATGAATGAGAAGTGATTCCATAACTTTTAGTCATTTTCCTACTATAGTGTAACTACTTTAGCAAAATCTCATTACACACGACGGCATTTTCAAATATAACGTACACACACGCGAGAAAAAGAGCGAGCGCTTCCGACCGCAGCGCGTATGCGACTAAAGCCAAATGAGACATTTAGAAAAAAAAAGTTTGTCATGAATTTGTCAGTTTTTAATGTGCCACTTTTGAAGTTCGCATAACTCATCTGCAGTTTTTTTACGCTGCGCTGTGGCACACGCACACACGAATCCCCCCCCCCCCTTCCCGCCCCGCTCACTCGCTGACGCCACCGCCGTGTTTTTGTTTTTGCGGGGGGTGAGGTCGAGCTACGCACCGTACTGCAACCTCGCCTTAAACGTAATTTGTTTGATTTTCGTGTGAGGCCAACTCTAGTGTCCGAGTTTTCAGACCGCCCAAAGGCCTACTACATGGCCTAACGATTCTCATTCTGAGACAAGAACCGGGACCGGCAGATTTACGTGCCCTCCGAAGCACGGCAGCGCTCATAATTATGTGAATGCCACAGGTGCTCACCCATCCAAGTGGCGACCTGTGCAAGCGTTGCTTAACTTTGCCGATCTGTTACGAACGGCAAACTAAGTATCGCTATGAGAGCTACAAGTGTAAACGTAATAAGTATATGACTATCTGTACTCGTTGTTAGTTCATTACTATAACGTCATGAAGTGGTTCACATAACATTTGAATCATTTATAAGGGGCGAATATAAGTGGATCGAATGCTATGCCAGAGTACAATATAATTATAGGACTATAGGCTTATTTTATTTTTATTTATAGTCTCACGCCTGTATCCCAGAAGAGGTAGGCAGAGGTGTAAATATTACACCTACATTTCGCCATGAATTTTTTGGTCCCACGTAATAGGGAGCGAGCCTATTGCCGTTACCGGGCACATCACCAGACTCCGGGCTGCTACTGAGTATTCGGAAAAACCCAGTACTTAACACTTGCTTCCGACCCGGGAATCGAACCCGGGACCTCCGATCAGCAATCGCATACGCTATCCACTATAATTATAGGTATACAGACTAAAGGGAATCATGCCTCAATTACGTCTATCTTAGTAAGATAGACGTAATTACAAACAAGAAACAAACTTTTGTATTTTCCTTTTTATGCCAATTTTGTCGCTTAGAACTTAGAACGTGTTTCCGGTTTTCAAGAGCTCTCAATGTGTAATTTAATTTATTCACGGCGCGTCTCTAATTCCTGTCCAAGAGCTGACGGAAAAAGCAGAACTTCCCTCGGGGCGCTACATATTAGACCAGACGTAAACTAGTAATGATTTACTGGCACATGTGTGTGTAATGCTTTATTGTATGTGTAGCAATGTAGCTCTTCAGTTACCTCATCCGTCGTATAAAAAAGTAGTGGGGATTGGTTTCGTAGTTGTTGCTTGTCAATGAGGTGTAAAGAGTCGATAGTGTTTGACTCACTAGGATATCAATCGCGATGGTGGCGTTGGCTGCGAAGGCGTCAGGGGCGTAGATGAATAAGCAATGAACCGACGAATGGCTCTATTAGCCCGCCATTGTTGCCTTGTGATCGCTCGAGTTGCGCAAGCGACACGTATTGTTCGCGACTAGTGGCTTTCACTACGAGCTGGTGACGTCACAACGCGAGCGACCTAAATGCTTGTGGTGTTAGATGTAGTGCAATTTCCATTTATCGAGCCTTATATAGCACGGAATGCGCTAACCCGCCGCTCCAAATACAATACATTGAATGTTACTTGTTAAACGTTTAAAGAAAACACTAAACTACATTTCAGATTGCTCGATGTCCTTTTGACTTTTATTCGTCGCTCATAAATCTACGTCGAATCATTGTATTGCAGCAGACAACAATAAATTGTAACTGGCTGTAGAACATTATTAGAGATGTAGTCCATCGCGATAGTTCCGCATGACACGGTGCCTGTGGTGCACGTCAGCTTTGAGGATTTATGTGGTGCGATGTTACCACGGGGCGGCACTTTGTGCGTCTAATTGACAAGTGTCCGGAAGCGAACGCGTCACACCTGTCTAACGAGCACACCGTGCACTTGATTGCACCTACTCAGCCGCCGGGCTAACAAGCTGCTCATCTTTGCATGTATCACATGCCTGTTTGTGACACTTTTATTCACAATTTGGACTGTTGGAAGATTGATTTTATGTATCGTAACATGTTCTGTTCGATGAAAATATACTAACGAGTTATACGTGATCATGTAGATAAAACTAGTTGGAATTTCGTATAAAAACTAAACGACAGAAATTCTAGCGCGACTACTAAGCTTATTATCTGCATCACCAGATAACTTGTCCTTGATAATTGTGCTAATCTGGCTGAATAGAGTAGAACAGCACCCTCTGGGCGACTCCGGCAAGTAATATAATTTGCATCGTCGTGTACGGTAGTAGTTTTATTGCCAACAATTGGCCATTATCTGAGCGCATTTGCACGCTGGGCCGTCATACGGTTTAATATATTGTTTCGCGGCGTCCACTTCCAGCTATCTAAATTTTACTGCAGATTTGCCTACGATTGTATTTGTCAAATGCATCTAAGTAAATCATGTTATTGCAAATTTATCTTGGAAATTTATGTATTCTATTATAAATATCTTCTAGCTAAGGCGATTATAGAGATATTTCTGGAGTGACAACGGTCCTATTTAATTTCAACTTAATACGCACTCCTTCAAATTTTGATTATTTCACGTTAGTTTAAATCGAGTCCCCGCTTTAACTTTCCTTTCATTGTAAAAGTTGTAATCCTCTTTGTGAACCCTAATTGAATTCACTGTTATGCTAATACTGTGATTTCCCATCTTATTTCGTTAATAGAGGTCTGTGGTAAACCAATTAAAGGGTACGTTTGTGGATTACTCAACTTTCGTTACCTACACGAATAGTTTGTGGGTTGTGCATGCACGAGAAATTAGACGCTTATAAAATCCTTTGTATGAATAGCTGAATCATATGAAGCTCTATCAACTTTTAATTTAATTTTATGTATTTATTATTTGATGCTGGTGTGTGTTATGTGTGCAAATGTGTGTCGGTGCACACGTCGCTTTATTGCGCATTTCGGCAAGCTTAACATTCCGTCTGTGGACTCGGTCGACTCTAATGCTAGCGTACTGCGGTTTTATTAACGTTGTTACGTTTAGTATTACATTCTTTAGTGTCTTATCCTTGCATGTGAATGTCTTGCCTGCTTTCTACTACGGAGTTTTACATTTTATTGTAAAACTAGTCTACGCCAGCAGCCACTCATGCACATTTTTTTAAATTTATCTGTTTTGACCGATCCCGTGGGTATTTCGGGAAATCCCTTCTTAGTGCACCCCTACGGTCCCCAATGAACACACATGCCAAATTTCAGCTTCCTGCGCCCTATAGTTTCGGCTGTAGCGTGTCTGTCAGTCAGTCAGTAACGCAAGGATTTTATATATTAAGATAATGGATTTGTTTTTCGTCGCTACCGGCGAAACATTTAGTTTATAGACACCATTGGACTACACTTTTACGCTTAGAAAGATATATAATTAAGAAATTCATATTTTATAGGGATACATGTTAAAATGTTTATACTATAAAAATATCGCTTCTCACTGTTTTCGCTAACTTTGCGGCCAGATTTGAAGATTACTTATTAGGCTTTCTAGTACGAAAGTCTGCAGCACGTAGTCTGGTAATGCGCCCTGTTTAAGCTGCTATACTATTGGGGGACTAGTTACTACCTTCGAATCGAGGGAATAAACACTACTTTATCGTAATTTTTACTTCGTTGTCTTAAACAGTGCTAAAATATCGGACATACGAAACAATACATGATGCCAAAATACTATTTGTAACTGAAAACTACTCTATTGAAGACATGATAGTGTGATTTCTATATTTGTAATTTCGCTACTATACATTCTACGCTGTTGCTAATCCAGCATATTATATGTACAGTCAAATCATCTCCAACATGCGTAACCCTCAGCATCAATATGCTGTACTATACGTGTATAAACTTCATACGTGCACGAAGCACGTGTGCATAGGAGCGTTGTGCAGGGTTGTGTCACTCCGTGCGGTCGGCTGCGCGGCACTCACTGCACCGTGAATTGCGGACGCCCGTTCCAGTCTCTATGGCGGCCGGCGAAGGCACACGAAAAAACAAATACTTTTGTTTATGTTAATCCGATTAAAACCTTACTTAAACATGGCTGTGAGATGGTATAAAGTGCAATTTGATTACGTCATACACGTAGAGGTTGCAAGTCAAGTTCGAAATATTCAGTACTTGAGTTTGAAAAATTGGGATCCAAACGGGCCTCAAGTTCTGTGGATAATTATCGAAACTAACTTAAAACGTACATATTTCTAAAATAAAATTAAAATTGAATTTCTTGTCTCTTGTTAAACACTCACTCACAGTATATTTGTCACAGTCAGTCGAAAACTCTAGTATCGGGTCTCCCTTCACTACTCAAAGCTTAGCCAACCTAAGTGCTAATCTGCTTAGTGTTAGTATTCAGCTGTCCAACGCAAATGTCATATATATGTAGGTACATGTAAAATAAATTATATTTTTTAAGAATTCAAAATTGACTCTAAATGATTATTTTAGTATAACACACGTCCCATGCTGCCGCCTGTATAGGTATAAGATTACATTTATGAATGTGTGTTGATGCTTAGTTTCATTATCGGTTGTATGTAAAATCCTCGAAACTCAAACTCAGTTTATTGTCATGTAACGGATTTTTTTAAGGGTTTTGTATTGCTCAATCTATCTGACGAATCTTGTAACACGTTGCAATCATATCGCAGTGCGGGACAGTAGCAGCAGTTAGAGCGACCGTATTTTTAATAGAATTAAAAAGCTGATACTGTCCATCATGACATCATGCTATCGTGTTAGAATATTACATTCCGTTGTACTTAGGACCATGCTGTTCATAATCCGTACGGTGGTGAAAACGGCCCAGATGTCGTCTAGAAGTGCAAAATGAAACACGTTAGCGCTTCGGCTGACGTTTGCTCCCTTTTTGTCGCGCCGCCTGCGGAACACCATTTATCAACTTTTTATGGGAACGCTTGTTTTAATTTATGCTTACACTAACTTGCGAGCTCGTAGCTATCTCCGACCTCATTTGCAACCGCACTCCGTTGCTGTTTACGCGACTACTGAGAGTAAGCTGCTCGCTGCATTTAAAATAAACTGCGCGCCATGGTGCAGTTTGTATCTTTGGGTTTGCTAAATTAATATTTTAAATTATTTATTATTTAGCGGTTCAATATATTTCACCTATGGCGCAGTTGATAATCAGTCAGATTCGTTGTCTCGCCGTTTAGAAAAGCGCCGAGTGTTGTAGATTCGATCTCCACACGTAACAACACTTTGTGTGTGTTTCACAAATCATTGTTCCTAGTCTGGGTGTGCTTTGATTGAATGTTTGTAGGTATACTGAAGCGTAACATATCCTTAATGTTATATTTGTTTCTATATATGTAAAAACTCCCTCGCCTAGTGGATTATTATGAAGGATCTCTTAAACTAACTAGTGCTTGTATGTAAGTGTAGTAACTAATTTGTTAATAATCGCTTGCCCCGTACCTCGAAGAGCACGTTAAACCGTCGGTCCCGACTGTCATGAAGATCTTTGACAGTCAGTACGGCGAGTCAGTACCCTCATATAAACGGATACTGGTCTAAATCATGGCATAACGCTATCCCTTTGGGTTGCGGAGGTCAGACGGCGATCGCTCTGTGGAAAAGTTATATTCTGTCATATCTGGTTAGACCAGTAAGGACCTCGGGCTCCAAGTAGGTATTGGAAGCAACCGGGATAACGATAGGACGATGTTTATCTCTTAAAATAGTGCTGCTGTGTATGCATGTAGTGAAAAATTCACAAAAAATATTTGTTTGTTAAATTATTTCAAATATGTGTATAAAATGCTGTTTGCGAATAATTAATGAGTTTGTAGCAGATATATGGTCCAGTAATCATCTGTCCGCCTGGCGGCACATTTTAAAGCTTTGCCCGATGCAATTACATCTGATGGTTGTCTGAACGCGCATCTGATAACACATCTAAAACGCCTTTTGAAGTTACTTTAATTAAATACAGAATTTTTTGCCTCATACGCACGCCTGATCTTTTGATAAAGTCAAATATAAAACGCGAAACGCACTAAAGTTTATTCAAATTTTTAATTAGAAGTCATTTGATTTCTTTTTTTATATCAGCTTCATAAATTGGTGTGGAAACTTGATGCATTTCATCTGATTGTAGAAAATTCGAGTTGTAAAAACGAATTCAGGTGTCAGCTTGAAGTAAGAGTTAGTTAACAGTGAAGGTCTAACTTGGTTGTGGGCAACCCCACAAAACGCCCGCCACAGGACAAATTTCGCTTATATTAACTTTTGCTTCGAGTAAATTTCTCTTCAACTGCGCGACCACTGCACTTTCAAGTGGCAAAGTTTTAATCTCGTCGCCGGGTTGCGGCTATACTTTCTCTCTCTCATTCAGATACTATTCACTCTTCAGCGTCATTTGTTCTCGTTACAGAATCCTTAATAAAGCAGTATCTAATTTGGGTAATCCTGTTAGCTTTATTGAAAACTCTCTTACTGCTAGTTAATGCGATGAGACTATTGTCCAGTTGTCCAAACTTCGTTCTTTCGTTTTTCAGCAGATTCTTGCTGTATTGGAAAATTGTTTATGGTAGCTTCATAATTATACTCTGGTGTAGGTTATTCATGATTGGCAAGTTAAGCAAACGCAACCGCTGAGTGCACTTGTACTTTTAGTCATAAAACGTGCCGCTATACTACTTCTACTAACCTTCTCACTAACAAATCTGAGCATTGCACTCGATGTCATGTCACAACCTGGTTTCACAAATTACTGATTAAGCAAATATGGCACAGTCGATAAGTTAAATAGAATTTCAACTAATATAGAAAACAAATTTTCAAGTGAATGCTCATTCGCCGTTAGCGTTATGTGGAAAACAGCGTCGAGCATTCACGAGAAGGTTACATTACATAATTATCTTAATATATAAAATCCTTGCGTTACTGACTGACTGACAGACACGCTACAGCCAAAACTATTGGGCGCAGGAAGCTGAAATTTGGCATGAGTGTTCCTTGGGGACCGTAGGGGTGCACTAAGAAGGGATTTCCCGAAATTCCCACGGGATCGGCCAAAATGGGTAAATTTAAAAAATTGCAGGCGTAGCTGCTGGCGTCCTCTAGTGTATAGATAATTTTTAAAGCTGTACATTTAATGCTTTTATTACCATTCGTAAAAAAATTACATTAATATATATGAATGTTTAAGTATTCACCATACGATTTCAAAAAATATGTCTCAAAGAATTTGAGGATGATAACCGTACTTGCGAACGTGAATATCGTTTCCTTTTTTAAAAGGTTTGACGGCAAATAACGATGCCTATTGGAAATCGAATAAAGTAAAAAGGTATCAAAAGATCACAGATTTTCAATGTATGCACCGTCATTGCGGCGTGGTCTTCTAAAAGCGAGCACTTAACCACAGCGTAATTCCGGTAAAAGGTTCGGCGAGCACGCCGTCCATTCTCTTCTTAATGTTTATTTAAGCGTAAAAGTTGGACGCTCATTAACCGGATTGGCGGTTAATAAAACCCGCGAGACTTAGAATATTATACTTCGGAGCCACTTCCATCAGATAATATCACACATTATTTTCACATCTCATTGAATGTGGCTTTCTCATTAACCTGTTTTTCGAGTCGAGGTGTTAAAGATGCTTGAGACGATAAACTGGAAATTTGAGTTTTACGTACATAATGTAATTGCAGGTTTCCACGAGATGAAAGTAATTATTAACGGCGCCGGATTGTGTCATTGTAAGAATAATAAATATTATGAAACATAGATTATGATATTCAGTGGTATAATATGTATGTGGATTAGGTTTTCAATGCTAATATGTTTAATGGTTTTTGTTTAACTTTTTAAAATGAATGGTGTCACTATTGACTGTCAATATTATTCGTTGAGTAACTTCAACTACTTATTTGACGACTACATTTAACAAAATCGTTCAGTTTAAAATCTAAGGCTTCAGCAAAGTATACACAGTGTAAAAATAAATATAAATTTCGAAGCAGAATGCAAAATTTTGAAGCAGAGAACAATAAAATCGAGTGTGACCTCAATATACTTCCGAACTCGGCGTATGAGCTAAAAATGTAGCTATGAATCTAATGAGAGCACTCATTAAGGGTCTTTTTCATTCTGCACCATCGCCCGGTGCGGTTTTCCTGTGCTATTGAATTGTGCTGCAGCCAGTAACTTCCGCGGCGGTCGCGCTACCCTCAGGGCTCCGTCGTTTTTGCATTTTAACACCTCGGATAATGAGGTCTTGAGGCACGTACGCTACGAGCTTCTTCGTAAATATATACGAGAATCTAGATATATCAGGGATTAATATCGCGTTCAATGTGTGATGTATTGAAATGGTTAGTTTCTAGATTATTTTTCAATCCTCGCAAGTATTTTCCTTCTATAATTTTTTTATCTGTACTCGATTTTTCAAAAGATAAAGTTCTATATGTCGTGTTAGAAATATTTTGAATACAGCTGTTGTTTTATTGTATTATACCTAATTATGGAGGTATCGTAGTCGTTCAGTTAGTAGCAAAGCAAATAAAACATTTTACTTCGGCAAAAATAGCTGGGTTTTTGAAAGAGCAAAATTATTTTTGGTTTAGAACAACATCCCAAAAATCATCAACTGAATGTTTTACCAATGTTATTCAACGTAATGGGTGCTCTAGTACAGGTTTCGCGAATATCTTGCCAAAGGGCGAGACTAAAGGTTTTATCTATTCGTGTTGTATACTTGCGATTAGCGTGAAAAGTGGAAGATTATCGTACCACTCATGGCATTATTAACTTGAGCGCACTCCTGGCATAAGCGTTTAGCGTAGTTAGAGTCTTAAGACGAGTACTGTAATCGCCATCCTATAATGATAGTAATCTTTAAAAATATTTAGAGAAAACTAGCTTTAAAATCAGGGATGCCAGTTGAATAAAACGGTATATTCTATTTTCAGAGTTAGCGTGTGAAAGACAAATCTGATGATGTAATGTATAAATAAAATATTAGAGGACAGCTTTGACCTCAGGGAAAGTCAGATATTGTTTGAATATATCGTAAAGTTGTTATT
The DNA here is from genome assembly GCA_944739405.2 of Euclidia mi. Lineage (NCBI taxonomy): Eukaryota > Metazoa > Arthropoda > Insecta > Lepidoptera > Erebidae > Euclidia > Euclidia mi. Next base: position 32,114,489 of record OX123194.2, on the reverse strand, counting down.
GGCTGGCGGCATCTTCCCGCGTCTATCTAAAATATGTAGCAATAAAAGCAGTTTGGACAATGTCCGGACGTGTTAGAATCCATTTATTGTTCGGTACACACTTGTTGTGGCTGGTTGGACATATTTCGGAATATTGGAACGCGTTTCGGCAATGTCTCGCCTTAGAAAACAGGGAATTTAGTTTTATACCAATAAAGTACTTCTTGTCGATACATTTTAATTATATTTTGTCTAGTAATTCGGCTTGCTTTATTTTTATATAGTTCCTTTTATTTTACTAAATGGAATTTAAATCTAAAATCTACTTTATGATGTGTACAGTGTGTGTCGGCAACAGCACATTTAGTTAATGATTTTAGAGCAACTCTTTGTCAATTTGATAAAAGTTGTGTCGTCTTACTTAAGACGTTAAAGGAGAAATAGAGGCGTAGGGGTTGGAAGCAACGTGTAACCCATTTGTACTTGTTTATCAAGGAGATAAGTGTCGGAGAGTGTGCGGCGTCGTCCGCTGGCCGTCTCAACTCATTAGTTCGGAGAATAGATAGCGGACCGGTCGGATTCCTCCTTTAATTGCTAAACTATCCGTACCGGGAACTTATTTACTGACTTTATTGTACATCGAAAACTTGTTGTTTTTAATATTTCAGTCTTTTATTTCCCGGAAATAAATCTGCTCAAAGTTTTGAAAATAGTTTCTCTTGAGTGGCTTTGATGATGTTGTTGTTTTTTGGCATGTTTATTATTTAACTTTTATTGTTACTTGTTGTCACCGTATATTCCTTCATTATCGATTAAATCACCATGTTATTTGTAGATCTGAAATTCAGTAGGAAAATTATTCGTAATTTCATGTTCCATCCGTAATAGCATTTTGCAGTTCACTGCTAGAGCCTTTCCCAACTTGACAGAAGCTTTTGGAATCAATAGGAGAATTGGGCCTACTATACTATGCTGGCCAAACGAATTGGTTTTGGATTTGATGTCTGGTTTTCTGTCTAGTAAGATACTACATGCTTCGTGTGTTTTCTTTAGTCGGCCCTTACGACACGTACGGAATGCAGTGATATTTTCTATTCTTAACCCGTCACCACACAGATCTTGATTTCAAACAAAATACCAATATCCATACATACATACATAGACTCACGCCTGTTTCCCGGAGGGGTAGGCAGAGACTACGGAACGCCATTTGCAACGATCCTGACATATCTCTCTTGCTTCATTCACTCCCATCAGATTCCTCATGCATGCTCTTCTGTTCATAGACCAATATTCAGAGGTTATAAAATTAATAATTTTAAAGAGTATTCTGTTATTAGTATTTTCAATAGAATATCCTTAAAAATATCGAGATTCTAAAAGGAAAAAGAATTTGCGAAGTTTCTAAAGAGGAAAAATATTTTACCGAAAAGAAACCGTGTGTCTGCTAAACCTGCACTCACCTTCCTAATTCTACTATGAAAGGATAAGAAAACATTGTTACCTTTCCTATTGTAGCTAAATAAAGTGTGTTGATGGCAACACGAGTTTTGACTTAGGCTACAAGTCACAGTATACAAAGAATGGTATTATAAGGGTATCTAACTATGGAGCGCCGTAAGCGCATTATTGCGGAGTGCGCTGGTTGGGCGTTGTGCGGTGGTGGCGTGTGTTCGCGGTAAAACGACGCTTCTCGAATGTACAATGCGCCCTAAGCTCCCGGGTGGACGTATTCACAGAATAAGTGCTTTGCTAGTCAAAATGAACATCGCTTTTTGAGCCTTATTTGCAAAAAAGGGACTCAGTTTTCCTGTAGTGGTATTACTTTACATAGACTGTTCTCGTTGAATGTGGTTTAATGAAGGGCTTTGTCTTTATTCACTCAGTTTTGTTACATTTTCCGAATAATAAAACCGTAATGTGTTAAATTTTAATGAAATTCAGATTGTTATAAATAATATTTCATTGTCTTGTTTTATCGCATCGTGACTACATTTCTACATTTTGTGTCATTGTTTTAATATGTAAACTGCTGTATTTAAATGTTCAGTAGTCCATTATGGATTTTCACGTTCACAATATACCTACCAAATAACGAATTTGCGATTTTAATAAGCGATCAAATGACGAAGATCTTATCGTCGACTAGCTTACTCATAGTAGGTATGTGTTCTAAATGTCTATGAAAAGGTTTTCTACACTAATATTATAAAGACTGACCAAGCAGATATATAAGGCAAGTGTGGAAGGAACAGGACGAAGGGGAAGACCTAGGCGGACGTTCTCTGATCAGATTGGAGACATCCTAAAAACAGGACAGGTGAGAAGTACCCTGAACAGAAGAGCATGCATGAGGAAACTGATGGGAGTGAATGAAGCAAGAGAGATATGTCTGGATCGTTGCAAATGGCGTTCCGTAGTTTCTGCCTACCCCTCCGGGAAACAGGCGTGAGTCTATGTATGTATGTATGTATATTATAAAGAGGATTTCTTTTTATTTTTAAAAAAAGCTTTGCATTTCCATTGCAATAGTTCTATTACTACTAATATGTATGCTCTTTAATAATTATTTTATTATATGAAAATGCAATACTCATGCAACCATATTACTGTAAATACGTGTAATAACAATTACTGTGGCAAATCAGCATACATTTATAACTGTTAAGCTGTGGTGTCGTTACATTTATTCAACGAATTAATTGTACGAACGACGAGCGAATAATGAAACTATTTCGCATTCATTATCGTTCTTCGGATTAGTTAATGTGAATGTTCTGGTTGACAGTTAGGAACGCCCAAGTATGCAAATGTCATTGTCTGTAATGCGTGCCCAACCGCGCCCCGGAGTATCAGGCAGCCTACGCAACGTACGAACTACGACAATCTCAGCCAATGAATATTAACATCGCGACTTAATATCGAGCTTATTGCTTACCACCGCTGAACTGTATCATGTTGGGAGTTTTGTGCTAATGTATTGAGATTTAAATAGTAGAGAAATGTGCTCGCAAATAATAGAAGCAAGGGTGTACGATCGAAGGGTAATGATAATTATACATTTACATATTCTTTTTCGTAATAGGTATTGCATGTTAGTTTAATAAAACAAAACATGTGTTGAGTGATATGTCGATATACTAGCTCTAGACTAATTAGCTCTGCGCAGGGTGTCTATCCAACGTGGGATAAAAAAATTGCGATTCTGAAATGGTTGCTCTGAGTCTGGGTGCATTTTGTCTCCATTGTTTTAGTATTTGTAAAGTCGCCCGTGACATAGGATGTGAGCTCCCACATTAGCAATTTAATACTAAATAAGAAAAAGGAACATTGTTTGAGCATGACTTAACATGTATGTTCGAATATTAGTATCTATAAGTTTTACGGGTTTAACAAAGCTCGTCCTTGTCTCGGTTTCAGAGTGGATCGAAGCGTTCTTAGAATAGTCTATCTGAATCTGCATTATTCTACTTCATATAAATTGCGATAGGTTACCGGTATATGGAGCAAATGCCCAGGAAGATAATCGTACCCCAAATTCACCGCAAACCATTAGGGATTCTACCAAGGTTTATGTGATGATGGACAAGATGCAGGCACTATGTATGAATAAGGTATCGCGAAGGGCTTTACAAATATTCAATTAACGGACACAAAACAACAATGTATGGTTCACACATATGTATAATATTGTATTATTCGTACACTCTCTTATTTAGTCGACTTCATACCTGAGACTGGTTAACACTTGATCATAAAATCTAATATTGTTATCTAACATCTAACACAACACGCCATTCAATGCTTCGTGTTTGATATTCACTGACTCGTACGTATTATTGCTCATAGTTCATTTTTATTACGTGCTTATAAAGATGGACTGGTTGATTATAATAAATATAGGTATTGTCACAGGCACCACGGACGTGACATTTAGAGTGCACGCGCAGCTTTCTATGTTATGTAAGTGGTGATTGACGCGTAGTATGATCGCGCAACGTTGCCCTATCGCCTTCATACTTCCAATAGAGCTTTTCCTTGTTAAAAGATCGCGAGATTGAGACCTCACGATTGACGTTTGTGTCGCATTCTCACATTCCTCTATTGCAACACGCTTACGATTATCCCATACAATAATACATACACAAGCCTGCGAATAAATTCCGATATTCATGCGATTGAAAACTTGTACAATGGAATTGGTTTAAGGGATTTTATCGTGTTTACGTTGCGTGCTGTAAAATAGAAGTTGTCATGAATTAGCCGGTATAATATAATTTTGGTATAATTTTAAGCTACCAATGTATTGTTTAATTATTTGCCTCGGTTATGATTTATTGATCGTGAGTCTTGGGGTCTCACTTTAAAACAATGATTAATTAATATAGTTCGAAGTTTAGTTCTAGCCTCAGTTGTGTCAAAGTTATAATAGTCAATTGAAATGTTACATTTTTTGGGCTTACCGTGCTTTTGTCAGAGGACGCAATTTTATTTCATAGATGTTTCGAGTCTACTAACCCTTAGTATAATGTTAAATCCAAGTTTGTGGGGTCGCAGCCCTTGTCCTGCGGCCGCATCTTGAATAAAGTGGTACAAATGGGTTTTTTAGTTTTCGTACAGAAAAAATCAAAATATGTTTTTTTGCAAATTAAATTCTCTACAACTTTGATTCCGTAACAAAGTTACAAACGAAAATCAAATGTTTGTTTTTTTTTAATGTGTTATAATTTTTTCGTTATCAGCAATAAATAATACATTTGATTTGTCTTTTCTTCTTCCAAACAAGACTCGGTCTTCCAACTTGAGACTCTACAGTACCATAAGTTCCAATTTTCACTCATAACAATGACCCTAAAAACCGAGGCTGAAAAAAAGACAAACTCTATATCTGAGGATCTGAAGTTGATAGTCCCAGCCAGAGGATACCGCAATGTGTTCTGCAATGCCTAAATGTTCTGGGAACTCCTGCAGGAAACTTATTAGAGATATCAAAGTTAAAGTAAAAAAAGCGACTTTCCTCAAAATTTTTTCATCAATAATTGTATACTGGCTCTTAATCAGACTCTGTGTCAAAGCCTGGCTCATCTCAAAGACTGGGAACATAGTTATACTGGGAAAACATAAAAAATGCCAAAATACAACAATAATAAAGAAATAAATTTTTATTTTTGGCTTTACGACACAAGTTTCAATAGGTACCAAAGTTGTAGAGAATTTAATTTGCAACAAAAAGCTTTTTACATATTCTTTGTACGGCCAATAGTTTACCAGATAATCAAGAAAAGACACTGGCGAAAAGTGAGCGTTTAATATGCCTCTGCCTACCCCTTCGGGGAAACAGGCGTGAGTCTATGTATGTATGTATGATAATCAAGAAAAACCATCTGCACCCGCACTCTTTCCAAGATAGTGGCCGAGGGACAAAAGTTGCGACCCCACAAATTTGGATCAAGCTTTATACAAGTCCTCCCTACATACATACATACATACATCCTCCTCCCTACACATCTGTAAAATAAAATTGCGTCCTCTGATAAATGCAACATCAAATGTAACTTCAATGGACTATAATGTAAAGAGTAATGCAACATCTTTGAGGAGCACCTATTACGGTTTAAAAAAATCCTTGAAATAATAAATTTGACAAAGAAGCTAATTTCTTTAATGGGTATATAGTAGTATGTTTACATCTCACACCAAAGCTCTGACCATATTTCATTTGAAAAATGTAGCTTATGTCCAATATAGCTAAAAATCATTATCATCAACAGCCTGTATCAGTCAAATGCTGGACATAAGACACCACTATGGCACGACCACTTATTATAGAAAATGGAGAACCTAAGTGATGATTTCATACTTAAATAGTGTGGCTATAGGCACAAATCACTAATTAGCCGAGCCTATTTGTATTACGTTACCGAAGCTCCTTTTAAGTAACCGTGACGAATTGTATTTACGAGTTTGTTGAAAGAAATCTTGATTTTTCTGTTCGTTAATTTACTCATTATAATTTTAGATGAATTTTAAATAATGAAATATGTATATTATGTATTGCTATAATAAGTTGTGATAATTTATTATTCAGTCGCATCGTTATATAATTCTTACAAAAAATATTGGTATAATTTTTAGTGAACCGTGGCAGATCGAATCAACTTCATTAGTTTGTTGCAGTTGGATGTCACAAGTATTAAAAATTATAATGATGAATTATGGGAATCGATCACGATAACTTTTAGTTATGTAAATATCGTTTGGATGCTAATTGAAATACGTTCGTGGCCTACATTGTGTCCAATTTATGGAATCGACTCACCTCAATAAACGTACTCTACGATGTTCGTAGTTTCTAGCCGCGGTTGATTGACGTCTATGTTAAAAAACGTGTAGAAAAAAATAACCTGCTCTCAATTAAGTTGTAAATTGTCCTGTCTTGGTATTAAAGGGGACGATCATAAATCGGTATTGTAGTGGAGTCGTAAGCGTCGCCCGGCTGTGTAGCTGCACGGACATCTCCTTGGCATGTATATGATTATTAGCCGGCCAACATATAAATTTCCTTTTAAAACTACATCCGAGATCCTTATCTAAGTGCCTGTAACATGGCCTTGAGACGGCGCGAGGTGCCGAGCGTCACCTCATATTATTGTCTCACTCAATTTTATTAGCACCTATTTGCCATTCGGCGCTGATTTAGGAGACCCGTTTGCATATAACAAGCTTAGTCCATTCGATTAGATCACCTTATTTAATCAATTGAATGTTAATCGAGTTTTCGCGTTCGTTACAATAACATGACAGTTTACAAGATCGTAGATTGTTAGATTAATATCTTTGGAATTATGACAAATTCGAATAACAAACGAATTTTTGGTAATGATCCGGTTTGGATTTAATTTAGCGAAACTAATAAAATATTCTTGATGTAATGTTGCCGATTTTATCTAGGTGTAGTTTTTTGCACCAGGAATAATATTTACATAATATTTTGCCGCATGTAACGACTTTTGTGGATCCAAAACGTCTTTTCAATTATTACTATTTGTGGTAGACACCCACAGACCGCCTAATAGAAGATACAACTGTAAACGTAATCTCATTACCACATTTCGAAATTGTATTTCCTTTACAACATAACGAGAATTTATTTGTTCTCCATTTTCATAAAGTTACGGTGCACTTGAGAACTCGATACTAATGCCTATTCGGCTCGCGTTGTCCTCGGTGTAGAAATGTAATTGTAAAATGTTTGCTCGGCTGCTGATCACTCTTGTGGGTTGTATGAAAATTACTTTGAATGGAACTGCACAAGAATATGTAACGAGAAGAGACTTATTATGTTCTTAATAAGTTAACTACGTATCCGGTGTGTGTTTTGCATAATAGCTTGGAACACGCATACGTGTTTGTGGAGGATTCGCCGCAGGTGTGCCAAGTGATTGGGTGCCCTTACTTGTGCTTCTAGTGTTCGAGGATTATTAGCCTCGAGTCATAAATATCGTGCGCCTTGTATTCCGAATCTTATCAATCTTGATGCGCTCATTGTGGAACCCATCTTTTATGAATAGCGGCGGACTTGTTGTGTTACTGATAAATGGAACGTTTACGTTGGTGTTTATTAACAAATATTGAGGAATATAATTAATGTAAACAAAGTAATATTTTTATATTCTTTGTAATTGGTCATATATCTTTTAGACACGGCTGTGAAAATAATGCTGAGAATACTCAACACTGCTGCCTACCGTGCAGAATTAAGGAAGAAGTAGAACGGACAGTTTTATTTTAATTTTAATCAAACATATTAGCGCTAGGAATAATTGGTAAAACTTGCACTATGTTCTGTATGTGCAACAGCGCCAAATACATTTGAGGTCTAATTGTGAATCTTAAGCATGCCGGAACACATTTAAATACAAACAAAAAAAGTAATTAACATCGGTGTAGCCGTTTATGAGGTGCTTAGTCACATAAACACTGAAGAATTATATACTTGAATATATGAAGCAGAACTGAATACGTTGGCATTAAGATATAAAGGCAATGCATTACGGTCATCTGACCCCAGTTGGTTTGAGCTATCTCGTGTGTGCAACCACAGATTATTAATAACCCTAATATTTCACTGACTGCACCGACCCGACGACACGAAACTTGCTTTGACGTTTGGATTAATAACTCCATGAATATTTAAAAAGATTTTTCTATTATGACATGCCGTATTTTTAACACATTACATTTTGGGGTTGCATTTCTCAGAGGACGTACCTACCTAATTTTTTTTTAGGTATACTGGAGGCTAGTCGCCCACTCCCCTTTATTTTACCCCTTAGAGGACTTTTCAAAAATCCATGCATAGTAGGTGCTTACGTCATAAAATCAACTCGCTGTTAAAATTTCCTGCTCCTTTTTTATTATGGTCTGCCATGATATGTCAGGTCAGGTAATTATATTGATATGATAGTAAAGAAATACATTTATGAGAAGTTTCAAAGCGAGGACATAAGTAAATAAGGAATTTCTTCAGAACTTTGCTTACTGTATGCAATACAGTGTTTAAAACCAGCCGCTCGTGTTCCGCGTAAGCCCAGATGAAGACAAAATGCATTAACCAAATTAAATTTATTTTCCTTTTTCATAAAAAGAAAACGGAGGATTTATTATTCGGGTTTAGCGTTGCGTCGCGAGGTTTTACAAAGACATCCGTAACAATTTGTTGATTAAAACATTTTCTCGTGTGGCATCAAACTCACAACAATCAGCGCTGTCAAGCTGTCAAGGCGGCTAATTAAATCCCTCCGCCATTGCAGTAAACATTGGCGACATTACTTACCAAGCCAAGCGATATGATCACATAAGTTAGTTTTAATTACACAGGAATTATGGTCTGAGGGCTTAAGGGTATGTTTATAACAATATAATCAACTAATTTACGCCGGCGGTCAGTTCTGTTGACTAATTGCGTACACATGTGACTATATAATATAATGAGAGAGGAGGTCATGCAAAATATGAAGGATGTTACTGTCAGGGAATAGTAGGTATTTTGCAAAAACGTAGTGTCTAGACCTGTGGACGGTAGTTATCATTGCTCTTAAAATTTTTCAAAGTTTATATAGATGTTAGTAAAGTTTGAAGGAGGAAAGTATAAAATTCTTTGTGCTGGCTGACATACCATCGCGGAGCCTAGACTATTGAAACTAGCAATATGAAATCGGGCAGTGGGTTCGAAAAATATTTTTTAAGTAATCCATCTCTAAAGGGTCATAGGTATTGAACGTTTGTTAAGATAATAAAAGCGTTTTAAATAGGCCATGTATTTAATGCAGCATCTGAGTAAAACGAATACAAGTTTCAAAAATAATTAGAGTGGGTACCATATATGGTTGGCAGCTAATAAGAAGTATCGTAATAAGTAAAAGCTAGCATATTAATATGTCGGTTATAAGATTCGTTTTAATTTAAACTAGCAGTAATTTGTTTTGGGAACTGAATTAGTATCTAAGCAAACTCGATGATGAATAAAAAATAGAAAATGGGTATTCATAAATACTACAAATTTCAATATTTGGCAAATTATTTTATCTTAAATGAAGTGTTTCGTATAAGTAAATAAGACGCTTCAGTCTTTTAAGCCAAGTTGACGGAGCCCTGCTTCGGAGGGCTCCTAGATTTTGGTACACGGTCACAAGAAAACCTAACATAACCTACCTACCTAATCTACTACTAACATTATTAGTCGCCAAGTCATTATTTATAGCTCCTCGGCTAATATTTCAATTGACTTGTTTAGTTTATTCACTACCTAAACGCAGCTGCTAGTCTAATATATAAAATTCTCGTGTCACAGTTTTCGTTCCCATACTCCTCCGAAACGGCTTGACCGATTTTGATGTAATTTTTTGTGCTTATCCGGTATCTATGAGAATCGGCCAACATCTATTTTTCAAAAAAAAAAAAAAAATTTGCAAAACAACGTTTGCCGGGTCTGCTAGTTTTTATATATAACCCTTAGTTTTGAATCTTATTTAAAATAATAGTCGCGAAAATATTTAATCGCTAGCAAGTTATTTTATTAGTTGTAAACATTTAGTCACCTTTTAAGTTATTAGTCACTTGGAAAATAATAAGCTTTTAAGGACGCGTTTACAAAATTAGTAGGTACAAAATCGCGTCACTACAGCGACACGGCGGCAACAGTACGTACTACGTACGGTAACTTGCGGAAATGTAGTTCAACTAAATAACTTTGAGACTTAGAGTTTTTTGTGATATGTATCTATGTGTTATAGGCCTGGCTGTGCGAGTTACGTACAAATAAGTTTCTTATTTTTATATACCTAAATGGACATTATTACTTTATTTTTTCGATTATGTTGATTCAGGATATATTCCGGTATTTAGATATTATTTTGTTTCTTGCGTTGAAATCTGGTAAGATTATGTGGACTGATGGTATACCATCCCATTCAAGTGTTGCGACTGGAACTCATAAAAGAGTAGACCTAGTTATGCCAGGTTGGGGCTCATTTTATTTGTTTTAGTGAGACCCTACCACTGGTACTAGTGAAGTAACCTTCCAAGGTTATTCGATGACTCTTGCTGGTACTCATATGGAAGTAAAGCTAGGCATGCCGAGTTTGGGCTCATTTTGTTTGTACATAAGAGACCCTACCACTGGAACTTATGAAGTAACCTTTCAGGTTTTTCAGGTTTATTCGAAGACTCTTAGTGGTACTCATATGTGAGTAGAGCTAGGTATCTTCCAGTGGAAGGGTCTCTGATGTACAAACAAAATGAACCCAAACTCGGCATGCCTAGCTGTACTGACATATGAGTACCAGTAAAAGTCATTGAATAACCCTGGAAGGTTACTTCATAAAATGCAGTGGTAGGGTCTCTTATGTACAAACAAAATGAGCCCAAACTCGGCATGCCTAGCTCTACTCACACATGAGTACCAGCAAGAGTCATCGAATAACCCTGGAAGGTTACTTCATAAGTGCCAGTGGTAGGGTCACTTATGTACAAACAAAATGAGCCCAAACTCGGCATGGCTAGCTCTACTCACATATGAGAACCAGCAAGAGTCATTGAATAACCCTGAAAGGTTACTTCATACTTTGCAGTGGTTGGGTCTCTTATGTACAAACAAAATGAGTCCAAACTCGGCATGCCTAGCTCTACTCACACATGAGTACCAGCAAGAGTCATTGAATAACCCTGGAAGGTTACTTCATAAGTTCCAGTGGTAGGGTCTCTTATGTACAAACAAAATGAGCCCAAACTCGGCATGCCTAGCTCTACTCACATATGAGTACCAGCAAGAGTCATCGAATAACCCTGGAAGGTTACTTCATAAGTTCCAGTGGTAGGGTCACTTATGTACAAACAAAATGAACCCAAACTCGGCATGCCTAGCTGTACTGACATATGAGTACCAGTAAAAGTCATTAAATAACCTTGGAAGGTTACTTCATAAAATGCAGTGGTAGGGTCTCTTATGTACAAACAAAATGAGCCCAAACTCGGCATGCCTAGCTCTACTCACACATGAGTACCAGCAAGAGTCATTGAATAACCCTGGAAGGTTACTTCATAAGTTCCAGGGGTAGGGTCTCTTATGTACAAACAAAATGAGCCCAAACTCGACATGCGTAGCTTTACTCACATATGAGTACCAGCAAGACTCATCGAATAACCTTGGAAGGTTACTTCACTAGTACCAGTGGCAGGGTCTCACCAAAACAAATAAAATGAGCCCCAACCTGGCATAACTAGGTCTACTCTTTTATGAGTTCCAGTCGCAACACTTGAACGGGGTGGTATACCATCAGTCCAGATAATCTTACCAGATTTCAACGCAAGAAACAAAATAATATCTAAATACCGAAATATATCCTGACTCAACATAACGGAGAAAATAAAGTAATAATGTCCATTCATACAAAAGAAATTTACTTGTACGTAATTCGCACAGAATACGAGAAGTATCAAATTGATTTTAGCGAATATTTTGTATTCGTATATTGCTTTTTTCGTCTTCGGGCTGCAGCGACAAGCGACATAGAGTCCACTCCCGACGGCGCTCAAGCGCAGACTGAGATCTCATTGCAGAATTTGGATATACAAATCAAGAAAGTGGCTAAATAAAACGAACCTTATTGCCACACATTAAGCCACACGTATGCGAACAAAATAGAAGAAAAATGTAAGATGATTTTTTGCTTTTTTTGAGTCAATTTACAATATTTTGAAAAAAAATATCTAATTGTTTTTGAGTTGACTATATTTACTACCCTATTCTATCTTTGAAAACCTAAATAAATGTAAAAATACAGAGAAAATTGTACCCAAAAATAGCAGTATATGCCTATTTTTGATATAAGAGGCCGTTTCGAATCGATTTTACATTAATATTAATTAAATATTTTTTATTTATTTTCAAATTGATTTATAGATAAAAAAGTAATCAATTTATCGTAATCATTAGTTTTATTAGTTATTATCTAAAATTGTCGTAAAATGTACCGGAAATATGTGGTTTTTTGATACAAGCGTAAACGCGTCCTTAAATAGTACAGCTCTAAAGCAAGTACTAGGAAAATTCGAGCAATATATTATTAATGTTTTAATTCTTTAGGCTATGGTCTCGTTACGGTTAGCATTTAGTGACCAATACATTTTCGTTCTATACACGTAGCCAATCATAACCGCTAGTTTGGGAAGAAAGCTACTCCGCTAGGTCTTTGATGCTAGATACTATTGTGTTAGAGCTGCGACGCATTAACAATCTTTATTACCGATTGATTGACCGAATGCGGTAGAATTGTGCAGTAAAATTGTAAAGTGAAAATCTTATTCAGCAATATCATCTCGGCGTGCGAATGTACCGCAATCGATGTTGTTTGGTGGTCTCCCGTTTCCGCATACGACGGCACCTGCACGGACCGATTGAACAGGCGCACGCGTCTATTCGTTGTGTTCAGTCGATAATGAATACGAGTTAATTAAGGCGACATTAGCTCGAACATCGCCGCCGCCACACGACGCAAGATCGGTAGCCGATTGCCTCTGCTACGAGGACCAACGGCCTTAATGTTTAAATGGTGCTGATAATGTGTACGGTTTTGGCAATGTTTTGGGTTTGCAAAAGATAAAGTGTCTATTTGATGTTTCTTTTCCGGAATTCATGAATAACAACTATTCATTGAGCTACGTTTGTTTGTAGTTAACATGAATATGATCATAATTATTGTTTTCTTGCGGCTAGATTCAATATTCGACTTATCCAGGTACTCGGGGATTTAAGGTTTGACATTAGACATAAGCTCCATACAAAATATATCATACATGTACCTATCTCAAATCTCCAAATCCGTCGATGGATCGAATATTGAATTTATCGGTAAATGTTCAGTCACAAGAAATGAAACAGCTACCTTGTATACTATTTAGTGTGAACAATAAATTTATTACCTCCTAAAGGACTATGGCCTTACCCTTCTCATAATGGGAAGAGGCCCGTGCCCAGCAGTGGGACAGAATAAAGGGCTGATGATGATGACTAAATTTATTGTGTAGTAAAAATTTTACATAATTTTCTAATTAAGATATTAAGGTTCCTTGGTTATTTCTCTTTTTTTTTGTTACAATCTTACTGAATTCTATTAGGCTATAAGTGTGTGCTAACTTTATGTACATCTATGCCTGTAAACTAGAGACAATCCCCCGTATTGATAGAAACTTGAAATGATAGTAGTCTATATACCACGTGATAAAGCAAATGAAATATGCATTAGATACGTAGATACAAAGGCATTACAGATACGTAAAGCCAAGTGCGGACTGTGTAAATACAAAGTAGTGAGGGGAAAATTCACAGGTGCGCGTACGCTACCATTGCGAGAGGTGGTTTCGATAAGCCTCCTCGAATGCTAATGTTTTCTAAATAAAATTTTATCGGAGTGGCGTGCACGCTATCAGTGCGCCGCGTCTGTATCTCAGTGAGCAGAAATTATAACCAAAATATACAAACGTTGTTTTGTGCGGATCTTTTGATAAGTTTAAATCTTTCTCTTCTAAATTTTGAGTACTCTTGAGACATCATTATGGGACGCTTGTTTTGAGAATTCAAAGGCTCTGGTAAAATTATCGACGTTAGTTAAATGATGAAAATCGTATGATGTTGTTTTTGCGTTTGCCTAAGGGAATTGTACATCACTTTTATTTCTATACCAAATATAGCACAGTCGAAAATTGGCGCTATATTCGGTGTAGAAATAAACTTACTTAAAGGTGGGCTGTAAAGCTTAAAATTATATGAGATACAACATAGATATTGTCGACCTAGTTAGATACTGGTTAACAAGAAACAAGGGTCTAATTCCCTCACCGAGTGAGTGTAGTTAGGCATATCATGTTAAAATAATCTCAGATGTAATCTGGAGCTTTGCCCGATAAAAAGAGATAGTGGCCGCTTAGTAAAATCATAATTAGAAACTTTCGGTTCGCTCTATTAGTGTAATGCTATTAGTTTGTTAAAATCCCCTGGGAGTACGCTTTGGCGGACGGCTTATTTGGCCCCTGGCAATTTGACCATATTAATATTATCCGCTCAAATTATTTGTGTAATAAATGAGCTCTTACTCTTTACTAATTAATTAGAGCTTGTACATCTGCGTGGCACTTTTTAAGGCTGTAAATAATATAACTGTAATGGCAAAAATATGTCTGTAATTATGTTTATAATTAATAAAGTCATGGTGCATATACATCATCATCATCAGCCCTTTATACTGTCCCACTGCTGAGCACGGGCCTCTTCTCACTATGAGAATGGTAAGGCCTTAGTCCACCACACTGGCCAAGTGCGGGTTGGCAGACTTCACATGTCTTTCGAGAACATCATGGAGAACTCTCAGACATGCAAGTTTCCTCACGATGTTTTCCTTCACCGATTAGCAAGCGATAATTAACAATTTAATACGCACTTAACTCCGAAAAGTCATTGGTGTGTGCCGAACGTGAGACCCTCTGCATAGCAGTCTGTTGGTCTCTCCACTCAGCTGTCACTGCTGCTTGCATATACATAGATGATTAGAAATAATTATTGCTAATGTAATCGAAAAACATTGTGCCTGATATATTAGAGAGAAAATATAAGTAACCGACCAGTAGTGCAGTTTAAAAACAGGTCGTCGCTCACAGATGCGACGCCGTAGGTGTCACATCTTTTAAATTCATGGCTCACTCTGCAGTTAGTGATATTGTAATGATGTATTGTTTCAGGTAAGTGGGCGGAGTTGCTTGAGCAACGAGCGATGAGACAACTGATACACTTTCGAGACACCATGAAGCAATTCCCTTGTCAGCATCTCTGACGTGGGAATGTGCTAACTTGGCCTTCCCACCTCCTACTTCGCAAAGGTTATTAAAATATGCATCGATGAAATTACTTTTTTATCGGTCCTTTACTCCGTCGATGATTTTCGAAATCGCGTGTTTACACAGGCGCTAAAATTTGATCAGTAACAAGGGATCACTTGAGAGAATATCCTCCCTAGTAGAATTATGTAAGCTCGTGCTTTGATATGATAAGGCGAGGGAGCGATCGCAGCCAGTGCTCTCATTGTGTTGGCCATAATCTTGCGTATCGCGTAGGACTCGTGTCGGAATGCGAGTTTATTTTAATATTTAATAACTCCCGGGCGGGCGAAGATACCGTCTGCTCAGAGGCGATTCTCTGCTCGTTTTTCCTCTGTTATCGCATTGCTTTTGTGTCACGCTTTCGCTCTTATTCGTTTTACTTAATCACGCCACTGATCAGCTCGAGTGGTTGGCCGCGTTCGCAAATCAGATCAATACTTCTTCTACTCTGGCTTAGCTTAAAAAGACTGATAAAACGCTTACATGCATAAGCACGTTTGTTATAAAATATATTGTGCAAATACACTATGTGAATGCATTACAAATAAGGCAACTATTGTTCGCGAAGATATAAATTGTGAACATAATTACAGGGCATCACGAGTGCGCGCCAAAGCCTAGGAGAGCGCCATCAGTTTCTTTGAGCTGTTAAATTTGACGCCTCCCTACATAAATTGTTAGAAAGAGCGCCGAGCGCACGTGACGCGCAAATAAAAATACTAATTCAAGTGGGAATTTATCGTCTAATTGTTTCGTATTTATGAGCTCGCCGGCACATTGTTGTGAGGCGATAGCTGCTTGCAACCGCTCAACATAAAGTAGAATAACGAACGCAGGTACTTCGGACGGCTTCGGTTATCGTCGTGATTCACAATATTAACCTGCAATGCAATTTGGCTCAGATTTCGTTTTATTTTTAAGCTTGTCACAGTGAAGTGCCAGAGCTACACCGAAGGTGCGCATTAATTTATCAGGCAAGCTTTTATCGTAATGATGGTCTCTGTAAAAAGTAGGTCAGGCAAGTCATCCAAAACCAACGAATACTTTTTTAATCCTGCGCGGCTGCACGCACCTCTTTGCTTCTTTGCCGTCATTATTTTATTCGTACATTTTTTAGTATTATTTACCTTATACTGTAGTACCAGAAGGCTGATAGACGTTACAGATAAAAGGCGTGGCGGTAAAGTCAACCCCGACAGTTTCGGTGGTTTTTGAAACTGCGCCAACGATTTATTTGTTGTCTACTTACTTTATACTCTCTGGCGTCGTCGATACGGAAGGAAACACTTCACTCTGATATTTTTTACTACCGACCTCCGGAATTGATTAAACGTGAAGAATTTAATGTGGCGCAACGCCGATCGCCGATCCCGAAGTCGATTGCGAAACGGGCGTGGGAAAAACGGCTTTATTGAGTATTTATGGAAGTAAAACATTTCGGGAATCTCGTTTATTGGCTCCCCCTTCGATCGCTTGTCAATTTCGTCGTTCCTTAATTTACAGTAGCCACGTAATCAGTATGGATCGCGCCGCTGTAATGAGCTTGTTGTATGATTCTTTTATTGTCCAGACGAATCAACATGAATTTACATGTGATTTAATTTGCTTTAATATCCAATGACAATATTTACTCATTGATTTAATTTTAAATTACATAAGATTCTAAATATTATGTAGTTTTCCTGAGTTGTTGCACTGCACAGTGTACACCTTAGGCCGCCCTCACATTGGGCGTCAGCGTCAAAGCAGCGGCACCTCGGTGTCGACGTTTTTCGAGCGTTCTTTGAGAACACTTTCATCTTTTGAAGAACGCTCGGCTGACGCGGCGTAGACGCCGAGGTGTCCCTGCGTTGACGCTGACGCACAATGTGACCTTATTTTTACATAAAATTTAGTTATCCAACTACTTAAGTGTAAGACCAAACTTTTTTTATAGTCTCACGCCTGAATCCCCGAAAAGTTAGGCAGAGGTGTAGTATTACACCCACTTTTCGCCATGTATTTTTAGGTCTCACGTGATAGAGGCCGAGCCTGTTGCTGTTACCGGTCACATAACCAGACTCCGTGGTGCTCTGATAATTCAAAAAAACTCAGTAACAGTTTTTGCCCGACCCGGCAATCGAACCCGGGACCTCCGATCAGCAGGTGCATACACTATCCACTGGACCATGGAGGCAGTTTCTACAGATCAAACTTTTACAGACGCTAAAATATAGAAGACTAGCCGTTTTCCCGCGCTTTCACCCGTGTCCTGAGGGAACTGCTTCGCGTACCCGAAATACCCAAATATCTTACTGACCCTTATTTTTTCTAAAATATTATATAGCCTATGTTACTCGCAGATAATGTAGCTTTCTAATGGTGAAAGAATCTTTAAAATCGGCCTAGTAGTTTTTGAGTTTATCCATTACAAACAAACAAAAATACAAATTTTTCCTCTTTACAATATTAGTGTAGATATCTTCTCTATCACAATACTCGTTATAGTAAAATCTGTTTAGTAATACATATGGTATTAATTCCTTACATGTGCTCAGCACTGTAATATAATGAGAAATGTAAAAATATACGCTTGTTGGGTTTGCTGCATTTGCATAAAAATGAGCGAGAGACAAATTGCCTGTGCATGAAATAGTACCGACTATTTAGTCGACTTGTAATACTTTCTACACCATTTCTTTTTACTCAGTATATTGTTTCAAATATGTTAAGAAGGTTTATGGCCCTAAGACATTTATTTGAGTCGTACATTATATCGTCAGACGAAATAAATAGGATATTTTTCATGCATTGTACGGGCTAGACGTAATCGGTAACCTTTTTTCAATGATTGTAATATTAAGTACATAGCTCTCGTTTTGCTTATCCCTCACAAAAGACTTACCGTAACGCCTACAGACAAACACACATATGATTTTATTTTAGATGGAAGTATTCCTTTAGAGTTCAGCTGGTCCAATTCAAGCGTAACTCCCTTTTAAAGTATCTACCTACTGTGTGTACTTAAAAAAGAAAGCTTCAATATCTTTGCTCATGTTAACACTTATGAAATGTAATTGTAAAGTAGCTGTTGATGTTACAAAATGGTTGAATAAAAAAGTTTGATATAATTAAATGGTTGTCTACGCGAAGTTGCGGCCGCCGCGTAACGAGATGACGTTTGATTGAAACTCCTTCATGATTGCTAGAGTCAACGCAACAGTAAGCTGAACTTTCGTTTACTTAGCAAGCGATTCCGAACTTCGCTCCTAACTAGATTGAGTGAGCACGGATGCTTGATGCGCCGAATTTGAACATGCTGTATGTTAAATGAAAACACATTGCGGTATCAACGCTTGCACTTACAATGTATTATTGCCAGTTATCTTGTTAGTAGATCTTATATATATAAAAGATAGTCGTGTTAGTTACACTATTTATAACTCAAGAACGGTTGAACCGATTGGGCTGAGATTGGTAGCTCAAAAACACATAAGATAAGTACAATTAGTTACAAAAAATAACCTGGCAGGGATTTTAGACAGGGTGTAGGGACAAACCTGCTACCTATTAACAGTAAGAACGCATGCGCTGTAATAATTGAGTGCTGCGCATGTGCTATCGTATATCTGTCAGTACCTACTGTCACATTATACATTGTCATATGGTGCACTGTCATTACTTCGTTCGCTTACCTACTTATATAAACTAATAATTATTGTAACAGCCTTGGCTAATCCCTACTAATATTAGGTATAAATGCGAAAATGTGTATGTATGTATGTACCGATTTCAAGCTAAACCGGCTGAACCAATATTCTCTACTCATAAATGCGAAAGTGTGTATAGAGATATATCGGACCATCGCTTTGACATTTGACTGTATGTAAAGTGATGATGTTGTTGAGCACCTTTCGGTAGATAATGTCATGAATACTGACCAAGTTACTACGCACACTATAGAGTTTCTGGAGCTCCTTGCAATTATCAGGAGTACCTTCACGCAACTTGAGATAGAACGTTGGTGTTCTAGTCCTGTTAATGCGGAATCTTAATGCACCAAAGCTTTGTATTGGCAAACGGCTAAAAGTAACACCAAGGACGAAACATTATAAAAGCTATTCGCTATTGCGAGTCAGACTTCCTCATGAAGGGTTCCGTAATGGAGGTATCCACTTACCATAGCCATTATCTTCGACTGACTATTAATAGTATTTGTGTAAACGACAAAACTATATTTGCGGTTTTTAAGATGTGCTTTATTTAAAAAACTGCTGACTACATATCGTTCAAACCAATTTTCGTTGGAAGTTTTTATAACGTTCTACAGCACATCTATTTTTTAGATTTGTCACTCTCTTACTTTAAACGTTAGGGACACACACACCCATATTACCACTTTGGAACTTGCAACAACTGCACTTTCAAACGATGGACTTTGAGAAACAATGGTTTTAGGAACCTCAAAGTAACTTTTAACGACTATGTGTAAACTGAATAGTTTCGGCATAAAGTGGCTGTGATATACGGATAGACTGACAGACATAGCGCGTCTATAAGGATTCCGTGTTTAGCCATTGACTACGTGACTCTAAAAATACTGTTTACAGAAATGTTTTAAATACTTCTTGCGGTTATATTTCTTATTAGTCCCTATGAACAGAATTAAAGCGAAAATTACTATCGAACGATAAAGGAGTTTTGTGTTACCCCGAATTAAACATGAGCGAAGCCGCGGGCAAAAGTATGATAATATTTTAAAAGTATTTGTCATATTTGATTTCATAATGTATTGCACGGACCATTGTATGATCAAAATCGTCAGACTTTTCTATATTCTGTCTTACTGCTGGGAACGGGCCTTTTCTCATTATGAGTACAGCAAGGTCATGCTGGCCAAGTGCAGATTGGTAGACTTTACACATATCTTTCGAGAATATAATGAAGAACGCACAGACATGCCACTCCTCACGACGATTGCCTGCACAGTTTAGCAAGAAATAATAAAAATTTAATACGTATTTAAATTTGAAGACTTCTGCGTAGCATCGTATGATATTTTCTTCATCAAAGAATGCTAAGTGGTAATTCTTAATACAATTGCATTCTCGCTAAAAGGCCGTTTACCAACCCAGATAACAACAAACTTGCAGCAAGTTTAAATCTAACTTGCTAGTTTCACTGTGACAAACCTGCATGAAGTTTGTTTTCCAAAGGATTTGGATGATGACGAGCACAGGTTGGTGGTCCGACAACAGCTGGTCGTCGAGCACCTCCTGCTGTATCTAGGAGGTCGAAAAATCACCAACGTGTGCTCGTCGTCATCCAAATCCTTTGAAAAACCAACTTCATGCAAGTTGGAAATACCTACGCTGTATGCAGTTTCAAGATATGACTTATTAAGGCCTTTAAATGTTACATATTTTATCAAAAACATTTGAATTTTCATTATAAGTGAGGGTGTCGAACTTGAAACCTGTGAATTGTCAATTTAACGGTCTACTAACTGCGAAGTAACGCCTTTTGTATGCATTAATAAAAGTGGGTGGTCTGACGGAACTGCAATTTTATTTAGCGATTAAGATATTATCACTTGTGACAGACGAACAAACACGTGAATACCGAAGTTATTTCATAAACAGTAGCAAGTTTATTTATCAATAGTTGGGCCCCCGGCTACAAGTGCGTTATTTAGGACTACTGCTCTTCTCCCGCGGCTAATAGCGTGAAGTTATTCTTCTTTGTGAAGATAGCCTGCCTCGATAATTGGGTTATCCGACTTGGTGCCGGATAATTATTTAAATCGCACAAGTAATTTCTGCGTTTAGCACTGCGTTTTCTATGATGGTATTTCAGCTTTTATATTAGCACTAAAGGATGCCCGCAGCTACGCACACTTTTTAATTTATCGTTTTCTGCCGAATTTCGGGCAATCCCTTCTTAGTGCACCCTTGCGGTCCCCAAGGAACATAAATGCCATATTTCAGTTTCTTGCGTTTGCCTGTAGCTTGTCTCTCAGTCAGTAACACAAGGATTTTATATATACAGATATATATTATTGTACGTACATAAAGCATGGCGTATATCATGCACAAGAAAGGAGACAACAAAAGGCTAAAAATATGTCTTAATTCGACTAGAAAATGAGGAAGACGTCCATCACTGCCTGTTGAAAGTTAGCCAGAACCAGTCGCACAATAGACGTCAAAATGTGCGAAAGAAAAAAGAACAATACTAATGCAAATGAATGCGTCTTTCACTCAAGGACAATACTATTAAAAGAAATGTTTCCTTTTCAATTTTCTCACGCACCGGTCGTCAGACGTCCGCGATCTTAGATCTGCTCGATCATGAAAATATATAGCTAGCTCCATTCGAGCGATCGGTATCGGAAAAGCTCCTTAATCGGTTTTCTTTTATATGAAAATGGACTTTTAGATTTATTATACCATTTTGGTTGCGAAAAACGTGATATACGTCTGGTAAGGTTCAAAATTGCATATTAAACAAAAAATCAACAACGTGCCGCTACATATTTTAGAACGAGTACCTCTTTGGTGGAGCTCCTAAAATATTGGCTATGAAAGAAAATTGCTTAGGGAAAGTGCGGTTGCGTTGATTTCTTATTTCGTATTCATTGTGCGTTGAAATGGATCATGCCTCTTGAGCCAAGATGTCTCTCCAAAGAAAATGTAGTAATGGTGAAATATATATCGAGATAAATATTCCTTGTTTTGTTCAAACTGCCTTCTTTAGATAGGCATCCCTCGTCGTAAGTCTAAAATTTGGTTAAGAAGACAGGTCAGTCGTCACACCTATCTAGTTTTGGACCGTTATTGTATATTTTTATATAGACACACGCCTGTATTCCCGAAGGGGTAGGCAGAGGTGTAATATTACACCCACATTTCGCCATGAATTTTTAGGTCCCACGTAATAGGGGGCGAGCCTATTGCCGTATCGGGCACATTACCAGACTCCGTGCTGTTACTGGGAATTTCCTAACGGAAAACCCAATAACACTTTGCCCGACCCGGGAATCGAACCCGAGACCTTCCAATCCCACGCGCACATTTATGCCGTGTGTCTTTTTAAATAATGTTCGAAATGCTTGCTTCAAAAGCTCTTTGCCTATATATACATTTAATGTTGTTCATGTGATTTTATTACACGCAATATAGAAAGTAACAATAAAAAACGCACGCCTTTACAACAGTGTTTTATTCCATAATGTGTTTTAGTGGTTTTAAATCAAGTGGGATCACATAATGTAATGGTTCATTTTGGAGACCATAAATCTCACTTGAGTCTTGTATTTGCATTCATAAGGTGAGTTAATTTGGGCGAGTCGGCGGTGCGATAACGCGACACGCACGCGAGCCATCTCTTGTGTCGCAGTGCGTGTTCAATGCGCGCGCGCATCGTATATCTCTGCGTACGAATACCGGCGACCGATTTTAGGAGTGCGGAGCGCTGCGTGCATCCCTTTACTGATGTCAGTGTCCAAGCATGCGGCCTTATTACGCTGAAATATTACTTACCTATTATTATGATTCATACGAAAGTAAAGGCCCAGTAGTATACGAGAACTTTGATTAAACCATTTACTCTATTATCACCCGACTTACCCATTCGACAATTTAATTAATTCAATGACTCAACACCAAACCGAGTACATTAAATTTCACAGTGTTTGCTACTTTCAACACACCAATATATTATATGTTAATTAAATTACTCGTATAGATTTGACGTAATGAGGCGGCGTCGCCGAGGTGCATCAATATTCGTACTCGCCCACGCACGGCCGCGTGGGACGATCGCGGGACGCACACGTTTCTCAAAATTTTCACTCGCCACCTTCATGTAATCCTTGCCTTACACCCGCCTTATCTTTTGAAACACGTTCGTATTAAGTTTCGAGAATTCGTGTTTTATGCGTACGCACTCGAGTTAAAACTGGAGCTTTAATTTTATACTAGGTACGCGAAAGCTTGCGCTTAAATTATTTAGGATCCTCATGTAATAAGGGATTCACTTACTCATATTTTTAATTTTGAATTACTCTCGACATATGTCGGGGCATATTTTAAATCCTTTCGCCCTGGTTTTATGTTTAGCTAATATTAGGAAGGGGCAGCGTCGGCGACCGCCGTAAAAAAGCCTAACCCAGCAGTTAATTCGTGCACTGGGCTCATATTTTTTAACAAAATGTCTGAACTTTATTAAAGCAAATATTAGCGTGTGCGTCCCATCATTTTATGTGCGGGTGTTAGCAGCGTGTTGATATTTTATTTACTTTATCGTCGGCTGAGGCACGAGGCCATTGTGTTCATAATGAAGCTCAACTCTTTCCGAGATTTTGTCGGGTCAGTAATTAAACACATCTGCTACACGTACAATTGTATTTCTGTGCTTGTTTTCATATTTTCAGTTAAACATTTCAGAGGGATTTTTGTGATACTTATGGGACCTTTTACTTTGCTATGTTGGTAGTTTGTTTTAATGTTATTGTTGTTGTCCCAACATGTGTCGATTATGATAATAAGTTCTAACTTTCTCGAAAGTGCCTTTTTATGTCAATGTTGTTAACTTAGTTGCATAAATTCAGCTAATAGTCTTTTTATACGTCTGTACTACGAATGATTTATTGTACTGTACGGCAATACATACAACTAAGCAGCTTACTCGGTATGGTAAACAGTCACTAGTAATTCTATTTCTATTGTGAATATTCTCGCCTTGACTCTTATTTAATGCAGGAATTTATTCGTTCCACTTTTAATACAAACAAGGATATCGCATTGTAAAGGGAAGAGAAGAGCGTTTTAATACGAACGTTCCTTCGCTCTCGGGCAGCGCGGTGTAGGCGCTATTATACACACTCCGCGCCTATTGTGAATTGTTTCTAAACAATTCGTTTCGATTCCACTACTACTGTTCGTATAAAATAGCAAGCTTCACCTTTATTTGCGTGTCAAATTAATTGCAACGTGAGGATTACGTACATCATCGAAATTAATTGGTGTTGGTCGCGGTCACACGTTTCCTTTTGTGGCGCTTGTATAAATAACTACGGGGAATGAGTTTTGTGCTCGGTGGTCTCCGGATCGGTGACGATGCTCCCGCGGGCCCAGCAACTTCTCTAATAACTGTAATTAACTACAAACCATCCCGTTTGTCGCTGCGATTAGTTACGTACAACGCCAGTAAAATGTCGATGTCGATTTCAATTTATCTCCACATACTAGTAATACACATAAACCATCCGATGTATGGACTACTCATAACTGTTATGGCCGACTCGTTTTGATAATGTTTTATTTTATACATTCCATAACCAAGTGATCATAAAAATATTAAATGTAATCTTATTTCATGTAATGTCCTATTGTTACAAATACTTACAATAGTGTTTATATCATAAAATATGAGAAGATTGAACACAATTTCTTTTTTTATAAAGCACGCCATATGGTTGAATAAGAGTCGTTCGTACATGCAATATGGTTACTGTTCCGTTTTATTACTTAGAATTGATATTGTAACCGTAGATTTTGTATTGTATCGCGTGTTAAAAATACTATAACGACTCGGCTACAAGTAATAAGTATCCCAAAGTTTAATCTTTGACAAGCTTTGAGATAAAAAACTAGTTCTTTATTTCAATGGTTTGTAAAGCGACTTAAGTTATGTAAAAATGATATAGTCCATTGAAATGTTACAGTTTTTAGGGCTTAACGTGCTTTTGTCAGAGGACGCAATTTAGTGTGAAGTTAAATCCAAGTTTGTGGGGTCGCAGGCCTTGTCCTGCGGCCGCCATCATGAAAATAGTGGTACAAATAGATTTTCTGGTTTATCTGGCAATCTATTGGCCGCACAGAAAAATTCAAACTTGCTTAGTTGCAAATTAAATTCTCTACAACTTTGGTTTCGTAACATTTATTCGTATAATGAAAAATAACAAAGTTATAAACGAAAATCGAATGAAATTTGCAACAAATGTTATAATTTTTTCGTCGTCTGTTATAAAAAACATTTTATTTGTTTTTACTTCTTCCAAAACAATGCCCAGTCTTCCAACTTGAGACTGCAGTACCATAAGATCCAATTTTCACTTATTACAATGACCATAAAACCTGGGATTAAAAAGGAAAGGAAAAATTCTAAACCTGAAGTTGATAGACTACCCAGCTAGAGGATACTGCAATTTGTTCTGTGGTGCCTATATATTCTGGGGACACCTGCAGAAAAATTATTGGACATATCAAATTTAATGCTACTTTCCTTTAAAGTTCTTCTTCTAAAATTGTATACCGGCGCTTGCTTAGATCCTGTGCCAAAGCCTGGCTCATCTTAACGACTTGGGACACAGTAATAATGGGAAAACGTTAAAATTGCCTATTTTTTTTTGGTACCCTGCAGCGGCACTCTTTCCATAATGGCGGCCGAGGGACAGGAAGTACGATCCCACAAATTTGGATAAAGCTTTACACTACCAGCCCTCTCTACATATCTGTAAAATACATTTGCGTCCTCTGATCAAATGTAACTTTACAATGGACTAATAGGTTTCATAGAGAGATCAATGGTATATCGATGAAGATGGTTGATTAAATATATAACATGTAGGTATGTATTTTAATCTTGTGCAGTGTTATGTATTATCATGACCAGTAATTGTTATTCAGCTTAAAATATACATTTATAGTTATTTTGTTTGTCGATAGTGGCTCTTTACTAATATCGAAGGGTGTTTGCGATCTGTTAGTATCAACTTGTCGTCGTGGCGCGAACTAGCCGATCGCAATCTGCGCTTGTTAGCTACCATTATGAATGCAAATTAAACAATTATATACGTAGCCTGCTGTAAGGTACGCCGGTGAATGCATCTGCCTTGTAGATCGCGTGACTCTCACTCGTCACTTGAGGAAATTGTTCGTCAAATATGAGTGAATAACTGAATGCCTTTCTTGACATAAAATATTCTTTAATAGTCTACAAGGTATTGTGGCATTAACATTACATACTTTTTGCTAAACGCTCGTGCTAAAAGCCTTCTAGCTGATAGTATGTGCGTGCCTTCCACGATTTTTTAGCCTTAGCATGGCAAGGTTTCGGATTTAAGTTGAATGCGCTATCTCGTAAGTGGCCGGCATTTCGAACAGTTAAACAGGGTGTTATCTCATCTTCTTTGCAGTTTGCACCAATTATGCTTAAGGATTGATGTTTCCTCGTATATCTGCAACAGGATTAGGCGGCGGTGCAAACTTTTCTTTTGAAGCGTCTCATTTGAAGATTAAAAAAGATGATTAAACATAAAATATGATCTCAGCACCGTTTATAAAAGTGTTTAGTGAAGTCAACCGTCTAGAATTATTTAATAGGAATTTTTATAATGTGCGCGCGTGATGTTGCGGTTCGTTTGCGGCGTGTCATCACAACACCAGCTCGACTGCTAATAGAGCTTAATCAACCTCCCGCCTTTCATCCAATCTTGTTAACGAACTAAATTGACTTTCTTATTGCGCGCAGTTTCTCTCGCACACTACACGATTTAAGTTTATAAACCTCTTAATCCGACGTTATAATTGCAGGCAGCGGTACTAAAAGCCGTAACAACTGCATTTGCCTTTAAACAAACACTGTTACTAAGTGTATTATCTGCCGTGCGCTACACATAGGAATGAGTCGAACTACTTAGCAAGTAGGCGATGTGTTTCCACTAAAGTGGGCTCGCGCCCCGGAGATGCCTCTGATGGTTGCATCAAAAGCTAGTTTGTTTTGTATCTTTCATTAAGCAGGTGATAGTAGAGGATAAAGTTGTCGACTGCTTAAGTCTCATAATATATGCACGTTAAACATTTGTTACGTTATATTTTAGATATAACATAATATAAGGTAATTTAAGGAATAAAGGTGTGCCACATGGTTTATACATCCGGTTCCTACGGCGATTTAAATGCCACTATAAAATATATAATAGCGACAAAGTTGTGGTAGTTTTAAACAAAGTTTATTGAATATTGTAATCTAGAAATAGAAGGATATGGGATCTAAGAAGTTACATACTAGGGTTAGTTCAACACTGATATTATGTGCAAGGATTGTAAGTTTATAATTATGTAGCGAATGCAATCCTGGAAGGGACTTGTTATCTACTAGACCAACACAATGTTCTGTAACACTAAGTATAATTTATAAATCGTTAACACCCCCTTACTTCATGTAGGTACTGTAATGTTTTTAAGTTTAACCCGCGTACTGAGTGTTAAGTAACTTACGCGCCTAGAAGGCTGACTGACATGTACAAAGCGGCCGGTCCTGCTAATATCTAATGTCAACCAAAGACAACCTGCGTGTTAAACGTCCATGGACACGTTATGTTGGTGGTCATTCTTTGTGAATGCTCTACTCATTATATATGTCATTATTGGATACGGTAACAACAAATTTCGCTAATTTATATTATAAGTTTTTATTGATTTAAAAATTTGTTTTTCGAGTCGTATTAACATATATAATTATTGAGTCTCGGATTTCGCCAATTCAATAATTAAGACTGTTCGTTAGTGTATAATATATTTTTATGTCATTTTACAAGCGCGCTCGGTCATAAACACGTTTACGGCGGCTTCCTAACAAGCAACGGTGGTCGCAAATTGAAACTAACCACAGACATTTATTTCTTACATAAACATTATTTTCTCCTAATATTTATAAAATTCTATCTGTTTCTCTTTTAGATAAATAAGTGTTAGTAAACAGTCGTAATTTTGAAGATTGATAAGATTTAATATTTCCTGTTACATAAAAACCTGCCAATATGTATTATAATTAGTGGTCCAATGGGTAAATATTGTTTGAGTGCTTCCTGCGTGGCGTCAGATAAGCGCGGATAGTTAGTATTCGCGCGAATCATTGAATTATGGGCATTGTACACAACGCAGTGAGTCCCCCGCTGGGACCACCCGCGTACGTTTGGATGTGGAAGCGCGGGTGCCACTGCTCACCCGCTATGGTTTTGTTGTCTACAAACACTAGTCTATTGTCAATTTCTTTACGTTTAATACCAGTTTATACGAGCATTTGTACAAAACGAAAATAGAAACATACGTTTTGTTTTTCTTTGAAGTGTGTTGTAAATTTTCCGCGCGTTAATAAATAATGATTTATCTCGCGACGGTTGCATTTGCAAGTTTATGACAGCGTCATATTCTAATACAGTGTAAACATAGCACTGTAGATACGTCACGTAATGTTGACTTAATCTCGTTAATGTGGAGCGTGCTCCAGCTTGTATCGGCGTATGAGCTTTTACGCTATTATGCAAATTGAAATTTGATACGCTTTCTGAGTTTGCGACTTTGTTACCACTTAAGCGAGTTTTTGTTGTAAGAAAGGGAATTATTGCGCCTAATAAGTAAACACTGTACGGTTTACATTTGAACGGTTACTTGTCTTTTAGTTATTTGGGCACAACCAGAGGCCCAATTCTCCTAAATAAATTTGTTCAAAATGCAGTTTCAATCTAATGTCAGTGTCATACTTATGTCACAAATGGTATTCTCCTAAATTAACTGATATTTGAATGATATCGCGACTAGATCGTAAATTGAAAAATGTGTCAAAATATGTGTCAACCACGAACTAGGTATTTAAGTCAAATTAAACGATACTGTCATTATGTTAACAGAATACCAATTGTGAGTAAATTCAAAATATAATCTCATTTCGTTCAAAATATAGTTTCGATGTCAGATAAAGTACGAGAATTGGCCTTCAGGAATGTAATAAAGGAAAGTAGAGCCTGTTCGTTCGATATTGTCTAATGTAGTTCGAGTGGACTTATCAAAGCACAGTGGGATCTTGACTTAGAACTGACTTTTTGCTCGATTTGGAGCAGCGTTACTATTAAATGCCGCCACCTTTCTGAATATAGCAACTTTACTGAACAGTGGTTTCAAAGCTTTTAAGAAAATGCCTTACTCCTCGTCTTCTACTACTGTGTAGGGGTCGCTTAAGCTGGCACGCTAGTGAAACTGTCAATATTTGTGAAGAGACCACAAGTAGGCGTGAAACGCCATCAGTAAATCTAGCTTTTATACCTACGCTGACCGCTTTTCCATTTGTTATTCAGTAAGTACGGCATTTATTTATATGATAAATTTATCAACTTGAATATAATGTCTAGTGCTGAGCGATTCTAAAAACACGTCTGTATTCTAACTGATGTTACGCACTAAACTGTTGCGATTCGTTTTTCGCATTCAAGTCATCAGTCATAGAGCGTGTGTGTGACAGTTCTACTAAAGCTCCATTCGACCATTTAGAGGCGAAAGAAAAAACAATCACGGCTCGACGACGTCAACTATTTGTCACTTCGCGAAAAAGCAGGTGCGTTGGCGCTTATTTATTACGTCAGTGAAAAATGTCGTGTGCACACGGCGACAGGACAAACGAGCGGCCACCGATGCGACATACACCGCCATTGACATATCCCACCTAATGAGGGAAAGAACCACCGTCGCTACGGTAATGAGAAAGAATATCCTCTATTCGCTTGTCGTAGCGTAATTAACTAACTGGATTCCTTGGCCAGTCTGTTTCTGTTACTATCTAAATAGACTTCGGGGCTTGTGGGTTTTACATTATTCTGTTGCTCGCTCTACTCGATTTATAGTTCCTGTGTTATTTCGCTGAATACTTTTTTGTAATACCAATTCCTACGTGTAGATAACATGAAAGTTTTATTTTGTTTGTTGGCATCGTAACTTATTATTGCTTCTGAATGTAGAGTGTAAATACCATATTTTTTATGTTTTATTTGCAAAATTAAATGTGCTGGTAGACTTGACTGGTATTGTTACTTCAGGTTCATTACCAGTTAAAGCAATTAAAAAGACAAGATACTTTTTAGGCCGTTATTCAAACATTTTAGGCCTCTCTATGTTTTTTTTTTCAATTTGATGCATTATGCATCGTATTTGCACTATTTTCGGGATTAATTTTGGCTTGATATTATGCTAATTACTGTATATTTAATGAACTAATTAACAAGAATTCACCTTTCTGTCCTCGTTATAAAGCTATAAATTGAGGTGTGTGTCATTATTCGCAAAATCTGATTATCGTGCCAAACAAATTAATATGCTCGTTCAGGATACAAGTACCGTTGTGGTATTCAGTCCAATATGCTGTTAAACGACATTAAGTTTCGCCGCTGGGACAAATAAACGCAAGCCATTAAATAAAAATTGGGGCAGGTATTGCTTATTAAATGTTACCGTGTAATTTTTTATAAATTTCGAAAATTACAACGCCAAAACCTGTCAGGGTGTTCGTGGACCGTTAAATAAACTTCAAACGTAAAACTATTAACAGTTGAAGAGGGTAAACTTAAAAAAACGGTATAATCAATAAAAAGTTGAGACTCTTTTATCGACCTCAAAATAATTTAATTTCTTTTACGAAACCGAAAGTTCCATTCACGTCGAAATAATGATGCAGGCATATGGCGAGTTTTCAATAGACGTGCAGATCGATAATTATTTTTGAAGTGGAATTGAATGCACATGCATGTCATGTGTATAATTTCAATTCTGTCTGTCAATATATTGTACATTTGGAAGAGACTACCTAAATGGCCATCCATCAACTGTAACATGTGCCATATTTTTAGGCGAACATGTAAAACGTTTTATACCATTCTGTTAAATCGAATAGTGTGGTGATAATTTTGAGGCGGAATTAATACGTACGTATTTTCTCCGCATTATGTGGAAATAATTGGTAGTATAATTTTACTGTCAGCGATATAGGTATGTACATTTTATGATGCTCTACTACAGTTGTAGAGCATCTTATTGTGTGTCGATGTTTTGAAATATTTCTTTTGATTTATGTGGTGTGTTTGTATAACACCATTATTGTGTAAGTGTTTTGCTCAAGGGGTGGACTTTGTGCTTAATCCATTGTGTCTGATTACTTTAGTGTTTGCTTGGGCACATTTGTTATCTGGCCTTGCGGGTTAACTTTCCTAACAATTAAAACAGTTGTAACAATTTTCACATGACCAACTTAGCAAACGAGAATTCTTGGAGTCGTTTTAAAATCAGACGAAAAAAAAAAACAAAATTTTATTTTAAAATAATTCTTCGATAGAAGATTACACATGATCACCTGTCGGGAAACCTACAAAATCAAGGCATAAAAGCACAAAAGCTATTACACATTTTGATAGTGGCTGATTGGACTATAGCTTCCATTAAAATGCACCACAAAGCAACAATGTTGTGACGTTGTTTTAAAGTGTAAATTAGAGGCTGGTTTCGTTATTTCATCAGCATCATCGCATATTATTGGAGTTGGAGTGCGCAGTGATTGTAAATGGCCGCGGCATCTGAGCTCGTTAGCGTTTTTGATAGATGACGGCCGGTCGTTTGTTGAATTTGTTGTAACACTCGCTGCCTGTGTAAAAACACATGGTTCGACAACGAGATATAAATGGACACTCCCCTCGGCGATCTAAGTTAACGAGCCACCATATAAATAAGGAGAGGTTAATATTTTATAATTCTGACGCGCGCTCCACTAGTTAGTGTTTCAAACCTTGGAATATATTGAACAAAATGATAACATATTACATTTTGTGTTGGTGGAATCAAACGAAGTTTAATTTGTTATTTAAGACCTAAGTGTCTGTATGTCCGTGTGGTGACGGATTAAGAATACGCAATGTCACCACCCCATATCATCCCATGGGTGTCGTAAGAGCCGACAGAGGGACCATATTATGCAGAGAACAGCACTGTAAGAGAAGGAAAACTTGATACAAACCCTATACCAACCCGTTTGGCCAGCGTGGTACAGTAGGCCAATTCCTTCTTTCAAAGGAGAGGCCTAGTCCAGCAGTGGACTGTTAAAGGTTGATGATGATGAAGACCTAAGTTACACAAGTTTCGCCGTTACGTAAAAAGTCTACATAATTATTTCGAAACACGACAGTTTTGTGCGATAATAAATAATTTAATACGCGTTGACGCTGATAATTTGTAAAGTCATTATTCAATATTCGTGACGCGAAGCTTATAAATTTCACTGCAGCGTTTTACACTTTAGCACTTGGTCTGATGTAAAGCGCCGCCCAATAAGACAACGGCCGACTATTTTGACGAAGGCCGGTCACGTTTCGTCGATACTCGCCATGAGAATATTTGTTTTTTATTGTGCGCCCGCCGTCGAGTAAAAATTGAAGTGTAATTTTACGTTTTAACCGGTGCCTGCCCCCTTTCGTTCCGCTCGCCTTGAGTGATGGTTATCATAATTGGAGAGAGGGTAGGTGAACAGTGCGCGCCGCCTGGATGATGAAGGTGGGCGGGCACGCGACGACTGTTCCCAACTACACACTTGCACTTGTTCGCACCCTCATGTCTAATGGCCGGTTTACACGTACTTAGTAGCTAAGCGCTTAGTACTTGACACTATACTAAGCCTCAATATGACAAGTAACAAGTAAACGTTTACACGTTGGAGCCAGTAGAAGTTATTAGTGACCAGACATTCGAAATGGAACGATGTCACTAACTATCTTGTCAAGCTGTTTACACACGGTCAGCAAGCGACAAGTGCTTAGTAAATCGTGGTGGGGGTATGCTTGTCGCTTAGTAAATAGGATCGTTTACTATTCAATTGCACTATGCACAATCACTAATACTAAGCACTAATCCGCTTGTTTACACATGAGGACTTAGTATTAGTGACAAGTACTAAGCGCTTAGCTACTAAGTTCGTGTAAACCAGTGATAACGCAAGTCCTACAAAAACTATGTCTATACGTTACATAAAGTAAGAGTATGTACATAAATAAACAGGTGGAAATTGAAAGGCGACAGTCGGTTCGTAAGGTAGGTGTCATATAACTGTAATCGAAGTTATTGATTGCATTAAACAACCGGGATTACCATTACTGTTATCAATGCGCACATGTTGTGAGATGTTCTTGGCTAATACAATGGTAAGATTAATAATGCGGACGTATCGGCCGGGACCGTTATGTCGGCGACACGAGTGATCGCGGACCAACAAGGGCGGAAGAGATGGACCGGATAGTAAAGCATCAGCTCGGTGCATCGTAACTCAATACCGTCGACATAGAAATTGTTGGTTGCAGCGCTGTGCTAAACTCTCCACAATGCCTTATGGATGGTAATTGGCCAGTCTCTAATCGACGTATTTCAATAATAATACACGTATGCTCGCGGTTTATGCTGACAGTTCCGTAGATTGACTCTCATTCTAGTGTTCTAGCTTTTACAACATTGAGTTATGAAATAACTATTCGCATTCAGCCTTACGCTGTAATAATTTCCAACCAGTAGTGTACGGAAATAGTTTGAAATATAATGTATTCTTCACTGCGACCTTTTATTTAACTTGGATTGGTACTCAGCAAGTGTCACTAAAATCTTGCTAGTTCAGCTAGTTGTAGTTATAATTGCCATCCTATGACGTTAAAATTTTCACGTTGAGTTGCTTCAATTCTGAAGAAAACAAGTACATTTATATGATAAGAATAGCTTGTTACAACATAGTATTTATTTCGTAGTAGAGCATTCGTCGACAGATTACAAGCATAGACTTTTTATTTACATAAGTCTCAGCTTAAAAGTTCAGTTTCAAACTGTTGTTTTAGAAATTATAGTAAGTTTAAAAGTGAGATAGGTATAAAGTTTGAATGTACCTACATAATGGCACAAATTTTATAGGAGTTTGGATAAAACGTTTATAAAATGAATGTCGTAGTCTCAATTAATAATAGCAGGACTCATCGGACTCATATTTAACATTTTTTACATTCACATATTTTACTTTATCTGAAGATTTCTAAGTGGTTTTGTATTAACTAATTAAATCTTATTCAATATTTATTCAAGTTTTTATTGTTCGAATACTATGTTACTTTGCTTCAACAAATATAAAAAAAAGTGTTTAACATTGAACTATTTATAGTGTCACATTCAGTGCTGACATCTATTGTTCTAGAAAACAATATTAATAGAAGATGTAACATCTTCGCCGTGACCGGTACGCACGAAGCGTCGTTTCACGCGGCGTGACGGAAGTTATATCCATTGATACATCCCAGAATTGACTTTTCATGTTCTTAATAGCTGTTAATGTATCGACGGTTTTGGAATTGTCAATGTTCTAGCAGTGACGTGACCACGGGTCAACAAAGAGCGAACCAACAAGTTTATTTTGAAAGTTTATTAAGTATGCTTTTAGTCGCTGTTTCGAAATATCAAAAATAATCTTGAACATGTATCGTGGTGAGCTGAAGAAAAAAAAACAGGCTATTCAATTATTATTTATTTAATATGCTTTCTGACACTTGTTCAACTAAAAGAAAATACTAAACTTGTTTCGTATTGCCGGATGCATCACTCAAAGCTTAGTTATCGTTTGCAAGTTACGAGTCGATAGGAATATTAGATTTTAGGTATATTGGTCCATTTTACAGCAAAATTTATCAGTTTCAACTACCAATTCTGCAACATATTTCACAGCCTACTGCCTGAAATAGAATATATGATATACCGTTAAAACATGTAATACATACATTTATAGAAATAATTTGTAACTTCCTAGTGTATTGTTTGGGTCAATATGTTCGCGACTTGTCTATAAACAATAGCAATTTGCCTTATGGCGTTAGGTCGCGCCTGCCCATTGAATCTACGCAAGCCACTCTAAGGTTCCATTATCTATTCGATATCATACTGGTTTTATATCTCGTACGCATCTACGCAAGATGAGGTTCAGCGTTATTTTTGTTTTAACATTAAAATATACTAATATATAAGGCTGAAAATTTTGTTTGTTTGGTTGAACGCGCTATCTCAGGAACTACTGGTCCGATTTGAACAATTCTTTCAGTGTTAGATAGCCCATTTATCGAGGATGGCTATAAGCTATATAACATCACGCTATGAGCGACAGGGGCGGCGCAGTAGCCTTAAATAACGCGGGTGTCACCGCCAGCATCCTCTAGTTTGAAATATTATTTTATATGCACACGTTCTGGTGTTTTAAACTGCTACCAAAGAACGCATTTGATTCAGTGACTATTTCTATAACTAACGACTGCGTATAAGTCATGTAGATAATACAGTCCTTCATTGCCTGAGTATCATTTCTTAATCTTCTATATTATAAAAATGAATCACTGAATGTGTTGCTAAGCGCAAATCTCGAGAGCAGCTGAACCGATTTCGCTAATTCTTTTTTTATAATATTTCTTGAAGTACGGGGATGGTTCTTACGGAGAGCAAAATAAAAAAATAAAATAAAAGTAACGACTATTAGGGAGTACGAAGTTAACCGGGTAACCTAGTGACAAATAAATTTTGAAGCCCCACCGATGGCTGTACAATATTTTGAAGTCAGTACCGTCGGCTCTACCTAGAAAGTATAAACTAGCTTCGTAAGTAATTTTTTATAAATCTTATTTTTTTAATACCTAAAGTTAATACCTATAAATATTGGAGCATGGGTTTTGTATTGGTCAATAATGATCTTTCGAAATTGCCGATCAGCAGAGCTTAAAGCAGCAATTTCGCAATTTGAACAAAACAAATACAGCAGATAACATCAGGCCGACGACGCTATGAGTTTAATCGCATGTGTAACTGTTGTAGACGATGCACGCGGTCGTTGCGAGCGGGGTGTAACTGTTTACAGCTAGGAGGCGCGGCAATTAGCGGTGCAGGTGGTGAATGCGACCCCCTGGCCTCACAGCCTGAAGCTCGAAACTTGAAGCTCGCCAGTCCTAGCAGCCCCGCGGGACCAACTTATGTATAGCTATTTGTATGTTTATTGTCGATACGCTTCCGTAACTGGGACGAATTAGTCACTTGCATTTATGACAAATGTGGGGAGAGTCACTATAATTGTTTTGTTGACGGTTTTATGACGTGTGTGCTTTTTTGTTTATGTTCACGTTGGTCAACATGTGTTGAAAGCTTGTTAAAAATTTGATATTTTGGTCCTTTTTGTCACCTGTGGCGTCGCACTTGTGTGTGGGGTTGTATACTGCTACCATATTTTAGGCTTGCTGAAATGTTTACGCTTGCTAAGTAAATAAAAATAAGAAGAATAAGCAGAAGTTATCAATGTTCGTATTAAATGTCATTCTGTTTTTTCATTACATGGATTTGTCCAGCCAACCATATGACGTACCATTCATATTAAGACACGTGGCTTCATATCAGTTCTCTGACATATTGAACGCGCGCATACCGTTATAAGTTTTTAATCAAACTTTTTTTATTTAATCACGAGGACACGAGTTGTGAGCATGTGGTAAATATCGCGACATACGCGTGTCGTGTTTATCACCTGTCATTAGTTGACAACAGTGTATACACATACCAAGTGTGAAATAGACTATTAACATATTTATAGAGTAAATTTGAACGTATTGAAGAAAAAATGACATGTTTTGTAAGTTACTGTCAGGCGGCCTGGGTAGCTTGAAGAAATGCGCCGTTTTTTGTAAGTCACTGTCGGACGGGTCTGGGTAGCTGGCGATGGTTACAAGTTGAGACAATGTTTAAACTCTGTCTACGCTTGTTTCATCGTGATATAAAATGTGAAATACAGTTTATGCAAAAATTACTGCTGAGATGTTTCGATTCTCGTTGGAGCACCAGCTGCCCACAGATTTTGCATGCCAGGAAATAAATGTAATACAGTTACTCATATCTACACTATTGCTTTACTAGATCCTATCCAATACCTGAAACATAAAAGCAGTTTATAGTCTGAGGTACTCCTTATTGATTAAGTCACAATATTTACAAACTTTAAGCAGGCAGCGATAGCCTAGTGGAGATATCAACAGACTGCCATGCAGAGGGTATCGGGTTCAAATCCACGGCGCGCTCCAATGACTTTTCGGAGTTATGTGCGTATTGAGTTGTTAATTATCGATAGGCCCGTGCCTCGGAGAGCACGTTAAGCCGTCGGTCCCGGTTGTCATGAAGTAATCAGTTATAGTGCGTCAGTACCTTCTAAATAAACTGACACTAGTTTAAACCATGGAATATCGCTAACCCTTCGGGTTGCGAAGGTCAGACAGGCAGACGCTCCGTGGAAAAGCTAATATTCAGCCAAATCCGGTTAGACTAGTAAGCGGAACCCAGATTGAAACTGGGATAACGCTAAGAGAATAATTTAGAAACTTTAGAATAATATTCAATCAAAAAGCTTCCTATAGGTAAAGTTACCGCGGTTTTACGCAAAGCACTTGGTAAGACTTTGTGCATGTTATGCCATCGCGGCGGTGGCGGGTGGTAAGAAACTTGTGTGCAATTATTAGGTATGTTCCAACGTCAAATGTAGTTGGCATTAACGATACTTGATTTTAAATTCAACTTGTCAGGTAATCCGCTCGCAACACTAACTTATTTCCTCATTTGGTCCAAGAAAACATACAGACTATGTTTTTGTATGATATCCGTGTGTAACTATGTGTCTTCCACTACAGATATATACACCTGTATCCAGATAAAAAATAAGTTTACGTTTCCTGCTTTGGTCCTCATTTCGTACACAAATGTATACGAACAATTCGCAGGAAACTTTGTTTGTCGAAGTTCTCACATAACCGGTGGAGATGCCTGAAACTGCCAGTAGGAGACGATGGTTTTGCTACTTACATTTACATAGGCCACTGTAGATACGAGGCAATGTTTGTAAATTATACGTAGTTATTCCAAGTGATATCAATTAAAAGCAATAAAAATACACGGACAAAACCTGATGATAAATTAATCGTTGCAATATTTTTTTTTGTGTTATCGAAATATTCTTATCTACTTGATTATGTAATGAATTTGAGAAATACTCACTTATTTTTTTGTTTTTGGTGTTTCACAGCTTGTTGCTTCGGTTTTGAACCAACAAGTGGACACAACAGAAGGCTGTTGTGTCCACTTAGAATGGCTTGTTCACCGAGAGATTACAATAACATCACCATCATCATCATCACCAGCCCGCCATAGTCCACTGCTGGATATAGGCCTCTCCAATGGCACGCCACTGGGCCCGGGATTTTTGGCTTTTCGTGACAATACAATAACATGAACTGTTTAATATCTATTAAAACATTATTATCATTCGTGCCACAATAAATATTATTATCGTCTATATTATTACTTATTATTTCTCAAACAAATAATAATGTTATTTACTTTATATCTGTTTCCTAAATAAATACCAATACAACGCCACTATTTTACTTTTAACGACATTTCCTTTGGATCGTACTGTTATATTGTTTCAGTATATTTTACTTGAACCTTTCCCCTTAGCAGAGACGCACAGCTGTAACATTATTTCTGTACACGTATCGCGTTCAGATAATCTAATGCAGAAGCGTTATGACGCATTTATTGTTTGAATGTTTCGCTATACAAACTCACGTGCTCACTACTACGTACTTACTTCTTGCATGTAATGAATTGGGAACACTAGGTACTATGTCTGGTTTGATAATCTTATACGCACACAATGTTCTTGAACTCTGACTGTTACTATGATTGGTTTTAGCGAATTCTATACTGGTCGAATATTATTGTATAAATGTTAGCAAATAAACAGTTGGCATAAATCTAGAATAGTTAGCTAAATATTGAATGTCTAGAATTCTAAAGTGCATTTGACATAAGACGCAGTTTAACTCAACCTCCTCTTATAACAGTATTACAGTCTGACTATATCCAAGCATTTCTGAATAAAATAAGGGGTTAAATATAATTATAATGACCACCATAAATGCTTTAATACCCTTAGTTCTTTAACCAAAAATATATACTTAACACCAGTAAAATAAATTTTAAAATTACAATAGTACTAGCTATTTAAGTCACGACAAACTACAAATTGTAATCGAACACCAAATGTAGTAAATTATCACCAAATTAATAGGTTATGTTAGATTCTCTTGTGACGCTAATCCAAAAATAGGAACCCTGCGAAGCAGGGCTCCGTCACCTTAGTTTATTAAAGTAGGTGGTGTAACCAAATCCAATTTATGTGTTGGTATTCCATACAAGTAACAAAAAAATCTTTGGTTATAATTTTACTTTAAAATGCGGGTTTCATTTTGGTGATCATTTACTATTTTTGTCTGTTATAAGTAACTATATCTGGTGGTAAATTAAACATAAGCCATAAAATAAGGGATGTATTTAATGCGGCGACTAAGTAAAGCGAATACAAGTTTCAAAAAGAATTAGAGCTGGTACCATATATAATGGGTTGGCAGCTAATAAGGAGTATCGTAATAAGTAAAATGTAGAATATTAATAAGTCAGTAATAAGCTTCGTTTTAATTTAAACTGGCAGTTTTTTTTTTTGGGAACTACTGGGTTAGTATCTAAGCGGAAACTTGATGATGAATAAAAATAGAAAATGGACATTAATAAATAATACAAATTTCAATATTTGCCAAATGTTTTTGTCTTAAATGAAGTGTTTCGTATAAGTAAATAAGACGCTTCAGTCTACTATTATAAGATCAGCGCGGTGTCCGCGACGCGTCGACATACGCGATTTGTACAGCCAGCGGGGTTACCAACAGAAACTATTATGACGAGGGGCCAGTTAACTTATTTGAAGTACAATTACAATTAAACATTGCATAATTACAGTGTTTGTACATTAAATACATACGTCATAAAACTATGGCTATTGGATTGAACTTAATATTTTGTAGGTAACAATGTTGTTCATCACGCGAAGATCAATAACATGATAATGATTAAACTACTTCAACAGCTGTTACGATGATATTCTTAGTTGAATGTACTTGGATTAGTGAGGTTATTTAAAATAGTAACAACGTAGATACTAGAGCGTAGGCACTTTTTGAAATGGGCTTTACCAAATTCCATCATTTCCATCTCGTAGGGTTTTAAGACTACACGTACGAAGTCATGGGCGCAACCTAGAACTTTTATAAATATGTTCTCAAGATACAGATCTTTGCATCAAGGTGTGATCGACAGATTAAAACGAATCAGTAGGCACGAGAGACCATGAATCGTGATAGACTGATTAACGCAAAATAGACTTTAAGTAGTTGTGATATAGTTGTTTTCCCATTGATTCCATCGTTATATGACGTTTCTTATTTAAAGTGATACCATTTTATGACCGCGTAGCTAATCAGTGAGACAAGGGCACCATTGACTCAAATAGTTGTATTATTATTTTATTTTTATTGACAAATTATGTAAGATCTGGTTATAACCATCAAATGACGTAAGAGGCTGTATAAAATTAAACTTAACTGTTGATCATTAGCAAACCCACCCGTATGATGACGGGTATAAGGTAGGTATGTATCGTTCCATCGTGGCAAACTCATACTTTAATATTATGGAGAAATATAAGGTCCTAGGTCAAATTCTCGATGGCACTACGAACTCTGATAGTTTTAAGTAATATAGGGTAGGTACCTCATATTACTTAAAACTAGAGAATGGGAGCAAGCTTTTGAGTAATATAAGGTACTGGCCGTATTCATTATTGACCGTATCATATAGCGCTGGCTTTTAAATCAAAGGTTATGGAAATTGTTTGGTACCCCTGTTTTAACCCTTTCACACTGGAATATTAAAAGTCCTTTCTTAGTGAGTTCTTCAGTCATAAAGGGAATCGACGGTCTAAATTTTATGTTAATTGCGATGATATTTCAGTCAGGACAAGTAATGATATTTATTAATAATTTAAGGATTCACATTACTTTTATTATATCCCACATGTATATTAAATAAAACTGCACAAATAAAATAATGTTAATTGGTTTATCAAATCCCGGATAACGCTAATGCATAGCGAAGTTACACTTAGTGCTCTATCAATAAATTTACAGATAATTTACTATCACTACTTTGTAAGTCTAATTTACAGCTTGTAACTGGCCTTATGCTTGATATCCTAGTATTTATTTTTCCCACTGGTTACTGCACTAAAGCGCTATATTGCATTTAGCTAAAGAAAATATAGCATTTTATTAATTTAATATTTTCATCTTATTTTTCATATTATTATAAATTTCTCAGATGACTACAATAGCTGTCTGTGTAGCGTTTAATCGACGTCAAATTTTATATCTTTCGCATCATATGAATATAGGATCTTAAATCCTGTGTTTTCTTTAAATTTATTACTATAATTTATACGCGTGAGATACATAAAAGATCCATTATCTGTATAAGAACTAATTTATTGTTTATTTCATTGCAGAAATCGTAGCATCGTATCTTGTTAATAAAACGTGGTCAGATACTGTACGGACAGTTTTATAGTTCTTTCAGTTGGATAGCAAACCTTTAATTGTGAAAGCCAATAGAATTTCTATAGAATTTTAAAGTAACTTGATACTTTTGCGGACGAAAATGTTTGAAAAATAAGGTGCACTATTGTCAGCGGTTGAATAAAAGTAAATTTTCTTTTGAATGGGAATGTTGTTCTGTGTTCGTTGAACATTGTCGCCTCTCGTTGGCCGTCGCTGGGTGCCGGTACATGCCGAGACAGACCTATTCAAATGTCAGTGTGAAGACCGCCCCCGTCCCCCGCACACACCTCGCACTCGCCTCTTCACAGATACTGAAATGTCACTCGCCACACGAAGTAATCAATTTCGTATTTGTATGCTCTGCCTAGATAGAGGTAGCAATAGATTTATCGGATCGATGAGCTTGTATTATCTTTCAATGGTTTGTTGGGTTTTATGTTACATTTTCTTCTCGCGCTATTTCCGCGATTTTATTTACGTTGTGTTTAGTTTTATGAATCCTAAACATAACAATGGTACTATAGTAGTAAAACAGATATACGACTTATTTGTAGGATTTCCAGACTTTTATGCCATTTCCCATTATTGAAAGTTTTACTGGCTTATGAATTTTACTGAAAATATATATTCTTTATGACGAGCTAATTTAATAGTAGGTATATGTGGTACAAGAAAGTGGTCAAAGAATGAATGCGTACTTGGAAGTTAAATCGTACTAGGTCATTGCTGTCAAATATAATGTTACAAGATAAATCTTTAAAATGAGAGATATGATCTGTAGTCGATGCTCAGCCACAACTAACATTTAGTTCGATCGAAGTGATTGTCAGTCGGCGCCAAATGTCGCACTAATTGCTTTGCGTAACTTCAAGACATTCACGATACCGACCCCTTCGTTTGTCTAAAGTTTATTAGCAGGAAATTGACGCAAGCGCCAAACGAACTGCGTAACTTCACCCATTTGTACTCCTCACTTCATTTAACATTGTAATGATGCCACCATGTGATATACCTATTTTCGCTCTTTAAGACAACATTTACATTTTCAATTTAAATTCAGAACACAGTAGCACAATTTCTTAACTGTGTTCAAAGTTAGAAAGTGATTAATCAACGTCTAACAACATTCTTATTCCCGTCTACGTAGGAGCACAAGAAATACAGTCCTTAAATGACTAAAAGATAGCTTCACAGTTGCAGCCGAGCAATTGTCCCTTTTAACCGGTCGGCCTCATTAGCATGGTTTGATCGCTCTGGCCTATCAACCTCCACAGATTGATACATTGACGGTAAAGGTCTTTTTAGTAGTTACTCTAGCTTCAATCGTAATTAGGACTGTACCACAGACGTACCTTTTACGTTTGATCGATTGTACGGTTATGTGCTTGGGACGTCTGTGTATAAATTACGCGGTACGTACACTTTACAATGTTATATTATATGAATAGGCTGTCGTGTATACTTCACTGTGTAGAGAATTCAATAGATAGGAGTATAAGGTAAGGAACTCGATGCGGACAATCGGGTACTCGCTATCGCAATTTAACGAGCCACGATTGTTTTTCTCAGTTCTGAATAATATTGAACTTGAACGTCCCTTGGTATCTTGATGGCGATACTTTCGTTGCGCGCACTGTACTGTTAGCTGGCTAGCTTACAAATGAACGGTGTGATTATGGGCGCGCGGATCTAGCTTCACGATAATTTAAATGTTCTCGCAACCAGCACCACAAGGGCTTGCTGAGATGCCAACGATTACACCCGGGACTTCCTCTTATGGTTACAGCATATCTGCTAGTTTTGAATAGAGTTATGGCCATGCCTGGACTTGATTAATAAGAATATATATTATTAGCATTTATAAAGCTGTCCCAACAAACTTGCTCACGTATATTTAAATGATATTCAAAACAAGTTCCAATCAATATACAAAAAAATCTATATCGCTCTACAGAACTACACAGATATTTAAAATTTATGTATTTGAGTCCATTTATTAAACTGCAAAAGGTTTTCCGTAGTTTAACTTGTAGTAAAATTATGAGGCAGTACTTTATTTCTGTATTTTACTAATATTCCTTTTAGTTATTTAGTATTTGTTTGCTGTTAATTCGGCCAATTAATGAGAAACATTTTAGTTATTTCGCCATTTCTAACTTTGAATCGTGGGAATATTTTGTATTATATATCTATTTTATTCTCTAAACTAAGCTAACAGGTGCGTAAACAAGCAATTACGCCCAGAGATGTCGTGTATAATTCAAACGAATTTCTCGGTATAAACT
The DNA here is from genome assembly GCA_944739405.2 of Euclidia mi. Classification (NCBI taxonomy): domain Eukaryota; kingdom Metazoa; phylum Arthropoda; class Insecta; order Lepidoptera; family Erebidae; genus Euclidia; species Euclidia mi. The sequence continues at coordinate 32,070,446 of OX123194.2, read as the reverse complement.
AAATCTTTAGCGTACTACAAGCGCTCCTCTCGGAATGCATAATGTGACATCTCGAAACTTTGTGTTAAATACGCAGCCGCTCTCGCTTCGTTCGCTACATATCATAACACATATGTAACTCAGTTTCTTAAAAGTTAACAGGGTGGATGGTGTTAATAAAATTGATAATATCTAATTAAAGTAAATAATTAAATGAAGTAGGTAAATTGTTGTTCGTGTATGTAATTCGAGTGGCCCGCCTGCCGCGAATTCGATGCGCGCCTCCCGAGCCAACTTAAACTGCAGAATACGCGATATGGATCTCACGTTTACCGTCGACTAAATAGCGGATAAATTAGCTAACCGAGTTAAATTAGTGTAGCTAGCCAGCTGCACTGAGATCAGCTAATTTTGTACTTATTTTGGTTTCAATTTTGTTACATATTATTTTATAAAGTTTCAACTTTAAGATATATTTGCAGAACAGTAGGTATATTACTCGAACTGCACGTACTTAAGTGTGTCTAAGTGCTTATCTTGTGCCTTTGCTAGTGTGCCGTCTGCTGCAAGCTCGATGCAGGCTCCTGACATAATTTTGCTGTGATTCACAATTAGTTGTGCTGAGTCTTTGATGCTCGTAAAGACAGGAAGTGAAATAAAAATTATTTTTATTTGTACGGATAAATGTGGTTTTTAATTATTCTCAAGCTTATAGTTACAATTGTTGGTTTAATATTCGAAAGAAAATGATATGTCATTGTTAAATTCTACATAATGATATACTACGTTGATGATCTCATTTTCGACACGACAACGGGGTGCCATTTTCGTCACTGCCTGTGGCGATAATTGCCACTTACATTTTTTATTGGCCCATAATATTTTATATTTCTGCAAATTACTCTACAAACATAAATTTTATTTTATAATAAGAGTCTCTTACAAGCTTTTTAATTTATTTATATTTACTTCAAAGATTCTTTATGAATGACGACTTTTTGTTATGTGCAAATTTTGCTGAAATACTATATTGCCGCTGAAGCTTCAATGTGTTGCAAACCCAGGATAGTATCATACATGACAAAGAAAATAAAAGCAGTTTCCGATAATTATTGTTGTCTAATCTCACCATATGTAGGTACTTTTATAAAAGTAAAGCTTAGTTAAATACAATCGAGTAATAAATAAAAAAAATGTATGCATCATTTACGTAATCTTTTTTTTTTTGCTTGATTTTGATGATTGCTTCTAATTACAACCATATTCAGCAATTCCACTATAATGTGTTCTCTGCTTATAATAGTGCACGTTATAATCTTCCACACTGTTTTATAAGGAATATTTCTTAAATTTTCCATACATATATGTATATATAATTCACATATGCTAATTCCGCCAAGCCCCGACAGTCTCGAGATAATTGTATGCAAAGCAATAGATGAAGCGACACGATAGCGGCCGTATTGAGTGAATGTTAAAACAAAACCATCCGGTGTTGAGCGTTTCACGAGTTTTCCTCGCAGCTAAGTTTCCTGCCTGCATAAGTGAATCGTAGATTCAGTGAGTGGCGACCTCCGCTCCGTCCCGTAGGTATCGGCACTGCTCGAGGAGGAAGTTGTGCCTACTTTAAGCCACTTTACAATGCCACGTTCCGACGCCCTTTGTGCACTTGTCGTGCGTTTGACTGGTTTGGAATAGTGGCTGCCGCTCTTCGCGGAAGCGAGATCGAATTGGCCGATTCGTGAAGACATGCTGGCTGAGCGCTCAATCTCATGTGAGATCGCTTATTGCCACCGTACTGCACCTGCGCACAATTATTTAACAGTCATTATCTTTATTTAATACCTAAGTAACTAAATGAACACCGTTCGAGACTAGAATGCTTCGATAAAGCCTATTTTATATACACAGACGTAATTGTTACGTAGCAGCCATTATCAGAAAAGGCTATTAATAGATTAAAGTAGCTACGCATAACATGCCTCGGGGGATCGACGTATCGAATTATTACAACATGGTTATTTTTTTCAATGAAAATTTATGATGGATCGTCGCAAAATCTATGATTGATTCGTGGTGTATTATTCGTTGCTTTCATAAGAGTGCCTTCCGTCGGTTCTCGCGTCTGCGGCTTTCCGCACCCCTTCAGTTGCTATGATTGATTGCGCGCTGGCAAACTTCATATGTTTGGGAGATAATTTTGTATTTCAGCCGTAAACAGATTATGTGTGAAAAGAATCATCACTTTCCTTGAGTCTTTCCGTACAATTCGTCCTTCATTGTGACTGCGCAATTTTCTTGCTCGATTACACACTCGTGTTACGTTAAATATACAGCTAGTTATAATAAAGTGCGTGCTTGGTTTTGAGAACTCAATCTGTCATGTATTAGTAACAAATTACATTGTTTTGTTACGTGCCGTTGATTTATTCGGTGTTCTGACATGACTTAATCGCTCAAACTATTTGAAAACAGCGTCAACTGTATGAGTTATAGTTATGAGAATATTATTTAAATCTCTCCTTATTGGCAAAGCGTTGGGCCGAAATTGTGTAAGTCATACGATTAAGGCGCCACTCTAAGAGAACTGATTCTATTCACGCGAGAAATGAAAGTGACTGGCAGCTGTATCCCTCCACGTTCGCAGTTTATTGAAAATTTATAATCATTGACGTTTTCTGGTATTGAATTCTAAAACATGTCACACCTTTATTGCCTTTCGGTAAGTCTTATCTTTAGACTAATGGTCAGGCTAGATTCGTATGTAAATGAGTTTTACACCAATTAGCCCACAGGATGTAGATAAAAATCCGTCATGTTAAATTTCTCATAAATTTCGCAAATGCTTTATCTCATAAAATAATTCAAAATATACATACATATAATCCTCTTGACAACGTTGCTAAATAAATTAATATACTTAGGACAATAAAATTTATTATCAAATGTTCACGTTCCAAGTTAGTGAACATTGCAATACCAGTATATGATACACATATCAAAGTGGCATCTATATTTTAGGATTAAAATGTGTTGAGGGCCAGTAAGTGGTGAATAGGTACTCGACTGGTCGGTAGCTCGTTAGAGATTGACTATCTCACGCTATCGAGATCGCGAGCAAATTGATCTGCGCACGCGCACCTCCAAGTATCGGTTGACAAAGCCGACTCTGATTGAACAGCTAGACCGCACACTGAAACACTGAGTAATTTTGTTCGTTCAACTATTTAAATTACTTCGCATAACAAATGACGATAAATTACACCATAGGTACCGTTCACCTACATTATCGATAGTAATGTAACCAGCATACAGTTTCAAGGTTTAGCACTATGACTAATATGAATGTTGCATATCTTATGGAAGCGGGATAACATCCGCGAAATTGTACGAAATTGACGTTGCTTATGAATGCATACTATAAATAATAAATTGAATCAAACAGCGTGCCTTTCTATAACATGAACTAACCTCGGTGTGAAGCGCTTAGTAATAAATTACATCAAGCCTGTCGCATTGTTGAAGCGATATCTTAATTCAAAACATTTGATGTCATACAGTGCAATTACTGTGCGCAACCACTTCCCACGGCAATGTTGGCGTGTCTGTAAAACTGGAGCAAGCGGTGACACATAGAACGTTCTTGGGGAACGTAATGGAGGTAATATAACAATACTCCTGCCGTAACCAATTTACGAAGATCTCTATCACATCCCGTCTGACTCTTGGTACTAGAGCATGAAAAAGGAACACGAGTAGAACTGTAAGGGTCTACGAGTTATGGTGTTTCGATATAGGGCTTCAACCTCGCAGTGGTTTCATAACGCTGGCATTTGCGTGAGAGCGCAGTCGTCGCGTTGATGTCGTACAGCCTCCGGGCTTGTTCAACACACGAATAATTGTACCCAGCTACAATCGTATTGTTGCTCAATTTGTTCATGTCTTCGTATAACATATCTGAGCTATATAGGTATATCGTTATATCGGACTACTGTAATAAATACCATACGCTAAGTTGTACATGTAATGTATTCATCAAATGAAAAGTATACGTGCTGGTCTGTAGATTAGATAAATTAATTTTGACATTGCTATTGTATCAAAGACAACGCGATTTCGTTGTAAAAGTGAATCATGAAATCACTTAAAATACAAACAATTATCATACAGTTATAATGGACAGGTAATATGCTTTGTTTTCTGGGAAAAGGCAATTTGCTATTTGAATAGCCGCTGTATCACAAACTGTGTAGACGATTTTGTGTTATTACCTACGATGTTTTGTTTAAATAACGCTTATGTTGATATTAGACGTGACTTGTCATCGCCAAATGTCTTTATAATAGAGTTGTTTCTCTGAAATATTTAGATTTGGCATCAATTGCCGCGTAATTGCGGTGGTGTCATTCTCTGACGGATATAATTTGACTCATTACTCGGTTTAGTTGACTTAGTTACAGATGTAGTAAGACAAGCAATTTAGGTCAAACTGTGACTTGATTTGCATGTAGGGCGGTTGGTTCACAGTGAAGTACTTTATGATTCTATTCATAGATTTTACGTTTACTCTCCAATCTTAAATGGTTATTAAAGGTGCACATTTGCACATGTTTTATCATGTTATTTAAAGACTTTGCACAGGAAAATACACGTATAGGATCATTAAGACATAATTTCTTGCATAGGTTTCGGAAGGTACAAGCAGTAATTTGAATTGCAAAAGTGAGGAGGTGACGCTTCTATTACTCGTGATGACTAAGCGAACATTGCGCCACCAGAGGCTGCGTCGGCTCTCAGATAGTAAGGAGTGATTCCGCACGTCAAAACATGCGATTGACAGCGATACATTAGGAACTATCGACCGATCGCACTGCCAACGCCGACCTGGGAGTCGTAATTTTTCACTGTCACCGCTGAGACTAAACGTCCTCGTCATCGCATCGACTGGTGACTGTCAAAAAATGTTAATGCAATTTTCGCTTGCACGACAAGGGTGCCGGTAAAATATTGCCGTTAGTAGAACCTTTACGCTTACCAGTTCCGAAGGGCACCCTGTTTACTCTAATATTATTTGTTTTGTTGGTCGTCTATCAATCTTTGTCACTATTTTGTTTATACAGGCGCTGTCGGTGTCATGTTGTACAAGAGTTATGATTCTGGAATAGTATGCAACAATACTGGTTGCAGGAACGTGCAATTTGATAAGATAGTAGGCATTTGTTGCAAGCGTCCGGTTGGAAATCGTAGAAAATGCGTTGTTGGTCGTGCAGTTTGTTGGTCTGGTTTGTTCAGCGTGTCGGTCATGGCGTCGGAATCTGTTCACGTGTATTGTTGGTGTAGCGGGGGCACGGCGGCGATCTCGCGATAAAGCTGGATATAATCGGTTTAGGCACGCTGTCGCTCACCGGACTATGTACTAATTGCCATGGTTATGTGTTACGCGAACCGGTTAATGGCCGCTAAAATATCGCGTGCATTTGCGCAACACTTATCTATAGGTAATTGCGTGATCGATAGATTGAAGTTGAGATAACATTGTCCGCTGTCATTTGCTACCCTTTTAGTAGTTGCGTTATGAGATGGTTATTTCATACATGCAGACGCAATCCTTTGTTTACGAATTTACTTTTAGTTTTTTTTCTTTCTGACCTCTTTCCTACGACCTTCAGTGTCTTATAATTTGATTTATGTGAACAAGCTGAAACTATATGAATGTCGAATGCTGATATAATTTTTTATTCCACTCTGCCACTATACCTACACCAAAAAATTATTGTCAGTTGAATCAGAATGGTTTTAGCTAGCAACATATTCTCATTTCACATAACTATAAGTGCTTACTTGAAGTTATGCCTTCGTGTTCGGTACGTTTGCAGATTTGCAAATATACTGAGTTCATGCAGATTTCCTCCATTAGGTACTCAGTAAGTAAGTTAACAACGCCAATTGTTTCTGTATTAAAGTGTCGTAACTTTTTTAGTATGAGATAAGTACGAGTACATATCATTTATCAAATACTAAATTCATGTTTAATATGCTCTTAAGACCGATAACGACATTGTAAACAAGTCCTTTCAAAGGATTGGTTTTCGCTGCGTTTCAATAGAACCAAAAAATAAAAACTGGTCAAGTGCGAATCTGTCTGTCACATTAAGACATCAGTAGGTGCCCAAGGCAACGACTGTAAAATAACGCGTTGTGACAGTATCTAAATATTCATAAATACTTGTAGATATAGCATCCAGTTTTCCATAAGACAATAATTTACTATCGATAATGTATCTTGATTCAAGGTTTTCTAATAGGCATACATATGTTGCTCGGCTACTGCAACGCCCTCAAATTGTCCTATATAGAATTAGTTACATATTCTTGTTATGCCATTATCTTGAAGTTTGATCTATAGTCAGTGCCAATGCTTAATCAGAGCCTTGGGCCACTGTAAAATTTACATTTACATTACGTTTGCTCCAGATTCTATTAAAGTTGCGACACTTCTAGTCTGGTCTATAAAATTTATTAACAATTTCTGTATCCATTCTACCGTGTGTCGGAAGAAAGAAACTGTTTATAAGTTGACATAAATGTGATTTCAACTATATTGCTGCTGCGAAGCAATGTTTGTAGCCAATACAACCTGTATTGGCTACTATAAGATAGAGTCGATAAGAAAGAGTCGTGATATGCGCGAACGTTGTAACTCACACGCATAACCAATGTTTGAGAATGAAATTGAAATTTTGTTCTGCTTGACATTTTACTTTAGATCTATATATATCTATTCGATCTATATAATGCATTGATTTCCTCTGCTCTTTCTCATCTCATGTCGGCAAAACTAGCGGTATGTTGAAAAGGGACGTCGCGAATTTTGTGAATTTCCTCTGAGAGTTGCGGATCGGGTCACTCGTGCTATGTAAATGTGAGACCTTTTATTTTCTCGTGCGGCACCATGTTATAATGGGATTGTGGGCCGATGTTTGTGTTGCCAATGCTTCTGCCGCACGCGTGCATGCTTTGTAAATGCTATCGATATTGTGCCTTTAATATCGATTAATTTTCGAAACAATGTTTTCGATTTTAAAGTTCACTGGTGCTCCAGTCACGAGCTGAGAGCTTGCGTTTGTTGTGTTTACAATTCCAACAACTTATGTATCGTTGTATCGCCGTCATGTATTGTTGATTTATGTACTATTTACGATTCGATATTAGATTAAATTTGTACAATATGCAGTAATGTACACACGGTATACTCAGGCAAGTGTAGTTTTATTTGCTTGGAGAAAATAAACATTGGATCTGATACATTAATGCAGTCTCCAATAAACGATTAAACGTTGTTCGCTCATCTGCATGCATGCAACGCAGTAGCCGTCTTCAAAGCGCAGCCGCTCGAATAAATTCGGATTTGTAGTCGCACCGTGGATCCGTTTCCAAACATTCGTATCTGGTACACTACTGTATGGAATATTCTCATATAATTATGTTACGTTCGCATACATATTTTGTATAAATCTATAAATGATTATGACACGCATGAAATTCTGTGAAAGTATCGCACAGATATACATTATTGATTATTAATTATAATGTGGGCAGATTGTCCGGTTTATAATTGCTTAATTTAAATAAGGCGTAAGCTCCTACTCTGAACCAAAATAACCGACAGACGGATAATTAATATTTTTTACTTGCTAAAGGTTAATATTTACTCCTTTTACTTAAAAAAATCGAATAATGAAAATTACATTTGTTTCTGGGCTCGCCCCCTATTACGCGGGACCAAAAATTCATGGCGAAATGTGGGTGTAATATTTACACCTCTGCCTACCCCTTCGGGGATACAGGCGTGAGACTATAAATAAATAAATTTGTGACTTTCACTTACCTAATATTACCGAATAAGTAGAACAAGCCAGTGCTAAACTACCTACGATATAATTTTATCTAATAAATCGAATAATTTACATGTCGCTTTAGTTTGATGTATGTATAGATGATCGACATTGTGCAGGATGAATAGACACAACGCGATGATTTTGCCTATTTTCTGCGTCCGTTTGCTCCATTCGAATTGCACATCTTAACAAGTAATGTAGCGAGTAGGGACCACCTGCATTAGACTATTTTATTATAACTGATTTCAACCACCAAAACCTTCCAATATTTCCGAAAACCTAACCAGTAGTACGTGACAAAACCACTACATTGCCGATAGTGCTCAGACCCAAAACATCTGCCTTAAATATTTTTGATCCTTTTTGGCTTTGGTACTCCAGGTGTTCCTAAATTAACATTAGTATCTGCATCTTAAGAACAGGTAGCTGCCCAATTTGAAACCAATGAATGGTTTCACTGTAATTGTAGCTAAATCTTTTAAGAGGGATACAAATAACATTATAAGGTTACTAGGTTTCAAAATTAAAATAAGTTTATATAAGTACAGCATGATGCTAGAAATTATTCTTTTATAAGTGTTGTTTGTGACTTTGATACTCACTCCTCCCGGGCATATAACATGATTAAAAATAATGGTATATCTGGAATTACTTGTATTAGTTTTATGTCTAATCCAAATACAATACGCGCCAATAACTCCATCACAAAATGCCTATGGTAAGAAGTGAAAGAGTTACGTAGGTAGAAGATTAAATTGGACTGATAGACGTACACCGCGGTTGTATTAGTGAATAGGCCCTAATGCTTCTCATATGGGAGTCTCACAGTCCCCATACACCTAGCCCCAAACTTCGGTGTAGGTTCACCGTAAAAATTATTTCCATAGCGCGTCAAAAGATGATAGATAACAATAATAATAGTATGCATGTACTCAATGATATGTCAGATTTATGTACGTACTCGTATATCGAAGAGACAGGCGTGTGTGTCGTATGAGCACAAGCGGACACAGTGCCGGCGGCCGAGGCAGTGAGACAGCGGGTAGGCACACAACTGATTAAAGCTCACAATCAGGTCTGTAGTTTGGCAGGGCCTGCTCTTTGAATTTACGATGTGCCTGACCGACGCTTATCGCATGCGAATGATCTGCCCACGGCGCACGGACCGCTCCACACACATATTTTATTTTATTCGCGCTACTGTGATGTAATGAGCTGATAAATGGGAGAAAACCACCAATTAGTGTCGATGAATTTATTGTTTCTACTTAAAACGTTGGAGGGCTACGTACTTAATCTTAAATTGCATTTTAAAATTTGTTGCTTTCGAATTTAATTCTACATTTAAATAGATTGCCAATTATATGACTGTCATGTAATCACGTTTGTGCTTAATTTCGGTATAACACATATTAATAACTGATCGAATTCGTTCCTTGACGTTGCCGTAGGCTGTGTCGCATACATATATGGCGCTCAGTTTAAAGTGCATAAACATCCACGCTTTCTCGTAATAAAGAAGACTCATTAATCTTTGAGGATTTGTGCCATTGCTAGGAATGTTGATAGGTTTCAATTACTTGTAACATTGTAGTCTTCAATGAGATCTTGCCATAAACGTTTACCACCGCCTCGGGACACGTAACGGTTACGGTATGTAAGCGTTGTTCATCGTAATCGAAATCTGTGAAAATTGGAAAGGGCGTTGGTATTTTCTTTTAATTGTCTTTAGCGGCAGATAGACTTGCGTGCCACTTGATACAAAGTCGCAATAGCCGCTCATTGGCTTTGTAAAGCCGCTACCTGCCAGTATAGTTATATTCATTTGAAAAACCCAAATATATAACCAGAGCTCGTGAAACGCCATGACCGATATATAACAAAGTATGCAGTTGTATGCTAGAAATCTTACTGCACTGTTGTTGGGTGGCGTGATGAATAACAAGGGACGAAAGATCTAAAAACTTACAGTTCCTTGCCTTAGACAAAGCCAAGTGAACAAGACGGAATAACTTGGGACGATGCCTCTGAAATACAAGCTATATCCTTTTGAAAATAATCGAGAATATGTATTTATATTTAATACAGATACAGATATCAAATCACTTTCCCAAATTGCATCGAACTTTTAATATATCAAAATTGACTACATTGAACATTTTGCAAAAAAGGCACATACAATTGATAAAAATGTGAAATATGGCTATAATGATTTTTTGTGACATTTGGTTCTGATTCTACCAAAATAGCTTTTGGGAACAGCTAGGGTTGAAGTATTCGGAACATCAGAAATCGCAAAAATGGCAAAAACATATAAAGATATCAAATACCTTAATTCTTATGCAATTATCCATTGTACAGTTTCTAAATCTACCGACTCTGTAACCATATAAATAAACGATATTCATGAAAGATACTGCTCGCAAAATGTATCTTATTTCTTCTCCCTTTTTAACCGAAACACTTGACGCACTATTCGCTAAGGGACCACTGTCAGCACATCGCGCTTTTCTTTAAATAGATTTAAACGTTATGGGTTGGGACTTCGAATGTACGATATGAGTATCTTCGTAGCAAACAATTATAATCTCTGATATAACTAACCTGTTATATAAATACTTATGTCATTTTATATTAATTGGACCTACATAGAACACCATAAATAGCAGTACAATAAATACAGATTATATCGTATTGGAATGTGAAATGCCTCTTGGGGCTTCAGAAGTTCTATGCTTATGACACATGCATATTCAAGACCGCAGGCAGACGCACAATATATCATAACTTCATATATGTTATGATATCGTATTCAAATATTGTAATTCTGAGATATGCTCGAAATTTATAAATCTGCCAGTTTAATAATTAGGAATGCGAAAGTATTTATTGCTCGTGTATATTTTAACGGATTTTGTAGTTGTGGTAAGGGATTTGTTTAGTTACTTGTTGAGATTTATAAATAAAAGTATTTTAGATACTGTATATTAACTTCAGTTATAAAAATACAATGGAAGATTTCATAACGTTTTCGCAAAAAAAAACTCCTTATTTTTTGCAATTTAATATACACATGATTATTCTAACAGTTTGAAAGAAGAAAGAAAGCAAAATATATATTTTTTATAACTTTTATAATAGGCACACGTTACGCAATTTGAGACACATAGAAAAAGTTAGTCGTTAATACGCACTTAACTTCGAAAAGGTGCACTCTATGGGTTCGCCTCTGCGTAGCAATCTGTAAATACCTCCACTAGGCTATCGTTTTAGTTATACTATTATGTATTTTTCATTAATTCTATGTCTATTAATTCTTTGTTATCCTAATAATACTAAGAAGCTTAAATTGTGCAGTGATAATCAAGTTGCCTTAGAAAATATTTTTCATCTGCTATTAGTAAAGAGCTGTAATATTTACACCTCTGCCTGCCCCTTCGGAGATACAGGCGTGAGACTATAAATAAAAATAAATAAAATTAGTAAAGAAGCAAGCAGCGATAGCCGAGTGGAAAGACCGACGACGCGACGGACTGCTAGTACTGCTACACAGAGAGTCTTGGGTTCGAATCCACGGCACGCACTTTTCGGAGTTAAGTGCGTATTAAATTGGTAATTATCGCTTGCTTATCGGTGAAGGAAAACATCGTGAGGAAACCTACATGTCTGAGTCCATAATGTTCTCGAAAGACATGTGAAGTCTGCCAACCCGCACTTGGCCAGCGTGGTGAACTATGGCCTTACCCTTCTCATAGTGAGATGAGGCCCGTACCCAGCAGTGGGACAGTATAAAGGGCTAAAGATGATTAGTAAAGATTATTTTGAATTCATAATGACCTGTTAATATGAGTATCGCCCTAATAAGAAAGGGTAATGTGATTAATAAATTACTTAACTCCAATCCGATCGCCTCGTCGTTTAGCTCTGCGATGTGGGTTCGATCCTTCCAACAGCATTATCTGTGATTCATAAACTGTTGTGCCATGTATATGTAGCTTTTAAAAAAGGAAATACATCTATGAAGTGACCTAGAAGAGGTGAGACTGCTATTGGTCTGTAGTATAGCTGTTAGCATAAACGTCTTTAATTGTTCTGAAAACGTGTCATACCAACAGTAAAGAGGGCGGATGAAATCAGTTAGTGTGCGAATGAGGACATATGCATAGTACCAATAGTACTTTTTGCGCATGAAATGAGTTAATGTGCGTGTGAGGTCATATCGTACCAATAGTATTTAGTGCGCATGAAATGAGTTAGTGCGCGAGTGAGGTCATGAGCCACGGCAGCGGGTGCGTGTGACTCCGGTGATTTATCTCGCTTCATTACACCGACCGCTCGAGCATTTAATCGGACCGCGGGAGGCGCCCGCGCATAAGTGTTCACCGACATCGGATTGTCAACGACAAAAGTGCTCGTCGCATTCATATGATACACGACCGTGCGTGTTATTGAACGATGCTTATTTTATGTCGGTTCGAATCAAGTAGTTACTAGTGAACCAAAAGCCCAACCAACCTTTGGCTTTGATTAAAAATTATTTATGTATTTGGACTCACAATTTTTTTACTATAACTTACTTACTTAGCTTGTTAATTTTATAATTATTTACAGGCAAATATAATCATATATTTAACATGATGCTATCATGTTAAATATATGATTCTGATCAAAAAGAATAATTATAATATTTTTGATATGACTGTTTTTGTTGTTTATGTTATTATTAATCAATTTCAGTACGAACCGTCCATCTGAGATATTTTGATGTAAAACCTATATGAAATTTCAATGTGTCTGTTGGTTGTATGTTTGTAAAGTCCCCCGCGACACAGGATTTATTCCTAGTGCAGGAGTTGTCTTTTAAAAAAAGTGACGTTGCACTGAATTTTCATGCATAAGTACATATCTCAATTAATTTTTGTTTATTATGTTGTACATAGATAATTTACTTCATCATATCAGCCAAACGACGTCCACTGCTGGACATAGGCCTCCCCCAAGGTTCTCCACACAGACCGGTCTTGAGCCGCCCGCATCCAACCGCCTCCCGCGATCTTGACGAGGTCGTCGGTCCACCTTGCGGGGGGCCTACCTCTGCTGCGTCGTCCGGTACGTGGCCGCCACTCCAGAACCTTTCTGCCCCAACGGCCATCGGTTCTTCGAGCTATGTGCCCTGCCCACTGCCACTTCAGCTTGGCTATCCGGAGAGCTATGTCGGCGACTTTGGTTCTACTGCGGATCTCCTCATTTCTGATTCGATCTCGCAGGGAAACTCCAAGCATAGCTCTCTCCATCGCCCTCTGAGTGACCTTGAGCCTTCTGATAAGGCCCATAGTGAGCGACCACGTCTCTGATCCGTAAGTCATCACTGGCAACACACACTGGTCAAACACTTTTGTCTTGAGACACTGCGGGATATCGGACGAGAAGATATGTCGTAGCTTCCCGAACGCTGCCCAACCGAGTTGGATTCGATGATTGACCTCCTTCTCGAAGTTGGACCTACCTAATTGGACTACTTGTCCCAGGTAGGTATACTTGTCGACAACTTCGAGCGTAGAGTTCCCAACCTGAATAGGAGCAGGTACAACATGGACGTTCGACATGATTTTCGTCTTGTCCATGTTCATCTTAAGACCTACTTGTTGGGAGACTCTACAGAGGCCATCGAGCATTGTGCCTAGGTCTTCCATGGTCTCAGCCATGACTACGATATCGTCTGCGAATTGAAGGTGAGTGATGTACTCGCCGTTGATGTTGATGCCGAGTCCATTCCAGTCCAGAAGCTTGAAAACATCCTCCAGCGCAGTGGTAAACACTTTCGGGGATATGACATCCCCCTGTCTCACCTCTCGCTGGAGTTGAATAGGTTTCGAACTCTGGTCCTGGAGGCGGACTGACATAGTGGCGTTTTCATACAAACACTTCAGCATTTCGATATATCGGTAGTCCATCCGGCACCGTTGGAGAGACTGTAGCAACGCCCAGGTTTCGATCGAATCGAAGGCTTTCTCATAGTCCACAAACGCCAAGCATAGGGACTGGTTATACTCCTCGGACTTCTGTATAAACTGCCGCAGCGTATGTATGTGGTCTATAGCCTTTACGGAAACCGGCTTGTTCGGGAGGCTGGAAGTCGTCTAGCTTGCTCTCGAGACGATTCGTGATGACCCTCGATATAATTTGACGACCGGTTGGCGCCGCGGGAGTGTAAGCGACTGCTACGCCGAAGGTCGCGGGTTCGATTCCCGCTCAAGTCAAACATTTGTGTGCATGAACATGGATGTTTGTCTTGGTCTGGGTGTTTCTATGTATAATATGTATGTATTTACAAAAAAAAAGTATAAATGTATGTTTATCCATTATCTAGTACCCATAGTACAAGCTTCTGCTTAGTTTGGGACTAGATGGTGTTGTGTGAATGTGGTAAAAAAAAAAAAAAAAAAAATTACTTATTAAGTTGAAATTTTAGCTTCACTAGTTCGTGATGTTAATATATTCATCACAGAATGCGAAACAGAGATATTCGTCTTAATTTAAATTTGTTCCTGATACATTTCTGCAGTTATGATAACTTTATTTGAACATGATGATATTTTGTGCATGACTGTATTCAGAAGTCAGCTTCTTTTAAGATTGTCCCTTTTGTCCATGTCACGCAACTGCTGGCTGCGTTGATCGAAATCGACAATAATTAAATATCTCATGCACCCTTTAATACACCAATTTATTCACTCTCCGTCTTCAGCGCGTGTATTAATTAAGATTGATACGAAATGTTCGCTCTTTAAGTGTCGACTTATTTATTTAGTTACGTGCATAAATTATTGCCATTTTATAAATGTGAATGACCTGGTCTCTTGGTAAAAAATGTTGCAGCCAATTCGTTCCCAACAGTTAAATTTGACGACTATACAAAAGACATCAACGCGCCCGACCGTTTATGGTTGTTTTTTTTTCGGCAGATCTTCTTTTAGTTACTTTACTGTATGTAACATCAAAGCTTACGTCACTGCAAGAGATTTACCGTGATGCAATGCCTCACTCTTCTGTTCCCACGGCTGTATGCTTTGCTGCGGTATTTTATGATTTATCTATTCAAATGTTGCTAGAAATAAGAAGCAAATCGACTTGAGTATATGGCAGTGATTTGGTTTATGTTATACGGCGACTTATCGGTGAAAACTGTGCTTACTTTTTGAAAATATTTAAGCTTGGCATACAAGTGTATGCAATGTTGGCATTTATAAGTCTATTTTCAATATCGATTCGTCTGTAAATCCAAGTACTTATCTGAGTCTAGCCTTATCTATTTGCAGACTTAAGTTTCCCATCACCTATTTACAAAAGAGTAATCACATTAATAAATCTTTAACGCTTTTTAACTTATGAATTGATTCACCTCGACTGACAAACATAACCTGTCCCTGCTTATGTAATTACGAATGTCAATGGGTCCCGCATCTGCATCGCGAGCTAAACGGTAGACAGCGTCAGTGGCACATTTGCGGCGGTTCGCGATTATCCACGCCAACTTAGGATGAGTATCGGCCCTACTATCAAGTACCAACAAGCAGATAAACCATATATTTATCTCAATATGAACTTTATCCCCCAAACATAAAGTTGAAAATGATGTGTTACAGATAAAGTCTAGCTTTCGACTCGACTTGAAGTTTTAATAAGTGCATGTCACACGTCTACGACGAACCTTTTTAAATTTATGACGCGCTTATTAATCCAATTGTGACGGCTGTATGTTTTTTTCTGTGATGCACGTTCTAATTGTAGGTCTAATAAGATGCGAGTGGTTCTGGAGTTAGCTATGCATTATGTTGGTGGTGCTTATTATTTATATGCGCGGATGACACAACGATTTATGTGACCAAATGCATTTTAAAGATTGTTTTGTACGATTAGTCCTAGTACTTGTTGTACTTGCAGATTGGTTTGCTTTTACATGTATGTTACCTACTACTGTGTGATAAAATGTTTGTAAGTTTTCATCTAATCTACAAATATAGCAACCAGTCTATTTTGCAATGATGGCTTGACTTGAAAATTTGAATTTTATATTTATACTCTCTGAGATAACGTACTAAATAATAATATCTGTAGACTCAATCAGAGGTAAGATATCAGGTTCGTCAGTTAAATATGATTTTTAAAGATAGTGTTATAATATACATACACATTATTTAAAGCAAAATAGCCTTTGATCAAAAATGTTTGTAGGAAAGTTACATTACTTAGAGCGGTTTCCATTGAATAAATACAAAAGAACGTTAGATCCTAACTTTCATTTGGTGATACCGTCTTGTAAATATTAAAGTGGCGACTTCCGCGGGTTGATAAAGGAATGTAATTGTAACGTCGGCGGCCATTTTGTTAGCGGGTGGGGTCAACACGACCCCGCCTCGTGTTTCCGCCACGGGATAATTAAATATTACCCCACCACAACACTTCCTCCGAACAAATGCGATTCGCTATACATCTGTTTACTTATTCTTTTATTCAATTTTTTACGGTCCTTGTGATTTAAAGTAATATATATTTTTAAAGAAATGTTTTTTTGTAGTTTTCAATTGAACTCGCATATAAACGTTCTTGTACAAAGCAGATTGTGTCAATCACAAAAGGAAATATTAAACAAAATTGCATATTCAAAGGTGTTATTGACGGGTGAGAAACTTGAAACATTGTTGCATTATAGGCTAGGGCTTCCTTAATGTTTTTTCACAAAGAGCTATTTATCCATAAGTAGACTTCTTACGACTCGAATGAGGTAAATACCCAATTATGGGACAATGACATTTAGAAGGTATAATTAGCTTTAATAATATGTAATGAATACTACTTAATAGCAATGTATGTGCAAAAAAGCAAAGATGCTATTTTGCAGAAAATTATTGAGATTAAAAAGCTTTTAAATAAAATAAAAAAAGATATTTTAATTATAGACTCACGCCTATCCCCGAAGGGGTAGGCAGAGGTGTAACATTACACCTACACAAATAAAAAACATTGAAAATTAAAAAAGGTAAATTATTAATTAAGAAAGGTTTTTTGGGATATTGTCATAAAATAATCCTACATTGTCTGTGCATGTAGTGCGGTGTCATTATTAAATAAAGAGTGCATCGTCAGACTTCTTATGTTTTACTTGGGTCCCGTCGTCTATAACAACATAGCGCTACGATCATCCGTATGTAGGTACTCCTGATATAATTAATTGGTTTCTGAGCCCTGAGTTTGTATGTCTGTATGTGTGTCTGTGTCTATATGCGCTAGGTTATCAGCTACATATTTCCTACACGAGTTAGATAATTTAGAGCCTTGATCTGCGTGTATTAATCTCATAATTGTTGGGATCCTTCTAGATAATGCCTTATCGGTTTTCAGTAAGATATTAAACCATAAAGGTTGCATAATACCTATTTATATACCTTAAGATGTGTAGGATGAATACACGATATTATATTTTCTTTTTTTATGTCAGTTTTTAAGCACGTATCGTTTAACTGTAGTGAGGAGACCGTCTTCTTTATTCCAACTACTTTTGTCGCCTTCAGGGAGACCATATAGAAAGAGACAAGCTCGTGTCGACATTATATAAAAGTGAAAAACAAGTAAAAAAATGTATCGTCGTCATTTCTGAAACGAACTGATTATTCGCGTGTTTTCATATTATGTAACGTGTGTCACGCGTTGCATTCACGTTACGTCATTTGAAAATGCTTATTCTTTTTTAAAGTCTGCAGAAAGTTGTTGTGTTTCTTACAATAATTTGCGCAATTTCTAATACAATGCACATTTCCACTTTCCAGCTCATATATTTTATGCGTCTGAAAACCGTAAACGTATTTCTAATACCGCGTTTGCTTTCTTACGAAGCATAATATATTACATTCAATTAATTTTGTCAGCCACTAATAACCGGCTAACTGATTGCCGCATAGCGGTCTCAAGTTAAACCTACGGCGTGCTCTACTGATTTTAAGTCTAAGTTAAGTGCGTATTAAATTGTTCATTATCGTTTGCTTAACGGTGAAGGAACACTGTCGGCACTTGCGTTTCTTTCGCAATGGTGTGTGAAGACTGCCGACCTGCATTTAGCTAGCGTGGTGGACTGAAAAGTGATTAAGAAAAGGATTCTGAATGAAATTACGTTACAATGAAATTGCTAGGTTCACATAAAACTGCGCCATTTCTGCTAAGCTAAGGTTACAAGCACAATAAGCTTGTATTTACCACTAACAAATGTACTGCTAAACCGATCTGTCTTATTAATATTTAAAACTCGAGTAACTTAACTTTTCATACAATACACGCAATCAATTATCCTCTCCTGCTATCATTCCTAATTCTATAATTGAATCACAAAGCAAATCGCGATAGTGCATTATGGCCAAGATAAATACTTTATGTGGTCCACGCCGACATGAGATAACGTTTATAATTACGCGTGCAAAATTACAAGTAACATAATTGCATAACGTTAAGGCGCTACAGGAGGCGAGGCGCGCGCGTGTCTCTGATTTAGAGCAAATTGAACCGGGAGATTGGTTCTTGAGGGAACATCTCATTTGACGCTGAAACGCTTCCAATTGTCTCGAGACTTTGACTCGCTGTATTGTGTCTGGCTTTATCACTTCTACATAATACGAACCAGCAGATTTCATTCCCCCCTTCATTGTAATCCAAGTCATATTGTCTACAATTATTTCATTCAACGGTAATCTCCTGTTATTATTCATAATGAAGTGAAATATTTCTCTATTATAGACTTCATTCATCTCCACATCTCAGTTGTACCTTGTTGTATACACAATATGTTAATCACGCTAAAAATATCCGTTTCATTAATTCATAGCGAGGATAATTTATACACGAATTCAACATAGTTTATCAGTTTAGTTTTCTGATCATGTTTGGTTGGGAAATGCTGAGTGTTAACAGTTGGGTTTATTTGTGTAATTTTACATAAAATTAGCACTTAATTGTACTGATAATCACATTTGTAGTATAATCGTAAATTTATAGTATAATAATATCAGTACTGATTATAATGGCGCATCCACATCACAGTAAAAATTTTTTCAGCAATATTTAAGATTGTTGGCGCACAAAGTCTTATAATGATGCAATGGAGATATCGTCGTAGATTATTGCTAAAAGTTATTGAATTTTACCAAACATTAGATACCATGTCTTTAAAAGTTGCTTATCGATGCAATGTGGATACACCATTAGACTTGATCCGTTAGTAAAACACAGTAATCAGGCGATCATTTCCTTACAAAAATATTGTCTATAGCAAGGCTATCAATTTCTTCATAGTTTTTCTTCACCTTAAAAGCATGCAATAATTAACTCTTTAAAACGAACAAAGTTTCAAAAGCACTTAGACCATTATACCTACACTGATTATCGTGGTCGCCTAAGTTTGTAGTTAGGGTTTCCACATGATTACTTTGTAGAGATGAGTCAATATTAGATTAACTTATTGTAAAAAACACTGTGAAGCTAAATCACTGCTAAACACCGGTTATTAACTAGGGGTTAGTTAAAGGTTGGTTTTACAGCAACCCATTAATTTGGGTGTTGCTCGTTACGAGTTTCGTTTTATCGCGTAGAGTAATATTTTGAAATTGGACTCTCATTGGAAGTGTTGACGCAGATTATATCCTGCAGCCTTGTGTCCGACTGGTTTTTAATTGCGGCCCGAGCCTGCGTTCGCCGCGCTGATTTAGAGCAAATTGAATGCTTCGAGCCTCTCGCGTCCCGCAACCGACATCTCATTCGTCCGTAGACAAGCCACCTATCAATTAACTAGCACTCGAATTGACTAGGTGCCGCGTTGCTTTCAAACTAAACCAGTGTTAACCACCTTGTTATTATGCGGGGAATTTGTCGGCATGCTAATTTTAAATTTGCTGCTTTTTGTCTAAGTAGTGCTGTAACCTAATAAATAATCTAATATATAAAATTCTCGTGTCACAGTTTTCGTTCCCATACTCCTCCGAAACGGCTTGACCGATTTTGATGAAAATTTTTGTGCTTATCCGGTATCTATGAGAATAGGCCAACATCTATTTTTCAAAAAAAAAAAAAATTTTGCAAAACAACGTTTGCCGGGTCAGCTAGTCAACAATAAATATATGTAATAATAAGTAAAATTATGGACTGACAATAAAATTTTCCAATAATGTTTTCAAGTAAATTATTTTCGGTAAGAGGTAACATGAATTAACGAAGGGTCTCTTCACACGCGTCGTGCAAGTATAAACACGTAAATCTTTTGATCACTTCCAAAAGTTTATGCGAATTGATGGAATTATAGCAACCTCAAAATATTTCGACGTCAAATTTCGTAAACTGGCTTGAAGCTGGTGAGATTTTTAAAAAGTTTGGCATTCCGCTAGCCTCCAAACACATAGTGTGTTTATTGACTAGCGAATAGAAACTTCAATAGAATCAAAGATATATCAATATTCATGATACTCCTACGCTTGATGCCTGCTGGTTAACCGCACCAACTGCCGCGGTATGTGAAATGTAAGCAATTGAATCAAGTGAAAATAGCTATTATAACTCTGATCTAATGTAGAAACCTCGCGGTTGGACTGTGAATTAAATTAATTGTGCTCCACGTCCAATGTGAGAGATGATGGTATTGTCGTAACGGCAGCTTTTCGCAAGTAATTGTATGTATGAATATTAAATGAATAGCATATTATTTTGTGTACTGTCAGTTAATATGATGACAGCACAATGAGAAATATTCGGTTGGTTGGCGGCTGACGTCTTCTGAGGCCGCTCTTTGCACAAAAGCTGTTGTCAAAAGATTTAAGATACATCTAGTAATAACAGATGGTGACCTCAATAGCCAGCACGGATTTTTTGACGAACAATCAATTATATTAGTGCAGATCTTGCAAACGTAAAAAGATTATTAGTTTATCCAGTTTACCTCTTGTACTATATTTTACACTAGCTGTTTCTCGCGGTTATTGCGGTTATTTTCTAGCTCGACAACAACAACATCTAATTATTAACAATTTTAGCTATAGCGCTGGCCAAATGGATCTGAAATGAATTATAGCTTCTATTTTGCATTATACCTCTATTTGACAATGGTAGACCCATTGAGATTCATTAAGCCGTTTCAAAGATTGACCCAGACAGAAGGACAGACAGGCAGACAGATGAAAATCAATAAACAGTTGTTCATGGCTTGGCATTATGTAAATAACTGTAAGCACAGTAGGGAAAACATAGTTATTTTGAAATCACAGAAAGACACTTAATTTCTATTTAAATTTAAAGGTAACATAACATTCCCTTAACATTATAGACTGGTGTGATCAATGATCATGTTCACATGGTGAGACTGGCTATTTACAAAGTCCATTGTGAACGGATACGACATCGCAATGCATGTAATTTGTTGATGTCACCTTTGATGATGTCACTCGCGAATTCTAATCTAAGTAATAATATGGTACCTAAATCAATTTTGCGGTAAAAACCTCAATTACGTAAATGTTCACAAGGGATTAGCTAATTATCAGCCCACCCGAATTCAAAAACAAAAGTGAATAATAATTGAATAAATTGCTTTACTTCAATATGCTTGATCAAAACTTATCATTCATGATTTTTTCATAATGTTTCCCTTCTTTCGTTAAATTTATATTCAGGTATTTAACCGACTTCAAAAAAGGAGGAGGTTTTCAGTTCGTCTGGTATATTTTATAATAAGCTTGTGTGAAAGGTGTATCATTTAATGTTATGTCCAATTACAGTAATAATGCGGTTGACACAGCTACGGTGCCCCGCAGGACCATATCTAAATGTAAGACTAGAAAATTTAAATCTACCAAAAGATGTACAGCTTAAGTAAAGTCTTTTACGGCAGTTAATTTAAAATTAGGTACAACAATCTACGTCGTTGTAACTATTTTTTCATTTATTTTTAGTCTGTTTGCTTAGCAAGCGCTATAAGTTAAATATTCCGATTAAGATCTTATGCCTGTCATTGCCATAGTAACTTGCAAAAATCTATTAAAAATACAATATAGTTTGAAGTGGATATAATTCGCAACGAATTAGAGTATTACATAATTCTAAGACAAATTGAAAGGATCGCACAGGGTTGTTGACATTTCCGTAGACCAGAAAGAATTTTATTAAAAATAAAAAGTCACAGTGGTTAACAAGAACACGTAATATCGACATCTCGTCACGGTGAAGTTTTTATACTCACAAATTGCAGTCGGCACGTTAATTGGTCAAAATGGGTAGTCGGATGACTAGTGTTTTTGGTAGTGCGAAGTGTTCGCGCGACGTAATGATAAGCTGCGAGGTAATGGCGGCCATTGCTCGAGTGCGCTCCTGCTGAGTCAGCAGACTTGAACGACGTTGGCGCCTTCAGGTAGCCGCGTACTCTTCCTCAATATTAACGCCTAATGCACAGTTTGGCGGGGGAATTACCACACGGTAGTAGCAACTCATTTTTACCGCGTGTTTTTAGGTTTGGATCCTTCAGACACATTAAAACCCGTAGTAAAATATAAATTAGAAACATCACATAGAAAATTAACAAAAGCAGTCAGTTCTAAATAGTTAAAGTGAGAAGACAAAGAAGGAGAATGAGATGGTGTGAAATTAGAATTAATATACCTAATCATTCAGAAAGGGCATGCATGTTTATGGGAATGCTGACAATTGTAGAAAGTAAGCAAATCCTTACACTTGGCTATTCGATTGGGATCGACTCTTTATCTATTTTAAATTCCTGGCACGTACGCCTCCTTGTTTGATTGTATTTCACTTAATCCGTCCGTTCCGCTCATTCTCTATGGTAATTCATCGGCGGCATTGTTTTATTTTGTTACAGTCGCCAATATAGTCAACAGTATCTGTCAAACACGTACAAGCTACTATAGCCTTTACTTGAAGGGTGCACCGCCTATAGTCGTATATGGAAGTGTATACTTTTCATGTTAAATGCAGCTAGTTCGGGTGCCGACCCTACGCATCCGGTCGTACCACTCTCGTTTGCACCTTGTCAGCGCTACTGATTCTATCTTTGGCCCTAATTGCTGATATTCCATTAAAGTAATAAATACGCTTCGCCTTCTCGCCTTCTTATTAGAGTTGATTACTGCACTCTTCTGTTTCTATTATGTCATGAGTTGTTAATGTTTGACGAGTGATTGTTCGGCTCCTTTCGTTGTGTTAACAATATTCGTGAGATCTCATGTTTACTTTCACAGGTGTGTAAGGGTATCATCAGAATTGAATGAATAATTAGACGTAGACGGTTGTTAAAGTACGTTTTATTCGAGCACTTAATGGATACCGGTGTTTTATAATACGTAACAGGTTGCGGGGTGATAAAAGCGTTGTTCCACATTTGAGCCACGTGTATGCATGACACGTATCTAAGAGATGTGTTATAATAAGATAGTATTCCTACAAAATAAGGAAGTTCACACCGCAGTTAGTCATACAAACATTTTTGTGTGTTTGCGCGTAAGTTCTCACACACGCATCAGATTGTCAAACGTGTGGGATGATAGTGATGTGCTTAAGCCGAAATTCAACTGAGATAACAAAAGTGACGCGACCAGCGTAATAGATTTAGTAAAATATCAAAGTTCCTGCATATTTATAGTATAGACTTTTTAAAGTTTCACTTACTTGCGCCGTATAAATGACGGTTAAAATGCAATAAACTTTGATGGTATGGTTATGATCTTCACACGGTTAGTGACTTCATTAAACTTTTCCTGTCTTGCAACCCTCTAAAAAGACTCGTGTAGATATGTAATAATGACTTTGTTTTGTGTTTTTAAATCTCAGAATGATTCGGTACATATATTATTAAAAACAGCAATAGAATGCCGCTTCTATTAAAATCGCTTAAAGCTTTGGCCTTGGAGCCGTGCGATACAGCATCACAGTCATCTACCGCACGCCCGTGGGCAGACTACGTGTAATGACACGATCGCTTCATGCTGATAACAATAGATAACACGGTAAGTCATGCCATGAATAAAACATCGTCTATTTAGGCGCAAATTTTGTACCAACCTACTTTATCACTTCCAACATCCAGTACAGAATAATTAGAAATATATTGAATGTAACATCGTAGGTACCGCAACTACGTTCTGAATAAAATTCAACTAGGTTCTGAATAAAATTCAACGGAGAATTATTATGCTATTATTATACACGTTTTGTGTTACTAAGATGAGAAGGGTAATGATGTATAGGTATCGTGATTTCATAGCAACGAAAGTATATACGTTGTCCACAAGTCATTGTCAGCTTAAGAAAGAAACAACCAGTCTTGTATAGGCTGTACAACGCTACATAGAAGCATCTAAAAACCCCTTTTTCTCGTAGAACATACAGTCCAACATTATCTTGCTAGCTTAGGGGTACTTCACTTACCATGCCATGTTACCGATTAGTTTTCATTGCTCTGTCTGCCTTTACTCGCCAAAGCTTGCAAAAAAAACGTACATGACGTAGCGTTAAAAACCTGACTATATTAAATTAAATGTGATTACAATGCTACTGGCTTTAGCTACTTGTATTCTACGAAAACATGTCAGTCACAGGCTGCTGAAAAATGTTATGCAAATACTAGGATTTGTAACTTCAATAATGACATTCTAAATTCAGACCGGCGAGTAGACACCATATTTTAGGAACCTAAATCACAAACAATGAGATGCCTTTACGTGACCGAACTAAGAAATTATCTTGTGTGAACTGATTCCAAATATTCATAGATTTTTAAAGCAAATCAATACATATGCGGAGTGGGCATTGATGATGCGATAAGACTATCAAATTTACTATCGCACGTTTGATCCATATTCGATAAGCGTGCTATGTAAATTAGTTGGCAAAGGGTGAAGCTTTATAGTCAAGGGCATTTAGCCGACATTATATTGTTATGCTATAGACAATAAGAAAGCATGTAGGTATGTGTGTTATTTTCGAGTATATTAAAATATAGTGATTTGAATATAGGTAATCTTACAAATCTTTCAGTTTGTTTACCTGGACCACTTTAAGCTCCCAAAGAAATTGAGAATAAAAATGTCCACGGCACACATAGGGGTATTTTGCATTCCTAGCCAGGCGAAATTAATAAAAACAAATTTTAACACAAAAGCAAAAATGAATACTTGTCAGTGAGCCAGGTAGCTACTGATCAAAATACGACCCTTTCCGGGCTCCTGCGCCCGCGCCAGCCAGCCACAAAACAATCGGAACTTGATCGTTGTCGCATGCGTTCGCATCAGTTACTGGCTACATTAAAAACGTACCGTGTTTGAGACCTCGGTGCATTTTTATTGTGAGTTATTTAACCAAAAATACTATGGATTATCATAATACAGGTAAGAACACTTTTATTTATTACAATTTACTAACGTTTACGTCTATTTTTAACGTTCAAAATCAATTTATAATTGTCTCAATTTTTTCAAACCGTTTTTTTCTGAATTTTGCATTTCAAAGTGATTAAAGTTATCCTTCCGAGTGCTTCCGGCTAACGATTTCTGTTGTAACGTATGACAAAAACTGTCAGATGATAGATATTTTAAGAATTGAGTGCTACTTTTTGCTACTTTTGTCAAAACTTACACGTTAGTGCTGGTGTTAGCTAAAAACTATTAACCGTTATTTTCAAGCAAATTATGAAGTGTTTTCTGTTTTATTGTTTTAGGGATACCAGGGGGTTCTAACTACAAAGTTGTAACTAGAAAATACCTGTTCAATATAATGCAACAACGAGAGTTACATACTTTTGACGAAAAAGTTGATTATTTGGAAAATTACCGTTTAACGGCTGACAACTTTAATGAAGAACAATTAACAAAATAATTAACAAGGTATTGAAACATTTAATTGTTTGTTCACTTTTTAAAAGCTTCCGATAAAAAAATGGCAAGTGAGGTCAGATTCGGACAAAGCTTCAGTTAGAGAAAGAAAAGTCAACATACAACGAAGATTTAGAAACGAAACGAGATTAATTGTGGATGTGCTGATAGCTGGGTTCGGCAATACCAATGATGGTACCACCGGCAGGCGATTTTCGGTGACCAACAGAAGGCTGCAGAAATTACCGGTATCGATTACAACCTGATATTCAGACTTTAAATAATTCTCGAGGTAATTTCAAACGGTCATAAAGTTGACTTGAAAAATTTACTGGTTACTGTTGGGACACAGCAAAACTCTATGTCTCGCACTACAACTGGCATCCGATGAGTCCGACTATGCACAAAATTTTGATGCATGGTGCTACAGTAACGTAAAAGGTGTTATTGCCTATAGGACTACTATCGGAAGAGGCTGCTGAAACCAGAAATACACATTTCAGGATGTATAGGTATAATTTTGCGAGGAAGTTTTCGACAGTAGATTGCAATGCAGATGTAATAAATCGCCTTCTACTATCCTCTGATTCACTGCTCACAAGTTTGAGGCCGAAGCCAAAGAGCAGGATGCATTTCTTTTCAAAAGAAGCGATAGCTATGTTGTTGCCCTTCTCCAAAATCTCAAGATGATTCCGATTCGGAATCTCAAACAGAAGAGGTCGGAGAAAGTGACGATGAACCCTGGCATCCTTCCTCATCAAATTAGATTTATATACACTTTTTTATGTAATTAGTTAACCAATAAAACCTTCTCCAAATAATGAATACTTCTTTATTTTATCATCATGTCAGCCCATGACGCTCACTGTTGAATAAAGGCCTTCCCAATCGTCGTCTGTAAATATTAGTAAGTCCTACCTACTTTACAGCAGAAAAAACCGCACTAATAATTTCACCCGGCTAGAAATGCCAAATACCCCTATGTGCGGCAGGTAATAGAAACAGAAATAATGCAATGCTTTAATCAGGTGGAATATAATCAAACTATGCATACAGCCCTGTGCTCGGCAATAGAAGTGCCTACAAAGCTTTGATAATTGTATTACACTGCTATGCCAGTGACAGCCAATTGCGAACTTCATTTTTCATGTATGACAATATTTTCAGCATTTATAATGCAATGTTTGATGATTAATATACGATAAGATATAACTTAAGTATATATATGTAATTCAAATGCATCGCAGCGCACCACAACGAACCGGAGATGTGCGGAATCTACTCCGGAGGCACTTAATGTGGGCCTCGTTTAAGTAAACAAGGTACATGTCTGCGAGTTGGCTCCATGTCTTGTTTTTATCCGTCTTAGTCCGCCGCTCCACGCTTGTTATCTTGTTATCCTATCTTGGCGAGATTGTGCCTTTTTGTGCAGCTGATGCACTCAATGTATGCACATATTTCTTTCATTTTGAAAACCGCCAAGTAACTACACCATGTTACAATCGACCTCGTTCTGACTTCCAGTGTTTTATGCGCCGATCAACGGACAATTTATTGACGTTACGTCGATACTGTAGTACATCGTATTACCATCCGTTTCTAACAGAAAACATGGACAAGTCCAAGCAACTATTCTATTCTAATCACTAGGTTTTATAGCCAAAGCTTTCTTAGATTTATTATGGTCGAAGGAATTATACAGGTCTAGCTCTGAAGTAGATAACGGGGTGGTGAAATTGTATGAATATATTTGCCATGTGAATAATGAATCCAAGCAGCAGTTTCATTTTTGCGTCAGATATTGATTAGCAACTACCTATTTTTTAAATCAAATGCCTTTGACTCTTGTTACGTATTAACGTAATGGAAAATGCTATCTTTAGTATGAAACGTACGTTTTAATATCGATCATGTCGATTTCGTCTTTATTTTATAACTTAAGTGAAATGAAATTATGTGAAAGGATTAACTGCATTTCCATCGATACCATTCTTGCCCTTGTCTCTGTAAGTAACATTAAACAGTAAGCGGGGTTAAAGAAAGTCACGTTTTTCCAGAGCACCATTCGTGGTTACAATACTGTCAACGTATATGGCGTTAACGAAGCAAAGGTCTCCGCGGTATCGACCTGCTATGAACCTCTTATTATGTCTAAATTAAGATTAACATGAGCTGCTTATCGACCAAATTTCATCTAAACTCTACCTAGTAAAGGTCAGTTATTTAAAATTATTTGTCGTTAATTAAATTTACATTTTATATCCTAGGGACTACTGTTATTTGTATAATTAATTTACCCTTTACTTTTATGTTAATTAGAAACGTAAACTATAATTTCCTTTGAACCTCGCGACCCGCAGCGGGTATAAAGTTGCATTAAAGCCGCTATTCTGTGTTAAGCTTATAATGGAGAGTCAGGCGTGAGCGACGGCGCTGCAGCCTTTGTGAGGGTGCTCTGTGGGAGAACTATCGTGGCGCTCTGCTCACCGTCGCGAATAACGTAAAAAATATTTTCTCTCCATCGCCGCTTACGAAATGCGACCTCCGCCGACCGTTTTCCGCCGAGTTAAATTCTCATTACTTTTCTTTGAAAAATAAGTTAGCTTTTATAACCGCGCGGCGGTCTAGAAAGAAAACTCTATTACAATGATGGCTTTGACAGGGACGCTTCGTCCGCCCAAACTCTTTCAGCAGGCATATTTTTATTCGCAAACAATTACAGGGCATTAACGGACACTACGAATTGGACCGCGGGCGAGGTATCGTGAACGTTTTAATGATAAAGCTGCGGCGGTGGCTTTGGATCGCAAATCTCGCTTTAAGTCGACGTGCGAGCAATAGCTTCGATAATAAAATTAATTATGAAATTTATAGCACCGGCCTCTGCTGCGGCGGTCGTTTCTGACGCGAGCGCTTTTGTCGTTCAAATGTGTACCATCTTAATCGACAATTTACGAGGGCCGTTTAGCGAGACAGGAACGATTCCAATGTCCTATCCGGTCATAAAAGCTGACTCGAATCAAATTATAATCGCAAGATACATTATTATTTAAAGATTGTAAGGTTAAAGCTTTTGTCGCCAGTTTGTTACATCGTATAAGCCTTTTAGCGGTGTTTCAAAAGGGTCTCAATTGTGCAGATGGCGAATATTGAATGCATATACGTAATAAAGGCTTTAAAATGTTATACAGTTACTTGCGTTTTGTCAATGGAAATAAACAGTAAAGTATGTTTTGAAGCAACGGCATAATGTGGGTACGTATAGTTATGTAAGAATAGCATTGTGGCGGGGTCGCGAGCGTGTTTGCCCACGGCGTGTCCGCGCCTCGGGCGCGCGCGGGGGTCATCCATACGTCGCGAGATCGTCGCATAATGAGCGCAACTTTATGCTGACCCTCGAATATATTGACGTCCTCTAATACTATGATTTAATAGTAAACTTAGGCCGTGGTTCGTACGTATGTAGCGTTAAGTCTTGCATGAATGAAACTCAACTCAACATACATAATAATATATCAGAGGACATTAAGTTGAACCTATAGGACGTAATGAGCAATAATTTAAAGGATACGCGGCTGTTTGGTTTACAATGAAGGATAAGTGACCATTTTATATGATTTAAAATAAATGACGATTCATTAATATAATTTGGTACTGTGGTCTCTTTTAAAATAAAAAATACAAAAGTAATTTCAGATTTGCCCATTTCTAAAAAATATTTGATGAATCAAAGAAATTATCAAATTAACTTTTAGTTATTGAGCAATTCTGAACTTAGATTGTTCTAACGGTACCTAACAAAATATTCCCAATTATGCACTGGTTTCTCTATTTGGTATCGTGGCATACTTTATTAAATGGGAATATTTAATCATCATAATATGATTTTTTATCACGTTCGATGCGAATTAACCATATGTCTTTGGACTCAGTCCTGTCAAACCTATTTGCTTATTCTACAAGATTCCAACGATAATATGCACCATAAATAATAACGGAACTCAGTTACAATCGAACTATTTAATCGTACTTCTAATTTACCTAAACAATTTACTAACTAAATTGATACCATTGATCAAAGGAATTGGTTAATAAGGAAAATGATTTGAAGAAATAATTTATAGTCGACAAACATTCAACTGGCTGTTTATGCGCTCGTTAGTCAAAGTCAATTGGTTTCATGTAGCTGTTGCTCTCTTGAAATCACCTACCTGCCTTTATTGCGTTAGAATCTTAGATGTTTAAAGGGCGTCAGGATTGTGCACTTTGAAGATATTTTTGTGACACTATCAGCCAAGATAATGGACATTCAGTATGCACTATGAAAAGTGTTCCCTGCAGCCCATAGAAGCTTAAGACTGCTGAAGGTGTGTGTTGCTGATTCTTGAAATGATAAAATGCTGGGATTGTTTTAAGAAAACAGAGCCCTTTTATTGCTACAGTACTGTCTCTCCTGAGAACTAAACGAGGTTACAGTTCTTGGATTTCGAGAATTTGCTCCAGACAGAGCTTTTGAACGAAGGTTGCCTTAAGAATCGCCCTGTTGCATGCTACTATGAACAGTTAGTGAAAATAGTACATTATGTTGATCCTCATAAAACGAATAGTTTTACGCTTTCATGTCAATAAATTTAAGCAATTAGGTTTTAAATCGACTCTGTCAGTAGTCCTACTCAAAGCAATCATCATATTAACATGAGTAGTTGTCGAGAATTGACTGATTGCCTGTTCAATATACCCGTTCGTATTTAATCAGCCTCAAATTGACGCAATTAATGGCTCTTAAACGGTAGGAGTTGTATAATTGTTTATATGAATTGTTTCTCAATTGACTCGTTAAACTTTTGTTATTTTAGGTGATGCTTGGAACTTAATCAAAATTTTATAATCCTTTTTTTATTCTTTAATCATTTACCATTCAGCAGTTTTAATGAAGATTCTGTGATTTAAGTTTCGCCGATTATCTGCTGTATCCATCAAACTCGAAGTGATGTTAGTAGTTTTACTGAATTAGCATAACGCATTCACTAACAAGACACGTTCGAGTACAATTGCGTTCGCGAAAGAACCCTACTCAAACAACCCATTTCTATTTTAGGTCGCAACCGCTTGTTTAATGTTCGGCCCGTACAACCGCGTCGGCTAACACTTAACGCTTTTTGCATACGAAAGCGTCCAACGTTTACCTCCCAGTGTCTCTTGTTATTACGCTACTCAGTATTCAGGTCGAGCTAAGTTGAAGGTCGCCTTTCTGCTCGAGATAACGAACAACTAGTTCTTTTTATTCTTTTATTTACAGCTACAACTCGACTTATGATATTGTATTCCAAATGCATTCCTATTTTCTTATTGCCTGCATTCCTATTTAGCATTCTTATGACAGGGACATGAAAACAGTTTTATCTGTCTGTTTCGATGACGTATTGTTGTCCATCAATTCTGAGCCACTGCGGAGTTACAAATCCATTTCCTCTGGCGTTGTATAAACTGACCCGAGTAGCTTAAATAAACGCCACGCGCTGCCACAAAATAGCCCATAAAAGAGCAACTACGTAGGACGTAAATGCTTAGATAAACGACTGCACTTAATCCGGGAGTTAGAATGTTGACAAGGAATGAAGGCGATCAAATATAAAAAGAGCCGGGCATTTTATTCCATTAATCCACGTCATGTTGAATGTATTTATAACAAAGCTAGCACTTAATAACTCAGGTCGGGCCACGATCGAGGCGCAGCGCATCTACTGAAACGTCTAATCATTGTGTGGGTTGCCGTAATTGAAGTGCTGGTTCGTCCCTTTGCTTTTATCTTAATTTTATTCATTTTGAGCGCAGTGATGGTTAATATTGCTGTGACCGCTTGTCACTTTCAATAACTAGTTGTCGTTAATGAGATTGTGCACCTGTTGCTAACGAGTTATGACAAATTATAAAACGGATATCTGTCTGGTAGGTACTGGTTTCATAATTTGTTTCTAGTTCCTCGAAGTCGCAGACGAATTGTTTTTTTTTTTTTTGTAATTGGCTTTTTGTGTTTAAAGGTTAGAAAATAATTAGCTAGGCTGATTGTTGCGTGACTAGCATCACCTGACGGATAGCGTGCCTAAGATACGATCGCCTTGTGCTGCCGAATTATATGAGAGTCTTATTTACTAGCCGAAGGCGCCCGCGCCGGCTCCAATGTTGTAAATTATCGAATTATACTGAACCCGCCAGAGCGTGTTTGTGCGTGTTTATTTAATTTTGGAAATGTTTTGTTCCTATTAACGTTGCGTTTTATACTATTCAGTGAATTGCAGGAGTGTGGGAACTCACACAATAATACTGTTAAGTCATATTATACAGCAACACTTGAAATCGTTTGTGGTCACGAATTTAATTTATAGGTGTCGAGTTGTTAATGTTCAATTACTTAACATTTTTATCTGTGCGTGTATCGTAAAGGTTTGATTTCAATTGATTTACATTTTATCCTGTTTAAAGATCAAATCAACAAAGGTAAACTACTTACGGATATTTTTGTCATTAGACCTTTTATTTCTGTTAAAATAATGTTACCACCTAATAACTTCTAAATTAGTATAATAATTGCAGGGTGCTTTTGGAGCCAAGCCTTTTATATATTGTCTGAATACAAACGTGCCTCATGCAACTTGCAATGAGTCACTAAATGGTAACCGATTGAGATGCTTATTGGGCTTACGTTGATCGTCAAGCGATCATAGTATGATTAAGGACGCACCTTGTTATGTAGAGATGAGATTTATTACGTAATTATATCACGTTATTCAGGAGCTAATATTTTAATGAATCGTTATTATAGCAATTTTCATGATTTTATAAGAGTTATTTATATTTAAATGGGTTTCGTAAAGGATCGTGTTCGACCGTAGTTTCGTATTTAAGTGCAAGTATTCTCTTTGGTAGTGTTCGTGCTGTTTCAGAGGGATTGCTTAATAGCTTCACGTAGCGAGCCGATACTCGAGACCAAAGTGCATCGGATTGCCGGTTACATACCGAATTATGTGTCGCCGTGAACTGGATCGGTGCTCGATCTTCTATACTCGAACAAAATAGACGAGTTTGTATGCATGATGTCCGACGTGAATGTGCTTTTCGTATACACTCAATCCGAGTGCAGCATTTTGAATGGATACCGGTTTGTAACAAAGCTTGCGGATTACGCGACATCGGGGTCGATGTCTTGCACCTTCTTCTGTTATAACCCTTCGATTTTGAACTATATTTACTCTGAATGCCAACTAATAATGTTGAGATAATCATCACGCGTGTTACAGTAATATGTTTCATTCTACAGTTATGTTATACAGCAGTCTAAATGAAATAGATACATAAATATAATTAGTCACACTGTAGGCGAGTTCGTTTCGCAATATATTGTTTCTTATAAATCAAATACAATATACCAAAACAATAGTGGCACAAGGTCCTTTATATGTCAAAGACGCCGAATTATATATTGACCTCAGATTGGTCACGAATTCCTTCATATCAGATATTTGCAACGATATTTTCTATAAACAATATGTGCTAGTTGGCCCTGTCTCGTTACTGTTTTGAAAAGAACTTGTGTTACGGGGATTAAATTTGCTACCCACGTCCATTGTCAAAAAACCACAAGACTTTCTCACAATAACTCTTTACCTTATTGGTAATAATCAGATGTGGGTCAGAAATATGACGAATAAGTTCCTATGTAGGGGTATTATCTTGTTGATCGATCACAGTGTACCGTGAATAGTTTTTGCCGTTTGTACACGAGCCTAAATTATGGCGCGTCATGTAGCTAGCGACTCGATGGGCTCCGAAAGAATTATTGCAAGTCGCTGGGTGCATCTCCCGTTTCGCACGCCCGCCTCACATTGTTATTAAGTTCAGAGGTCGCTTTGTTTATGAGTCAACGCTTTCGAAAGGTAACACGGCGGGCTCGCGAGTGAAAACATCGTTCCGAAGACGCCGATGACATACAATTGATAATGTAAATATTGCGCTTAACCTGTGCCCGCGAACACACTTTTCAACAAGATTTGGGTCTCAAATAACCGATCAAACGTGATATCAAATTGTATTTATTAATCTGTTGGATCTATATTTGTATGTTCCGCTCTTATAAGGTTACCGTCTAAACTTTTCTGTTGATCTTTTGTCGCAACTTCATCTATTACGATATCCATTAAAGGAAGTAAGAATGAAATGGCAGCGTTTAATGTCGAACTCCTCGATAGGAAACCGTAAGGTCATTTATGATTGTATTCTTAATGTTCGATTGCGCGAAAGTCTAGTCACGGCGCAGTACAAGCAAATGTTGGGCGACATGTTTGTTGGGGGGCACGACAATTCACTTTCGATAGTGGTCGTGCGCCTCTCGGCCTACGGACACAAATGCTTGCCATAGTTGGTGCACTATCTGGATTATGATCAACGGCCACAATTGTGGGGCGGGTTACCTATTGCACATCGGGCAGCTGTTTGCTTATTGTCTTGCGTAACTCGGTGAAGCCAACTGGATGATAATTTGCTCGCCCGCCTCGGCTTTCATTATCGTCGGGGCTACTTCGTGCGTGTTTAATTTAATTTTCTTGGCGGAGTCACATTCTTATTAGGTAACTGTAATTAGTAATTTACCAGAAAGGTCTTGAGTTTATTAAGCTCTCACTGAGTACAGAATTAATTAAAGTTTCACTTAAGGTTGCTGATGTTCGCTACGGTGAGGCCGCCGTAACTAGCCGTCAGGACCGCGTTAACCTGGTTCAAATTCTACTGGGAAATATCTAGTAGCTTAGGTATAAAGCCTGGCTATTCCAGTGGTAATTTAATGTTAGGATTGACGTGAAACGTTTACATGGCAGAAAAACTGATTTCAATCAGAATATTTGCGAAAACGAATCCAATTTTTGACACCATGCAACAATGTCCTGGTTGCGCGATTTAGTTTGGTAACTATTTTGGTATAGGTTTCGAAATACGTCGCCGTTTATAGGGCTTGTGAGTGATTGGGGGGGGGGGAGGAGGTCTCGGAACCCCCTTCACCATTTTCACTTGCCGGAAATACTTGGTTGACAGAGCCCTGCTTCGCCGGGCTCCTATTTTCGGGTTAAGGGTCTAAAGAGAACCTAACATAACCTATTTAGTTACTTATTACAGTCGCACCTAACCCTAGGCACTCGAAAGCAGTGACGCACAAATTTGACATTAGCTGTCAATAGTGTAAATACCATCATTCCAAGATGGCGGGTTTGCGTTTCGTTTCAAGTTTTTCACATAAAACCTAAAAATTACATTTGTAAAACTGTACTAAAGTATAGTCCGTGCCACGAGAAGATAGACTTTTTGTAAACAAAGAATTTCTACTAAGTGACTTAGCGATACTGCTGTCAAAAACAAATAATATCAAATCCAATGAGCGCAATGGTACATAGATACGTGTCATTGGAAACTAATATGTCAATGGATCGTTTTTTTATCGATATTATGCGCTGTCAACAGGATCTTTTAATGTTTTGAGGTACTGATGCCTAGAATGTCAACATTTGGAGTTAGTTCATTGAATGGTTACATTCTTGGGCTTAAGACAAAATTATCTTTTTTAGTTATCAAGAAGGAGTAAATGTAAAGTTAAATACAAGTTTATAGGATCGCAACGTTCCTGCCGCTGCCAGCATCTCGAAAAAGCGGGTGCAGAATAGCAGATGGCAAACTATTAGTGGCGCATAAAATTATTTAGGTACTTATAACTTTTAAGGTATAAATACCTAAAAAAGAAATTGCGTTTTCAGACTATCGCAACTAACGCACGAACCTTTAATTGACTTTTGTTTAAGTTCATTCTGACGATTTCATTCAAAAACAACGTAAAATCTCCATGCCTAGATTTTTTATGCAATGTATTAATTAGCTAGTTATCTGTAATATTATTAATTGTTGGTCAATAATTTCATATTTAAGGATACTATGATTTTCAAAAATCATGTCCATAATAGAGGAACATTTATGTACTCTATCATTAACATACATGGCACTCTATTATTCCTTAATTTACAGAATAAATTATGTGTAAAAAGACAAAAACATCGGCAAATTTATGAACATTGGAGCACTCAAACACATAATCAAATATTTTTATTTCAGTAAAATTAAACAATATAAATTAAAAAACATAGTGGCATAATTAGGCATTGAAAAAAAAGACTGTTCATAAAGTATAAAATCTAAAACACAACTGTTTGAAAAAAGGTTGTGAACTCCTGAATGTTTGTTTACAAAAAGTCTATCTTCTCGTGGCACCGACTATAGGTATAAAAACTTCGTTCCGTTTTGCATAATTGCCGAAGTATTTAAGATTTTTTGGAAATTGTTTAAAAATATTTAGACGCAACTCCGGCAGCCAAAATTACTTTTAGGGGATTAAAACTAACTCCCTTAAGCCCTCTACACCACCAATACCCTCAAATTCAGGCGACTCGTTTCGAAACCCAACCCACTATTTTTAACAAAATAAATACCACTACAGATATGTAAACAGTTTAATTTCAATGCGAACGTTACTCCTATTCGCGTGAACGTAATACAACATTATCATAATTAGTAAAGTTATATGCAGCTCATAATGCAGATCAACATTAAATGGAATGTTGCAAATTGAGCATAGAATAATGCTACCCAGGCAGACTTATGTATTTATGCATTGTTATTAGATTTATGAGTACTATAATTGTGCACTTGTCATATTTACAGTACCTAACAAGGAAATAGTCCAAACACACAATGATTTAACTAAAGTTACGTATCAATGTACCATCAAACAAGTCGGCGCTGGACCAGTTTGAAAAATAAATCCCTTGGCCCGCTCATAGAGTCGAGGCACACTTGAAACTGGTTTTGTAAACGAGTGTCAATGGGCGTGTAAAGTAGCACTGGAAGCGACGATGTCTTGCTGAGCGATTCTCGCCCTTATGGTGGTCTAGCGGGAAGTGGTTCGACTGTACCTGCGTCCACGTGGTGACGGATTAAGAAAACAAAATGTCACTACCCCAAACAACACAATAAATTAGACAAGTCCAGCAGTGGATTGCGAAAGGTCGTAAATTAACAGACCAATATCATTGGGCATTTGATGTAGCGGTTAAAGTGGTTATCTCACCATGCAGAAGTTTTATTTGGCCAGTGTGGTGGACTACGGCCTTAGCTTTCACAGAATAAGAAAAGGCTGCAACAGTGCGACTATTTAGATTACTTTAGATAGATATAGGACTGATGATATTTCTTATTTATTGGATAATATCTCAACTTTTCTTAAACACCATAAGAAAGATAACAATGTCCCATAAACTGCAATATATCTTAAACTATGGTGTTTACTTTGTACGCTATATTTAGATTAGTAATCTACAACCAATAAAGAATCGCTAAAAGGGTCTTATTTTTATGTTAACCAGCCCTTGCTGGCCCGCGGCTGTTGTTCCAATAATGTCCATTATTGAGCCTCTTTTCCTTCGTCGCGTCCGAGCAATATTGTTGCGAAATAAAAGAGCGTTCTATATTAATGGGTGATCTGATTGGATAACCTGGGAACACGTATTCGTGTACCATGAAACTAAATATATGTCTTTAAATGATGAAGTAATATTAGAAAATGAAAAGAAATTTAAACCAAGTTAAACCAAATACATTTTAGTGAATCGTTAGTTTTGGTATTGTTTACTAAGCTAAGGTAGCGATAGCCCAGTGGAGGTACCAGAAGATTGCTATGCAGATGGTATTTGGTTCTCACCCGTGGCGCCCACCACAGACGTTTGAAGTTATGTATGTGTGTATTCTCTATAACGTTCTCGAAAGACATGTGAAGTCCGCTAACCCGCACTAGACCAGCGTGGTGGACTATGGCCTTACCCTTCTCATAGTGAGAAGAGGCCCGTGCCCAGCAGTGGGACAGTTTATATACAGGGCTGATGATGACGATGATGATGTGTGTATTAAATTGTTAACTATCCCTTGCCCTGTGCCTCAGAGATGAATGATCCATATTTTTAGAAGTCGTTTTGGTAATCCTTGAGTTTGTTAGTGGTCTAAGCCATAGATAGCGGAGCTCAGACGGCAGTTACTCTGTGGAAAAGCTAATATTATGCCTATCACTCAAAGATTTGACCTTACTGAGAACCGCACCCACGACAAGCGGTCAGGGTCACTAACCACTAAACGATCAGGCCATTCAAAGTAAAATAAAATGTACAGGTATAGACGAAAGTAAACCAACAAGACGTAAATACTTCCAAGTCATTACCCAAGCCGTAGTAGACAGTGAGAGTGAGTGCGTAGTAACTAGCAACAAACGAGGGAGGCGATCCGTTGACTCAACGGTCTAATAAAGTTTCGTCCTCGCGGTGGAATGTCGGGGTAAGCCGATCCTGTAAACGAGAGAGGAGGAATCCCGCTCGCTCGTGGTCACGCGAACCACCTGACACTGACACTATCCTTTGTTGTGTTTAGTGCGTCTATACACTCCACTCGCACCTCCATCGTGACTTGAACAGATTCCGCGTTTATTACCTCTTTGCACTCCACGTTTTGTTTGAAGGGTGTATTGTATTTTGCTATGTGCTACGGAATTGAACGGGGGATGTGTTTATGGTTTGTAATGTTGTACTTTATACCGCGAATAAAAACACAGAATATCTATGTAGGTGTTGTATTATGTACTATGTATTAGTTAACAGAGTAAAGTAGCAATCACACGGATAATAATATTACTCACCTCTTAGGTTTAAGAAAATAATGCATTCAAGTAAATATGGATTGAATCCACAATCCCATTGAGGCTACGATGAAAATAGGTTTCTCTACTTGTCAACACATGACATCTAAACGTAGCTTATACACTTTTCTGCTAAACTGTTCTCGTAGACACAGGCATTAATGTAATGTATGCTGTATTTTTTTATAATAGTACGTTGCCTACTAACCCACATTCATAAACATTTCCCACACGAGTATCTTTTCAAACAACATTTTATTTGAATATAGAAGCGGACTGGAAAACAACTTTTACGCGTGTACAGTAAAACTAAAACCTATTCCGGTGACGCGAATACGGCAAACTTCCCCCTCGGGAGCGATTAACGTGAGATATAAAGGTGAGTGTTCACTGCCACTCGTGTTAACCAACCGATGGTTTTATTGGCTCTAAGCTTTAGTGACAGCCTTGTGATTTTGTCAAGTGTAATGAATTTGAACGACTGCCATTCAATGCGCGTCGTTAATTCTGATGGGGATGCCGTCATTTAAGGTGACTTAATTTATATGTATTGTTTTGCTGTCTGTTGCAGTCGTAATAGATCAAATTATGAGGTAGCATATCAATTTAGACTACCAAATCACTACATAGTATAAAACAAAGTCTGTCTTCTGTCTGTCTGTCCCTATGTATGCTTAAATCTTTAAAACTACGCAACGGATTTTAATGCGGTTTTTTTAATAGATAGAATGATTCAAGAGGAAGGTTTATATAATTGATGCGCGCAAACGGGCGACGTCTAGTGTTGTATAATATGAATTTGAAAGATTCTGTTTATGCGCTTACAGCGATTTTTTTACACAATTCGCGTAGGCATAAACAGTCTACTGGTGGCGGTTCTCTTTTAACAGTGAATTAGTTTATACATTCATACATTGGGGTTTCTACTTGTCTCAATATACAAGAATACATTGCAAGGAAATTGAATCGAATAAAATTTCCATTCCATGTTGTGGTTTGCGTAGACGTCGAACCCAAAAGCACATAGACATGGAACAATTGTTTGCGGGCCCATACACTTTACTGTTCTCATATACATAATGGAATGTAATGGAAATGAAACTATATCGATATTGTATACCCATGTTACCCATTCATCGTATATATTGAATATTATTTTTATCTATGTTGTCCTGTCTGATTTTTATTGGAACTGGCCCAACTTGAGACAAGTCAGAACCTCTTGGAAGAGTGTAATGAAGAACTTTGTTCAGCAGTAGGACAATATAGGTTAAACAAATTGCGCTTTCTTTCCTTCTTATAAAAATAGGCACTAACTTTTTATTAAATATGAGAAGCAAAATCATATTATTTTAGTCAATGTCGAGGATGGTTCTTCAGCATAAACAAAAGTTTTCGATGTTGAAAATCTTATCTTTATGATTCGTATTCGCTTCGGTTCGCGTTCGCTAGATAAAGAGTTCAACGAGCTTGTGCCCGTTTTTTCAATACTTAAAAATAACCCTTAGATATACTGATCTGACCAAGCTATACTGATTCTAAGGTAAATCTTAGAATCAGTATAGTTTGAATTTAGATTTATCAATAAAATATGTTTGTAGTAAAATTAAAATCCCTACTGGACTTTAACAGCAGAAGGTATGGTACCGACATTGATATTGCGAATAGGATACGTTATTATTCTCCGCTGGCGAGAAGCCAGAGCTTCTAATGTTGGACAACTATACTGGAGCCATCACACCTTTTAATAGTTTTGCTCAAACTTATCAAATCTATCTTTTACAAAATTTGAAAATATTAGAATTATAATTTGAAAATTGCTCGGCCTACTTATCTCCAATTAAAAAATAAAACAAGAGAAAATGATCAAAACTCACTAGATTTTAAGCCACGCATTGTGCTTAGTTACTTTGTGTCACTAAACTGAGCTCAACGAGGCTCAGTATTGGTCGGCCTGGCTCACTACGCACAAAACAATTGCATTCGACTGCTAAGAAACACATACGTACGTGAGAACACGGACTCTGTCCGCATTATGTCCGCCTAGTAAGCAGTAGGTATAGGATTTAGCTACAGTGCCTATAGTAGGTGAAACAAAAGATCGCATGTACATTCTTTACATGTTTCATTGGCAGAAATGTATACAGACTTATTAAGTAAAGGTAAGGTTATGGATAATGTTTTTTCCCCTAAGTTTGCATGTAGTCATAAAAATAAATAATCAAAGATAAAGTGTCGGCCTGACTAGACGTAGACTTATACGATAGTTAGGCGCCCATAAAATTTAAAAATATTGATATAATTAATCATCAATCAGGCTAGCCGTCCTCTCCTCAACTTACAATTCCTCTATCGTTCCTATTACACCTAGTCTATCTAAAATAATAAGCGGACTGATGATGATATGAAGTCTGCCTGTTAACAGCTGCCTGGTTGGAAAAAGCTCAAATTGTGGCTTAGAGTCTGCTTACATTACAAGTTTCGAAGTTGTTACATACGTTTTGATTTATTGACATTCGTTTTAACGGTTAAGGTGAATTTCGCTTTAACGGTCAAAGTAAACGTCGATGTCGTGAGAAAATCTACATATCTTTGAGTTCTCCAAAATGTTCGCCAGGACGTGCCAAGCTTATCGATCGTACCTAGGGTATAATAGCGTCCAATAGCTTAGTTTGAGTCATCACACTCATAATAGATCTGTGATCTGTATTTCAGTTTTTTTAGGGCGGTTTGCGATTAGCGTATTATACTCGCGTATAAGCTCGTTTTTGGAAGTGCGTGTAGGCGCGTATAAGCGCGCCGTTTGGCACACGCACAACTCGTACGAGCGTTGACATGCTTCTAATATCGTATAAGCCCAAGCCGTCAGAATCCATGATGACACTGACACGATGTCACTACTGTTTCGAGCGAACACGCCGTAATATTCCCGTTTACCCAAGTCTGGTTTTTTGAAGCGCGTAATGTAGCGCGCGTGTAAGCCTGTAAGCACGTATGCTGAAACGACCGTATACGCGCAGAAAAATACGCTACTCTGTAACCGCCCCTAAAGTTTTAATACCTCAGTCATAATTTTATATTTAGAGCCAGTTTTGTAAAAATTCGTTGGGCACTAGCAGTTATTGTTATTACCAAACAGTCGATCCACACTGTGTGTGTTGTGACTCTGATTCGTTGCCAAATCGCGTGATCCAATGAGCGTTTCTACAGTAACCCATATAGTCTCACGGAATCGTGCCATTTGGCACCGAGACTTTAGTTTAAAACGTGTCAGTTCTAAAGCCTATACTACACACACAAATCAAAACTAGCGGTCCCAATGTAATCGTAATGAAACCTCTAAAATTTAAAACTCCGTTATTAATTCAAAATTATATTCAAGAACGTCATTATAAAGTAAAAACTCGAAGTCGTACGTAAAATGTTATGGTTTTATAACTTAAGTGCAACAATTTGGTTGTATTATAATATGTAGTATTGCGTTGATCCCGACACGACGCACGGAACTCGCAGTACAATAGTTAACTGTAATTACCGCTTTTGTCTTTGCTGCCGAAAATGAGATGCGCTTTGTGTTCACCTCTCAACTACTGACACAGGCTTTATTATCTACGACCATTCTACAATATTATACATTGTACTCGCTCTGTGTATGATACGGGTCAAAGATTTCTCTTTCGGGATAATTATTGTAGCGCTTTTGTGTCGATACCAGCTGTTTTTTGTGATATGCTGAAGTATCTCTTTATTAAAGAATCGGATATATTAGTAATATCACGGATGTCCATCTTGTGTGCCATAAGCACAAATGAAGCAGTATCATCTAATCAGACCTATTTTTGAAATCTTTATTTATTTGAAAGGCTCTGGTCTTACATTAGACAATACCAGTCCAATCGTTGCCGAAATATGAATGAGTACTTAATACTATTTCATGAACTAGTCTGATGGTGACTTACGTTCTAATAATAAAATTTTAGTCTCCACATTGCCACATTCTTAATAATTTTTTGTCAATGTCTGTTTCGTTTCATTTTATGTTTTAGAAGCCAAACCATTATTAATTGCGAGCGCGCGGCAATACCTTTCCTTTTTTGGAAATAAGATTATTGCCATGGACACGCTTGAAGATCATTTTGCGTTGGACCTAAACCAAAATGCATTGAATGAAACTGATGATAAAATGTAAACCTTGAAAAATAACTGCCGTATGTATAATATCTTAAAATCTTCTGCATACTTATAGCTAACCTATATCCGAACCATAAATACAATCTAATTTATATACTTAATAATAAATACATAGGAATGTTACTATCGTCCGCAGTTATCTCGGCAAAGACAGCGGATGCGTGATTGGAAAGCAGCTCGTTACATATGATTTTAAATC
Source organism: Euclidia mi (assembly GCA_944739405.2). NCBI lineage: Eukaryota > Metazoa > Arthropoda > Insecta > Lepidoptera > Erebidae > Euclidia > Euclidia mi. The sequence goes on along the minus strand of OX123194.2, from coordinate 32,027,498 downwards.
GATCACCAGTTTAGATACGAATGCAGAATTGGATCGGAAGAAAAAACAGGCCCGAGTAAAGGCCAAGTAAAACTCAGCGCGCTATTTATCTTAAACTTATCAGAATACCGCAGCATGTTCGTTTTTCTCTCGTCCCGTATATACTTTGAAATGGGTGTCGTTTTATTCTCGTTTCAAAAACAATGATTACCGCGTTGTCTGGAGGGCTCGTCGTGCGAGCGGGACGCTATGATCGTTTTGCATGGAACAAGGTGAAACCATCAATTGACGCCGCGCCGCTCGAGAGGTAAACGCGTCGATCTCGCTTAAAAGAGGCGAAACTGAGCTCACTTGTGAGGCTGCACCAACACTTTGTAGTACTTTGCCAGTATGCAGTGCAGGTGCCCAATGCCTTGTAAACCCATGTTGCGTTTACTGAACAACTACTTTGGCTCCGACAACCCCAGTTTTATTGGTTCGATGTGTACATTCCACACATATAGCGCACACCGAGCACGATACAAAATTTTAGCAAGCATTAATAATGCTACATTCTTAGTAAAAACATTTCTTAGAAAGGTGTCATTAAATAATATTAGTTTTACGCAAAACCTATACATTGTAAGTTACAAATACAATTGCATGCGTTGTGTTAAAGCAGCGGCAAGGATCGCTCTGAGGCGCGACTCACCCAGCGGGCGGTAAATGCAACACCTCGGCTTCTTTTCCAACTTGCTCGTGTTTTTGCATGAGAAGCGATCCAGCCAGTTTCGAATAAGGGGGCGTAGTGGCAAGAAAATTGCTATTTTTACAAACAAGCTCTTTATGGCGTAAAAAATGTGTGCAGCGGCGCCGCAACTCAGTAATCGATTCGAACGAGCTTCATTGTTTCGAGAAAGAGGAAGGGCTCGAATATGTCGATATCGAGCGCAACCGCGAGCTGCACCAAACTCCGATGTAGGGCTTTATCGGATCGAACGACTGTTGCGAGCACTTTATGTTCACCCGCAATGGGCATTTCTGCTCCTTCTAATGTTCACCTTGTGTTCACTTCCTTGCCTGTGCTCGCTTTTACCTTATTGTATTGCAACACGAGTAGTTAGCAATTACAAAGTATGATGTAATAAGATTCTACCGTGGCGGTAGGTACTTTATAACACGAAAGAATTTTACAAGATCGAGTGCGTCCATAAATAGTCGATGGAAGCGTCAATTCATAATAATTTGCTGAGTTAACAGGTTTAGGTAGTCGCGCGGCGGGACGAGCGTGTCGGGCCGCCGCATCGCCTCTTAATGAGCAACATCTGCGAATCAATGAGGTTGGTGCGCGTTTTATTAAGCGTCGCGATAAATTTGCATCGTCAAACAGCGGCCGCGGCGGCGAGGCACGTTCGGCAAATAGAATAAATACGTAGCGGCTCCTCGTTTCCTCGCCAGCCTTCCGACCGCGCCCCTACTACAAACACAATTTGGACCTATTTATGTGCTGCTATTGCTGAGCGCCAGCGCCCTTTAGCAATTACTTTAAACAGAGAGAATTGTGAGCGATGATATGCGTGCTTCTGTACCTGTTTCACTTTTCACTTTAAGCTTTATCGCGTGCACAAACCGGTAAAACCTCAACTCTCGGCTTCATTAATCTTTCAACAGTGATTTGATAATAATCTTTATTAATGAATTATCAACCGTCATCGGAGTGATTTGCTTCTTTTCGTACTTAGCTATAGCTGTCAGTATTTTGGCAATATTTAATTGTAAAAGTAGTTGTTGCCAATTGTTACATGATCTTTTAAAAATGTTCTGTGCTTAACAAGAATACTATTTCGAGATGATTTAAAAATATATTTTTCTGTAAAAGGGAACTAAATGCAATGTTCGCTGTTTTTTTATATATTTGCTCCGAATCGCATTGTATCAAATTTTCCAGTAGCAAAGAGTCAATATTGTCCATTTACCTTAGACTAAGAACAAAATCAACATTGCATAAATTATAGGTACATAAAAGTACCGATATAATAATATCAAATTATTTATTAGAGATGCAAGGCTCAGAGTTACGAGTCTCATGTTTATATAATGATGAATTTATGTTAGTGGGTTATCCGAGGTGGTCTATCAATTCTTAGCTCGTTAATGCTTTCCCTCAATAGGTGTAGGCGATTTGCAGTAAAACAGCTTCTTGAAAAAGCCTCGACAAACTACATAAGTGGTCGTCAAGCGCTCACTGTGTGTAAGCCTTGATTATATGCGTCAATTACCTACCTCCACCATAATTGCAGACAGCTTCTAAAGCTAGTGTTACGCGGGTCAGTAGTCGTCGTAAAATTTCACGACCACTCGAACCTCGACGACGCTGAAGGCAATCTACGAACTAAAGCGATCACATATAAATGCGAGTCCCTTCGTCGTAAAGCGGCAATGGTATCTAGAAATCTTATTCTCTTTAAGATATTTGTTGTCTGCTTAATAGGTATAACTTGTTATACGATACAAAAAGTGAACCAATAAAACTGATACGATAATATTGAAATTACGATCAACTGTCAAAACATTATACATAATAATACGTCTCATGAAACTGCTTTCATTACGGCACTTGCATACGTGAATGTCCAGTGACCCTAAAGCTGTCAGATTTGGTAAAGATAACTGGTTGGATAGTGTAGGCTGGGGGCGAGTCGCGTCATGAACTCGGAACGTGTTGGGCTGATCCGAATTCGTTGAAGAGTTCAATAAGCTGGGCTTAGCATCGATCTTCGATCCAGCGATTACGACCGACGGCGTTGACGGATGTCAGCTTAACTTGTCTGTCACCCGGCCGGCACGGACACCTACCATATTAATCTCTATTCTCGCCGAGCAACACGTGGATTTACACATAGACCAAAGTAATTTATATGCAAATCATTTCAACCTTGACGATTTCGTGACTCTAATACGCCTGACATAGACTAAAGCTACAAAGCCTCCGGATTTGGATTATAACGGTACTCATTAGATAAAAAGGTGTGAATTAATTATTTATCAACATTATATAAACTGTATTAACACCTTCTGTTTCAGAGCTTTAATAATTCTTCTTTGTAAGTAAATGGAATGTTTAATGATCTTACAGAGAAACAACAATAGTTTTCATTCATTCATTTGTATGACAGATGTTCTACTGTTAGACGCATTTTTTTCGAGAATTTCAATTAATATTTCACTAATACGATGTCGCCTGTCATGAAACAAAGAGGTCGTCGTTGTATCGGCGTCTCGCGTCGCTCGCGAGCTAGCTCTTTGTACGCCACAACAATATTACTGGCGTCTTGATAAATAGGAACAACTGTTGGGCCAACAATGCGGTTCGTAAGGCGATACGCGCGCTATCGACCACTCGATTAATGACCGTCTCGCCTAAAAGAATGGACCATAATATTTATTATCAGATAAGCGTCCGCTACTGGGTAATTCGTGTGTCTCATACTATTATACAACTCTCTGTGAATCGTCTATGCATTAGTCACCTCGTGTCGTACGATATCACTTTATGGATTTATGCTTTTATATTATAGATCGTGTCGGTTTTATGTTTCTCGGAAGTGTTCACTTATGGCGCGTGGTAGGTGTTCTTTATTCGTATTAGTTATACTTAACTTTTATTCAATGTCATATAAAAAATGTAGATAGCCGTAGCGTGGAAGAGCCCTTGTAAAATGGCTTAGAAGATTTAATATAAATATCGATTAAAGCATAAAAAGCGTTGGACGTTCAAGGAACTAATCAGCTTGGACTGCTTTTATATTCTAATAGTTAATGAAACGGTCCGCCCACGGCTCAAAAGCCAATTGATCTTAGACGCGTTAATGGCCGCGTCGAAAGATGTGTGCTCGCACCCGGACATGTAAAGACCGTCACCACGATACATGATAGATAATACATTTAAATACTTATATTTATAGATTTTTTTATTGCTGCACCTAATCAGTATTTGATAATTGTTGATGCAATAATCACCACGCCGTTGGTGATGACAACGTGTTAATGTAATTTATTACTAATTTATGTAGCGAATTGATGTTTTAAAGATTTAAGAAGCTTTTTACTCTGTGGATATTCTACTACTGCCTCGTTGGTCTCGCGGCATAAATGTGCGCGTGGGATTGGGAGGTCTCGGGTTCGATTCCCGGGTCGGGCAAAGTGTTATTGGGTGTTTCCGTTAGGATATTCTCAGTAGTAGCACGGAGTCTGGTAATGTGCCCGGTACGGCAATAGGCTCGCCCCCTATTACGTGGGACCTAAAATTTCATGGCGAAATGTGGGTGTAATATTACACCTCTGCCTAGCCCTTCGGGATTCAGGCGTGAGTCTATAAATAAAAAAATATATAAATATAAAATAATCTAGGATTTTATTATCTACTAGATGACGCACGCGGTTACACCTACGTTATTTAAGGCTACTGCTCCGCTCCCGTGGCTCATAGCGTGATGTTAAATAGCCTATAGTCTTCCTCGATAAATGACCTATTTAACACTGAAAGAATTTTTCAAATCGGACCGGTAGTTCCTGAGATTAGCGCGTTCAACGAAACAAACTCTTCAGCTTTATATATTAGTACTAGATGAGCCCGCGGTTACACCCGCGTCATTTAAGGCTACTGCTCCGTTCTCATAGCTTAAAGCGTGATGTTATACAGCTTATAGCCTTCCTCGATAAATGGGCTATCTAACAATGAAAACATTTTTCAAATCGGCCCGGTAGTTCCGAGAGATTAGCGCGTTCAACCAACCAAATAAACAAACTCTTCAGCTTTATATATTAGTAGATATTAGATGAATGTTAAAACGCACTTAAAAATCTCTATTGTGTCTACAAATGTGTGTACTAAAATGAATACGAATGTAGTAGGTATTTGCGCTCAATGAATTTGCGACATAAAGCATTGTATTTTTTGTATGTTAACAAAGTTGAAGTGCCTGTATTATGTACTACTTTTTTAAGTAAGTCATGAAGATACGTAAAAAGAAAATTACTACTGCGAACACCATTCAAAAAGTTTAAGTAGTAAATGTGCAGCAACAATGTCTTTCAAAATAACCGCGACGACGCGTCACATGTAACGGAACTAAAAGTACGGAGTTGTAAAATAATATGTACAAGCCATCCGCGGCCTGTTATGAAACATAATCATAAGGCTCTCGGCAAGTCTCAGTTACAACAGAATATCTTTGCCGCTGAAATTTATAATCCTATCTTGAGATAAACGACACCTCCCTCACTGTAAATTAGTCAGAATAAATAGGTAACGCCCATAAATTATTTTGCTTACAAGAAGACTGTGCATTCTTATGTAGTTTGTGAAGACAGCCAAGAATAAACAGGTTAAGCGATACTACCGTTCCGGTGTTCGATTCGTTTGATAACGGATTTGATTTCATAATTCTGTTTTTGGTTATTCACAAAGACATGTGCTCAGGTGTATGCTTTAATCTTTATTTATACAAATCTTTATTTATTGGACACAGTAAGATGCCGGTGTACATTGCTACAACATATGATCTACACGACGACGTTTCAAGGGGCTTATCTCTCGCCGAATTTATTCAGACAATCTTAGTCGAAATAAATTGTCTTCCTGTGTTTCATGCTTAAATATATTACAACATGATAACATTGCTAACTATGGTTTATAGTTTCATTGTTATACTGTGCATTCAACAAGACACATTGTAAATCGCCTAGCCAATAGAATACGTAGATCTCACAGTTTAAAATTGATGCGGGTGCTAGAATTAAATACTGCGTCACATTTTGTTTTTCTATAGAATTGAATGAGATACAACTTTAGTTTAGTTACATCGCTTCTAATCTAAAATGCCTACACATCGCTAGTCGTTGAACAATTTGTCTTCGTAGAGATAATTTCCTCAGGAATTAGGTATCCCTTGTATTAAGAACGACGTCGCCGACTGTGTGAATCGATGCGCACCCAATTCCGAGATAACAACCGGTAATTGTTTTTTCACTATCATCGCTACTGTCTTCGAACTCGCTTGTGATATTTTGATATCTATCTATCACGATACAAGATGCCGACTCAGGAATTCAATGTGGACTTGATCCTTTTTCAACATGCATACCCGTCATGGTTGCGATGCCGTGTCTTTGGTATTCAACTGTTCGATAAAAAAACTGCTTGCTTTTGATTATTTAAAGATATAAGCACTTGTCAATTATATCTAAGCGATTCAAATGTAGCATAATTATTATTATCATCAACATCATATATGTTAAAATGACTTCACATTTCATCGCAGTGCCGATATAAGTGAAGCTTAAGACATAAAATCTGCCCAGTGAATTATTTTTGTTACCTAGGCACCCACCAAGTAAGGATTTGTTAATATTCCTCCCCTAAGGTAAAGGCTGTGTGGAATATAAATGTCAAGTAATAAGAGTTGATAATTAGTTTGAAACGACGTCTGGTTTTTGAAGTTTGTACATATTATGAAAATGCGGGGAACACAAGAGCTGGTATTGTATTTAATTTTGTTTATTTATTACGCAAAACATAATTTTATCTTGGGTATACTTACGTGCAATTTCGATCAAAGCTGGGACAACATCCTGTAAAAAATCTTCCATTTCACAAAAGATAGTGTAAATTGTGTTCTTGAAAGGTATTCACTTGTCAGTATTATTTTTGATCGGATTAGCGAAACTGTCCACCATCAGGTGGTCTGTTTGCTTGTATAAAAGACGATACGAAAGTTCATAGATAATGCGTGTTATATTATTATAGCTTCACATTAACATATAAAGAAACGTTGTTAAAATTAAAAGGAAAGTAATCGTATATTCAAAACTACATGATCCTACTACAAGACTGCTAAATAAATATAGACTCGATAGCATGTCAGTGTCATACTTACGTTACAAAAAGCGTATTCTTCTAAATTATCTGATACCTAATTGAACGAAGTTGTAACGAGATCGTAAATTGAAACAAGTGTCAAAATATGTGTCAATGACGACCTGTTTATTTCAAATTATACGATAATGTCATTAGGTTATCCGAATACCGCTTCTGAATCCATTCAAAATATAATATCAATGTCATATAAAAATAGGAGAATTGGCCCCAAGTAGTGTGATGCGTCGAGAGTAGACACAACCGTTGTGTCTGTGTATTTAAGCGTCGTATCCACGGTTATAAAGGGAATGCCTCGCAAACGTTCACTTTTTAAATTTGCGAATGTGAATTTACTCGCTACAGCTTCAGAGCTGTTGCTTCGCAACTAAATCTATTGTCTCATTTCAACATGTTGACAAAAGTGACAGTACAGTGCTAAGCTATACGCAGTAGAATAACATCAACATCATATCAGCCTGAAGACGTCCACTGCTGGACATAGGCCTTCCCCAAGGCTAATAGAATATATCTATTTCAATAGAATATATCTCTCAGCAGCGATAAAAGCTCTAAAAGCAGCGATAGCCGAGTGGAGAGACCGACAGACTGCTACGTCGAGGGTCTCGGGTTCGAATGCTCGGCACGCACCAATGGCTTTTCGAAGTCAATTGCGTATTAAATTGTTTATTATCGCTTGCTTATCGGTGAAGGAGAGCATCGTGAGGAAACCTGCATGTCTCAAAGTTCTCCAAAATGTTCTCGAAAAGACATGTGAAGTCTGCTAACCCACACTTGGCCAGCGTGGTGGACTATGGCCTAACCTTTCTCATAGTGAGAAGCCCTTTTTATACTGTCCCACTGCTGGGTACGGGACCCAGCAGTGGGACAGTATAAAAAGGGCTGATGAAAAAAAAACTCTTAAATCTATGGCTATAAATATAGGAGACTGCCTCCAATATTGGTTACCAAATAATTATGTAGGCAAAGCCAATTACAACTAAAAGTCTTGCGTCTATAGAGATATCTAATGGCAATTAGAGTAAATTCGATTAAAGTAGTACGGCATCGATATAGTGGCACACATTAAAATAGCCCAGTAGAATTAAGGTTACGAGTGCCTAAAAAAAACTGATGGACAACAATATGGCATTAGGCTGAAACCCAAATATTTGGTATTCAAAGTAAATGCCCTTGCTTCTAAACGGTTTTAAAAGAAAATTTATATTGTGACAGCTATTGCATTCACACAAAAGAATATTTCCATCGTCTCAATGAGCACAGTAAATCTTCACACGAGTACGAAATGCCACTCATCGCTAAATTATCAAGGTTTGACACGCAACAATTTGTTCACAATTGCCGATTGGCCGATTTCTCAGATATCAACCTATCACCGCTATTTCCACAATTGTTTGTTTTACTAGCGCACATAAGGTACCACAATGTTACTAATTTAATGCTACGCATTACGTGTGTGAGAAAGTAAGCGTCACTTATTTTTTTCACAAAGCATCGTGCTCCACATAAGAATTTGATGTTATTGACACACATACATTCATACAGTTAGCCACACGCGTGATAATGACTTCATGCGATTCAGTCCCGTATTATTGTGAATATTTGAGGTTGTGGATGTAGTGAACTTTATAAGTTGACGAACAGCAATTTTCGGTGTAGTGTCAATAGAAGCTGTGTCGGTTGGTTCGTTGGCATCGCTACAATTAGCGGCAATTGGTCGCGGTGCGAGCCCGACGCGCACGGCCGCACTTCCCATAGCCACCTGCGGCTCGTCGCACTGTCACCGTCAACGGCTTTAATTAACTTTTTGTCTTGTCCAACTCGCACAATCGACTGACATTCCGCTCGCTGCTACTACACAGAAACGCGGTGTTTTTCTCTTCATTCACTATTATACTTTATGGGAAGTGCACCGTCCACTCAACTGTTACGGTATCAAATCAAGACGACTTGCTTTAAATCGATTAAAGAGTTTTAGACCGCTTGAATGAATGACTTAGGGGTTTTAATTGGTCACCTCGCTACTACACCGCTTTAATGTTTGGGCTGAGCGTGGTTCGGCAGGTATCTGATATTTACATTACACTTAATAGGTGATTATCTGGAGATGTCTAATATAAAACCATTTGTTATTGTAACTGATTGTGTAAGACATCATTCGCTGCGTTATTCTATGGTAGTGTATAATGTCGTGAATAGCTTTTTTTTGTTTTGTTTTTAAAAAGACAACTCCCGCATTAGTAATAAATCCTGTTTACAAACATACAACCAACGGGCACAATGAATACCCAGACTCGAAACAAAAATTTATGGATCACACAAAGTGTTGTCTCTTGTGTGAATCGAACCCACAATACTCGGCGCAGTGTCAAGCGATGAGGCAGACGTTTAAACCACTACGCCAGCCGTGCAGTCAATAGCTTAGGATGAATGTAAAAAGGTGCCGCGATTTACATCGGTGCAGTTATTCGAGGCATTTCTACTATTTGTAAACACAACAACCAAATCATGTAGGCAATCAAAACCAAACGTCGGTGATCTGTTGTGATTACGAAGTGACGCGGTGATCAAACAAGCTACACGTAAAAGGTAAATCAAGACTGCTGGAGATTGTATTAAATTGAGACCGAAATGAATGGTTTTGTTTTACTTTTATTAATTAGATTGAGTCCGAAGTCTCTGCCACTAACTGATTTATCTCAGTGGTGCTCCACCCAAACTCTTTAAGTAATAACAGGTTATCATAGTATTCGGGATTTATAGCTACGACGAACGACATTGAGGATTTCCTTTTTGGACCGTGGATGTTGCTAATTATAGCAAGAAGTATTCTGCTCTGATTTTCTTTAATCAATATAATTTAGCATAGTGATTGATTTTAATATGAGGAGAGTGGTTATAATAACCAGTGAGCTTTTAACTCCGCCTGTCTCTTTACAATTTATATTCTACTTATTATTGTGCTTGAAGTGATGACAATGACACATATAAAACATAAGAAGTTGTCGAGGAATGGTAACATTGCGCTTGACCGCGTGCAAGTTCAAGTTCGCACGGACGCGGGACGCGGCTAGCGCGGGTTGCGCAAACGCGCCGGTTCTCCTCCGCAACGATGCAGACGCATGACTTGCGTCATGACTCATCAACAGTGTCAGCGCGTCAATGCCTCGTTTATATAAATACGTTGCATTCTTCAACGTGTTTATTTATACACATCACTATAAGGGTTTCGATGAAAATCCTCGATCATTGATTGAGTACCTATTTATTTCTTTTGTCTATTGATAGGTCTTCAAATGGAATTGAATATTTTCCAACATCAACGTTAGTTTTTCGATATATTGGCTACACTCGTGGCATGAGCACGGAGCTGTTTCGTCAATACATCAGCGGCACAAACATTCTTATGCAAATGTAAAAGATTGGAGTGAAACAAAAAGGAAGATTAATCGAAGTCAAAAGTAAATCGAGCGTGCGGGCACAGCGGCACTTGGTTCGCGCACTGTCCTTTAATTGCTCTTTGATAACCAGTAATAGTAGTATAAATGCAACCATTATAGTTTCTTCCATTTATATTGAACGCATTAATGCCGATCGCGTTTAAAATTTAAATGGCCGTTGTGTAGGCATCGCATGGTGTCTCCGTCTCGGTAAGCAATACGAATAAACTACGCTATGAATGGTTTCTCACGAAACTCTCGCACTTGTAATGTGAGATAGACACGTAGGTTTTATATTTACACAAGTACAAAGCATGTAGCTTCAGTGTACTACATGTTTTCGAAAGCAGTTTTATATTTGACGAAAGGGCGATCACATACACCACATGTAAGTAGGTGCTTATGACGTAATATGTAACTAAAATATTTGGGTATGGCTACAGCGGTATAAAGGAAATTCAGAATTTGTCTATATGAATGTAATCTGGATTGAGATTTATGATTAAATATTTATTTTAAATGGAACCTACCAATTACACGCTGTTTGCTCGCTGTTCGTTTTTTAATTTGAATTTGTTTATAAGAAGAAACAAACTGAATACTCTTTGATTTGAAAGGTCCTTGTGGAAGCTTGATTCGATTTTCAGCAAGAACATGTAAAACCGAAAAGGGTTCTTAAGTAGACCCGATTAAAAACATTTGAATAAGTTTAAATCGAGAAAATGTTGTCTTTCAATCTGGTGTGTCATGAAGATTTCATTCTTTATTTAAACTTCGTGGATGAGACCTTTAGCAGAAATGTGACAGGAAAAATCGTGTGCAGAATGATTTATTTCCCTGGCTGAAGTAAACATCTGGGTCAAATTTGATCAACGTCATTAAGAATAATGTTTGGTCACATCGATAAGCACATTTTAGGAGATTAGCCAAAGACTATGTTTTCATAAAATCTGATGGAAATATTGTCTACAATAGATAGCAGATGTTGAAACTATTGGGGTCAAATGAAGCGATTTATGTAATGATTTAACCTTGTATATTTCAGTAACCTAACCTTGTCGGACCCTGATTATTTTATTTTTAACTAGGAGTCGACTACGGCTTTGAATGCTCTAAACTTTCAACCTTTATTTAATCCTTTATTTTAAGGATTGCTCATTTATAATCTTCCTAGTGCGTGCCTACATCGTAAAAGGTGGCATCTCCGTCCAAATGTAATGTTTGAAGCTTCAGTAAATTGGGCTCTGCGATTGTATGTCCGGTCGTACAAGAATTATTTATAGTATTATTGTGTGAATATTGCCATCAACTTAATTTTAATAAGAATTAATAATCTTTATTCAGACAAGACAAGGTCTGTCAATCGGCCCCGCAAGTATCATGTGGATACTACACTTTGGTTGTTTTCTGTCGCATATGTTTACAAGCACTTACCTTTACCTATTTAGGTATTTAGTATTATTGCTGCATTAGTGCTAGTACTGTATGCTAGGTTTAATTTAACTTGACGCGGGTTCAAGCGTTTACGACCGTAACTTGTACGTTTTATGGACCAATGTTAAATAATGCGTACTCTTTGCGTATTGTCAGGACAGCGAGCCTTGTCGTTGTGCGTACTTTTTATGAGTTGTAGGGACGTGTCTCATTTTATCCGATTGTCGAGGAGGGTGAACATTTATGATTTTGTTTAGTACGATATGTGCAAGGCTCGTATATTGTAACACTCGTCTTTAACTAAAATGCGCACATCATTGTTTTGTTAGCTTGAACGTAATGCTAATCAGTGCGAGGCCTGCAGGTATTCTCGTGGTTTCTTTATTTAAAGCTGTTAGTTTTAAAGCTTGTGCATGTTTATTGGTTATAACAAGGCCTTGTTTTCAAGATTTTATGTCAGTATAATATGAAAGAGCGTACTTATTTTGTTATTACAAATATTTAGTGGTTATATACTTGCCATGTTTAAGACATTTCTCAGATAGGTAGTTCATAGTTTATGATGTATTCCATTATTGGAATTGCTATTATAGCGTTTAATATTAAAGCTATGGGCCTAGGTTTCAATAATTATGCGTTAACGCATAGTTGTATTTACTTGGCTGTTTTATTGCTTCTTTGCTGTAGATGAAATTTTATACACAATTAATATTTAATGACTGTATTTTAAACCTTTTGAAAATTTGTCCAGAATGACGTCATAATTTATGCTAAAATGAGAACAACTTTTTACAACTAGCATCATAATTAAACGTCTTAGAATATTTAATCAAGTAGTAATGTTAAGGTGTCGACTTTTTCTAAAGTAGTACCTAACCAACAACCACAAATAATACTAGAATGCATTACATGTAGCACACTGGCTAAGCAACTTTCCGAAGCTCGTTGTATGACACAATAACAATCCTAAACTATAAACTATCTCATCGTCCTTGCATCACAACTCATAAATTGTGATTGCTTTCTCCAAACCCGTTGTCTGCGAGGCATTCCAATCAGTCGTAACGCCTCAGAGGACGAACTCAGTGGTAGAAGACCGTTAACTAGATCCGATGCTGTATTCGGGTCGCACTTCCTATTCTCAACAAGCATCTTACAAACGTTGTAGAAATGCGCGCTGCAGAATTACGACTCAGGTGTTATGCATGATAATAAGGCATTGATTTACAATGTGTTCATTACCTTGAATAAGTTGATGTCATGGCGCAAGATAGGCTTGGCGCCTACTTAGGGTAAGTACCTTTTGGGTTTTAAATAATGGATACAACAGTACTGTGCAGTACAACACAGTCAACACATTCAAAAATATATATGCATAATCATTATCAATAAATACTGTAGTTAATTTTTATCATCATCTTTATTGTATTAAAACTTTTATTATTGTGAGTTACATCCGTAAAAATGTCGTCAAGTTCAAACATAGCAAGCCTCTGCCATATGTTAGCAACAAGGTATTGTACGAATCACCCCAGCAGCGAGTATATACGCTGTCATTCAACCCGCTGCACCACGCGAGATAAGTTTTCCATCCAATTTGGCGCCGAGCACTGCTCGTAACACCTGCCCGTTTTTTACCGCAAATCTGCTTCAAGTACGCACTTAACATGGCGCGAGCCCTCGTGATCTGTTGCTTCTTAAAACAGATGCTCCACAGATAAGTTACATTTGCCACAGCCATGGCTTCTTCAGGCTGCCTTGCCACATGTGCCACCTTTAGTGTACGAGGCATGTGGAGAATGTAGTACGCATTTTAATATTAGATTCTAGCGAGTCGCTCGCCCCGTTATGTCAGACATGAGGATACATCTCGCCACATTGCAGCAACATTTCCTTGAATCGTGTGCCCGCCGAGTTTTGAACTCGGTTAAGCTTGGCGGAATAGCTATTCTGAAATTTCAGCAACGCATATGCAAATGTCAGCTCTCGACACTGATTGTACGAGTGGCACGGGGAAAATTCATGCATTTACATTAAATTTCACCGAAATTGGATCCCTGACTTCGTAGTTTATATACGAGGTAGTGTCACGCGCGCGCTCGTGTCGATATTTACGATTTTCAATCGCATCTGTTGCGACAGCCGTGCGATTGTTTAGTGTACTGTGGGCCAAACATGCGTCCATGTCGCTTAATTTAATAGTCGCACTTTAATAAAGTTGGGCTTTTTATTTCCAAGAACTATTTATGAAAGGTAAGATGAAGGCTTGCAGAAGTTTTCATAGACCTGCGAGAATAAGGTAGGAACTGCTATTTCGCAAGGAGATAGATTATTATCTTCGAGATTGTATACATGTTGGCATTACACAAAATATAGTTGGACGGCAAATTGCTACATAAGATCGCTCAATTCTCTACACACGAGATATACGAGAAGATCTTATTGTGACTCGATTATTAAAACTTTATAATTGAATAACGACGATATATCGAATTTAATTACTATTGTTCGTTATATAATTTTTGTGGTGTTAAATTTATAAATATGTTGAAGAATGAAGAAAGAGTATATAAATCAATGGGGTATTACACTCGCGAGCATAAAAAACGACTCACTCTATACATTCGCACTAAAAGAGCTCAAGCACTAAAATTAAAACCTAAATTTCATTTTAGGTCTTAAATTCTTTAGTCCTAAGTCTTAGGTTGAAAATGAGTACAAATTGTCAGAACTTGCGCTCGTTTATGTAACGAAAATATGCTGATTAACTTTAAGTGCGTTAAAACTTAAAATTACAAAGGAAAAATCAAAAAGAAAAGACAGCTTTTAAAGATTTTTTTTTATTCTTCAAAGAAGTTCTTTTAGTGCATAGGGTTGCCACCCCTAGACCTTATAACGGCTTCTAAGCGGTTCTTCATTGACTCAATGAGGTGCTTCATTCTCTCTTGCGGTATGTTATCCCATTCTTCAGATAACGCTCCCCGAAGCTCAGCTATTAATGTTGGTGCAGGATATCTAGCCCGGACTTTTCTCTTGAATTCATCTCACAAGTGTTCTATAGGATTCAAGTCCGGACTACGAGATGGCCAGTCCATAACAGGCACGTTAACTTCATTTAAGTACTGGCGAACGACAGCTGCACTGTGTGGACGGGCATTATCTTGCATCAGTATGAAGTTTTCCCCGACAAAACAAGCATATGGGATGACGTGGTCTCCTAGGATTTCATTAGTATACCGTTCCACAGTCAATCCTCCGGCATGGCGGCCAGTTTCAATGAAAACCAGTTTGGTTTTTGCTTCCATTGAAATGCCTGCCCACACCATGCAAGAAGAAGAACCTCCTCCAAAGGCAACAGTTTCTTCTATGCAGCATTGTGAGTATCGCTCTCCTGGTCTTCTGTAGACTCTTCTCCTTCTATCGCTACCATTCAGACATACTCTGCTTTCATCATAGAAGAGAACAGAGCTCCATTGCTCTTCAGTCCAATCAACGTGTTCTCTAGCGAAACGAAGGCGAGGTGCTCGATGGGCTGAGGTCAATTTCGGTCCCTTTGCTGGTCTTTTTGGAGTTAGGGTGGCTGCCTTAAGTCATCTTCTCACTGTCCACGAGCTGACAGCTACTCCACGTGTTTCCCTGAGCTCTTGTTGAACTTAAACCCCGGTGAGGAAGCGATTTCTCAACGAAGCGGTGACAATGAAATGATCGTCCCTCTCCGAAGTGCTTCGTTTTCTACCAGAACCTCTTCGCCGGTTAAAGCCACCAGTCTCCTGGTGTCTTCGGTAAATTCTTGAAACCGCTGACTAGCTTATTTGTAAAGTACGAGCAACTTGACGTTGGCTAAGGCCTTGTTCCAATAGCGCGACTGCTTGAGCCGCTGTTTCTGCTGGAGCGTCCATTTGATAGAATTATTCTTTGAGATTGCGGAGATGTGTACCGGTCGACGTTTTAAGGTCAACTGATAAGGGTGCCAGTCGAATCCTCACGCAACCCCTTAGAGGGTTGGTGGAAGCTGGTTCAGGGTGATGTGCTCCCAGCCAGCGGGATCGTCGCTGCCCCTTAAATAAAGGGCAGGTGTTTGGGGTGGGCTTGTGTGCCCTGTGAGAGTCGTCGTCGTGTCGTGTGACAGGGCCGCTTCGGTCATTGTGACAGCCAGTGTGGGAGAAGCTGGAGGGTGCGCTGCATCTTGGACGCGGCGTGGTAGGCGTTGCTGCTGATGGTGATGTACGCCGCGTCGTCAGCGTACAGAGCTAGCTCAGCGCCTTCGGCGACAGGGATGTCGTCGGTGCAGCGTGAGTAGAGCACAGGCGAGAGATGCGGGCCCTGCGGGACTCCAGTGGCGATAGGGTGGAGGTCTGAGACCTCTTTCTCCACCACCACACGGTACTTCCTGTCGCACAGAAACGAGGAGACCGTTTTTACGATGCGACGCGGCGCTGTGGAGGTCGAGAGCTTATACAGCAGACCGGAATGCCATACTCGGTCGAATGCTTTCTCCATTTCGAGGAATACTGCCACGGCATGCTCGCGTTTGTTACGCGCCGCCGCTATCCGGTGCAGTACCCTCGACGCGGAACCAAACTCAAGGTAGTAGAGCCTTGCTGATTTCAGCATGAATGGGCCGGCTCGACCGGGGTAGTACTACCCTTTCACAGAAAATCGACGTAAAGTAACAGTACCTAAACTGTTGCGTTTCGTTCGGTGAGTGAGAGTGCCTGAGGCCCTATCCCCTATTCCTTCTCCCTCATCCCACTACTCATCCTATCCCTTTTCCCAGCCCCAAGGGGCGGCAACGCACTTGTGACTCCTATGGTGTTCCTTGTGTCCATGGGCGGCGGTAATTGCTTACCATCAGGCGATGACGATCTGCTCGTTTGCCGCCTATTGCCATAAAAAAAACCCGAACTGCTCAGTTTTGGGCGTGATGTGCGGTGTGAGGTGCCGTAGCAGGAGTTTTTCGATCACCTTCGAGATGGTGAGCAGCAAAGTGATCAGCCGATAGCTCTCAGGCTTCATTCAATATGTTCTTGCCCGGCTTGGGCAACCCTTTGTCCCTCCTTCCAGCATGTAGGGAAGACGCCTGTGCGGACGATCCCCGTAAACAGGCGCGCCAGCGCTGCCACGGTACCTACGGAGCGGCAGGCGGCGCAGCGCTGTGTTCGGTATCCCATCCGCCCCAGGAGCCTTCCGGGGCTGGGTCTGGTGAATAATTCGTTGCACCATGCCGGGGGAAAAGTGGATGGGGTCCTCTTCAGGAGCTATCGGCGTGGCGAAGTAGTCTCGAAGGTGTTTCTCGACTGCTGCGGTGTGTTCCGTGTCTGCAGTCGGGTTCGGCGCGAACACGTTCTCTAAATGTTCAGCGAGTATAGCCGCGCGGTCCGCTGCTTTGTACCTCGGCGCCCCGTCGGCGTGTAGCAGCGGGCGCACCGGAGCTGGGGTGTTAGTGAGGCGACGACAATAAGGGTGAAATGGGTAGGTTGCCTTTTATACCTCCTAGATTCAGGCAACAACCACTGGTGTAAATGAGCACATAATGTTACATTTTTCTGTCCAGAGCTGTTGTCACGTGTTTTTTTAGTAAAGAATACAGCAGTTATTGTCTTTTTTTAAAGTTAGACCTTAAACTTTAAGAATTTAAGACCTAAAATGAAATTTAGGTTTTAATTTTAGTGCTAGAGCTCTTTTAGTGTGAATTTATAGAGTGAGTCGATTTTTTTGCTCGCGAGTGTATATTACTTAAATATGAAAATAAATTATAAACATCATCATCATCATCAGCCTGCCGTAGTCCACTGCTGGATATAGGCCTCTCCAATGGCACGCCGCTGAGCCCGATTTTCGGCTCTTCGTGTCCAGCCGCTGCCAGCCACTTTGCGTATATCGTCACTCCACCTAGCCGGAGGGCGTCCTACACTACGTTTGCCACGGCGCGGTCTCCACTCTAGAACACGGCTACTCCATCGGTTATCGGTTCTGCGACAGATGTGACCAGCCCACTGCCACTTCAACGTGTTAATTCTCTGAGCAATGTCGATTACCTTGGTTCTCTGTCGGATCACTTCATTACGAATTCGATCCTTCAGAGAAACTCCGAGCATAGCCCTCTCCATAGCTCGCTGAGCGACCTTAAATTGGTGGACTAGTCGCACCGTCAGTGTCCACGTCTCGGCACCGTAAGTCATAACGGGTAGGACGCACTCATTGAAGACTTTTGTCTTAAGGCTTTGCGGTAGGGATGACGAAAAGACTCGACAGAGTTTCCTATATGCCGCCCAGCCAAGCTGTATTCTTCTGCAAGCCTCCCTCTCGAAGTTGTTTCTACCCTCAGAACAGAAAAAACAGTAGAAGTGGTACGCACCCAAATTACTATAGGAACCGCTGTCGCCAAACTCACACAAATAAACCGATAATCATATATTGCACTACAAAGAAACAATTCTTTTGATTTGTAGTTTAAGTTTATTCAAAACTAGCCTATTTCACAGATTTGGATATAAACCCTGCTGTTATACAAATAAGATTTATTTTGCTTTAGCGGCAGAACCTATTTACGATCTATAGTCATATTAGATTCGATTGACGAGTTAATGCCGCTACTTGACCATAGATGGCGGTATTCAAAGTTGTAGCAATTATGATGTTAATTGCGTTAAGCATATGGTTGACATTTGCGTGATCGGTCGATTTCCTCCGCTACTCGCTCAAGGCCGCACCACGTAGCACATTGAATTACTTTATCGATATCGATAAATATGCGATATTTCGTTCAATAATTCGAAAAGCAAGACTTGTTGGGAGTATACTATTTACTTGGCACACAAACAGCTGTACATTTTAAACCATTAGAGACACGGACAAGCAGACAAGTAAATATAAAATTACAAAGCATCTATTCAGCCTAATACACTTCTTAACATAAATTTCCTGGATTATAGATGAAGGCGACCTTTTACTTGTATTGTAATGTATAAATAATAATATATTCTACTAAATACACACAACACCATCTAACCCAAACTAAGCAGAGCTTGTACTATGGGTAATAGACAATGAATAAACATAACTACATATACACTTTTTTGTAAATACATGAATATTATATTATACACAGAATCACCCACCCAAATGAACATTTAATAAAATTTAAATAAACATTGTATAAATTATTTATTCCCGTGTTTCGATATCAATCGATTAATTTAATTTTCGTCTTGACCACATCACTAAATGAGTAGCAAAGAACTTTTCGAGAATGTTCTAT
Organism: Euclidia mi; assembly: GCA_944739405.2. Classification (NCBI taxonomy): domain Eukaryota; kingdom Metazoa; phylum Arthropoda; class Insecta; order Lepidoptera; family Erebidae; genus Euclidia; species Euclidia mi. Next base: position 32,008,468 of record OX123194.2, on the reverse strand, counting down.
TGAATAGAATCAATCCAAATTAAACTTTATTTTAATAGTATAAGGTTAATTTTGACTAACCGTTCTGTTAAATATTACTAAATTGAAACAAAAAAAGATTTTTATTAGAAAACAATGAAAATCGTACTTAGCGATGGTACGAAACACCTCAATTTTTAAGATTTTTCTCCTACTGTTATATTTACACCCCAAAACGGAACAATACGGCATATCTAGGGAAATGTGAATTTGTCACGAGACGAGCAACTCGACGCGATGTTATTACGCGACTGGGATCAGTTAAGCGTTACAACGCTTAATTGTGGCACGCGCGCCACGCCCACTTATCACTTCCACTATATTTTCTGTTTCGTGTTTCTACCCAATTGCAAGGTTTGCCCAAGGTAGACGTACTCCTGAACAACTTCGAGAGGGACCCCGTTTAGGATAATCGGTTCCGGAGAGACATATTCATTGAACCTTATTTTGGTTTTATCCAAGTTCATCCGGAGACCGATGCGAGCTAGGCTAAGAATCAGCTAGGCTGCTCAGCATATACTGCAAGTCTTGCACGGTTTCAGCCACGATAACGATATCGTCTGCAAATCTTAAGTGTGAGAGGTACTCGCCGTTTATGTTAATACCGCGTCCTTTCCAGTGCAGCGTCTTGAACATATCCTCCATTGCATTTGTGAACAATTTGGGGGAGATAACATCCCCTTGTCTCACACCTCGATGCAGGTGGATAAATAAATTATAAACACCTAAATCTAATTTAATTACTAATTCATTTTTATTTTTCTTTACTTACAAAAATAGGACGAGTTACCTTTTGTCACGTATGGGTAATTATTTGTAAATCTTAATTCTTTTCCGCATGTAACATAAATAAAATTAAATCAAGTCGTATAAGAAATATATCTAAAATAGCACACAATTGTTTCGCATATTTATCACATCTAGAAACATTTGTAGGTATATCTTCCACAGAATTCAATAAAAAATAAAGTTTTAGCTAATAATTCTTTTCAAATTCAGTTTTTTATTGAACTTGTAAAAACGGTACAAAAATATAGCAACAGAACGAACGCTCGAGTCTTTTACGGGTCACCAACACACAGATGTTGACGTTCACGATTGACGATAATGGAAAATCCATTGTTCGTGCGGCTCGTTCAGCTTTTCACTTCCTTCTCATAAAGTTTTTAATCAAAGCTGTAGTATTAAAACGTTTGCGTCGCTACCAGATTAACTAATCGGATGATTGTTTACAGTCGTTCAGTTGGCGAGCACCAAGCTTTGCGTATAATGAACGTTGCTTACATTAATTACTGTTTTAGTGCCACTTTTATGCGTTCGCCTTTATCGGCCCGTGTGAGATTACGTGTTCAACCTTATTACCTTTTCTTTTCTATTTTTGATGACTCAATTCCACTTTATTATTGCCGTTGCTGAACAACTATAAAACGACAAAGTTGTGTGACTTAATTAAAAAGTGTTTTATCTTAATTTTACAGTGTCTTTTATGTTGAGTTGTAAATGGATATCTACGATTATTATGTTGTTGATTCATATTTTAACAGCCTTGTTTGGCGCGGGTGTCCTGTTACAATATTTCTTTTCAATTCTTGTTTGCTTCCTTGGCTTTTTGAAAATGGAAATATTTTATTCTTCTAAATTATTTACCAGATTAATAAGGCACTTGAAATTTATTTTTACGTGTTTTGTTTTACGAAATTACGTGTACTATATGCACCTTATTACCGGTATTAGTGAACTGCATATTATATCGATAAGTAATTAATGAACCCTACGAAAGACATAATATATGTATGTACCTTAAGATGTACTTATCTAAAGCACATCTAAACGAATGAACCTTTAAATAAGACTTCTATTTATTATTTATTTATATAAGACGTAAATAGAATGTTGTTTTTGTTGTGTTACTAAATATTATGTGTGTTTCGTCACCAAAGGTACCCAAAATGTCTTTTATTAGGGTTTCGTACCTAAAAGGTAAAAAAACGGAACCCTATTACTAAGCCTCCGCTGTCTGTCTGTCTGTCACCAGGCTGTACCTCATAAGCCGTGATAGCTAGAAAGCTAAAATTTTGACATATTATTTATTTTGGTTGCCGCTATAACAACAAATACTAAAAATAAAAAAATGCAAATATTAAGGAGGGGTCCCATACAATAAACGTGTTTATTTCGTAATTTTTGCTCAAAATTACTAACGGTAAAAGGTAGACGCTTAAATTTTTTACAGAATATGTAGTTGTATATTACCTTTCAAAATAAATAATTAAATAAATAAAAAGTAAATAATAAAGGGGGGCTCCCATACAAGAAAAGTAATTGTTAAGCAATTTGTTACTCGATAAACAGGTAGAAACTTAAAAAATATTTAAGTATACATACAACAAACATGATTTTATTTTATGGATGATGGTTAGGAACCCTTTGTGCGCGGGTCCGACCCGCACTTGCCCAATTTTTTTTACATAATATACCTACTTGATCTAGAAATGGCATAGTTGATATCAAATGTCGTCCAAATATGTCGTTTAAAAAGAAATTCGTGATCTTGATAAAGTGTAAATTAACTAGCTTTATTGATATCACGTTTCTATCAGACAATTAAACTACAGCGTTATTTCCTCCTAATTTAAATTTGAATAAATTCTTTGAATGAATTGAAATATTTTTAGAAAATCCCTCTATAAGCACCTGTTCTGTTAGTCGCATTTGCTGCGTGTGTATACAGGTGTAGTCGTATATCAGATTGAATAGTGTTAGACCGCACTAATAGTATCTGTGCAGTAACAAGTGGAGCGACCGTTCTCTCTAATTTGCGGGTAATACCGTCGGGCGAGCATGAGAGCCTAGGAAAGGTAATAAATTGGTGCTGGCGATCGATCGCGGCGCTCGCGCACAAATCAACCGGCACGTCAAAACAATGGCGGCCACGGCTGCGGGGGCGATCGTGCAACCACCCGCCGCTTATCGTCAAAACCAACTTATTTATACCTCGGGACCTACATACACGAGCTACGAATCATTTAACTAATAGCCCGCTTGATCCCATCTTACGTAGCTTGCGGTTTCTTGAATATGATTAAACATGCCATCAGATTAGTAGTGTTTAAGTATCCGGCTAGAAATAAATCCCTGTCCGTTAAGCAGGTAAGTAGTGCCTTGGCGTTTCCTTTACTTTCACACCATTTATTTACTACCTCTATCCTTGTATTGATGAATGAATGGCTTGGTAATTCTAACAGCTGCTTTGGTATCTTGATCAGCTGTTGTTTAGTTTTGTCTAGGATAAATAATTCAGTAAATCGTCGCTGGCGTATTCATGTAGGCATCATACGTTTATTTAATTTTATGTGCAAAAATATAGGTATTGTTAGTAGTTTTACTTTCAACGGTATTTTTGTTTCTGGTATACGGATTATGCTGTCTTTGTGTATAACAGGAAGGCAAGCAAATCACAGACTCGAACAGATAGTATTTATGTGCGATTCGTTTGATGAAACTGCACTTCCTCTACACGTTGTAGTTAAAATAACGAGGTAATTGTTTAACTTGTTGCCCGATTGTGCTGTTCCATACGATGACGAAGCCTTTGCCGTTAAACATTGTGGAAGAATTTCCGGGCCAAGATCGTAGTCGACGAAGAATCGATGAAAAAGAGAGCGGCCGATAGATTTAGACTTAATAGCGTGATGTTCGTATTAGCTATCGTGAACCTGTTCGTCTGAGAGTGTGCTGGGAAAAAACCATGAATGAATGTTATTGAGTTTTTGTTCACTTGTCACTGCGTTTCCGGCGGTCGGTTGGTCGGTCGGTCGCACGACGGCGCGCGCGCGTGGAGAATCGCCGTACGCGTCGGACCGTCGCGCACTTGATCCTCTTTAGGGCCACCATCAGCCCTTTCCTGACTCATTCTGCTACAACTGCATTATGTTACATTATTATTGTTTTCCGACGTCTGACGTTATTTCTCACGACCAAAGAACTAGTACGTTGTTTACCGCATTCCTTGCGAGGGCCTGTCATCGCTAAATTAAGAAAGTGGCAGTTTCGATTTTATTTAACTGCTTGCCAACCCTAAGGTCATCACGCGGTGGATACGCTTCATCAGTTTTTAGTGCTTGGAAAACAACCCAAAATAACTGATCATCATGGGACCGTACTGTAACCTGCCGGTGCCGTTGATTGTTAGAGAATCACTGTCTACATTTTAGTAAAAAACATTACCCTTCCTTTTGGCTTCGCCGTTGTCGGGTAAACATGCCTTGTATGTTCTTCCTACTGCCAATTATATACTGTGTCAAATTTCTATACTTAAATTTTAATAATTTTATCGTTGTTTTGTTCTTAAGTATATGTAATTCCTTTCATTATGAAGTCTCCCATATCATGTCTGCGCTTTTATACGAACTTACAAAATACTTTGCTGGTCATTGTGAAAACATTCAATAAATTCTACGGCTTTTTCTGATATTCTCAAGACACACGAGCCACAAAAAAGCGCAAAACGACATCAAGAAAAATTACCAAGTGGTGTATTACGAAACGGTTCACGTGGAGTGCTCATCGCGGAGTGTATTCGCTCGGGAACTGAAAAAAACAGTAAGGCGAAGCAACAGGTAGACGTCCAATTAGAGGGGGCCGCACTTGAGTGGCCGACGCGACGTGCCGCGCGACACCGAGCTTTGACGGCCTCCACAAAAACTGCGCCCCGTTTCGCCTCCCGCCATTACACTAGCACTTTTTGCACCACAAACTTGTCGCGCTTCACTTTGACTTTCACGACCTCCACGGTGCATACATATGTTGTTATTATTCACCACCGAACTGATGACGTTTGTATTGCTGACACGAGCTTTCAGTACGACCATTTTCAGTATAAATTATAAGTGCTTTCCCGCAAAAGTACCTATAATGTATACAAAGATCCGTCTGCACTGTAGGCTGCTACTAAGCAGTGGCGGCTGGTGTTCTTCAGAGCCATAACTTGGTTGCATCAACGCGACTGTTCTCTAAATCTTTAATACGCACTGAAAAGGCGTAGTCATAATTCACGAGAACTTCACTTGTTCAGTTTATCGATAAATCCACTGCGAATTCTTATTTACATTTTCAATTTCACTGGAAATATTATTCGGCGGCGATAAATCAGGGGTCTCCTCCGGCTTCTCGCGACAATTTCGGAAAGAGCTTTAATTCTTAATTATGGCCTTGGTCGCTCTGTCGTATTTATTTTACTTTGTGAAATTGTCTCTTGGGCAGACCAGCAATAAATTTTCTCGCGAGATCAATAATTAAGATGTTAATGTGTATGAGCCGAGTTCAAAATTCTTGTCATTGTGTTCTTAGTATAAGCCGTTGATAATTTAAATTAAATTTATTGTACTCATCCTCTTTCGTCTAAAAGTACAAATGCTTTGTGGATGTATAATTCTTTCAAATAATGACATATTTTATCGCCTATTCATTACATGTCTACGGCATATCATAAACACAGAAAAGCCAAGATTAAATAATGCCCTATAGGCCTATTTACTGAAAATTAAGTTTGACATGATGATTGGTTAAAGAATACAAGTCTGTCATCGTTAAAGTCCGCGCAAGAAGTAAGTAACGTTTTCATTGCATCGTTTCTATGAATTGCACAGGATAATAAGCAGGTGATTTCTTTTAACATACCGTTCTGTAACAAGGCTGGTAATTGTAGTGCTCAACCAATCCTTTCGTGTATATTGGAAACGTTTTGAGTTACTATATCGTCCAATCATTTATGTTTTGTGAACTTTGGTGTATGAAAGAAAGTAATCACGCAAAATAATTTTGTGTATAAAATAAAAACTACTCAGCTTTTGCATCAATGTGATGATTAGTAATCCGCCAAAATGTTTACAGCACGCCTCCCCGTTGTTAACACAATGTAACCTATTTGGTAAATTCCATCAATGGAATTTTAATTCACAAATTTGTCGCCCAATCTTTGGGGTTTGCTTGGAACGCGAGCGGTAATGGGAAGGCATGCCACGCGGCAGTCGCACGCTGTCTTGGAATACGCTACCATAAAAATAATCTGGATTAAGTGCGATCAATGACTCTTGTTTACAATTCAAACAAAATCAAACTCGCAATCTGTAAGATGAGGCTCGTTTGAAGGCGGACGTCATCTTGAGAGTCCAGTTAGTCGAACGGACGAGCGTATGATGTTATTTTAATGACATAATCCTGTTACCGGTGCTCTGATAAACACACGCTACTGCTAGTCTCGCTAAACACCAATTTTCACGTGCAATCGTTCAATCACCGGCTATCTAGTGCCGTATTAGTTATTATCTCACTGATCGAAAGCTGTGAGAGCGGTGTCTGCCCAATTGACGTTGCATTTACTTCGGTGTCGCATTATTGATCATTTACTTTGATTACACGTACATCGCTTATGTGGAACACTGAGGCCGATTTATTTAATCGAAGCAATGTTGCATAATTGGAGAAATTATTCTCGGTCAGCGGCAGTGTCCACGTTTTAATGAAACATTGTAGTACTACAAATAATTTGTTAGTTATTTATTAAGGTTCCAGTGAGGAATATTGTGCTGTATAGTAAGGTATATGTAATGTTGAAAACACAAACACATCGCGGGTGGTGTGGACGCAGCCTCATGGAGTTTGGTCGCGGGCTGCTTGAAGTAGAAGCTCATCAGATAAGCACGCGTGACTTCACACAGTGACAGAGGCGGCGCGCACGCACCGAACGTTACATTCAAACTTTTATTACAACCGACTTGATGCACCACAATAAAATAAAAAATGCATTCCGTCGCATATTGTAGCTGTAGTTACTACATACTTTCTGATTCTTTTACCAAACTTAAACTAACAGACTACGTAATACTGTCCATCAATTTATCATGTGGGTAGATGTTAAAAAAGTCATCGTATATGTCACATGCATGTTGTTTGATATTTAAGTAGCACTAAAATTAGTACATACCTTCTTCAGTAGCCGAATGAAGAAATAGAGGCTATTAAACGTGTAAGACACATTTATACCTATAATAACTCAAGATTTTTTATTTTATAGTTACCAGATTTACTGTCTACGTTGGTTAATTTATATGGATTTTTATTTCAAGATTTGCATTTTATATGGGACGAGTAAACATAATATCTATTTCAGTCCTTTCTGTAAATAGCATCGTAATACGGTTCAAATGATATCTGTATAACGTTACTCGAGTTATTAATTGATGATGACATATTATGTAATTAATATGCGCACCGTTTAATTGGGCTCTATAATAAACGAACGAAAAACGGCGTCTGGTAGGCACACCATATGAAGGCAGTAATGAAAAAGTAGTCTTTTTGTAAACTTGCAGGCTTCTCCAGGGGCTACTGAGTAGTAGGAATAAAGGAGCCGACTCTAGATTGAATACTCCATTTTGGATACAGATATGATACAAAGTTACTATGAGTATTTACCGAGTTGCCTTAGTGCAGGTAAGTCTAATAATTATACCATTAAATTATTGACTGGTTCCACAAAGCGTAAACAGAATACTTTTTAAGTACTCGTAAATGTGCACGACTCACACTAAAATCTAATAAGTAAGTACATAAAGGTGAATTGACAATTCCATCAATATTTTTATATTTTAATTATTTTATGTAGGTTTATTTCTATAAATTTGATTCAACCTGAAAAGTTTAGTTATTATTTATTTAATAGAGCTACACTAGCCATCTATTTAGTTGGTTAATCCTATCATATCCTATCGCAAATTCAATTTGGCACATTAAAAGCCTCTGTGGTCACAGTGTCGTTTGACTGACAAGCGTACTAGCTCAAGAGCAGGTTGGCTTACAAATTTGTTCTCCCTAGTCTTGCTGTCTATAGAAAGAACAGGTTGAGATATATAACAATTGTCTATGGTCAGCCCCGTACTGTTTCTATGAATATCAGTAAGTTATTCAAGATCTAAAATAATATCATGTATGTTGCTTCATATAGTTATAATAGGAAAATGGCTATTACAATATGGAGCTCTTAAAAACTTTACGGTTGATATACACAATGTATGTATGTATGTTCCATGTACTCCAAATTGGTTAAGACAAAATGGTTCTGGAACATCCTACGTAATTACTTTGTCGGTTTTCAACCAAGTTTCACAAACAATTCATGCACTTACTGAAGTTATGATATTGTTAGTCAAGGTAATAGGTATAAAATTTACATGACGGAAGTACCTGTCACTGACTAATGTACGGGAGCTTATAAAGTTTCACATTTCACACTGGGTCGTATTTTGTCGGAGTAATAGCATCGAGCGCGAGATTACCATCGACATTATATATCTTACTGTATTTCATTGTACGTTGCAAGGTGGATTGGAATGAGCGTGTAAACGAGCCAGAAACGAGTGAGACGAGAGCACGCATGACCTCGGGATCAAGCGCGTGCCTCGCGCCATCGCTCACAAATATAGGTGACAAATACGATCTAGAGCAGCCTTTGGAACACTCCAAAACAAAAAATGCTTCAAGTTTTTTTGCATACGTATTTTTGGTATGTACTTTTGTAGCTTTTTTTTATTTTTTATAGACTCACGCCTGTATCCCCGAAGGGGTAGGCAGAGGTTAATATTACACCCCCATTTCGCCATGAATTTTTTAGGTCCCACGTAATAGGGGGCGAGCCTATTGCCGTACCGGGCACATTACCAGAATTACTCCGTGCGGCTACTGAGAACTTCCTAACAAAAAAGCTCAATAACACTTTGCCCGACCCGGGAATCGAACCCGAAACCTCCCAATCCCACGCGCACACTTATACCATAGTAAAAACAGAATAGTAGGATAGCTTCATACAAATCGGCCGCCGAGCCGCCGCGCTGGTTTGAATGTACGCGTGAGTCGCCGGCGCCGTGTACGCACGCACTTTTCACGCACACAATCTCACGAGCGCGGCAAGCTCGGCGCGGATTCAGTACGGGATGCGCCGCGCGTCTGATCGAGCGCATTCATGTAGGTACTACACTGCTCGCCCGCTTGAATTGTTTATATACATTCAGTTTTGTAATAAACGTTATTAATAATATTCAATGTGTTAAACGTCAATAAATTTAACTTGTTACTTTTTCTCATTAAAAAAGGCATTTAGATAGTTATATAACGCTTAGGTAGTCAGTAGGTATTTGAAAAAAAAAATTCAAGCTTAAATTGTGAAGCATTCAGCGCGATCACTTAAAAAAGCGGCGAAAAAGCGCGAGCGCCGACAAAGCCGGCGCCGCGGTGTAAACAAGTGACAACCCGTGCGTCAACGCAAGAGTAGGCAATTAACTCGCCGAGCGGCCTTAGCTAGCTTACTATTCTGTTTTTACTATGCTTATACCGCGAGACCAACGAGGCAGTCGTCAGACTTCTCGGCGATATCTAACGGTATCTGGCGAACAAGCAAATTAAAGTATGCGCGATTTACAAACTATTTAAAACAGCCGCTAATAAGTGTATGTAGCAAATTGTGAAGTGTTAATGGTCCACGGATTTCACGGCGTAGGGTAATGGCTCTGACTGTTGCTTTACTTCTAATACAGCCTGGCAGTAATTGCTCTCTTGAACGAATCGTTTATCATATTAGAAGATTGAAATAGCTTCCAGCGAGAATTTATTGCGTTCTAATTTGAGCTTTGTTACCTAAATATGTTATGCAGATTTTGTGTCTACTTACGATTATAAATTATGTCACCGCAGACACTAGGTATAGCTTATTAATTCTGGTCTTGAAATTCTTGATATAAGAGACTAGTATGCAGAGTTGATTACAAAAAAGCGATTTGGTGGCAGTTTTATATGCAAATACTAATGATGCAAAGAAAACAGCAATGTATTTATACATATAAAACGGTTTTATATCTAAGATTATACAAACCACAAAGTAATTAAGTGTATGATGATGATGAGTTAGTAAAAATAATTTTCTTTATTGAAATCTGCACACTAACGAACTTAAAGCTGAATACATTTTGTACCCATTATAGAAGCTGCAATTAAGAATTAAGAACTAATTTATTAATCAATCATCGATTGTATAAAATCACTCATCGATGTTATTGAATAAGCTATCAATATATAAAAGCTTCTTGAAAATCTTAACATATAATTGTCGAATTGGTTGTTATTTTTTATTAATAACAATATTTCAAGTGTGTTTTCACTGTAACAGAGTCAAGAAGACAAATGTAAAGAATTTCTTTTCATTAAGTGAACATTAAGTAGGTACAAGTTGTAGGCTGTTGTGTAGGTAAGGCGATGAAACGCAGCGCAGTGTTCAATAAATCAACGCGGTAAGACTGTATTTCTTTCGTAATCAGCTCATATCGGTTCTCGCGGTTGTGCCCGCCTAATTATTGTCGACTTTTACGATCGACCTAACGAGTTTTCACTTGGAGCCAATCACGATTTTACGGCGCACATATTTTGAGATTTAATTATTATAAAAAATATTATTGAACGTAGGTACGCGTAAAAGGTTTTGTTTAAAGATTTATAAAATGTTCTGCGGTTATTAAATTATATAATATTTGCAACATGCACAACATATACGTAGGTATGTCAAAACTGTGCTATCATTTCTCTGATCTGTGATATTCTGATTTGAACAATGTATCACATTTCAGATTATTATCTTAATTCTTGTCAATTGACCTATGAATGCAAAATAGTTTTTATACAGAAACCAGTTATACATTTAATAAATATAATAACCGATTATTGCTAATATTTTCTATTTAAGCAATTATGATGCAAATGATTAGTTCTCAAATAGGCTATTTACATATTATCGAGATAACTACAACGAAACCTCATCAGACGGTCTTTACACCGGTCACATGATTGCCTTATTTATGATCGTATCGTCCAAGAATGTAGGTTACACTTATTCCACGTCGGTGACTATATGTTTTATGTTTAGGAATCTGACTCTCTTATCTAAGATATTAACATATTGATTGTGCTCACCGTATTGATGTGCGACAGAGCAGTCTACGAGCTGCCACGTACGGCACTGTGAACTAGTTTGTTCAGAATAGTGCTGCACCTTAATGTGCTCAATAAAAATAAGTTACAACACCGTAAATACACATTTACGATAGCTCGTATCCATTAGACACAGCCTGTATATGGCAACATACTCGGTTCCTGGACTTTATTATAAATTATTTGATCGTGAAACACCACGCCATGTAATATGGCCGTTTATGGCGCTCGAAAATTAATAAAGAAATTCGTTTAGTAGCGGTGAGTCAGTGTCAAGTAATACAAATAAAATGGTATATATTTTACCGCTAGTTGGTAACAACACTAGTGGTGTGGTGCGCGCCGCTCCTTGCATCAACTCGATCAAGTTATCTCTGAATCTAAACATAGTGTAGATGAAAGAGGTGATAAAGACCCTATCTCTTCAGACTCGAGGTGTCTGGATATTAGGAGCGTAAGCAATTTGTCAAGTTCGATGTACGTTTTGTTAACGGTATTTTATAAAAACACATCCGATACACCGATTTGTGTAAAGCCGGCATTGCTGGCGGCGATCATTATTACACATCTGATAAAAACATCTTAACATGCTATGTAACTTAGACTTTTCCTTGATGGTATTTGATTACAATATAAACATTAAGATGTGTTTGTTACGTGCAAACAACTATAATTTGTAGCTATTGTTTTCGCGAAAGGTGATAATTAAGCAGGCTGTTATATCTTCAAACATATCTTACATCAAATATTTTATGTATGTATTTAAATGTTTAGAGCCTCAATGTATATTTTCGTGTGAGGTATTTTATCTTATCTTTTGCCGGTGGCTGTTGTGTTTACAGTGTTTAGCTTTTATGGAAGCAGAGTAGATTAAACCCATCTTTTGGTTTACCCATATAAAGATAAATTCTAAAAGTATACTTTACGAAAAATTGTATGTGTGTGAGAAATATCGTATGTGATCACTATCAAATTTTACAATCGTAGACTCTTACAGCTGGATATAGATAGTATAGGTACAAATACAACATGGTAATTAGTACACAATTAATGAGTAGTTTGTGAGATTAATATGCTTTGTTTGTAATTTCGCTGCCGCTAATACGCATTAGACTTTAAAACACAATTAACGTTTCCAAAGTACATTCATTAGCAAACACATATATCTCAATTAGTTTCGCCCATGGAATATCAAGAATGAATAAAAAAAGCATTTTATATTTATTTGCCAATTTGGCTGATGTTATTCATTATTCGGACCGAAAACGATTCGCGAATCTCATTGGCACATGGCAACATTTTGACAATTTATGAAGCAATCAGTGTTTCTTTTCCAATGTTTATTTGGAGGGAATTATTTATTTTATCTTGAGATGGTGCTGGAAATTGTTTCGGAGGTTGCTTAATATTCATTGATCTCGTCTCACGATTTGTTTACGTCGGTGCGCGTAGGCGCCGAGGTAGAGAGTGGTCAAATTAAAAGGTATCTTAAGCTGGCCTCGGCCGGTGTCGGCCAACGAGCCGGCTAGCCGGTTTTACTCCCCGGGGCTTCATGAGGTGTGAATATGCGGACCAATGCACTTGTAACGATTCACGCACTATGACAATTTTAAGCGAATGATTTAGTAATTGGTGTTAGTTGTTCTTGTTATGGAAATAGATACCACCTAACGCTCGTATAACATGCGCTTAAATATGCGAAGTGAGTTTCTCACGTGCCTTCACATAACAACACAAATGTAAGTCGCCGTGACGTTTTAGTTACGTTCCATGATTAGTTTTTCGAGCTTCTGTACTCGTCAATAATTTTATATTTAGACATGCATGATTCGATAAAGCTCAACAGCAGTAGCTGTCAAATATTGTCATGGATCTGTGCACGCAGTCTACCGCCGTGAAATTTATAATTTTAAACTTATCAAATCGGTTTGAAGGTACACCAGCAATTTAAATTTCAGATTATTTCTCGGTATGCTATGGATAATACTTACTTGATTAAAGTTATAACACCTATTATAGATTTATCCATTTCGATCATTTCTTTGTTGGTAGATAGTGATAGAACAAACTCTGTAGATCAATCATATTCCTCGGCACGATTATTTTTTTACTCATTAATGGGTAATTCTACTTCATGGCGGCTTTACTTAAAACGTTTATAATGTAGAAAGAATTCAAATTAATTTAAATTACTTAAGACAAGTAAATGCACAAAAGTATTGCTGGAAGAAGGCGAACTAATTAAACGTTTGGTTCTGTACTAATAATTCGTTTGACTGTCAAAGTTTTGCGTCGTTAATTTTAATTAAAGAAACGCGGAGCTGAGTTTGTAACAATATTAAAGCATTGAAATTGGTGATCCGCTAAACTTCGATATTCTGCTCGCGGATGACCGTCCATTCGTTTTAATTAACCCTTCTGTGGGTCTCATCTGCTTCGCTATTTGAAAAGTTTCAACGTTTTTTTTTGCTAAATTGCCGCGACCGCGCGATAAATCAATTATGAGTTAATGTGGCACTTGCTTGGAACTGTACACCGGTTCGACCTACTTTGTACAATCAAAATTAACTAGAACTGTTATATTTGTCGAAAGTAAATGTTGTTAGAGTAAAAAGAGGCAAATAAAAGCATAATCCGATTATAGTGAAACCGTTCGCTTTCCCGGATTCTAAGAATTTAATGCACAAACTGAGACCTCATAAATATATTTGTATTGGTTATCAATCAAACTGATTTAACAGCGAAGGTACATAGTTTCATGGAGGAAATCTTCTCCTACTTTCCAAATTAGGTGATATATTGATTAATTAAAGAACAATGGCAGAATTCGGTCTGGGTTTGTTGTGGCGACCTTAAACTTCATATGAATAAAACAAATTGTTTTTTTTTCTACGATTTTTAATATTTTCACTTTGTCTCGTTAAAGCTGGAGTATTTTATGATGATAAAAAGCATTCCAATTGATTACGAACTAGGTACCTACTATAATATTTGATTGTTGCCATAGACAATGGTGTGACAGGAATAGACGTGAGTGCTATTGATCCGTATCGATTATTAAAATATAATTATTAAAATGCAGTTATTTAATCTTTAATTAACATTATATCAATAAGCTAATAATTTTTGAAGCAAAACAACTTTTAAATCAAATAAAAACGTCACAGCATCGTTTTAATGTTGTATCGATTTCACATAAAATCGATTTAAAATGTGCAGCTCTGTTTTTGTCTTTGGCTGTGACAGTTAGATGCTACAGAATACTTCTGCGTTTTGATGTTAATCTGACATAATTTCATTTGATAATTCAAACGTACCTACATTGTTTATTCTTAACTAAAAACTAAAACACCGATATCTTGTTTTTCTGGGTTTCCCGAGTGAAAATAGAATCATTTATAGACTCTGTTACTTACGCCGAATTTTTTGAAATATTTTTTATTACTGTGCGCTTCAATTTAATTTCAGACATTTCGATGTATGGAGATCTGCCATTGCCCTTTATACCATTCTACTTTGGCCTTTCCCTTCTCATAGTGAGAAGAGGCCCGTGCCCAGCAGTGGGACAGTATAAAGGGCTGATGATGATATCATTCTCAATCTGAGCGGCAGCTATTTCTCAGGTTTACTCTTCGACAAAATATCAGACATGCAGGTCACGTGTAGGCATGTATTTGCTAGCTGAAATCTTATATTAACTCGCCACAATATACATGTTATGTGTTATGTGTAAGTTTTGTTGCATTCTTATTTAAAAGCAGATGTAACAAAGCTTTGTGCCTGAATTTCTGTTTGTGAGAAGGTAGGTATATTGAGGCGGCTTGTTATTCTCATTAAAAAATGTCTGGATCTGGAGTAAATATCGAGAATAAATCGGAAGTAAATGTTTTAGTCTAGTGTATACTCATCTTTAAAGATATCACAAACAACATTACAAAAGTGTGCGGACTCATGCATGTACACATACATAGACTCACGCCTGTTTCCCGGTGGGGTAGGCAGAGACTACGGAACGCCATTTGCAACGATCCTGACATATCTCTCTTGCTTCATTCACTCCCATCAGATTCCTCAGGCATGTTCTTTTGTTCAGGGTACTTCTAACCTGTCCTGTTTTTAGGATGTCTCCAATCTGGTCAGAGGACGTCCGCCTAGGTCCTCTGACCAGATTGGACGTCCTTCCCCTTCGTCCTGTCCCACTCTACATATATTATTATTGAGTCCCCTGTGCGGACTCAATACTAATATAAATAATTTTACGGTAATTACTTAGCCAATTAGATTAGTATAGATCCGGTGGTAAAAGGTGCCTTAAGTAAAGGTAATCCTTCTTCCTAAACAAGGTGAAACCTGTGGCTTGACAGTCAATGTTCTACTGTTGTGTAGTGTTTAAATAATCCTTTTTATGTGTGTTGAACAGTATAAGACCTAATTACGAGTACAATATAAGAGAGACTGCCTCGTTGGTCTCGCGGCATAAATGTGCGCGTGGGATTGGGAGGTCTCTGGTTCGATCCCCGGGTCGGGTAAAGTGTTATTGGGTTTTTCCTTTAGGAAATTCTCAGTAGCAGCTCGGAGTCTGGTAATGTGCCCGGTATGGCAATAGGCTCACCCCCTATTACGTGGGACTAAAATAAACCTGGCGAAAAGTGGGTGTAGCAATATACCTCTGCCTACCTCTTCGGGGATATAGGCGTGAGACTATATATGTGTATGTATATAAGAGAGAAAAGAATAATTTCCTGGAAGTTACAAATATTTAATTATTTTAATTGCCGGTTATTATTCCGGAAATTCCAACCTAATCCAAATTATAAATCTAACATAATTCAGGCGGCTTAAGATCGGTCTGTGTGTAATTTTATTAAATTGGAACATGTGTTTATCAATACGAGTATGTAACTCAATTTGAACATGTCGATTGTTCTTTTTCATTTATGTTATAACTCGTAAGTCGTAACGTTATTATTATTTTTCTTGGCTGTCATGTTCATTTGTACCTTCGACTTGTACTCGTATGTATCTAATTCCCAATTCTGTGCGTTGCTCCCCCTATCCACGTATTAATCTTGGCAGGTTCCTTCGCGTCTTTGATTAAGGCCCGCTGTGATGTATTTCTTGCGCGCTAACCTAATGGAAAGGCATACGTCAAGTGTCCACCTTATTGGCTAGCGGATTGGCTTAATGGTGCCAATGTCTGACACACAGTAAATTTCGTCACTTACAAATACTTCCATACAGGCACGTTGAGGAGCGATTAGGTAGGAAATTGGATCATAGTTGTTGCTATAAAACATAGGTTATTTCTAGATTAGGTATAGGTATTTTGTTCGAATCTCATCATGCGTCCGATTTAAAATCTGAGAACAGATAGTGGAAAATAATTCACTAGGGCAACACGTGTATTTGCATGTTATCTTTTGAAAATATTCCCTCTTTACTTGCTAGTAATATTAACATAATCGGAGCCGTACGAAGTCTCGAGGTCGAAAACTAAAAGATAACCCGCATAGTCGCAACGGTGTATCTTTAAAATAGCTTTGGTGTGTTTGATTTTACATATTTGTTGTGGTTTGCTTCGCTTCAGACCGGATTTGTCATGGTAATAAAACGTTTAAAATTGATTCTAGATATTGAAATCTATAATCAATTTCGGACTTTTTAAATATTGTTCGATTTATGAAATTAACTAGTAGTGGACAGTAATTGCTGTTTTTAAGCAATTTGTAAAATTGAGGCGTCTACTGCATCAGTAGCGTCTGGTAATTTAGATCGTTGTGAGCTTTCGTTTGCGTGTGGAGATAAAGATAGCCAACGTGGCGTGATTAATAGTGGTATCGTTTTGTTAACTAGCTAACGGTCTGGAAACCTTATTTTTAGTCAATACATCAATGGAACGTCACTTTTTGTTCACTTGCGCGGCTCGAGACGGACAGCCGCGGTTCGTCTCGCAGCTATCGCTCGTGTCAGTGTACATTCCTAACGTGTGTCATAGTTCACTATTTTAACAATAATTTATCACGTACATATTTCGCGTGTACATTTTTTGCGAGCAACAGATTATGTTACTGTAAAAAACCGTTAGTCTATCTAAATGTTCTTGTTGGTTTAAAATTATTTTTGACGAATTAATAAATTCAATTACTTTTTACATCTAACTTCTGATGTACATCAACTGTAGTAACGGTTAATACTGACATATTATTATGAAGCACGGGTTTTTGAACTAGTACTGAGGGGATTGAATTTGTTTGCAACAATGTGCGCAGGCTGTTTATAGCGCTGCGTATAATGATAATCGCATCTCATTTGTTCTTTGCAATCTGACGATCGCAAGAACAAAACAATACTTAAATCTTTAGCTTCTGAATGTTTAAAGAAATAAGGATTGTATATGCTGAATTCCAAGAGGATTGAACACTCCTATGTGAATATAAAGTATTATTATAAAGCCTTAAATATTGTCGTATCGTATTTCGGTGTGTCTCATACTACATACAAAGATCAATGCTTTAAAAATAAGCTTTAATCAAGTTCTAATGAAGGCATTATCTTACCCTAAATACGTTTCTAAAAGGCCATAGTAATATGTACTAGACTACGTATGATGATCTCCGTGATTAATATGTATAGTCAATGTTAATTTATGCTAAAAACAAAAAAAATGTCTCTCATTTTCATCCTATTACTTGATTGGGCGGCGCCGCTCATTTCAGATCGATTCTAATATATATGTATCATTAAATTTTATCTACGTATTTAACTGGTTGGTTTTGAGAATGTTTAGTATCACATTGTATTTGTTACGTGATCCCTTCGTTATGAGAGATGGCGTGTTGGAGTCGATTATGGCCATACCATAACTCTCGTTTGCGCCGGCCTCTGTATGCATATGCTTTAAAATTTGTATTTTATGTTTTTTGGAATTCGACTGTGTCAGTCAAATTGTTTAATGGAATGTAGGCTTGAGTTACTGTATATTTGAATATTATGTTTTGTGGAGATTGTTGCCATTATGAGTCTTGGTCAACCACAATCCAACCTGGAGCTTAAATATAGACACAAAGTTTATAAGTTTTTTTTTTCTCTAATTGATTTTAGGCTGCCTGGTGGCAAGTGATCATTGAAATCGTCGAAATCATTAAATCTTTATTAGTAAAGAGCTATAAAATACGTTGTCTTGACCCACTTAGAAATCCAAGATTAAAAGGGGAAGCAAACTTATGGTCTGGCATGGCGATCAAAGGCTATAGTGGATTAGGTACTTCTAAGACAGAAGGCACCGAATCGTTTCGTTACGTTTTGCTATTTATTACTTCAGGTTTACCTTTTAACCTAGCCTATTTTGTCCAGGGTAATGGCGTCCTTGGAATACGCATAGGTAGATCTCAGGGCGTCCCACGTTGATTTCGAACAGCGAACCGTTTTAAACTATCGGGAGCAATAGACACAATGTAGACTTATACGTCGAGATGAGAAAATGTTTTCACGCCAATATAATTATAGGAGAGCAAATTTTATTATGCCAATTTATCTAAATATACGTACATACATAGTCTCACGCCTATAACCCCGAAGAGGTAGGCAGAGGTGTATTTCTACACCCACTTTTCGCCAGATATACTTTAGTCCCACGTAATAAGGGGCGAGCCTATTGCCGTACCGGGCACATTTCCAGACTCCGTGCTGCTACTGAGAATTTCGTGACAAAAACCCAATAACACTGCCTGACCCAGGAATCGAACCCGGGACCTCCCGATCTCACGCGCACATTTATGCCGCGAGACCAACGAGACAGTCGTATAGGGTTTGATGTCGAGTTTTCCGTCTCTACGCAAAGATGGTATTTGCATCGTGTTATCCCTTAGTCGCCTCTTACGACACCCACGGGAAGATAGGGGGTGGTGACACTTGTATTCTATGCCGTCAACCACACGGTTGACGGCATAGAATTATCTAAATATAACTCTGGGTTTACCATACCTACATCATAATTGGTGCAAGTATTTTTCACCTCATATATGTATGCGGTCTATTCTGCCGATCCGGAACTACTCCTACTACACATATGTAATTTGTATTCGTTGTTTTGGTAAACCGTCCGATAATTCGTGGCTCGCACCACGAATTATTGGTTGTGTAGCAATCGAATTTTATAAAAAATCTGCTAACATGTATTGAAACATATTAATGCTAGTATCGAAATGCAAAATCTACACAAAGTTTTTGCGATGCTTTTTATTGCTGGGTCTATTTATACGTGCGACTAAAGTGATTAATGTAACGAGATAAACTCTACACAATACACAATATGCAAACCAACTGAACGCCGATCAACCGTTTTGATATCTGTACTAATTTGCATTGTTAGATATCTACATGTACTAATGCGGAATACTGCGTGTGGGCAATTATATTTATTCATGTATCATGTTTCATTATTGATAGTTTTCGAAATATTTTTCACTGTTGATCGCACTGAATTTTATACTAGTGACTTCCTGTCCATGTTTTAAATTATTCTCGTAATTTTTTGTGGCATATTTGTAACAGCATAATACTTTTTACCTTGTTTTGCGTATAATACCGAATGAAATCCGTGTACTTTGCTTATACCTTATTGCTTCCTCTAGCTAGGTAGACAGAACGATACACTTTACTTTCATACATAATACGAATATCTATGAAGCAGTTATTATTACAATATTAAAATAACCCATCTTCTCCATGTGCCCAAACCATCTTAACATGTCTTTCTCGATGCTTGTCACTACATCTTCTTTTACCCCACACCACTCTCTTATCACACAATGCAGAAGATGGTTGACGAAAGACTGACAAAGAAGATATATAAGGCAAGTTTGAATGGAACAGGACGAAGGGGAAGACCTAGGCGGACGTTCTCTGACCAGTTTGGAGACATCCTCAAAAAGGACAGGTCAGAAGTACCCTAAACAGAAGAGCATGCATAAGAAACTTGATGGGAGTGAATGAAGGAAGAGAGGTATGTCAGGATCGTTGCAAATGGCGTTCAGTTGTCTCTGCCTACCCCTCCGGGAAACAGGCGTGAGTCTATGTATGTATGTATGTATTAAAATAACCGCCAATAAACTACAGACAGTTTCCAAGTGTTCAAATGTAATCGTTTCGTACGCACCGCTACCGGTAAAACAAAGCCGAAGCTTAATGTCCAAGAAATTAAGTGGAGAGTAAATAAAAAATAAAGTCACGAAATGTGTGTAATGAAAACGGGCTTCGATTTTAGTGCGTTCACGCATTGCCGCGGTGTTTCGGTTGTGTGGAAAAATGGCCGGTAGCGACCGCGGTTCTCATTATATCGAATGAATCGGCGAAGAACATAATGGTGGGCCGAGCGCATGGCAAATTACATGCCAGTGGATGTCATTGTGATAAATAATTCACCCGCTCGCATCCCCCACGGAATGCGCCCCACTGCTCTATTCACACTGACCTGCCATTGTTTGATCTTCAATTATTAAAAGTGTATTGCCTGCTATTAGATCAGTTACTTATCAAGATGGCAAGAAGTATTTAAAGAGGGCGTTCCGTAGTGATCTTGACTAACATTTACACGAATGACAAGATTTTGTTTAACTTTGAAGTGCAATTTACTGCAATTTATACTCCCAGGAATTGGAGATAAGTGTGAGTTTCCGTGCAGAGGAAATAGCTGAAGTAAATAGCTTTTTAATAACATTACGGCAAAAAGTAAGTTATCATCATGGTCAATATAAATTATTGAAAATCGATACTAACAGAAAGGAACATAAACGCGTGTAAAATATACATACATACATACATATACTCACGCCTTCTTCCCGTCGGGGTAGGCAGAGACAACAGAACGCCATTTGCTCCTATCCTTACAAACCTCACGCGATTCCTCCACACTCATTACTCATGTATGAAAAGTGTAAAATATGTTGTAGATTATTAATAATTTCTACAAAAAAGATATTTAGCGCGCTCTGCTCATCGAGTATGTAATTTACCTTTATTATTCTTTCACACTAATAGACTTCATATTTTCCATATAATTGCGTTTATATAAAAAGAGAAGAACTTGGGATAAGAAGTTATTTAAGTACTTTCTTTGACATAAATTATAAACATATTAAATCATACTTAATTTTACTATTTTTGGATATTAACAAACTTGTTATGTTTTTAAAAGATCTTTGCTGTTTATTGAATATTGAGGTTTATAAGTAATTATAATAATGGAAGATGATAATGATAATTATTTGATATCATAATGTGTCTTTCAAACGTTTTTGCTCCTGAGCGGCGTTTATTGCGTCATGGCGGGCGAAATTTCTGCTATTTGATTCAGTAAATACATTAATAATTTCGAGAGGAAAAAATAGATGTCGGTGGTATTGCTTGTGTGTGCGCGCGTGGTTTTATATTGTTGAAGAGACTACAGTTAACCACATAGGTTAGTAACGAAAAAAAATGAATGAAATTCAAGAAAAAATTAAATGTTAGGTTGATATGAATAAGTCGAAAATTATTAGATAGCCTTTCGTTCGAATGTCGGTAGATAAGTAGGTAGCTCTGCATAGAATCGCAATTGACTCGCTCAAAACATTGACTTCTAACAATATTTGTTGATAAATGGAAAGATAAGTCGGATATTTTACGCTGGCGATGCTACAAATTGATACCGGCTGTACACCCGAGTATTTTATTGTTGATATCGCCAATGTGTGCGTGTATTAAAACCTCTATCTAACACGTTTATATAGATGCAGTATCACGCCGCGCACCGATCGTAAATGTCATCTGAAAATTTATATTCATTACGATTAGATAGCAGTCCACAATGGCCAGCCCATTGTTGGCCCTCTGTACCACTTGATCGATGTATGATATTGCATTTTTATAGTTGACGGGAGGACCCGAGGACTTTCTACCTTTTTATAGATTTTCAGAATATAAACAACTAACGGATATTGAGGTTGTGTATTTTCACATTAAAGCTTTTATGACAAGCTAATTTATACACCACCCACATACCAGCTATTCATACCAAATGTATAAGGTTACATGAATGTCAAAAATATTATATTGCGTTATTTATTCATACGCAAGCTTAAAAAATTACTTCGCTCAGAAACAATTTAACCTAGCCAGTAGAACCTACTTACTATAAGTTATAACTTTAGTACGATGTGCCAATTGATTTCTGAAATTATGGTTTGAGTCAAAGCTCACAAAGTGACTATTTCACTCGCCGTAAATTATAAGAACCTTAGGTGCCTTAAAGCGAATTTAATTCACTTTCACAAAGGTAAAGACCTACGGTCTATTAAAAGATTGCAATCTCATACAATATTATTTTTATTGTTTCATTGAATCAGCGTTTACGAGCTTTCCTAAGAAAAGTGCATATAAGCGTCTGAACCTCAGTCTGATCAAGAACCCGAATGCGCGGCCGCGTACGCGCAGCAATTTGCGACTCGACTCAATATCGCCGATTTACGAGGATCCATTTCCAATTTTACGAGCTGACTGACGCGCCCATTTATACGAGAGCTCTCGTCCCTCGCTGCAACAGTCTGGCAGCAAAGTTGTTACGCGCACAAACGGTAGGTCATGTTACAGCGGCGGCATTCAGTCCACACGTTTAGTTTCTATTCGTTGTTACACCACTACTAAGCTGCTCGGACGCTCAGTTAAATTTATACGACTACGAACAGGCCTCGGGCCTAGGGTTCTTCTTACGCCAACACGACTAACGCACAACTTTACACTTTAAATTAATTCCTGTCTTTCGTTTAAGAAAATTACTGCATCTATTAACAATTACATTAAGAAAATAATATTCTAGTGCAGTTGGTCTCGGCACATAAACTGTGTGTGTTTTAGAGTTGTGCAGTGTGCATGTGGAACCGGTATTTAGAGCTTTATGTTGAACCACACGTGGGGGTACATTTCATGCCGCACTTAGTCTAACACATGCAATGCGCTTTCGCGGAAAGCTAGCTGCGTTGTGGTTTTGCGATGAATAATCGCATACAAAACCGTCTCACAATGGCCAATGCGAGTGTTTAAATGCCCTATTAAATCTTACGGCCTGCGTAGGATTCTGTGGGATTCAATTACGCTTTGTGCGCGATGAAAGGCGCCGGAGTTGTACGTGTAAACTGAGCCGCGAGCCGCGGGAACACATCCCGACACCTCGGCCTCAATGAGCCCTGTCACAAAAGGTGCAAACGAAATAAGAACACGGCACACAACACGTATCACGCCGGGGGCAGATTGAATAAATGTTAAATTAAATAAGAGCAAATAAAACCTTTCATTAATGAGTAAAAGCGTCTCGGATAATTCGAGTGGCGTGACATTCAGGACAAAAGCTTTGCCCATTCGCCACCACGCGTCGTTCGCCGTCTCTCGCCTGCTCCCCCGGGTCGGACGCTCCTCACAGATCTGCGGCGGATTATTAGATTGCGTAATAAATTACTTTCTCATCTAATAATATATGTTTCGGAGAATTAAATGGCTTTTCTAATACTTTGAAGTGTTAAGTATAATTTGTAGGTAACACGGTTGCGACACGGCCGATTATGTGTATGTAATTCATTACACATTTCCTCCGTTACCGTGTAACGTGTTGACATTATAGCGTCATAAACAAACAAATAAAAATATTAACATAATCTTATCACATAATTACAGTCAGAGTGTACGGTATGGGCGTATTAAAATTATTATCGACACTTGCTCCCCGAACGTTCGTGGCAACATAAACAGAACGTTTTCTATTCGGGAACCAATTATCATTTACATATCATAGACGAGGCACCGACACTCGCGGCACGCAGCCGGGGTCAATACATTTACACATCCACCACTTTACAATGACACGTCATTCCTCTCGCACTCCATCAACGTTCGGACGTCCAAGAGAAATTTATTCAAGAATTACGGCTCAATCTAAACTGGTTGTGGATACGCTCGATCGGTATATATGTAGATGCATATACGTGGTATGTGAGTACCAAAACAAGACGGCTAACCAAATCGCTTTTGTTAAGATTTTATCTCACCGTTAAATACTTCTAACCATTATAGTATATCGAGCGACTCGTTTAAACCTGCGGCAACCAATTATTATGCTTGTTACCATTCGGGATACTGTGATTTGGGAAGGTGTTGAGTCTGGGAAGTTTGACTATCAAGTTTGATGTTTTATTAAGTATTGTTTTTATTTTACGGACTATTTAATAGGCAATATATTCCGCTATCCGCTTTTACCGGTTTATTCGAATGAGTGTAAATACTTTTTAATTACTGCAGCTAAAAGTGGAAACGTTAGGTTTGTCGTAGTTGCAAGTTGTACTTAAAAGGCTAGACCAGTGAGTGAAACTATGCCATAAATTGTTAAGGCTGTCGTGCATATACATGTGTCAATAAACTTATTGGTCCGTGTGCGTGTTGTAAACGTAACTAGACGACGCTTACATTCACATGAATGTAGCCGCAAATGCAACGCATATATTAAATGTTTCGTGACTTCACTAATGAAAATGTCAACCTATGCATTGTTGTTCTGAGGATGTGTTACATATATTTGGTCTCTTATGTGGTGTATCCATATTATTTATTCAAATAAATTGCAATAAATGTCTATAATTCTTAATACATTTCTATATGTAAGTGCCTACCCTTATGTATGGTAGTGAAAGTTGGGTATGGCAGAAGAAGAAGAAACTTGAAAGTTGAATAAATGCTGTAGAAATGAGAGCACTGAGAAGTATGTGTGGTATATCTTTGACCGACAGAGTAAAGAATAGTGTGATAAGAGAGTGGTGTGGGGTAAAAGAAGATGTAGTGACAAGCATCGAGAAAGGCATGTTAAGATGGTTTGGGCACATGGAGAGGATGGATGAAGAAAGACTGACAAAGAAGATATATAAGGCAAATGTGAATGGGACAGGACGAAGGGGAAGACCTAGGCGGACGTTCTCTAACCAGATTGGAGACATCCTAAAAAAAGGACAGGTCAGAAGTACCCTAAACAGAAGAGCATGCATGAGAAACTTGATGGAATTGAATGAAGCAAGAGAGGTATGTCAAGATCGTTGCAAATGGCGTTCCGTAGTCTCTGCCTACCCCTCCAGGAAACAGGCGTGAGTCTATGTATGTATCTACATTTCTATCTTAACAATATCGTGCATTGTTTGGTTGTGCATGGTAATGTCGACAGTACATTTAACAATTCGGGCAGTGTTGCCTGAACTCATTTAATGTTTGTTTTAATTAAATTAAAACGGTTATTTTGAAATAAGCGACCGCTGTCCGTGTGGTGACGGATTAAGAATACGAATTGTCACCACTCCATATCATCCCATGGGTGTCGTAAGAACCGACAGAGGTAGCATATTATACAGAGAACAGCACAGTAAGAGAAGGAAAACTTGATACAAATCCTATACCAACCCGCTTGGCCAGCGTGGTATAGTAGGCCAATTCCTCCTTTCAAAGGAGAGGCCTAATCCAGCAGTGGACTATTAAAGGCTGATGATCAGAAGCTACCGCTGACAATATGTTTTTTAAAATAGCGCAGCAGCTTAGATTGATAGTAAATGATTTATCGGAGTCTGACCTGAGTGAAGGTCGCCCTTATGCTGTGCCAGCTGACTGTGTAAACAGCGAAAGTGCATTGAGATGGTCGTGCAATTTGCGACAGAATGAAAGCCGATCGAATAAGCAACGATAGCTGCGCGGTTAGTCGATCAAATAGAGCCAGCAGGATTTTCGAACAGCTCAGATGTTTCCTAGATATTTTGACAGAATTGGATACGTGCCTTATGCCACGAAAATAAATAAATCATCTATTGCTACGCTACGTAGCCTGGCAATCATTATGTTTCGCTAGATTTAAATTCTGTTACTATAATTCTAGTTTTTGCATGTATTAAATTTTAGAGCATGATCGAACGTCAAACATTGGTCTACTGGCAAACACTAGTAAAAATTATAAGAACTGCTTAATAAGGCTTTCTGACGATAGCGGTCGCTTACGGGATAAGACCATATCGCAAGACTAGATAAAATTAAAGTGCATTTTTTTATAATAACTAATCACGAATACGATTGCATAACAGTATCGGGCATATTGGACTTGTTTCTCGTTGATAGCCTGTTAATTCCACACTTACAACGTCGAGTGGGTATCAATAAGTAATTAAAGTAAGCACTTGGACCACTCACGAGCAAACAAAGCCGCACTATTGGTCGGTTAGAGCTCGTTCGCTGCATTTGTTTAGGCGAGAATTTTTCGGCCTGTTATAACGAGCCGTGACGAATCCATGTAGCAAGCCGTTCATGTTTCAATTGAACAAGTTTTTTTTATCACAGATTATAAATAGAAATGTTAGTGGTAATGTGACATTGAAGCGATTTATTCACACTACTTGAGGTGTCGGAAGGTATTATTCGGTTTGTGTAGTGTAAATGTCAAGCAACTCTTGCGCAGTTTTTTTCATTCTGCTGTAAATGTTTTCGTTGTGGCTATATTATACTTGTTAAACGCAACTTAGAGCAGATTTTTTCATTTGAATACTCGTGAAAGATACTCTTCTCTATACATATACCCACAACGTTTATGTTTGTTTGTATTAACTAGTCTATTTTTCGTATAATATTAATAATAGCATGAGGGTCAAAAGGTTCTCCGGGTCGGTATCCTTTAAACCAAAGATAGGCGGAACGGAGCTTTTTCAACCAATTAATAGAGAGTCGTAAAAGTTAACCGCCGTGAAAAAAGGCATTGTACGGTTATTGTTGTCATTATAACTAAGTTATGCTTTATGATTATTTTACACTTTTTATAAAACGCAGGGGCTGAAGTAGATCCTTGTATTCAATTTCATCAAGGGCTAACTTAATTCAAAATGTGTAAATTTTCTTTCGCACTGCGTGAAGTTACGAGTGTTGTCAAATTCTACATCGGAATGTCATCTAATTAACAGATGATGATTATTATAATATACTTGACCTTACAAAGGTGTGGTCAACTTTTTTGCCGAATTTGTCTATAACGAAAATAGTAAAACCTTTTCAATATTAACTCTTTACTGACAGTTCCGAAATAATAAATTATAAGCTTAGTCAACAAGCTACCAAGTCAATTAGCAATAACAACCTAGTTACAATACTACACGTGATAGGTCCCCAGCAATTTTAATAATTGTATTTAGATTTATGTCGGAAAGAGGTTAATGTAAAATTGGTCTCACGACGTGACCACGATTATTATCCGTTAATTTCAAGATACGTAGTTAAAACAAATAGCTTCGTTGAAATAATAACTGCCTGTGAACATAATTGAAATAAGAATTTTGATAATCAAATTAATCTCGTACAGGCAAGTTAATTATCGTTGTTGCTTATAACAGTGTATAATTTGCGTCAAAATTGTTTCGCGTCCAATGAAGATCGTTAGTTGTGTGAGTCACAACGGTACGTATTTAAGCCAGCACGTGATATTGTTTGGTTTCGTAATAGCTCCACGAAATAACAGGTTGCGTCTCATATCGTTAACGAGAGAGATTAACACTCATATTTATAGTGTTGGCTGTTTGGCCTGCCGCTTGCTCCGGCGTCGCACGCTCAGATTTTGCGAACACCATTACCGTTATATTGTAACAGTATCGCTTTTAACAACTAATGAGAAAAAGTCAATTTTATACCGCCGATACCTGGCGTAAACTGTGTTTTAATGTAACACATAATGTGTTCTGAATATTTTTTATGTGTTATTTTTATTGAAGTAATTATAAAATGGACCGACGATCTGGTTAAGATTGCGGGAAGCGGTTGGATGCGGGCGGCTCAAAATCGGTATGTGTGAAGAATCTTGGGGGAGGCCTATGTCCAGCAGTGGACGTCTCTAGGCTGACATGATGGTGATGAATTATAAAGTTATCACACCGACTCTGTATATTTAAATATTCTGACAGTTAGTGATTCCTAATTTTTGTGTTAAGCTATAGAAAAAGAATGAATGAATCAATTTGCGATTTTCATAAATAATGTAAATTCTATAAGTAAACGCGAACAATTTGTTTAAACAGCTTGAATCCAAGTTTTATCTCTTCGGACAGATCAGCTGAAATGAATTAACTATAAATAAATAATAAATTGTTAAATTTGACATTAAATTAACACTCTCTTTGATTTATGTATCCGCATTGGCAATAACACGGTTTACAAGCAAATTATTTAAGTTTTATTTTTTAGTATAATGAGAATATTGATCGTTTATATTTACCCATACCATAAAATATACTTGATAAAAATATACCCCTAGACTGGTTGAGTATTTGTAGGCTCATAGATTATGAAGATGACTATTTCGACTGATTTTAATAGGTATGTTTTACGCAGCCGAGACATGCAATTAAGTAAATAAATTTGACACTATCAGACGTCGGTAGATGTTTTCTGTATTGGCAGACGTTTTAGCCGTAACAGGTATGGGTACTAGCGATACGCGATGACGGCACTCGTTGAACTCTTTAGTACGGCAGGCGGCAGATGGACTCGACGCTCGATATTTCTCTTCGCGCATCTAATGAGATTTAAGTCCAAACATCAAGAACGGTTATGGAAGAACATTACACGCTCTAGGATATTAAAATGAGACAAATTTATTGCCGCTCTCCGATTATACTTTCGATAAACGCGCAGACCGGTGATTATGATATCTCGTGGTTTAATCGTACGATCGATACGGAGTCGCGTTCCGTTCTACACTAAACCAGTACTAATAAAAAAGAAACTAGTTACGGGCGGGTCGTATCCGACAGTTTACGTTGGAAAATCAACAAGGTGCTATAGTGGGACCATAAGTCGGAACCGCGGTGCGTTATCGACTCAATCGGGCTTGAACAATGCATCGAATGTTTCAATATAGCTCCGACAGCATTTTTAACGTTTCATCGGTGCTGTAACAATCGTAAAATAAATTCTCTACGCCTTCTCAGAGCTCTGATTAATGTTGTACACAGCGCGGCGTCGCGTTCTTACTTTTTTTTAACCTGTGTGTTATTCTCTAGCTTAATTTATGGAGGCTGGCGTTGAGAACGCGACTTGCGCTTGACGCTGCGATTTCTCATTGATTGTAACGCCTCGTTTCTGGAAAATGTTCGCTGACAGTAGTAACATATTACTACATTCGACGAACAATGATTTTTAAATTATCTCTTATTACTGCAAAGGTTTTCAATTTTACTTCACATATCTTAATTCACTGACATCGTATTATCCTCATATTTATATGATTCCATTGAAATTATTGTCATATATTAATCATAATTATTTATTACCTATTAAATAGGATTTGCCCTCCGTTCAGGATATGGCAACTTGAATTTATCCTCACCAACTTTTTATAGGCCTGATCTTCAACATATTTTTCATTTCAATCAGAACGGATATTTTACATAAATCATACAAAGAGAACTCACAGTATAAATACATTATGCTCATCATTATCATCCTAGCGAAATCACGGCTCTATCCAGAAGAACAGCTTTTCCTTGGTCCAAGAACAACAGCTTTTGCCACGACCCAACCCCGTGTCCGCGCATAGATACCGAGCTTCAGGTGTAAAGACTATTATTTTTGAACCAAGGCAAACGTTTTATTCAACCAAATCTGCCGTGGTTCAAGAGGATAACAGTTTTTCCACAGAGGGGCTGTCTTCGACCACCACAAACGAAGAAAAACCATTATATAAATAAAAAAGAAACACCGAAATGTTTGTACGCGCATAACTTCCAAACGGCTGTAACAAATTGGATAAATCTTTCTTTTATGTGTTCGTTATTGTCAGGAGGACAACGAACGAACGAAAAAAATGGCGGTACGAAGTTCGCCCGGTCAGCTAGTATGATATAAAGGGTACTTACTCTCTATCCTTACTTTCTGTTATAGATCTTTAATCCTTTACGTACTCGCCGAGGTATGGAGTAGTGTGACTTTTGTGACCAGCCGCCCATCTGTAAATCAGACCGCGACGAGCGCACTTAACTTAGCGAATCGGTAGATTCGTACAGTCACCGCTTTGGCACAGACCTCTTTATAAATAAATAATGAAACACACTTTATTTCTTACTAAACAATAGATTACTCACAGTTGACATGTAGGTAAGTAATCACAAAAATTATAGAGTTGTATGACAGACTATGACTGGCATACAAATTAATTATCTGTCATACGATGTATTGTGCGTATGTTTTACATGATATAGCGTGTTGGTTTGAATGTGTATGGGATGTTATTAGCTTGATCTGGAGGTGGTTGCTCATTTCTGACCGCAGTATGCGTTTACTCGAAGTCTGCGGCTGCGTAGAGCATTACCCCCGATGGACGCTTGCTATGAGGTACGAAACACGCATCGCCCCGACATTATTTATATATTCGTAATATATTTATTTTATTTATTATTTCTTTATTTATATAACGGTCCCAACAGAATACCAGCGCCATCTTGTGTCTCAAGATTGGAATATGCTGAGTTGGGAACCGATTCTGTTTATGTTATGTTAGTTTTTAAGTTTTTATGTTTATTTCTGTCAAAAACTTAAACAGAATAAATGGGTTTTCTTTTCTTTCTTTTTTTTATTTACCCTCAAGTATTTATATTGGCATATAACTCTACTGACTCTACTTTTAAATACGCACAGATTTGTAATCATAGAAAAATGTATAGGTACAATACCCTATTTTCTGTCCGCGGAAACACCCACGTCAATTTTGGTTTCTGAGACAAAATATTGCCCATAAGCTTTTTATTTAAATTACTGCACACTTACAACCAAATCTGTTGAAAAGTTTCTTGCGTGAAAGATTAACAAACATTCATAAGGCCGTCCGCACAAAATTATAATAACTAGTAAGATGAAGCAATGGAAACACTAGGCATTTACATATATTTAAAACATAATTCATAAAGAAAAACCGTAACAAAGATATATTTTTGCCCAATATGGAGATTGTACACACAGCTACAAGTCAAGCTAAACAGTTGCAATACGATTATAACACTTATTTACTACGCCATAAGAACGATACAAAAGTCAAAGAAAACTCTTAGACTCGTCAAGCTAACTCAAAGCAACCGACGCAGCTAGTGTCAACACAACTACTACAATTATTGCACCATCGGTATAATATGTTTCATGTTATTCCGAACATAGTACAACGAATCAATCAGACGGAACTAGTTTCTATATATTGTACCTATACTCATTGGTACGCAGTGCAGCGATGCAATTCTCAAATAAACATAAATTCAACGTGTTATGTCTTTAAATAGTCTTTTAGTATTCTTCAAAGTCGCTTTTCTCCGTATTATGGCAATAACAAAGACTAGAAAATATGTAGTATGTTTTTAAATTGACGTCGATATGTATTGTCCAAGCCAATTGCTACAAATCTTCATGCCGCGTTTCCACGCTTGCCAAGCCTCGACAATCTTCCACAAGCTCCAAGCGTCCACAAATCTCGCTTGGCGTTTGGGAGCCGTTTACACGCTTGTGAATGCGTCAGTATGCTACGTACATCCAAGCATGGCGGACACCGAACTTGTATCAACTATAATCTTTGGTTTAACCTACTTTTATTTGAAATACACTTAAAGAGAAGCATAACCAATTATTTTGTATGATGTAGATTGCCAGGGCCTCTTCCTTACCCTCTACGGAAAACCTTACCTACATAGCCTCGAAATATTACTGGTGCCTTATAGGTTACGGCATTAGGTATGTCAATACACCTGCATATTATTAATATGTTCCCTCGTGACATTCCTCTGGGAGCGATATAGTGCATAATCATACAAACAAGCAAAAGAAGTTCGACCAGCCACTCATTTTGAGACAGAACTAGACGTGCGTTTGTTTCGAGATCACAGCGACTACTAAGCACGCGCCAACGTGTGAACGTGTCGCAAGCGCTTGCCGCAAGCGCCCTTTGATCTGTGTCCAAAAACCGACACTAGACCGGATCCTGTACAAGCGTCCACAAGCTCACGCAAGCCAAGCCAAACGGCCTGTTTACACGCTTGTGCTTGTGGAAGCTTGTCGAGGCTTGGCAAGCGTGGAAACGCGGCATCATAAATTGCACAGAACATTTACGATCGCTTAAATACAAGATTTACAAATACTACGATTTGCTATTTTACCACGAGTCTTCGGGCATTATTCGAGGCATCATACATCTTTGTTATTTAAAATAGTAGATGATACCTTCGTTCAAGCTTCAAGCTGATTGTGGTGTAAATAATAATATCAGTAAGATTATAAAGATTTAGCATTATGATATATTATTATGTAGTTACGTTAGTAATCGTTGTTAATAACTAGATTCATAAAGTGAAGCAAACTAAATTCGTATCATATAATTATAATCTTCCTATTAGGAACACCTAATACAAATTAATTATTTTTTATTATTCATTTGCGTAGCCAAATAAAACCGTTTTAGGGCAACTAATCTAATTTAACTTTTGAGTTGGTATTCTGTTACCTAATTCTATAATGGAATTCGTCGTGCTGTTATGAGAAAATATAGTGTGGTATCAACTACACGGTATTATTTGCCAGAACGTATGTACAAGTAGGTACGTTAAAAATATGCCATGTAGTTTTTGACATCATGATAATCTATGATAAATGTACTAAATCCTCTCAACACACCTGCTTAGTTTATGAACAGCATTGAAAACACTGTTTGAAAGCTACCGAAATATTCCTTGAACTCAAATATATATCAATAGTAATTAATCAGAATTAGTATTTCTTATAAGACGTCGTTTAAGAATCAATAAAATATCACCGATTTTAGATTTAATTTCCAAATTAAATGTTTGCAAAGTTCGCAAACGCGTCAAGTAAGAATTGTTTGAATAATATATCTTTTAATACAGCTTGTCATTAATTTAATTATTTAATTTTATTACATATCTCCAACCAAAACACAATTAAAACGTTACTTCTTTTTATGGTAACCTTTTTGAAGTAACCTAGAAAACTGGTGCTGCGTAATAAATACATTTTACATGTTCGGACATCAGTGGTATTAATATTAATAATATTCATGAATACAGGCTTGTAAGTCGAATCAGATTACAAGGTGTAAACGCGCTATCCTTTTGTTCGCGCCTCCAGTTGTTTCGCACCTACTTAGACGTATGTGCTGGGGGCTCGTTACCTCAGACTGAAGGGCCGCGGTCGTCGGCCGGATCCTCACAGATCCTGTGGCAAAAAAACTCGACATACCCAAGCCACTCTCCACTTAGGTACGTATTGCTATGAAAATTTGTTCTCATTTCTATGGAATGTTATCCAGTGATGCAACCACCATCTGTACTTTTAAACTTGTTATTGATAGTACCGCCTTTCATATATTTTTGTTATGTGACAGCGTAGCGCTGTTTATTGTTCATAAATTAATTAAATTACATCGATAGTTTAGTTAAGAATTATACAGCGGCGACTAAATACTGTGATTTATTCAAATATTAATTTGGTCGATTCGGTTAAATTGTGTTTAACATAATTTTTGTTAACTTAAATAAGAAATGTGTGGGTCATAACTATGTCATCTTATGAGAACTATGAATGAGAAACGGTTACCGAATTCTTATTAATGTCTTGTAAAATAAATTCGATTATAAGAACCTCATAAACATATCCAGTTTTTAATAATAATATATATTATTGAAAAGTGGAACCCTATATTTTATCAGTAATATATAAATGTACTCGCGTAGGATTCCATTAAGACTGCATATTCTTGCTAATTGCTAAGTTTGTCCTATGTTAATATTGCCCTACATTATATTTGCGAGTGTTAGAGTACAAGTGATTCAATTAATGCCGCCTATTATATTATGCTTCCCGTAAATTGTAATTTATCTATGTAAATAGTTTTATACATGAAATTTCTTGACGATAATAGAGACGAATAGTTTAAAATGGCATGCGTATGGTCGACAGAATAAGGCTCTTGACTAGATAGAAAAGACTCAGTACCTACAAAAGCAATTTTATACCAATAAAAGGAAACCTTTGTCAATGCTGAAATACATTGTTTGATTTTGAAAAACGATCAACGGACGAGGCTCTGGCAATCAAAATATCCCGATAAGCGGCAATAGGCTCGCCACCTAGTACGTGGGATCAAAACACTGGCGAAAAGTGGGCGTTTAATATGCCTCTGCCTACCCCTTCGGGGAAACAGGCGTGAGTCTATGTATGTATGTATGTATTGAAAAATGCTTGTGACTTGTTAGTTATTTTCATTTTCAGGGCATTCTTATTTTCATAGAAGATGTAGAAACATTATCAATTTTATTTCTGCAGAATATATTAAAAAAAATGACCAATATCTCATAGGGTTGCATAAGATTCATTATTATAGTAAGTTGTTATGACTATACATACCATACATATGTAGATAAAATTGTGTGAACGGCAATTTTCTTTTAAGTGTGTTTAGTGTGTAATGTGCATTGTAAACAGTAATCAATATGCAGTGTAAAGCTGTCTGTTACACACATGAGTGCGCTAACTTGTTTAGCAAACAAGAATTTTATATATTACAATAATTACTATAAAAGCGCGCCTCTTGTTTAGTTTTTACCATAAAATTCCGTTGATGATTACATTTTTATTGCTTTTGAAATTTAATCTGCAACAACTGAATCTAATTATACCAGTTTTCGATTAAAATCCTTTAGTTCTGCTAATAACACTGACTAATTAAGAATTACTACTTAGTATATTATTGCATCTCATAGAAACCGTTAAAATTTGAGTACCCTGAACCGGTAGAATCCAAGAACTACAAAATACATATGTATATTACCTATACTTTATACGCCACGTGCAATTTTCTTGTGTTTTCCACTTGTTTATTTCGCATGGCTAAAATCAACTTATTCACACATTCCTACCTTACGACTGCTATTAATATCAAAATAATATTTTGGTTAGCATGAAAAAACGATTATATTGCTGCCTATTGCCATAACAAGAAAACTACTAAAGTAACGTAAGTATATGTATAATATACAACATTTTTGTTTAATCTTTTACTTAAAGCACTCTGTATGGTCACAGGGAACATTCTAATTAAAATAAATTAATTCGGATTTCAAAAAGGCATACCTATTTATATGCAAATCAAGAGACATGGAGTGTATCAGTGTAAGGTGCAAACGAAATGAAGTGAAACAATTATCAGAGGTCATCAGCAATAAAAGACATTAAATATAGTTTTGAATCCAACTAAAATGTAACAAAAATTTTAACTATCCAAGGTTTTAACTGCCACACTCTAATTAGATTTTGTGAATGATTATCTTCTTGTAAAGCAACTTGAATTGTACAGAATATATTTTTACCTACTTGAAACTTTTTTCGAATTATTTCATAAAGTGATATTAACAATATTGAAATAGTATTATTAAAAGTTTATGTACAGTATTCTCACAGATCTTGTCCTTTATTTTGACGGTTTATATAAATTCCCTGTAATGTTTTTTTACTACACTTACATTACACTACTTTAATATGTTTTTCATAAATCTAGAGGCGTGTGTTATTCACTCACTACTTAATTTAACATTACCTACTATAAGCGTGATTTATGAAAATATACTGTAATTGTGTAAATGTCACATTTATGTAATTTACTGGGTTGTCTTTAAATTAAATGACAAAGGTTTATTTTGTTGAATTGTATTTTATTTCTCATTTATAATTTTTTTCCAATTTATGATTTTCGATTAGGTATTTTCCACAATAAATATTCTTTTAAATCAGGCTACGTTACAAAATATACATTGATGTGATATAAAATGAACGCTAACTATATCTAATTTTATCACAGATTGCGGCAATATTGCCATTTTAATTAATAGTAAGTAGTTGGCAAGTATTGCTCAACAACACAGCCTAAATAGGCCTAACTCATACATATATCTACTCGTTTATACATCGATTCAGTTAAGCTCAGATCACATTATGATGATTGACATTCTAATTACAACAAAGTCGTTACAACAGATCTTTAGAAACCTAATATTGTAAGACATTAATTTTGCCAAGGCAGTTCATTAAACATATACAAAAATTAGGCGTATTTACACTACTATGACTACAAGTACTTTATATTATGTACAGTTCATAAACGCTAACCGACTAGCCATCACAATTATTAAACATAACGTGCACTTCATTTTAAATGTCATAAGATCACTTTTCATTCGTGTTTTAAATCACTAAATTCACTGGGATATAGTTTGAAACAGTCAGTTGACACTACACATGGACGGACATAGTGCGGGGTGACGCACGCGGCGGCACTTGATGACTCGTGTGGGACGGGTGCGGAGGCAGAACGGGGTGCGCGCCGTGCACCGGTGGCTGAGGCAGCATCCCCAGATGGTTCCTCGCGTGGTGGTGCCGGTGCATCGGCAACCCACCACCAGCCACCGGGCTCGGCACTCCGTGACACCGTTGATTATTTCGCACATCGGGCAACGCAAACTTCAACTTTTCCCAAAACAGTCTGTCATTCGCGTGGAGGCACTTATTCGTTTTCAAATACAGTCTTATATCAGGATCGAGATCCTTGTGAGGCACTTGACCTAGTAACACTACGATCAGTCTTTTCCGCCGGTCCCTCAACACTTGATGAAGAGCCGATTTTAATTCGTAACGCACCCACTCACATCTTAAAAAGTTTTCACTGAGAACCATGATTGTGCGACGTGAAGATTCAACGGCTTGTCTTATCTTCTCTGGCACGTGGGCGGCCAAGTCGCGGTAATGTAGGCATAGTTTGTATGAAGGGTCACCGCGCTCTAACATGGGTGCCAGTTCCTCGGTGACCCACACTTCGTCTTTAGAACTGTAGCACAAAAATGCGTCGTACATTTTCTCAGAATCTTCTCTGTCACTTGCTCTATAAAACAGTCTCACTCCGAATTTTGAGTAGCACCATACCCGGATTTCTTGTCGAAAAATAAATATGATTACGCTTACTAGTGCGATAATCAGAAAGCTTCCCAAAGTAGCCACAAGCAGTGGCATGTAGTCCTGTACTTCTTCGTTAGTTATTATTGTCCTGGTTGCAGTTAAATTTCCATTAATACTGTTGTTTATACTTGGCAGTCCAGTACACAAAGTTCCGTTCTCAGTTGCAATTTTGAAACCCGCTTCTTGGTCATCAAACATACTTTCGTTATAAACGATCATGTCAGTTGTATTCCCTTTAGAATATATACATTTAATGTCTGACAGATCCGTTATTGAGCTCACTCTCTTTGTCCATTCGCGGAACATTTCCGTATATTCGCAATCGCATGACCATGGGTTATAAGAAAGTGTTATTTCCGTTATCGCAGGATTGATTTGCCACACTGACAACGTAATAAGCCTGTTATGATGAAGGTGTAATACTTTGAGACGTGCCATGTGATTGAACATTTCTTTGCCAATATGTTTAATCTTATTATTGTTTATAAACAACTCTCGCAAATTATCTAGGCCATCAAACTCTTGTCCTTCTATTGTTGAAATACTGTTGTAATCCAAGTGCAGTACTTCTAGTTCTTTTAGGCCATTGAATGTTCTGTTGTGGATAGTTTCGATGTATGAGGCATTCAAATACAGGATCTTCAACTTTTTCCTGCCAATGAACGCATGGCTGGGCAATGATTTAATTTCATTACCGTCTAGATAGAGCTGTGTAGCTTCCATGGGTATCTTTTCGGGTAACATATTGACGTATGCGGCATTTGCGCAGTCGACAACATTTGCTGACCATGACGGATCGTGATAACAGGTGCAGTTGTTGGGACATGTCATCTCACAGTCGCAGGCGTCGAAATCACAACAGTGACATAAAGCGTTACAGTGGGATTCGTATTTGCACAGGAACTGATGCGGCGCAGCTTCAATCAAGGCTACATGTGCGTTGCTGCGGCTGTATAACAACTTGCAGTTAATGCTGTCTAGGTCCATTAACTTTGGTTGTGTTCTTGCTCTATTACCAGTGTTTATTTTTTGTAACCAATCCATTGTGCAATCACATTCTAACGGGTTTCCACCAATGAAGAACTCTGGCACTGATTTGTCCTGAGGCACTGCAGAAATCCTCAAAGAGTTCGGGTCCAAACTTGTTATCTTATTGCCATACAAATCAACTCGAGTTAAGTTGGGTTTCTTGAAGAAAGTGTACGACTGTACTTTTGAGATTAAATTGTCGTTCAAATATAACATTTCTACAGAATTGGGTATCGCGCTTCCAGTTATCTCTGTTAATTTATTAGAGCTGGCGTCGAAGGTACTGAGCGATAGTTGCGATTCAATCTCAAAGTAATTTCCAAGCTCGGCGATCCTGTTAGCGTGAATATCCAGCCACTGCAATCCAGTCGGGATCATTGCATAGTCGAACCATTCCAGACGGTTATCCGATATGTTCAACCACACCAAATTAGGCAATTTAGCAAAAAGTCCGCCGATATCCGTCAAATAGTTTCCATCGAGTCTTATAGCTTGCAAGTTGATGTTTGCATCAAATGCGCCGGCTTCAATCTTGTGAATCTTATTCCTCGATAAATTCAGTATTTTCAAAGAAGTCATTTTATCAAATACGCCTTTGCTGATATTTCCAATATTATTTTCAGTCAATCTAAGACCGTACATCTGCTCCATTGTCATGAACGATGCATTTTCAATACTGACTATCAGATTTTCACCCAAATCGAGAGTCTTCAATTGAGGTATTTCTTTCAAAGCAAGAGGAACCTCATCAAGCCTGTTGCCATTAATGTGCAAGTCTTGCAAAGAAGAACAATTGCGCAAGGAGTGTGGGTGTATTTTGGATATACGATTACTGTCTATAGACAATACCGATAACACTTGCAAGCCCATAAAAGCATAACTTTCTATATTGGTCAGTCTATTGTTCGATAATGTTAATGTGTGCAGATTGCTAAGTGAACTGAATACATTTTCTGGGATGTGTTCAATAAAATTGTCCTGCATTTTTAATATTTGTAGGTTATGCAAGTCACGAAATAATGCTATTTCCATTTTTGAGACTCGGTTGTGTGAGAAATCCAAATATACAAGTCTTTTCAATCCAGAGAACGTCGAAGTATTAATCCAATCCGATGTAAGTTCATTGAACGATAGATCTAATACAAGGAGTTGCGTTAGATCACTGAATAAACCTGGCGCGAGAACTGTAATAGTGTTGTTGTTCAAATATATTTCTTTCAGTTCTTTTGTATCGCTAAATAGTTCCGGCGGCAAGCTAGTAAGTTGGTTGTCTGAAAATCGTATCGTCGTCAAAGATATAAGACCTTCTAAAGCTCTGTCTGCGATAGAGTTGAGTCCATTGCCTTGAAAGTATAATTTTTGCAGTCTGCGTAATCCTGACATGAGATTTGGCGGCAAAGTGTCTATGACATTTCGCGACAGATCCAAAACCAAGAGATTATCGCCACATTTCTCCGATGGATGTCGATGTGCAGAAGAAAATTGAAAATGACTGATGTCTCTCATTCTGTTGCCTGTCATATTCAAGTACTCAAGATTCCTCAAAGTACATAAGGCGCCTTCAGGGAATACTAACATATTATTTTCGCTTAAGTCCAATCTTTCCAAGTTTTGTACATCTCTAGAAAATGCACTCGGTGTTATTTCTAAAGACATCGTGGACCAATCTGTGTTATGGGTTCTAATAGTAAGATTTCTTAATTCGCGCAAGCCGGTGAATGCGCTATCAGACAGGTTCCCAATTTTACAATATTCTATGGTAAGTTCGCGCAGCTCGACTAACTGTCGGAAACTGCCCGGAGCGAGTGAGCTTTGAAAGAAGAGGGCGTCGCTACATTCGAGACGTAATCTCACTGTAGGATGTGGTTGTATTGCACTGAAGTTTGTGTTTTCCAATTCGCTGTTTATGGTTCTCAGTCTACATTGTAATGCTACTCCAGAGCCGTCGTATTCTGTCATCCAACCGCACTCATCGGGCGCCTGGTACCTCGTACCCGCCGATAAGGATGCACCCCTCACAGTTGTTGCGGTGCTTAGCACCAACAAGGCACACGTAAACTGTATAAGGTACATTGTTTTGTTTTCACAGATATCACTTTATATTACATAGTTTTATTTATCATGATTCCGCACTAAATTCACATAACATCGTATCAGCGCACTAGTCCATTTTATCTCACGTCGCCGGCGAGTACTTCACTAGTCGAACCGGCCACTTAACTCGTTTCTCGCGAGAACACTAATTGGACGGGATCGTGCGTCCGCAACCTACTCAGTCGTGGTGCACGTGACGCGACCGACCACGCAGAGGTCTGGGGTGGAACTGAGTCGGAGTCGAACCTGCGGTGCGCTCGCGCACAAGGCCGCGCCGGTTCACGCGTTCCAACAGGTAAATTCACGCGTAGAGCCGCAACGTATTAAGCGCCTTCGGAGTGGCTTGGCGTTTGGCTCTATCCGTTTTGGAGCGGAGCTTGTCAGAAAAATATACTCAACGCACACAGACACGTGCGGCACACAACACCATAGAACGAAACCGCTTTTTGTAGCGTTGAAACAAGCTTTCGTGCAGTGAGTGCGAGCAAGACAGAGGGATGGCTGCGGGGTGCGGCGCGCAGAGCCTGGTGGGGGCGCAAAGCAGCTGGCCAGGTAGTGCGCCCGCGCACTGCCGCAGTCGCTGCTTGTTAACACTCCCGTTGATAGAATTGTATTGCAGACATTTGATGACTGTTGACATTTTGTTTACTCACTATTGCTAATGAAATTAATGGTACGCGTCTATTGTAGTTCTTCTGTCTGTCTCGGGCTATGTATTTGTCGAACGATTAACATTTTATTCATTTTAATACATTCCTGCAATAAAATTCATTTTGAAGATATAATTATCTTAACGCGTAAATTATAAGTATAACACAGGGTTTTGTTTATAATTTGTTCGAGATATTTTTAAGTTCTCATATAGGTATACGACTAAGGCCTTACTTAAATGTAAGTTTATACCTAATTTAAAAACATAACATAACTTCGTCTTTTTATCCCCTAAGAGGTAAGCAGAGGTGTATGCACACCCACATTTCGCCAGTTATGTTTAGTTATGTGTTTAATGTAGATAACATACCTTGCAAATCGTATCTATATTTAGGCAATACCGTGTACGTTAAATCATTTTAAATTAAGTGCATATTAAGAGTTTTAATAGTTCAATGATAATGATAAATAATTTATACAATATAGTTTAGGGATGGTGTACCCGAATGTGGTACAATATATATTATTGCATAAGTACATACCTATGTATCACGCCTGTTTCCCGAAGGGGGACATAATCTCTCTTGCTTCTTTTACTCTCATCAAATTTCTCATGCATGCTCTTCGGTTTAGGGTACTTCTGAGCTGTGCTTTTTAAGGAGGTCTCCAATCTAGTCAGAAAACGTCCGCCTTGGTCTTCCCTTCCTATATTATTATTACCTATTAAATTATGTATGTTAATTTATTATTTATAACATACAATTTAGAGAGTAGGAAACTACATCGAATAAATATGATACAAAATAATTCCTGTGTTACGCACGCAAGATAACTGATGCCTTTGAATTTTACTCATCGAACAAAATAACCGTTTCCAGGTAACCGTTTTGACCTAATCACCCTATATTTCAGTTAAACGATTTTGATAATAATTCCCACCGTTGAGTCTCGAACCTTTCATCAAATTAAACATCTGCACATTATGCATTTTGTGTAGCCACCAATTTGATCGACGCCGTTTGATTTAACAAATTCTGTCGAAACTAATGTTAGATTGGATCATATGATTTATACCAAAACCGTAAACGTTTTTACTCTCAAGTATTTATTAACTGTTTTTGTGAATTCCGAATATTTCTTTTCCATGAAGGTATAAATTTCGAACGCCGAAATGGATATTAAGCTCGTATAAGACGTGACGCATCTGTTTCTATTGTGTCTGTTTAGATGCTAATTGTTGGGCTCGTTTCACACCTGCCCTTGTGTGCAAAAAATTACGTATGTACCCTAAATTTTTGCCATAGACACGTAAATCACTCGAGGCACAATAAGGTATCATTTGTTTTCTTTTGTAATAACTTTAAGGTGACCGCATCGATCCAATCTTGTAACCGATATATTTAACTATTTGCCAGTAGATAAATGG
This sequence comes from Euclidia mi, assembly GCA_944739405.2. Classification (NCBI taxonomy): domain Eukaryota; kingdom Metazoa; phylum Arthropoda; class Insecta; order Lepidoptera; family Erebidae; genus Euclidia; species Euclidia mi. The sequence continues at coordinate 31,966,128 of OX123194.2, read as the reverse complement.
CTTTAGAGCAGTGAAAGTGTATGAGTTGATGATATATATATTTAATCTGGTGTAATAAATGGTCATGATCATAATTTTATTTGGTGTCGGATGATAGGAGGACTAGGCGCGTCGGCTGCACGGCACTATTTATGCGAGGCGTTGTGGCCACGATCCCAAGGCGCCTCCTATATCTCAATTGCAATAAATTATTTTCTTTGACACGCGAGAAGCGGAAAATTTGCAATCGCTAAAGTCGAGACCATAGCATTCGCATCTCACCTCCTTTATGTAAACAGCGTAAATGGCTTTGTAATAAGACTCGCGTCCATCCCACAATGACACCGGGTCGATATTTCACACCGGGTCCCACGGGTCGTTTGTCCAGATCGCGCCTAGAGACGTTTACCACAAAAGGACAGCGGGAGACCTCTCCTTCGACTTTTTGTCATAAGTGGCGAGGCGTTTCTTGTCCTATGTTTATAAAAGAATAGATTGGCGGTAAATCGTTGCCTATTGTTGCGCTATTTAATATATATTTGGAGGGCCGTATCGGCTTTTATAACAAAATATCGGTATTCAATTTACCATAGTGCATGTCGACGCGCAACTGTCCGGGTTGTTAGATTGTCTGCGTGGGCACGCGATGCTTTGATGTGGGTCACTCGCTTTTATGATTCACCTGGAATATTGCATCCTAACTTAAAATGAATTCGTATTGTTATTTTATTCAAAATAATATGTATATTATTTAAGAATTTATGTGCCTCCAACCTTTAGGAGATTGATAGTCCTGCCTAAATCTTCTAAGGCGTTAATGTTACTTCTTTTTATCAACTGAGCTTATCGATGTGTAAAATCATTCTGTAGTCGATTTCCATTATGTTATTAATTTTTGTAATTTCGGTACGTAATCTCCGGCGACAGGTCCGATACCGGCGTGACACTTATCTCGGTGTCGGCGGACACATATAATCCATTAAGTCGTCATTTCCACACGGTTGATCATTCCTCAACCACGCGTCACACCCGCCCCCAGACCAACGCACTCCGTATTGTTCGCTACCGCTTTATCTCGCCTTTAATGCACCAAGGACTTTTCCCAATTCGATCTATCAGACTTAATTTAGACCTTAAGGCAATAGATACAGGCTTTACAACTCTCTGTATCCCGTCTCATCGAGACTTTATCCTTGTCGACTAATGGACTAGTTTGTTATCTAATCGGGTACACGACGGACCTATTAATAATTTCCCACATAATTTTCTAATTAACGTCCTGTCTGGCGAACGGTCGGGCCTCTGGATACACGAAAACGGAAATGACTTAGAATTAGGGTTAAGTACACGTAGTATTTATTAAAGTAATTTATCTGTGTGCGTTTTGGGGAGTTTGTATTCATATTACCAACTAATGACATTTGTTTTTGTTTCAGGTAATCAACGTTAGCGATTTCGAATGTGTGTGGTGAGTTGAGCAAAAACAAATAGCATTAACAAAATGTTTTCGCAACACTATCCCGATGGTATTAACTTAAAAATTGACAAGAGAATTCGTGGACGCTTTAATCCTATTTGGGCATTAAAAATTATTTTAAAGCCCACATTAAACATAGTAGTGTTGTGTTACCGGGTGTTAACCCCTGACGGGTTAAATTGTAGCGTGTAAATTGAAGAGATTTTACACGTGAACGGAACCCTTAGTAGTGCGTCAGATCGCGACACGGGCAATTTGGCGCGAGAGAGCCAACGTGGGTTTATTTGTTCGCTGCGGCACCTGGCGATTCAGGACCCACGGGGTGTGGAATATAAGTGTCATGGAGTCGCGTTTTTAATAGTCACTTAAACAGTAGCACGGTACAGACATTGTAGATACTTCTAATTATTATCAGTAATAATGAATTGCCGCAATTTCTATCGCTTATTTATTGTGATAATTTCATAAAATTAATGGATCTGTCTTATTATTTTTGTCGTTTGTAAATTAAAATAGCACGACGAGTACGACGATTAGTAATAGGTATTCTGAGTTTTTAGCACTGCATTATTCAATGCATTCGCAATAAATGTAGATTTGTATAGGTAACATATGGATACATGTAGAATTACTCATTTTAATACTTCATACCGTGCTGATTTTGGCAATATCAAATAATTCACTTACCAGCTAAATTCATGGTTTAGTTGTTAGGTTTATCAACTAAAATATTGCATATGACAGCTATCTTGAAAATTGTAACATAATTGGTCAAAAAATCTGAAGCTAGGGAATACATTTATTAAAATCAGTTAAAGTTAAATTTTATTTTAAGAATAAATAATTCTAAGAAATACTTTTATAAAAATGTCGGTTATGGTTAAATAATATTTTAGGCGCACATATTGAGGTCGCATGATATAAAAGTAAATTCACGGTCAGGGCGAGTTGAAAAGCCGCTCTACATGAACATTGTGCTAGTTGAGGGACGCGCGACGTGCCTTCGAATGGGACCGGTTAGATTACGCATTGTCGTGGCACAATTAGAAACTGTTGCGGAACCATGAGCTCACTTTGTTATTTGCAAACAATCGTCTGTGACATCTGCGCCCCTCACTATACTCTATAGTCTCTGCCCAGTCTACAGCTCTACACCATGTCACCGCTGACTAATGGTCGGCCCGAAGCATCTGCTAATTGCGACCCATTCAATTTGGCCGGGAAAGAAGTTATATATTTTAGATCACGGTTTATTCTTGAGCTGGAGTAGATACCACTTGTAAGCTTCTTACTCTCGTTGTATTTTTTTACGTGTATGGCTTATGTTTGGTCATGTGTTATAAGGAAAATGTCACACTTACACTTAGTGGTTGTGTTTTATTAGGTATGCGTTTTATCTTTAAAACAAAGTAGCTGACTCATCAAACGTTGGTCTGCCATGTAAATTATTTTTACAGTTTATAGTAATCAGTTGCGATACCAACTCATAAAAAAATCTCCATCACTTAGGTATATTAAACATAGCCTACGACCTATTCTCGGCGCTACAACGTATAGGTACGCAAGAATATTCATAATTATCGATCAAGAAATTTCGGAGCAGTTCGACAACAAACACTGTGACACAAAGTTTTTGATAAATCTACTTGAATATTAGATATTATCAAAATATTTTGACAAGAATGTCGGTCTGAATTTTGAATATTTCGTTCTATAATATTAAAATTATACCACTCAAAAGTCGTCCTGAAATAAGGCTATTGTCATTTGAAGATGCTAATTTTTACAATAACATTATATTTTATTTCCTTAAATTCCATCTAACCGTATACTCTTCTGTAGGTTTTTTATAATTAAAAAAGAATTTATAAATATTTAAGCCATCAATAAAGCAAATTTCATTTTCATATTGCTATACTTGTGTGATGATAAAGTTGCTCATTTAATATATTAAATAAAAGTAAGCAAATCAACATATTTTTTCGTCAGCTAATATTTGCTAATTAAAATTCATTATTATATTGCTAGCGTGTGATTTATAATATTATTCTAGTTTTAGCGGAAATCGCTTACAATGTTGAACGTACAATCTCAAATGAAACAATCTGTCCGACTCGTATAGCTAACAAGTTTAAGATATTATTTGCCATTGCATTGTCTGCTACGTCTCGCTGTAGACGCTGACTAATGATTGATGAATGATTGAGTGACTCATTGATAAAGCGACATTCAATAGTTATCGCTCTGGGTAGGGACCTTACTGTTCTATTGTCTCAAATAAAGTTGAGACAAGAGCTTTGCCTATGTATGTCCGTTGTCTTTTTACGCTTAAAAATGACCTTAAAGAAATTCAAACCTTTACAATTCTTTGTGATTCGTACGTACATTTATGTGGTTACAAATATAATGTTTGATGAATTCTGAGTCACGTATTTTTCCGATAGCGCACCATTTGTGATACAATTATAATGTGTGAAAAAACATTTTACGTCCCATTCGTATTAAAAGACGTAGACGGCGTGACATCCCCCGCGGAGAAATACGTGCTCCCACTAAGAAAAATGTTAGTAGGCATCTTAGAAATTTCAATTGTAACATTTGTTACGTTCGCACACAACCTTCCAATTTGTTCGGCTTGTGTGCCGCCAATGAACGTCCCAAGATATCATCGGCATACCGGCCACTATGTTGACTCTTGTGATTAAATTCTTCGACGTGAAGTATAGCGCGCCCGTCTTGCACACTTGTCCACTTCGCCGATGTTACTATTTTTAGTATTGTTAATATATTCTTGATTGCATGCTATGTTTGATTTTATCTTTTCCATGTGTCATGATATGACATTAACTATTTCAAGGACTAGGTAGTTATAATAAAATTTAAGAGCAAATTATGCCAAATTCATTAAAATGGAAGCAGTGAATATAATTTGATTGTTAAAAACACATTTCTCTATCATTTTTATGTGCAATTTATGCCGAAAAATACGTAAATGATATTATTATTTAAATTAATGCAAACGACGTAATGGTGTTTGATATTGTTATTTATGGCGTATAAACAGGACGGTGACAAATTTCGCGAGGCCATGAGTCGCGAAGGGACAGTCGCGCCTACTCCTTTTATAAACACAATAAATATCAAGTGTACAAGGGACACAATAATGCAAACGCCGTAACTTGGGAGATTAATATAATATTTTTGCGGGCGTACACAAGCGGACCGTTGCCGTTGGCCTAATGAAATATGGCAACATGTTCCTTTAGCCCTGATAAAACCTTCGGTGTCGGAGTTTTATTGCGACTCGAGTACGATAATTCAAGTTGTCCAGCCAGTGACATAATTTACATGGTGGTCCCTTAACGTTTTCTGGCCCGCTACCGCATTTTTACCATTCACATGTAAAATGGTAGGCCTTGTCGGTGTACCCCCGAAACCTTATCTTTGTGCGTTTGCACTTTAGTAACCGTCGCGAAAATATCTTATCGTCTTAAGTAAATAGTTGTATTATTTGATTACAGTTTTGTATTATTTTTAGCTTTTGTATTCGTATACTTTGCCTGAGTTTTTTTTTATTTTTATGTATTTTTTTAATGTTCATTAATTTATATAAAAGCTATGTATATTGTTTTGAACATGAAATGCATTATCTATTTTTATATGCCGTTAAATAATATACTATCAGAGTTTATCTCAATAAAATTATTCCCAAAATCAACAATAGCGTGCGTCTCTTTCATTAAGTTGTGCAGTAAAAAGTGAACAATTCGAACATTAAACCGAGTGCATTGTGATATTAACTCTCTATTAAATATTTTCCGCGTTACTGCCGACTAATCCTTATCCCACAATAGGGTAATAAAAATACCTGCATAAAAAATGATTCAGACGATCTGTTTCACCAAATAGGGTTCTGTACAAAATTATTTTTTGATGAAGTGCATAAAGATTCATAAAACTAGCTCGTTCGCTACCTTTGGCCTTTTAGGCTTAAGCATCAAATAAAAAAGTTTATATTCTTGCGATTTTCATAGCACTATCGCAATAATTGCATATGATCGTTAACATTCAAAAGATGATTGCATTTTTGTTATGTTTAATTACTAATTTTAAATACCGTTTTGTAAACAACGTACCCGTTACAGCTAACTACATAGATCAAATATGCCTAGAATTCTATATTACAAATGAATATCATCAAATTTTATGAGTTTTTGGTTCATATTTTCCAATCTTCTTCTTCTTCTTTTCGTGTGAGTGTGTGGCCAACTCTACTCTACTCTGTGTCGGAGTTTTCAGACCGCCCGTAGGCCTCCGACATGGCCTAACGATCCTCATCCTTAGACAAGAACCGGGACCGACAGCTTTACGTGCCCTCCGAAGCACGGTAGCGCTCAGAATTTTCCAATAAAATATTCCAATAAGTATATACTTTGCTGGTCCTGCTATGTTTGCTCTTATGAATGCAGACCATCGCGAGGTTACTATGACCTTACTTTAAGCGTATATTGCTGACTGATAGCCGTTGGCTCACTTTCTTGCACGCAGTATTCGTAGCCGCCGTGTGGTTGACGGCATAGAATACAAGTGTCACCACCCCCTATCTTCCCGTGGGTGTCGTAAGAGGCGACTAAGGGATAACACGATGCAAATACCATCTTTGCGTAGAGACGGAAAACTCGACATCAAACCCTATACGACTGCCTCGTTGGTCTCGTTGCATAAATGTGCGCGTGGGATCGGGAGGTCCCGGGTTCGATTCCTGGGTCGGGCAGTAGCAGCACGGAGTCTGGAAATGTGCCCGGTACGGCAATAGGCTCGCCCCTTATTGCGTGGGACTAAAGTATATCTGGCGAAAAGTGGGTGTAGAAATACACCTCTGCCTACCCCTTCGGGGATAAAAGGCGTGACGATATGTATGTGTAGCAATGTCTGACAAGAAGCGTATTGCACTTCTGTCCACCTTTCAATAAAGTTAGGCGCGAGTCTGTACATGTACGTATATTTTTTACAATAGTTACGTGGCTTGGCGCCCGTTTCAAATCACCATAGCTACAATATTGCAAAACTATTTATTATTCAGTGGAACCCCAAAAAATCACCAAATTGAATGAGCTATTCAGCCACGACTCTCGGCTCACGTGTCAATCACGGCTTGCTTTTGCCGCAATGGATCATGTTATTCTATTTAAACGCTGTGTTATTCATTGGCCCTATCGCAGCTCCCCACTTTTGGTTGGTTCACAATAGCGGACTCCATATTGTGCATGATCCCTACTAATAATAAATGCGTATAAAGTGCCTTCGTTTGCATAGATTAAAAATGTTAACTACATGAATATTTGTGTTTGTCTGTGATGGTTGATATTAAGCAGCGGTAGACCAGTACCGTTGGTAAAGATTTGAGTATTTAGAGGTCATGTGAACATTCTCAGTACATTCCTGACTAGCTAGTAAAGAGCATCTTACAGGAAGACTAGTAATTCATCGTGTGTTGTGTCACTGGCACTGACGATACTACTGCATCCTTAGACCATCCTATGAATTATCATTGATCATATTTATCATTGAAGAAAATTTGTAAGATATACTACCTACATTGTTTTTAAAGAACTATCACAGATACACATGTACCGGCGGTCGAACTTTGTACTTTGTCGAACTTGTTAAATCAAAATTAATAATATCTTTATTTCAAAACCCGTATACCCATAAAAAGGGGTAAGCGAGTAACGCAAACGCCCCAATAGTGTAAAAAACTATGTATTGTTACATCAATTTACGTGCGTATAGAGGTCCCCGGCTCCCAGCCTATACGCACTGGGTGCGCGTATTGTATTACCATGCAACACGCATTCTTTGAAACCTGAGTAGGTACAGAGATGGGACTCTTTTGTTGTGAGTCGATTTGAATATTACTTTAATATGACGGGTTCTTACTGTTAATAATAACCTAGTACACGACATCACCCATATTATTTGATGCGTTCATATTTTTTATTCAACTAGCAAACAATAGCTTGCGGTTAGGTATTAAATTTATGCTTTGTTTAGTTATGTAGTTCGTAATTATAACTTTGTGACTTTTATTTCTCGCGATGGCAGTAACGGTAAAATAATTTTGGGGACAGTTTCAATTGTTAAACTTTCGTGAACCAAACCTCAGTGTGATGTTATGCATAGAAAGTAGCATATTAGGCAAGTAATTTTAACGGATCCAAACCTTCCTTAGTTTCATATATTTTGGGCACATGTAATTTTCATTAATATTCTGAAATTGCCTTATTTATACACGTGGAAATCACATAAACACATGACCATTAATTTGAATTGCAGCTTTCGAAAAATAATGCTAGGTAACTTCTGTTGTGCATTTTGCCATACGCAAGACGAATGGCGCACTTTTCTATTGATTTAAAAACATGCCTACTATCAAAATAGAAGCCAAGTGGTATGCAATATACCCCCGAGACGTCCAAAAATAGCAGAAACTTATGCTGTGCGTCTAAAACAGTAGGCAAAAATCATATGTTCTAGATTAATAAAATAAAATGTTTTTATTTCGTTACAATATAGGTATGTCCGTACTCAGGAATGTAGTAGCTTCTTTTCATTGTTTTTCAATAACGGCTCGGGTTCTCATCACCAATGCAGCCATGTCGCAAAATTCTTATTTAGCTTCATAGATCAAGCCAGAATCAAGATTTCGTGTTTTTATTCAGCATGTAAAGATGAATCAGTTTTGTCTTTCTACATATAAAGAGTATAATTATGATGCAAATACAGTATCTTCTTGGGTTTACGCGAATGTTACACATTGAAATTAAACTACAGTTTACGGATTTTATCGCGATGTATTGGTTTCACTAAGTTATTACATTTGAAACTAATGATCTAGAAAATATATTTTTAATTTATTACTAGCCGACGTTTCGAATTCTTTACAGAATTCATGTTCACGGCAGACTGAGGTGATATTTGTCTTTTTCTTGAATGTATAAGTTATCTCAAAGTACCCGAACATTTTTCATCTACTGGTGTTACTATTTACGCAGAATGAGCTCACAGTGTCCTTAGGTCTTCTGGTGACTTTGTCCTTCTTGGGTTTCATTAGCCTTATGACAGGGTCCCAAGCTGGAGGAACATTCCAACCATCTTCCCTATTGAAATTAGGGTGTTTTGTAATTTCAATAGCCTCTCGTATCATCCTTGGAAGAAAACGGTGTTCTTTTGCGAGTATCTGTGGTTCATCAAATCGCAGGTAGTGGTTGGGTCCTTGTTCCACATGTTCACACACAGCAGACTTTGTTGAGCGTTTATGTTTTATGTCAGCTATACGTTCTTTGAGTCGAATGCCTATGCTTCACTTGGTTTGTCCAATGTATGAGAGCCCACATTCACAGTCAATTTTGTAGACACCGGCCTCTTGCAAGGGTAACTGACACTTGACAGACGGTAATAATTGACTGATCTTCGTTGGCGGCTTGTAGTAAGTTTTGATAGAAGCTCGCTTCAAGATGTAGCCAATTTTGTCGGTCACGCCCTTGATGTATGGGAGGACAGCAGGTTGTCTTTCTACTGTGGCTGGTTTTTCTTTCTTCTGGGATCTGTGACAGTGGCGCGGCGGTCGGAGCTTGTTGTCTTGCAGAACTTGCCTGATATTTTGAAGCTCAGCGTCCAGGTGTTTCTTGTAAATAATAAAAAAATTAAATTAAAAATATATTTTCTAGATCATTAGTTTCAAATGTAATAACTTAGTGAAACCAATACATCGCGATAAAATCCGTAAACTGTAGTTTAATTTCAATGCAAATACAGTGTTCAGAACATTGTTAACACGCTGCTGGCTTGCTCGATAGGAGAAATACTTGCTGCAACATATGTACTAAAACTTCATATCGCCATACTGGTACGAACTAAGTTCGTCTATGGGGTGTGACAGTCAATGGTGGGTACGGAAGTCGGTAGGAGGAGTATGTCTTTAATTGCCACCTATGTTTCGTTATCAGCTGGTGGATCGATCAGGGTTCTTAGATAGTACATAATTATACAGTGCGTGTACATAAACGTAAAGTAAGTGAATGTCTTTTTACTTAAAAAAATAAGTAGTTTTGTTTTACATAAATATGGTAAGAGGTGGGACTTCAGACATTTTTCGTATATGGTGTTTATCTGATGTTTTAGTGACACCATGGATGGTCCAGCACTCTAAATGCTTATCTCGCCTGTCGATGCGGCTTCATTTGTGTATCCAATATGCTTTTATTAACTCCAATCTATTAGAAAACGGAAGGAACAATTCTAGATAAGTACGTCTTGTAAATGGCGGATCTCCTTATTTCCTATAACATTGTTGGCGTAAAATTAATATGATTCATCTCTGTTTGTTTTGACTTTGGATATTTTACCACGTTTTTCAATGTCAGTACGGCTAAGTACTATCTATTCTGTGGTACGGCACTGCCTCTTTGGTCTCGCGGCATAAATGTGCCCGTGGGATCGTGAGGTCTCGGGTTCGATTCCCGGGTCGGGCAAAGTGTAATTGGGTTTTCCCGTTGGGAAATTCTCAATAGCAGCACGGAGTCTGGTAATGTGCCCGGTGCGGCAATAGGCTCGCCCCCTATTACGTGAGACCTAAAAATTCATGGCGAAATGTGGGTGTAATATTACACCTCTGCCTACTCCTTCCTTAGGCGTGAGTCTATAAATAAAAAATAAAAGTACGGCACAAAAGGAATATCTCCAGTGCGGGAGTTATGTTTATAAGGTAAGTAAAGTAAAAGTAAGCACCATGTATGGCGTGTTCAGATTGAAGTCGAGTTCTCACGATTAGCAATCGCAATTCGGGCCATCAGATCAACAGAGCAATCTGGTTTACATCAATGTGTTACTTATATAGAGTCAAATATTATAATGCTCTGTTTGCGTGCAAATAAGCATCCAACTATTTCTAGATTAGTTTATTAGCCAAGCAAAAAGTACTTTGCTTTATTGCATTGTATTCACAAAAGCCTTTTGTTTCATAACGAATAGAATTCATTGTTTATATTTCATTTACCTGCAGAGTATGGATTTCAACTTTCGAGGAATAAGCTGTGTAAGCTCGCGCGTGCCAATATCTCAGTGTACTGTCTGTCTGTAAATCCCTTGTAAGACGATTGTAAAACAATGCTTATAAAGTATCTCTGGCACGGGCTGTGACTGCAGGCGTGATACGAAAGCGTTTACAGAATTCATAAATTTTGGACAACAAAGGAGTCGAGAAACCGTTTAAGGTCCATACGCAGATTCGGCCGCATTATATTAGTGATATGGTAATGTGATTGTTCGCGATAAATTAAACTGGTGAGTCCTGAGGCTGGGTCGCGCACAGCGGGACTTCGCGACGCCTGCGCATCTTATTCGTATATTCGCCAGTTTAAGGTGAAGAACCTCACAATTTTTGACAATAATGCTCACACATTTATATGGAGAGACAATGCTAAATGTCACGCCTCGATAGCCAGACGAGCAAGTTTATTTTGGTTTTACTATACAATAAACTTGCTCAAGAAATAAAGGTGTCGTAGAATTGTTTGAATTATGATATGCAATATTGTACAAACAACAGTTCTCTAAAATTCTTTGAGTGTCATCTTATTTCAAAACTTTATTGTACCAAAGAAGAACTTGTCATGGTAAGTATAAATCTTGTGTGTAAACATCGTGTTCATTTTTATTTTCTAACCCTGGTTGCAAACATTTGGGTTAGAAAGCTACTAGATTCATTTTAGGCGTTTGAATATCCTGAGTATGTTTTTGACAGTATGAAGTCTCCTTTTATTATATTTTACCTAGAATCTTAATATATAAAATCTTTGCGTTACTGACTGACTGACAGACACGCTACAGCCGAAAATATTGGGCGAAGGAAGCTGAAATTTGTCATGTATGTTCCTTGGGGACAGTAGGGGTGCACTAAGAAGGGATTTCCCGAAATTCCCACGGGATCGGCCAAAACGGGTAAATTTAAAAAAATTGCAGGCGTAGCTGCTGGCGTCCTCTAGTTTATAATAATACTAGTAATATTGTGCCATATTCACACAACACCATCTAGTCCCAAACTAAGCAGAGATTGTACTATGGGTACTATCTATCTATTGGGGTAGGCAGAGACTATGGAACGCCAAATGCTCCGGTTCAAACACACCTCTTTCGCTTCCTCGACATTCATTAACCTCATCATACATGCTCGCCGGTTATACGTACTTTTAATTTGGCCCTTTGTTAGTAGGTACGTCACCTAAATAGGTGACGTACTGTCGACCAAATGGTCGGCGTACGTCCGTGTTGGGCGTCCCCTGCCGACATCTCCATTCATTCTTACACGATACACTTCTTTCGTATTTCTTCTTTTATCCATCCGTTCCAAAAGTCCAAACCATAGCAACATTTATTTTTCAATCTTTATCACTACATCTTCTTTGAGACCACACTTCTCTCGTATCACACTGTTTTTCACTTTATCTATCAGCCTTACTCCGCGTATACTCCTCAAAGCTCTCATCTCCACAGCATTGATTCTACTTTCATGCTTCTTCTGCCATACCCATGATTCGCTACCATACATCAGCGCTGGCGCCAAAACTTCCTGCAGTACAGCAAGGCGAGCCTTACTTAGGATAATTTCGCTACTGATGATGGACTGTAAGGCGCCATTCACACTATTTCCTGCTTTCACTCTCCTTTCAACATCTCCCTCACATTTACCATCTCTCGTAAACATAGATCCTAAATACACAAACTCATTCACTTGTTCCACTTTTTATCTCCTATCATTATGTTGCATTCAGTTATACTGTCTTCTTTTGGGTACTAGACAATGGATAAACATACATATATGCTTTTTTTTGTAAATACATACATATTAATATTATACATAGAAATTTAAAAGAAAGAATTGTAAATGTGTCATGCAAACGCTAATTTACTTTATTGAAATATATGTTTATCTTATTGTTCGTCTCCCCGTTGCTTACTATTACTTCTAGTTTAATGTATCTACTACCCATAAAACTTTTATGAAACAGACCATTGCGAAATACAAAGCTCGCTCAATATTACTTAAATGACTCGTAATAAGTGTTTGGATCGTATAATAAAGTTCATAAAACTTTAGCGCTAATAAGGCAGGCTCGAGAATAATACATACAGAAAATATAATGTTATAAAAAGGCAATAAAATATTTACATCAAGTGAAACCCACCAGTGAAATGTGTGTATTCTGGCGTGGGATGATGACATTACAGCTTACAACCGAGAATACCGGAACCATGCCAGTATATTTTGAAATATAATTGAAAATTATAGCGCTCATGAAATAAACTGTCAACACCGCCGAAGTGCAGACACGAACTTCGTGTCCTGTCGACTCCTTTAATTGGCCACGTTCATTGTTCTAACCTATCCTTTTAAGAAACCGAGTGATTGTCGCATTTTCGTGGACATTCTTGACTATAAACTATCGTCTATCACCCAGCTGCCCGTTGGTAAATTCGTTTCCAGTATATTATTCTCCATTCCGAGCTACTATATCGAACAATATATCCACATTAACCATTCGACATCCAGTTGAGAGATGTCGACAAACTTTTTAGTTCAGTCACAGTATGACCGCAGTTGCTCCCAAACTCCTCTAAATTGGGTGAGAAATGCTTCGCTTGGCAGTCGCTTTGCATATCTAGGCGATAAATTTTACAGAACTGCATCTGCAGTGAGGACACAGTCGAGATCTAGGCTGTTAGCCACTGTCAGACGTTTTATTAGCTAAATAATTTTGTTCCATGTCACCTTGACAGCAACATTTAATTTGAACTTCATTTCATTACTTAACTGGAGTATTTTTTGTAACCGCTCGTATCCTTGTAAAAGGTCTTCTATCACAAATAAATTTGTTGTCCGAATTGCGACTGAGCCCATTTATATAAATTACGGGTTAATTAACTGCTTTGTTGTTGGTCGAGCGCGTGAATTCGTTGAAACGACGCAGTTTGAGGGAATAAAGTCAGATGTTAACAATAAAATATTATCCCCTTTATTTGGAACTCTTGCTCGAGTTCTTATTCAATTTATATTCTTGCGTTCCCATAGAGTATGTCTTCAACTAGATTGTAATAATACTATGTAAGAAATACTGCTGGTTTTATATCTTTCTGTCTGTGTTATAGTGGATACCGCATGTCCTCTTAGAATTCAATGTTAGTGCGGATCGAGTGCAAGTTCGTTTAAACCTTAGCGAGAATTGCATCTCGCACTATACGAAGCTAGCGCACTTAACTTTATTGTTTTATGGCGCGATAATAATATTGGCGTGGCAAAGCCCTACTCAGGCTGGCGCGCGTCTGATTGTTTTCTCACACAAATCGATTTACTAGTACCTCTATAGATCGATAGCATTGCTTATACTATTAACTTTCTAAAGTATAATTATTTGGTACGAAGAACATTTCATATTCTCAAGGATAAAGTTGGTAAAACATTCTCATTTAACGTCATGACAATCTTATTTCGAGAGAGACAAATAATAAACGTAAAGGGAAACAAAAATTTTATGACATACTCGCTTTGGTTATCGCCAATTTGTGTCATCTGAAGCGTTCGTTTAATATTAATAAAACTGCTAGCCCCTCAACCCTCCGCGTGCTTTTACGGTCGGGTTGATGGCGACTTATTTGAATAAATATTTTTGAGTGCGGCTGAGTCGGAGGATTCCTTAAATTTATTTATCTTGTAATTTTTTTCTGTAGTGATGTGTATAAACGGACTAGTGGTATTGACGCGGTGCAGCGGTGGTGTGACGACGCCCCGCCAGCAGGGACATTACTAATGTGGATGACGCGACACTATTACAACCCATCCTTTATCTAACACAATATGTCCTTTATTATAAAACTAAAATTAAATGTCCGATCCCTTTCCAAGTTATTTGATCGCCGCGGGAGTCCATCACATTTGTTATGTGCAACGGCAAGTAAGTGTTTATTGGTTTATAGATATTTTTTTGCTTTCCTCGTTGAGCTTGAAAAGGATTGATTTGTTATTTATGGTAATGTGGGATTGGGAAAACTCATTGCAACAGCATTATATTTTTTACACAAACTAATCATTGGTATTAACATTATAATATATTTAAAATCAAACCTGGAATAACTAATTGTATGAGAAAGCAGGGAAATAAAATAAATCGTTCTATTACCATCTTATTTCTCTTCATTGTTACCGAATGCTAAATAGGCCTGTTAAATTAATAGGTGGAATTTAAATGTCAGAGTGGCGGGGAGTCGTAGTCGTTAAGGCGATGTTCACCGAAGCCCAATTCGTAATTAGCATCGGTCTGTCCGACCGACGGCGGGACGGCGTCCGACAGAGTCGGACACCCGTGTCAGCGCGCGGAAGTTAATCGCACCCGACGGCCGGCAAATGATGCGTGCCTCTGCCGCGACTCTACTTATGTCGCCCGCGATTATCGCGCACCCCAACACAATGACGGATCGCTTAACATCACGTTTAATTCACGTGATAGCGAACAACATCTACGATTATATCAATGTGATACATCATACAAACAGAAATGTGGGTCATTATGTCGGCTCTGTCATGTTCTATCTGATACATCTTGTGTGTAGTTGATACATACACTACATGAGTTTATTAGTACTCATTACATCGAGAAAGTATTCGTGCTTCAATGAACTAATTTAGTACATGTAATTTTTAATGTGCACATGTAATGTATAGTTGTGATTGGTAGCTAATTGTCAGATGAAAGTAAATGTCTGAACGTTGTGCCACACTGCATGATGCCACATGTGATGCAGCAGTAATTTCCTCATAGACACCTTTCGTTTTCTTATATCTTGACGGATGGTGCCGGACTTCTCTAGTGCAAATTATTTTGTGGAAAGCATAAGCACTTTTGCATATGGCTGGGTGTCGCACGTCGCATAGAGAGCAGACCGTCACCAAACGTCTGACTACGGAATTCAATATTCGATCTATAGATCGATCTGTAGATTTTAGATTCGTTTTAAACATAAGCTCCATACAAAATATGTCAAACACGAATATCGAATCTCAAAATCCATGTATGATTCGAATATTGAAAATGGCTGTAAAAGCGCCGCTATACTAGGAAAGTCAAAATAAACAAGTTGCCAGTGATGATGTCTGCTGCACCAGTTTAGGTATATTTAAGTTTAAATTAAAATCCGAGAGAATTAGAACAATGATGCCAACCAAGTAAAATACTTCACTTGACAATTTTTTTATAGACTCACGCTGTATCCCCGAAGGGAGGGGAGTAGGCAGAGGTTAAATATTACACCCACATTTTGCCATGTTATGAATTTGTAGGTCCCATGTAATAGGGGCGAGCCTATGGCCGTTACCGGCACATTTCCAGACTCCGTCTGATTAGCAGTCGCGTACACTATGCAATGGACCAGGGAGCCAGACAAATCAACAAACTAAATCATTGCGAGGTGAATCTGTAAAAATTAAGCGCTTGCTGCTGCTGTTTCTGATTCCGACGCATGTTTTTATTTCTGCGGCATACCCTTTCTGTAGGTCTGTTTGTCGTGCTTAATGAGAAACATGACTGAGTAGCTCACAGTCCATATAACTTGTGTATGTTCATTTAAAGAAACCAAGGAACAATGCATCTTTATTATTTCGAGCACATGTTGCGGCGCTCTTCTTATTTTCGTCAATGTATTCGATATCGTGTAATACAAGAACGAATTCATATTCCACGCGAACTAAAAGAGTCGTCATACGGTAAATCGTTTATGGTAATACAGGCTGGTTGTACACGTATTTCGATCATGGTGTTCGATCGTGAGGCTGAGTTCGTGCGCAGGCGCAGTGGACTCGCGAAAGTCCTGCGGCCCGCGGACATGAGTTACTTGTTTGATGTGACGTTATCTCTCTATTATACAAACATATGTATGACTTTATACCCAGATCTTATGCCTTGTAACAAATAAGAAAGATTTGACTGCCAACGATTGCTTAATATCTCACTTAAAATATTCTTGAATATAATATTGGGTTGGTGCTACCAATTTATGTGCAAACAAATTTATAACCAGTAAAACTGCCAAGTTATAAAGAAATGCATAACAAACACGACCAACAATGAACTGAATACACAATCTGTAATAGAATATGATCACTTCGGGGTTGATTTAGATTTAGCTGTACATAAAATCTATTTCGAATGAAAAGGGGTAATAATAGAGTCGGCCAGGTTTATCTCGGCGAGCCCATCTCTTGTTTGATAAATAGATTTTTTCTCAATGGTTTCGAATCAAACTCCCAACAGAAGACGGTGTGTTCCCATTGTAATATAAAATAGCTCTTATTTATTTGTGAAACATGACAGATAATTCAAGACGGCTACCGATAGAGATGTCTTTGTTGGAAGAGCGCTTGTTTGGTTTTGTAAATACACAAATATAGTCTTTCATTGTTGTGCCGTGTTTTGGTTATGAAATTTATTATTGTGACAAATTGTTAGGTCGAAGTTAAGCCTTTCGTTTGTATACCATCTGCCTGGCTTAAGATATCGTCAACGTCACATTTCTTTGAATTGTTGAATTATTTTGATGAATCTGCAGCTAACTGGAAGTTATTTGGCGCAGGTGTTAATTTATTAGTCGTTTTGTTAAAGGTATTACGTATTTCAAAATATTGTTGCTTGACTTTATTTATTGCTAGTGTTTATAATGTTCTATCAGCTTCTGTCATAATAACGGTATTGTATAAAAAATATGAATGAACCAATTTTGATTTGTGTTACCTGTTTGTAAAGAGTTTTTGGTTATTTATATAGCTTGTGTTTTAAGTTTTTTAAATAGATTTAAGAAAGAAAGAAGAAAGAAAGAAAAATATTTTATTTTTTTCTCCTTACATAATTTACAAAAAAGACAAGATAAAATTAAAAAGACTGGGTCCCGTCAGTTGCGCTATTTAACGGGTGGTGATCGAACCCAGATCCTTGATTACCAGTTCCATGACTTAACTTGTCTTTCGTCTTCTTTCTAATTTAGTCAAATAATAAAAATATATTTATCGACTACCCCCTTGTCTAAGATCACTATCCATTCTGACAAAATAGTCCTTTAATCAAATTTAAAAATCTTCCTATTCTATCCACAAACATTCTATTAGCTGGACTAATATAGAAACCTAATCTCTTAATTATAAACAGAAAATCCTCGTCAAGTGCCATTAGAGCAATGTTATAAATAGTGAGAGCCGTTTTGTATTTACTTTTATTATTGACACTGTACTCTGTTACCGAAGGCATACATAGTAAAACTCCTTTCAAGGAACATTGATGACTTTTATTACTGGAGTGACATAATGTAAGAATACAGAAAGGATACATTATTTTATTCACCAATAAAATAAAGGAATAAGCAGCATAGCCTAGTAGAAAAACCGACAGACTGCTATGCATTGGGCCCACGGCGCACACCAATGACTTTTCGAAGTCAAATGCGCATTAAATTTTTAAGTATCGCTTGCTAAACGTCAAAGAAAGCTCATAAGGAAATCAGCATGTCTAAGAGTTCTCCAGAATGTTCTGGATAGACATGTGAAGTCCGCAAACCACCCGCACTTGGCCAGCCTGGTAGACTATTAAGGCCTTACGCTTCTCAGAATGAGAGAAGTAGAAGGGGCCCGTGCCCAGAAAGGGGGGGAAAGTAACACTCTACAGCATCTTTCCTCTTTACCAACCCCACATTATTCTCCTTTTATCTTCTCTCAATTCACCGCTTGTGATGTTAAGAAGAGCATTCTCGAAATCACGTCTAATGCAATCGGTAATGACTGTGTAAGCCGCAAAATGATCCTTCCCATCCTTGACCAAATCCTTGCAGTCCTATGCAATATCTTAAATCAGTCTATTTCCTGTGGCATCTTTCCCTCAGCGTGGAAAGAAGCACTGATTATTCCCCTGCCTAAAAAACCTAAACCTTGTACTTTAGCAGATTACCGTCCTATATCCATATTACCATTCCTATCAAAAGTCCTAGAACGTCTCATCCATAAACAACTTAGTTCCTTCCTTTCTGAAAATTCCCTCCTTAATCCTTACCAATCAGGTTTCCGACCTGGACACAGTACCACCACGGCTTTAGTTTGTGTTACAGATGACATTAGGCAAGGGATGGACAGTGGCAATCTAACAGTGCTCTCGTTACTTGACTTCAGTAATGCGTTCAACACTGTGGATTTCCACATCATGCTTGGCATCCTCGGCTCTCTTAACATATCTCCATCGGTAATTGACTGGTTACAAAGTTACCTGTTTGGTCGCCGGCAACGTGTCCGCGTTGAAGATACTTATTCCACTTGGTCTAACACGAATGCAGGTGTACCACAGGGTGGCGTGCTATCCCCCTTACTCTTCGCAATATTTATTAATGCTATTTCAAACCAATTAGTTTCATCCTACCACCTTTACGCAGATGATTTACAAATTTACACGCAAGCTCCCTTTGACAAGCTAGCAGAAGCCTGTAAGACTATTAACTCGGACCTCGAGCGGATCTGCGAATGGACTCAGAAGTATGGACTCGTAGTGAACCCTGAAAAAACCCAACTGACTGTTATTGGCAGCCCAATAATGTTGGCTAAAATTGTCTGGTCTGATCTACCACGAATCAGTTTTAATGGCAAAGACCTATCATTTAGGAAAACCGTTAAAAATTTGGGTATCCATATAGATGAAACAATGTCTTGGCGACTTCAGATACAAGAAACAAGTCGAAAACTGTTTGCTTCAGCCGCATCAATACGAAAATTACGCAATTTCCTTCCAACTGCAACTAAAATTGCACTTGCACAATCTTTGCTTCTGCCGATCCTTGACTACGCTGATGTCAGCTATCTTGACCCCACAGAGGAGCAACTGAACAAACTTGAGCGTCTCCAAAATTTCTGCATACGTTTTATATTTGGTTTACGCAAATATGATCATATTTCAGAATTCCGCAACAGGCTCAAGTGGCTTCCGATTCGCCTTCGCAGAAATACTCATATTCTTACATTACTGTATAATATCCTGTTTAATCCCAATAGTCCCTCATATCTTAAAGAACGTTTTAAGTTCCTTCATGACACACATTCAAGGTCCTTGAGGTCGTCTGTGGACTTGAGGCTGGAGATGCCAATGCATTCCACTAATTATTTTGACAAATCTTTTACTGTACAAGCTGTGCGCCTATGGAATGCATTGCCTCTAGATATTCGTAGAGCAAAATCACCTAGTATATTTAAAGGTTTGTTGAAATCGCACTATCTTTCATCCATATGACATCTTTCATTATAGTTATAGTATGTATTATATATTATTTTTATATTATATATATATATTTATATGTGTATGTCGTGTATGTATATGTAGGTATATGTATGTGTGTATGTATATATGTTTCTGTATATCTATGAACTACTTGTATACCATTCTGGTTGTCTTTAAACTACACCATTTATCGCACTAAACTTATTTACCATCTGTCCATCCTAAGGTTGCCTGGCAGAGATTGCTTTTAGCGATAAGGCCGCCATTTGTACATTCTGTTTGTGTTTTGTATATATTTTGTTCTATAATGTAACTTTTTGTAAGGTGTACAATAAAGAATAATCAATCAATCAAAAGGGACAGTTTATATACAGGGCTGATGATAATGATGAATAAGGTAATGAATGTGGTTGACTTACTATGACGTGTCCTGTTGAGAAGAATTGCTGCGATTCCGTTTAATGAAATAGTATATGTAAATTTAAGTTTCTTATGTTCATTCTCTTGAGGCCACCGCGTCTTCAAGTTGTGCTAGCACTCTTTATCACGTTTACATTACACCCCACGGTTTGATCATATGCTTGGCGAAGGTTATTCCTTATTTGAGCTTATGTAGGTTTAAGATTACTAGGTTGCTTTATTTGCATCTCTCGCTACATTGTAGCTTTCATTAATGTTGTAGCCAAGCATATATTATTTTATTTAAACACTAGCTTTTGCCCGCCGCTTCGCGAACGTTAAATTCGGGGTAACACAAATCTACTTTCAGTCTCAAGTTGTGTGAAGACACTCCTGATTATTCTAAAGACTTCAGAAACTCTATAGGGTACAAAGTAACTCAGTCAGTATCCATGACATTATCTACCGTTATCTACCGAAAGGTATATAATAACATCACCTTACTACAGTCAAATGTCAAAGCCATGTTCTTATTCATGTTCAATATATCTATACATTTTTGCAATTTTAATATTATAATATAATTATTAGTTTATATATGCGAACAATTTAATCAACGTGCACAATATGACATTATGTATGACGTGACAGTACTGACAGAATTGATATGCGATAGCACATGCGCAGAACTCAATTATTAGCGCATGCGTTCTTACTTGGAAGAGGTCAATTTGTGCCGTACAAACTTATACCCTCCCTACAATGCCTCCCAGTTAATTTTTTGCATTTTATGATAACCTATGTCCGTCTCCATGGTCCAATATATCTCTATATTAAATTTCAACAAATTCGGTTCAGCCGTTTTAGTGTGAAAACGGAACATACATACATACCTACACATTTTCGAATTTATAATTTTAGTAGGGGATAGTAGGGATGTACTACATCGCACTGAAATAGGTTAAAAGAATTTTGAATGACGCTGGCAGTGTAAGCAATATGAATTATAAATAATAACAAGCGTAAAATTAAACCGGTTCCCTACGTATTGTTGCGTATGCATTAAAATTACGTGATTTGAATCACTTAACGAGACATTCGTGCATCATACAGATTTGTGCTGTATAAAATGTCACTATAGAAACTCTATGAAAGTTTCATTGATCTCAAGCGCTTTTTCTTATTTGAAATTCGCAATAGAATGTCAGTCGCAGGGGACCGACGCCGCGGCCAAGTAAAGAGCATTTTATAAATGTGTTTTGAGAATAGCGAGCGAGACGTGGGTAGTCGGGCCGCGGAACGCACGGCGATGCACCAAGTTTAATGGAAAAGAATTGAAAAGTAGCGCGTCTATATGGTAATAGAAATTGCCCGGAAGAAAGGAACACAGACGACAGAGTGCACAGCTCTAAGTTATGGTTGTTTTCTTGAAAATTGAGCGTTATTGCGTACGTTTTCCCCGGAGTATTGGCGCGTTCGGCGTCTCGGTCCGTGAACAGTGCCCGCATCGTGCATCTGAGTTTTATTGGTACCGGAAAAATTTACAAATGTAAACTGTGATCATTCACGTAACTTTCCTTTATATTACCCCAAGTTTATTCTTGTTGAAATGTCTGTTTGGTATTGTAAGAATAGACTAGTATATTTACACACGTATTTTAGAGATATGTCGTGCTCCGAAAGCAACGGCAAAACTGATTGTCAAGTAATAGTTACAAAGTTTGTCTACTAAATTGTAAAAGCAATGTACGCGTATTGTTATGTATCTAACAGGCAAACTGACGATAATTGCTATTTACGTTTCCGCAGCTACATTTTCTAATAAAATAAGAATGTATTTCTGTCACGTTAGTTGTGGGTGTATGGTACATGGTTTTCCGGCTTGTCCCCATTGATTATTTGTAAACAAAGCTCAGCGGGCCGGCATTTTGTACTAATATTTGTGTAAAGTGCATAAGAGGGCACTTAGCGGTATGTCATTGTTGCGTTCGCCATATGCTAAGAAATGTAAATTCTAGACAAAACCTCAAACTTTGCCCGTTTAGTTGACACGGTTTATATGACGAAAGTAGTACAATAATGTTTCTCATAGTAATTTAAATATTTATGGAGGATGACCATTTATGCTTGTTCAATCTGAGCATCACCATACTATTATCAGAGGCGCCATCTTTAGGCTTTGAGCTTAAAATTCAAATTTGTTGAGGATTATTACTGACCTATTGACAGCTCATCATATATGATAAATAATCATATTTTATGGCATTATGTCTTATAGAAACCAGTTATTACAGTAGAGTTTACTGCATAGGTTATTAACCGACAAAAATACAAGTTATTAACGAGATGGATATCAATTGTAACTGGCTCGGAATATGCATTTCAGTGAACACACATCGCTTTGCCGAATGCACACACTCAATGTCTATGTGTGAGTATTAACTGGACAAGTAATGAGAAATATGTGCAATATATTTCGTATTATCGTTAGTTTCATGGTTCATTTATACAAGCGTAGCCATTAAACTGCACATATTAATAAAAGGCGGAATTGCATCGAGAAATCATAGACGCTATTTGTTATTTTGTTGTTATATAAGCTATACATGTGCGAAGAATGCATTGTACTGTATAGCACACTATTATTTGGTTACGCAGTGCGTCTCGGCTTTAAATCCACGTGTTTGAGGCGCGCAACACTGACTGTTTGTAGTTGGTTGCGTATTAAATTATTAATTATCGTTTGCTAAACAGTGAAAGAAAACGTCGTGAAGGAACCTTCATATCTAAGAGTTCTTCATAAAATACGTGTGAAGACCGCCAATACACGCTGACCAACACCATACCACGCTGGCCTCTTCTCACAAAAGGGAAGTGGTTCGTGCACATTTGACTGTTTATTTGGTCTGAGTGTTTCTCTGAATAATATGAATGTATTTAAAAAAAAAGTATATATGTATGTTATCCATTGTCTGGTACCCATAATACAAGCGCTGCTTAGTTTCGGACAAGATGGTGCTGTGTGTATGTGATTTAGAATAGTATATTATTTACAGATGATGATGACTATAATTTGAAAAATATATTAGAATAACCTAAATAATGTACTTATCAGATATGTTTATAATGCACATATTATGAAAAACAAACATGAGGCCTGTAGTTCAGCAATCCAAGCCGTCCTACTATAACAGTTAAAAGTTCATTAGACCCATAAATTATTTTACATAATTATGTATATCAACTATCAGCAGTTTCTATAAACTATAATTTTATTATTTAAACTGTCACATGTAATTTTGTTAGCGGTACTTTTCATCATCTCCAACCATAAATATAATAACTTCATAAGATAACTTGTAAATTAATCAGGTTTATTATGTATAACTATCCTTAATGAAAAGTAATGTCGTCGTAGTTTGAAGGCCACATGTATGTTTAGAAGTACCGTTAGCACAGATTCGTTGTGTAATTGTGAGTTGTTTATAAATGTCGTAATTCCTATCAATATTCATGTCCAGATTATACTTATCTAATTGCCTCTTATAAATCTAAACGCGTCGATGACATCTTAATTGCCAAAGTAACAAATCACCTATACTATATGAAAATATTTGGCAGCATAAAAATATGTTGATAAATGACTAAGAGAGTAGCCAAGAGTGTGCGTTTGTGGGAAGATCCGTAGATATAAGATATTTTCTCTAGACGCTATAATACTGGATAATGGCGGCTATTTGGAAACCAAGGGGCTAATTAAAATTCAGGGTGGAAACTATGTAATGGTTTTCGTCGTTGATTTAAGCTTGGCGGACAAAATTGCGAGTACTTATTTTTTTTTTCGGTTTAGTGTTTCCTTAATACTTCTATTTTGGTTTTTATTTGTGTTTTTAATTTTATTATGCAAATGATCTGTGGTAGGTACTTATTTTTTGTTGACTGAAACTACCTGCTATTTATGTTGTAATTAATTTCAGTGCAAAAACCTAACTTTTATTGCCTCTATAAATTATCACTTGTCTAATTACTGTTTATTGACTCGTCGTAAAAACACCTCACACTATTACTACTGTATCCTTGTAATGATTGTTTCTTCTATAAGCACCTCTAAGATGGAATCGTTACCAATATTTTGTAATTGTACACGGATCTCCAAAATATTATTTAACATAATCTGCATAAAATTTTACTGTTACATTTCTTTATCAGAATTCCAGCTGGGATTTTCTAAACATTTGCTTTTACTTAATTAATGTGGATGCATTTGTTTACGTCTCAGGTTTAAATATTTCGTGTTTCACAACAAATTGAGTCAGCTTGTTTATTATCTGGTGTCAGTCACGAGTAATTGGCGATCGAGAGTTACCGTCACGTTTTACTAATGGGATCGTAACTCGCTTATAAGTGGAGCACTGACAATGTAAACAACGATTACACGGTTCGTTTTATGAACTAGCTATAAATCGTTTGTCCAGAAAATGAGACCTACTCCATTATTTTCTCTATGTAAGTAATAAAGGCCCATCAAAGAACTGTCTTAACTTATAAAATTGTTTATTTTGACTGAGCTATCAACATACAGCCAAAACCACTACTTAGTACTTTTGGCTAGACTTCTAGTAATGTACTTTTTTGACATGGGTTTTGTAAATATCTAGTTAATAAGAAAGGATTTTTATAAGTAACTTTGAGTGAAGGAATCGAAGAAGAAGAAACTTGGCAAAAGTTCTTTAGGGAATACGCCATATTTATTCAAATTAGGACTGAACCATATGTTAGGTAAGCTAGTGATAAATAAGTTTTGAGACATACTAAGGACTTTGTTTTGGTATTAAAATTTCTGACCAAACTGTTACGTTAGAATACTATAAAATAAAACATAGAAAAGCTGGTTCTTACATACTTCGAAAGGAGAATCGAAATCTAATTTACTCCAAACTGAACAGCCAGTATATAGATTGTGATTTGTGATATTACAAGTACGCAAAGGTATGTGTGAAACTTGTACAGATCACGAGCTATTAAAAGTAACCTATTAGCTGCTAATATTTACGATGTGCAGAACGCTGGTAAAGGAAACCTGTGTCGTAGCGTAGTTTCGCAAGAGATTACTTGTTCTACAGCTAAGCATATGAATATTTAGTTCATAAAACTGAACATGCCTTAGGCCGCATACCCGATGAAGTAAAGGCGGCGTGCGAAAAAGTGTTCGCCAATATTGTCACTTGCGGTGAGCGAAGCTGGAATATTAAAGTGGTACTATTTTGTGTTGAGTGTATATTTATCACATGTCGTTGAGATGACTCGTACATCTTAGGTGGATACACAGCCATAACAAACTTAAACTTTCACACATACTCAGTCATTCAAATTTCTATTTGAAGATTCATACGCACGTTCTTGTCTAGACTAAGCTTGCGTGTCATTTGTTTTAAACCGCATATAACAGACTCTATTGCTACCTGTAAAAGTCCTCTTTATTTTTAGGTTTTTGAAACACCTCCCACATAAGGACAATCGCGGTTGACTCTACTACATATTAATACTACGGATATAAAGAACACCCAGACTCGGACGAGAAATTTATGGATTCTAGAGAGTGACGTCCCGTGTAGGAATCGAACCCAATACGCGTGACATGCTAGTAGCGAGGGGGCTATTTAAATCACGTAATTTAATACGTCAGACGTAATAAAAAAATTGGGCAAGTGCTAGTCGGACTCGCGCACGAAGGGTTCCGTACCATCATCTATAAAACAAAATCACGTTCGTTGTATGTTTAAATACTTTTTTAAGTTTCTGCCCGTTTATTAAGATCGAGTAACAAATTTCTTAAAAATTACGTTTGTTGTACGGGAGCTCCCTTTTATTATTTACTGTTTTTTAATTTTATTATTTATTTTGAAAGGTAATATATAACTACATATTCTGTTAAAATTTAAAGCGTCTACCTGTTACAGTTAGTAATTTTGAGTAAAAAATACGAAAAGAAACACGTTTTTTGTATGGGACCCCACCTTAATATTTTTTATTTTTTTATTTTTAGTATTTGTTGTTATAGTGGCAACCGAAATACATAATTTGTGAAAATTTCAGCTTTCTAGCTATCACGGTTTATGAGATACAGCCTGGTGACAGACAGACAGACAGACAGACGGACAGACGGACAGACGGACAGACGGACAGACAGACAGACAGACAGACAGACAGACAGTGGAGGCTTAGTAATAGGGTTCCGTTTTTTACCTTTTAGGTACGAAACCCTAAAAAAGCGTGGTGTGGATTATACCACGCTCAGAACTGCCACCTAGAAATTCCTGGCAAGTAAGTAATTTATTGTCACACAATCGTAAGTAAAGTAAACAAAAGAACTACCTGCTTATCACATGGGACATGAATGTTTATGGTCGGTAGTAATGAACAAAACCTTATTCTACGGGTCCAAAACAGTAGTCAAAAGCACAATCTTAAGAAGATCGCTAGTTTTGTTTACATAGTTACTACTAAACTACGTGAGGTTCTCAGCGCAACACCGTTCATTAGCAGCTATAAATCAGAGACTGTTTGTCGTGGACGGGTGTAATTATGAATAATCATGTTATTTTATGGCCACCGACAGCCGCACCGTGTCTCAATATTTAAAAAAGAGTGTAAATGTATCATGGCGTATAAAAATATACAGTAGTAGTGATGGCATAAAAATATTTACCTAAACATAATAAGAATAGCTTTGTCTACCTGTTATCTCATATCTTTTGATCGATAGTGTTGTAACAGGATTTTCGGTATTATTTGTCTTTATCGATTAATCTTGAAGATAATACTATAAACCAATTAATAAGTAAATGCTTATGCTGTAATGATTGATAATACTTATCTGATTTTTATCGTACTTTTATTACACGTTCTGCAATTTTTTTCGCCATCTTTGAAGACTTGGCTTCAAGTAAACAGACTAGGATAACTCAGGCTAGAGTCCGCATAGTGAGCGACATTCCTCTGACCACTGCAATCCATAGAGATAGCGATAGTCCGCGTTTTAGACCCGGAGTGGTTCATAGGGAACACGATCGGCTTTTCGATTCCGCGGCGTGCTGAAGCGTTCCGTCTCTCTTTCTCGCTCTAGTAAATGACGGTCCTAAATGACAGAAAAGGATGGAAGCATATAAAAGTGCGATGCGGTGCTGATAGGTGTAGCTCAACCCTAAGAATCTTCGTGATAGCCGGGACGGTTTAAGTTTAACGCATATATTTTCGAAACTCAGTGTTACGTGCCATGGATCATTGCAGTCTTTTCACATCTCCTAACTAGGTTATCTGCTGCGAAGTACAAAATTATTTAGTCTTGAAATAAATATTTATTTTTCGAATAGGTAGGTACAGACGAATCAACACATTTAATAAAATAATTATATAGTTGACTTCCTATTCACCTTTTTAAATTTATTCTCCTAAGGTACCTACCTAATAAAAACGACATAACGTTTATCAATTAAATTCACTTGCATATTGCACTTTAAGCTTCAGGCAGTTATTACCATGCAGCCAGAGAGGGCGCAAAATCTGACAGGTCGACTGAAGTTGCAAGCACTGAAATCCCACTAATTGGGTTGCAGTTGTGAGATACAACGGCTCTGTGAAATCACTATGGCCTGGCGATAAATCTAGAACATTGATTGGAAATCTGATTCACAATACTCAGGCAAAAGTTGCCTTGTTATTTTATCTGTATCTGAGATACTATATTCGTTCAAAGCTATACTTAAGTAGGTATGTGTATATATACTCATCCATTCGCCATGAATTTTTACGTTTTGTCAGAGTGCACTCTTGCGCTACGTGTATCAAGGAATGACAAATGCAGGCAAAGCCGCAAGCAAAAACTATTATCTACTCACAATTTTAATAAAACGTTAGATAATGGATACCTGCTATGTTTTATGGTAAATATGTGCGGCTTTTCAGTTATGATTTTTATACTCGTAACTTAGATAATTTATGAGTTTCATGCATATCCAGCGAGCGGGTGGCCCGTGGTCGGTACCGTCCGCTATATATGTTTATGGCTCGTTATATCTGTGGACATTCGACAGGGCATCGTTTATGGTGTTAAATTAACACTTGATATGAACCATAACATTATTCACGTCGTCATAAATGTGTACGCCAATAGATAAAACATATTTAGCTTTAGACATATCTCCTACATGTTTCGTGGTTTGCAGCTTTAATAACAAATATCTGTACAAATACATACTTTTCGGTTATTGTGAAAATAAATATATAAAGTTTCGCAATCTATGATCTTGTTACTTATCTTCGTATAGTAAGCTTTTCCTGAACAATATGTTCGCTGTCGCCTACTAACTATTTAAAAAATTAGATGTTTACACAAAACTGTTTATTAAACATAAATGCCATATTGAAACCATAAAAACCGTATACACGTATGTAACTTTTACACAGTATTTAAGCAAAATTATCATACAATAAAAATCTGCTTTTTACCAATAATTGGAGGTATTTTATTTATTTGGCCCAAATAAAGTCCCACGGTAATTGTATGTCATACAACAAGGAAATTATGAATATTGTAAGTTTATAAGCCTGCCATGGTTCTTAAATCTTAGCTTCTATTTAACACAATTCCAATGTTGGTACATTTATTCCTCGTTAATATGTTATTTATTGAATGTTCGTGTATGAAATATCGACGCGGTACAAATCATTTACTAAACAAAACTGGCTATTTCATATTGATTTCGAATATAATTTTTTTGTTATATTTATTTCGGATGTCAAGATTATAATTATGTAAATTGATGTAAGAAAGGTCGATAGCCTGTTGTGTCTACAACGGTATTCGATTTTCCCAAGTGTTGAGGTTGACCGTTAACGAAATGATTCATTACTGGCACTAGAATAAACTAAGGAGATGTTTGTTCAAATATTCTCACGCGTGGCTGACGCAGCGTGTCAATTGCTTGGCCCAACTTTTGACACCTCTCATAGGTCAACACCAATAGTTTTGCGTGCCCCACCAATATTTGTCCAATACCATCTCCAACCTTCGCTATGATTGCTCTCGAGTTGAACAGCATTGTTCCGCGTGTCACAAAATACTTGACTATTTGTGTTATGGTTGGTCAATATTACGGTTATGTTCCGATGACTTTGCGGCAGGAAATCAAGCTTTGACTACGCAGTTTAGTTCTCTTAGCCATATTTGAGTACATGGACGTCAATAAAGAAAAGGAATTATTGTGTCTATGTTTTTTGTTACGATGATAGCGAAAAACAACAATAAAATGAACCCTTGATACAATCGTAGATATCAACTCGTCCTTCGGAAGGATTCTCACATTTGGGTGCCGGCCCTTCTCATTAAAAGGTGTCTTTATACTTTCCAGTCAGCTGCCGCCTTATCTCTTCTATAAAACAGTATCGATCTAAAACCTGATAATATGATAATTGTAATCCAATACATCACTATCTGTTCCATCCGTCCCTACCTGTAGCTGTGTACTTTATTTATAACCGGTAACGTCTTCAAAAGGCGTGAGGTTTCTGTCAATCGATTCATAGAAAATAACACAGTGAACAATATACTTTACGAAGCATATTATTTGCTGTCTTATAATGTTACATAGGAAGAATTTGTGTGAGAAAATTAATAGAAATAGCCTACGCATATTTCACGATAACGTATTGTTCGACCTACACACGTAGTCAGGGTTGTTTACCGCCCACTAAATAATAATAGTATTGATGTCACGACGGACGAGTGAAATTTTTCCACAACGAGGAAGTCGATCGTTAACAGTGATGGATCTGTGAAACGGACGGACTCCTTGAGGCGTCGTTCTTGACGGGCAAATCGATTATGTTTGACAGTGCAGTCTTTGATTGTGGCGCGTAAAGTTCATGGCGGTAATTACTGCAGCCGGGTCGATGCAAACGATTTCACATGACATACTGCTAATGAATTCTGTCCATGTTGACGCGACACAAACATGCGAGGAATTAGTGTTATTTTAATTACTCTCGACTGTCTATCACAGCTGAGTCCTCTTGTCTGAACGTGAAACGGACGCTTTCGATTTCGATAATTTATGGCTTTTATAATAACCTCCATTCTGATGCGATTTTTGAATTCCGAAAGAAAGATGTTGCTTCGGACTTCAATATCTGTCCATCATGTTGTTTCAGTGGCCGATTGTGAATGTACCTATATTTTTATCCGAAAACAAAACGCTTATGACTATAATGGCATCAAGGTTTTAAAAATATCCTTTTTTAATATGTTCATTCATTTTATACAAGAGTTTTGCATTTTTTTATATAATTCGGAATCTCATAAAACGTGAAGAAAAAAATATTTCGATTATTAACGATTGAAATTTGAGAACGAATTAAAACGAAACGACACTTAATATGAAACCCAAATGAGGTGGTGTCGGCACCGTTTAAGTGTATTTACGTGTCAACTCATCTACAGACCAACCTGCGAAAGGCATGGACCATTTATTTTAAATTTTATTACTATGAGTTCCATTTGTCGAGTGCGTTAGCATATTATTTTCAATAAAATAAGAATATCATCATCCTGACTGTTTCTGTCTGTTGTATCATAAAGTGTTAACGAAAGTTGTAAAAGCGTACCTACCTTATGAATACACAGTGCAGGCATCGTTTATTCATCGGTACTCATTAACTTTAACAATTATCTTAACAAGCTGAATCGCAAGGTGTTTTGTATCTTAATCGGCGAGCAGTCGTTCCAATCTAGGCCCGTTGGCGCATTATCGATTGTCGCACAGCGGGGTGTACGACAAAAGAATTTCATTTTAAATAAATCGCGCGAGACCGCGTCGCGCCGAGAAATTAGGCGCGGTATCCCCCGCCGCGAAAACTCATCGTAAATAAGTGTCGCAGCCGGCTCCGAGGAGCGCTTCGATGCGTCCACGCTTAAAAACACATTCTTGTTATACACTCGTTTAAGGATTTAATTACTTGCATCGCTGATGGGAGCTCATCGCACGGCCCCCGTCGCCCGCCACCGCCGCGCACGTGATCGTAAATCCTGCATTCGTTAATGATCCGAACGTTGTTTCGCGATGAATTACCGCTTAGTCTTGTTGACTTTTTGCGCGAAATATTTTTTCCGATTTTAGTGAGCGTGGGTTTCGTATAATGGACTTTAACTCTTTAAGTGGTTTTTCGAGTTCGTCACGATTTATGTTTCAATAAGTATGCATGATTGTATTTTATATCACACTTCTATCTTCAAACACATCATATAAAATTCGGCGAGTTAGACGGTTGAAGTAAATGCGATAAGAGGTTGCAATTTATGTAATAAAATGAAACTTAATTATCGTCTTTGTTTTCTTGCTCAATTTGCCAAATTTGCAACCACCTAATTAAAAGATAAATATCTCTATCATCCCGGGTCAAAGATGGCGATTGGTGGTTACAATATCTCATACAGTTAATCATATGGGCGGTACTTGCCACACCTTTGCACCTTTACATCTGACACATTTGCTGGGAAGTTCTTTATGATACAAGATATATGTAGGCACACCTACCGACTAGTTAAATGGCTGTGTTCGGCGGCAGTGTTCTTTATTCACTTAAACGTATCGGTGTCGTCGTTTTCAATTTACGTCGGCATGGTGTCGAGTGTCGCGAACAAGTGAACGCCGAAGTCCCAGTATCCGGCTCCAATTGCCTTCGACTAGGAGTCTTTCCCGAACTGGCGGCTGTTTCTTCTTCACAATGCAGTCGGTGCGGTGTTTGTAAATGCGATACTTCCTCAGTCGCAAAATCTCTTCGCATGTGATTGCGGCCCCCTTTACTTTAATCAAATGGCTACGACAAAGGATTGAAAGGAGCGCTCCTCGATTTCGTACAAGCGATCGGTATTGGCTGCGAAATTCCTTTTACGAATTGCCGGCATTTTTTACCGATGCCAGAGAAAAATAGGTTTTTTTAATATTGTCAAGTTTTCGTACTTGGGCTTTAAGTACTCTTCGCATTGAAGTTCCCACGACCTGTTAAAAAGTTAAGTTTCTTCTTCTTATGATAAATATTTTGGTCGTGAGAGGTTACTGTGCGATGATGTTGCCGTACTTAAATCGTTGTTATTGTTTGAAGTACAGCTTCAAATCCCATTAAGTTATTGTAATAATCATAGGCAAATAATGGGATTCAATTTAGACGAAATCGCTTATCATTAAACTCTCGAATTTAAAGGTCTGTAATTGCTTGGTATTCTTTGATTTTAATCATCCTTCTCCTGTTTACCCTTCGGCTAAATTATGACGTTTAAACTGTTTGTATTGCTATCATGACATCTGGTGATTAATTTTAAATTTGTTTTTGATTACATAATGTTAGGGTCGTTCAAATAAAATTATATCGTTTTATTACCTTAAATAGGTAATTATAGGTACACAGCAATCACAGATGTGTATTTATTTACATTTCTTCACGCATCTCTTTGGTTTACTTAAGGTCAAGTAGATACTTATAATGAATTCTCTTCGCATATGCACGACTCATTTACCTTCATATACGTGATTATAGTTACGTTGCAATATATGATTATCTGCATTGCTGATATTCGTACCTAATTAGATATGATTATCGTACAAGTTGATAATAAATCTGATTACATACTTTTCAATAGTGGTCGTTTTTACTATTCAGTTGGAAGTAGAGCGTCATTGTTGTTATACGCAAAAATGAGTTTTATAAATAAAGTGGTTCTAGTGACAGGAGCTGGCTCTGGTATTGGCGAGGCTATATGTTTACATTTCGCAAAATTATCGGCAAGACTATCACTTGTGGACATCAACGCCGAAAATTTAAGGAAAAGTGCAGATATATGTGAACAGATAACTCGAGTTAAAGTACTCATTACTGTAGCCGATTTATCTAAAGATGAACAGACTAAGAAAGCAGTGGAAGAAACTATGAGAGAATATGGAAGAGTTGATGTTGTTGTCAATTGTGCTGGTATATACAAGCCTGGAGGTGTCCTAGACTCTAGTTTGATTGAAGTATTCGACGAAGTGATAGCAACGAATTTAAGATCTGTCGTATGTATCACGAATTTAGCAGCGTCAGCATTGGCAGAAACTAAGGGGTGTATTATAAATATTTCAAGTAAGACATCTAGCCTCGGCGTTGCAAAGAGTGTCCCATATAGTACAGCTATCGTGGCTCTGAATCATTTCACTGCAAGTGTGGCGTTAGAGTTGGCACCTAAAGGGATTAGAGTCAACAGTGTTTTACCGGGAATTGTTAAAACTAATATATTGGCGAATTCTGGCATGAATGGGGAAGAAACTGATGAGTATTGGAATAATGCATCAGCTACACCACTAAGCCGTGCAGTGAAATGTGAGGAAATCGCTGAGTTGGTAGCTTTTCTGGCTAGCGAAAAAGCAAAAGCAATGACTGGCGGCAGTTATTCTGTTGACGCCGGATTAGCTTTGATGTAGCGGTCATCGTCGAAAACGTTATCATTCATTCGAAATTGCAGTTGTATAATTGATAACCTTGAAGATTAATAATAGTGATCATAATTATTTATTTATAATTAAATGTGATTACTGTGATAGCGAGTGCGTCGACGTCATAAAAAAACATCAATATTTGGTTCTAGACAAGTTTTACATTCGTCACACGTTAACTCAATTTGAAAATAACAAACGCATACGTAACACGAAACTTCGATTTATATGGTGAACACAATGTAAGAAGAACCGTTGGGCTCAGCTTTGCTCCTTATGAGAATTTTTATGAAGCGTGAAATGCAGGTATAGAAATTAAAGAACTGTAATATATGGCTTTGTAATAGAGAGTGTTTATTCACTTATACCTTTAACCTTGTGTCAAGCGATTGTATTATTTACTACATTGTTTTAAAAAACCTGTTTGGTTGTAATTGGTACTGGCACTTCCATATCAAATGTACTTTATTTGAACATATTTATGTTCGAATAAAGTACATTATACTCTTGCAATTGCCTAAATGTTATTAAGATGTAATATTATGGCGAAGTCGCTAATCTTGTTTTATAAAAAAGATACCTATAGTGAAGATGGAATGACTTTAAATAATGGTTATCGTGATTAAGGCAGTACAAATGATCTAACCGTAGTCATCAATATTTAGATTAAGTGACTTCTAGCACGTCCTTGTGTGATGATTGTGATGAATAACAATGTCTGGTGTCGTATGTTATTTTTTTTATTATTATTTCTTTTTAAGTAGTATTTTCAGGTTATAAAAACCGTAGCAAACTAACATCCATACAATTAATATATAACTTATAAAATCCGAACAAACATAAATATGTTACGAAACTCTTATTAGAATAACCGTGAAATTTTTGCCGTTGGATATTCACTAACAATTGTATGCAGTTTTACTTTGTACAAAGCAGCTACTAATCGCCAGTCAGTCATAATCCCATTGTCAACTGTAAGAAAATGTATAGAGTTCGGGTGGTCTGTAGGTATTTTTGATCCGAAGCCAAACTGTTTATTGCGAGGAGCTTCTTGCATTGACGAGATCTGAAAGCCGTGTTGTATTACAGCACGGTGTATGTGCTAGACGTCATATCAATGAACAACTGCGGCGTATTGTGCCGCATGTCGGTTGTAAATAATACGAGTAGCTGGAACTTGGTGCCATAAACTAATGTATGCAGAATGGACGCCGCCCGGCTTTGGCACAGACAATTTCACGCGCGCTTAGCTAATGTTTGCCGAGCGATTTGCCGGCGGCATCGCGATGGACGCTCGTTTTTTTTCTGCCGACGGCCCGTCCAAGCATGTTAGAGAGATGTTCCCAATCTAGACGGCACTGTACGCCCGAGAAATTGATGTATGAACATGGCTGCTGTTTTATAAACACACACTAGTGGGATTAGACTTCTAAACTTGGGTTTTATAAATAAATTAATATTCTTTTATTAATCTCGAATTACGTTAAAATGAGGTTCCCTTTTTCTATCTTTATGAACGCGATAATCTCAAGAACGATTGAACGTATTTTTATAGGGTTTTCACCAATAAATAGAGTTATTCCCGACAAAGGTTTTGGTGTATAATTATCGCGGGCGGAGCCGCAGCCGAAGTCTTGTGTTTTTATACGTTGTTATTATAAATACAAAGTATCTTACTATCCCAAATACTTCTTAGTACTTAGTATATGTTTGGCCCAGTTCCCACCACACTGGACGTTTGTTGGAGGGCGATGAAAATGACAGCTACTAGTGGCTGTACATTTTATATGAAAGTATTCACACTTGACGAGTTTCGCCAAAATCGCTGCGTTGGTAATTATTATGGTGGTGCGTTCTGAGAAGCGCCAGCAAAATACCCGGACCCGCTCGATGTAAACAAGTTCGCGCCTCATAGTTTTAAATTTAAGATTTTCGTCAATAATAATTAAGTATCCTTGTACCAGTGAAGACACTCGGCGAAGACACCGATCCAGCGTATTGCTGAACTAACCGGATGACAAAATCCAGTAAGACTCGCAGTCTCAGTCTCAGAGGCGCACATTATTACAACTATTCTTTTAAACATTAACCTTCACAAATGATAGCTATAAGGCGTGTTGCTCACTTATCTTTGTTGCTATCTTCTCCCTGAAGTGCCAGCTAACAAGCCGGATATTTAATGTTCCCTCTTCCAACGTACTTGACTTCAAGGCTTACTTCAAGTTACTTATTTGTTCATGAAATGTTTATTGTTTGCAACACAAGAGCACTTAGATATTTATCAGTGTATTAAACCTGTACAGAAACTGACTTTTATTTCTTCATTATTTACATTCATTTTCCTTACCTTGTTTGTATCGCCTCTAAAAATTAAAGACTCTCTCAACACTTACACGCGTGTATTTAATTGTGATAAGATCACAAACAAGGCTCGAATGTTTACATTTAGACTAGCATGTAACAATTACAGAGCTAACCTATTTCATGTCTAATTTAAATGGGAAATAGATTAATCAAACGATACTAACTTTCCCAACCGACAATAAAATATTTAACAATAGCCTCATCCTGTGTTTTACAACGGTGTCCTCTTTTTGGGGTCGGGCGTTTGAAATTAAACTAGTTTGTATTTCACTGGCGTTGGGACCTTATCGGCCGATCGGTTTCTGAACCCTTTAATGTATGCGTCATCATTCCAAGTTTAACGAATATTTCTATGTAACGAGCGGTGTGTAGTCGTAGTAGTAAAGTTGAACACAACACTGTGCGGCCAACTAAAGCGAAGTTCGTATTTCCAGAGCGCTGGAGCAATAAAGTAAGCAGTTTTACAAGTGAGTGCTCCCAGAACGAATGCGCGGGTTAGCATACGCCCGATATTCTTATTTTATGAGTGAAAAATCTCACAAGGAATATTTTCCGAGACAGCGTCGGAAACAGCCCGCTTTACCTCAACAGAAATGTCTTGTAACCTTTCCGAGATTTCGTTCGATTGCTTTTGTACACGTAGCCGTACTTACATTGTGCTCTCGTGGAGCATTGATTTTGTGAGGACGGTCTGTCAAAAGTTCCCATCGTCATTAGCTCAGTTGATTCGTGTATTCAGTCCGGCAAGACGAAGAATGCTGGTTCGGCAACAAAGCGTCCACATTATGTTGTCGCACGGCGCGGCGCGTTCCAATTAAGAGAGATTTATTCATCCCCTCGCCGTCATACGACTTCTCCAAAGACATTATCAGAGATTTAACTCGGCAGGACGATTGTTCCCCAATTTTCTAAACACCTCGACAATGCTGTCGTAATTTGTTCCATCCTCTTGGCTGTTTGATTGTTTGCTCTGTGAAAACACGAGCGTCATCGCGCTGCTTCAGTGTTGTTGCTTTGTACTTGAAGCTGTTCGCATTCGATATTCATTTGCTCGAACGCTTTGTAATCATTCGTAATTTGAATAAGCTGAGGGAATTTAACGTTGTTGTCATTATTTTGGCAATGTTTACACAAACCGTCATGGTAAGTGTTTCATTAGGACGAAAATAATTGTTCTCGTTTCCTAATACAAACTTGCCTCGTGTACAGAATTGATGGGTAAACTATTGTTCAAAGTAAAGCTTAGATAGGTACACATTGTGAATCTAAATTCAATGTCGAATATACATACCCTTAAATATTGACTGATTCATTCGAGTTTCTGTTTATGTAAGTTGGTTTCCTCGCATCTATTATTAACAGGTTCGTTAATTGGGCTACCGAGAACCGCATCTTTTGTTATACATGAACCACACCCCGCGTTTATCTAAGCAGTAGCTTATTTAAAATGATAAACGAGCTCCCAATCGATTTGAATAACAAGTAGGCAGATGCTCTTAATCCTTTTGATTTCATTAAATGCATGCGCCCCTCGGCCCTTGTCGGAAATATCACTCGAGTGTGTGCCTCCGACCTACTATAGATTGTTCATAATAAGACTCGTCGGATCTTATAACGTTATTCAGACAAAAAATGATCAAGTGAGATTTCGTCGTGCTCTAAAGATTCCGTATATCTTCACCTACTTAACTTCAAGTCTTTTAAGGTTGTCAGTCAATTTAAGTAATAACAAAGAAGCAATTAACTAGGAATTGAGATACTAGTATTCATTAAAATATTAATGGACCTTGACTAATAACTTTATCGTATTTTGCCCTCAAAAAGCTCATAATTATACTTAAAGTGTGAGTTGGTTTACTCGTAAATTTCAATTCTTTTTTATCTTTCAGATTTTTCTTTAAAAGCCCTGTTAAAAAGCCCTTATGTAACAATTTATGCTTTTGTATCAATATTGAAATGTTTATGTTGCGGAACCAAATCTATCGGCAAAGAACCATAATACAGCAACTTTAATTAAAATCCGAAGCTCTGACAGTAGATTACTTGAATGAAAAATAAAAAATACCGTTTTTTGTATACAATATGCCAAAAACTGAGGCACACTGACCACCCATTTATGAAAAAATCTGCTTCAAAATAGGACCTTGGTTCTTCATCAACAATATAATATGGTTGATTTTTCGATCGGTAGATATTTTACTAAAGATACCAAACTCTTTATTGCCGCTCTTTAACGTGTTCCTGTAAAGAAAAGATGTAGTATCTCCTAGGCAAACATGTCCCACCTGCAAGCTCAAATCTGCCTACCTAAGATCTTCGATTGTGTTCAAACCTAACCTTACCTATGAAAATATATTGCATGCTACAACAATGCCCAATTTCTTTACGGGTCGCTAATATTATATCTGGTATTTTATTCGAATAGAAAAAAATAGCAATTCATTTTATCTTATTACGTGACTAAACCATATTTTGTCGGATTTGTCATTGTTTCCTAAAATTCCATCTGAGCTTTTTATCCTTAAAAAAACTTTATGATGCTTTATACGTACATGTTTCTATTACAATGACATTCAGTTTGAGTGCCAAGGAAATCAAGTTATCCTCTTTGGTTCGAAGGGAGACTAATGAATTCCCAAAAGACGATATTCAGAGTTTTACCAATCGCAGCGTCATTTGTTTGATCGTTTCGTTAGGGAGAGGCCAAGTGAAAAATCCGTCAACATTAATCACGACGATGCTGAAATATAATTTCGAACGGTCGAAAAAATTTACATAAATAATTTATACCCAAGAGACGGTCGTTGTCGAGGCTTTCTAATCCACCCGTCTTGTTGTGAGGACGCCCGGACGCCATGGCTTCCGATCTTCTGATATGTGCTTCAGATGTTAGCTTTGTTTTATCGATAGCATTAACAAATTGTATCGATAGAGGATTTATACGACAATATATTATTAAATATTTTTGGATGATTCTAGTTATACATAGGGTTCCCACCACGAACTTAGGGGCCCAAGCTAACCTCACCTGCAAGTGGTGCACCTGCCGATCAACAATCCCAATAAGCGGCAATAGGCTCGCCACCTATTACGTGGGATCAAAACACTGGCGAAAAGTGGGCGTTTAATATGCCTCTGCCTACTCCTTCGGGGAAACAGGCGTGAGTCTATGTATGTATGTATG
Source organism: Euclidia mi (assembly GCA_944739405.2). NCBI lineage: Eukaryota > Metazoa > Arthropoda > Insecta > Lepidoptera > Erebidae > Euclidia > Euclidia mi. The sequence goes on along the minus strand of OX123194.2, from coordinate 31,926,849 downwards.
TATGTCTAGTTATGATTATTTTCTCGAAGATTCTTGAATTCTAAATACTCAAAGATATATTCATTATCTAATACATTACATTTTGATAAGTTAGTATCTTTTTATGTTGTTTGAAAATATAACGAATTGTTAAGTAACTGCAAGACAATCTTTATGTAAAATTTCTTAATGTTTATGCTAACGAGGCACATATTTAAAGTCGCGAAGAAATTAAATAATATTTGATTGTGTATCGTCAGTTGGGTCGAGTCGCCGCGGGACGCCGCGAGGGTGTTGGCTGGCGGTCCTCTCATCTCCATAAGAAGTGACTCTCCGCCTTGACGGCACATACTGCGCTTCGCTTGACGGCGCATTATTTTAGGCATGTGACTGTGATCGATTCGATCAAATCTTTCTTCGGACAGCGCGAGTTTTTACCAATGCCTGACACCACAAAATACACATAATATGAAGATGATGTAGTATCCGCGGTTTACACGTGTTTTTATGATGAATTATCGACGTATGACCTATAATGATAAATTATATAAAACGTAGTAAAACAAGTTACTACGTTTTATATAATTTATTGAATGTATTGCCCGACCGATGTGTGAATTCTTGTGCTCATTTTTTATTCAGTTTTCAATTTGGCTGCGAAGATACGAGTACGCGTTTATTATTTTTAATCGATATACCGTGATGATTAATTTGAAGGAAAAATCACATAGTGAAAAAATAAAATAAAAAAAGACATGTTTCAGGGTAAAATCAATATGAAAGAAAACATGAAATTGTATATTGAATTTTATGGGAATCATAAGTCCTTCAGAATCATAAGGCTTCGAACATTGGATCGCGGCATGTAGGCAGGAAGTCTTGGCACGCGTAATGAACACGAGGCTTAATAATTACGCAGTTTTGGCTTTTATCACAAATTGACTGTGCTGCAAATTGTTTTCCATAATCTGCTATATTTTTTCCGGGCTGACAAACACTTACATGCAGTGCTTATTATCGTCAACTAGTTCAATAAACTAATCAATTTAATGATCTTATAATAAAACTAGCCTGGCTGCAGATCATAAAGGAAAATCAATTACGGAGCTATCACATAAAACAGACGTTAACTAGATAAAAGTGAATTTTCTGTAATAACACTTGAAGGTGTGGCTCTTTCCTTGACATAAAATAAAATTACATGAGACGACCAATTACTACACAAAATCTTTTTATAATTACAGCAATAACTTTAATATAATTTTAAAATACAATATGAGAGGTGCCGGTGGTGTCGTTAACAGCATCGGCTTGAACAATTAACCTTCGTTAGCGGCCAATAAATAGTGTTCTCGCTAAACAGCTTTACGACTAGATAATAATTAACGGGCCCATGGTCCGTTACGGTAGCGAGTACTTTATCCCGGCCAGGGGTGGCGCACCTAAGGTAACAACTTTTTACGGATTCTTGATGCACCATTCACATTTTATAATAACATGAGTATACTTAAATACATATATAACCAAAAGGTAAGGATCTAATTCCATTAAAAGAATACACCAACCGAATTGGGAATCTCTTTCTTTATGAAGACGGTAAATTTTTTTTGCTATTGAAATCTGTCACCGATGATATTGTACGGTGTATAAAATCTGCGATTATTTTTAATATCATTGCATGCGTTTCTCCAGGTATTTTTGGCTCGTACAACTAAATTGTAGAATGAGCCATCGTATTTCCGGACCAAACTGATCTGGCAACATACAAGAAAAGAGCGTACTTCTTTTTATAAGACCGGCAATGTACTTGCGCCTCCTCCGATATTGCAATTGTCCATGGGTGACGGTAATACAACCAACACTTACCACCAGAAGATCCGTTTGCCCCACAAAAAGAAGTAACAAAAAATTACCGAAGCATGCTGCATATGAAAAATGCAGGGGTAACATATGACCATTTAAAAGTCTTAATAGTTTTTTAAGTTTCAATAGTTTTTAGCACCAACCCTTTAAAACTAGGAGTATGTTTCTGCTAATCTATCATGTCTGTACACACGGTAATCAGAAAAGGCTGTTTTAATGGCGTCTTTTACATGGCTGTAAAATCCAACAAATATTCAACTTACTTAGAATTCTGACAGCTTTTACCTTAATTAACACACATGCAAAATCACGCCTGATCACACACACTTAAACACGCAAACAGACACCCGCACATTTTGTTTATTTTTTAACTAAGATATGAGGCCTAGAAGATGTTAGTTGTGATTTGTGTTAAGATAAGTTCTTAAATCACAAGTCCCATATTTTCCCAATAATCTCCATATTGAGTTTTGAGAAGAACTCTTGTAGACCATGGACCTATTTTCCTAAAAATGTTATCAAGGATGTTATTAATATATGAATTTAAATATTCCTTCAATATTAGTCGTATATTGTCTTTCGGAATATGTATACCACGTATTTAAGAAATTATTTTTATTCACGTTATTATTTTTTTTTATGGTAACAGGCGGCAAACGAACAGACGGATTGCCTGATGGTAAGCAATTACCGCCGCCCATGGACACAAGCAACACCACAGGAGTCACAAGTGCGTTGCCGCCCCTTGGGGTTGCGAAAAGGGATGAGATGAGGAGTGGGATCAGAGAGAAGGGATAGGGGATAGGGCCTCCGGCACTCTCACTCACTGAACGAAACGCAACAGTTTAGGTACTGTTACTTTACGTCGATTTTCTGTGAGACGGTAGTACTTCCCCGGTCGAGCCGGCCCATTCATGTTGAAATCAGCAAGGCTCTACTACCTTGTAATTATTGTTATTATTATATATTATTGTTACTATATGAAGTTAAGTGCGTATTAAATTGTTAATTATCGCTTGCTTATCGGTGAAGGAAAACATCGTGAGGAAACCTACATGTCTGAGAGTTCTCCATGATATTCTCGAAAGACATGTGAAGTCTGCCAACCTGCACTTGGCCAGCGTGGTGGACTATGGCCTTACCCTGCTCATAGTGAGAAGAGGCCCGTGCCCAGCAGTGGGACTGTATAAAGGGCTGATGATTACGATTTTATTAATTTTGTTTCAATATAAATATGATATGCATTGTTCGCCACCCCTGCTAATAGGCTATGCGCCATTTAGTACGCTCGACACCCGATAAATCATTACCGAGATGATCTTATAAGGTTGGTCTTATAAAATAATCTCGTTATAGTGCGAAATGTAAATAGAGCTTTTATTGCGAGTCTTAGAAGAAATGCTTACGAATGTAGATATATCTATTTAAATGTGCGATTTGTCTGTGTCTAACTGTACCAAGAAGTGTATCTATTAACACTCACACTACTAATTATAGGTAATATTGTATTTTTCTGTTTCATCGTCTTATCGAAATCCTGTTTGTGTCCAACACTTCCACCTCGGATTACACCTATGGGCATGTGATGAGGCGGGATGAAAATCATGTGACTAGAAAGGTGATGAGTATGATAATTGAGGGTTATAAAGCAAGAGGAAGACTGAAGAAAAGATGGATAGATTATGTGAAGCATGACATGAATGAAAAGGTAGTGAATAATCAGATGACGGCTGATAGGAGAGAATGGAAGAGAAAGACATTCTGCGCTGAGAAGTATAAGGAACGGGGTAGGCAGAAGCAGAAGACATTTACCTCGGACTACAGGGACCGTTGTCATGTCTCATCTATCCATTAGATTTGAGAGAATATTAGCTCTTCTACAGATTATGGCTTAGACCAGTGTCAGGATATTTGAGAGTGGCTTACCGTGGCGACAATTATGGAACTATTATAGATTTACGAACAGTCGGTAGTGACGGGTCATGAAAATAGCTTTACATGCTCTTCAGAGTACAGACGGGTTTAATTGTTGTTAACAGTCACCGACCTAGGCGGTTACCAATACGCTAACATGTCTTTCTTTTCTAAAGCTATCTTTAATTGTTTACGCTTGCTAACCAGAGAACGTATTTCGAACGAACTTAAAAAGAGCGTGGTGAAATCTTTATTTCTAAGTAAAGTCTGCCAGCACTTGACTATCACGGTGAACAAGTGCGTGCAAGTTTTTTGAGAGGGCTGATTTATTTAGCATTCCGACTAGATGTTATACTTGAATTTGATCATTTCTGTATCTCTTGTCATAAAATTTGTTTAATTTTATAGTCATTTTGGAGCATCTTTACGAATTTCCAGTGCATGATGAAACACTCGCTAAACTACTCAGTTGTAACGACAGTCACAAGATGAAATCAAAACTTTATAAGTGTCAATGTATAAAACAGTAAGATATGACATCTATTGCTAAGATCTCGAATCACCTCTCACCGTCAGTAGAATGCTCTCTGCAATTTTTGTCAACGATCCTGGCATTTGTCCAACAACCGGTACATGTGTCATTTAATGCTGTACGGCTGTAGCTTTACATCGTGTTTTACCTGCATTGTCAGGAAGTTTTAGGCAGCCTAAGTCGTGCCTTATGATTGTATGCCTGTGATTATAACCTTCGGTGATATGATGCTTATAAATAATTAACTTACGTTTGATATGGCTTTTATTATTTTTATTATATTGTCCGTGTGGTGACGGATTAAGAATATGTCACCACCCCACATCGTCCCATGGGTGTCATAAGAGCCGACAGAGGGAGCATGTTATGCAGAGAACAGCACAGTTAGAGAAGAAAAACTTTATACAAACCCTATACCAACCCGTTTGGCCAGCGTGGTATAGTAGGCCAATTCCTCCTTTCAAAGGAGAGGCCTAGTCCAGCAGTGGACTGTTAAAGGCTGATGCTGATGATGATGGATTTTATCATCGTCCTAGCGTTACCCCGTTTCAATTCAAGACCTTGATCTTTGAGCCTGGGTCCAAATAGAAAATGCACAAAACATTGAAAAGTCAGTGGTGCACGCCGTTTGTTTGAACGCGATATCTTCTCTGTAGCACACTTTTGGTATCTTTACTAGACAATCTCTAATAATATACCTTCATATGTATATTATTTCCTCAAATAAACTTCATTTGCCTGAGTAATTATGCATACTATATAATCTAAATGTTAATTTATGTTACTAAAAACAGTCATATTCTTAATGACTTTTAAATTAGATACGTATTTCAATCTGCTACTATATAGTTAGTTGGTAATTCTGATATGTTGTAAAACCTTGTGGAGATTTCCCGTTTAATATCTTTTAGTATCCCTATAACGTGGCCTAGGAATATTAGAGGCGCGGCGGCATCTTAATAACATTGCTAGCATGATTACTTGTATAAATGCTAGCGTGATGACAACAGAAATACATTTCTATCCATAGAGTCGCGACGAACTATTCATTCATTCACTTATTATTATGCGCCAATATTGTAAATTGTAATCGCCTGTCGTGTACTTTAATGTGTCAGAAGTACCACCCGCATTCACGTATCATTTTGACGATATGACCCAAGTCGTTAAAGATGAGAAATTTTATGGGAGTGAATGAAGCTAGAGAGATATGTCAGGATCGTTGCAAAAGGCGTTCCGTAGTCTCTGCCTACCCCTCCGTGAAACAGGCGTGGGTCTATGTATGTAGTTTAATATAGTCTACCAAGCTTTATACCAGATTTCGTTCTGATATTGCAAATGCCATGACAAATACATCCTATACTTGGCCTAAATCAGGACTCATCCCACGGACGCGCGTAACCACAATTATCAATGAGCAGTAAGCGTTTTTGTGCGTTGCCGTTATATGTAATATCTACTAGATATTAATAAAAACTTAACGAGACATTTATGTCTTAGTCATTTCAATTACAAATGTAAAATGTCACAGAACAGGAAAGTCCAGAGACGCCGCCATAAAACATTTTATAGTTTTGTAATATATTTCCTTCAAATTATAATTGCAGTGACATACCTGTATAAATCTATTGTAGACGTCAAGCGGCCGATGTCCTTCGGCGTCGAATTTAATAACTCAACATGAATTAATAAGGCGAGGCCCCGCCCTGTAGGCGTCAACTCTATGATTAATATAGCCATTGCAAGCGACTACCGGGTCGTGAAGAGCCGCTTCTTTCGCCCCACTAAGTGTGCTCCACGCCTTACTATAACAAAGCTAAATTCACACGTCTCGATTATTTATATCGATTACGTTTACTCATAAACCGTATATCAATCCGAGTGTTAATATTTAAATAATAATGTCAGATTATAAATCGTCAGACATTTCTTATGCTAGACGGTTTATCGGCCGTTTGTAACGCATGAACTTGCCCGTTTCGATGTTATTTCTCTAGTCTGGTCGTTCAACTTTGATTGGTTTGGATTATTGCTGATTGTATTTACTAAGCGGTTTTCGGCATCTGCATGGATTTACTGAGTGCTTGTTCATGTTTTTTAAATTTTATTGTCTCTTTTATTGGTGCTTGTTCTGAAATAGTTGATGTTTGTTTTTTGTGTAAATTGTTTGTGTATTTAGCAATGTTTAAGTACATCACTTTCAAATTCACTTTGGCGATAAAGTACTTAAAAAATGAGAATATATTAAGCCCTACTTTACAGCGTTTTTAACCACAAGTACAAGAATGTACAAGTTAAATTATCAGGTAAAACCTTAACCGCAAAACTATTTCCTATTAAGACATTTGTAGAAAACCAAAACGATGTATTACTTTTTGTTTGTCTGCATGCCACTGTTATTCTCCTTTGTTAACCAGTAAGGCGTGCAGCTGTCTTTGTTACCTCTAAAAATTATCAGAGGTATACGTTTACGTCCGTAATTAGTATCTTTGCGTTTAATACAAGACGCCATCGCCACTGCAGCAATCCGTAAACGTACAACCAAAACAATTATTGCTCATTGTCCTTTTGTTTGTTATTATCTCGCAACCATTCTAAAGAATAGCCTCCTTCCCGCTCAAAAGATATTGGTAGCGTAATCCTTTATTCCCTTAGAAAAGGATTAAAGTCAGTGCCGTTTGAAAGCTGTTTTTTAAATTTCTTTATAATAGATAAACGAAATGCGGATTCTGGGATTTTTCAGAAAGGAAGCTTTTTTAAATCAGCTTTTAAATAATTGTTAACGAAGATCGTAAGTTATCGCATTAGCTCGAGGTCTCTTCTTTCGTATTCCCAATGCTTTCAATAAATAAATCGAAAAGTACCTTTATTAGGTAATCACGAAACTCTCCATTACCGTCCATTTTGTAATAAAAGATTCAACATCACAAGTTTGGGAGACCGTGCGTCTGGCCTTAGCGGTCAAAATGCCAGGCGGCGCAATGGATGCTAAATTATTCCGCAAACATCAATAATGAAAGTAGTTTGAAGAGAATTTCCATCGGTAACTAGGCTGATTTTCTAGTTCGCTAATAGTTTGGTCGGTCTGTTCCAAAAATGTAGTGTGATTAAGTCGCGACCGCACGTGACCGCACCTGCCGTCGGTCGGTCGTGCCGACATGCCTCACCAGCCACCAGCCAGCTGCAGCTATCCTCAACTCGCACGCTATTTCATATCAAGTACTTACTGATCCAAACTGTTATAACAGTTTAATGTAGCGAAAGAACAGCCGCTGATAAGGCTTGTCATGAAATTATGATTACCAAAAATGTTACGCTATTTACGTAATTATATTTGCAAGCTTGTTGGAGGGTAGAGTTATATGATAATAATGAATTAATAATATGATTGCTGGATGATAAGAATAATTCCAATTAATAGGATGGACTCCCTATGCAGCAAAAAATGCCTGACAGAATGTTCAAAATATCATATACCTACTGCGAAATTTTTCGAATGACTCTAGTATAGGCGTCGTATTCGACCCCTTTCTCTAAACAGTCTTCGACTTATTTGCCTCGTTATAAGCTATCGAGGACGCTTTTATACTGAATTACTTGGAGATCAAGGAAACATGAAGTAACGGTACGAACGATTTGTTTTGTCCTATTAATACCTTGTTGTAGATTACCAAATTGCAATGCCTTAAAAGACTCTCTTTACCCAATTTGTGCGCTTCAATATCAGTTCAGTTTAAAGTATACATTTTATTTGACACGCAAATAAAATGAGAATGAATCGATTTTGTTGGCGAGCTGGGCTTTTATGGACTAATATTATGAAAGTGATTTTCCATGTTTGTTTACCTGAACTTTTTGTGGCGAACTTGGTTATATTTTTGTTATCCTCGGCGATTTAATTATATGACATGATAACGATGCGGCGGCAAAATATAAAGTTGGTGCTTAGATATAACGATGACTATTACTTTGTTCTATGCGTACCTACTCGAATGGAATCCTGCCTTGAGAATATGAAAATAAGTTGAATAAATCAAAGTTTATTGAAAACTATTCCACTTGGACGATTAGTGCGACGTCACTGTCGGTGTGGGCGGCCATGCATACCGTGGGATGAACCGATATGGTTTCTTATTATTGTTAACAAATTTGACTCTTAACCGTTCACATCTTTGAGACATTTCTTAAAAGCATAGCCAGCGAAAATTCAATTTTGGAACATGAGTAAAATATAATATAATATGCCGTATATACGTGCCTTTAATGCATATAAGACATTTTATATATAACCTTGAATATACCTGATATCGAACCTACATAGTCCAAGATGCAACTGCACTTAATGCAAATAATAAAATTCAATGCCTTCCAATATTACGTACAAATAAATAAAAATGCAACGAACATCTTGCAGAACACACAAAAGGTTAAAGAAAATATATCCATCTTACATATTACGGCTCGTTGTATAAGCCCATTAATACACATATTGGAATGTCGAACATATGACGTATTATATCCGAAATAATCCGGTCGGCTTTCAAGTAGTCCTAAGTAAATATAAAATTGCATAACACATTATTCGCGAGAAATATGATCCGAGAGGTAGATCTTTTCTCAATATTGACTTTTCGATGATAGCTTTCAACCTTACACCTGAGCTAACAATCAAAGCAGAACCACCTTTAGACGGGTCCAGGAACATGTTTAATTGAAGAAAGAAACACGTTCTTCTTTATAATTTATAAGTCAAAAGAATATATTTCGTTGAAGTGTTCTGGAAGTACTTCGTTCATATTCTAATGGTAGAAACAATTTGCAACTCCGTACGTGTGGTCCATGAATCTTCAAAGATGCCGCCGAATGCTTTAGTGTTAAGGCATTCGATTTCGGACACGGAATTTGTCATTATACTCATTTCTCGAGAAGTGTGACTCGTGTTTCAATGTACGAATGTCATCCTATATCGTAGGTAACAGTGTTTTCATAGTACATCGCTTCTTATTCTTGAAACTCTTGTGCGTGGTCACTGTTTATCTTTGTAAGGCTTACTATTGTGCTCCCGGGAACTATAATAATTGTAGTCGTGCGTGTTTTTTTTTCTAATATTTTTTGTGGAGCATTATCGGGGCTGATGACGTTTTAAATGTTTATGTTTCTGCTCAATGTGAGAACTTACGGTCACTGACGTGTAGGGCCGGGCTCTATTGTACCTGAAATTGTTCGGGCTACAAGGCCCGTTTGCTCTGATGCCTCAACCGCTATACCTTTTGTATTCGTTCGTGTATGGTTTGAATTTATTTTGAAATAAACTTGATACTTTGATTATTTAAAACTATTTAGAGATTTATCTTTCGTGTTTTGATACCGTCGATATAATTTTTAACCATTACAACTGAGTTTCTGGGTGCCTGCATGAGTGCCGTATTCTTGGCGACCAGATCAGATGTCATAGTTTCGTCAGGTAATTGCTGGTGTTGTATACACCACACATTCCTATACAAATATGTATAGAAGCTTTCGCAACAACGTTTCACTGATAGCTGGCAGCGTGACTAAAACCAACCGTGCATTGAACGTGCGCGTTCCGGCGTGCGTTCGGCGTTCACTATGTAGTGCCTAATACCTAATAGAAAAAACTAAGACACATCTGTATTTTTTGCTAACGTACCCATTACTTATGCAGACATTAATTATAATATAAGTTATAACTCGCTACAATTTTTTTATTTAATATGTTTTATTGACAGCAATATTGTCCCAGACATATAATTAACGATGTTATAATATTACGTTAATATATAGTATAATTATATATTTAAATTATTTTATTTTCTGTGTTCAATGTCCCTGCTGACAATTTGAAAACAATTTACTGTATTATGTATAAATTCCAATTTTATTTGCTTATAAATGAAGTCATAACATTACATTTGCATTATGATCTACCTACAAAATATATTTGTATAAAATAATCAAGAGGTTTCGTTAATATTATAAAATATATGTGTGTATAAAATTTTATATTAATTATTTAAATATTTATGGCTCTAATTCTCGACTTAATATCTTTCTGATATGTATTTAACCTAATTTATTGCAATAAAATTATAAGTTTTTGTTTAAGCTAGATAAAGTATATATTTTATATGATAAAAAGCTTAATTTGAAATGTAACAGCTGACACTGATGCAAGTATCAAGAACATTCGGTTCTCTTACATATAAATTCGTAGCTCCTACGCATATTGTTCAAAGTAAACATGTAAGAAATCGTTCTTTTTGTTCGTTACCATCAATTGAGCTTTCGCCTTTGCGGAGATGAGACGTGCGTACATTGCCTTACAATTAATACAATCGTGCATTTTTGGTACAAATATGCTTTGTGTTGTCGGCCGTCATAAATCTATTGTGATGCGTTTTAATATCTGTAGGAAGTGTGGGCTTTCAATCAATACATAACATGGGAATTGTGTTGTCTGCCTTTCAAAAGAGGCGGTCCTCTTACCACTTAATAATCCCAAATTATAGGCCAGGAACTATTTTGTAAACTACAGTAATCAATTTAATACATACATACATACATACATATCGTCACGCCTTTTATCCCCGAAGGGGTAGGCAGAGGTGTATTTCTACACCCACTTTTCGCCACTTTTGTCCCACGTAATAAGGGGCGAGCCTATTGCCGTACCGGGCATATTTCCAGACTCCGTGCTGCTACTGAGAATTTCGTGACAGAAAAACCCAATAACACTGCCCGACCCAGGAATCGAACCCGGGACCTCCCAATCCCACGCGCACATTTATGCCGTGAGACCAACGAGGTAGGAATCAATTTAATCAGAACTTAATATTGACAAGTTATCGTCAACTGCAAAGTTATCGTGACTCATTAATGTTTTAGTGACCGCCCATAACCACAATACAGGCGTTTAAACACTGATTACAGGACATATAAAATTCACTATAAATTCTTTATTTATGTGACAAAAAAGGAAACAGTGGGGACGCTCTTAGAATTAAATATATGCTCGCGATCATAAAATAAAGAATTTATAGGCGTCCTTTGGAATTACCGTGGCTCGGTTTTATGACTTCACGGGGCGTTTATTCAGCGTTGCGTTGCGTGGTCGTATCACAGGCATACCAGATACACAGCTCCTGTCCTATACTCTTTGTACAAGAACAATTGCGTCTCGGCATTGCTTGTTATGTATGCTCTGCTCCACATTACGCTTTGACTTTTACGAATCTCAGTCAAACGTTATTGTGCGTCACAAATTATTTTGATTCGTTTACTCTCTGTATTTTGTTTGTTTGCTACGTGCCATCGAGTAGAAATAAGGGAATTGAGAGCTAGCACAAACATTCTATGAAGATTCCAAATTCAAAGAGAAGTGCTATATTAAGATACGTAACAAAAATCATTTCATTCGCCATTGTCTAGACAACACTATAAAGCGTTTAATCCTTAAACTTAAACCAAAGTGAAGAATTATATCTTAGTGAAAGGATTGTGATCTTCAGCGTGACATTTATTGGGTCCTTGCTCGGATTAAATGGCCGCGGGGTAATGGTATAAACTCTTAAAGTGTCTCATCGTTGCTATTACTGACGTGTTTGGAGGATCTTAATTTTAAGTTACGGTCGTTGTGCGGGCCGATGGACACGCGTCCTAGTAGACATCTATAAAAAGATATCGGCTAGTTGCACTTGTACATGTATGGTTCCGTACCGAAGCAGTATAGTTAGATTTGCGTTTATGTTTTCCATTTTCGTGTAATTTTGTAAACGCCTAACCATATATCGTCTTAATCAGAGACACTTATTACTTTATATGACGTTTTGAAATTAGTGGTTATGATATTCTGCAATTTCTGCTTGATGTTAATAACACAGAAAACACGTGGTAAGTTTGAGCTTCTTCGAATTTGTTCATTTGAATTTTGGCTTATATTTTATATAGGCAATATACATACACGCTGAACATTTCAAATCCTTCCTTACTGCGGCTTTTGGCATACAGCCCGTTGATAGACTGTGAAGGTTTACGGAACCCTAAAAATGTTTATTGTCAAGTTGCTATTATTTTGTGCCAAGAAGCCACGTGCCACGCAGCCAATAAAAGTTTTTCATGTGATTGTAATAAGTATTATACTAATAATCAAACACAGTTGATAGTGATAGCTTACATTAGGTATTATTGCTTTTGGGTCCATACGCCTATGAAATATCAGAGCTTTCATAGGCAGCGGTAGCTTAGTAAAGATTGCCATACAGAATTATTCGCTTCAAAACTCATGGTGCGAAACAGTAAACTAACCAATGCTTGCAGAGTAAATTATAATATTGGTTCCGTTTGTCATGAAGGTCTTGGACAATCGATACAGAGAGTTGGTACATATTGCTACCTACTTCTTTGGTTTGAGGAAGGCGAAGCATTCTGCCTGCAAAAAGCTGCTATACTGCCAAATTGGTTTGATTATATAAATAAAGCGAACCCCAAGCTCTAAGACGAGTACCTATCTATGTCGCAACTAGCATGGTGATGTTTCAGGAGTGAAGCGTCTTTTGAATTTGGGCAGTTTGTGATGGCACTTCGCATTATTAATAGAAATAATACAACATTTTAAAAGCAATATTGTTGGTCGATTACTTAATTAGTACCAAAAGAGCCATTTTTATAGTTATTATGTTATTCGAAAACTGTTCGATAAACATGACACATAATTCCAAATCGGTTAATGTATTATGCAATATATTATACTGTTATAAGCGTTTTATTGATTTCGTAAGAACAATGTTAATACGCGAGCTTATCCAACACATTGGGAATGAGCAAATCTTTAATCATGTAAGGCATGTTTATGACTACTATAATTATATGAATATCACCGTATGTCATTCGCGCTAAAATTAAATACAACTTTACTGTTTTATAGTTTGCTTCGTAAGAGCTATTAAAGATTAAGTATAAAGTGGAAGACGTTAAGAAGCCGCATCACTGCGAAACGTACTAAAACAATGATTGAATGTGAACATATTCAAGTCGTGTGTTGGAATTTCTACTATTGAGAGGAATCTGATTTCTATGGGTTGTGAGATATGTGGTATCGTCAGAACACAAAAATATGAAATCCGATTGAAAACTTTGAGATATCGGAGTTGAGAATGACAGTACTTTTGTAGCACCTAAGGCTGGTTTCAGCAGGAATACATACATAGACTAACGCCTGTTTCCCCGAAGGGGTAGGCAGAGGCATATTAAACGCCCACTTTTCGCCAGTGTTTTGATCCCACGTAATAGGTGGCGAGCCTATTGCCGCTTATCGGGATATTTTGTTTGCCAGAGCCTCGTCCGTTGATCGGCAGGTGCACCACTTGCAGGTGAGGTTGGCTTGGGACCCTAAGTTCTTGGTGGGAACCCTATGCACCCTTGGTGGGAACCCTATGCATTAGAAATGTATATTCAGCAGGAATACAACTTTGTTTGCCACTGTTAACTTATACTACCTATATATAACTATGTAACTTTATTGCATATAAGAGAATATATCCAAATATCAGCGGAATTTTACTTTGTAATGTGGCAAAAGTTCGGGGAATTTCTTGCTTCATACAAAAAAAAGCATCGCCGCTGTTTGCGTGCGAAGGGGAATTAGTTTTTAAGTAAGGTGAAGAAGCCGTATTCGAGACACGAGTGTGTGAGAAGCTTATTATGCGTTAAAACACATTACTATATGTGTACACAAAAAGTACTCCGTGACCAACAGTTTAACATGTTTGTACTGTCTATAAGTACGCGTGAAATTGTTATTATGAACACGAACGAGTCTTTCAATCTTGTGAGATGCAGCTACGGAATTTAATATTTTTCTCAGCGCACTTTCTGATAGTTTAAATGGTATAAATACCATACTACGATTTTGTTCCCTTGGATTAATGTCAATCTATCTTAATTCTTAAGGTAATTTATACCGTTCACGTCCGAAGTTCCTCTACTAACAGATGATTGTTGGCAAATAACTGCGTTAACTCAGAGTGCTTTCTGAGACATTATCTCTTGTTTTCGTACTCGGTGGTACATTCTTCTTTATACATTTCGTCCGTTATTTACTGACATACAGACAACGCACAGCCTATTAGGCGTGGGAAGCTGAAATTTGGCATGCATGTTCCTTGGAGACCGTAGGAGTGCACTATGAAGGAATCTCCCAAAGTTCCCACGAGATGGAGCAGAAAAGGTTAAATCAAACAAAGATGTGCGGACATAGCTGCGGGGATCCTCTAGTATAAGACATATAGATCAGTTTAGAAACGCGAATCGTTTTTTATAAAGACATTATCGCAAGAATAATGGAAACAATGTGTTCATAAAAAAGTAGGTTTGTTTCCTTATTACCTGAATAAAGGTCAGAAAGTGATATCATGGCAAATTACCCGTTGCTACTTTTTATAATGCACAGTGACGGTGCCGAAGATTCTGTTAGACCAACGGTGTGTCGAACGGTCGATATGTGCATCGCGGGCGCCGGTACCGCGCGTCCATATTGTGTCCGATTCGTTACGGTTTTTGTACTCGCGCCCGACGCCCCGTCATAATGACGATGCGCCACGGGTTAGGTTAGGTCATGTTGGCGAACTGCTCACGTAACTGTTATGTCATAGTATATTCTTAGGTAAGACGCGAATCAGCTGGAAGATTAGGGTTGAAATTTATCTTTTTTGATTATGGCAATTTGCTTGCAAATTGACTACAATAGGATTAAAATTCCAGTCCAAATCGCGCGAAATTTTAAGTTTACACCGGTAAAAGTGACATATTAAAATAGTTTACGGTCATCTTGACAAGTTCTATATTATTAGGTATAGAACACAACAGAAGTGGTCAATACCCAAATACTACGGCAAATTCAAGATAAAGTGAATTGAATGAACCTAGCTCTATTACCATTTAGCCTGCATGGCATATTATAGCAAGGTCGGTTAGCTCATATGCGCACAAAGCGAATAACAAGGTTAGAACTGACTGCATCGATGCAGTAGCTATGCAAGCTGAACTGACCTGAGAGGTAGACGAAGAAGCTAATATTCTGTCAAATCTCAAACCTGGTTAGACCAGTGAACGGAACCCGGGCTCGAAGACGAAAGCTCTTGGATCCTACCTGGATAGCGCTAGGACGACGATTGTGATTTACAGACAGTCTTATTTTTATTAGACGTCGTAGTCTTATTTTATTATAATGTTTGCAAAATTAAATCTTTAGAGAACTAAGAGGGTATCCCAAGTGTGGATGTTGACTTGGGTATGTATAAAACTATGTTGTTGAAGTCAATATGATCTTTACTTAGCAAATTGCATTTTAACTTGGTCGCGTAGTAAATGTTTTAAAGTTAATTAAGTTTACTACATAAAATATAAACTAATTTGCCACTGCAATGTTATGACTTGAAAATAGCCTACTCTATATGTACATTACGCGCATGCGGCTCAATTTCAAATCAAGTTTTATGTCCATTATTTATTAATATAGGTGTTGTTGATTAGCGTATCCTATCCTCCTGGAACTTGTACCTGCCACTATTATTATGATAGCTTTTATGGCGCGGGCTGCAAACCTGTTACTTGGAAACACTGTTTGTATTACATTGACGCAATCATGTAGTAACCGTTACAAAGCAGCAGCATTCAGAACATCACCCCGGGCACGCCTCCAACCAAATGTGCTGCTCAACGACATGACTCACATACTTACCCCATATGTTGTCTTGTCCGTCGGGCGTGCGTCGCGAGCCTTATTATAATCACAGATCAGACGATTGTTGTCCCCATAAAATGTATAATTTATAAAAGCAGAACGAAGAATAAACCAGAAGACGCATGTTTGCTTTTTTCTACCAAGACTTAGCAACGCGTTACATTTTAGTTTTTACGGAATCAAATCAGACCGATTCAGTTTAACGGGTGATCGATACTTTTTGTTCTATACAAATGTCTTTGAACATGAAGAATGATAACGCCGCTCCGGCTATAAATTGTTATATTATTTTAATTAAATCAATATCATAGATGGTTATAGTTTTGGCCTTGTGCTACAAGTATGCGAGAATAAAATAAATTCCGTGCATATTTTGTGTAATAAGATTATGTCAGTGTGGTTTAACCCATGTCTGAAATAGGAGTTTGTAATTAATTTTTAATGGTGATCGTAAATAAAGCGGAAGAGGCGAGAAGGTTAATCTTGATTGTTAGCATAGCCATAGAGGAATATCTCGTGTGTGACGGTGAGACATTGCTTGTTGTGATTTTATAGCTACTATAAACCGACCATTACTATTCACACTGATCTAATACGATTTTTATATCCAGTGTCTATTAATTGTGGTAGTTGTTCGACTAGGTAGTAAAATTGAAAGGTTTATCTCTAATAAATTAGATATACCTAGTTTAGGATTTACAACGGACAAAATTAACATACCGAGATCGTTTTGTATCGATTGGGTATATACTATATACGTAGTAGATGATATAAAATCTGCTAACATTTGTAATTCGAACGACTTACAGTAAAAAAAGAAATAAAGTTGCACACAGCAGGGAACAAATGCAAATACGTACTTTATAGATGTTAAATGTTTTAATCTTCACCGCGCATGGTTGTTTTGTATTATTACTAATACATTGCATGATTTACGGCGACTATATACGAGGTGTCGATTAATGATTTGACTGTTATGGGTATAAGTCGTATTTAAATGAACTTTTGTAATCAGAAGTGGGCTGTCGCAATAATTTTTGTGATGTTTTTTAAAGCGTCCTTGCCTATTATAGAGGAAAGTCAATTTATAGTTTCTTTATTTCCTGTAGGGACTTTGCAGTCATAAAAACGATAAAATAATACTTAATAATAAAAAATACGTTGAATGCAATGAACCATCGACTGCTTGGCCTGTACTCCTTATAAGCAGGGTTCGAAAATATCCGATATTTATTATAAATATCAAAATATCGGATATTTACGATATATATCGGATATATATCAAGTTTGATATATAATTATATATCAATTTTGTATGAAAGTCATATTATTATTTCATTGTATTATTTATGAATACTATTTGCATATGTGTTTCATAAAAATACTAAAATGATCAAAAAATAAAAACTGAAATGTTTTTAATGTTTTATTCATTTGAGTACTGACGCCATTAATACCGGCAAAAGTGTTGCCATTTTTAGATTAGAACTTACCATTAGGGAGTATGTTTTAACTCTACTCCCACGCCATCTGCATTTGGGAAGTAGAAATACAGTAACAAACGCAAAAATAATATTCTTTTTAAACCATTTTTGTATTGCAATATATCACAAAAAACATTTGATATATACAACATGTAACAAATTTAAATGCACTTCCTGATAGTAGTTTGTTCAGAATCGGCTACTGAATCCATTACTGTCATTTTTAATATTGTTTATTTTTTGTTCTAAAATAATAAAAATAACGTAAATTATAGTCACTCATTTATTTCAAAAGTTGAAATGTACGAAAATAAACCTTAAGTCAAAGCAGAACGCCTTCTTTTAAAATGAATTTGTTTAATGGTTCGACGTTCGGTCACACGAACGCACAATACACACAATTTACCACGAAAATATCTATCATCTATCTTTCGCTTACGTAATAATCAACAAGCAAGAGCGAGACGTAATGTGTCGCCCGCGCTGGCCAATGACAAGCGCTGGCGATGCGCTTTGACAAGTTATGAAAAGTATTTAGTCATCCATCGGGAATCTGTCAGCGAGAGTTGCGAAAAAATATTTTAATTGTGTGAATTAAATTGTAATTATCAACATGATGGTGCTGGTGTGGAACGTTCTGCAACATCTTGATGTTAACTTGTCGCCCCCGGACTTTTTCACTGTGGGAAAATGTTAAATCACTAGTTTATTGTGAGGAGACAACAAGTGCCTAGGAGTTAAGTTTATACATATTAGCTGCTTTTAAAACAGTGAAAAGATGTGATGCGTCAGGGAACAGTGACTAAAATAATGTGATTTTATCCTGTAAGTTATTTGATTATTCTATTAATGTAACTATTAATTTACAACTTTAAACACGTCGATCTTGCTTTATTCTCTTATTGATATTCTTTTAATTTATCTATCAATAATGCTAGGTAACTAAATAGTCATTTACAATATTATGAAACAATGGATCGTGTGCATGTTATTAACAAACAATAAATAATTTTATACAAAGTCGACTGTCCACTCCAAAGCCGAAAAGTGTGATGGAAAGAAATAGGTAGTCATATTTTTGGAAATATCTACAGTAGCTGACAAATTACTCAAACATCGTTCTTGTAAACCCCACTCTATCAGAGTGTTGTATAAAGACTAAATTTGAAACATTTTGTTTATATCGTATCGTATTTCGTTCCTATCAGATTGCTGTCGTTTGTTTACCATAGCAACCGTTTCGTGTGTTTGTGTGCGTGCGCAAATTTATAGTGACCACGCTTTTTACTTTTAATCGAGTTTATACTTTCTTCAAAAAACAATATTTACGCAAATAAAAAACAAAATTCAATGCATGCATTATGATTGTAACAAGTTATTCTAATTGGGGTGTCTGAGGATGTGCGTTATTTCATTTACACGTTGTATCGTCGAATCGAGGTTGATATATATCGGATATATATCTTGATATATATCTTGATATATATCTTGATATATATCCATTGATATATATCCTCGAACCCTGCTTATAAGTGAAAAACAGTTGCATCTACACATATGTATAAAGCAAATAGCCGTGTCTCTAATGTATTTTCTTAGCAGGATATAGCTTAAGTGTGATTTAGGTACCTACCGAATACTTCAGTATCAGACTTATGAAGCGACCATTAAAATCTCCTCTTGTAATGTTGTACCAAAACATGGTTGATGGAACGTTGGTATCAGCTATATGCCTACGCGCATTTCCTTTAGATTTATGTTACTATAAACATGATATAAAAAATATGTATCTCACAAAATGTTGGCTAACAAACGATGCAGTAAATTTTCGCTTAGCGACCAGTCCTGCGCGGCTATATACATATTTAACGTAAAATTTGTCGCTACCTTTACATACATTTTTATAGAGATGCGCCGAGTAACACTTTTGCCGAGTAACGAGTACCGAGTTTTACTCGGCTCAATTTTTTTTCAACCGAGTACTCGGCCGAGTAACTCGGTTCAATCAAATTCCCATTTCGCGCGTGTAAACAAGTACAAACAGGTTCGCGCCGGCCGAGAGGGCCGCTTTTCAAGGGTAAGAAATAGACAAATATTATATTTGGCAACTTTGCTAAACCCCAGATTCAGGATGCTTTTTTTGCTATCCAGAAAACTATTTATGAACTGATAAGGAATACGTATTTTTAAAATCAGTAAAAAGAAGTGACATTTCAGAGAGTGCTAGTAGCAGTGAAGAAAACGAGTCTGAACGATTACCACAAGATCCTCATGCATTATTCTGGAATTGCTTCGAAGAATTAGCTTCCACCCAGTCACTATTGCGCTATGATCCTAAAAGTCCTATTGCTTTAGAATTAGATTGCTATTTAAAAGATTTTTTTTTGGCAAAAAACTACTAGAATCCTTTCGAGTGGTGGACAGGGCACCAAACAGAGTATAGGCTGGCACGTTCAACAAGAGTGTTTCTATGTGCACCTGCAAGCACCGTGTATAGCGAGCGATTGTTTTCGGAGGCTGGTAACGTTTACGAAGAAAAGAGGAACAGGCTGTTACCAGAACGTGCAGAGAGCCTTGTGTTTCTGAATCATAACTTACCTTTATTACATTTTAAATATTGATTATTATTCTTACTGTTTTCTTAATTTTGTCGCATTACTACTCATTCTTAAGCATAATTTTGATTTTATTAATTGATTGTCAAAGATTTCTTAATCTTAATATATAAAATCCTTGCGTTACTGACTGACTGACAGACAGTACAGCCGAAACTATTGGGCGCAGGAAGCTGAAATTTGGCATGTATGTTCCTTGGGGACCGTAGGGGTGCACTAAGAAGGGATTTCCCGAAATTCCCACGGGATCGGCCGAAACGGGTAAATTTACAAAAAATGCAGGCGTAGCTACTGGCGTCCACTAGTTAGTAATAAATACTTTTTGATTTACAACATTGTTGTAATTATGTCTACCTAAATATATTGCTTTTCTTAAACAAAGTATACTCGGCATTCAAACCGAGTTATTCGGCCGAGTACGAGTATAAAAAAACCCGCCGAGTACACAGAGTACCGAGTATCAACCGTGTACTCGGCCCATCTCTACATTTTTATAATAATCGCACATTCAATAACTGCATACTCAAATGAAGTTTATTATTATGTTGGTACTGTCAGCATAGACATTGTTCTAAGCCACCTCACATTTGCGTCAGAGAAGCCAATAAACAGTAAGGCAATAGTGAAAATTCATCACAACTCTGTTCCGTCACATAAAAAAGTTTACCTGCGCTCGCCGGCCATTCTTCGATATGAGAAATTCGAGTTGCAATTTAGCGTCTATTGTGTCGGAACAAAGGCGTGCGATGCGTTAATAACACAGGTGCATCGTTTTCAAAGTTTGGTCGAGTCGCTCACGGGACTCTAATGCTACGTGACCGGTTTTATTTTATGCCATTCTCGCCATGATAGCGTCCATTCTGTGTAATTTGCCGTTAAACTCGAAAACTATTTTTCAGTGTTTGGCCCTTTTTGTGCCATTGTCCGGGGATGTTAGATTAGTCGCTCGTCCGCCCACGTTTCATTAATGCGAATCTAATTTGTGTTGTGGCCCGGCTGTCGGCTTTCGTGTTTTTGGTTCACCTTTTGTTGCCGAATAGTCGAATTATCAGCGAATACTTTAAGCAGATGTTAACAGTTTAATTAGGTGAATGCGTTTTACGTGTTTTAGTTAGATTGTTTGGTTTTTATAGGTTCTCGGACAGTTTTAATTTCCATGTTTGATTAGATTACTTTGCTATCGATTCTCGTTAACTACCTCCACGCACGGAATTTGTGACCCCGCCCAAAATGTTTAACAAATTAAATAATAGATTGGTTTACACCAGTACCTAAATAGATATATATTGCCATCAACCTGCAAAGATTTTGGATTTGTTCAAGTAACATTTGTTTTTTAAAAAGTGTCTTTTGTTTTTAGCGAGATCGTATCTCTTTCAAATGTCAAATTAAGTGAACATCCGACATTTAGAAGTTGTTTTCTTAATGCCCAATTACTGTCTTGTGCACTATAATCAACTTTTGCAGAATTTCTCAGCTATTACTGTGGCGCTCTGGCGCCAAGGCCGCAAAAGTATACAGTATCCGTTACTGAGCTCCATAGAGATATAGATAGCGTTTATCTGCCGTTTCTCTGTTGAAGCGGAGAGTTCGTACCACAGATAACGAACATCACAAAAACATGAACCATTTCAGATCGTGTGCCCTAAGGATAAACTAAAATGTTTTTGTTATTCGGAATTCCAGAAAAACAATACCATTTATAACTATTGCGTTACTTTTTTTGTCAAACGGTACTTGCCTCACTGAATACAGTTGGCTACAAATATGCCGCCCTACAGCTATTTAACATATTTGTCTGATTGGCGTACTCTGTAATATAATCATTACACCTACTATTAAAGAAGTTCAATTACAGCCGTAACGACTTCATAAACGAAATACCTTTCTATTGAGATGTGTTAAAATATTATTAACATTGCTCAGTAAATACATGGAAACATTATATATCTGATTGGTGTATGTGTAAATAGGAGTATTTTATGAACACCACCAATAAACTATCATATAAAAGCCATCACGATAATATAACGAAGCTTGTTTTATGGGAAACTTAATAACATAATTGCGCATTTATTACTGCAATGCTATTAAAGTCATACGGTTATAATTAGCCGCTATTTAATTATGGCGTTTATGTGTTTATAAGAGAAATATCAACAGTTTTTATTGTGTACGATCAATACAGTGGTCGGCAGGTTGGCATTCCGTCGGTGGTGAGGGAGAGACGTGTAACGCAAACAAAAGTAGTGCGAAACTAAGGGTAATAAAGAGAGCCCAGAGAGAAGCATCCCCCGGCACGTACGGCAATTCGTTCTAATAGTCGCAGCCGACAATGGCGCTATTCTGACATTGTTTTGTTAGGACGGAACGTTGGCCGATGCAAAACCCGCGCCGCCACCGAATGTGACCATTGAAGGCGCCTAAAGTTTTTTTTTACACACGGTAACGTGGGGGGCGAACTGAAGTGGTCCCCGTTCAGTAATTAATGACGGATTTGACGTAGGTGGTTGTTTCACGTCACACTGTTTTGGTAACAAATTGTAATGAATCGCTCAGCGGGGCCTCACACTCGGAATGTCATCTGAGTTACGTCATCAACATAACTGCTTACCGCTTACTCAAATACAGTGGTTTTGAGTATTTGTAAATAACGTACGTACGTAGAATTAATTACAAATAAAAGATATTATTGGGGCAACGCTAATGGGAACCATTGTACAATAGAAATGTGTTCTAGATATTTCATTATAGCTTGTCTGTGTGTCAATGACAATCTAATATCGGAAACAAAACGTGTCTAGGTAACGATACAGCAACATACAGTATAGTCACATCAATTACAGCCCAATTCTGTTACCGACTTCACGTTTTGTATTGGTGAAAACGGTTTGCAATTGTCCAGTCATTGTTAGAGCAATTGACTTGGTGGGACAGAAAAGGGTATAATTAGGCGGCAAACTTTCACCTTTGAATAAATTCACGTCGCGTGAAAGATACGCCCAATACCACTCTCAACAATGACGCAACCACGCAACCATCCATCACGCGTTAAATAGAAAACCACAACCAACACACAAACTATATCTATAATCACTTATCGACAGAAACATAAAAATTTGGACTAGTTACTGCGTAGATTCATATTTGGATAAGCAGCTGCGGTATGGAGACATTTCCTGCCCAAATGTAGTATCTATTAAACGAAGCACCTACTAACACTGACCCACCAAACAATTTGTTACTATCACTTTTTAATGGAGCCATTGAAATAGTTTTGCGGTTGAGACCGAGTCATAACATTTTGGCGCCTGTTACTGTCTTAGTAACAAATATCTTGCGGTTGATAGGATTGCGCGTAACGTTTTGAACGCGAGATTGAGAAATCGTGTTCCATTATTTTCTATCACTCAGTGTCTGCTTAATTCAATCATGGTAACGAATTTCCATCGGCAGGTGACTAAACCAACATTCCAAGTATTCCGGCTGAAAAGGCCAATAATACGTCATCTTTCATTTGAATTAGAACGAGGCTATTTGCGCAGAATAAGGCGCCATTGAGGATTTGTTTAAGTATCATTTTTCTATTGTCTTCTTAAAAGCTTGTTTCCTTTCACTCTTTGCCGCTTTTGTTATTTATTTTTCTTGTTTTTATCTCTTGTTTTATTGGTCTCTGTTTACTCTAGCCTACGTATTTAAATATCGGTTTTAGTGCCTTAACGTTACGATTTTGCACGGGCCATATTTGACGCAAATCGGGTGCAATGTAATTGTTAGTAACTGACCTAGAATCCCATGTATAACTTTTTCGGAAGAACAGCTGACATGTATTAAAATTGTAACTATTTTAACATTTTCCTTACTTACTCTTTATTAAGCTTTTGGACATATAAGTAATATGTCATTTT
This sequence comes from Euclidia mi, assembly GCA_944739405.2. Taxonomy (NCBI): domain Eukaryota; kingdom Metazoa; phylum Arthropoda; class Insecta; order Lepidoptera; family Erebidae; genus Euclidia; species Euclidia mi. Next base: position 31,902,793 of record OX123194.2, on the reverse strand, counting down.
TAAGAGCAGCTATATAAATTTTTGCCAGAAGTAAAAAGAAACCTCATTTAAATTATCTTATGCATTTCATGGTTTCAATCAATTTTTCACTAATTTTGTTAAAAATCATTTTTGCTATGTAGTAAGGAATGGCAAGTCGTAGTCATAGAGAATTACTCTAAATATAATATATGTAGTATGGTTCTTAAAAAAGCTCTTAAGGTTGCAATACAACTTAAAGTCCATTAGAGAATATTGTATATAATGACGTAAATTCTCGAAACAATCTTGGAAAAGATAACGTCTTCACTTTTTGTAGTGCAATATTGTCCCCTCGGTCCACGAAAACATAACTATGACGTTGGTCTCATATTCCTCTAGTCACGTGTGGCCTTTTTTGTTGCAAATGGGGCAGAGTGTGTCATCTGTCTTAATTGTTTAACAGCTTATTGTTTACACAAAAAAGGTTTCTGTTTGAAAAAGATATTTATTGACTTTTACGTTTTTGTTCAATGTTTTAATAAATGTGTAACAGTTAGTTCGGGGAGCTTTGAGGATAGTTGGGCGCACGTGCAATTTGTCTTTCATATAATATTCAGGAGTTGACGTTGGTATTTGGAGCGCATTATTGCCTTTGTCAATTCGACATTGTCTAAACCTTTTGTAATGCCATGACTCACAACTGGACAACTTGTAATTTGCGTTCGACGAACTAATAATATAAATATCAATGATTTTAATTACTTGTCCCATTTTGGTAACAAGAAACATGAACTAAGGCATGTTATTTAAGCAATATTAATAGTTTAATATTATTGCTATTTCTAAATCATGGTTTGCGTCGATTAGTTGTTTATGGCAAGGCACGTTCATTTATTAAGTATTGCGTATTCACATAAGCAACAAATAAAAAGTTAAAGTACGGAGTTTATTAAATAACACACTTTTGTTATTATTCTAGGAAACAATGAACATTAAGTTGTTTTTAATAACAAATGCGTTTATTAAAGAAAACACTTTTTTTAAACGCTTTGTATTTTTAACACAACAATAGAAAAGATTAAAGTATATTGTTTAGAATTGTGGAAAGTAAAAAAGAAAGTGAGACCAGCGTTCGTTCATTTTTGCGGTTGCGACTCACCAATCTGGGACTGGTGTTATTTAGAATTTTTCATTTATTTTATTACTGTATGCCCTGTCGTCCATTGTCTAGTTGCTTTTAAAATACTTTTTTTCCAGCATCCGTAAACCCTTTTCGTTCTGGGTGTTCGCTCGTTTATTGTTTCTTTATTGCAGGCCTTTGCCGACAACCAAGTTTGCATAACGTTCGCCTAATACGATTTAACGCACGCCCGTAAAGTATATTTCATTTTGTTTAAAAGGGTTACCTATCCTCCTTTGTGTTTTAATCATGGCCCCTAATTATCTAGCGCGTCTAATAAGCGATCATATCAGTAGTGTTTACCCAAGATTCTCATCATTTTAGTAAAATACATTTTGGAACAATGAAGGATTAGTTTTTCCCATGTCGTTTAATTATGTAGGCTTTAGGCGATATTTGCTCTAATAATAGGCTACAAAAACAATTAGTCGGGGACTTTGTTGAAGAAAGAATTTTATCGTCTAGATTTATTATATTTGTAGAGAATTTTATCGTTCGATTAGCCGTGTGTCGGACCATTCTATGGGATATTGGCTTACGGAGCCAGGTAGACCCGAACATTTATCAGGCGTTTTAGTTTTTTGTTGTTACTTTTGTTATTATTCGTATACCTCGAATGTATTAATCTCGCGTGGGTCCGCCAGAACCGGTCATTACCCAAAACTTGGGGGCGTATTGCGTCCGGGTGCCTAGTTATTACTGCTATTCTAATAAAATAACCCCATATCATTTACGTAATTAGATACATCGCTAAATATTTTATAATGACGGATTGAAATTAGCTGGGTTGGCAGCGTTTAAGTCAGTGGTTGTTGAGAAAGAGTGCTACGGCCGAGGGACTGTATAATGACACCATTTTAAATATTTCGTATTAAATGGGAGGATCACTTTTGTACCTTGCCATCATTCACCTGTTTGAGAGTTGTCATACATGTAATTATCAGGTTAGCAAATGTTGATACATATAATTTGTTATATTTTGTCGTGTTCTAAAGTCAGTTTGTCTTTGCTGATAGGTATAGAAACATACACTTATGTCGACAAAACCGCTTGAGTGCACTTGACATTTCCGTTGTGACATGCTATTACGATTTTATGTTTTTATTAGCTTATACATGCGGCTTTACTCGCGTGGATAATGTAAAAAATATTTCGTCATAATATATACATGTATATAGTCGTTTATGTCGGTTAAAGAACATAAATAATCATGACACTGACAGAAAAAGTGCTGTACAATGCCATCTATGCAACTTATTAGCGTATTAATTTGTTACACTTTTGCTCGACTTTAGCTATACATTATAAGTACCTACGATATTTAATTTCAGGATTATTTTCTTATATGTCGTAAACCTTATATATGTATAAACGTTCCAAAATATTTAAGTTTCTTGCTCCGGCGCTTTAGTATCTGTTTCGATAAAACAGTCGGTCAAAGTGAAATATTTGTATAAATTATATTTCAGAAAGTGCGTATGCTATAAACATGTTTGTATACACCTAGTAAACCACAGGTAATTTACTATAACATCGTTAAAATTGCTTTGCGTTAACTTAATAACTAAATTATGCATAATCTTTACTAGGTATTGACTTGCCGACTCAATAATTAACTATGGTTTGGTTGTTATGGCTTAATATTCAAGACGAAGTTTTATCTCGTAATACAAGTGCAAATTAGAATAAACATTTATCTCCTTACTAAAAAGAAAACACTATAGCAATGATGGTACTTATATTTGAAAAGTAATCACATTGCCATCTCTATCTCCAAATAAATTGATAGATATTAAGTTTTTACTCTATAAGTAATATTTATGTTTACTAACCCATTTGGATGTTAGTTATCCGAAATAAAGATTATTTTATTTTATTTTAATTTTATTGCCCTTTAAAGTAGAACATCTTAAAACACTGTAAATAAGAACAAAGAAAATCCGTTGATTGAATGTTTGTAAAGTCCCAAAAAGTTTGTAAAGCAATACTTAGTTCTGTTAATATGAGTATACTAACTTAATTAAATACAGCTTAAGTCCTTTTTTGTTTGTAGGAATGAGCCAAACCCCTGCACAACCAAACACGTTGTTAAACTTTTCCTGTAAAATATAAAGCATAAAAATGCGATTTTCGATGAATATCTTAACTAAATAATCTGAAAGAATGTTTCTTTGTACATAATTTATCTATGAAGTTTGCTATCACTTTAAAGTGATACCAAACTTCAAAGATAAATTATAGTCACTCAGGTCAGTTATTTTAGATAGGTACTAGGTTCGTGCAGTGTTCAAAGCTTAGCTGTAAACAATACTCGACTCAGCTTAACTTATTTTATCTATCTACAGGTAAGAAAGCAGTAAAAGGCAAGCAGTTATCTCTAAAATCGAAATGTGTTTATTGTATGTGACGAGAATAGAATTTATTTTCAGCGCAATCGCTAAAGAAAATTAAAACGCGTTCTTTTATGGAATCATTTGACTAACACGTAAGGCAAAATATTTTCACAACAAATTTGTCGCCGTGGCTTCACATTATGTTCCCGACATATTGTCATAACATCCCATTTCATTTCACTTTGGAGAGTTGTCGCGAACATTGTTGGCGTGTGAAGTTTCGTTTAGAAACGGAAATGAGGAGGAATTTCCCAAAGAGACCTCTCTACCAGAATAAGAATATTTTGTTGTCGGCGTATGCTGACGGGCCACAATAGACACGGCCGGCCGCCCCGCCTCCGGAAAGAATCAATTATACAAACCCCTAGTTTGGAGACATGTTGCCGAATGGGCGAATTGTTTGTTTAATAACATTTCGGCGTTTACAAAAATCACGGTTAAATATTTGTAGCCTTTGTCCAGCGACGCCTTTGTACGTAAATTAAGCGATAGACATTTTTTTCGTCATTACATTCCGTTGTCATGTCTCTATCCAAAGCGGATGCGATCGTTGTTTTTGTATGGGAACGCTTCCTGTGTTTGCTTACTTAAGTTTTTAAAAGATTTTTTATTTTATTAAAAAGGGCTATAAATTTGGCTTATGAATATTATACAATGGGTAAAAAATTGTGAATTCTGTAAAATATGGAAAATGTCGTAATATTTTTACGTATTAAGATTCTCATATCCATTTTGTATTGATGGTTGTTTCCCAGTGACGGCTGTGCGGATTTCTTTTATCAAGATGATATACAACGGCAGTTTGTTTTATATTTATGTAAAACATACGTAGGCGCCTCGAAATTATGTTTACGAATTGGTCATTTAAAATGCCGCTCTGTGTAGTAGAGCTAGATATAAATGAGTTAAGCCTTTTGTAATGTTATACGTGACACTTTTTCTTAAACGTTTTGGCCGAACGGTAGCACTCTTAAAATCTTGATCGCTTCATTTCTATGTCATCTCTTATAGAAGTGTGTGAATAGAATAATTTATAATAATAATTCCAAACAATAGCATTTTTACAACTTGTAACGTATAATGATGAGAACTCAATTCAAAAGTTTAACTTTATATTTTTAAGTTGTAAGCTGTCAATGCATTTATTTAATGGGAGGACACTAATATTATGTATTTACATACACTTATCTTAAGGTTTGAATGTTGGAACCGGCTGTTGCGTCGTGCTTCATAAAGTTTTTAACTTCAGTGATTGGTATAGTCTTTTCAAATTGTTTTTTTTCCATGGCATTATTATGATTGTAGTAGCGGCGATAGCTAAGTGGTGTACCTACGTAACGGACTGCCGAGACGGTGATCTCGAGTCGATCCCCAGGTTTCCCGGGCACACACCTCTGACTTTTCTAAGTTATGTGTGCTAACATGTTAATTATCGCTCGCTTAATAAAGTGCCGCGTAAATGGCAAAAGGCTCGCCTCCTACATTTGGACCGAAACCTACTGCTAAGTGTGGGTGCGTAATACACCTCTGCCCCGTCCCTCCTTCGGGGATAAAGACGTGAACTTATGTTATTATTGTGATTGTTGCAAATCATTTTAACTTTTTTGAGATCCTTATCCAAGTTAGATGAATAAACTTCAGGAAACGTATTACTCTCAATTTTACCTAACTTAGTAGGTACTGTTTTAAACCATAAACCTACACTGTTACGAATATGAATATTTTACTAATATGCCATTCTGGCTTTATTGTTACAGTCGTTGCAATTGTTTGTCAGTCATTACAAACATGAATATGTTTACAATTAATATTTTGTAAAGCGTGCCGCCATACGTGCCGATTTTTTTGTGAATTCTAGGAATTTTAGCGGAAGTATGGCGTTTGGTTGGGACCACACAAATATTTGCCATGTATTCATGACATTCGTTAAAGAATCTTGGATATAATATAGATTATTTTGTTAAGATGAAACAGTATTAGGTGAAGAAAGTGTGTTTTTTCTGTTAGGATTGACACAGAATTTTGAGCATCGTATTTACCAATACTCATTAAAGATTTCATAGGTATCAGAACAGATTGGCATATTATTTTATCCTGTTTGGCAAGTTATAAATTTTGTAGCAATCTGTGTTTATAGGCAAATAGACACTGGTTAAACGCCTTCCGTGCCGCTCACAAACTGCCATTAACCCGAAAATAAATTTAAAAATATTACGCGTTTAATATAAAATTTATTACTTACGCCCGTAGCCAATTTGCAACTTTTATGGGGTGGTATAACAGGCCTTACACCAAATAAATTTATGACGTAATAACATAAAACCACTCGATAATCATAACGTCTTCTAACGAGGCACTAACTTGACTCGAGTCGGCGGTATCGATATGTATTAAATAATAACTGATGAGATGCAATGAAGTAATATGTCTACTAATTACTATGCCTTGGGTGTATCGGCCGTCCTTCTAGTTACACCGATGAATGAGCCCACAATAAAACCCTATTTTATTGCTGTTTCCTCTCTCGCTTTGTTGGCATTCATCCCGAGAACTACCAAATCATTAAAGCTTGTGTTTGTTGATTTTTTCCTACCTCTTTGTTTGCTTTATGATAATAGGTGTTCGTTTCGTCGCGCTCCGACCGCGGGAGCGATGCGGTGTGAAACTTAACGCCTTCATTCACGCTCCTTTTTATAGAGGCACTTGATTGAGCGGGCCAATGTCGTTTTTAATAGACTCAGTTGAATTTCGCTTTTACAACCGCGTAACTCCGTCTGCGCTTCCAATTTCGCTCTGGTGTTATGTTAATAAGTGCAACATGTTTTTACTCTCAGGTGTCGAATTATCATTTCGTCGAATAAGGGCGTACGCTTACGATTATTTTTTGCTTTGTCGATATTATGGTCATGTCTACATGGGCTCAAACCAAGTTTATAGCTCGGGTACCTATACATAACAAGGCCGACAATTTTGTAAGTACTTTAACAAATTAACTCAAATAACCTGAGGAGGTGGTTGAACAAATTGATGTCAAATATTTCGTGTTGTGGTTTATTTTAAGTTTCGGAGGGGCGTCCACTCACGAGTGTCACTCGATGCCTGCTCATTTTACACCGACTATTACAGGGCCTTCTTTGAAACCAAACTAACGGCACTCATTAAAAGTTATACGCGACCGCGAGAACCCTCGAAACTCGGTGAAGGACTGAGGAATTTATCAGCTAACTCAAAAGTGCTCGAAGGGCAGTCTGTACGGGCCATTATTCGCCGTTGTCCCTTACAATAAGATTAAACTAGCGTCCGCCAACTATATAGATAGCGCTTTGACCAATTCGCGAGCGAACTGCTCACGTAATAGTTTTGTTGTTATCGGCCGTAACCACTCTTCTTCTCTCTCTTGATATTAAAAAGATTTTGGCAACGAGCCACTCTGATATTGATCTTTATGCTTGGCCAGACGGCTATAGGAGTTCTGTAAGTGCCACGCCAGTTGCTTTAATGACTTCCCATGTTTGTAAGTTTCGCTTAATATTTTATGTATTCTGCTGTGTCTAGTGACATTTACTACTGTTTTGTTTATCGTATGAAAATTTACAAGTTATGCTTTATGAATTTATCGCATGCATTATATTGTTGCACGTCGTTGCTTCTTGATCATATTTGAAGCATTAAAATCTGTCAGGTAACTTTATTTGCCATTAAAATGAATGACGGTGGTCCTAAATGTGATGTTATCAAAGTTTGGCTAATACTGCGCAGCTGCGAGCTTATCGCTCGCGCGAATTGGAACATCTAGTTAAAAACGTGTGTAATTAAGTTGGTATGTGTGAAGGGTAACACCTGCGTCTGCTATCAGAGATCGGGCCGTTACGGTTTATGGGGTTCCTACCAAAAACAATGGAAATGGCAAAAAGTCGAAATGCGGGCCAGGTAACAGGGGTGCAGGGAAGGGTAGGCGTGCGGGTCGCGACGGGGCACCACAATTTATGATTGCGCCGTGTCAGAGTGCTAATGAAGGCACTCTGTTGCTCTTTATTGAGATAACGCTTGCAATCGATGGCCGCGCCGGTATCGAGTCATTACTTATTGCGTCGCTCGATCTCGCGTGTCCCTTTATATACATATTTTTTGCTCACTACATTCGTGCAAAGAAACTATTATTAACCGTCATCTCCATAGGAATGAGATAAGCTAATCCATAAACTTGTAACTGTCGTATAATAAGAACGTTTTCATAGTTGCATACATGTACATTGATAAATATATAAAATAACGAAGCATCATATCGAAGTTCATTATATTCTGCTCATTGTCTTGTTATCTTTATCATCTCGGCGTTGAATTATTATGACTTTGATTGGGTTGACCATTTGTCATATTATTATATATTAGGTATAGGGTTGTATTTAACTGTTAGTCAAAAATACTAATTTTCCACCAAAAATACTAATTGCACCACTAAGCTAAGTTGACGGAGCCCTGCTTCGCAGGGCTCCTATTTTTGGGAGCAGGGTCACAAGAAAACCTAACATAACCTATTAAGTTTTCTGAGTGGATAAGTTTCCCGAGCAGACGAAACTTTTCATATCAAATGATATTTTGTAAAAAAATCATCATATTTGGTGTACAAAGATCGGGTACTACTTTATTTGGTATGTTATTTACATTTTTAAATAGGAAACTCAACCTTAAAATTAAACTACTCTTCTAGCTGCGTAATTATATACATTCTTATAACATGTATTACAAAAAATTAAACTACTAAAAAACTTAACTATCCTAAACTAATGAAAAACAAAAGAGGCAATACAACTATGAAGCGTCCAAAAATTCCTCCGCAACGCTGTCGACTGGTAGCGTGCCCAGAAGGCTGGCAGCATTGCCACGTTGTATGGCAATGCTTATTCTCCCTGCGAAATACAAACCAGCCTTCTGGTCACGGGAAGCATCAATCAGCCTTCTGGCGATTTCTTTATATAGAGCGTGTGCACTAGGTCCCCATGGCCCCAGCGTTTCGACCCCAAACGGCTCAAAAACGTAATTACCCGCTAGGTTTCCATATTTGCGCCGTTTAAGGGCCTCCGCCGATGCAGCAGCAGCGCCCGCTGATCCAGCTGTACTTGAAAAATGTGATGGCGCAAGGGTATCGACGCATGTCGCGTCCCGCACCAAAGGCCTACCCATCTTCCAAGGTAATATGTACAAATAGTATTTAAGTGTGCAAGTCAGTATTTTAGTGAAATAATAAAGTTTTTTTGCGTAACTCACTTTAGTGTGTTACATAACATTTTTGATACGCTGTTAAAAATATCCCTTAGGTATATATTGGTCTTACAAAAATGATTCAGAATCCATTTATTAAAGTTTATTTAGGCAGGTTGTATAAATTGATCTATTTACACGTTAATAACCTGGTTTTGTGAACCAATAAGCCAATGAAGACAATCTTTTTGCGTTTGATACTACTTTACCGAAATATTTTACAATATTATACCATGTCGCTGAGGAAGGATAAAACAATACGCTAGTGGGATTAAAGGAGCGTAGTAGTAAATAAAAAAAAAGATATCTAGCAAATTCATAACACAAATTACTCTCAATTATCTTCGGTTATGTGTCATGCCCATTTACCAACACATAATCATAATCATCATAATATAATATCTGAATCAGATACATAAATTAAAAACTCACACTATCATAGTTTCTTATCAAAGAAAATTGACGTATGACATATCGAATAAATTTTTGTATGAATTGTTGTATTAAGATCTTGTGTCCACCGCATCCCGACGAGAGGTGCGTATCGTCGATCGAATCGCGCGATACGGGGAGCGGGAATGATATCATCATCTGTGCGTGTACGACCACTGGTTACTAGTTGTGGGATTGTGGACTTACTTTATAGTATGCGTCGACGACACCCGACAACTTATGAGACAGCACTATTGTCGGCAGATACGCACGCACCTATATTACTTTATAACATACTGCTACCCCTAATGCAAACGTCTGAATTTATCGATGCGAGTGTCCATGTTAATCCTCGGCACCCAAGGCGATGCGTGTAAGTACAGAAAATTATGAAACTAAAATGTTGCTATAGCCCCGTATATGTACTTCTTGCATGCCTGTCTCTAATAAGTAATATGAGTAGGTACTATGACTTTGTAAATTTCAGAATACATGTCTCAGCAGTCTTATAATATCATTCTATGTTCATTTCAATTTGTTCGCAGCCATGCGCAAGGCTTCTTCAACCTTATCAAGAAATATATTATTTGTTTTAAAAAAGAAGGCACTCAACTTTAGCATGCTTATTCCGTAGCTGATTTTCATGTAGGTTATTCACGTTGCGTATTGATTCTTTCATTTCAATATTACTTTGTACTCGCAATTGATGATATTATTGTACCGAATCTGCATTGCAATGTCTTTTCCGGCAATACTGTGACATGACTCGACTGAAGAGAGCTTCCACAGACCGCGGCGCATGCGCAGCCGCAGTCCGCCAGTTATCAACGATCCTATCAATCGATAGCCATTGTTCACAGTCATCGGCCCGCCATTTAACTGTTGTTAAACTTAACGTACAAAGTGATGAATAGTTCGCCGATCCCCGGGTATGTTTATCTGCGAGCTGTCTTATAAGATATGTCATTTACAACGAGTTATCTCATTTGATATCTTTTTGTTGGATGTCGAGTTATTATTAGTTAGGGCCAGTTTCATCACTTTCTGATTAGTTTCCGATAAGTGAAATATTCTTGTTACGAATTTGTCTGGCGTGTTTTTTTCTGTTTGGTTTTGTATGTTGGTATTTGTTGTCTTATAAGTTCCAATTAGATAAGCTAACGTAGCGCTTAGTTCCGTCTACAAATAGTTTGCTACTTAAATCCAAGTACCTACTTAGGTAACTAACTTTGTTTATTTGTTTCAGGTAACTATTAATGAAGAGATAATATCAGATCTGTAAGTACCTACGACTAGGCGTACTTTTGAACAGGAACAGACGCAATTTCTCATACGGTATTTTGATATAGAACTTACAGGATCAAGCTATCTGTCGTCGACAATAATATTCGAATAAGATATCTGCATAATAATTCCCCGTAACGAAAGAGCCCACAAAGCATATCAGAGAGTAATGTAACGGATTCGAGTTAAAGGTAAGTCATCCACAAACCGAACGTTGCTTCATTTCTTTTGCATGAACCCAGTATGAATATTATTATCTCACTTTGGTCTAAAATTTACACTTTTGTTTCCATTCTTTGCAACGCAGTAAAATTTAGTTTTTCCAAAAATTGCTGGTACGAATATACATATAATTTTCACATTAACAGCTAAATGCACCTTAGTACAAATCTGAGCTTGATGTTACTTAATATTTACTTCTGCCGAAAATCCGGCTCAGTGGAGTGCCGTTGGAGAGGCTTATTTCCAGCAGTGGACTGTGGCGGGCTGATGACGATGATATTACTTGAACCAGCCTTAATTTAGGCATATTCTTTTCTTCATCATTTGAATACCACCCTTATACTCTTCCACGACATTCAACCAAACATTTTCTCGCAATTCACTCGCCTTATTCGATACTTTTTGTCGTTTGACCGTTTTGTTGTTGACATAAGGTTACATGTTATTTATTCTTTGACGCCTGAAAGTGACATTTCGATCATTCGTTGACATTTTCCTGTACACAATATTGAATGTATTTAATGGTATAATGTTCCTTGGGAATGTTTAAACTAGGTACATAACAGCTTCTATCGTTCATTCGTCGATTAAGTAAAATGATTAGATCAAGAAAACAATTAACTGTTAAATACAGCAATATATCAGAAGACTCAAGTAACAATATATCATTTATTATCTTCTCCCAGTGTAAGGATCGGTAATAAATAATCGAAAGCTGTTCTTACAACTCGATTTGTGTACTTTGTTGTAGCGGAATGTTACGAACAGGAACGTGTTGTGTACATATTTAATAGATTATTGCGGACTAATAATACGTTGTTCAGCCGTTTAGTATCGCGCTTCTGTAAATGTATTCATACTTTTGAAATATATATTTTTTTTCTTCATACTAAGTCTTATGTGTGTATATGCCTAACATAAGTAACAGAAACATTTGCTTCTAAAGGTTACTTTACCTATTTACTAAACTATATTTAGAATGCATTTTTCTCACAAACACAAGTTGTAGTTAACAAGTAGTTGCGATGTCTCTGTAATTTACAGGAACACCTGTCACACGAATGTTATAATATTTAGTTCTAGGCACTTATTATAAACTTAAACTAACGCTAGCTCATCCGTTAAGGTGACGCCATTTATAATTACTACTTAGTTTACATTTACTTAGAAATTAGTCGGCGATACTGAAAATACATAGCTTCTATAAAGACCTTTTGAAAGGTTTATTTTAATGTTTGCTTACCCAGTGACGGTATAAGAGTAAACGATGCGTATACATATTTTATGTTGCGTTATTCTATGGACGGTTGTCCTTAGATGCGCGCGCATTACGGTCTCATAAATCGGACTGGAGACAGCGCCAAATGAGACGTCTGATCTTGTGTAGTGATGCCGACAAACATAACCTGGACTAAGGTTTAGTGGCTTGTGCCCACTTAGGGTTGCCAGACGTTAAAAAATATCTTCATCGATATCATTTTACCACTATTAGAAACGAGAAAGTTTTCGAGGATGGATGAATGAATGGAAGATTGTTACTCTTCCACGCTAAACGGATTTGATAAAACTTTATAGAGATATAGCGTATACATCAGGCTACGCTGCATTTTCTCAATAACCGACACCCTCGGAGGCGAGGCCGCGGTCGAAATCTAGTATCATATAAATATAGAGACAGTGTCTTCGGAAAGAAAGTCCTAGGTATAAGTTTGCTATCGTAGAACATCTAACATTTTATTACATAAATAATTATATGGATCAAGGTTACGTTAACTTTACTTTACGTTATATTCTGTCTACATTTCCTCTTCCTTATTTGGATTCTAGGTTGTACCTTGTAGGGCAGTTGTGTGTAGTCTTGTGTCCCAGAGGACCCAAGAGGCAACATAGAATGTAAGGTCGGCACTTTTGTACACAAGTGTTCGTTAATATCTTAATATATAAAATCCTTGCATTACTGACTGACTGACAGACACGCTACAGCCGAAACTACCGATCGTAAGAAGATGAAATTTAGCATGTATGTTCCTTGGGCACCGTACGGGTGCATTAAGACGGGATTTCCCAAAATTCCCACGGGATCTGGCAAAACGGGCAATTCGAAAATATGTACGTGCGAAGCCGCTGGCGTCGACTAGTAATATACAAAATCCTTGCGTTACTTACTGACTGACAGACACGCTACAGCCGAAACTATTGAGTGCAGGAAGCTGAAATTTATCATATATGTTCCTTGGGGACCGTAGGGGTGCACTAAGTAGGGATTTCCCGAAATGCCCACGAGATCGGCCAAAACGGGTAAATTAAAAAAAATCGCAGGCGTAGCTGCTGGCGTCCTCTAGTCTTACTATAATGAAGTTTTCATTATCTGTTAATTTTTAATTGAACTCATACGAGTATTGTATAAATTACAAGTTTTTATCTAATAACTGCACGCATAGTTCTACCTATGCATAGGGTTCCCACCAAGAACTTAGGTCTAATCTATGCCCAAGCCAACCTCACCTGCAAGTGGTGCACCTGCTGATCAACGGACGAGGCTCTGGCAAACAAAATATCCTGATAAGCGGCAATAGGCTCGCCACCTATTACGCGGGATGAAAACAGTGGCGAAAAGTGGGCGTTTAATATGCCTCTGCTTACCCCTACGGGGAAACAGGCGTGAGTCTATGCATGCATGCATGCATGCATAGTTCTACCTAAGCGAGGAGGGAATGTGTTGCGGATTTGAACCCCACACGTGAAAGAAGTTTGTGTAATTTACAAATTGTTATTTCGTGTTTGAATCTTTTTGTTGTCCATTGTAAAAGCTCCCCGCCATACTTATATTCCTTCTCTCAGTAATTGTTTTTTTTATTTCATCATCATCATAGCAGCCAAACGACGTCCACTGCTGGACATAGGCCTCCCCCAAGGTTCTCCACACAGACCGGTCTTGAGCCGCCCGCATCCAACCGCCTCCCGCGATCTTGACGAGGTCGTCGGTCCACCTTGCGGGGGGCCTACCTCTGCTGCGTCGTCCGCTACGTGGCCGCCACTCCAGAACCTTTCTGCCCCAACGGCCATCGGTTCTTCGAGCTATGTGCCCTGCCCACTGCCACTTCAGCTTGGCTATCCGGAGAGCTATGTCGGCGACTTTGGTTCTACTGCGGATCTCCTCATTTCTGATTCGATCTCGCAGGGAAACTCCAAGCATAGCTCTCTCCATCGCCCTCTGAGTGAGTGATGAGCCTTCTGATAAGGCCCATAGTGAGCGACCACGTCTCTGATCCGTAAGTCATCACTGGCAACACACACTGGTCAAAGACTTTCGTCTTGAGACACTGCGGGATATCGGACGAGAAGATATGTCGTAGCTTCCCGAACGCTGCCCAACCGAGTTGGATTCGACGATTGACCTCCTTCTCGAAGTTGGACCTACCTAATTTGACTACTTGTCCCAGGTAGGTATACTTGTCGACAACTTCGAGCGTAGAGTTCCCAACCTGAATAGGAGCAGGTACAACATGGACGTTCGACATGATTTTCGTCTTGTCCATGTTCATCTTAAGACCTACTTGTTGAGAGACTCTACAGAGGCCCTCGAGCATTGTGCCTAGGCCTTTTTTTATTTAATGTTAGGAAAAAACCTGAAATGAAAATCAGTCTACACTCTTTACTTTATTTATTTATTTATTTATAGACTCACGTCTGTATTCCCGAAGGGGTAGGCAGAGGTGTAATATAATTCTTTACTTTTAAGTAAATACAATGCCATGAAGAGTTTAGATATAACTAGTCGCTTAAAAAAACAAAAAGTGAAAGTGAACAAGCTATCAGTGATCCGAAACATTTTGTCATTCAATTTTATTTTTGGCGCCTGTCTTGAATACCTTTGCATATACATATACTTTTTAAAAACTGTATTTTTCATGTTGTAAAATGATTTTATATTTTTCTGTAATCTTACTGGCCCCAGTTCATTTTATTTAGTTTTTAGCATTTTATATGTAGTTTATTCATTGCGGCTGACTAAATAAGATCTGTATTTCTTGTTTGATATTGGTTATCGGAGTCGTGACTTCAATGTCTATCTAGGTATTACTATTGAATTGTACTCAGCAGTGGGACAGTTTATATATACATGGCTGATGAAGAAGGTAATTATATGTATAACCTGTATCTACTGTAACTTTGGTAAATACCTTGCCAAGCCTCACGGCAAAGTCACGATTGCATGGAATGGTAAAATATCTTGACATTGATCTCGTCAAATCATATAAATTTTCGCTAGCTGGAGAAGTTAACGCTGTCAGGCCCAGGAAGATTAACATCCTGAATGTAAACAGGAAAAAGGCGAGTGTGATAATTGGTGATAAACACATCCGCCGAAGCTAAATACCTGTGCAAGGAGTGTGATTACGGCAATTGACCATTGAGTATTACCAATATGCAGCAATGGATGAGATTAGATCTTGAGAGCTCATATTAGATGACACTGCCAGTCCAATTCCATAACGATTGGCCACCATTTCGATTAATCTTATACTGCACCCACTGTTGCAATTGTTTATGAGTGTGGTGCTAACGACGATGTTATATCATGTTGTGAAAATTGCAACAGTAGGTATATTGAGAATCGACTTAGTTGGCAAGAAATCATTTGGAATGTACCGCAGGAGGAGAAATGTTATGTATGTGGTATTGGTTTTAAATATTCTCTCGGAATAAGTACCTTTTGCAATTAACAGTAGGTATATCAGTGAACATGACGCTGGCAACAGTACTGAAATATCGGGAGCTCGAAACAGAGATACTTGATTGAAATTAAACTACAGTTTACGGCTTTTATCGCGATGTATTGGTTTCACTAAGTTATTACATTTGAAACGAATGATCTAGAAACTACATTTTTAATTTATACTTGATAAATATGCTGAAAAATAATTTCGAACTAATGTTCAGACTACGAAAACTTAATTTCCTACCATTCTTTTAGCCATAGACACAGCTATGAGTCACTAGTGGGGCATCTTGTATGAGATAGTAAGCTTTGATTCACTATATTCGCAAATTTGAGGGAGCTAAGGTGATATTTAGGGTGACCAATGCCAACCCTGCTATCATCAATGGACGTTTTTAACTCGCTCGGACTTGTGTCAATATAATGATACGTCGTTATAACTCGCGAACCTGTTATGATAAAGCAAATCTATTTTTTTTAAAGGTGGCTTCGTAATTTTTTTCATTTGATATCCTTTTATTATTATTGATTTGATTTACTCGTTGGTATAAATTATGTGGGTACCTTTAAATAAATAAATATGTTGGTATGTCATTTTTATAAGAAGCTTAAAACGTTTTACTGCTTATCTGTACCCATTTACTTTTGTAGCTATTAATGATATACTTAGCAAGATGTATTGTAGTGTCCAGATTCAATTATTAGTGAAATATTATTTTCATTATTTACGATGAAGTTTAATCTCATACAAATATATTGAACTTTACACAAAATCACAATTTTTCGAATTCCATTGAAGTGGAGCCGCGGGCGGTCGCCAAGTTCTTACATAAAATAACAGCCTCTATAGGACGCCGATACGAACTAACGAGTAAATTACACGGCTCGGAAGTGTTTGCGGACCGCCCATCGCCCCGTCTGGCCCGATTTGAAATTCTGCGCTGAGAAAACAGACTTGGCAACCATTTTACTTGCCGGTTATCGAAGATAAAACGTTACAAAAACTAATATTCGCTTTAGCAAACTATTATTAATAACCTATACTTATCAATAATCTTATATTGAGAAAAACGCCATCGCTATTCTATTTTAGTCCTACAGTACTGACGTCATTGATGGACACATCGTGCGAGCATGTTTGTGATAATACAACTACGATTTCGCTGTCCTCTCATAAGCCCGGCTAGCTCAGTCGGTAGAGCATGAGACTCTTAATCTCAGGGTCGTGGGTTCGAGCCCCACGTTGGGCGCATCTTTTTGAGGCACTTTTTGAAATTCACTTATATTTTATACACATTTTTATAGCATTTTCAATAATTATTTCTAACATTATAGCTTAATTTTTGAATTTGTGAATCCAATCAGTTACTTCTATCGTGTAGTACCGTTAAAGGGTCAACGGATGAACAGTCAACGCAATATAAATGTTTCCCACGTTTCGTAGTCACATGTACTTACTCGATGTTGGATGTGGTGACGTCTTATATCATTCGATTTATTTTGACTAGTAACTGCGCGCCACTTATTAGCTGTCACTTCACTGTAAATATATAATACATTTATTTATTGTTTACACTGGTATGCTTGTAAGTATATTTATATTGTGCGATGTATGACTACAAGTGGAGGAGTCTTTGTATAGATTTTTCTTTGTGAAGTGTTGCGTAACGTTACTTTCTCATAGAAAGTTGTGCGTATTGAGTGTAAGGGGTGTTCAATTTGTTATCTGGTATTATAGTGCTCTTATCAGTTCAAGACGCAATATAATATCAAGTTAGTTTAGTTAAAGTTGTAGCTTTTCCATGTTCTATGAGGCAAATATTGCCGTATGATTCATTTAGCTGTTGTACTTTTTAAATGTTCGATTTTACTGATGTGTTTGCTCACAGTGAGCAAGCATGAGGTCGTGAATTCGATTCCCATCCGGTAAAAATCTTTGTTTGATTTGTACGATCGTTAAATTCTGTGCCATGTCAGTGTATAGTTGATCTATAGTACCTATGTGTTTAAGAATATATACGTATTTTTATCTGGTGGCTATAGTACAAAATCTGCTTAGCTTGGTTACTAATATACTATTATATTATCTGTGGTTTGGTGTCAGTTTTCCTAAGACATTATTAAATTTCTTGTGTAACATTCTGTTCTAAAAAAAATGAGTATTGTGCATAGAGAGCAGATTATGAGACAATTTACTAATAATTATGCGTGCCCCTATAAACAAGACAGTTCTACGGGTACAATACATGTACCATAGATTTTATGCCATGCTGTTTTAATTTAACCTACGTATTAACAACATACCTAACTGTAATAGCAATATAGTGTAGATTTTTAAGAAAGATTAAATGTAAACGCGTACATTTTGGCCTTAATAGTTTTTACTGAGAAATACTTGGTTTAATTACTTATGTGAACGGTTTTATCGACCAAGTGTAATGCTTAATATGCAAAATTGTTTGGACAGTTTTTAATTACAGATTCTTTTTACTGTGATAAATTTTATTTCCAATCTGACAAGTCGTTTGTTATAATTAACACTGCTAATTTATTAGGCGGCCAAAATATTAATACCTTATCAGCTAAAAGACAATGTTTTCAACTTATAATGGTCGCTTGAGACCAGTTTCTTTATTCGTAAATGACATATACATATTGAAATTAAAATATTTTTCTTTGAAGTCAATTCAACACCAACGCAATGTTATCAATTTAATTTTGATTAATGTGGACTCGTGCGCGTACAAAAAATCGCATAACATTTGAATACGTTAACTTTCTTAGTATTTAATTCAAACCGAAGTCAAACATGTTCGTTTTTTAAATAATTAAAAAGCTATTTGACTCTTGAGTGTTATTATCGCGGGTATAAAATCCTTAAAAGAAAAATATAATTTCGCGATGGGTGTTAAACTGTTAATCCCAGGTCTTGGGCTATTTGTATGCAAAGTTTTATCGGAACCAGATCAGACTATTACCGACCACGCTTTAATCCATCTACATAACATTAAGAAGTTAATGCGGGTATGGAGCAAAAAGTTTTTTTTTATCTTTAATGACTGCATCGTATTTACTTGGAAAGAAATAAAGTGGCACAGTATGTGTAATAGTGGTTTTGATAATCTTTTATTTAATCATTCTTTTTTATGTGTAAATGTAGCTGTATGTAACAGATAATAATAATAATAATATAATATTCCACTACATTCACACAACACCATCTAGTCCCAAACTAAGCAGAAGCTTGTACTATGGGTACTAGATAATGGATAAACATACATATATACTTTTTTGATGGACCAATGCAGATGGACCAATGTTGACGAAAACTGCATGTTTGTTATATTTCTTAGATGGCTAAGCTATATATTTGAATCCGCTAGGTGTAAGTCTCAGTACTAAAATTGACACTAGGAAGTACTCGTTTTTCTAAGGCTGCCATTTTAAAGCATATAGCAGTGTGAATCTTCAATGATTAACATGCAAGTCTGACTTTAAGTCTTTGTAGTTTGTCTATTAAGAGATTTCTCTTATTTGCTAGGCAACTGCCACCACTGTCTAATCTTAGTACCTACGTAGGTATTCAATAACTTTCACAAATTAATGCACATCGGTACTCGAAGCTATATTATTTTATGACGGACAGTAGACGGAATCCTGGCACGTAAAGGAAATATCGCAACCAACTCTGGCATTTGAATAAGTATTCGTAGAGTTCTGTAAAATGTCTTGCCTTAGCCCTTTCTAGGAATCAACGGGACCAGTACTTACTGGCAAGAAGAAAATTGTGTTCGCTTCGAAGTTTGATGATCTGACCGATCGATAACACTGCGATGGGCAATATTACTACAGCATAAATAAGTTTACTGGCATAACACTTTGACATTGGACAGTAATAGCCTTACGGGTAAAACAGATTTCATCAAAATGTTATTACTACTGAGAATAATAAAAAATAGATGAGTTCTCGAGTTTACTTCTCGTGAGCAGATTCCTTATTGGATACTACCACGCGTATAAGATCTCAGAATTTGAACCAATAGCGCACATCATCCCATCATCGGAATTCAGGCTTCATGTGCGTATTTAATTTTGATTGCCGCTCGTCCCGTGCATTGAAGCACGCTGAGCCGGCGCTAACAACTGATAGCTAAACGTCTACAGCAATCGCAACCTATTTCGGAAAATAGTCCACAACGATTGAATATTGTTATCCCTTTTTGGTTTCGAAGATAAGAGGGTAGTCTATACTATAAATCGTAGTAATTAGAGTATAAGAGAGCGGCACATATATGGAAAGACGAAAGACATGTAATAAACGAGTTAAAGTTGAAATGAAATGAGTTATCAAATTACTTTTTGTATTACTTCTTGTAGCAATATTTATGATTAATTCGCATGTTATTCTAAACTTTATCCGGCATTACGCCCTATGTTATTTCAAAAACATTATTCTCTTCTTAAAAATACATTCAGAATATAAGAATCGCATACGTTTATCGGATTGTCACCACCCCATATCATCCCATGGGTGTCGTAAGAGCCGACAGAGGGAGCATATTATGCAGAAAACAGCACTGTAAGAGAAGGAAAACTTGATACAAACCCTATACCAACCCGTTTGGCCAGCGTGGTATAGTAGGCCAATTCCTCCTTTCAAATGAGAGGCCTAGTCCAGCAGTGGACTGATAAAGGCTGATGATGATGATGATGATGATGATACGTTTATTGTGCGTTAGTTTTGGTGTCTAATCACACTATGCTGAAATTATGTGTGCGAAGTTCGGCATGATTACGATTGGAATGCTATTTGAATTACTGACGACACATTATACCGAAATTAAGTTGCGTTATAGCGTACAGCGTAACTTCGGTCAAGCGTAAGTTCAGCGGCAACTTTTCTAGTAGTAGAGCACAAGCGTAGTTCGTAGCACGAGCGTAAGTTCGGCACTTATGGTGTGTCATAATAATATCAGCACATCAACACAATACTTCGGAGCGTAAAATCGGCCGCAGAACTTCGGTCGCGGAACTTCGGCATAGTGGGTTAGACACTTATACCTATTAAACTCGAGGATGCCTTCAGCTGCGCCCGTACATTGTTTCCTAATTTAACCGTTCCCCATGCCATGGAATTTCTGGAAACCTCTTCTCAGTGCAGCCCAACGGTCCCGAAGGAACATATATGCCAAATTTCTGTTGCCTGTGCGCCCACACTAACAGTAACAGAACAGTTTTATATATAAAGATAACAGCCCTAAAAGTAGTTTGGTCTTAGTTAAGTAAAGCTTTGTGTTTGCCCAAAGTATCCTTTGTGGTCGTCTTCTTGCTGTATTATTTTTGTTTTCAAGTTTACAACAAGTATTCTCTTGAGAAATAATCTTATATGAAGAAAATTACACAAAGATTTGTCGTGTGGTAAGTTTGTTACATACTTGGCTAAACGTACGGTGTATGACTGTCTCAGTAGGCAGCACGAACATTCTCCAGATCACCCACGCGTTGTATTGTATTGTGTATTATAATGTACCCTATTTGTGTCAACTTATTGTCTTTGAATGTCAATATATCATTGTTAAGGATGCTGAACTATTGTGCTGTTGTGCCAGGATACGTGGAACGCGTATACGCAGATAAAATATATATTGGGAATGTGAATAATTCTATTTCGGTTAACGACCTGGTTTCTCAGGCGTGTCTGCCTAAAATAAGACTCATTTTTGTACCATATTTTTTATTTGTTAGAACTAGGTAGACTGTTAATAAACGAAGGAGACTAGGGCATTGACCGATAGTCTGGTTAAATGTAGGTTGATTTAGACATTTGTATTTATGGACTTGACAAATATTAAGGAATTAAGGATAGGAAGAACAGCTATTTATGGATCATACATTTTTAAATCTTGTGTAGTTACACACTTCAACAGAGGACAGTGGTGTCAAAACCATTCCGTTTTCTGTGGAGAAAAATATAAAAGTATCTGTTAAAAGTTAGAAAGCATTGCTTGTGACGTCGTCATGCACGACTAAACCGACTATAGACTATTGATATCTTATTTTCTTTTTATCAAACTAGAAAGATATGGAGACAAATGAGATGTGTCAGTTTGTAAAAAGTCTACGATCTTTGAGAGGTTAGACGTGTTAACTATGACGCCCTTCAATTACCGCACAATAGATACGAAAAATTTGTTAACGGCTTTATAACAGCGCTACGGCATTTTTCGTTTTGTGTTATAAATAGAACAGCAATAAGCTATCTAACAGTAGTTCAATGAGTCTCCCATGGGAACTGAGTCCATCCCAATTAAACGTAGTAGAGCCTTGCTGACTTCAGCATGAATGGGCCGGCTCGACCGGGGAAGTACTACCCTCTCACAGAAAATCGACGTAAAGTAACAGTACCTAAACTGTTGCGTTTCGTTCGGTGAGTGAGAGTGCCGGAGGCCCTATCCCCTATTCCTTCTCCCTCAGCCCACTCCTCATCCTATCCCTTTTCCCAACCCCAAGGGGCGGCAACGCACTTGTGACTCCTGTGGTGTTGCTTGTGTCCATGGGCGGTGGTAATTGCTTACCATCAGGCAATCCGTCTGCTCGTTAAAAAAAACTTGGTAGTTCAATGATCTGTCTCCATGTTTACGTACATAAATTTATTGAAATAAATGCCTCATTAATAAATGACCTACCTATTCCTATAAAAATAATTACAAGAAATGTTTTCAAAGGCAGTTTGTTATTTAAGCTCAAGCCTTGCCAAGATTTAGGTCGTGATAGGCTCTTAACATCAGGTGGGCTGTACAAACCGTTTACCTTTTTATAATAATGTGGAAGAGTGAAATATAACGTGCAAACGTGGACGTTTAAATTGCAGCCTTATTAATTATATGCCAGAAACTGATTTGCGCTAAATAATTTATGCTGTACCATAACAAGTAACATGAGATTAGTAGACTGTGTTGTTGTTGAGTTTTCAGACAAATTTAACATTTTCATTTTGTCTGATTATGTGTTCTAAGAGCGGTTTCAGATTAGCGTTTTATACGCGCGTATAAGCTCGTTTTTGGAAGCGCATGTAGGCGCGTACAGGCGCGCCTTTTGGCACACGCGCAACTCGTACGAGCGTTGACGCGCTTCTAAGCTCGCATAGATTATACACTTATACTGGTAAGCTCGTATATGCACGAGCCGTCAGAATCCATGTTGACACTGACAAGATGTCACTACAGTTTCGGGCGAACACGCCGAAATATGCTCGTTCGGTTTTTTGAACCTCGTAATATAGCGCGCGTGTAAGCGCGTATGCTGAAACGACCGTATACGCGCAGAAAAATACGCTAATCTGAAACCGCCCTAAAATGTGATGCTGATGTATTTAATATATGTTGACTTTTTACAGCAAACTGGCCAAATCTAAAATATAGAATGCTGCGTCTAATGTCTGCGGTGAAACGTGAAATAACACTTAACTGAGTTGAAGAATAATTATTTTTGGCGTCCTGAATCGTCGTGCATGGTCGTACACTTTTCCAGACTCTGTTCTTCTCTGAGTTTTGAGGCAATATCGGCTAACATATAAGTCTAGACAATTTAAAGTTAAAATATGGTACACAAATACATATGCGCTTATGCCTTCTAGCATCCAAACAGTTCCCTTACGGTGACCCCTTTTAGAAACCATGAGCGAAATCGCGGTCAACCATACATATACATTGGGGTACACAGGTTTTGGATGTACCTATCTGTATTCACATAATTATGAGTGTTTAATTCCAAGTGTAAAACTCTTCACGGACTTGAACATAATTTATTACGATAGATTATCAGTTAAGTAAGGTTGAGTGGATGTAAATGCTTAGCACCGCCGTAGGTCAGAGTGCTGGTTTCAACATAAAATTACATTTCAATCTAAACAACGATGATTGGCTTAAACCGTTATGTTAAAAGGCAGTAGTTCGCAGAAACGTTTGCACTGAATACTAACAACGGCATGGATAGCATTGAAATGTTGGTACTTGAATAATTTTCATCTGAGTAGTAACACACTTCCACTTAGATTGCTATCTAATAGTAAAATTTTCTTATTGCAAATGGCGGATAGTGGATATTACCTTTCCATATACCTATTCAAATCATTTCAGCTCTATAAGGGAGACCTGTAAGAAATCGGAGACTATATTTTTTTATATTTATTGGTTGTTTTGATTAACAGTTAAATCAAGGTTTTCTTTTTTAACAGTTAAATATTCGAATTGTTTTTACGCTCAAACTTGATTCAAGTTATCAGTTCATTTCTTTCTTTTCTATTACGAAAATTATTCATGCTAATCCGGCTAACCAGTCTTATCGCGGCAAGGCTTTAGTCAGTATAATTTCCCGGGTCGATGTAGACGTTACTTAAGTCGAATATTTCTGTTCAATTATGAAAAAGATTTTTCACAGCGCAGGACATATACCTAGTTATGCAGATTTGATTCTTTATACTAATCATCATCATCAGCCCTTTTATACTATCCCACTGCTGGGCACGGGCCTCTTCTCAATATGAGAAGGGTAAGGCCATAGTTCACCATGCTGGCTAAGTGCGGGTTGGCAGACTTCACGTCTTTCGAGAACATTATGGTCTCTCCACTCGGCTATCGCTGCTTCTATACTAATACTTACTCGTATTATAATACTACTAAAATGATATGGAGGCATCTATGTTCCTTAATCAAGCGGATTTCGGGCTCTAAGGCGAAGGTCTTGGATTGCAACCGGGACAGTGCTAGGATGACGATGTCAGCACGCCGCGGAATCGATCGTACTGACGCGTTCCCTCTCTCTTTCTCGCTCTAGTAAATGACGGTCCTAAGTGACAGAAAAGGATAGAAGCATAGGAAAGTGCGATGCGTGGCTGATAGGTGTAGCTCAACCCTAATGGTTCAATTTTGTCACTCGGATTTCTCCTTCTTTTTGTTATTTGCATGGTAATCTCAGCTATAATACCTACAAATCGAAGCTTAACTACAGTTGAGTGTCAAGTACATCTAAATTATATAGCTAAATATTTAAACTAACAAATCTCATGTCCATGTGGTGACGGATTAAGAATACGGATAGTCAGCACCCCATATCATCTCATGGGTGTCGTAAGTGCCGACAGAGGGAGCATATTATGCAGAGAACACCGCTGTAAGAGAAGGAAAACTTGATACAAACCCTATACCAACCCGTTTGGCCAGCGTGGTATAGTAGGCCAATTCCTCCTTTTAAAGGAGAGGCCTAGTCCAGCAGTGGACTTTTAAAGGCTGGTGAATAATCTCATAAGTTTATAGTCTCTCTGTCAGATACAGACCATAACTATGAATACCACTAACGCAAATTGAAGACCAATATTCACAAATACGAATACAGCAAATCTCAAACAAAATTCATTATATCGAATGCTTTATGTATTATGAATGAAATAATACTGTAGTTCTCCTTAACTCGATACCTATTATATGATTTGGCATAAACTGTTCTTCACTCGTACTCGTCTTGACGTGGTTCATTTATTGCTATAACTGTAATAGAACATCTGTTAAGTTCAGAATTGACGTAGGTATAATAGTGTGGTTTAATATTGCAATTAAGTCAGCAATAAAGTCATCTGTCTATTGTTCATATGGCAAATGTGAGAACAAAATAGCATACATACATATGTAAGTACAGATCGTGTAGTGATAAACTGTACTGCTAGGAAAAAACGGGATTGTTTCTTTGATTCTCGAGGCGAACAAGGTGACATAAAAAGTTGGCGGTTGTTATTCCATAAACACGTCAATCGCTTGATCAATCAATCGATATTGTATTCTTTTAGCGATTTCATTAAATACCATTCTCAATATTTTATCCATCGACGGATTTGGCTACTAGAGATATATATTTCATCATCATCATCATCATCATCATCATCAGCCTTTAAGGCGAGGTTGCAGTACAGTGCGTAGCTCGACCTCACCCCCCGCAAAAACAAAAACACGGCGGTGGTGTGGCGGTGGCGTCAGCGAGTGAGTGGGGGGTGGGGAGGGGGGGGTATCGTGTGTGCGTGTGCCACAGCGCAGCGTAAAAAAAACCGTAGATGAGTTATGCGAACTTCAAAAGTTGCACATTAAAAACAGGCTAAATATCTCATTTGGCTTTAGTCGCGTACGCGCTGCGGTTGGAAGCGCTCGCTCTTTTACTCGCGTGTGTGTACGTTACATTTGAAAATGCCGTCGTGTGTAATGAGATTTTGCACAAACTATAGAAGGAAAATGACTAAAAGTTATGGAATCACTTCTCATTCATGAGTATTACAATATTACGTTTTATTTACAATTTATAATAAATTCAGTATCACAAATAATAGAGTGAATAAAAAAATTGGCATTTAGCGAGTGTAAAAGAGAAGCAGTATTGTGCGTGTTCAAAGACTAAAAAACAAAGTATCCAGATGGGACATTCGTAATAATAACATACTGATGTGTGTTTTTGTCAAGTAATAAAAGTGATTTGAGGCTGAATCAACACAATATATTATTATTATAGAAATACAAAATCATACGTAAGTTACAAACATTGACGGATGATCATAGTCCATTCACTTGTTCTTGTTTTTTTCTTTTTTCAAACAGTAACCATAGTTGGTATTAAACAACTAAGTAGATTGTACTGCACAGTTTTCGCTGCCGACCTACCGTACCCCTGGAAGTACCCCTGGGGGTATGGTGGGTCTTTTAAAGCTTAACCGTACTCTCAGATAATATTGTTGTGTAGTAAGTTTAGTAATTTCAGTTTGTTAATTTCAAGTTCTACTATTTTTGGGATCATTCCCAGTAGCTCTATTGAACAGTTCTATGATAGAACTGTCCTAATTCTATTAGCACAACTTGATGAGGAGAATAGAACTAATGGGATAAGTAATAGGAAATGTCCCAGTCTAGTTCTATGTATGTTTTTACAAGGGTATTCAATAGAACTACTGGGAATGATCCGTAGTGTCACGACATCGCGCTCATATATCCGAATGAATATGTTTTGTAGACGTTCATTTGTTTAAGGTGTAAAACAAATGAACGTCTACCAAACCAATGAACGCCTACAAAACTAATGAACGCCTACAAAAAAAAATGAACGTCTACGAAACAAATGACTTACAGAAAGTGATCAGCTATCGATAGTGATTGCGAAAAACAGGTGCATGCGATTTGCAACCTAATTGACATTTGTCAGAATTTATAATTTTACTAACGTAATAATGCCAGAAAGCGAGAAAAAACAAAAAAAAACGTTTGTCATGAATTGTCAAAAAGGTCGAAAATCGCATGCACCTGTTTTTTTGCAATCACTATCGATAGCTGATCACTTTCTGGTAGTCATTTAAAAAGCTAAGCTTTAAAAGACCCACCATAACCTCAGGGGTATTGCCAGGGCTACGGTGGGTCCACAGCGCACAGTTTTTATATTAACGTACTGTTTTAGGTTTCCATTGAATGAAATGAGAAGAATAAAATGTACTTTTTTAATAAATGTTATAAATAAATCACATCGACTTTTTATTTCCCTACCTTAAATGAATGAATCAAATTTACTTTGAGGCGAATTGAATTTACTCAAGACAGACAAAGTGATCATGTCGCATCTGAGTCAAATTATTGTTTGTGAAACGGTCAGCATGATGTCACAATGCGCGTCGGTCCAGAGAGTATATGTTTATCTTTCGTTATTTCGCGCTTGCGATTAGATGTATCTCACTTACACTTCTTATCTAATTCTTAGTGTGTCGTTTTGACATATTTATATTAGTAGTACGCTTTTCGCGATGCGTGCCACTCGTAAGCTCCGTCATGTTACCTTGTCAGTAACCTGTCTACGGTTTCTTACTAGTATGTCTATGGTTTGAACGATTGAGTTTGGAATACGAATTACTTTGTATTTTTGCGAAGACGTACATGCGGGGGTGGAGGGGGATTTTGCGGAGCAACGACGTACGTCCGCCCTCAATCACGCCTAGACAGGCACTGATGAACGGCCGGCGAGCGATATAATGCCAACAATTTGACTATTTTTTTTCTTGGAGAAAAATTATAACGATATTACGAAATCTGTTTTTACCATTTATTTTAAAATAAAGAGCTGTTTCTATTGATAATACTTTCATTTAAATTCATTATGGAATCTCTAAGCAGTACACGTTTAAAATTGTGATTTAGTGCCATGTTTGACATTTTTTTTTATCGAGCCAATCATTCCAAATCGTGTTTCTATCTTTACGATTTACTAGAAGATATGTTCAACTTTTATACTTTAATTTTTATTCATTAAAATATCATAGTTCATGGGACGTTCATCGACGATCATTTCAGACGTTCAAAAATCTTAAAAAGTACTGCAACCTCGCCTTAACAGTCCACTGCTGGACTAGGCCTCTCCTTTGAAAAGAGGAATATGTTTTAATTACTGCCCTAAGATCATTAGTATATGGTTAACAATTCAATACATATTATAATTTAAATAGTCGCAATAGGCAATAAGGATACTTGATCTTCCTATTAAATATATTGTATTTGTCTTAAAACGTTTAACATTGCACATCACACCCCAATATCTTTGTGGCAGCCAAAAATGCAAATGTTGCTAAAGTGAATGAATATTTTCTATAGTAAATGATATATTTGCAAAGTTTTAGTTTATAGTTATGTGAAGTTTATATATTTGAAATGAAACTCGTTAAATATTAAAAAGTAATACTTTCAGACATCTTAAAACTGTATCAGAGTTGTATCTTCATTTAAATATAAATAAGAAGGACAGGGGAAAAAGGTAAAAGAAAGGAATCTCCGACAGCGTAAAAACATCAGCGGTTCAATCGTTCCACAAGTGAAGTGAGCGACTCATAACAAGCGAAAGATTGAAATGAGGTGATAAGGAGAGAATCAGAAATCTTGCCGAAAATACGTACCTACCTATTATGAGGCGGTAATTTTGCAAGGGATTCCTCGGTTCGATATGGGACCAATCATTAACCAGAGCCAGGTTCGCTCTCCGCACATCGCCGCGGCTTTTTGCGAGATCTACGCGAGATATCCGTGAGCTTAAATATGCGAACAGCTCTGTAAGCGGATCAATGTGCGTCCAGGCATTCTGAAATCCAATCTCTAGAACTTTTATTGAATCTGTTGTCTTATTAAAAATTCTTAGAATTTTATTGCAATTTATCACTCCCAAACTCTTCAACGTTTGCCAAATTGAATGTGTTTTATCGTCATGTGTTTTATATTCACGAGTGTTCAGTAAAATCGTTCTTTATTGTTCCGTGCGTCTCGCGTCGGGCCGGCTCGTTAACGCGACCTTTCGGATATTTATTGTATCCTTTCCAGAAAATACAATTTCCAACTCGAATGTCAATAAATATTATACTGTGCACACTCTTGTATTTAACATCGGTGAAAATTAGATCTTTTGTTTTAGGATTCCCTTGTTCAAATAAAAAACCTTACTGTGCTTGCTTCTTCCATCAATATTAAATCTAAACAAAGAAATTACTTTAGTAAAAATCAACAGGAAAATATAATTTATATTTTATCTGTCAACATTCATTTGCTGTTGTTAATGCGAGCGAACAGAACATCTCGCACATAATTCACCCGTGAGTCAAGTATAAACACAACGAGTCGCGATTGTTACGGAAAGAACAATTCAACAGATACAAGATAAAAGCGAACGCGTGAAATAAATTTATTTACGACTGGCGACCAAATGGTATTTAATTGGAGTGTCACTGGCAAACTGTTATTGTTTTGTTTATATACTTATGTGTATACAAAAAAGATATAAGGCTGTTTTAATTCAGCGCGCATTGATTTATCCGCAGAGTATATCCGCAAATCATTTGCACTGAGAATGCACAGCGGACACGATTTATGGTGTTCATACTCCAGAAAAAAACCTGGCAGGCAACGATAAATCGATCACTAGCAAGTTAGAAAAAACGTACTAAAGTTCGCTTTGCGCTCAACAAATAGTCATCCACGAGATTCGTGTCTGCTGGTCGATCATTTTGTACCGTTGCTTTACATATTGTTTCGCCCATAAGCATCGGGTGTTACGATATGTAAACGTAGGATTGAATTTGCGTCGTCACTTTAGTCCCACTATCGCAAAGCCAGCCTGCTGTCGTAAAGTATTTTATGAAATTGTTGGCATCGCACACTCCACTTCAAACCTCGTTAGAATTAACTGACTGACTTTACGGTCACCTCGTGTATATTCGCATATTGGCAACGATTTGAAAGTGAAAGGCTCTTACGCTAACTAGGTGCTAAGTCATAGGCAAACTATTGAAACTGGCCTCACATGTATCGGTCACTAAAATTAATGAGTACAAGTAATTATGGTACGCAATATGTTATTAATACGGATGTCAGAGATGAAATGAAAGTAATGTATATTAAAGCTATGTGCTTTGAAAGCTTACAGTGAATAAGAAATCGCAACACATTGCTCTAAATATCAACAGATGTCTGTATCGAGTATTAGTTATCTCATGATCTGCTGGCGTACTTTTTGTCATCATACATATATTACCTAGGCTTAAGAAGTATACAAGGTTACTGCATTTATTAAAATGAATATGTAGCATGTGAGAACGAATGCGTTGCTTGTACTTCAATAGGATTACTGGTTGAATATTTCTCATCCAATGTCGATATGGGCTAGGTAGTTTCGTCTGCGAATAGGTGCGGGCATCGCGTGTGGTGAGCCGCTAACACATGATATACGACCGTCTTAATCACCACCTCGTTTGTATGAGATTTATATCTCACCTGTTGCGCCAATTATTTACATTCGGAAGTCATTTTGTTCGGTTTCGGTGTGCATCTCTGATGAGCTGTAAACTTTTACAAACTATTAGGATTTAAGGATGTTAAGGGTAAAAATAATAAACTTAAACGTTTCTCTAAGATATAATCTTTTTTGCTACATATGGACTGCCTCGTTGGGAGGTTTTGGGTTCGATTCCCGGGTCGGGCAAAGTGTTATTGGGTTTCTGCGTTAGGAAATTCTCAGTAGCAGCACGGAGTCTGGTAATGTGTCCGGTACGGCAATACGCTCGCCCCCTATTACGTGGGACCTAAAAATTCCTGGCGAAATCTGGGTGTAATATTACACCTCTGCCTACCCCTTCGGCGATACAGGCGTGAGTCAGTAAGTAAATAAGTAGTAAATATGTAAATACTGCGAAGGTCTCAAGAAGAAGCCGAACTTTATTAAATTTTAAGATCTAATTGCTCTACATCTGCATAGACATATCTTCCACATAAATTTGAATTTAGAACGGAATTCATGATGTTGTCCTACAAGTAATTTAACCAGGACTTCACTGATTGTGTTTTAATTGTCAGATATAGTGTACAATTTGTATGTTTTATCTTATAGTTCGATTAAGTTGCCGTAATTACGGAACTTCACTTTAACGTCATAATATGACACAAACTCAGATTGAACATGAAATCGGCATTAAGAGGCTAAAATTGCAATCTGGACATTTTCAAGATGCACAAATTACCTAGACGCGTCATGAATATGTCATCAATAAGGGTTATGCATATTTTGAATGGAACTCGTTGAGAGAAAATGTAAATTGACCGTGTCATATCGTATTATATTATGAAAAAAATCCCCTACAAATATTTTTCTCGTCAGACATAAATTACTCTGGGCTCTAGATGATTTAAACCGGTCCTGCCACTTTGTATTTACACTACTTTTGCAATGCCTTGTAATAAATAGCGAGGATATTTTTTAACTCGGACGTAAAACTCGAAACCCGCTATTAAGGCAAGTATCAAGTTGCCAATGACGATAATTTGATAATTGAGAGTGTCATAGTCCTCTCGCTTCGAGCCGGCACCTGCTGTATTGGAATATTTATTTTTACAAAAGGGCGAAGCTCGTTACTCTTGTAATTTTAGTAAATTTTCTCGTCTTTATATTTGATGAACAGTGTAATTGAATTTTTCAAGCCGTACTAAACAGCTTCTTAGAATTTTTTGTCGTGATCAAACCAGTCACGATAATCACTTTGGGATCAAAAAATAATCTTCGCGCATAACCTTTTTTTGGTTAACTATAGGTGTTAGTTCAATATTGGTTTGTGACGCGATGTCGATGTCGGAAGTAATCGCTTGTATGTTTTGGAGTGTTTTATGTGAATATCGACTGAGTGATAATTGGTACGTGTTGGAAATCACTCACACAGCCAACTTAACACCTTTACCGCTCGTGTTTGCCTTTTATGTTTGCAATAACGCCGTTTTGTTAAACTGCAAACGTTATTTGTTGAACAAAAGACAGGTGCATGAAAAGCCCATTAGGGATTTCTCTTTGTTTGCTTTCGAATGAGACTAAACGTTTACATTTATTTCTGTATTAAAGTAGGAAGATAATTGGTGCAACACTGAGAGCGTGATTTTTGTGTCTATATTTAAAATATCAATATTGTTTTAAACGAACACGAATAAAAAATGTTGAACCACGATCAGAGTTAAAGAACGAGCTGTATTTAAATCAACGCCTAGTTTTAATACTATTAATATGTAGATAGGTTCGTACATCATCGCATCTCTCGTTCGTAACACTTACACTAGTACACACGGGCCGTTTCGACCGCCAGTCTCGGCGTGATTTATCTGCCTGCATCTCCGACCTGCAAACAGCTCGTTTATTGCCCGCTTGTTATTTATAATTTATTTTTAACGGTCACCGATTTGTATCCGTGTGTATACCATACACAGGAATCCATTGCCCCACGGCTCGATCGTACCATATCGTACTCTGTTACGTGTTAATTATTGATCAAAATTGTGTAAATTAACCGGTTACAACCTATAATTGAGAGCCATTGGAGCTACGATGTTGGAACTTATTGTGTGTTCTTAACAGTTTGACTCATTATTTGTTTTGTATAAAATAATCTAAAGTTCTTGACGTCTGCAGGATTTATAAAGATAATAATATGTATTTACGTAACATTTAAAGAATGAGCTACAAACATCATGACTATCATGAGTTATAAAATTGGTAAGGAAATTTAATATGCCTACATTTTATATTATTTTTGGGACGTTTATTAATTTTGTTTTTAATATCAGAATAATGTCCCTCTGAATGTCGGAGAAATGATGATTATTTTGTATAATTTATCATATTTAAACTAACTATATAGTGGTCGCCATAATATCTTTTGAAAACATATACATATATAGGGGTTATACCTACTTTCTTAATACGTTTACGATTCCGATATCCACTTGCAAAATAATGTACATATTTGAGTCTTTTAAAAATGTGAGTAAACGGAAACGCAGTTATTAGTTTTATTCTTAACCACACACACATTAAGGCTCGCTTTTCCATTTAGATTCCATGTCGCTGAGAACTAAGTTTAGTAAAATCACCATAACTTTAAAATACATCTGTTCACTTTTGTCAAGGTATGATTGTTAAAGGTACATAAGACAGTTTTAAACGCCCTGAAACGTTCAAAATCAATAGACACAATCAGACATAATATAATTATGTCTACATCTAATAACATAGAGCTGCCTATGATATAAATCCTATTTTGAGCTGGCTTTAAAAAATAAGACCTGTAAATCATTATCCAAGATCACATTTTTACTCGACGCCTAGAACCCAAGAAACAGGATTACCAGCGCATTTTATATCGCCTGAGTATTATTATTAATCAATCAATCAAAATGCTCCATATAATTTTCCACTGCTGAACATGGGCATCCCTCATTCCGTTGTAATAAAACACATTGAGATATTAGTTAGTAAACTAGCCAATGCTGCTATCCATCTACCGAGTAATTGCCTTGATCTTTACAACACTCAATGGATATGATGTAGAGCGATGAAAGATTTTTAGTGGCGAGAATAAGACGTGAGTCTAATTGGAATTTCAGCTGGGCATCTACCCTTTTTCTAGAAATTTCGAGTACATTTTAATCTTTGTAATAATTTAATCCATTCGGTCTGGATCCAAGTGGATTTAAATTGTGATTTTAAATTTGAATTCAATATAAGCTTACCAAGAGCGATGTAATTACTTTAGTATGACAAAATGTATTGTATAGTTTGTAGTTATAGCTGACACTCATATTTGTTACTTCTGATAGGTACATGAATTTTTTTACATTGCATTTTTCCATACAAAATAATTTAGCGAGTCTTAATCGCGTTAACTTAACTTATGTAAGGTATAAATACCTATTTGAAATAAAGACCAAGTGAGGGTAGGTGCCGAAACCCGCACTTCCACAAGACGGCGCTGAGCTCTTATCAGTCTCTTCGCGACCACGCTCGGTGCAAGACGAGCGAAACGTCGGAAACAAATTGGTATTTATACCTTACATAAGTTAAGTTAACGCGATTAAGACCCGCTAAATTATTTTGAATAATGTATACAAATCGCGAAAGTTTAAAATCGATTGCATTTTTTCTTGAATATCTTTGATAAATAGCGGAGCATAAATAAATGGATATACCACATATATTGGCTCTACTTTGTAAATACTGCACAATAAATAATAACAGATTAGCTTTTGCCAGACAATACAATTTTTGTATATGTGGTACATTTCTCAAATTTTACTGATGATTTTTAACGTCTTCATGTAACGTTCCAATTATGATTGAAATCATCGGGGGTTCCATTCAAACACAAAGAATATCAACTCAGTCCTTTAGCATTTCAGTGAAGTATTTTCAGAACATTCATATTATTTATACATGTGTGAGTACATAAAGATTGGATATAATAATATACATACAAGTGCATTTTTTTTTAATTTTGCATATTTAACTTTTACGTCTGCGAACCTTTCTTAAATATACTGAGATTTAAATTATCACTTAGGATTTGTCCAATTATAACTTTTCTTTTGTCTGTTTGTCGACATTATCTCTCTATAAGAATATTATTGACTAGATAAATCTTATGTCGGTACCAACATGTCTCTGCACAAAGACAGTCTTAACATGATACACGGAGCACAAAGTCAGACAGAGATTTCTAGAGCGCGTCCGACTCATCAAGTATCGATACACTTTGGCCAGTGATTTGACCATCGATACTCGCCAGATTTACAATACGGACAGATAATTTATAGCGTTGTTCGATCTAGATGTAATTTAATGTCGTCGGTGCACATAAATCACTCTCATCTACCAAGCCGGCGTCTACAGGTACCCGACTATACCCCGATAATGTGCGTTAACTTATCTTTCGAAACGTTCACCTTCATAATTAGGCCGGGGGTTAATATATGCGTATTATCTTTTCACCTTCAAATAATAAAGTGAATTTACTTTTATTTTCGGCGCTTTAGATACAAACGTCTTATTTCGGTGCCCTCTCTTTTGGACACCCACACACCAAAGTCAACTGTCCGATTTCAATATGAGCATATTATATGCATGCATTTACATATTTAAATACGTACACTGATTTGCATTCGTATGTCCCCGTAGAATCATTTCTTGAAGTGATTTCACACGCTTCAACGGCTATTACTACTTGGGACCGTAAGCGTATCTCATTATAGTTGACTCTTAAAGTCGAGTTATTTAAATGTGAGCTTTTTATTTAGGTATTTCGAATAGTTTTAGTGAGAATACCATTTACTGAACGGTAAGTACTTGGGCAATTATTTTTCCAAGTACAGGCCGCTGGTGCATTCAGGTTCTCTTGGTTGACTTGGACATCGAGCGGGAGGAAATAGCGTCAATAAACAT
This sequence comes from Euclidia mi, assembly GCA_944739405.2. Classification (NCBI taxonomy): domain Eukaryota; kingdom Metazoa; phylum Arthropoda; class Insecta; order Lepidoptera; family Erebidae; genus Euclidia; species Euclidia mi. The sequence continues at coordinate 31,867,530 of OX123194.2, read as the reverse complement.
GCACGACTAACTTCATAGATGCGGTACTAAACTTGATTACGTATAATTTACTTACTTAAGGTATAATTATTTATTTTAAATTATATATTTTAAAGAGTACTGACTTTAATATAACTTCATATTAGGCTATTAAGTGCGACAGATATGTTATTTTAATGACTCGTTACACGGATATACTTAAATGGTTTCTACAAATGTAGAAGTATTGCCAGCTCCTTAACAACGCATGTTAAAGATGTCTAACTGACGAATAATTTTGACTGTAGGATTTGTTACTCAAAATAACTAGGTATCAGCATAGCAAACAAACATGAGATGATGACAGGAAGAGTTTGTGACTACCACATATACCTACACATTTACTACCCCATTCCTACAGGAATAGGTAATGTACTATTTTACTTGGCTGTATATATGTAAATTAACATTATAGTAAAAAGTTGGAACTTACATAGAACTTCAACAGACCGGCCGTAGTAATTATAGCAGCGATAATGGAACAAATCTCAAATAACGACCATGACAATGTATTATGTTTGTAGATATATCCTGAAACATCACCTTATTAGTGGTTCCACGGTCGCTAACGACTAATCGAGCGAGCGGCAGCGTGTCGGGGAGCTAAGAATAGTCGATCGGACACTTTTTGTCGTTTCATTCCATTCGTTAGCGGGGAACACTGCGTTGTAAACTTGAGCGGAATTTTTACCATATTTGCCTACAACGGCTACACAATGAGATGCGCTATTTTTGGCTCTATGGTATGACTATTGTGTGATGGTCATGCCGCGATTGAACATTTTTAACATTTATATGAGGAACAGATTAAATAAAATAATTATACATGCCCACCTCTTGAGCAGTTGACATTGCGTTTCTCATAATTATATTAAATTTGCATATGGTCCGTTTGACATATTAATCATTGAAGATACCAATTTTAGTAGATATTTGTTTTTAAAGTAGTTGTTACTGGTACTTCGTTATCGGACCAATAATAAATACCAACGAACAAAAACTAGATAATCCATTTATGCCAGTTGAATATCTTAACGGTGGTTATTAATGAAGCAGACGTCCAGTATAAAAAGCTCTAGTGTCTATCAAAGGCTCGGGGACAGCTACTCGCTACATACTTCACGCCGTATATGGAAAGTTAATAATTTGTTTGCGCACCAGACATTTCCTCCAAGAATACGAACAAGTGGGCAGACTCAATTCATATCGCGATAAACAGGTTGCGCTCGTACAATGCAGATTAAGCGTCTTTTACTTATGAGAGAAATTATTATTGAGTATGCCTCGATGAATATTATTTTTCTTGGAAAAAGATAGATCGCTTAAGCGATTTTACGGGAAATTAATTTTGGCAGTGAGCGACAGGGCGCGGCGGGCGTACCGCTGCGCGGCCGCCTCGTCGCGATGATTTGTTGCGATCCAACCGCGCTCGTTACACTTCCCGATAATGACGCATACCATTTACTCAAAGGCGAGAGCTAAGGTTGTAATTCAAGTGCCTTATCTCTATTTCCAAGTAACCATCGCGGCTCCACGTTTAACATTAAACGAAAATCTAAACCGAGTTATTTTAATATATTTCTTAGGCCAAAGTTATAAGATCGTGTAATATGCGCTCGCGCAAGCTCCGCCCCAGTTGTCGCCACGGCCGGCTCAGCCGCAATTAATCCACTGTAATACGATACGAGCCTCCTGTCGTCGGCGACGTAATGCATCGTGATTTACGCGCAACGAACATGCCGTTAATCTTATTACCACTTTCAATAACTTTATTATCGAGTGTTCGATACAAATGCCATACGAACCAATATACACCTTGAATAGTCGGCACAGAGATCATTTGCATTTACAATAGAACTGTAAGCGGTAGGAGTTAGGAAGCTTCCCACGAAATTTATTTTAGTCGACTTAACGATTGTGTCCGCTTTACCAAAAACGGAAAGTTAATGCGCCCGTTGCTTAACTGCGGTATAATATAGACTTCACAATTTGATCCTTACTAAAGTTTCCACTTTAAAACGTTCACAATTTGTGAGTCGTGTTTGCATGCATTGATTTAAAACGAAGGATATTTTTGATTGAGGTTGCGTTTTGAATAATAATAGAATCAACCCTAAACAGCAGCGCGTTCGTGTCGTGTGAAATCACTTCTTATTCAGCCCGCGGAGCCTCGAGGCGGCGGTAAACGCGATTCCAATTCGACATGTTATCCCCTAAAACATACTAATAATAAGATGCAAATGACGAGTCTAAGGGAACAAAAAGCCGCTACACAGAAAAAGGGATATTGCCAGTGAGCTGGTAATTTGCATATATTTTCGTAATAACAACTTCCGTTTGGTGTGCCGGCGGACGTGTCACGAGTTGAGCATGTAACTACAGTAGCTCGCTTCCGAGCTTCGAGCTTTGTATCCCTTCCGGCTCTTTGACACCTCCATATGTTTTTAATGATTTTTCACTGCCTCATGCAGAGCCCAGTCTCCAATACAACCGTCACCGCTGAGGCATCGACGGGTACACGTACTGAGCGCATCTTCAATATTCGGCGATAATGGGATGTTGCCTGCTCGTTTCCATAATGCGTTGTAATGAGCCGACGAATTTAACGCTTCATCAATAATTCATTCGTGATTGTTATTAGTTAGAAGTTTTTAAATATCTTTAAGACATAGCACTGCTGGGATTTTTAAAGTTTAATCGTTTTCTATCTAACACATTTAAATGTTTTTAAAATTTACTGCGAACTATGAACTACACGATTAGATTACGTGATTTTACTTTCTGTAAAATATAAATACAAAGAAATTTCATGAACCAAAATATATTATATTGACGTATGGTTTATACATTTATTATGATATTGGTGGCGCCACGCTGTCCCACGGCAATTTTACATCAAGTCACGTGTGTCAAAGCATTTGTATTCAGTCTTTGTGTCTGCCAGTGTCCTACTCATTGAATAAAAGTAATACAACTTGTGAAGCCAATGAATTATTTACTTCATTTTTAATTGAGTGTTAAGGACTGTTCATGTCGTCTGTTATTTGTAATTGCTTATTCATTGTTCGTTGTGAAGTAAGTGCCTGCTTTCGTGAGTCATGAATAACAGACGCAACATGGTGTTGGTTAGCGCTCGGATTATGATGTCATTGAATAGATAACGTTGGCTTTTTACTTTTGCCTTTGTGTCTCACCACAATTTTGAAACAAATTAAACTTGAAGGTAGGATAGCGGTTACAGTGGCCTCGCTGCTTCCACAAAATTTCACACTTCCTGATGAAAGTTTTAACACAATTACCCGGTCCACGACCATTTCCCCCGGCCCTCGACGACTGGACAGGAAAAAACTTGGCAAAGAACAAACTAACCAACAGTCCAATTTAGCGACATCCGTATAAAGTTTAATGTACCCAATCTGAAATGTTGCCGTATTTTCGCATTTTAACTAGGCACACGGGGAACGTATTCTGTTTTCTTTTTATATTTGTGTATTTGAAGCAGGTGTGTTCATTTCAACCCACATCACAGCACATTATGCTTAATTTAAATGTTTTAAAATAGACGACAATATTGGATATTCAGCCGACTTGCAGATGTACTGAATTGTTAAACTAGTTAGATAAATATTGATAGGTATCCAGTCAGAGCGTTGGCAAGCGTCCGAATTAGCTCAGAGTTGCTCCTTTGATCGCAGCGTCCGGTGTTTGTCGGGCGGTGTCAGTTGTCCTGACCACTGACCAATTCGGAAACGTTATAATGTCCCAATTGCAATTTGTGACGCTTCCGTTCCAATTATTTTCGGTCGTTTGATGTAAGTCTGTACAATTAAGATATCTAAGGAATAATTAGTATTTTGATACGTGAACAAGAAATCGTATTAGTACACATATCAATAATGGTTTCATGTAATACATTTTTGAAAATAATGTTTTGGCACAAAATTTTCTTTGCAATCTCTATTTTACGTATTGTTCCGCGTAAACACGAGATTTTTACTACAAAGTTGGTTTACTGCCGGATGGCAAAAAGCTCTTTTATTTACGTCGCGTGCACCCGTCCTTGATCTAATCAAAATTTGGCAAATTTGTTTACATACATGATGCGACGGTGAGGCGCGACGCCACTCTGTGGTGTATCACGATATTCTTCACACGTAAACAGTGCCGCGATAGCGATGACACCTCCTTTTGATGTCCTGAGCTAATAAAATGTCACAGGCTACACATACGAGACATGTTTGTCATATAAAAGAAAATTTGATTTTGGTGTGATTTCATGTTCCAAACCCAATTTCGGCTCATTTTGTTTGTAACACATCTGGAACTATTTCTTTTATCCTGCCGGGAGTTAGGGATCACTGTGGACCACTTCATGTCATATTTTTATCTCACCACAACTATGTTTACTATAGAAAGATTGGTTTGCCATATTTTGTGGTTATTTTTTATTTGGCCGTATCGCTTTTAGTTTAAAATAATGTGAGGTAGGAACTAAGCTTAATCAACCTGAAGACTGAAACTTTAGCTTCCAGTTGCTTTGCCATAAAATTCTGCTGATCTTTCTTAATGTAAATAGAAGATGGCATTGGCGAACGTTAAGTGGGTCTTGACAAGACGGACGCGGACAAGATGCCGCTATCGGTATAAATTAGCCGTGGTGTTGTATCGCAAACAATACCGCTGTCACGGTGGCCGCCGTATCGACTGTCCCTGGACTTCCACTTCTCACTGGAATAGGGCTGCTATAGAAAACAGTACCTACAATTTTTATATAAAAGAAATATTATTCTGCCAAACTTGATTCAAACTTTTATAAAGAAATCAGTTATTGGATTTAGTGTTGAAGAATATAGATCGGAGGTTATATGAGTATTTTTTTACGGGTAGTCAACCTTACCATCTACTATACTTATAATATGATTATGAACCTTGATACTATAGCAATATGCTTCAAGTTCGGTTGTGTAGAGTTATATTGTTTACAGAGTAAGTATGGTGTTGCGGTTGGCAGGTGACACGAGGCTCTATAAATCTGTGCCGCACAGCCTACGTCGTAAACACGGCCGCAGCACAATCCCTCGATCTGAACTGCGACTGTTTCAATAACTCGCTATTATTTCAATAATTGAAAATGTGCACTAGTATTTCGCCTGCTCTTTGTACAATGGAACTTGAATGTGGCAATTGCAACTGTTCAACCGCTTGTTACTGGGTTAAAAGGTTCCCCTTTTTGTTTTCATTGCACGTATGAAGGAAAATTCTGGAATCGTTTACTATGCTTTGTTTCAGTTGTGTGAACTCTATAGTATCTTACTACAGCAGATATAAGTACTACATTATGATTTTGGGTAAATCGTTTCAAATTTATTGAGAAAGACGGTTAAGTATATTTGAACGAAAAGATATATATGTTTCATAAAAAGGAATTAAAAATGCACCTCTTGCAGCAAATCTCGCGGTCGTAAGTGAAAGAGTGAAGAGTTTAAAATATTTATCGAGGCGAGTTTTTCTTAAAGAAACTAACTCTCGTAACCACAAACGAGCGATTAGTGTACAACAAGTTCGGTACACGTTATACGGCGGGTATAATAACTTTCACCTATAGAGAATTTATTGGGCACTGTCTCTAGTTGCTAAGTAGCTTCGCACCACGATGTAGTCGGAGGCAGGTCCCTGCCTCGGGCTGTTCAGATTTACGAGGTGGCGCGCTCGTGCTGTGCCCCACCCTTCCCCTTTGCATCCACCGCTCCCCGCTCTCCCCTTTGGCCCCTCTAGCTCCGTCCGCGTCCTCGCCTGCACAGAATGCGGCTCCCTCGGTCACTCATTGTAACGGCTCTCAGTTAGTTATGAACTAGAAGCAAGTGCCGGACCTCTTACTGTTTCAATTGTACAAACCTTTGCAGATAGCCGTTAATTGTTTTAGTTCGCAATAAATTGCTCAACTACTGCCGCTGCGCCTTTTGGATAATCTTTAAGCGAACATTTGGAATCTGAACGCTAGGAAAATAAAGTTTACCGCTGATCGTAAAAGAAGGAGAAGATTTTACTCAGATTTAGTAGCGGCGATAATCTCCCGAATTTATTTTACAACTGACAGCTGTACTCGGATTCGCTAGCTTGAGTGAATAGCGGACTGTGATTACTTACGAGAATTCTTGTTGCGTCATTCCAGTTGCTGGTTTATCGCTGAAGAATGAGAGTCGACATCGTAAAAACGAGCTTCACTCTTGACTAATACAAATTTAATTTATTTGTATAAATATGTATGTACATGGTGTTACATGTGTTGGTTGGATGCAGACTTGGTCTAAAAACTTGCGCGACTAGTCGATACGCTTGAGCAGGGCCTTATGTGACGTCACACGTCGTAACCAACATGCTTCGCATTATTACGACGGTTAAGTATTTCACCAGTTACATATTTCTTTTAACTAATACATATTAATAGAATTTATTCAACTCTTTACAATAAAATCATAAATGATCGTTGTTTCAGTTTGTCTCTATAAAATACCTACCTATAATGCAATTTATGTAAGTAGGTAAGGAGTACATTGTTCCCGCTTAATAAATGTACATAATTTAAATTACTTGCTGAACAGCGAAGTATAACGATTAAAAAGTTGCAATTATCTTACATTAAAACTTTTATCAAAGTTTCAGTTTCAGGTTTCAATAACATTTATTAGATACTTAACTTAAAAACAATTTATAAGCTATAAAATTTTATTGTTAATTTTATAGCTGCCTGAACACCATTAATGCATGAATCTAAATTATTATTTGCCATTTATAGAAACTGTACTATAGTCATGATTTTATCTATTATAACGACATCGAGGCGTCAGTTAGTTACTAGAGTCTGTAAAGAATTTATTAATGCTCGATGGATCTGCTCGATACTGCTGTTTTATGTCCATTGTGGCAGGTGGCATCAGTCGCGCTCGCTTGCAGGTCAATACGCCTTTAAACTAACCACGCCATTAAACACAAATTGTATTTCCTCATTTGAAGCCCTAAATAAAATGGCTGTTAAACTTTTATATTATGTTAATTCCCTGAAAAGACCTTAGATGTAAAAAGGTTTTATATTTTAATATTCTATGCAAACTATAAAGCGTTTGACGTCAAGTTGAATACCTCGGCGGTTTAGAGGCACTAAACTATGTTCCAGGATTATATTTCGTATTGTCAGTGCTAAACAGTGTAACAGGCAAAATGATTTTGAAATAAACAGGATGTCTGACCGTTCATTTAACACGTCGAGCCGTCGGCAGATTATGTGCGTTTTAGCGAGATGATGACGATATGAAGTTGTTAATTGGCTAATAGTTGACTCGATTGAATACGTCGATTATGATAAATACCGCTAAGCTGCCACTGTATTTGATATTGGCGGTTATTGGCAGAGCTTTTAAAGCCAAACATTTGAACAAACGTGAATGATGTTGACATTCAATCGTTGGATTTGTTCTTTATGAACTCTGTTTTATAGCTGCACGTTTTTGTTCGACCGCGATAAAGGCAATGAAAGGTAATGAATTTATGTATACGTATGAATAGGTGTATGTTCAAAGTCGTTAATAAATATCATAATGTCGCTTTTTGAGTACGGCAAGCAATTAATGGATGAAACGTTTGTGTTATCTTTCGCTGTTGGTCTCTACCCTGTTATGTAGTAGGTATTGAAGGTCTCGTAAAGAAGAAAACCAGGACGATGATGGAAACAACCTCACTACAGAAGAATATATCTAGCAAGTACTAGTACTATATAGCAAGAAGATCACCAGGGCATGATATACAATTTTTGGACTGTGGTAATAGTAGCAGTAATGAGGACTGAAATTAATTGACCTGACAGAAATTAATATTAAGAGTAAAAGTACGACTGTGAATTTTTACTAATGACATATAATTTTTGTTTTGTATACCTAATATTGGAAATTAAAAATAACCTCACACGGTGTCATAAGTAGCTACAAAATTAAAAGTTTTGATTATAATTAAGTGGAGTTTGATAATTTAATTATGTGGACTAACACATCATCATCAGCCCTGTACGACCTTTAGGTTATACTTTAAACTGTCGTATTTAGTTTAACAAATAATCGCAAAATAGCACTGTCCTTTTATATCGATTTGATTTTCCCAAATCAAAAACATTTGGTCCCATTTAGCCCATTTTTACCCTAATAATTGGCATGTTAGCATGTATGATTCAGGTGGACCGTAGAGGTGCACTGAGAAGGGATTTTCCGAAATTCCCACGGGAGGAGGTAGAAGCGGTTCAATTAAATTGTGCAGGCATCCTCTAGCTGTATAACATCACGCTATAAACCAAGGGCGCTGAGCAGTTTATATTCGCATCTTAGTTTACCAGTAAATTATCGAGAATGCCCTAGGGATATATAAATAAATATTATAGTTAAAGTAATTAACACAAAGATTAAAATAGTCTCGGTGGGAGTGGCTTCATAATTCACAACAAGTATTTGGTACTAACAAAACGTTCGCCTGACAAACACAAGGACTAATGGCAATTAAGTAAATGCTAGAAATATTTCAGTTTCGAAACTTACCTGCCTCACGAGTAAGTGACAAACATTTAACGTGCAAATTATATGCAAACAAAATAACTAATGTGGTGCATACAATTGGATAAAATGATACATTTCATGAAGGATTCCTGTTGGGGTTGTTGATAGTTCTTCTCAATAGTAGCCACTCTCTGAACTGGTGGTCGGATAAAAAAATATGTTTGTAAAATGACGTGCAAGCGTTTCAAAAAGGTTATTATTATTATTATATTTTAACGAATTTACATGAACTCTTTAGAAACTATATTATCAAACACTGGTTCACAGAACGAAAAGACGAAAAAAGAACTCATGTTCTTTTTCGCCTTCACAAGCCACCACGGATATAATTATCCGTCGCAGAGGATAGTCTCGACAGTAAATTCTTAAGTTTTATTATGCGGGCTCTTAAAATCTTCGCATAAACTTGTCGCGAGTGAAATGAGACAGTCTCATTTAATTAGGTGCGAGCAGGACCGCTACGCAGTCATCAGTTACGTCACGAATATCACATCGACCCCCCACTCCCCCCTCCGTCGATGCGCGTGCTTCCCTCACGCCCCGCACTCGTTTGTTTCGAAACTACCCGCAAAGGATTTTAACGAGATTACACTCAGCACATTTTATAGGTCATCTCATGAGATTTATTTAACTGTGATTTGCAGGGCATCTCTCATCTGCACAGATTAAAAGAAATTTTGTCATTAAAAGTAATGATCCTCGGTTTGTATTCAAGATTTACATCGAATTATTGGAGGTAATGTTTTACCGCTTGTTAACGGAATCAGACATTACAGTGAAATACTTACCTGAAATACTACATAATTTAGCAGGTATCTTCAATAAAATCTCTTATTAAAGAATGGTTTATCTAGCTATGTAGATAGGGCAATCGTTTTATTTGTGTTTTCTACATGACATTTAATAAAATATATGACGGAAAATGTACCGACTGCTGCTTCTGATTTCCGCTGGCACAGTTTCCTGTTACAGGAAGTGAGAGATCGAAATAACATGTAATAATAGTATTCCTTATTGTTATAACACTATTTTCAGTGAGATCTACAATTAAGATACTTAGTAGAAATGATGGTAACATATCCAAAAACACATTTACATGCGTGCGCCGTTAAACGTACGTTACGAGCTCGCGCACTTTCCTCGATGTTGTTATTGCTCGCCCCTCGGGAGCCACTAGACGCTAAGAGCGCGAAACCGAACATCAAAGACCGTATAAAACGCACTTCATTCCATAAAGTTCCATAACAGAGGCGTTGGCAGTGAAGCGACCAACTCAACGAGAGCCCTTGACACCCTTTTATATTCCACGACTCCCTACTTGATGTTAGCTCTAGTAGAGGATAGAGAGTTCAGATAAAGGTGGTGGTTCACATGACCGCCGCAGCCGCACGCGGTATCGACGCGCTTCCCATCTAAATGGAGAGCGGCTCACGAACTACCCGCAGCTATTGTAAACAAGCAGCGTTCTCTATTCAAACTATCGTTACGCCTTCCATTCGCCGTTTCGTGCCGTATTGACGATCCGGGAAAAGGTCTTACCGTTTGCCCGCTCCTTGGTATGAATACCTTTATCGGTAGGCACAGATTTTTATACGAATTGTTTTATTGCTTCATCTTATTTTATCCAGATCCCAAATTTTGACCGCCCCAGGGATGCTCGACTTTTAATTAAAATTTATCATAACATGTTGCTTTCAAACTACGTAAAATGCACATTTTCTATTTCTAATACGAATAAAGTTACTTTAACAATGAAAATGCAAAACAACTAAGTGTAAATGTTTCCCACAATGAATTGTGACAGTGTAAAAGCTTTGTTACGAAAATTTAATTCTAGAGAAGTCGGTATCCAGTAGAATCGCTTAAATGGACTGTTTTACTCTATAATGCTGACTATACTTATCCAATTTACCTATAAGAATGTATGTTATGTATTGCATTAGTATGCCTAGAATGCAGCATCGTCATTTATATTTTGAAAGCTAAGAAAAGAGCTCCGCTCGTCTGACAGAACTCACCCTTTTCTGTGACAATAATGAGACAGGCAACGTGGAACGACGAGGCACTCAGTCCTCTTTGCTTTTTACACTAGCAGAAAATGCATTATCCAAAATGTTATTGTAATATACCCGAGCTCTCAAGAAAATTCACGTTACTTTCTTCTAGTTAGGCACGTTCATTTATATAATTTTATTTAAAGTAACGCTAAGAAAAGGTCTCGGATATTCTTTTTGAATTTTTCCGTGCGGCGTCTTCAGATTTATATGCGGTAACGCGGCGCTCACGAATTGGCTATCGACGCGTGGATCCACGTGCGACCGAGGCGTGCCCTCGCGGTAAGAATTCGCGCATTTTTACGGCATAATAAAAATCGTAAATAATGCCAAGTGAGGCAGACGAAGTCGGGTCACGAAGTGCCCCGGGCCCTGGGCCGTCATCGCGACTGGTGAATTTACGAGTGGCCCGCGAGTATTGCCCCATCCCACCATGCGAACGCTGATTTGAAATTAGTTTTGATTTGTTTATTTAACTCATTCAATGATTATCTTAAATTGCGTCAACATTGCACACAAGCCGTACCATTATAAGAAAAGGTCAACGGTTAAGTCCCCAATTTTACAAGGCGGCAATTTTCGTCGAAATCAGGCACACGTCCGAGCAATTTGAGAGAGGGTCCTGAATATTATTATCACCGTCTCGTGGCCTCGTTGCCTCTTTGAGAGGTGCGGAAGCGGCGAGGAAAAATCACCTCTGAATTACTGTTACAAGACACGACGCCGGGACCGCCCGCTACACTGATAGTCGTGAGTTAAGATACCTTTCACACGGAAGGCAACAACGTCTCTCGTATAGATCAAATGGTTATTAAAGTTCTTTATAAGGTTCTAACTATTTCCAATTAGAAAATAGAAAACGTTGCTTAATCTGGTCATGTGATAATAGGTATAGCATTTATCGTTCGGCTAGGTTAACCCACATTACCACTGCCAAGTCTAAAAAGGTCGGTTTACCTATTGATGGCTCTAACTAGGTTGATAGAAATGGGCAGCATTTCAACAAGATTTTGTTGGCTAAGATTAGGCACTGCTAATCACATTTCGAGAGTAGGTCCTTTTTCCACGTGTCCGTTTGATGCTGGAATTACTCCGCCTTTATTTAACCGATTGATTCTTAATTTTTTTGGCAAACATATGTTTTAGGTTAATATGTAATAATGCAATCTTGCAAACTGTATTCACCTCTTGTCACACTACAGAGCTAAATTTCCTGACGACTCAAGTCACCCAACAATGTATTTTATCAATAAGCAAAGACAAATGTAACTTGATTCTAGATTTAGGATAAGGCAGGCCAAAACATGTACCTCTTGATAATTAACAGGTCAAATTGCAAAAGCTTATTTTTAAAACTTAGATTTTTGCTCTATTAATAAAGTACCGTTTAATAGCAGACCTATTTATCTTTTATAACGAACATATATCAAACCCTTTGGTATGTACTTATACGGTGTTACTTCGTAATTAAAACCCTTTCAAACATATTAAATATAAACCATCGTATATTCTACAACGCGGAAACGGCAAACGTGTTGGGGGAAACTATGTGTAAAATGTAACCTTTGAAGCTCAGTCGCTAAATAGTTGTGCATGCTCAAACACAAAACGAATCAAACATTTTACATTCGATAAAGTTCAAACACGTTGAGCATAAATCTCTCAAAAAGTTCAAAGGTAACGTCTGTTGTAATAAGTACAGTTTTACTAGAGCCGTGGTTTAATTTAGAGGCAATAGAGCGGACCAACTTAATTTTCAGGCTCACCGCAGTTTCCTTTGTATGTAACCTCGACAGATTAACGAACTTCTGGTTCAGTTGAACTGAAGAGGCCATACACGACGAAATGAATATTTACGTTTAGTTATCGCCGTGTTACGGTAAGACGTGAAGAATATGCGACGGAGGAAGCTAAGTGAGTAGGTACTGATTATAACTTTGATGAACGGTAACTAGTTCCAAGCATGTAGGCCGTGAATTCGATGGAATTGTCAATATAATGTAGTATGCGATTAAGTGTTAAAGTATGGTAAGTTACAAACCTGCTTAAATCCCTGGTAAGCGTAGTATGTATTTGCACAAAGAAAGTGAGTCGCGGTATGCATTGTACTCGTAGTAGAGTTTAGAAACATTAATTAAATAATGTATAGGTATAAACAAAATTAAAATAATTAATTTCGGTATAGTTTCAAAAGTAGATAAATGCGATAAAATTGACGGCTTTAAAATTATTAGCATAAAATTTAAACACTAACAACCATTAAGAATACATCAAGTTTAATTTGGACGTAATTTATTATGCTAATTCATTTAATGTATTTCTATAGAGCGATAACTTTTGTCCTGTTACTAAGATCATGAATTGAAAAGTCGGTCAAGTGTGTATCTTGCCACCGACAACGTTGGGTTCCGTAGACCTTACAAAGCTCTCTACAACATAAGTGGAATATTTATTTTATTGAACGCAAAGATAATTTTGTGTTGACTATTGAGTTATTCCCTGATAATTTATTTATCAGAACTTGGTATACCTACACAACGAATACAGGCGAACTTAATGCCATGGGCATTTTCGCCCAGTATACTATTATATTATCTGTGGCCCAGTCTACATTTGAGTGATCGTAGCTGTGATGATTAATCTTGCAACTTATACTTATACCAATGCCACTAATTGTTACGAAGTCCGCCAACCCACATTTGGCCAGCGTGGTGGACTATGGCCTTACCCTTCTAATAATGAGAAGATGCCCGTGCTTTTCAGTGGGTCTAAATTTATACAGGGCTGACGATGATGATGACTAATTTCGCATATTTTTCACCTACCTGTATAGGAACTATTGCGCAGTTGGTAAAACTAGAGGTTATTGTATAGTAAGTAACCTTTAATTTATTGATGTTTCAAAAATATTATAAATTAACAAAATGTTAAGTCTACGCATTTTAATTACGCATCAATCGAAATCATCATCATCATCGCCCTAGCGTTATCCCGGTTGCATCCAAGGCCTTCACGCTTTGGAGCCCGAGGTCCGCTTACTGGTCTAACCAGATATGACATAGAATATCAACTTTTCCACAGAGAAACTGCCGTCTGACCTCCGCAACCTAAAGGGGTAGCGATATTCTATGGTTTAGACCAGTTTCAGTTTATTTGAGGGTACTGACTCCCCGTAACGACTGTCAAAGATCTTCATGACAGCCGGGACCGATGGTTTAACGTGCTCTCCGAGGCACGGGACAAGCGATAATTAACAATTAATTACGCACTTAACTTCGAAAAGTCATCGGTGCGCACCGTGGATTCGAACCCGATGCATGCAGGGGTTGCATGGCTGTCAGTAAAATTGGGTTTGGCAGAAGCGCAGATAATAAAGCGATCCTACAAGTTACGTTTTGATTTTTGAAACTGATAACCCTAAAAATTAATGACTTATTCACGCAGCTTGTTGTATTACCTTCTAAAAAAAAGTATTGGAAAACGTACGCTTTATACAATCAACTGTCATTACAGCTATCATAAATGCTTAAACGTAAACAGGGAAAATGTGCAACAGTTCTTGATCACAGCAACAGAAAATTATCCGGTTTTATACGTGTAGATATTGTTTCTTTCACTCACGTATCAACGCCGCGTGCAAAGTGAAATAATCACATAACGATTTAAACGCAGTAGAGAGTGAAGATTGCGCTAGTTATCTTAATTAGGTAGTATGTACATTACTACGAGTTGAGGATCCGGTTTGTATCTCTTACACATGTAAACGGACTCAAAAGGAGCCTGTATTTACTGCTTTTTATTTTTGTTTTACGCGTCTGATTTCGCTTAAGTAAATGTTTAATACAAGAGGTATGTAAGTAGTGAGCAATGTTTAACGCTATAGATAACATAGGAGAGTGAAGCCACGGCCGCTACTCGGCGTCCAAACGTCTCGGCGCCACGGCGTTGTACGGAAACGCTCCTGACCCCTTTAAGCCTGATTAATGGCAGAGGCCGTTCGTCGAATCCCAGTCTGTTTTTCCCTAAACGACAATCCCGGTTTTTGAATTTTTGAAAACACGATAGGCCACTTAGCGCCCCGTGTCGCGCCCGATCGTAACTTAGCACCGTTCGATACGGCTGCCATATTGGCTCGTTCTTTTTCGGTGCAATTTACTGCGCGGCGCCGCCGGGGGCCTACCGACATCGTCCGACTGAAAAGATGCGCACCGATTTATTTACCGTCGATTGCATTCGGGAGCGTGCCCACTGTGTCCGATATTTATGTTACGCACCGTGTGCCCGCGCGAATTGCCAACAATGCGAAAATACATTTAAAGTAACGCCTACAATACCGCGGATGTCTCGTATTTTTTTCAAAATCCCATTTTAATCCGACAGCCTGTATTCTCTGCGCTCGGTGTGTCAGATTTATTTTTGGCATTTACGGACTCCTCAGAACTGTCTGGTTAGTTTATATAAAATGAATGCCACAAGGAAGTTGAATGAGGTTAATGCGGTTCATCATCCCTTGGGATTTGGACCAGTGACCGCTCGTTCCATTAACATATCTTAATTTGTCGCCTCGCAAATGACCATAACTCCTCGTTTAGTACCTCCGTAATAAATAGCGGTGGAATGATCCTCTGTTATAATTTAAATTAATTTAAAAGAAACTGCTGATAACCCCTACATTTCGATTGGATTTAATGTTCGTCCGGTCGTTGTGTTCTCCGGTCGCGGCATTACGGTGTATGCTTAAATTATTTAAAGTAATTGAGTAGATAAGGACCATATCTCGTGACGATAATGTACAATAAATCGTATTTTGGAACCTTTGAGTCATTTGTAACGTTAATTTAAAAATCCTGTCCTGGCAGTGTAACACGTGAGTGAATTTAAAAACAAACTTGAAGGGACTGCATTCATCGTCTGGATTTCGGCATGTTCATATTTCAAGATGAGTTATTTGTATGTTTGCTAAATAAAAGTAAGTATACTTTTAAATATAATTTAATGCTTTTTGTTTGTACATATGTAAAAAATAGGTATATAGTTTTATTTTGAAGCCTTGTTAATATTACTGTTCTATCAGCCATTGTTATTTCCAAAGTTGTCGTTGCAAAAAAACGACATTTGTATTGAGGCTTGCTGTGCTTCATTTGATTTTGTCGTCGATCTTGTGATTGTTTCAATTCGGCAGTACCTTTGTGTCCAGACTTGCAGCGTACACGGCAAAGTGAATACACTAAAATCGCTGCAAGCAGTTTGTTTTACAGTTTAACATTGTTTCCTTTTCGATCAGCGGGTGGAGACAAACATCTGCTTTGGGCCGCCGTCTCCCCAAGCCGCTCAAGTTATTCCCCTTTGTGATAGTTTAAACTAGGAGGGAAAACTCTATAAAACTCGACAAGTTGCCCCTATTTTCCGAAAAATATTCAATCCGGTTTATATCCGTAGGCAGGTTCTACGAGTACCTTTGTATAAGTACGGTTATATTGAAAATAAAATAACTTGCTCTTTTCTCACGGTGTAACATGTTGCATGCTAGCTGATTGTTTTTACATGTTTATTTATATTACAGTTACACAGTAATTTGACACAGATATATAAAGAAGCATTTCGACAGATTCTCTCCCGTTACATCTGGAAAGCATCTGCCGAAAAAAGACCCTGTAATACACCCAGACCTGAAAATAGTCTTTATGGATCACACGAACATTTTCTATACCGATGTAGGCACAAAATAGACAGTGCGTTGTTTACAGTGTGTTATTTTATTGAATACTAGAGGACGCCAGCAGCTATGCCTGCATTTTTTAAATTTACCTGTTTTGGCCGATCTCGTCGGCATTTCGGAAAATCCCTTCTTAGTGCACCCCTACGGTCCTCAAGGAACATACATGCCATATTTCAGTTTCCTGCGCCCAATAGTTTCGGCTGTAGCGTGTCTGTCAGTCAGTCAGTAACGCAAGGATTTTATATAATATTAAGATTTGTTGAACAGGTCTAATAGAACCAAACTTATAAGATGTATTGGTAATTATTAGAAACATACTCGTCATGTATAAATTAATTAAATAGTGTTGGTACGTTAGTGGTAGCAGTACCGTCGACATTTAAAGTAACATCGACTTTGTAGTAATTGCCGACAGAAGTCCTTCCTGCCGGGTTCCTTTCCATGTATTTCGCCGGCTCCCGTATAGTCTCAGTTCCAATTACTCTTTGGAATCGGTGTCCACTGTAATTGGATTGGGCTGGCAACCGGACTTGTTGGCATTTTAATTGTGCTATTGTGACGCCGGACACCGTCCGCCGCCCGCTCCGACACCGTCTGCGCTAGACAAACCGCTTTTTGTATCAAATTCACACATCTGGATTCGCTAATACATCAATAAATGTTTGTAGCTATTGACATTACGAACAAACATGCCTCCTGATTTACTACAGATGTGAGTGATTAATTAAAAGAAGGTTTTTTTGTGCAGTATCGATGTTCTCACGATTTAACTATAAAAAAACATAAATACGTGAGAATACATCTTTGTCACTGAAGCGTCAAATATTTCTTCAAAGCCCATGAGTTGCGTTGTTTTAGGAAACCGAGACATTAATGGAATGACTGACACGTATTGTCGATCGCTTTTCGAAGAAACGTCCTGTGTTAAAATGTAGGGAATTAAGGATTAATTTGATTCCTGGTAGAAGATGATTATGTGCCAATGTGTTGTTCAAAATGCCGTAGAAAATCCAATTGAACAAGTCGATTTTACTCTGTAATCAAAACAAACAAACATTATAACGATGTAAGTGCTCTATGCACAAAATTACTGTTAAAAATAATGTTTGTTATGTTTGATAACTATAGTTTTATTAGACTGAAATAAAACTATATAAAAGTACCCAAAAGAGTAATATGATTAAGTATTAAGTAACTTTTTAGTAAGGAAATGTAGTAATAGTGTTACGTGTCAGAAGTTGTTTAATTGATATGATTATGTAAACACGTCATTCCATTTTGTAAGTAAATATGACTTTCATATGATTTGTGACACATGATTTATTTGTCGATAAATTAACGGCAATCATCGCTGTTGTGTTATATAAATATGAAATTATTATTTGTTGCCGATCATTTCCTGTTGGATCAAAATTGAATTAAAATTCAAAAATAATTTTGTCTGAAAGCGTTTTATGTTATTCATTTTGTGTTAGTCTTATTATTCGCCACAGAAACCATTGTCGGCGAGGCTGCCACTTCAGAATATTTTATACAAATTTTAGAAACAAGAACAAGGGCCGAGTGACAGGTACACTTATTCGTGTTGCTTATTTTTTAAGCAAAAAGTGAAGTTTTATCGGATACCAATCGTGGAGGCGCGGCATGTTTAGATGAATAAAATATACATTTCTGTGTAGAGCGCGCCTGCTCGCCCCCGAATGGGAAGTATGGATGCCGCTTTAATAGAGTTCTGAAGTTTGGCATTCGTTTCTATTATGGCCACGGAATTGTTTGTTGTCGTTGATTTAAATTTCACGCTCTAGTTAGTGAGTATCAAATCTTATTTGTCAATTATCTGCATTTTGAATGAAGCTCGCGCTTGTCTTTATGCGCCATCGCTTTTGTATTTGTCCGATGGTTATTACTATAATTGGCCGCGCCGCTTTGAACTTGGCTTGCTCTTCTCTATTGATAAGTTTCGTCTTGCTTATAGAACACAAATATAATTTGAGATTCTCACGAAATTTCTCTCTAGAACCCGCCACCGCGCTGGGTGCCGGTGATCTTTGTTTTAGTTCTATTTTATTTTGGTGAATTTTTGGCGTCCCAAAGTCACTTTTAAATTTGAATTCTTTCCTCGTCTTCTACGAAAAGGTATCGAATGCTTCGCCTTTGTATCACTTTTTGTGCTATCCCTTACTGTGCTGAGATTCGGACATTATTTATGATGCCTTAGGCTTTTGGCCAAATAAATAATATTAATGTAACTAAATCAAAACGTCCTGTTTGTTACGGTTTTGTTAGATTGTATATATTATTTTGTTTTGTTCTGTCTACACCTACTCAGAATTTTTTGCTACATAACTGTTGCGTACATTTATCAGGAGCGTTCATGTTCATCTCAGTCTAACTAGAGTAGAACCTGTTTAGAGACGACAATGCATAATATTGCTGAATGTTAATGCCACCGACTCCCACGGAGTATTTAGTTTACAACATCCGTTTATAATGTAATAAATAAAAAGAACTACGGACATATTTGTCCGTATCACACTCTGTCCCGACGGTAGTAGGTTTATTTAGATAATTGATACTTAAGCCTTTATGTTACAATGTAATTTATTAACGTTTTAAAACTGTACGAAAAATATTCCAAGCGTGTTTGCATATTCTATAAGTTATCTCTTGTAATTTATTGGCATATTAAGATCCGTAGATTTCTAAATAATAGAGGCAAAGGTATAAATCAATTGAGCTTCCGGTGTTGGTTGGTGTCCGGTTGACGAAGCCCGTTAATCAAGGGGCATGCGTAAAATAGGTACAGGTACCTGACAGGCATCAAGTTGTTCACTCAATCACTGGCTGGTTTTATTACAACACTGTCAACATGTATCAAGCCACTACGTTTATTAGTTTCGAAAGCGGTGGTTCTATAGTTCCGAACATTTGTGGCTACATATAAGCAGAGAATTTTGCCTCATGTTGGAGTAGAGGAAAGGATTTTATCCTTTAATTACTTCTCGATTAACGTGTACTTAAAGGCGGTTTAAACGGCAGTTTGAAGACGACAAAACCTCAACCTGCAAGGGAAAATGTTCTTGATAATGTGTGAAATCTAACAACCAGCCTAACTGTCCTCATTTAAAAGGGTAAGTGGCTAGCGGTAAATAGAAATACAGCACATGTTAGCATCATTAACCTCTGGATATCTCTTTAGTGCTGACGAGTACCTTAATTTTATATAATTATTTGCTTCAGGCGGCAATCGAACCCTGAATCTTATTTACTGACAATGCCAATTTGATCGCTTACACCACAGGCCACAGCCTAGCCTAGAAGATAAATATAATTGGTAAATAAACTGGAATCTTGTGTATTAGATTCGACATTAGGCGTGGCTATATATTGAGCTATCGTATTATTAAAAAAAAACATAAATAGCATTTACTTGTCCCCGAAGTCTTCAATGCATAGTGTGTATTAGATTTTCGCTATGCGGATCATTATTAGCTGCTGTATAAAAACAAACAACTTTTGTTATTATTAAAACATATCACGGTAACTGCCCTAATCAAGAAACATTTTGTTTTGTATCCGCTGTTTTACTCACGTAATTTAATTTACCGAATGTGCTTTCTTGTTTATTGATCCGTGAAATGACTTTCGTGAAAAAAGAAATAATATCTATTCGTACGGAAAAGTTTCTAAATTGTACCGCCGGGAAATAATACCGTTTATTGTTTATGTTTGCGGCGAAAAATTTGTACTGTGATCATAACAACACAAAAGGAATATCATCTCGGTTGCGGAGCGATCGTTTTAGAAAGCGAACGGTAAGTACAATGGTCAATGTGGGTACTCTTCGTAGCCACTTTTTATGGCCGGCTAATTTAAGTACGTAGTGATTACACGGGGTCATTACGTGCATCTGATCTGGCGCGATCAAATTATACTAGCGTACTGTTCATATAAATATCGTTGTGGGTCTATTGTGGCGTTGTTGTGACACTAATACTTAGAGCCGACTCTAATACGAAACTCCATAGTCATCAGTATTTGTTCCCGCGACAGTAACGTGCAATGCCGTTAGTGCAATTTTGATCGCTTTTGTTACTGCATGAATGTCTACACATTTGTGTGTGAACTTCTTTTTGTATGAAGCTTCACATTATTTCCGCATAAGTATTGCGTGGCATAAGTATTTTAAGTGAATTGCAACCACGGAATGTAAAATTGTCGTATATTTTCAATCTTACAGACCGAGCGAAACTATACTTCTTAGTTCGCAAACGTATCTGATATTCAGGTATTGATAATTGCACCTTTTAATCATTTTAGTCAAGAAGCCTAATGCTAAACCTTTACTCAATTGTCGGTGATGTAAAACTGATGCTAAATAAAAGCATTTGATAAAATTTGCTGTACCTATGTGGTAGGTAGGCTTTCTGGATGAATATGATTCACAGTTGCCTACCGGTAAGTGGCACCATAGTCCATACCTGATGTACATCATCTGTCCAGCTCGCTGTTACTTGAGTAATCTTAAGTACCGAGTTAAGTAGGCAAATTACTCAAGGCACACACACGAAGTTAACGCGAAATCGATTCACGCGAAATGAGTTCAATTTCACTTTCCAAACTTTTGATAACTTTTACACTTCCAATAAAAAGTGTAATCAAAGTGACATTTCCGCTTCGATGTTTATCAGATGCGGGCCGAACGCTAAAAAAGGGCAACAACCCCGAGCCGCCAAAGCTAATAACTGAGTACTCCATATAAGCACATCGGTTTATATCTTTCAATTAATTTAATCAACCGTATTGATTAAATGTCAGGTACCCAATTAAATTATCGGCGGCATATCGGGGATGCAACGCGAGCGCATTCTCGAGGCGTTCCTCAAGTGTGCCGCGGGCGATACAATTCGCGCTTTGCTTTCGTATCTCGTTCCAATTCGATTGCTGTGCCAACATTTGATGTTGCTATATATGGCGGTAAATATTGCCGCAGATTACAAGACGCTTGTACCTACCTGTTTGCTTCTCGGGAAACATAATTCCACAGAAACCCTTCCATAGATATGACTTGTTTTATGAAGCTATTTCAAATAAACGAGTTTCAAATAGGATAGCGGCAATTTAAATTTTATAATACAAATGTCTACCCCGTGGGTCGAGTAGCATAAATTTCGCTTCCGTTTACTGCTTATTGCGTTGTCCCCAATTGAACTCGAGTTGTGCATGTAATTATATTTAGTTTTATCTGTCCAACGCCTAATAAAGAAACATAAGGTAGAATTACCTGCCTGAAAGACTGCCTTGTTGGTCTCGCGGCATAAATGTGCGCGTGGGATTGGGAGGTCTCGGGTTCGATTCCCGGGTTGGGCAAAGTGTTATTGGGTTTTTCCGTTAGGAAATTCTCAGTAGCAGCACGGAGTCTGGTAATGTGCCCGGTACGGCAATAGGCTCGCCCCCTATTACGTGGGACCTAAAACTTCCTGGCGAAATGTGGGTGTAGTATTACACCTCTGCCTACCCCTTCGGGTATACAGGCGTGAGTCTATAAATAAAAAAATAAAATAAAAAGGTAGAATTATGTGCCACCTAACATGGTCGGCAATAATACCTACACATAGTAATTTAGACTCGTCAGCTAACATAGAATTTAAACAAAGCTCGCGATGTGCATGTAATTGCTAACAATTTATAGAATACCGCCATGATTGTCATGACTCGTGACGGTAGGTATAGAAATGCAAGTAATAATGCCCTTAAATAATAAAGATAATGTCACTAATTTGCTGATATGTTCACACACGACACGACGCATAAAATAAACTATAATCATGTCCCCTTTTGATTAGTGCAGATTCCATTACCATAATTCTTTTGTGAATTTAATAAGCATATAAATAGACATTGCCTTATAAATGTACCCTGCTATTATCTTTATTATGCTTGGCATTTTCAATGATACCATATAGAGAAGCATTCCACGTTTTTACAATTATTTCTTGTAGACTGTAAAATGTTATCGTTAATAATGAAAGGTATAATTTTCATTTATTTGTATAGTAAAACTTATTTTTAGTAACTAAGGGCGTTTGTGCGCTACATGGAATTTTACCGTCCGGCAGTCAGATTTACATCAACTTTCATTGAGAATTCATTGAAATACATTGACAATTGTAAGAAATCGGACTGCCGGACGGTAAAATTCCGTGTAGTGCACAAACGCCCTAAGGGTGCGTCCAAATCTGTCGATTGCGTCGAATAAGCAAAGTCTGCACATTGCTCGTTTTCAGTTTTAAGAATTGTGATGCGCCTTAAGCACATATGCATATCAATGTGTTCCTATACTGTGGACTGAAGAAGACAAGACAGAAGTGAAATTTGAACAACATACCTAATACGAGCGTTCTGCTCCGCGCGATCCTTTCAATCTTGATTCTATTGCAGCATAGCATAGAAATGTGGATGCACCTTATAAATTACAGCTTTAACACATGTAATATAGTGATTAGTGGGTATAAGGGCAAACACTTCCATGAGGCCGGATGGATTACTCACAGACTAACATTCTGTTTGCTCGCCTGCACCTGACAATAAAATTGCACCTCTGTTATAAATCGCTACTATCTTCCCAGGGAATTCAAGCATATATTCGTCAAGACTCCTTTCATTCAATCCGCATTAAGATTTGTATGTAAAGATGTTTGCAAAACCAGTATCTGCTATTGAAAATTGCACAAGCACGAATAGTTATGTTAGTACGTAGTTTCAAATGTTATGATCCAATTGCCAGCGCTTTTATCTCGATAGCCGTATAAAGGAAAAACGCAGTTCATAATTCTAGTTATTAAACCATAAACACGTATTGAAATGTGTGAAACAGGCAGGCAAAGATAGCCATAATCACAAGCACAACGATTAAAGGTCGTTAAAAAGGCTATAATAAAATACTGATAAATAGTATTATTTACCGAGGAGTACTGTGAAATTGCATAAAGTATAAATATTTTGCAGGGTTCCACATAACAGTGCTTGCGAATCAGTGTGTAACACAACTTTTCGTCTGTTTCATTTGGCGACTGAGTATTTTAGAGGCCTAAGCATTATTTCCTCTTTTGTAACGCATCTTTTACTTTTCGTTGCAAAAGCGAGATCGTAGCTTGACGTGTGTCCTTGCCGAATGCTGACTACTTTTCGATGAATCGTGCATTTTTTGGAAAAATATTGCTTGCTGATATTAAAGTCAAAGCCTGAATAGACGTTGAACCTATTACGCCCTTAGTTAAACTTGAGATTCAAGTAAAGCGTTTGGTTAAACGGCAAAATGTAGTTCCATTTCCGACTTTGACGGGCGTGTTTTGAGCGAATAAAATAAACTTGCAAGTAAACACCAAGACTGACTCACTACTTTACTTTATTTGTTCGGTAAGGAGTAAACATTGTTTCCACCACCGATGTTTATTGTCGAATCGAAATGTTTAAATTAAGATACGTAAATGAATTCAACGCTTAGACATTGCAGAAGAAAAAATTCTGATTATCTCTACTTTTATCAATCAAAGTCTTTCAATATAAATCTTTATTGACAAGAGAAAGATAAATGAACCGTATATTATACTTTCATTCTCATGTTAAATATGTAAAGGTAGCTTACCCCTATAATAAAATAATATAAAGGGATTCCATGTTTCAATTTCAAATACTCAAGGCGGAATATTCCTGTACGTTTGGCGTGGCGAGCCCGCAGATTGCTTTTGAGCGCACCATCATCCAGAATGCTTTCGGAAAGCATCTCGTTACCTCGATTTAACTGTCTTAACACATACAAATTTTATTTGCCTTTTTCTGTTGTAGCTTTTGTGCGCAAATTTTATTTTCACGAAATTAGTCGGCAGGGGCTTATTGTGAACGAAATCCAATTACGTCTGAGCGTTTTAAGGATTTTTGCTCGGAGACAGACTCTTTTCAACGTGTGTCAAGTAAAATTTGCTGCAGGATTAAAATTCCGCTTTTATTTAAGTACCTATACGAGTTTATAGGATGTCATTAAAATTTAATTTAAATACCTACTAAAATTAAAATCACTTAAAAGCATGAAGCTTTTAGAAACCATATAATTATGTAGCGCATTAAATAAATAAAATGAAGGCAAATAAAAAAGAGTTAATACGAACCTAATGGCGATGTGATTAGCACATCGCAAATTAGTCGTGTTATCAGTGACGCGCGAGCGACGGATCTAGCATACAATTACTTGAACCAACGTCACTCGTCCCGAAGACTCAGAACCGGCTCCACTCCGCGAGATAAAGTGCTAGTAGATGTGCCATTGCGTATTAACATTGTTTTGTAAAGGGAATAATTCAAATGACGTCGTTTATATTTCACGCTACCAGGATTCCACCTACTTGTAAAGACATACGATACTTTTATTTTTTGTTCACTTTTTGCTGACTATTACAGAGAATATATTTGTACATTCTCGTACATTAAAAGAAAATAAATGGACTAGGCATTTTCTCATAAAAGTTTACAGCTGCTTGTTTCAGAATGATTTAATAGAGAGAAATGTAAACGTTACATATTGCAAGTTTTGGGAACTAGACGCTGTACAGTTAACTCATCCCTAATAGTACTATATTCTCGGATAAATCCACTAATATTGGGTATTGAGCTCTGCAACGAACAGTAGATACTGCCAAATGAACTATTGCATTAAACCAACCTACGTTCATCCTCTTGGTATATGAGGCCGGCATAAATTATGAAATGTACATATGTACATACATTGTTTAAATTGTATTACGACCATAATTGCTTACTGCCTACCGGCAACAATTACTCTCTGACACAACAACCCATCAATCCATTAACAGCTTCAGTATTTATCTTAAAAATAATATCTTTAATAAAAATATTAATTATATTCACACCGCCTTTATGGTTAGGTGCAAGCTCTATAAAAGGCGGCTTGTGTAGACTTGTTTTTCTCATCACAAGGCGTGAACGTTCTTATTCCGTTCTTGTCAATCACTTGCAACCCGTCGTTAAGGCATAGAACTTCGTTAGTGTGCCTTTTTAAATTTGCACTTTTTTAAAGTTAGATAAACGATCGTACGTCTTCCAAAAGCAGGTAGCTTTTTATTATGTTAGATTGTATTTAAAAGGGAATCATTGTTTCTATGTTTATGCGGTACTTTCCTAAATGGTTTTCTTTATTAGATAACGCCTATTCTGTCTTACCAACCGTGAAATCAATATAATAAGTTGATTTCTTTAAAATATAATATTAATTATTATCGCTTGCTAGAGGTGAAGGAAACATACTAAGGAAACCTACACGTCTGAGAGTTTCCCATAATGTTCTTGAAAGACATGTGATGTTATGGCCTAACCCTTCTCACAATGAGTAGAGTCCGAGCAGTGGGACATATGATAATGATGATGATGATATATTATTAGAAAACAAACACCATTATGACATGTACGTGTACACCCAAAGTCGCAACAACGCAAGAAACAGTTAGTAGGTGTATTCAGTATAGATTGAGCAAGTTATTTAATTTTTCTGTGTACTCGTACACTTGTTAGGTGGTAACCTAGCCTTTTTGATTTATATACGGAAATAAATGATTTGTAGTAACGTCATAAGAAATATGATCTGTGTCTTTGATAGGACATGTTTTGGCAAGAAAGCACAGCACTATACTTTTTGTCGAATTGACTAGCTGTTAAACGCATATTCATACTACGGAATTCAATATTCGAATTATAGATAGATCTACAGATTTTAGATTAGTTTTTGACATAAGCTCCATACAAAATATGTCAAACACGAATCTAAAATATACAGATCTATCTATAGTTCGAATATTGAAAATGGCCGATAGTCTGTGCTTCAGGGGAATATCAAACTATCAAGGGAGTTTCAAAAATCTTTCAACCCCTATTTCAACCTCTTTTTTAAGCCCCTCTGACGACCCACTGCTGGGCAAAGGCCTCTTCTTTCTTCTTCTATAAATATACCTATACCCTATCATTTACCTCTTGGAACCAATCCTTCTAGAAGGAGTCTAGCTCATCCCTTTATTTCCGTCTAGGCCTGCGATGTGGCCTGCCTTTCTAAGGTTGTCCATTTGGTCCATTTGTCATCTGACACGCGACAGATATGTCCCGCCCAGCTCCGTTTTGGTGCTTTCCGAGTAACGTCAGCAATGTTTGTCCTGAAATGGATAGTGTTATTCCGAATACGGTCTGTCAATTTGACAACCAGAATACTCCGTTCCATCGACCTTTGGCGTACCTCAAGCATGGATTTCTGTTCTGTTGTAAAGGCCAGACAGCAATTTGAGAACTATGTGTGAGGATGAAGAGATGCGCACCATGTCCATGAGCTAACTCGTAAGGGAAAGAGGAAGCCCTTCATCAGATCTTTAGTGGTCTAATGGTTCCACCAGGAATTTAAGTGCGTTTGGCAAGTAGTTATTTCTTTAGTCTTGCCTGGAATAAAGGCTATTTGACCAAGACATACTCATTGACGTTTGCAAACACCCCACCTCTCACTATGATCTTACGATGAGCAGTGTTCGACAATGGCTTGGTCTTGGCCATGTATCATTGGAGTCCAACCTCTTGCCTAGCCATGCAAAGATCTTCAACCTTTTGAGTCATCTTGGAACCTGTTGACAAAATGTGAACAGTATCGACGGACGTATTTACCCCCTATAAAATAGGAAGGATTTATTACTTAGTGTTTGACTTAAGTTAAAAAGAAAACCATTCTACTAACATCCACGAATAATTGTGACAAGGAATTTTATCATCAGCATCAGTCTTTAACAGTCCACTGCTGGACTAGGCCTCTCCTTTGAAAGGAGGAATTGGCCTACTATATCACGCTGGCCGAACGGGTTGGTATAGGGTTTGTATCAAGTTTTCCTTCTTTTACAGTGCTGTTCTCTGCATAATATGCTCCCTCTGTCGGTTCTTACGACACCCATGGGATGATATTGGGTGGTGACATTCCGTATTCTTAATCCGTCATCACACGGACAAGGATTTTTTTTTTTTATAGACTCACGCCTGTATATGCGAAGGGGAAGGCAGAGGTTTAATACCTACTACCACATTTCTCCACGACTTTTTAGGTCTCATATAATAAGGGCCGAGCCTATTGCCTTTACCGTGCGCCGTAATGTGCCCACATCACCAGATTCCGTGCTGCTGCAAGTCCAGGTTCAGATTATTACATTGACGACGCGCTCTATCTAATACCGATTTAGTCAGAGAAATAAAAGTTCTCTTAAACGATTATAAAAATATAGGTCAGGATGTCACAAAGTAAATATGGCAAATTATATTTTCGTCATTTCTATCTCCTCTCAATACATTACAAATACTTTGCCAAGGCAAGGTACCTATTTGTCATGTATACCGAAACGATACTACAAGTAACTTATGTCAATATTTTATAAACTAGATGAAGAAGAATAGCGATAGTTC
This sequence comes from Euclidia mi, assembly GCA_944739405.2. Lineage (NCBI taxonomy): Eukaryota > Metazoa > Arthropoda > Insecta > Lepidoptera > Erebidae > Euclidia > Euclidia mi. The sequence continues at coordinate 31,839,646 of OX123194.2, read as the reverse complement.
CCGTTTCATCAACATACTATGGATCATCGCCATATAAGTATCTCAAATTCACTACAGTAACCATTTCTCTTGACTGGCCTGTTGCCCCAGTGTAGCTACTACTTCAGAGGTTGTGAATTCGTTTCCCACTTATAGGACGTCTTTGCAATGAGCATAATTAATTTTACATCTCTCATGTTCGGTAAGTAGGTTGTTATTACCTCCAAATGGGGCTTGTAGGTGACTAATTAGCGCTCTAGGGTAATAATGTAGCTAGAAAAGCCCTAGGGCGGTAAGTAATTAAAAAAAATCTTTCTTTCAAAAAGTTGGCGTACATCGAGCCATCATACTGGCAATAGACATCATGCATTCAGCCCAATGACCAAAGAGGTCGCTTTGCTATTCAGCCTTGTCTTCGTGTGAGAATAGTCATCAATTTTTAAATAACGGCGAAGTTCAAAAACGTTCTTGAAAAAAAAAAAAAGTTCTTTACTTGATTCTTTTTAATGAAATAAAGGCGGGAATAGAAAACTTTTACTTTAAATATTGTTTGTTTTTGGGATTTTTTTATAATTACGTGCCAATTAGGAAAAAACATTCTTCAAGTGAAGCTGCACTCCCGATTCAATGAAAATGGAAGCTGAAGCAGCAATTAACAATATTTTGCCTGAAACTTCTAAAGAGAGATATTTGAAAACTTACGACGATGTTTACGATTCTTGTAATGCTGGTTTTTTTCTACTTACCTCACAATCGAGATGTAAAGCAGAATAGCTCGGGTGTAAACACCAATTGCACCCTCGAACTATAGACGCCCTCGCTGCGCTCGTGCGCCTAAATATCTCGGGCTGCAATTGATACCTTACAGCCCTTGGCTACTAATCTACTATTATTATTAGTTGTGTCTGTGACTGGTTGATCTGTCTGCATCTAAATAAACCAATATTATGTTAATGAGCCATCTTATATTCGTAGTATTTATGTACCTAGTTAGTGATCAGTATAAACGTATTTAAACACCTATGCAATGGAGAGAGGCGATTAGGATAATAACAGTTGCCAATTTCAACACCAACAGTCCATAAAAAACTAACAGAATACGTAAATAAAAATAGCCGTTTGAGCTATGGCAGCGGACTCTCAGTGGTCAATAATTACATTCATATTTGTAAATATATGTGTGAAGAGCAGAAGTAAGGTATGAAGCGTATTGTAGCAGTTCGTAGAGCAATTTTCACGTCACTGCGCACTTTGTCATTATGCATCAGGATCGTGACGCCCCGAGACAACTCGCAATTATTATGTATGTAAAAGAAATTCTTTCTGGCGTCGAACAACGAACGTTGTCCAGTAGACACGATACCTTTTTAATTTCATTACTGTTACAAAATAAATGATTTGTAAAATTAATTTTCTATTTCGCGATAAAATCTCCCTATCCACAACATTGAATAACAATTTAAGAAATTAACAATATTTCATCGGCATAATACGAAATTTCTTGTGCATTTATTTAGATTTATTAGCTTAATTTTATTTAATAGCTCGATTTTATTGGGGCGTTCCCCAAAAATGTTAAATATTTTATCGGCTCTACTCCGAAGAAGTCGCAATTCCCGAAGTTCACATTATTATAACGAGGTAGCGGCACTAGCGGCGCGTCGGCGCTGTGCAAAGCAAACTGTGCCCACGGCCGCTCGAATAACCGATACTTTGGCGTAATAGCCACGATCGAGGCATGCGATAACAAGCCGCCGATAGCTGAACCCGTATTTTATTTATATATCAGCTCGCCTCTTTTTCAATAACGCCTTTTCCCTCTTGCAGCGGAAATTTTGTTCTTTTATGGCATGGGGGCTATGCTCGTTATTTACTAAGGTAATTATACGGCTATAATACTGAATATTCAAGGGACAAATTGCCAATCTTGGTGACAGTTCCCACCAATGTTGAGATTAGCGCCTTTAACTTGACAAACAGCTCGATTATCACATGCGCGGGCCATTTATTCTACACTTTATGAATAGAGTATGAGGAGTATAAGGACCTCAATGCCTCTCACACATTTTCTTGAACATAAAACGGTAAATATTTATATGACGAAACTTCACAGTGCTTAAATGTAAACTTTCAAATATCTTATTCAGTATATAGGTAAGTCGATAGGGTTAAGTCGAAGGTACGGTAGCGGCGCGGCGACGTGGTGAGTCTGCGGCGCCCCGGGCGCGAGTTCATTAAGGAGCGAGTCGCGATGCCATTGTTAACGGTTTTAATTCACGTGTCCAGTGCACGCGCCTTCCCCCGTGCCCCTAGACTGCTGGGAAATCTCGCTGGAAAATTAACGCCACAATTTTTATACCTTTTTTCTCGTTTGCGAGGCGCTTCCATTTTATTTATTTCACGCTTCGATCGCGCCGCGGCGTTTAGTTAGCACTTTTATTTTTATTTTGTTAGAAACTTTTGTAATTTCCGTTCGTTGTTTTAGCACAGATTGCATGTGTTTTGAATTATATCTACTATTTGCTTAAAAACGTTGTACTTTATCGATAAATGTGATTTATTGAGAATATAAAACTTTGAGGTCATTGCACTGACTAAAACCTCACCTACATCCGTTTGTTTAGATAGAGGTGAACACGGCAAAAAAGTTAATTGTTTTGATTGCCAATACACAAACACGTTCGACCGTCTGTCTGATGCAAGTTATCGCCGTAGAAAAGCGCCCGATCTTAATTAGTTTTCACGTCTTTGAAGGCGCCTAGCATGATACAATCTCTCCCTTGCTACAATTTGTTTTCCTTTGGCACTCTGTTCATGACACAGAAACACGTACCTTTTTGTTTGAGTGAGTTTTATTTGGATGTTTCCCGGTGATGTATGGTGATTGGCTCCCTTGTCCCAGCGCTCGTGTATCTTATTTATCATCGTGATAATTCCCCCGGCGTTCGCTCGAGAAACAATATTTGAATGGCCGACTCGTTTTCGTGCTTGACGTTTTGAATGTTTATTGATTAGATTTGTTTTAAAACAAATTAAAACAGTATGCCGCCGGCGAATTTAATTAAAACTGTCAGTACGTCGAACCGTCGGAGGCGCGATATCTATGCATTATCTATTTTTTGTCGTGCCTCATACAATACAATAAAAAATATTCTATTGTTAAAACATTGAGATAACACGTCTTTACCTTGTAAGTTTAACAGAGTTACGATGAGTCGCCGTTTCGTCCGCGACCCGTTGGGTTATGATTGTCAGTCGGCATACCATCAGTTTTTTGTTGCAACCGAGAGATCCTTTCATCCAATTTAATATTTACTGCTTGTCAAATATTATTCAGTCGGTTACGCCTTCTCCGGCTGATACTTATAATTTTTATTTACATACCGCTTGTCGAAATTCATTTTTACGACTGCAATTTGCCAATGGCCACTCGTTGTAGCAATTATAGAATAATGACCGCCCCGGCGGCGCCCGTTAATATTTTCTTATTTCAGTAATTTTAAATAAAATTAATGATTTGATCAATTGTTCTCAACTTATTGGTTTTATAGTGTTTGTTTGAAATAACTTTCCTATTTCTTAAGTAAATTCGGGACTGTTCAAGTTTGTTATTTTACGACGAGGGCCTAATAAAAGTTTCGTTATTATATTTTGTGACGTCTTACGGAATTCTTATTGTGTTGGGAAGTCGGACGGACATCGATAAACAGAAGCACAGTCCGCGGCAAATTGAAACCCGACCGAGTGTGAAATGACCCCGGTCCGACATCCTGTCACTATACACACATCTCTAAAACTGTGCTCCTTTGAATTTTAACAGTTTGTATTAGACGATTACAAGTGAAGGAAGGTAATTGGGATGACTTGACAATATTTATCTTTTAATTTCACGAAAGCTTATATTCATTTTCATCGCGCATTTAAAGATACGAGTACACATTTTAGTAATAATAAACTGACCTTTAGTTGAATGACAAAAAAACCAATTGCTTCATTTAAACTTTTCCTTGGAACTGACTACTGAAAGACATTGCCTCATGCTTCTATACACCTCATTTACTTTATGAAGTTGAAAAAGCCTACCAAATCTTGAATTGTTTCCTCCTAGGAACTTCTTTGTCGCAATCAGGCTCACACAATCTCGGCAACAGTGGCTTTACAAATGAAGCTCTAATAACACCATCAAAATTGAATGAACTGTGAAATCGCAGTGAACTTTTCCGAATGTCGTAATGAGAGTGGCAATTTGTTTTTCCTTACAAATGGGAGCAGTTTTCACCTGACTGGCGCAACAGATGAAGTTTGGTCGAAGTTACAGGCGGAGACATTGTTTTTCTCAAAACTTTGCGACAGCAGTTACATTACTGAACTTATTTAGTTGCCTGTTTTAAAGTAGGAACAAGTCATTTCAGGGCTAAGTTGTTTTGCTAGAAACAATGTTAGTGATGACGATCATCTTTTGTAAGCGTCCAGTGATTTGAGTTCCTTGATTGGACCACACAACAAATACTTATTCTGGAGCGGTCTTACAGTAGGGCACTTGAGCTCAATGATCATTGTCGTCGTGTCGAGCTGAAGCCCCACGCGACATTGGGTCTCACCGCTTAATTATCTCAACGACAGACGCTTACTGTCACGTTCACCCTACAGGCATTCACTATCCCCTTCATTGTCGACAAACGCTCATTTTATACCTCTCGTCAACCATAAAGGGTTACTGTCCTAATTGTTTCCATAAAAAACATTGCCGTCGTTTAGATAAGATATAGGCCATTCGATATAACGCCTTAATTTGGGGTCATTTGATGGATCACATTTTCCATTAGCGCTGGGAATGTCTTAATTTCCCCGCACTTGTTGTCTAAGTGGTAGGCAGGTTGGTTCTATCAATCAACGGCCAGCGGCGCGCGGCGACAAGGCGAGTTATCATTACAAAGTGGCACCGATTGATCGCCTCGCGACCGGCACCTCTTATCATACTAATTACGGTGTATTAGAGAGCTATTTTGTGGGAATCATAATAAAAATGTCAACCCAAATAGCGTATTGCAGGTCGTTAATGACGTTGTCGTAATGCCGATATTAGGAAACTACTTTGTTTTGATTTGATGTTAAAGCTTTCATATTATGACCGAAGTAACGGTTCTTCGGAGAGATCGCAATAAATTGAAAAGTTAATTAGGCGACAGCATTTTAAGCGGACCCGTATGTAGTTAAAAATGTAATTACAACGAGTTAAAGCGGGATCAATCGTTTGTCAGTAATGTTACTTTGTTTGCGTCTAGTCGTAAAACATAATTTCTGTAGAATGAACCCACAGTATCCTTGATGGGCTGGGGTGTGTACCTAAATCGTTCATATTTATGTACTTTTTATGATATATTTTAATGAAGGCGTCCTTTCCAAATTTTTATTTGACCTCCGCATAAACGATATAAAGAAGTGCCTCGCATTAAAGGCGTAATAAAGTATTCGAAAGGGCAGGCGAAGTTTATTATTCGAAGAATATTTTATTCTTCGTGTTACGGTTATATTTTGTGTTCCCATTAAAAGTACTGCAGTTGAAATTCAATGCTTTATATAAATATTACATCATTTTTAAACGTCTACTTTGCGGTCGATTTACCGCTTAAACATTTTACTCTGATTTCGGCATTTCTAATTTAACCCGAAGGAGATAAAATATTGAGGCGTAAAATTGTAGGGCAAGGCAGGATGATTTTCGCGTCATCCAGACATAAAGGGCGTAATTGTTGCGCATCGGCTGGAACTAATACGGGAGAAATGGGACGAGATAGGAGCCAAGAAGGATCGTAGAAAATAATTTATCCGCGACGGTAGAACAAAGGGCAGGCTACAATGGAACAAAAGAAGCGCCGGAACGGGCCAGGTTTGTTTTCTGACGGAAGCCTGATATAGGGAATCGATTGGTCGTACAACCAGCCAAGGGTACGCTCGTTTCCGCTATGTGATCAAAAATGTACCATGATCTGTGTAAAATGTACTCTTGATTGTATTTTTAATCATACCATTAATTGCTTGGCCACTACTGATGCTCAGTTTTGTCGAAAGTATTTTATTCATTGGAATTTCTTAAAAAATAAATGTCAATTTTAGAACCAATTTATCAATTATTTATCTTTTGTTTTTTTACAGGTAAATAACTGACAGTTATACGCTGGATGGGACATTTCTCACCTTGGCTAATATATGAAGAATACCAGAAGTTTGAGAAGTAGGAAGAGTGCAAGTAGGTGCTTATATGAAAGATAGTAGATCTGGATCACACAAAGTGTTGTCTCCCGAGGACATCGAACTCCATGCCGTGTACCTAATACTTACAGCGGTTTTCAGAATTATATTTGTGAAAATTTGTGCTGTAAAAAGTTGAAAGTTAAATTTCAATAATATATGCAATATTCAACTAAAGATAAAACAAATACTAAGTAATGTAAGCCTTAGTCGTATATTTGAAAAGTATTGTACGCGACACGTGTATCGATCAAAGTCGCGAAGTTTGCTATTATACCCGCGATAAAAGAAGATAGTGCCTAAAACTTTTATCAAGATAAATTATTTTCATCACAAACCGTCCACTAAAAGTTGGAAGTAGTCAACTACTCAGCACTTTAGTCTATCGAAATAAAACACAAATAGGGTTGTCGTTTACTAGAACAAAATGTTATTTTTGTCATCAGTGGAAAATAAAAAACACTTTATATGATCATTCTAATAGATAACCTTATACTAGATGGGTTTACTACTAGGCACCCCAGAGATTCGCTTCTAACTTTTGAGCGCCATTATCAGACCAGGATGTGTCCCAATAAAGTTGTTTTAAAAAAAAACTTATAATAAATCTCATCATAATGGAACCATTTCTTCTTCTGTGATTACCGATATCTCATCATCATCTTGGTACTTGGTGGCACGGGCTGTTTCAGCAACTCCACGTACTGGCGTGTATTTTGCATGCGGGTGGGAATGGCGTTGTCACTCGAGCCTCCCCAGCTCTTCGAGGAAGGCCAGCAGACTCTTGATGTGGCCCAATGCTTTCCTCAGGGTGCTGTGTCTGGTCAGGTACTACTGCCTATACTGTGAGACCTTAGGGCAGTCGAGGAGCAGGTGGGCTGCCGTCTCGTCTGCTGCCATACAACCTCTGCACAGCGGGCTGTCAGTGATACCTATAGTAAATAGGTGCTTATTAAAGGATCCGTGACCTGTGTAAGCGGCCGTGGCTGTCCGTAGTTGTTGTTTGGACAGCCGGAGGACTTGTTTGGCTATCTTACCGTCTGCTGCTGGCAGAGCCTCTTTGGCCTGCCTATATGTTTCAATACTAATCCAGGACTGGTTGTGTTGGGTCCTGGTTCTAATTCTTACCAGGTTGCGATAAAACCAGAAGGGCGGGGGATAATGGGCTCGGTTCCCACCACCCCTAAAGTGGCCTCTCTTCTGGCAAGTACGTCGGCTGCGTCATTCCCTCTTGAGCCACTGTGGCCCTTGATCCATTGCAGTGTTAGTTTGTTTAGTTTACCTACCTCTGTTAGTTTCTGGTGGCATTTAAGTGAGTGCCGAGGTGATAGTATGACTTTTGAGGGCTGAGAGGACAGCCATACTATCTGAGAGGATTCTAATGGATCCCTTACCTCACGTGCCATGATTGCTGTGGCAGCTAGGACTATGCCGAAACATTCGGCCTGGTAAAACGTGTTATAGGCTCCCTGCGGTGCTGCGATATTGATGTTTAGGTCCTCGGAGAGTACTCCTGAACCCGTAACCTGTATCCGTCTTAGACCCATCTGTGAAGATCGTGAACTCGTTGTGGTTAACCGCTCCTCCGTGTAGATCCTCGTACAGTTGGATTTTGTATTTCTTGTCAAACACGAAGTGTTTTGTTATTCGGTCCCCGATAGCTTGTGTTAGAGGCACTTCTTTAAAGAGTGTGTCTAAGTTGCTGGTGTGCGGTGTATCTCATCAATGAGACAAGGACAATGAGATGAGACTATCGATCCATATAAAAAGACTATGAGTATAAGTTTTCAACAATTACAATTTTGGTTCAGACGGGAAAACCTTAAACACAAACCTTAAGCACACAAATCCCTAAAAAATAATGAGTATAAGAAGTTGTTCCTGAAATACACTGATCGTTCGCAGCGATATACGCTGTCGAGTCACAGGGAATGCAACCCTAACACAGATAAAATTTCTGTATAAAGTGTCGAGGTCTGTGTCGGCAGAGTTAGACGTCAATTTTCCGTAAATCGTTGGATAGGTGACAGCGAGCAAGGACGTGCGCAGTTGGGTGCCCCTCAAACTGCTGGTTGTTACCGCGCCCCTCCAATTTTTACATTCAGACGCTGATTTTACATTTTCTGAAATTTTTAACTCGGATACGTGATGCGAGTGCAAACTTTATATCGCGGACATCTCGTATGATATTCTAGTTGCATAGATAGCGATCGTTTTAAATTCTCGGACTAACTCTGCACTTTGCAATTTTAAGTGTGTGCGACACTAATGACACTTTAACTTTAACTGTCTATAGTCCTGGCGTATAGGCATTAAAATAATACGGTTATAAAAAATAAATACTTAGACCGGAAAATCTGTAAACATAAAATGCTTGCGTTTCTGACTGACTGACTGACAGACAAAACGCAACCGAAACTACTGGTCGAAAGAAAGCAAAATTTGCCAAGTGTGGTCCTTGGGGAGTGAAGGTGAGCACTAAGAGAGGATTTTTGGAAATTCCTCCCCTCAGGAAACGTCCCACGGGGGCGGGGCCGCGGCCGAAGTTTAGTATTGTAAAAAAAGCAAGCAATTAATATTCACGAAAATCTTTACCAAAAATTGCCAACATAAAAGTATAAGTATTCCTATATGTATTAATTAAGACACCATTTCAACAGCTTGCTTGTTCAAAATGTAATTATTTTATCCGCCGCGGCAACCGCATAGATTGCCGCTCAGCATACATACGTTTGATTCAAACCGCACACGGATTCGGCCTGCATGCGGGTTTACTTGCATGTAAAATACTCATGTTTTTCTGACGCTGAGCGACAATGTTTGTTTCGCTTATTCGTCAGTAGTTGATGTTTTCAAATACAGGTACTTTTCATGCTTTCACACTCATGCTGCTCGCAGATAAGCACGTGCGTGTTCGACATAACAGTGCGGCTGTTGTACTTAAGTTGATGCAAGCAGGAGCCCTTACAAATATAAAAACTCGATTTATTTATTCTTACAGGAAGTAGAAAAGTAAATACTCATTTCTAAATTGCACGGTGCGCCTTTTAATGTAATTTATATTTGCAAAACATGCTTTGGGTAGCTCGTAAATTGACATAAATTTGAAAAAGCAAATTTAAGCCTATCATTTAAGTCCCGTCGCCATCGTAACTTGACATTTTATATCCCTCCATTTAAACGACTATTATAGTTTAACAGCATGCAGATTATTGTTTAGTAATAAGAGCTTTATTTCAGCTACACTAAAGTGAATTGTTTATTAATGGATCGTAAACGAACCGAGTAGTTCATTCGCCAGTTCCTCAAGTTTATTATCGAGAAAATAAGACACTACCATTTAGTCTAATTGAATATATAATTTTAATATAAAGTACGCATTTACGACATCAAAGATTGCTTAAGACAAAACATATAATTTGTTTTAAAAACACGTAATTTAATTTCCATTTCACAACATAGTGTTAAGGCATATCTGTGATATCCAAATGCATCCTGATCCGTCGCGGTATTTAAGTATAAATGAAACGTTATGTGGCTGTATTTAGATTTAGTGTATTTTTAGTATACATAAAAGCAAGCGGTGATCCATCTACTATAGAGTTTAGTTTCAAATCCCTTTGTTTATAAAACATGATTTAAATATAGTTCAAAGTTTAGCCTTCTATTCACGCGTAAAAAATATTACATGTAGACTAAAGATACATTTTCGTAAAACTTTTCTCTAAAATTTGTTGAAACCATCATTTTATGATGAATTAAAGTAAATAACTACCATTTTGAAAATTCTTAATGTATCATTCTAAATCTAGAACAAGGTTTAATATAATATTTAGTGTTTTGTAATAAGGTCTATAGAGTTACTTGTAAACCTTCTCTTGATTTTGATTTGTTTGTAGTTTAGCCAAGTTGTTACTCCTCGATACCCTAGGGAACCATCGGGTTTCGCGATAAAGTCCGTCGGACAGCGCGTGACGCCGCGGCCGAATTATGTCCCGCGATAAAACCCCTCGTGCCTCCAGTTACGGGCAATGTTCAAGTGGGCCACGATGCCCGTACTATTTTCTATTCATTATTATCGGATTACAGGCGTACCGATACGCCCGGCCGTCGTGGCGTGCACGAACTCGCAGCCGATACGCGAGCAAAACCATTCGGACCAGCTACGACCTCTATCTATCAAGATAATCCTCAAGACCATACCCTCTCAGTGTACTAAAATCTTTTGAGATTCCGACCGTTTGCGTTTTATGACTCAAAATAGACTATTTGTATGGTTTTTGTTACTAAAATAGAGTTTCAATTATGTCAAGTGATGAAAGGGTAATTGAAATTCTTCGAGAAATTTCGATATTGTGGGCGTCTTAAATAATAGGCACTAATTGATGAATACGTATTACGTTTCGTGGTATTTAATTACTGGATACGTTCTTATTCGCTCTACTGGGTTCGAAATAGACTATAACATAGTAACGAGGTGAAAGTTTTATGTTTCAATTTTAAAATTTAATTAAAAAGTATTTTGTAAATAAAAATTAATTTGCCCACCCCTACCTTAAAATAAATCAAAAATCTTAAAATATCTTTGATCTTTAATTAAGTGGATGTGTGTTGTTAAAAAATATCCTTTACATATCTACTTGGCAGTTAATAAGTCGTAATGAGCTTTTAAAGGCTGAATCGTGTTTATTGATAAATTTTATATCCTCTTTCACAAAAAATTTACCCAATCTTCGCATGTTGCGGGTTTCGGCTTTACATGTATTCGCTTTCATGCTGGTCATAATGCGATAAATGAATAAAAATTTGGCAATTGCAATCAAAAGAACCATAATAATACACACATTGTTTGGCACATTTTTGTAAAGAGCATTGGTACCTATTGTTGAACGTGTTGAAATATGAAACATGAACCGCTTTAACAATTGCAATATAAAATATGGCGAATAATTGCCTCGTTAAAATAATATTGCATATTCTGTACCCGTTTACCTTCACAAGTTAAAAGAAGAAATATTTAAGCATCGCCTGGTAACAACGACATGTAAAACCCAATGTCGCAACTCCATGTATGTCTTAAAGATCAGCATATAAAGATTTTCCAATTCTGACCTTTATTTTACTGGAGAGATTTTAATTATAAAAGTCACAGTACCATAAGGCACGGCGGATTCTGTATCTTGCCAATCTGGTTGTCGTAAATAACGCATCGGGGCGCACGCTGTCGTCTGAACGTCTCCTTTCTGTTCATAAATCTTGTTAATGAGCGACGCTGATCGTACACTGGATTAGATCGCGGATTAAGCCGATAGTGGTTCCTGTTTACCGAACTTCACGCGGGAAATAGAAATGTTCCCCTTGTTTTCCGGAAAAAGTGAATTAGGTAACTTCACTAATGTATTTCGCTACGTCGACCGACTATTACTTGCGACTCGACTCATTTTATTCCTGGTTAACAACAGGATTCAATGATGTATTAAAGCGTATGTTTCCGATCAATAAATCTCAATTGCGCGGGAAAATGCCTTCCTAAAGTGAGTCTAATTGAATTGAGCTCCATTATTCCGCGGAATTCACGCCCGCGGCTAGGTTTGTTAAAAATGTATCGTTTTGTAAAATAACGAGCACAGCTGTTCACATTCAAGCACATACGTAACGGGGAAATGTTGGATTTAATGTGAAATTGTAGTGCTTTTATTGAATTGCAATATTTCAATTAGCACAGTCGTAAAAATGGAAATAATTAAAATACTACTGCATTTTGTTTAACTTGGCAATTATACTCGGTAAAAAATGACCCAATTTATCCGCTACAATAATTTTGTTATAATTATACCTTATGGCATACAATTACGGTGATAAAATTGGATTATACAATTAATTTTGTTTAATATATTGGAATCTGATATATGTATATTCCATTTTTGGGTTCCGTAGTCCACAAGGAACCCTTATACAAGTTTCGTCATGTCCGTCCGTCTGTCCGTCCGCAGCCTAGCTCAAAGACGCCTGGTGCAAGAAAGCTGATATTTGACATGAATATAGACATAAGATATTGCAACAAAACTGTAGAATAAAATTTAGGAAAATATTTTTTTAAGGGTATCTCCCCTACATATACAGGGTGTTACATATCCATCCGTCCGATCAATGAAGGGGTTGTAGAGTAGCGTAAAATGATGAGATATTTGTCATTATTTCACGGAAATTCAACATAAAATTTTCCCATGTAAATTTAATTAATTTTAAATAATATCATATCAGATTACCCATGGCAACACTAAAGACTCATAAATCGTATTAGCTAGGTATCTACCTAAAGTTCATAAAAATTTGACGGCAAAAGCGGCGCCTTTGAGTGCATAGGCCAACCGACCGCCTCCTTTGACAAAAGCCGCCGCCGCGCGTCATCGTCCTTTACACGTGCCAAGTATTATTTTAGGTATACACAGATTTTATGCACTTGATGCAACAGCTGATCTTTTGCTTCGACGGTTTAGGCAAAACTCCGTAAAACAAAGTACAGTATTAAGGTTTTCTGTTTGTTTCGTGCGAGTGCGTGGCCAACTCTGGTGTCACTGTTTTCAAACTGCTCGAATACCTACGACATGGCCTAACGATTCTTGGATGCGGCTTTACGGGCCGTCGGAAGCCCGGAAGCGCTTTCATGTAATGTCACACGCGGTCACCCATCTAAGAGAAAATCGTCGCGCTATGACTACGGTACTTACATTAATAACTACCTACTTTTTAATTGGTTTAATCTTACGTAACTAGGTACCTACCTTAATTGATAAAAATATCAACTTGCTGTAAGTTGCGACGGTCATTCTCCACATGTCCGCCGCCCACGTCCAGACACTTACGGCACCTTTGCACCATATCCGAACGCACACTTCTTAACACTCCTGGGTTTAAACTTCGGAAAGCAGAAACGATACGCGCACGCATTTCTTCTTCAGTGTCACACGGTTTTTGGTACACTATTTGTTTAACGTGTCCCCACAAGTAAAAGTCTAAAGGCGTTAGGTCCGGTGATCTTGGTGGCCACGAGATAGGCCCGCTTCGTCCAATCCACTTGCCAGGGAACTGTGCGTCAAGATACTCACGCACAGCTCGTAAAAAATGAGGTGGGGCACCGTCGTGCTGGAACCACAAGCTGCGGTGGAAGCTTAACGGCAACGAATTTAACTCGTCACTTAGAACTTCCCTCAAAAATCTTAAATAATTGGTACCGTTCATGGTTTCATTTAAAAAATGCGGACCAATAATACGGTCGCCGAGGATTCCCGCCCACACATTGATGCGCCAACGATGTTGAAAATGGCTTTCTTTCATCGCGTGTGGATTTTCAACAGCCCAGACGTGTTCATTGTGACAGTTGAAAACACCCGTCCGCACAAATGAACATTCGTCGGTAAATAACACGCGCTCCAAGAACGTAGCATCCTCTTCTACTTTGCCAAGTAGCCAGTTGCAGTATTGTCTTCTGTGGGCATAGTCCGACGGCATAAGTGAGTGAACACGTTGGTAGTGAAAAGGATGTTGTCCGTCTTCTTTTAATATCCTCCACACTCGCGCGTTACTGGTGCCCAGTTCACGTGCCGCACTCCTGGTACTCTGCGTGGGATCCTCAGCGAATAATTGTAAGACCTGTTCCACTACACCGTCGCTACTTTGTGGTCTGCCACCATGATTGCGATTCGAATCATCGCGAACACTGCCCGTGTTGTACACCCGGTGGTGAAGCCGTTGAAACGCGCGCTCCGACGGCACGGGTAGACCCCGTGGTCTGGCATACCGTTCCTCGTACTCTCTACGAGCACCTGCATAATTGCATTCACTCCTACCTAAGCACATCAACATGTTAAAGTATTCAGGGTTTGAATATGACATACCTAACGAATCTACTATTTCACGCGGAAGTCTAAACAAAAGGAAAGCTAGCGAAAGACTGAGTGTTCAAGTAGGCAAATAGTTAATTCGTAAATCAAATAGGTAAATAAATAGAGATGTAACAAATGGTATTCACTGGAGTACTGTTTCTATCGACATTTTATGTTATTGTTTACCTGATAGAATATCGGTAGCTAAACCCCTAAAACGTCAGCTTTGTGTAAATTTATGTTTTTATTTGCTGTTAATAAATAAAAACATTCCATGGTTTAGACTAGAATCAGTTTATTTAAGGGTACTGACTCCGCGTGACGACTGTCAAAGATCTTCATGACTGTTGCTCCGACGGTTTAACGTGCTCTCCGAGACACAGGGATATTAACTATTTATTACGCACGTAACTTGGAAAAGTCTTATTATCTTATTATGTATTTGATGCGCGCCGTGGATTCGAACCCGATACCCTCTGCACGGCAATCCGTTGGTATCATCACTAGGCTATCATTGGCCTAGTAGTCTAGCAGGCTATCATTCTAGTTTTAACATGTCATGTTAAAATTAAATAAATCGATATTATCTCTTGATCGTAAACATCACTAGAGCGGTCCCTTTGTGTACGGCGGCTCGCTTGACGGTAAAATTGCACTATTTTAAAAAGGCGGCATGCCCTTTGACACGGTAAGCGGCGAAAGCCGACAATTTTTAATAAATTTAAAGGCCTATCCACACGACACAATTTTACGTCCAACTTGACTAAATCACTTGATTAAATCGTGACGTGTAGACGCCAGTCGTCCAACTCAAGTTCATCGGGTGTGCGGACCACCAGATTTTAACCAATTGGGTGGACGGAATGAAATTCAGTCATTTGATTGTGTCGTGTAGACGGGCAAAGCCAATTCCATTGAAAATTTGATCAGTGGAAAAATTGTGCCGTGTGGATGGGCCTTAAGAATCATAAAGGATTCCGCTATTGAGGGGAGTGTTGTTAGTTTACAGAATTTTCGCTAATTTCGGGGTAATGTTTCTCGTTAGCACTGAGCTAAGGAAATTTATTCTGATGTTTTATGATGACCTAGATTTTTTTTATTATTTTTCCTGGTATGCCTGATAAGTCAGTAATATGACCTTTCGAGATCAGACGGGGGTTTATGAAACACACTGTATAGTGGGGTAGAATTTTTTTAAAAATATTATTAGTTTGCTCAAATCATTTTTCGATCAAGTGATTGGTTTGTCAAATATCAAGCTTAGAAGGGAAAAAATTGTTAGACTCAAGTGTCGTCCCCCCCTCCCTCTGCCGTCTAAACTATTAATTTTGAAGAGGTGAAAATAATTACAAATGTAGTACATATAACGAATTTAAAAGGAAAACTATCACGGCTAAGTAGATATCACTAGTTTACGAGTAATCGTCGGTTAACTTATAAATATCTATTTCTGTGAGTTTACATTGGGCGCGCTGGCTTAATCTTAAAGATATACGTACTTTGGTATGTAATGTACTACGGTACTACGTATGTATAGTAGTAGTATATCTTGGAAACCTATGTTGGAAACCACATTTTATGTTTACAATACATAACTGGATACATACCTAGTATTTTTCTAAACAAAACTTAGGTTCTTATAATAGTGTTATTAAAATTATTTTTTCAGCAAAATAAACAGTCGGATTTGTTGTACATTAATACCCTTTGCAGCAAGTCATTTTGGGCAACTACGGAACCCTACATTGCGCGTGGCCCGACACGCACTTGGCCGGTTTTTTTATTTATATGAACACTATTTTTGTATACCTATGTGGACATACTAACGAGACGTTTGTAAGTCGATCTTCTATTAATAATAGTGAACTAATCTCGCGGACAGGCAAATCGACTCAACCCCTACTTGCACACATAAACTTATTTTTTTATAAAAGTATACAAGATAATAATAAAAATTATATGTCATTTTAAAGCTTGGAATACCAGCTGTTAATTAATATTAACATCATAAAATTTTTCGCTTTCGCACTAATAAATTTTCGCATGAATACGCGTATGTGTCAATTTGCTCGTTACGCTACCTGTGTCTTGCGGGAATTACCACCCCAATAAAAACCGGTGCCACCCCTATTTTCTTATCAGTCGCTTATCAGAAGTTGACCGGTACACATCTCTGCAAACAGGACCAATTGTTATCAAGAAACTATGGATACCACACCTGAAGTATCCGCTCAAGTCATCGCCCTGTTACAACAAGGGCTTAGTCAGCGAGCAGTCGCTGCCCAGCTTCATCTGAGCCAGTCTGCTGTATCCCGGATACACATCCGGTTTCAAGAAACCGGAGCCCTCAATCGGAGACCAAGATTAAACCACCCGAGGAGTACGACTGTGAGAGACGATCGTTTCATTGTCTTGTCATCACTGCGAAATCGGCACCTTATGGCCGTTGATCTGCAACAACAGCTAAGACGTGTTTGGGCGTAGCTGTCAGTGAGCGGACAGTTAGAAGACGTTTGAGGACAAGCAACTTGACTCCAAAAAGACCTGCCACGGGACCTAAATTGCCTGCATACCACCGCCGGGCGCGCGTTCAATTTGCTCGAGAGCATCTCGATTGGAACGATGCGCAATAGCAGTCAGTTTTATTCACTGACGAGTGCAGAATGTGGCAGTGACACAAGGTCCAGGGTTTACAGGCGTCCGGGTGAGCGATTTGCCCAATGTTGTTTCGCCGAAACGGTCCCATTTGGAGGAGGTTCCACTATGATGTGGGCTGGCATATCGTTGGAGGGAAAAACGGAACTTGTTTTCGTTCCTGGAGGAGGCCGAGGAGGTGGTTTGACGGCTGATCTCTACATCAGAGATATTCTCCAGGATCACGTTGTTCCCTACGCAGGCTTTGTCGGTGCAGATTTCATCTTAATGCACGAGAATGCCCGATGCCACACGGCTCGCATCACTGAGCAGTTTCTGCATGAAGTGCAAATACGCACTATGGACTGGCCTCCGCTTAGCCCAGACATGAATCCCATTGAGCACTTATGGGATGAGCTCAAACGAAGGGTTCGGGCCAGAAATCCAGCCCCTTTGAACGTTGCAGAACTACGGGCAGCGTTATCAGAGGAGTGGGATGGCATTCCTCAAGACGCGGTTTCGAACTTAATAAGATCGATGAGAAACCGATTGGAGGCGCTAATTAGAGCTAGAGGAGGTAATACCAAGTATTGATTAAATGAATTTTATTACGTTTTTTTTACAACATTGTTTTATTTCTGAAAAACCTAACCTAACCCCTTTTCCCAAATTACCTTTTTTCGTACCTTTATGTTTAGACTTAATTAATTATCCAAGTTGTTTATGGATTTTACTAATTATGATTTATATATATTAATTAAAAGCTGATATTCCAAGCTTTAAAATAACATATAATTTTTATTAATATCTTGTATATTTTATCAAAAAATAAGTTTATGTGTGCAATTAGGGGTTGAGTCGATTTGCGTGTCCGCGAGTGTAGATCACATCCACGACAGCTCCACTAAGCTGCGGGTGGGTGTTTAAATCTAACTAACATGCGGTGAATATCAAGGATACAAAGACAGTGTCAACCGAACTGAAGGAGCTTAATACAAGAGAATAGGTAGGCCAGGTAATCCAGCTTAGGGGGAAAGGATTACATGTAAAAGCCTAATGCTTCGTATACCGCGAACACCACCGTTATTTGATCCTTTCGCGTCTTAGTCGAGGTTCAGTTGCAAATTATTGTTTACGCCACAATAGGCGACGTGGTACACAGTCTAACAATGCGTACTCGGGTCCTGTGCCTTAAAAGACGAAGTGCCTTTATTAATGGGTAAACCGATAAGAGCATCGGCATGCGGCAACGCTAACTATCAAACAAAGATATTTTGTTGCGAATGCGAAGACTGTTATCTGTTTACTATTTGCATAAGTTCCGTGTGCTATATGAAAACTTTCTTTATTTACATAGAAATCTAATAACAATATGCTTAATACGTTTGTTTGTATTTGAAACGCTGTTTGTATGATTTTGAGTTTGTCATGGACTCTTGTACCAAATATCTTTCATGAGTACGTTTTTCAATTGTGTGAATAAGACTTTTACATACTTCTTGATAACAGATATGAACAAATAGACTGAAATCCCAACGCTGGAATATATTACGTACCAAAAGTAATAACTAGGTGGTATAACAAAAGCTACATTGGTTAATAACACTACTTCATATAGCATATTGGATCATAGTTATGTAATAAATTACTAGACTTATGTGTTTAAAATTAGGACACATTTTGACAAGTTGAAAAAGACTACTACCGTAGAAAATTTATGAGTGCAATATGTTTTTATTTTTCAAACTTTTCAAAAAGGTCTATGAAAGCTCTGTGAGCAAATATACTTATTTGTGAAATAAGCATATTTTTGTACAAGGACTTTTAACGAAACAATGCGAAAATATATAAATCCTATACAAATTCCACGAATCAAAGTACGAGTCAACAGACATACTCCTTTTTGAA
Organism: Euclidia mi; assembly: GCA_944739405.2. Taxonomy (NCBI): domain Eukaryota; kingdom Metazoa; phylum Arthropoda; class Insecta; order Lepidoptera; family Erebidae; genus Euclidia; species Euclidia mi. The sequence goes on along the minus strand of OX123194.2, from coordinate 31,820,987 downwards.
GTAAATAAAAAATAATGAAGCAGTGGCTGTTTGCCCTGGCATTGTTTTCTTTTTTAGGCCGCTATTTACGGGTTGCCTAAAACAATTTATTATACAAAGTTTACTTAACGCGTGGGTAAAACACATTGTAAGCTTTCTGTCTGTCACAAGATTTTCTTTTTCATCTAAAACGAACCTAAGCGGTGTAAACATAATTTGTTCAAGTCAAAAACCAATTTATTTTCATACATCCTCTTTTGCTGGAGCGATATGTAAAACCTGTTCGTGTTAATTTAAAAAACAGCAGATTATGCAAATCCTAACATACAAAGCTTATTATCTGAGTGTTACTGGTGCGTACAAAATGAGCTCGTACAAAATCGCGGGCTGCGTATACACCTGTTTATATATGTAATAGCGTCGGAAATAAAGCCTGGTTACTTATTTTGATGTTTAAGGCTTTAGACGAAATTAAGGTCAAGGCAGCATTATGTAGGATATGTAGTTGTAATATGTTCGACTTCTTTCGACCTGAAAAAGTAAGATATTAGATACGCTATGGCACGTAATAACATCAAACAGAATACCTACTGCTGTCTCAATTATAATATTAGATAGCCCATTCAGTTTTGTAATCAGTATAAGTAAATGAGAAACGATTATTTAACATAAACTAGCAAATTGTAAAAGTGATTTATTACAATGTATGTTGCATAAGTTGAAGCGGACTTATGAAACGACGTAGCATGCGGTACCAGTGTTTAATTTGACGCCAGTATCTTCGGCACCTTAGATGTGTGCAGACAGCGACACGGCGGGCTACATGCCATTGTTTGCAAATAGCAACAACGAACGTGCACTTATCCCGCCTGCTACCATCGACAGAGATGGCGAATACCAAAACTGGTTGGCGAGAAAAAGCGAGGAAATGTTCCTCCGTGAAAAGCCCTTATTTGTGGTACGGCAACGCACAGATAGATGACAAATTTTGTAATACATTGAAATTAAACGGAAGCCGGTGTTGGTGTCAGTTTTTCTTGTGTCGGGGCTCGTTTATTGGGTGGCGAAAAAAGCCGACTTTACTTGAATATAAAGAGGCTGTATGCGAGAAACGAGCTCGTGAAATGTTAGTTTTTGCTATGTCACTCGGAGGCTAGCGGTGCGCGGCACTCACTGCGTTGGACGAACGGAGACGTGCTCGTCTTTTGTACTTATTTGTGTAAAACGTGTATAATAAGCTACAGTTACAAATATAAGCTGAAAAGCTACGGCAAATACTTTTTATTACACAGAAATCGTTTCGTAATCCGTTATATTTTAATTGACTTCAATAATAGCCTTCTAAAGATTTTTATTTAATAAATAAAAGTACATTTGTACAGAAAGGCTGTCAATGCACGGCATAAACGCACAGTATTCCACCGTCCATTGTCACAGGAAATCAGCGTCGACAATCTTCCCGGGATCGGGATCTTATCCCGGTGTCCCGGATCGGATCCCGTCGCGCCGCCGTCGTCCGGATGTCCCGCTATGTCTGCCAGGATTATCAACACGTAGCGCTACTATACACGCTTTTCTTCTTTGTTATTAAGCTGCGTCTGCGAACAAACGACACTTTGTAGTTTTTCTTTCTAGTTTGAAACTCTACACTGTATTCTGTTAATAAGAAATGAAGAAGTTTGCCAACAATTAATATTCGCCGGCTATTCTGTGCAAATTGTATAACTTTTTAGTTTCTGAATTAGTTATTAAAGTAGTGGCGAGATAAGTTATTATGCCGCCATTTTAATTATTTCCCATCAGCTTTTATTAGGACGTTAAAAGCAATTTTATATTTATGAGTGCTATGAAATCCTTGCGATTCACACTTACATACAAACGAGTATATCGGCAACTAAATATGACAAGGTTTATTATGTAAGTGGTACTGAGGCATCGATTTGATATCAACTCATTAATTGATTCCGACAAATTGTACACGGTGAAAAACATTAATTAAAAGTTAATTAAATGTTCGCTCAGCCCTTTGTATGAACATAACAAGTGCACAACATTGTATGTAGGTACATGGTTCTCGAACACTTTTATACATAAATTTTCTCGCTTGCATTAGTTTTTGAACGAGTTTTCATTTTAACAATGGCCTCTCTAGTATACAATAGGTACTAAAAGCCTAAAACTAACTTAGCTCAGGTTGCCTATACACGTTCTGCCCAATTGACGTTAGGAAGTTGAATTTAAACGAATCACGTACAGGTGTTGCTAGATTTTAGATTTGCTATTATAATATGGCATTGTTGCACTGTACCGATTTATTTCACATCTTGCTCAACCTTAGTTTTCGAGTTTGAAATCCGAGCGCCGTATATTTGCTTCCGCGATTATTTGGTTTTATTGACGTCAATTTCAAAGTACTTCTCAACTTATACAAAAAACTCGTTCTGAACTAATTTCATTAAAGTCACTAGAAGTAATTTTAGGTAGGCTTGTAGGTGGCGGTAGGTGATGGTTCGCCGCTTTCCTTGAACACTTATAACGTACGTAATCAGTTTCAAGAATAATTGTTATTACCCTTGCTAATAATAACTTGTAATACAGCATTATAGTTTAATCGCAATATTACGTTCTCGCACCGTGCCTTTAATGAACTCTTGTCGGGAATGTAAGTTACTATAACTACTTATTCTGGGTTTATGTTGCACTACGGTGGTCTCATAAGCTTGCGCTTGTGTATATGACTGCGTACGATCATAAAGCTTCACGTTTGATCCTTGGATAGTCTAGTATTATTTGGATATTTTCTGAGGAAATTATTAGTAGCGCTTTATTCTAGTAACTCATTTTACAGTAAAATCGCCCCCTCAATATTTTTACACTCAATAACAGGTACTTACCTATATATTTAATTTGATGAACTATAGTTGAAGTATACTGTTCTATGTCTATCCATTATAGTTAATACACATGCATTAGTTTCCGTAGGTACTCTACACACTATCAAAGCAGATTCTTCCATATTATTTGCACAATATTTTCATCACCGCTATGAAGCGTACACCTCATCGTGGATAAAATTGCATCGGCATTATTATCGTCAGTTTATATTGAAGCTTCCTGGCATGCAGCGGAGACGGGTAGCTTACTCCATCGAACAAAATACTCATAAACCCATAACCTCTAATGGGCGTACAAGGCAACTACTGTAAACCTTACAGTTAATGAGCTTAAGCACGTTAAAACAACCGACATATGTCTAGAGCTGTTGTCCCAAATGTTATCCTTAATTGATTTGACATGTCCGCCGCACTGTGGGGCACGGTTAGCGCTAACAAAAACAAGCCTCTCGATGGAATTTCTGTATGATTGCTACTGATCCCTATTGTTTGTTCAGCTAAGTACCGTGGCCGGTGATACGGTTTGTACGTGCTTTCGCCGGCCGCTTTGTCACTTAGTGGAGCGCTTGGGAGCTGCCCAGTTGTTTTTATAATGCACCGTTTAATGTACTCAGTCGTCGGAATGACGACGGATGCCCGGATGATAGGTATTAAACGTGTACCAACCAGCTAAGTGCCCTGTGAGATGAATCGTTATGACTTATTTTCAAATTACGGCATTAAGATAATTGTTAAAGTTACTTTTTTATTCGCCTGCAGGTAGATTTCTTTACAAATGCATTTTTTTTTACTTTAATTACTTATGAATGCCGAATCTCTGACAGACAAGAAAAATACGCTGGCTAGTACTAACTACTCCTCGAAACATAAATTTGTTGTTAATTCAGAAATTGTAAGCTAATAGACGATATCATTTCAGTGGGCAACAATTTCTAATTCGCATGAACTATACAACATTTCCATCTTACTTAGTGTCAGTGTACAAAGTACAGACAAATATAGGTACATTTGTAACACACTTTCGTAACACTGAGGGACGTCGAACACTACCTATTTATCCTTTATTTCTATGGAACGCTGATAAGACCTATCCGCAATTTCATGACCTAGCGTTCACACGTCTAGGCCATGAAGTCTAAAGGTCTTATAAAATTATCGTTACATAACATGTCGGGCAGTTTAGCCTACCGCCGAATAACTAGGGTGTAAGTTATCGTATAATGTCACCTCATAAATGTCGATTGTCGTACATAGGTCGTCCAATAGATTCCTAGATTACAAGGCGAGATTATGTGGGACATTCGATCGCTACATGCTGTTACTCTGCAAACTACGGGTCGCGTAGTTTACGGCTAACAGAGATACTATTCTGAACTCTGTTTGCCTCTACTTTGTTTTATGTGTGTGTGTTTGAGCTACGCGTAAATGTTCGATGAAGAATAACATATGAACTTTAATCCGATTGTAAGGAGTGTTTCAGTTCGTCGTTGAAAACTACTGGCGGTCAATACTTTTAGTTTCATTACTTTAGTTCGTTGTAAATTCTTTACTTTGATTCTATTGAAATAAAACTCACAAACTAACCGAGGTTATCAGTTTTGCTGATTTTTAGGGTTCCGTACCTAAAAGGTAAAAAACGGGAACCTCTTACTAAGCCTCCGCTATCTGTTTGTCTGTCACCAGGCTGTATCTCATAAACCGTGATATCTAGAAAGCTAAAATTTTCACACATTATGTATTTTGGTTGCCGCTATAACAACAAATACTAAAAATATAAAAATGAAAATATTAAGGGGGGTCCCATACGATAAACGTGTCTTTTTTTCGAATTGTTTGCTCAAAATTACTAACTGTAACAGGTAGACGCTTAAAATTTTCACAGAATATGTAGTTGTATATTACCTTTCAAAATAAATAATTTAATAAACAAAAAGTAAATAATAAAAAGGGGCTGCCTTACAACAAACGTAATTTTTAAGCAATTTGTTATTCGATCTTAATAAACAGGTAGAAACTTAAAAAATATTTAAGTATACATACAACAAACGTGATTTTCTTTAATAGATTATCCTTCGTGCGCGAGTCCGACTCGCACTTGCCCAATTTTATTACATTTCTATATTACATTTCTGTGTGAACTATTGTAGATTTTGCAGTTGAATGGGCGGCTCTTATAATAAAATTATGGACAACCCTGATATTCAACCTTTTCCTTGTCAGATATGGTCTAAAATATTAGCAACAATTATTAAAATTACAAATACAAATTTCACTTCGTAAATTGAAAATGACGTGGTGGTTAAGTATTTGGTTTAGCGGAAAGTATAGTATTATTTGAGTTACTGCATACCTATACCGTGAGTAATCCGACTTGGGCTGTAAATGACATGAGATGTACTACTTTACACTTGCCTTCGCGGTTTCACAGGCATTATTTTAGATTACAAGGCACACAATCGTGAATAGTGAATCTAAAGTGAATTTTGTGAATAGGAACTGAATCCCTATTTTATGGGTATACCAGTGATCGGGCAGCCGGATATTAGTTCAAACTTTAACAGTAGTTATTCAGGACCTAAGTAAAAAACTGTAATATAAACCTTCCTTAAAGTCTTTCTTCTTTCTTGTCTTCCTTAAAAGAGATCATGATCAGTGATCAAAAAAGGTGTCACAATACCACAATTTAATACATACATACATAGACTCACGCCTGTTTCCTGGAGGGGTAGGCAGAGACTACGGAACACCATTTGCAACGATCCTGACATACCTCTCTTGCTTCATTCACTCCCATCAAGTTTCTCATGCATGTTTAGGGTACTTCTGACCTGTCCTTTTTTAGGATGTTTCTCATCTGGTCAGAGAACGCCTATGTCTTCTCCTTCATCCTGTCCCTTTCACACTTGCCTTATATATCTCATTTGTCAGGTAAGTATATGAGAATTTAGTTTTCACTACAATGCAGCAATTTGTACAGGAAAACCATATTATGACGTTGGCCTTGACTTTAAGGTAATGGTAAGCCACATTCGTTCTCCTTTGCTTCATACTGTCTTACAAGTCGGTATGATTATCATCATAAAGCTTTTGGTAGATAGCCGCGTGGACAAACCATTTCCCTGCAACACATGTGTTGGGTTCGATCTTTGCTATAAGCCAATGTCCATACCTATTGAATGCTTAATATTACCGCTCGCTTTAATGATGAAGGACACATCACGATGAAAATTACGAGTACATGTGTGAGCTTTATTTTTCTGTACTATTCTCAATTCTATTCAGCGATAGCCTAGTGGAGAGACCGACAGACTGCTACACAGAGCGTCCGGGTTCGAATCCACGGCACGAACCAATGAGTTTTCGGAGTTATGTGCGTATTAAATTGTTAATTATCGCTTGCCCCGTGCCTCGGAAAGCACGTTAAACCGTCGGTACCGGCTGTCGTGAAGATCTTTGATAGTCGTTACGGGGAGTCAGTACCCTCAAATAAACTGATACTGGTCTATACCATGGAATATCGCTATCCCATTGGGTTGCGAAGGTCAGACGGCAGTCGCTCTGTGGAAAAGTTGATATTCTGTCATATTTGGTTAGACCAGTAAGTGGACCTCGGTCTCCAAGGCGTGTAAGTCTTGGATGCAACCGGGATAACGCTAGGGCGACGACGATGATAAAGTATACTTTTCTAAAGGACTATACGCAGCACAAGCAATAAAAATATTGCAGTAAATTATTCAAACAGCTGATAAAAATCTTGAATTTTACTCATCGCCCTAACAGGTTTAGTACCGAAATCAATCAAAATTACTCCTCAGATAAGCAATCTCACAATTGAAAAATCGGTCTGAAAAGGGCGAATGTAATTAATTATACTGCATTCGTATCCAATTTTGATCAGAGAAGAAATATTATAGCGAATAAATTCACACAGGCACATATAAAAATAAATAGAAAAGGCTGAGTATGCAGCAGTCAGATAAAAATGCGAACAGACACTAAACTATTCACAATGAGCTAGATGAAGTGGCATTTACATTGGTAATTTTAATTAACGGAGCGATAAGTTAAGCGATAGGGCTTATTATTCGCTATCTATGAACTACTTATAGTTAAGGCAATGTTCTCACTTAGCAAACGATTTATAGCAAACTGTTTGCTTTGTGTACTATATTTAGTTATATTATTTTTTATTTGATTATTTATGTAGAGTGTAGACGTTTCTTATTTACATATCTTTTTTTAAAGTTTTCTATAATACAAGAAGAAATGCTATGATGCTATTTAAAGACGTTATTGCGATGGAAAATGAGCTTCGCGAGTAGCAATTTTACTTACTTTATGCCGAGTCAACATGCAACGCATTACGCGTTCGTAATGTATAGTCAGTAACGTACTATGAGCACAGCGAGGACGTAGTCTAAGACGAGCTATAAATAAATCATCCAGTGACTGGGTAATCGCGTCCAGACTTCAGAAGTTGTCGGATGGCCGTCGAGAAGTTGGCGCAAATTAGCGAGTGCGCGCCGCGATAGTGATGTTTGTATAAACAGGTATGGTCCAAGTGACGAGCTGATAGCTTGACAACTACTGATACGGATAGGCAACTATCGGTAGCTTGACTACATGACGATAAAAAACTAGTTGTTGATACCCACTTGTAATGTTTTGTTTGTACTTTGTTTCTGATAGCGTTCTTGAGTCAGCTTAAGAGTTTGTGTCTTCGGTATATTTAGTTTAATGTCACTGTGTCTTGGGACAAGTTGCACACGGTCATCTGATCCCAAACTAGATAAAGTCTACCTACAATGTCAACTTGATAACTTGTAAAAATAATCATGCTCTTAGGCATCTCTTTAGCTTAGCTTCTTAGCTCTTATAAATTCACCGAGAGGCTGAAAATGATGGAGCTCATCTCACAAAGATTAAACGCACAACCTCCGGCTTAGCAGTTAAGTCCCCGACCACTAGACCAACAGTTTGGATGCAGACTATTACATGAATAGAAAGGTCGTGTGTCCCATTGCGATATATTCAAAACAGTGGAGATAAGTAATAATTTACATTATAAATATGTTCCTACATACAATTAAAGTTTATTTTCTATAAACAGCAACAGTTTTTAAAACTAAAAGTAAAAGTGTCGTAAAGAACATGTTGTATTAAAATCTTTGTATATCATCTGTATATATAAAATCCTTGCGTTACTGACTGACTGACAGACAAGCTACAGCCGAAACTATTGGGCGCAGAAAGCTGAAATTTGGCATGTATGTTCCTTGGGGACCGTAGGGGTGCACTAAGAAGGGATTTCACGAAATTCCCACGGGATCGGACAAAACGGGCATTACGAAAATATGTGCGTGCGAAGCCGCTGGCGTCCTCAGATTTTTTATAATTAACTATAATTATAAAAAATCTCATAGTAGTCGTCGAGCCGAAGTAAGTACATCAAAAGAAACTGTAAGCAATTGCCTTCAGAGGTAACGTTTTTTGTATATAAGCGTGACACAAAGTTGCTTACTGACCCGTTGACTTCTCCGTTTGTTCTCCACGGCAAAACAGCCTTAGCTTTTGACAATTCTACGTAGTTACACACGCTGTGTACACTCCCAAAAGACAATTATCCCGTGTGCAAACGAGAGTATTTACGTCATACCAAAGTTATGCTCAGTATACTCGTACATAGCACAAGGTACATAATGGATATTTTCTGTACACAAAATTATTCTATTAAACTTCTCATAGTTTAAACCACTGATTACGGTTCGAGTCGCGTGGCTGCGCATCTTTCCTTCTAATTATCAGCACCCACAAAGCCTGAGGATATAATATAAACTCCTCTAGTCGTGCAGCTTAAGACTAAAGAGCGAGACCACTCTATACAAATCCACTGAATCTTTCTCTTTCCCTCTGATTCGCGCTACCCACTGCAATGTTTGATAGTAATTATCCACCCCGGATAGCTATTATTGCCCTTTCAACCCTTCTTTGCACATTTAATATTCAGAGTAACAACATGAAATTGCTTACAAAACGTAGTTATAGATTATGTCTATTTTAGATAAGTCAGAGGCGGTTATGAATTTTAACTGTGCCTAAAAGAGGGGAAAGACGTGATTGATAAAGGCTCGGCGCGAAGCACATTACTGAGGGGAGTAGTCATCGACGCTGGTTCACTTGGTACCAGTTCTCCCCGTAGCGTTTGTTGAGCGCTATCATTTCCTACCATTATCGGTTCAGTACACAACGAAACCTGGCCCCTTAACTAATGTCTCCTTTTGTGACCGCAGGGCCGGTTTAATCAGTTGTTTATATTATTGCCAGCAACTGCGCGATTTAATCGTCCGTTTACCGTTTCTCATTGTATCTGGCTGAATGGTAGCGGCTTTTCCACGGCCCTGCGCCATACGGTAGATAGAAAATTTATAGGGGAAATATACGACCAACCCGCGATATTTGTTTAGGATTAAGAGATTCAGCTGTGCGTCGAGTTAAACGATATACAAAAGCTGTGTCACCGCAAACTGCTGTTTGTTTAATTGTACATGCATGATAACGCGCTGTCGACCCCCGACTTTGGGATTTTAGAGTTCGCGAGAAGGCTTAAAATATTGTGTCAGTTTGTGCGTACGAGGGAAGAAAGTTACGATGTAAGCCTAAGGGATTTCAACCTAAACAACAATTAGGGCACCCTTTAAATTTAATTAGTTGTGACTTAGTGCGTGGATGTTGTATATACCTCAGCGTTTAATAACCGGATTCCCTTTTCTAACGATCGTACCTGCTGATAGTGTGCTTACATGGAATAATTATAAACCAAACACAGGTTAAAATTTGCAAGTGCTTGAAGGAAACGAGTTTTCATGCAAGTTAAAATATGTATAGCTTCTGTGTGTATTAAAGTGTAATAAAATCCAAGTAAATTGTAATCAATCGATAAGCGTATGGTTGTGGTTTCCAGCTACTTGGTGCGTGGCAGATTTTGTTTGGTTTTATTGGACACGGCGCGGCGCTGTGTCGCCTGTGTTTGATGGCAGAGTAACGCCGAGTGTCCCATCGATGTCCGGTGTCCGCGCTGCCTCGCTGGGGTGGAACGTCTGCGGCTCGCCCGACGCATCCACATTAAGATAATCGAATGTCCGTCCATTCGTTAGTTAATTAAACACGATACGCTCGTCGTCGCGATCGTTCCGATTAATGACCTCAATTAAGCTAATCAACTCTTCGCAGATTTACGTTCGTCGGTGGGACGACTATGATCGCAATAAAGGTGCACTTATATAGGGGCGTTTTACTGCATATAATAGGACTATAGGGCTGCCATCCTAGAGTAAGGAATCAAGTTTACTTCATGGTTTCACCACTGTTTTACCTCGGTACGTTGATCTCGCCACACCGTATTAAAACGTGCACCTAACATTGTCCACGAAATGTTTTACCCACATCTAACTACTGGAAAGTTGACAAAAAAAAACTAGACAATTATGAACTGTTTTAAGTAGACAACGTCTGCACTAGGAATGATCCTCTGACGCGGCGTATTTTACAAAACATAAAACAAACTGACACAAGGGACCAGTGCCGAAATAACATTTTGTAGATCACGCAAAGTGCTGATGGGTGCCTTGTGTTTCGACCGAACCCCTTTTTTCGGTGCAGTGTAAGGCAGCGAGGCAGTCGCCTAAACGTCTACGCCATTCGTCCAGTAAATTCCTTGAACAAGTCTCGGTTTGCCTTCATTTTAAAACAAAATCTTTCGACCTTAGGCCTAGTAACAAATGGGCCATCTGGGCAACTTATCAACAAATATCTACGCACCTACGTTAGAACTTCAATTATATATTCCAATCCATGCAGTGATTTGCATTGCAGAACTAAATGAACAGTTGATGAACATTTGTAGTCAAAATCGTTGGGTGCATTTCATCGGCCCCGTGAATTCGTGCACGTCACTTTAAGTAGCTGATGTGAAATCACCTTAACGGACCGCTTGATGTGTGGCGATAAGTGTCTATTTATTCTGACATATAGGTGATAATTTAAGCGGAACTACAAAGTTGGATTAAAGAAATTACAAAACACCTGTTTGTAGGCCAATGTTCTAATGTCAGAGAATGAAGTTATCTCTCACGTTAATCAGTAGATTGATTGGACGATCGTAAGTAAGAAATAGGTATGTGTATATTTGAGAAACTAATTTAGAAGTACTGTTACAATCTTACATTAATATCGGTTAAATACAGTGTATGAGGCATGCGTACAATGCTTTTTTATTTAAAGTATTATAATCATTTGATAGAAAGTACATAGCTGGATTATGTCTTTAAGCTGAATATGAATCGTCTAGTTGAGAATATTTAATAAATAATATGTTCATAGATATCTTATCATCTTTGGTGGATTTCGCTTTGAATTAAATCCTGCATAGAAAACACCATCACCCCAGCAAGACGTCTATGTTCTATTTAAAATACGCATCTACATTATTATTCGACATCTAGCAAGCCAACTTACTAAGGCTATTTGAATAGAAATTACGCGCCCGCAACAAGGTTTCACTGAGATCTAGAAATCCAGAAAACACATAATATTGACGCTTTATCGAGTACTGTGGTTCGTACAACGCACCAGCCTCTAATTCCGTCCATTGAATTTAAATTGAAGAGTAAAATGCCCGGGCATTGGATACAGCCCAAGCGTGTATTGGAACCGAGCGTTTTAGCTAATAACTTAATTCCTCTGGGAGCGAGCATCTGTGTCATCCGATGTGACCTGTGTTTTGAACGGTGAAAAACATTATGCCATCCCATTATGTACAACGTATCTATACGTGTGTAGTTGCGACCCAACCCTTATGAATATACATGTTAAATAGTTGGGAGCCTTGCTGGCCGGTTTTGCTACGATTTGCTGTAATACCTGTTGAGTATTACATAAGTATACGTGAATGATTGCGTGACCGGCCTTCTAAATACTATGAACTTAGGTATTATATTCTCTTGTATGCAGAATAGGGATGCGTGAATATTATAAGGATATTACTACAAAAGTAAAGTCCTCCACATTTAGGTGCGAAGAAATCCAGGTATAAAGATCTTATCCAGGAATAAAGGTGATTGTCAATTGAATTTTTGTGTCGATCGCCACGTTTGGGAGCTTGGAACTTCTCTGTAAAAATATTTCTTTACGAAGTAACGGATTTTAAATCTTATGCTTTTGTAAAATATTAGTATTATTAATTGTCAGCGTACAGCAAATAGCTGGTGCAATCTGTGCATCAGTTGGCAATTGTTTGATCCAGAGATAGCGGTGTCATATCTACAAAAAGTGTTTGTCACGGATTTCAGAAAAAAAAGATTCTTTTGAATACACAACACTAAAGACTTTCCCTACTTTGCTGGATTTAATCATTCATTCACCATCGACTGAGTAAGAAAAAATATTATCTTTTTGTGAAATACGATACTCTTACCCCTATCACACTTCTCATCATCGTAGGTTAAGTGCGGGTGCGGGTCTCGATAACGCTCGAACACCCTCTATCTCTAGGGTATACATTAAAATGCAAAGTGAAGCATACCTTATCAATGTGAAGTATTTTTAATTTGCCCTCTTTTTGAGTTTACCTTGATGAAGTTAAAGTTTGCATTAGGCTCAAAATGACCTCAGAACGCTTACCTTTGAGAAGGTTAGGTGAGATAAATGTAATGTAAGGTAAATGGGCTTGCCTACCTGCCTACTTTCAGGCAAACAAGTTACACGATGATTAAACTTTCTGTGCCGGATCCGTGGTAGAAATATTAATTTAAATAATATTAGCTTTTTCACAAGGCATTAAAATTTAAAACACATGAGTCCATGGAAGGGACTGTGTCACGTTTCAGAGATATGAACAAAACATATTCAAAGTCATCTCTAGTTTAAACATTATTTTCTAAGAATAAAGCTAAGCTCGACCAAATAAACATAGGTGAACAAATATTTAATTCATAATATATGACGTTAACTACACATCAAGATAATTCTCATTATTTACCTAAGTATTAAACAGCAAAATGAAAGCACCTCAATTGTTCCTGCGCGCTGCACAAAGTTTCCATTTAGTTGAAATGTGCCTCAAGTCGCGCGTTATTGAATTGGCCCAGCTACTCTATTTACCGGCCGAGTCATGAATATTCCTCATGTGCAACATACTCGTACGGTCGTGGGTTTCGTTTTACGCCATTTAGCTGTTTAGAGCAACGGCAATTCTCTGCGAATTGAAACGCGGTAATGACCATTGTAGGCGCCTAGCGTAAACGCTCTTATTTGCATCGAAACGTGTTCTAGTGCATTGCTTTCCTCGTCCCGTATTGCATCGACTAGGAATGCGGCCAGTTTACTACCACGTTGATTGCTTACGTTTTAGTGGGAAAGAAACTGCGATTTAATATGTAAAAAGCAATCTAGAACGTCGACGAATTCGCTTCTCGATTAGAGTCCGTAGCGAATGGCAGTCGAAAGCCAAATTGCTCCTTTGTCTCCTCAATTGGCAATTAGACTATCAAACGGTTGGCTTTTCACATCCGAATGATTAGTGCTTCCGTAATTACTTTTATCGGTTCGGTCTACCAATTGTGATTATAGAATTGGTGTTGAAGAGAATGTTTATACTTCATCAAAGTGTAGCAGCTTTTGCGCCATATATTGACAGCCTTATCTTTACACGTTCGAGTGCACTCATAATTTCTACTAGCAGGGTGTAACGGTTGGATCATCTCCGCGTTCCTCGCTCAAAGGGATCCATCATGATGTTTGGCCAGCATAACGTGAGCCGCCCATCCTCTCTCGTGTTCCACTTAAGAGGAAGCTAATGATGGGTGTATCTGAAGTGTTAGGGTTCCTGTTTCGTTGGTTCTTTATATCGTGCAGTCGGAGCCCATCGCGGTCGACAGAGATTAATCGACCGCCGCCTCAGAAGGTCGTATTAGCTATAACGGCATCCGGAAAATTGCTCGATTTTTCCACTCGCTCCCCCTTGTTGCCACGTCTTAGTATTGACAATGAGATGGGAGCGATACAATACACTAAAGCTTTACATTTCACCCATGTATCACACGCTTGAGACACATATTATGTGCATTCCTTACTATTCCTACAAATTGAAATAGATATTACATGTAAATTTATCACAGTATACAAAAATATAATATTATTATTCACACTTTTAAAATCTTATTCATTTTTCGACTAGCATGAAAGGCGTGATACGGCGATATAAATTGAAACGTTTACTAGAAAAAATGTACAGATTTGGCTTAAAAAGCCATCATGACTGAACGTCACGGCTGTGTCTACAAACGATCTATGTTATGGTTTCATTAGAACACGTAAAGAAGATTGTTAGATAATACACTTTATTGCACACTAAAATAATATAGTACAGTACATTTATAAAGAGAGTTAGAACTACGGTATATGTAGTCGGCGACGTTATCGCTAAGAGCGATGTCTTCCGAGCAACCTTGGGATGGACAAGAATTATGTTAGCACTCATGTTTAGTGGTGGTGTAGTTATTTAATTAAATAGACAACAAGATAATATTTAATGGGTATGCTATTCACTAACGCCGGTTTTCAATATTCTTCCTATCAAAGGATTTGGCTGCTAGAGATAGATATTTGACATAAGCTCCATACAAAATATGTCAATTGGAAACGGGCGTAAGTCTGAACAGCAAAGTATTTTGACATAGCAAAATACATTTACATATCCAGCGCTAGCGCCATATTCATATAACTAAAACGTGTGTGTCATAACGCTAGATATAGCCAAAAAAGCATTGTATTAAAATATAATAAGATAAGTTTATATACTGTAAGCGGACGCTCTTGTGGTACAAAGGAGCATCTCGAATCAGCTTAGAAAAGCTTCTCCTGTAAGTAAGTAAGCTTCATTTGTATTGGTAATTCACCGTAACTACTTTGCAACTGTTACCATTCCTGCGGGTTTCTACAGCCCACTCTCACTTCCTAAATTTTCATCGCGCGACGTTTATGGGCCCATGACCATTAGCCACGCCAATATTTATGGTTTCGCACCTGCAAAGAGTAAACGGAAGTTCTAAGTGTTCATTATTTTAAATGGTAAGGACGTTTTTCAAGGCTACCGCTTAAAACAAAGTTCTGTACGCACATATTGATTCCAATAGAAGATAATTGAATATTTACTGTATAGGTTTTCAATTGATCGATCCCAGTTTGTATGTAACTCACATAAAATGATAAAACATGTGCTACACCCAGAGTAAATTCAAGTTTCGATAGGTATTATTACTTTATCATTTTAATATTACATGTTTTTTTTTCTTAAAAATAATTAGCACTTAGTTTATGAAAATAACATAATTATATTCGTCTACTATCGTTTCTATCGTAAACTTGTAGTGCAGAATTTAGTTGAAACGTGCCCGGCAAGTTCTTGACTAGCTTTTATGTTTACTTTTATTACTTAGGTAAATACTTAGTATGTCGCAAATTGTAAAATATGGACGATTAAACGGCTGATTTACTCAGCCCGTTGCGACTTACACTAGTATACGGTGCGGTGCGAAGCTTGGCTTGAGCCGAGAAATTACCTTATACCGCGAAATGATTCTGAACGGCTTCTAAGCTTATTATAATTCGCTCTGTGTGCGAGTTATAATGAAGGTTTATGCAAGCTGTTACTGCAAGTAATTTTACAATATACTAGATATTAAACTTCTTTATCGTTTCTGGGTCGTTCTCATCTTGTAAAAGTGTATTGTTACATCCAAAATTGCCTTGCATTTTTATTTTTAAAAGAAATAAGTAATTATTTTATTTCAAAACTCTGATGTGGAAACAACTAGAAAAATATTCCATTTCAGTTGTTTTTCGGAACTAGGTTTCCTAGAAAAAATGCTTTCGATGTAAAAGTAATAAAATCTATCGAAAAATAATCGAAGGATGCCAATGTGAATTCATTTTATGCAGTTATTCGAAGCTCTTAGCTGTAATCGTAGCTTCAAAGCGAATATCTTTAGACGATACATTTACGGCAGATCATTTCACTTCTCGTGAAACCCTAAAGTGGAGCGTTTAAGTTAGCGAACACTACAAGCGACGTGTTTTCTTAGAACTATAAATAGAAACGTAAGTATAATAATGTGTATGATACGTACTGAGATGTTATTGTATGGAATGAAGCCAAATGAAAATGTCACAAGAGGATATACGGGAATGAGATACACTGACCATATTGGGGATGTTCCAAGAACATCAGGTGTGTTGTTATTGTTGCTATATACGTACTGAAAACATACAACAGCTGATTATGAAAAACTCTTAGCCATGTACTAATCTATTTAGTAGTCGCTAAGTATAGTTGTCGTTAAACTTTAATGTTATATCACATATAATATTTTTGTAACAACAATGTATTTGCTATTAAAAATAAATATGCCCATTTATTGTTAAAGAGTATAGGCACGTCCGAGTTATATAGAGTCAGAGAGATATTATTATGAATTTTAATTCTCAGGTTTGATAACTGAATAAAACACTTATTCTGTGTCATTCCTTGCTCTCAATAGGGCCTACCAACTAAACACACGAAAATTAAGGTTATGATTTCGTTGTATATCACTAAAAAAAATATTTTTCAAAATACCATTACCTCTTCCAGTTTCACACAACATTCTAAAACATTATCTGTGAAATTCACATGCTTGGCCCGTATAAAGGACCTATCTCGCATCATTGCGGACATCGGTACATCAGCAACGGCCAGCAAACGCGTCCGTGAACTGAATTAATGTTAATAGCTTTACATACTCGGCAATTTGGCACAGAGATATTTCGAATAGAATTTTACACACACATGAAATCAGAAGCAATGCTATCGTAAAAGCACCACTCGGGGCTCTCGCAATACAGGCAGGCTTGTATTTTATTATATAGCCCTCCATGTAAAGCTAAATTGAATGTTCATCAAACACTATCGTATGGTGTTTGCCAATATCGCCAGCTTTATGGCTCAAGTTTTATTATTCACTGAACGTTTTTTCTTTTGTGTCCGGAGCGATATCAATCTGCGATCGTCGGGTAGTGACGCCTAGAGGGCTTCGGTCTTCACCTATCTACGTGTAATTGCAATGCCCTATAGGGCGAGACTGGTTTTACTGCTACACATACCTAATGCCCATACTGAGAACGTGTAACTCCGTTCGTCTGCCAATTAATTGCCAGCTTCAGTGACCAGTGCAAACGCCGAAACTATAAATTTTACTCCGTGATGACCATGCGATATATCTTTATCGGAGTAACATGTTATCAACAGCTTTATTTCTTTTTAACACAGCGTGGACGTTTTTATTCGCGTTTTACAATACGCGTTCGATTCGCTAACATGCTTAACAAACCAATATTTCTTGTTTATTAAAATCGTTTTATTTATCTGCACTTAAATTGGAATATAACTGTTGTTTATAGGTTCAAAATTAAACATAACCGCGCGATTGTAATCTTTGTTTATAATAAAACAAATCCAATTTCCATTACTTTGGTTGGCCGAAAAGAATTTTCTGTGTTCAAGAGATTTTAATGGCGTCATAAAACTTAGTATTCTTGTCGCTTTATAACGCTATATGTTGGGTAGTATTTTATGCATTCACTATTCAACACATAGCTAGACTTGCAAAGGAGTATCACGTTTTCCATACATTTATTCAGAGCTGATGATTTTGAGCAGTTCGCTAGCGAAAAATCTTGCGCATGTCCATTTTGTGACGTTGTACATTTACATACAAAACCGTGGCCCTGACCGGTTCAAAGATAGCGTGGCATATCTAATCGGCAGACGGCTGTCAATCAGCGTCTTGACAAGCCTTCGAAACCAACATGTTCTGGATCAGTGGTCACTTGATCCAGATTAATGTTTCGCTGTGGTTTCGGGTAACGGTTGCTTGCTTCACTTCATAGTGTAGATCCGTCTTGATTTTAGTACCTATATTTTATTATGTCATTGAAATATAACCTATAACCTTATTTGTGGCATATACATATTTTCTTTTAACTGCGCGTAATTAATTTTAAAGCATTAATTGTCATGTGAAAAAAATATCAGGCTTTTTTGGTTTAGCAGCTGTATAGGTACTGAAAACGACTAACCTATATGTATCTTAAATATTACGTAAATTATATCACACAATCACACGTACACATCTACACATTGCATATCCTTAATACATTTAAAATATTTTTTTTTATTACTTGATTTCACCTTAATTTTTATTAATGTTTTGTTGTTTTCTATTTTGCTGTGAATTTCAATGTAAATCGTTTATTTACATTGAAATTCCCACAGGTAAGGCTATGCCTAGTGTTTGTGTGTGTGTCTGTGTGTGAGGATAGGTTTCTTTTTTGTAAGTCTGAAAATGGAAATAAAGATTTTTACTTTCTTAATAAAATCTCAGTTAATAAAAGTATTTTCTTGGCATTTATCCTCCATGATACAAATACAGCTAATCTTTTAGAAAATATTTCTTATGGTGCCGTCTTCTAATTATTATTCATTTGGTCATTTAAAATATCTCAATTCATTCTCACATTAAATTAATGAGAGAAAATCTGTATAAATAGTGTTGATTATTTCTCACTGTAACTGGAAAGATTCTAGAATCAAACGTTAATTATTTTTGTTGATAAGTTAATGCTCCAGGCTGATGTCTAAGATGCCGCTCATGGTCCCTTACGTGCCGTATCTCGGATTCTGTTTGAGTAATATACGACCGTAAACTACGGGTCCACTTTCCAATATTGAAGTTTTGATGGTTTTAGTGCGATTGCTTGAATTTGAGATATTTTGCTACGGGTAATAATACAATAATATTCAACCACATACACACATCATCATCTAGTCCCAAACTAAGCAGAGCTTGTACTATGGGTACCTACTAGATAATGGATAAACATACATATATACTTTTTTTTTTAAATAGGGAGCATTGAAAACTTTACTCGAAAAAGGAACTGTTTACGTCGCGACTGAATTATGAAATCGGGTTTATCGTAGACTGCTTTTCCTTTGGATTGATAACGAAGCCCTAAAACACGACTTGCTTTTGAAACTCGACTCCTTCTTATCCCAGTAAATGTATTTTTGCTCAATGAGTTTTTAGGACATTTTTTCGTTTGCTATCTCTCTACGCCAAACCAAAAATGGATAGTATATTATAGCCAAAAATGGATAGTATATTATACCACTTCCTAAAAATATTCTGCCCAAATATTAGACAGCTATTTTTACCCGACTGCGCGACGCAAAGGAGGGTAATGTGTTTATCAGTCTATGTATGTATGTATGTATGTATGTATGTATGTATGTATGTTTGTTTCTATGTGGCGTTCTAGAGACCAAATGCGCAGGCCGATTTTCATGCTTCTTACGTCAATCGATTCGTCTTAAACCTTGCGAGTGTCACTAAAGACATGACAGTAATCAAAATTACTTTGTACTGTTCCTACGGGATATATACCTACCACGTACCTTTGTTTTGAGTAACCGATATTTCGGCACTGTTGCAAGCGCAATGTTTACGGATGTACTGGTACATCCGTGAACATGGCGCTTGCTTGAACAGTACAAAGTAATTATAGTGACCACGAAAGTTTAAATTCCAGTAATCAAAATTCACCACAGCGACAACCAGACGCCATATTGTCAAAATGAAAAAAAAAAGTTGATGAGCTATGTCAAGTGGGGTGTTGAATATCGTTGAATAGGTATTTTAAAATCATCTTTAGGTTTCTTTTATGATTTTTCATTTTAAATAATAGTTTAGGATATTAACGATTTAAAGTTGTTTAACAAAACAATAATTCTCGCTAATTTTCTTACTTATTGATTTAAGTTTTTATTTCAAGTATAAACGATATACAAACACTAGATTGCGAAATTTACCATCTTTTAACGAAATCAATTAATCGTAACTAAAAAGTATAAAATAAAAAATAATATAAAGAAAAACAAAAAACCCGACTGCGTAAAAACTAATTTAAAAAAATAAGTGAAAAATTAACTTAAATAAAAACTAAAAAGAAAGAAACAAGCCCAGTAGTTTAGAATTCTGTTAAGTGATATGCAGAACAGAACGACTCACAGTCGGGGCCCATTAAAATTTTCCCAATCAAATCTTCCCAAGGGGCCCCGACTGAGTCGTTCTGTTCTGCATATTACCTACTTAACAGAATTCTTAACTACTGGGCTTGTTTCTTTCTTTTTAGTTTTTATTTAAGTTAATTTTTCACTTATTTTTTTAAATTGGTTTTTACGCAGTCGGGTTTTTTGTTTTTCTTAAAATTATTTTTTATATTAAATTGCGATGTATTTACCAGTACAGTGTTCCATAATGTATGTATGTGTAGGTACCTACCATTTATAAAGTTGTCATGCAAGATTCAGTTTTATTGTTCTACAATCTGGATAAACAGATTTAAGCGCGATTTTGCTTTTATTCACGCTCAGTTACGTACTTTGGTTAAAATACAAATGTGAAATTGTACCGGAGCCACAAATTTACAACGGTCAGACAATTTGTCGTGCTGACGTTACCGGGACATAACTCTCTGGGGGCTATTTTGCAACCCGTTAAAATGGTGCATGTATGTACGTTTGTGAAATTATGACTTGCATTCGATCGTTAAGAAGTGCTTTACGTCACGTATTGGCAAAGACCAATAGGTACCGCATACATGTACGCAATACGCGACTACACCATACGCTACTGACACTCATACAAATAAATGTCTATAACTGTGAGCACTGGAATACGGTTTTCAAATACATATTACCGCCAAGGCGAAGCAGTTTAAAAATATTCTATTCGAACAGCAATAAATTGAATGCGCGCGATAGTCTATCGACGTTTCACAAATAAGCGCCCGTTGCATATTTCGCGGACAGCGCCACAGTACTAGAACGGGACGCTCCGGTCGCGTAAAACGATAAGCCCCGTGATTTATGACTTATAAACGCAACACTTCCGCGGGCTTAGTACGCTAGATTTACACAACAATACGACACTATCCTGCAGTGTACAACAAAAGGTTGCGCGCCAGCCTGACGTTCTTCGTTGGTTCGCTCGCCGCGATACCATTCATTCATTCGTTAATTCTATTTATGAATGTCATAAAGCCCATCGGGCAGCTTCGGTAGTAGCAATCTGTGGCCGATACAGACGTGCTTCGTGACATGTTTATGTGTAATTGTACGTATATAATGGCACACCGAGCCTGTGCCGCGATTTATCACGTTTGCTAAAGGTGATCTAGTGTGGTATCCCCATAATGTTTATAAAACGAGTACGTTTATGATGAGAGTAAACATGTATGACAAACACTGGGAGCTTTGCTTAGTCCTTAATTAACTTATGCGTGCGCAACGATACATTTACAGAACAAATAGCTCATCGTATAAAATAAACAGGGAGCTTGTATGAATAGAGAAGTAATAAGCGATAGAATATTTTATTGTTTGTTTGGAACATTGGAGCATACTTAGTTTGCTTACCTTATTATGCTACGTTATTATAATATTAAGCTATTACTACAGTTAGAAACAGATCGATAGTAATGAGGAGAGTTTCAGTTTTATTGTCAATAAAAGATAATAGAAATACTAGTTTCCTACTTGGTCGCTTTGTTTTTATATCTCTATTTATGGTGTTATTGTTGCCAGTGAGAATACAAATATGAAGCAAATCTGAAGCCATTATTTCGTGACGGATATAGCCTCTTCTGGTTTATAGTGCGTGCAACTGGTAACTCAATGAATAGGTATGTCTATTGAGATAAAGTACAGGTGTTGGTGAAAATCTATACATATTATAAAATTAAGTCCCCTTTTCTACCTGTCTACCTGTATGAATGCAATTAACTCAAAAACGACCAATTTTTGTATGGTTCCCCAATAAATAGTGTAATACCCGAGGAAGGTTTATGTGTCTAATTTACGTTAGTGGAGCCGTCAGCGAAGTCTAGTACTATACATATATTTATAACCTTAAACCTTTTGAAAGGGTTTAATCATCATTATCTTAGTGACTAGCGATAGCGCGGTCGCATCCAAGACATTTGCCTTGAAGCGCGAGGACTACAACCGTCTTATTTAAGACCTTTAAATTAAATTGAGATTGAATTTAAATTCTATTGATAGACACATTTAGAAAACTAAGCTTAGTTGAATATCCGATATATATAAAGTGTACAAATTACATAGGAAATATGGTCTGTATACGAGGGGGTACCTACCTATATATGTTTCTAAATTTATTTCAAACTTCTATACCCATAGGATATGCAAAGAGCTGCAATCAAGACAGCAGCAATGACGTGAAAATAATTACGGGGAGCAATAACTCCGTGTAATGATGGACTAAGACAATAAAGAGTAACTACCACATTCCGTTCCATGGGTATTCTGAGATTTCTACAATACCATACATGACAAAAATCCCAACTAGTTGTTTATACCCGTCAGTTCCTATTGCCACTTAGATGGAGACCGGTATACTGACCCAAAGATCGTACCAAACTCAAACATGACCGGTTTGTCTCAACGTTAAGTTACAAAGTTGTAAACAGATTGTTAAGCAATAACCACGCATTGTCTTGTAAAAATCTTGGCCGGCTACTTTAACCGTTCTTTACGAGGTACTAACCAACATAAGTATTAACTGATTTCAGCATGATTTACTTTGAAAGGGCTTTACATCAACTTTGACAAGCAATTATTGGACTTCATTTGCAACCAAATCTCAAATATCTATTGAAGTGAAATTTGATATAGGTCTGTAAGTTGGCAGACTTGCTCCACTATAATATGGCTGGGATTAGTTAGTGCGTCATCAAACTTCTATAACTGTGTATTTATATTTACACTATTTGACTTTAAATACAATCTTTGACTATTTATTACTTTATCAATCAGTCAAATTAGTGCTAAAGACATATGATATTAGGTCTTAATACGCACAGATGCACATGACAGTAGATTAAATTATTAATAATTACTAGCCGTTTCCCGCGGTTTCACCCGCGTCCTGAGGGAACTACTTCGCGTACCCGAAGAACCCAAATATCTTTCGGACCCCTATTTTTTCTAAAATAAAATATAGGCTATGTTACTCGCAGATAATGTAGCTTTAAAGATTTTTTATAATCGGTTCAGTAGTTTTTGTGTTTATCCATTACAAACAAAAATACAAATTTTTCCTCTTTATAATATTAGTGTAGATCACTTGCGCTGTGTCTCAGAGAGCATGTTTATCAGTGGTGCCGGCTGTCATGAAAATCCTTGACAGTCGTTATGGGGAGTTCCCTTGAGTATGTTGTCACTAGTTTATGTGCCATATGTCTATCTTTCGTTCTTTTTTTCTTTTTAAACAGACAACTCCCGCATTAGGACCAAATCCTGTATCGCGTGAGACTTTATAAACATACAACTAACGGACACAATGAACACCCAGACTCGAAACAACAATTTATTAATCACACAAAGTGTTGTCTCGTGTAGGAATCGAACCCATAAGACTCGGCGCAGTGTCAAGCGGTGAGGCGGGCTTTTGGGTTGCGGAGATCAGACGGCAGTCGCTCTGCAGCAAAGCTAGTATTCAGTTAGACTGGCGAATAAGCTTCGCCAGACTCTCATTCGCATCATTCTCGTCTCGACAATAGATCACATCTAAACCCAAAAATACAATTCACGGACCGAGAATCGATGCTAGGACAGCCTTTACTTATCCGCGGACATAATGCAGAACTGACCTATCGAGCCAAAATATGCAATATTAAAGTAGCAATGGTTATTGATTTTCGTAAAATTGGAAACATTACCTTGTTCTTCAGCAGTACGCTATCAATTTTATTCAATATTTTGCTTTCCAGCCAATAACTAATACAATTGTGGTATATGATGACTCTGTTAACAACAACCTAGCCACTAGCAATAACGCCGGTGGTTTCAATAGATTTCCTTTATAGATTAATGTAGAAGTTTCCGCCTGGGTAGCGGTTAGCCGCTAATTCGTGTTATCGACTAACTCTCTTTCGATCCGATGCGTAAATAAATGCAAACGTATAAAGCTCTAAAAAGTTCTATAATAGTTTAATAAAGAGCTTTGTCGAACAACAAAAACAACCTAAAAGGTCGAAAAATATATTATGGAAAGGCATCATCCTATATCCCATCCATAATCCCGCTACTTAAAATCTAATGTGGTCTGAAAATAGAAGCTTTTGTTCAAAGTATGTCGTTTAATTGCTAGAATTAAAGTACGCAACATCACAAAAATAATTTTATCTGTTTTGAATTATATAACCTTTAAGGATATCTTGTTCATTGATAATTTCAGGTGTATGACAAATTGTTATTTTTAAACACTACTCCTGAAAAACCTACTGAAAGAGCAAGTTCCAGGAATCGAGTTTTGACATCGAATACATTTTCTATTTTAAGACTATTTTTTACTCGTCACGTCTAAAAAATATGCCTATATTATGAGGCTAACTCTAAGGTCAAAAATCGCTCAGAGGTCATCGCTCAAGTTTAAGTGTTAGCTATAAGGTTGAATGTCGCACAATTTTTGACATTGTGTGCCATTCTGAAACTATCCGAAATCTTATTTTGTTCACAACTCAAATAATAATCGTTGTAGAGACAATTCGTCTATGTATTTCCTATTAAACCCTCTCTTCTTTCGGTAATTAGTAATTTCAAAGCGAAATGTTAAGTATTTTTTAAAATATCCATAAAATATTTGGAGAAAGCATGTTTTTCAAATTAAAATTCTATCAAGCGAAAATCTTCCAAACTATGGATTTACTAGATAAAGACCTGATAAATAATATAAAAAAATTTCACCTTGCTAGTGTGTCTCACTGCTTCAAAATCGGTGAGCAAAAAGGGCCCACATTTTCGAGGTAGCGCCTTAAGCAGTGAACTATGGCAGGCGGATGATGATGCGAAATTATGCCTATGTGTTCTGCTATTTTCCCATCGGCCTGCAGTTGCACATAGGTTTCTCTTGTTCCTTCGCTTCTACGACATGCAAAGATGGAATATCTTGATTCAGGTTTGAAAAAAAAAGTAGTAGAATATTCAACGTTGTAATTTCAGCTTTGTATGCTACAAAATGTACATACTTACCGTACAGTCCGCTTGAAGTGCCTCAACAATTTTGTCGATTGTGTTATTTTTAATGGAACTAGGTGTCGGTAAGTTTTATGCACACCTTGTATTTTTATTTAACATTTATTTTTTTACACTTGCATAAGATCCGTTATTATTGATATTCTTATGAACTATAGTTATATCCATAAGGCCAGGATGACATTTACTACGGTCATAAATTTGAATGTTAACTTTAATAAGTAGGTATAGAAGCAGTCTGTATTAGATTCATTTTTGGTTTACGCAAATATGATCACGTATATGAATTTCGATCTAGACTCAAGTGGCTCCCAGTTCGGCTTCGCCGGAATACTCATATTCTTACGTTACTGTATAATGTGTTGTTTAATCCTAATACCCCCTTGTATCTCAAAGAACGTTTCAAGTTCCCCCATTACACACATTTGAGGACCTTGAGGTCGTTGGTGGATTTGAGACTGCAGATGCCGGCACATACCACAAACTTTTACGATAAATCCTTTGCTGTTCAAGCTGTCCGTTTGTGGAATGAGCTGCCGGTTGAAATAAGGCAAGCAAAAACAGCGAACATATTTAAAAATGCATTAAACAAACATTATTTGTCATTTTAAGCTTTATTTTATCACTTTATTTTTGTGTTTATGTTAGTATACGTATGTATGGTATGTAACTATAATTATATGTATTTTAAAGTATTGTATATTATGTAGTTAGTAAGTATTGTATAGTATTGTATTTATTTATATGTATAGGTGTATGCATACCTTATGTATGTATGTATGTATAACTTTATATGTATGTATGTGTATTGTATTAAAACCATTATTGTGTCCAAACAAATGTAATCACTACACATAAAAACATTTTCTCTTTTACAGTCTGTCCATCCTAAGGTTGCCTGTAAGAAATCGCACTTTGCGATAAGGCCGCCCTTGTGCATTTGCTATGTATTTACATTTAATTTATTTATACCAGATTTGTATCAACAGTGTAGTGCACAATAAAGAATTATCAATCAATCAATCAGTCCGTACGGAGAATAATTATGTCCAAGTGGACGTGGCCATCAACATTTCAGTGCTACCTATCAAATGGTTATAATAAAACCTATCCACTGAAATACAAGCAGTGGTTCAGCCATGTTAATTAATAATTATTTATAACGTAAACTTAAACATAAATATCGCTTTACTGTCGAAACACTAACAATTGCTATTTATTATTTTACGGTTGTTATAACGGATTATTGCAATCGTGAAATCCTGTTCGCAGATCTTATGCCTGGTGTGTCATAAATTAACCATAATTTTATCTCACCAAGATTGTTTATTACTCGGTAGTTGTTATGAGATTATAGATTCAGATTGTAGTAATAAATATTTGTCTCCAATGAACAAATCCAACAGTTGAAAATGAAAGCCTATGTTGTGAAAGATAAATTCGTTTCATAATACTTTGTTAAATATTCAGCTTTATGATCATTATAATATGTTTGAAATACATATTCTGTGGTTCCCAATTCAGACACTATTCTTAAAAA
Source organism: Euclidia mi (assembly GCA_944739405.2). Taxonomy (NCBI): domain Eukaryota; kingdom Metazoa; phylum Arthropoda; class Insecta; order Lepidoptera; family Erebidae; genus Euclidia; species Euclidia mi. The sequence continues at coordinate 31,794,364 of OX123194.2, read as the reverse complement.
AGAATTTGTCAATTGAAATTGAAGTCCCTTTTTACATTACAGTTTTAACACAATATTAAATTTTCATACAAAACCTGTACCTAAAACAAATTTACTAGTTTACTAACAGTATTAGAGTAATTGCATTCACTCGCTTGAATGTTTACAAAACAAATCAAATTTTTAAATTATTTAAAATATTACACAAAATTCATCTCAGAAATGAAACTCACGGTGCTTGAATGCCGCCTAATCAAATCTAAAGCCTCTTTCACTCTTCAAATATTAGCCGACCTCGACTAAGACGCGGGTAAAAAGCTGCTTAGTAAGATTAGCTAGTTGCCTAATGTAATGGAAAACACTTCAAAAGACGCCGCCTACGTTATATCTATAGCGTTATGTACTAGGGCTTTTTAGCTCGCGTAGATTCGCTCATTCATCGCAAAAACCAGTACGTTCAGCTATCGGAAAACACTTTAACTTTATTTTGCGCCGAGAAGTTAACAACTTTTTATATAGAGTGCTTCTAATTAAGTGCGCGTGATACAACGGTTGTTTTTACATCAAGGAGACTGCGGGGAAAATATAAAAATATATCGTGATTCTTTTATAGATAATATGAGCTTCTGAGAAGAAAGATTAAGGAAAGCTGTGCATCACAGTTTCGTACTTGTTAATTGGTATTTGTTGTAAATTAATATGAGGCTAGCAGAATATTTTGATAATTGTATCTCTAGATCTACACCACATAGTATGATCTGTCTCTATAGTATGAACGTTATTATATTTACTTCTATCCAGGAAATTGACTGTTGAAGACTTGTCCAATGAACTTGAATCTTGCACATGCTATTTAAAAAGACTTACCGATTAAGCTACGAAAGATCATGAATTCGGCAGACGCGTTTTTGTTAAACCCGAATTATTTTACAAAACACGAAAAGCCATTGTTTATTTTCAGATCAGAGCAGATTATAATTATCTACTTAACATTACTTGGAGAACATACTCCATGTATAATGCATGGGAACAAATTAATAAACAAAACAAAACGTTTGTTATCTGCGTTCGTTATACAATGTGTACCGAATGCAAGATATTATATTTGAGCTCAAAGTATTAAAGTAAGTAATAATCGCGTCTTCCTTGTTAGCTTTTGTTCGCTTGGTCCCTTACCCTTGGAGTGGCAAATATTTGCTAAGATTAGTAAGAACTATCTATTTAATTTTAAATTAATAAATAATAAATTATATTAAAGTAAGAACTATCTATTCTGTGGTATCGGTAAGTCTTATGCACACCTTGTATTTATACTTATAATTTCATTTTTTACACTTGCATAAGATCCTTTATTATTGTAATTCTAATAAACAATAGTTATATCCATAAGGCCAGGATGACATTTACTACGGTCATAAATTTGAATGTTAACTTTAATAAGTAGGTATTGAAGCAGTCCGTACGCAGAATAATTATGTCCAAGTGGACGTGGCCATCAACATTTCAGTGCTACCTATCAAATGGTTATAATAGAACCTATCCACTGAAATATAAGCAGTGATTTAGCCATGTTAATTAATAATTATTTATAACGTAAACTTAAACATAAATATCGCTTTACTGTAGAAACACTAACAATTGCTATTTATTATTTTACGGTTCGTATCGTGAAATCCTGTTCGCAGATCTTATGCCTGGTGTGTCATAAATTAACCATAATTTTATCTCACCAAGATTGTTTATTACTCGGTAGTTGTTATGAGATTATAGATTCAGATTGTAATAATAAATATTTGTCTCCAATGAACAAATCCAACAGTTGAAAATGAAAGCCTATGTTGTGAAAGATAAATTCGTTTCATAATACTTTGTTAAATATTCAGCTTTATGATCATTATAATATGTTTGAAATACATATTCTGTGGTTCCCAATTCAGACACTATTCTTAAAAAAGAATTTGTCAATTGAAATTGAAGTCCCTTTTTACATTACAGTTTTAACACAATATTAAATTTTCATACAAAACCTGTACCTAAAACAAATTTACTAGTTTACTAACAGTATTAGAGTAATTGCATTCACTCGCTTGAATGTTTACAAAACAAATCAAATTTTTAAATTATTTAAAATATTACACAAAATTCATCTCAGAAATGAAACTCACGGTGCTTGAATGCCGCCTAATCAAATCTAAAGCCTCTTTCACTCTTCAAATATTAGCCGACCTCGACTAAGACGCGGGTAAAAAGCTGCTTAGTAAGATTAGCTAGTTGCCTAATGTAATGGAAAACACTTCAAAAGACGCCGCCTACGTTATATCTATAGCGTTATGTACTAGGGCTTTTTAGCTCGCGTAGATTCGCTCATTCATCGCAAAAACCAGTACGTTCAGCTATCGGAAAACACTTTAACTTTATTTTGCGCCGAGAAGTTAACAACTTTTTATATAGAGTGCTTCTAATTAAGTGCGCGTGATACAACGGTTGTTTTTACATCAAGGAGACTGCGGGGAAAATATAAAAATATATCGTGATTCTTTTATAGATAATATGAGCTTCTGAGAAGAAAGATTAAGGAAAGCTGTGCATCACAGTTTCGTACTTGTTAATTGGTATTTGTTGTAAATTAATATGAGGCTAGCAGAATATTTTGATAATTGTATCTCTAGATCTACACCACATAGTATGATCTGTCTCTATAGTATGAACGTTATTATATTTACTTCTATCCAGGAAATTGACTGTTGAAGACTTGTCCAATGAACTTGAATCTTGCACATGCTATTTAAAAAGACTTACCGATTAAGCTACGAAAGATCATGAATTCGGCAGACGCGTTTTTGTTAAACCCGAATTATTTTACAAAACACGAAAAGCCATTGTTTATTTTCAGATCAGAGCAGATTATAATTATCTACTTAACATTACTTGGAGAACATACTCCATGTATAATGCATGGGAACAAATTAATAAACAAAACAAAACGTTTGTTATCTGCGTTCGTTATACAATGTGTACCGAATGCAAGATATTATATTTGAGCTCAAAGTATTAAAGTAAGTAATAATCGCGTCTTCCTTGTTAGCTTTTGTTCGCTTGGTCCCTTACCCTTGGAGTGGCAAATATTTGCTAAGATTCTGTATATTGAAATGCGTTGTCTGCTAAAGTTTAATATCGTACGAGTTCCTTAATCAAACACGCTACATATTAATTTACATATTAATGCCCTCTCGTATTGTGTAATTAGTGCCCTAGTCGCTCCTAGGACACACTGTGCTTTGTTTACCATTAATATCGTATATACCGGGTCCTATTAATTGAGAAAACAGTTGTAGGGTTTGTATGTTATGTTTAAGAAATAGACAATTAGTTCTAGACTATAGAATACATATAATGTCTGTAATACAAAGTTGTATATTGACAATAAACTATAAGGTTCTTTTGCAGTAACCTTAATCTTAGAGATTTGATTTTCACTTCCATAGGTGTAGGTGGACCGCAAACGCATTCTCATAGAAAGGAAAAGTTTTCAAAACACTTTATTAGGCAGTGTTCGATAACTGGACTGGTTTCAGCTATTGGTGTGGTATCACCATTTGAAAAGACTTAGACGTTTGGGGAGCGTGTGTTCCAAGTGGTCATAAGAAGTATTCTTCACAACACAAATAACTTCAATGGCAACCCTATTAGTATGAAGCTAACCCTTTATAGCCACAACTTTATTGAAGTAGCTCAGGTCTTCGATTTGCGTGCGAGTCGCAAGCCGGTTGCCTGAGCCTGACGGCCGACTGACGCGCTGATTTACAAGGCAAAAACCTTTTTTGTCTTTCATGACATCCGTCACACGATGGAGACGTCCGAAGCGATGCGACGATCTGATTTCTGCATCTTTTTAAACCCTTCGTCCATCCTTTCGCACGTCATGAATCCAGACGCAAGCGGTACGACATAAGAATGGTAGCAATGCGAAAATATATTCTACTTTAATAAATCATTATTTCTCTAATATAGATTCAAATGCACTTGCGATAAAGTTGAGAGTCCCTTCATACAATCGAGATTTCTCACCTTGATTGTTTGAAATAGAAGTTAAACTGCACTACAAATCAACTACTACAAGTTCACAAATCTACTTAGTACGATTGTTTAACCGAAGTCAGATTGAACAATAGGCTTTTTAAGCGGTTAGAACATCTAGTGAGGTGTTTTTCATTTAATTCTAATTTTTGCACAGGGCCACAGGCACACTTTTGCACAGGAGGGAGGTCTAAACCCTGATTGTTTCCATTGTTCGAGCAAACTACATACGACAATAGACGTCCGCTTATGAACACCTCTCGGAATTTGCACTAGCAGTTAATTAATTTATAGTCAAGTGGAGGATGAACTGATTAAGTAAACAATGTCGGCGATGCAGTGTTAATTGTGTAGGAATCGATTATCCGATTGAGATACAATGGTAATTGCCCATTTACCTACGCGAATGTTCATTCGTTACCTTTAATTAGGCGCTGTTTCAATTTTTCTTTTGTTTTATACTTACCTTTTCTACTTTGTATTAGGCATTTTCCTTTAAGTTCTTGTTTCAAAGTTTGTTATTTGAATAAAATATATTGCGATATTTATTTGCACTTAAGTATTAAGTATGCTTTGCTTGTAACAAAGAGTATCGGTAATGTATTTCGAATATCAATCTAGAATAAACGTGTCGTTAGTATCTTAAAACTAAATAAATATCTAAAAAAACGTACTTTCCATTCCAGATATGAGTTTACATCAGAATTAGGACACACAGATTTAAACTTGAAAAGACACGAGGGGAGAGATGGAAAGACAGAGAGAAAGAGAGAGATTTATAAATATAGAATAACAGTCGTATGAAATGTAATAATACTACCTAATTTTTAATCACGGACTATAACAATATTGTTCGCGACAGACATTAAAACTATGACAGTGAATAGTGTATTCGAAATCGCGAGTGAAAATCGTATAAAATCAGTGTTATCTAATCGTGCGGTACACCGGGTTCGGTTCCCAGACGTGTCAAAACGTTACAAAATAGCTAAAATAGTGTAAATGGTTAGATTGTTAATATAAAACAACTATGTAATACATGAACATTAGTCTTAAACTTGTGCTAACTGTAGGGACCTTAGATATCGAATCATAAATAGCGTTATCAGTAGTGACAGATAAGAGTTAATACTTGATAAAACAGCTGTTTGTTTACATAGTCGTTTTATAGTTTTATAAGTGTTTTTCGGCTTCATATAGACTTGAAATCATGTCTAGATACCTTTTTATTGCTAGTTATTACCTTATATAGTTAAAATAAGCATAATAACAAACATTCGTATGTTTATCATAAATTTTGTTTACTTACGATAGTATTTACTTAAGAAATTCTGTAATTTTTTTATGATTCATAAGTTATCATGTAATAGGTTCGAATTGAATAAAGATATTTTCATGGTGTTTGTTTTAATAGATGCCCCATATAGTTGCACACAACGGCCTACCAATATTATATATATAAATTTAGTATACAATAGTTTTTCAATAGAAAATATAGTGGGCGGGCCCTTGTGTGACAGCATTTTTTGGGAGTTTTTATGGAATAACTTAGTGACGCTAGTAGTTAGGTTTAGATATTGTATACCAATAGATAGAACTTAATGAGACCTATCTAACGATGTATAGAACATGTATGTATGTATAATAGGGACGAATCATACGTAACATTTGTACTGTATTTGAAATAAAAATAAACGAAAGATTTTCTGTGCACGTGTTCGGTGCGATGGTCGTCGATAAGGTAAAGTTTCGAGGTACTTAAGCGACCATGTATTCGGCCACAGCGTTGCCATATATACAGATTTCTCCGTATTTATACAGATATTCGATGTGCGATACAGATTAGCATTGGATACAGATGTTTATACAGAATTTTCACATTCTAGTGAAATTGCCATAATCTGCTTAAAATGGAACATATCACAATAAATAACATACTCATATGCTGTCCTTAATTATAATATTATTAAATGTTGTCTGTAGGATTAATTTATTTTCTAAACAAACGTCGTATATTTTTTAATATAAAAAAAAAAAAAATAATATAAAAAAACTGTGGATGCACAGATTATACAATATTTTATGCTCAGAATGTAGAAAATGTATCAAAGAACGGAACGCACTAACATTGTTCATACAAAAGTCGTCTCTAAACGTGTGAGTTAAGGTATATTCTTGAATGTAAGAGAGAACCGGTTGCCTCTTAGGGTTTGAGCGATAAATGTTTGGCGCGACAACCGGTTGTCGCTTGGGGGCTGAGAGGTCCCTTGAAAGAAGCAGAACAAAGTAACTAAGCTGCTTATGATAAGCAGGTTCTGTTTTGGTTCTTTTGGTCATACTTACAGATTTTATACAGATTTCATGATAAAAAGGCATACAGATTTAATACAGATTTTAGCAGTTCCTACTACAGATAAAAGGTTCAACGCATCTGGCAACACTGTTCGGCCAGTTGTTGGCGTCCCAACCACCATCTTGTGACCTATGTAACCATCAAGCACCGCACACCTGAACAGCATCGCTCTCAACGTATGAAGATGTTTCATTTCTGAAGCCCTTACACATCGAAGCCATACAGTCCACACACATAGAAGAACACGCATCGTCGTAGGCACACGTCAGCAGCACACTACCAGCGCACTGTAGCGGACTAGCAAAGGTTCGATTCCTGGCATCCGTTACAAATATATATAGTTCCATATAACAGTTCTTACCTTATTTTGCCAGTTTCTGGGACAAATTGCCAAAAGCATTTCATTAGTCATTTAGTGCACTAAAACAAAATACCCACCAACTGCTAAAATTTCAAGTTAACAGCTTCAGTCGCAGCGCAAGTAATTATATACAATACGAGACTTCGCCCGCCTTTCTCAGGACTCACCCTATATATTCGTGACAACCATACGAAAATCCGTTCGGTAGTTTTTAAGTTCATCGCGTTTAAACAGACAGACAAGAATAAAAGAGGACTTCTTTTTATAATATGTACGATTGAAAGGTTGTAGCAAATAAAAAAAAGACAATTAAGTTCGTTTGAATAACAGTAGGTATCTATTATTACTAAGTGTGTTTAAAGTAATAAAGTTGTCCAACATATTTAAGTACACGCACACACACTGTAATTTGGAAACACCGAAACTCGTTTGTGTTAGTTTACGGTTTACTAAATGATACTGTCAGCAAGAAAAATATAGTCTCAACATTTTTACTCGGTAAGCCGACCAATTAAATAGGTAGGTTACGAGAGTGCGGTCACTTTGTACGCTAAATGGCATCAAGATGTGTGTCCGCGGTCCGTTTATTATCTGATATCTCTTAAGTAGTGTCACGTTGAATAAAATCATTGGCGTGTAGCCGCCGTGGGTCGCGGATGAGTGATCTACTTATAAATGGCCACTTATGGCGACCACAAACAAATTACTAAAAGAAGAAGCGCTGCCTTCGAATCGATGTGTCCGACTAACCAACGCGCGGCGGCCGTGTTCAGAGTAGCCCATTTAAAGGATGTTGCACAATGGTTACAAACTTTCTGCTTTTTACCGAATAAATATGCGTAGCGTAGCGTATGCTTTTGACAGAATAAATTCCCTTTTTTTCAAATGAATGAATTGTGAGCATTTATTCTGTTCACTAGAAAAATCTGACGGCATTTTTGCATGACAGCTTTTATTAACTCGTTATGGTTTTTTTGTTTATATCGTTTTGTCTAGTCAGTCATTTAGATTATTTTTATTAAATTGGACAGATACAGACTTTATTTTTTACACTTCAAGTGATCAAACTAAAACTTAGGGGAACATTATTGTCATAATTTTGCCATGTCCCTACACAATAGAACACCGAGATCCGCGTAGGTTAGCAGAACATACAAGATAAGTAACCATCTTGTTAATATATATCTACTGCTTAATTAAACTGCTTGCCGTAATAAAAACAGCTTGGGTTATAGCCAGGATTCCTTTCGAAGGTTCTATATGCCTTGGAAGAGTCGAACTGGCGCATGTCGGAGTAAGGGCTCGTTACTCTCAAAACTTCCAGAATAATTCTGGTTTTCGAGTTACCGATTGTTACAAAAGATTTGTGGAACAAGTATTTATACTCTGACCATACTCGATAAACTTCTTTGTATAATAAGATTTAAAAAAAAACATTACACGCGAACCATCCCTTCAGCACATAATCGCATCGTGTATACAAATAGTTGAGATTGAAGTCTATCAGTTGTCTTACTCTTCATTTTTAATACACTAATAAAAAGCAACAAAATTTATCCATAGCCAATTAAATTAATGAAATTTTCATTAGAAATATCGAAATACATTACCTAAATAGTACGGATAGCAGAATAAATAGAAGAGGAATAGTAAGTTTATTTAACTAAGCCTAATTGAGTAATGACAAAACAATACATCAATAAGAACAAACTTCTTACTACGGAATTCAATATTCGAATTATAGATAGATCTGTAGATTAGTTTTTGACAGTTTTTGACATAAGCTCCATACAAAATATGTCAAACACGAATCTAAAATCTACAGATCTATCTATAGTTCGAATATTGAAAATGGCCGTTGTAATAAAGTTTAATTTCTAATTACTGTCTGCTTAGTCTTGTTTCGGGATTAAAACAATTTATTGTAGGGTTTTGCTAGTGAGACATTTATTAAATTTAGAATGACTTTGTCATATTATTGTAATGTATAATTACGTTGGCATTTCTGTAAAAGTGATGATTTAAATTCTTGATAAGTGTGCATATCCTTTATACTCCGTATGAAATGGTGACTGTAAATAGTAAAAATCAACCCTCGTTTATACATTTTTGTGTTCATTATTGAATGAAGCATTCCGCTATCCAAGTGGAATCTTCGCTTATGTTTTTGCCCAGTAGCGATTACAGCATGCTACTTTAGCCTTAGAAGTGGGTTGGGTTACGACTAGCTTTATTGGCATTCGTCCGCTCACTCGGCAAGGCGTTTTTCAAAATACCCTTAGCAATTGCCCCTTAGACGTAAAAGGAAAAAGTTAAACACTCGTCTGTAAGTGAACAAGGGGCTACGTGTTCCTATAATTGAATCGAATTGATCCTATGTCAGTTTGATGACTTAGAATTTACGCGAAATAAGGTTGCAAGAAGTCTTATCGAAAACTCTTTGATTTTGGACTCATCGATCCAAGTTAGCCAAGCAACATATTCTCAGATAACTTGTCTTTTATCTGAACATCTCAAATGTGAACGCAATAAAACTGTCAAATGGTATATACTTGATATGACAGATACGATATCTCCATTAGCTCGCGCACCGTCGTCACGACACAAATAAAAAGTTCCGATAAAATAACGAATTTGAAATACATACGTAGGTATCGAATCTGAGGTTCGTAATGTTCGTATACTGCAGGCTGTAACATCGGGAGTCCGTCGTGCCCGGACGTGCTCATAAATTAAAAGCCATCATATTTGTTTTTCGAACGAGCAAGTAAATAAAATTCCGATCGACGGAGCGTAACTTTGCGCGGTACGTAATCAACAGTTTTATTCGTCGATTCCGCTGCCTTGATTTCGGGCTTCATCCTTGTCGCGGATGGAGCTCGTTCTTCATTTGAATATCTTTTGCCTCGGTTTATCTGTTGATGCTGATTAAATCCAACACGTCTGAGATATTACCTCGATAGCTTTATTGATTTTACTAAAGCATTAAAGTTTGTTACGCGTCTCGATTGTCAATCGTCACGCGCAGACAGGTTAGTTAAAAGTTAAAATAGAGGTCAGTAATTAACAGGGCAGATCAACAAGCCGTTCAATGCTAATAGGGTCTTTCCACGTCAAAGGGCTAAAAGGCGTCGGAGCGCGTCTGTCCGAATAATGAGTGGAGTTGTAGAGCCGTTCCGGCGGGCGGCAGCCGGCAGTGCACGGCCACGGTGTGACCTCGGCCGACCCTCGTCAAACGCTCGATTAGCCTAACGTATATACACTAATTATATTTTTTTACGATTTCTTCGTTTCTCAATCTTGGGTCGAGTCAATCGACAACGCGTGTATCTCTGGCATCTCGCCCACGCGCAACTCACCATCGAAATTAAATTTCTGTGTGTTGTGTGTCAACTTATTTATTGTACTCATCAAAAGGGGTGCTTGTTCATTTTATGATGTTTGTCGCGGACGGCCGTAATAAAATTGCGTCAGGCTTTTGTCGATAATGTAATCTTTGGCTTGGGCCTAACTCAAATCCGATATGACAGTGGAACATGACATTTGGGTCCTTTAGTGTTATGAAACGCTAATTAATATGTTATGATGATATCGATGATCTTAAAATCGCTGCTGGATTAGGGTGCATAAATGTAATGAATCGTATTAAGTTTAAAGTGACGCCCAATCAATTTGGGTTTAAATGGTATTAATATTCTTTACATCGATTAGTTACAAGAAATTTTATTTATTTATTTTTTATATATAGACTCATGCCTGTATCCCCGAAGGGGTAGGCAGAGGTGTAATATGACACCCACATTTCGCCATGAATTTTTAGGTCCCACGTAATAGGGGGCGAGCCTATTGCCGTACCGCGACTCCACAGAAATGTTTTGTATTATCTTTGTGCATAAGATTATTATACATATATAATACTGTTTTTATATTTATATAAAGGGCTGATGATGATGAATACTGTTTGCTGGAATTACCGCAGTGCATGACAACTCTAGCAATTTATCGTGTGATCATTATGACCTACAAGATAATAATAGAAATTATAATCCTATCCAATTAAGATGCCAATGGTCATACGTCTACGGATTTGTGTCGATTTTTTAATAATTATATTATCTATAATATAACAATGAATCGCTGAATGTGTTGCTAAGCGCAAATCTCGAGAGCAGAACCAATTTCGCTAATTCATTTTTATAATATTCCTTGAAGTACGAGGATGGTTCTTAAGGAGAGCAAATTAAAAAAAAATAATCGACAGTTAGGCGGTACGAAGTTTGCCGGGTCAGCTAGTTTATCTATAGATATCGTTTAGTGTTGATTTTTTTAATTATTTAGCAAAATAAAATTTAAATATAAAATACCTAAATCTCAAATAACGTGAATTTCGTTCTAATTTGTGGACTAATTGTGTGGTTAATTCAGCTTAAAATGAAATGTTTTGGCTCAGTATTAATATCAATTTCGTTAATTCTATATTACCTAACTATTACTGCTGGACAGATAATGCACTCCATTATTATCATGTAATGCAATGAACATGAACACTAACAGTCGCAACTAATAGTCGACATTAGCCGTAATAGGATAATATTAAACCAACAATAGGAAATACGGCGTCATAAACTAAAATGTATAAATCCTGGCCATTAAAATCCGAGTCTTGTGAACATTTTACGAGTTAACCCCATTGGTATTTCAATAAAACCTCTTTTGATAAACTTGACTATAAAGTCTAATAATAAAATTTTAGACCTAATTCGTTTTTGTGAAAACAAAATTTATTGCAGTACGGGAGTTCAGTAAAACAGGCCGCCTGTTATTATGTGACAAATCGCTGAATTTTGTCGCAGTCGCAGTCATAAAGTCGCAATAATGGACAAATTATACACTGAAAAGAAATGTTTATTTGACATTTTATTTTAAACTCTCTACTGTACTATGATTCATAATATTTTTTATCATGCTAGCCAAAACTGCGAAAACATTTCCTCTATGATAACATTGATAACGTGTCGGAGCAATTTTTTTGAGACGTAGGCAGTCTAAATAAGTTTTATATCGATATAAGATACCGTAAGTATTACTGTAGGTTAGTCCAGAAGTTACCACGCACCTACTATTGTCCTACACCTAATTGTCACCACATAAAATTGTTTTGAAACCCGTTTAGCGACATTGCCCGCTTAGTAACTACGACCTGCTTAAAAGGACTTACTTTACTATTAGGACTGATTTACACGAGATCGAGTTTAGTGCCATCTCTGTTTTACTGTTCCAACGACAAAAAGACAAGACAGCATGACACTTGCTAAAAAAGCTATGCTGAGTTATAAAAATGCCTAGTCTGAATATTTTTTTTACTTCCTGCACAATACTGTACATAGGCGGACTTAATGCCTTAGGCATTGTCTAACAGTCTGCCTTAGGGTGATGCAGAGATAGTTAAGGCAGGTATTAGGTGGAAGTGCTTTGTGATTGAATTTAGATATGACTAGATACTTTAATAAATAATATACATAACACACTAATACAATACACATATAAATTTAATAATTAATATAATATACTATATGTAATATAATAAAACATATGTATAGGTTTATTAATATAACATATACATATATTTATATATATACATATATATTCAATAAAACATTCTATATACATACATAATCCTGTGATGATTACGATGATTCAGCCAATAACCCACATTGAATCCATTGTTTTTAAATGTCCAGCGACTGTCTGCCGTCCTGACTTCCAGAGGGAGCGCGTTCCATAAGTGTATAGCTTGAACGTAGAAGAATATTACTATTCGTCGAAGCGCGGTAAACTATTTGAATACAATCCCTATTTTTTTTACTTTACGAATGATGTTTAAAGTCAAACTCTCGTTTGACAAGACTGAAGCGAGCATGAAGTTTGACAAGTCTGTTTTTACCCGACTACGGCGAAGCCAGAAGGAAGGGTAATGTTTTTGGCAGTCTATGTATGTATGTTCCACCGCAGTGCCTAAACTACTGAACAGATTTTAATAATGGGGTGTAAAATTCATAATAATGGCGCGGGTGACATAGTCTATATAAATTTTATCAAAATTTTCTGTTACGGAATTAATATCTCAGATTCCAACCTCAAAAAAAATTAAACTTATATAATCATTACGTGTTTGGTATCAAAAGATAGGTATTGGTGAGTACATTTCAAATATGTACATATATTATACTGTTTGAGTCAAAATATAAGGTTTAAACGCGGTACTTACAATTCGCGCGGTTTAGACGCATTGAGTAAATCTATTTTTCTTTCTTTATTCCTGCTGTCGGGTTATAGATTTTAAACAATTTTTGTATTATAATAATCTTTAGACGATTGGCATTAATTCGAGATCATAAAAAGTCCATCTCGTAGTAGCGCTCTACAAAAAACCTTCAACTGAAAATGGATGATTAAAATTTAATATTTAAATAGTGAATTACTCGCTGTTTGAATAATTAGCAATCGGACGGACGACCGGGCTCGATCGCTTTGTTTGTCAATTCAATTGTTAATTTATCATTCGTATGTCAAGCCATCAATGGTTTCCAATATACCTGTTTATAACTTAAAAGCGCTATCAAACCATTTTAATTAGTTTGATTAAACAGTAATTTGTGTTTTAGTGTTTTGATAGAATCCTTAATTGTGTGCACATGCGTTTGAAATTACCGCAATCATGGCAGGATTCTATGTAGGTACTCACTTTATTACTGCGGTAATACTATTTATAACAAATAATTACAGCGCATGTATTATGTATTGAAATTAAGCTCGTTCACATGATCGTGTTCACTAAGCGTTGTAGCGGCGATCTTTTGTTTTCAATTTGGCACAATTCGCAAAATATACGTGTAGGTGTACCTTTAATTACAGCTGTTTGTGCTCACTGCCACGTAAAATTATTCAAATTAGGCTTAATTTAATGTTCTTTTAGCAACGAATTGCTGCGTACTTTTTCCCAGCGTCGCGTCGTGTTAATGGGCCGATTCCCGAATTAAAATCGGCAATCGTAAATCCAACAGTACACAATGTTACATAAACAAAACTTATCTTTAGCCGTTACGGCCGGCGTTGAATTATAATTTCATTTCGCCCAAATACCACGTCACACATTTATTCCTTATCTCCTGGTTTAAATTTCGGGTTGTAAAACGAAATATTTACCTATCTTTACGATGCCTGTTCAACAATGCTTGATTTTATTTCACTGTAACAAAGCGGTTTTTTCCTAAACTGTTCTAAACTCAAAAGCGAGTATTTGAAGCTTAGACCATAAAGCAAAAATTCCACACAAGGCCACAAAGCCAAATTGCTAAAGCGGTTCTAAAACTGTCGACAATGAGAAGTTCCATAGGGGTGCATGTACGTTGTATGTACTAACATAATATGCATAACATTGTTCCGTTCGGGGATCCATTGCGATTACTTTTACTAGACAAGCACTTTACATGCTATAAAATAGTGGATAAAGCTTCTGCGTCATAAAAAGTTTTATTTAATGGTTCATGTATTGCTTCGAAGAATACAAGTCGATTATGTATAAAATATTTACAAGAAGCAGTAGGAATTGTAATATCTATGCTATTGATGTACATAAATCTCTATTCTAGTATTAATTAAAATCTGTGCAAGGTATGGGTAAGGTATTCAAATATTCAAGTGTAATCAAACCACTTCCAGTTATCGTACGAAGCGTTACCGCAGCGGTCTGCCGCATGGTTGCCCGAGGGTACCGATTTTCAGAGTATTTTCCATGTGGCTCTCTGCTTCGCTATCGTCAATTTTAATTCTACGCCCACCCCCGTTTCGTCGGCGCGGGCGATGTGGCGTCATACAAGATTCCACCATAGAGTTTTACACACAAGTAATGAGCTGCAGCGGTGAACTTTCGCCATTTAACTCGTCGGTTACCGTACGCTTTTGATATTTCACAAAGTTGCGCAGTCGTTAATGTGATACTCGCGAACTTGTGTGGGATGTATTTAGAATGTTTCAATTGTAACTTCTTCGTTTCGTGTATGTAACCAATGTAGGTAAATACCTCATTCTAAATACGAACTATAGACGTTAACATTCGACGTAGAATTCTACATGTAAGCTGTACGTATTTTACATGAATACCTAACTATTTGCACACCAATAGAGCTATTACGTACATTTGCGAAACTATACAAGTCGACGATGCTTGTGGCGGTTTTAAAATATCAATTGTATTTTATTATGAGCAAACAAGATTTATGATTTGTGCGCCTTCTAGATAGTTTCATAAATTTCCTTGTTCATGTGAAACGTCTACTAAGAAATATAGACATCTATTTTTCACGAGTTCTTACGCCTAAGGGTGCGCCTTATGGTTGATGAATCGTTCACTCGGTACATTACTGGTTATGCTCTTCATTATTTTGATAAATAAGCAATGTATATCGTGTGAATATCTACCATCTCTGTTTACATTATAAGTGAGAAATTGCTGTTTATGGGAAACAAAGCTTAGGTAATGGAAAAGGATTTTCTTTGTTTCGCCTTGGATTTTACTACGACATGAAATAAATTAAATGTAATTAAGCCGTCATCCGAATATTGTATATTTATTTTATAAATAGCCCGCTTTCCAATAATTACAGTTGTCTTCGAATAGGTGTACAACTAGCTAGCTATATCCCAGTGACATGTGTGTCACGTACAAGTTGACAAAAACTGTTTGCACCCTTGGGATAAAAAAATGTAAGTAAATAGTTAATTCCATAGGGAATATAAAAATAAAGCCTTCGACTTCGCAGCTCAATATAGGCAGTAAATCTTTACTCTCAGTTATAGCTCTTGGTTATACGTATAGATGGAATACTAAGCAAGTCTGCACATAAATGGCTGTTCGATCAAAAGCTATGGCAACATTGTTTAGGTTGGTACAATCTGGCTGTGCTCTCTGTTGAGCCAACAAATCACATTGACTGCAAGCGTACCGTGATCGAGATTCACGCCGCTGACATAGATCAACTTGATGCGACAAATACTAGCATTGCATTGTAGAGATAGTCTCAATGGATATTTATGGCTGAAATGGAAATTTTGATACTGATTATACTATAGGGCGCTGTGATATTCGTGTTGTTTATAGATAAATTAGGTTGGCTATAGGTATAAAAGGATGTACCAAAGTGCGAGACAAAGTTCAAGCAAATTGTTTTGTATTTATTTTCATTGCCGATAGTACTATATTCCGCTTCGTTGTTTCTTATATCGCTGTCGTTTGGTCGCCAAAGTAATATAAACAGATAGTTCTTCAATGGCCACGTGTGATATCGAAGGTGCATGACGGTCCCATGCAATTTGCTCTTTGCGAATCGTGATATCAGAGATCCAATGCTACCTGTCTAGATATGAACCGACTATAGAGTCACAGCCGACAGACGTCTGATCTCTGCAATACAAAAGGATAGGTTGCTATATTCTATTGTTTAGACTGGGGCCCAATTCCGCTAAATAAATATAGTCGCGATATCATGTCAGTGTCATACTTACGTCACAAAAAGCGTATTCTTCTAAATTTTATGATATTTGAATGAAATTGTAACGAGATCGTATGTGTCAACGACGAACTGTTTATTTTAAATTATACGATAATGACATTAGGTTATCAGAATACCGCTTTTAAATCCATTCAAAATATGATATCAACGTCATATAAAAATAGCAGAATTGGCCCCCTGGTGTTAGAATATACGTATAACACTAAGTACATTTACCCGTAACAATTTTCATAGATCTTCATGACAGTGGCACCGCTAACTTAACATGCTTTACAAAGACACAGCGATAATCAACAATTTAAATAATACAATTTGTAAGTAACTTCTTCAACTAAGTATTCCAGCGGTCAACGCTCGTTTTAAAACCAAAGTAGATACTCGCTCTTAACTCTATTTCGCCGAATTGTTTACCCTTATACAAGATCTAGTGAAGTTAGTAGCCGTATCAACGTTACATGCGCATCAAACCGTAGTAACAACATTAAAGGTACAATGTCGTTGATGCATCCAGGTGGAGGGTAAATTGGGCTCTTTGGGCGTATACGCTGCGGTATCCTTGTTAAAGCTGACAGTACGAAGGCCTGTGGCTCGAGCAAGTATTGGAATAAAATGTATAGCAATTTGAATAAGACTCTTTACTGAAAGGGTTTCAAATTTAAAATGTGTTCGGCTCTTGATTTTGGTTTAAAATTTTATTTTATTTGCTTTAGTCGGTGGTAGATCTTAATAATAAACGGCAACAGGGGCTGATATACATGGCGGTATTTAAGAGGAAAAGGAGTAGAAGCCCCGTCACTAAACGAAACGTGACAGAATAGGTCCTCCTACCATACATAGATATTCTGCCAGAGTGTGGTACTTCTCTAGAGTGAAATCAAAATATAATTTATTTAAAAAAATGTATTAGACTAAGCTTAAACATTTGTATTGCGACTCCGTCTTTGATAATTACAAATTAACAACTATGCTCGTCTATAGCAACCTATCGCAGGACAGTGTACCGCATTAGCAGTGTTCTGATTGTAAAGAACATATAGGCTATATATTGATGGCACACAAGATCAATGGATGATTATACTGTGTCGATCACATTATTAGGGTCGGCACATATCTGACGGAAGATACGTCGAACGTTTCTTCGGTCGCGTCTATTCCGTCAAATGAGTCGGTACACATCTGACGGAAAAGGCGTCGAGCGTATCTGCACACATTCGCTGAAAGCGTGGCTATTTAGTCCAGTCACTTTAGGCAAAATACGGGGTCAATCTCGGAATTTGAGATAATAAGCTGGAAACTTGTATACAGCTTTATTTTGGCGTTCTAAAAGTTGTCTCAAAAGTCACATATTATCTCGTGTCTGCGTCGTAAGTTATTCAAGGTCAAAGGTCACGAAAATCGTTTTTTTTGCAATTATCTCCATTTCTATGGTTCCAATCACTTCAACACCTATTATAAAAATTGAAGATAAAATAAATTGCCACAACTTTTGTCTCAACTCTTTTTCTGTACGCTCAACCCTTTTCGAGATAGAGAGCGGAGAGCACCCAACGCTCAGGCATATATACTGTTATACAAGGTCAACCGTGAATCTCGGTGAATAATACCTTGTATATAGAAATAAGTCAAGTAAATATAATTTAAGTTAATTTTTATTTAGTAGCTGTACTTTTGTTACAATTAAAATTAAATGTACATTTAAATTCTTCAATAACTTGAAGTTCAAAAATATAAATTTTCTTCTTCTTCTTCTTCATCATCATCTCCTGGGAAATTGAAAATTTCAATTTCATCTTCATCATCTTCGTTTACCTGCATGATTGTCTCCAAACCTTCTAAAATTTCTGGATCAAATGTAGTTTCTTCCTCAGGATCGTCTTGCAATACAACAGCATTGAGACAAGCTTGCCCATTGCATTGTTCGCAAGCTAAAGTGCATTGCAAGCCCGATTTTCTGCATCCACAGCATGACCTTGTATAACAGTATATATGCCTGAGCGCTAGGTGCTCTCCGCTCTCTATCTCGAAAAGCGTTGAGCGTACAGAAGAAGAGTTGAGACAAAAGTTGTGGCAAATTGTTTTTTCTTAAATTTTTATATAAGTGTTGAAGTGATTGGAACCATAGAAACGGAGATAATTGCAAAAAAACGATTTTCGTGACCTTTGACCTCGAATAACTTACGACGCAGACACTAGATAATATGTGACTTTTGAGACAACTTTTAGAAGGCCTAAATGAAGCTGTATACGAGTTTCCAGCTTATTATCTCAAATTCCGAGGTGAATCCCTAAAGTGACTGGACTAATTATGCACACAATCATATCAGTTTGTTTTTGCAGGGCCGCACTCAGGGCAGCTCAATATTTTACTGTGATATTCTTTTACCAAATAATTTTTCATGTTCCCTGATGTTACATAACAATGTACTCACTGAAGTCCTGTAGTTGTTTATATTGCAATTCAAGTTTGACTATTAAAAATATGTCGGACTTCGGAGATTTTTTATAGTAGCCAACAAGCGTAAATTGAATTTATTTCCTTAGGTTCAAAAATTAAAGACGATTATACGATTTGGTTACGGTTTTTAACAACATTTATACAAATGATATAGAAGGCATTACAGTTGCAGTGCATGACACAAAATGTTTTCTATGTAGGTATTTTAATATATAAAGTTTGGAAATTAAAAGGAGTAGCCGTGAGATTTATTGCCTGTTTTTTCTCATGGTTCTAACTTCTACGCCTCTACGTGGCATTAATTGTAAAAGTGGAATCTTATACGCATACTTCCTAGCTTTTAGGTATGAGGTGCTAAATGTTACAAACTTTTAACAAAAATATTACTAACTTTTCTTAAATTCTCATGCTGACTTTTAGGTATTTTTTAGAAAATATTATTAAAAAATCATAAATAATAATGCCAGACTCATTACGGGGCAGTATTTTTCCAGACGCTTGAAAGCTTCCAAAATAATTATTGGTATCTAGCGATCGGTAGATACCGCTAGAGGGCGCATTTAAAAAATGTATTTATTGGTATCTAGCGATCGGTAGATACCGCTAGGGGGTGCATTTAGAAAATGTATGGAAATTGTTCCCGTGGACCTTTAGCACCTCATACCTAAAAATTGGCCCACGATCCAAGCTAGCAGATATGCGTACACTCATAGCACATACTAACACTACATTATTCTACACATTTCGTTTCTGGAAAAACAAGTAAGATCTGGCGGCCCTGGAATCTCACACTACAATGCGTCAGTCAAAATCACCAATCTGGGAATGACATGGACTGGACCTACGAATTTAGCGTGCATACCTACGAAACAAATTGGGCAAATAAAATGGCTGCCATTTGGGTTGTGCTCCAGAATATAGATATCGATATTGAGCCGATTAGAGTAAAATAACGGAGATAATTGCAATTTTTGCAATTATCTCCGTTTCTATGGTTCCAATCACTTTAACACTTATATAAAAATTTAAGATAAAACAATTTGCCACAACTTTTGTCTCAACTCTTCTTCTGTACGCTCAACGCTTTTCGAGATAGAAAGCGGAGAGCACCTAGCGCTCAGGCATATATACTGTTATACAAGGTCATGCTGCGGATGCAGAAAATCGGGCTTGAAATGCACTTTAGCTTGCGAACAATGCAATGGGCAAGCTTGTCTCAATGCTGTTGTATTGCAAGACGATCCTGAGGAAGAAACTACATTTGATCTAGAAATTTTAGAAGGTTTGGAGACAATCATGCAGGTAAACGAAGATGATGAAGATGAAATTGAAATTTTCAATTTCCCAGGAGATGATGATGAAGAAGAAGAAGGAGAAAATTTATATTTTTGAACTTCAAGTTATTGAAGAATTTAAATGTACATTTAATTTTAATTGTAACAAAAGTACAGCTACTAAATAAAAATTAACTTAAATTATATTTACTTGACTTATTTCTATATACAATGTATTATTCACCGAGATTCACGGTTGACCTTGTATAACAGTATATATGCCTGAGCGTTGGGTGCTCTCCGCTCTCTATCTCGAAAAGGGTTGAGCGTACAGAAAAAGAGTTGAGACTAAAGTTGTGGCAATTTTTTTTATCTTCAATTTTTATAATAGGTGTTGAAGTGATTGGAACCATAGAAATGGAGATAATTGCAAAAAACCGATTTTCGTGATCTTTGACCTTGAATAACTTACGACGCAGACACGAGATAATATGTGACTTTTGAGACAACTTTTGGAACGCCAAAATAAAGCTGTATACAAGTTTCCAGCTTATTATCTCAAATTCCGAGATTGACCCCGTATTTTGCCTAAAGTGACTGGACTAAATAGCCACGCCTTCAGCGAATGTGTGCAGATACGCTCGACGCCTTTTCCGTCAGATGTGTACCGACTCATTTGACGGAATAGACGCGACCGAAGATACGTTCGACGTATCTTCCGTCAGATATGTGCCGACCCTAATAATGTGATCGACACAGTATAATCATCCATTGATCTTGTGTGCCATCAATATATAGGTATCCAGCTTTTAAGGTATCCAGCTTTTTCTTCTTTCGGAGCGTAGCATTAAAGTCGTAGTTGACGGTTCACGCTCTGACCCTAGGCCCGTGAATGCTGGTGTCCCTCAGGGCTGTGTACTATCGCCAACACTGTTTCTTCTGCATATCAATGATATGATACAAACTAGTGACATACATTGCTATGCAGATGACAGCACCGTAGACGCTCTATACCCCGGTAGTGCTAAAATCTCTCAGGCACAAGTCATTGAGTGTCGGAACAAACTTGTGTCTTTAATGGAAACCACACTCGACCTGGTCTCCGATTGGGGTCATTGTAATCTGGTCACTTTTAACCCCAAAAAGACACAGGTTTGCGCGTTTACCGCTAAAATTACCCACTTTGTCGAATCTCCAATATTTCAGGCCACTTCCCTTGATATTAAGCCGGTCATAGGGATTCTCGGAGTCTAGATAACGCGAGACGTCCAATTTCGCGGTCATCAAAGCAAGAAGATGCTTCACATCGGTGCAGCGTCTCTTGCTTTACAAAGGTCAAGTTAGGCCCCACATGGAGTACTGCTGCCATCTTTGGGCCGGGGCACCACAATACCAATTGCTTCCATTTGACCGTGTCTAGAAATGTTGCGTCTCTCTGCGTTCTCTATCGTATGTATCATGGGGAGTGCTCTGAGGAGCTTTTTGGTCTGATACCCGCTGCAGAATTTCACCACCGTACAACTCGCCACAAATTAAAATTCCACCCTCACCACCTTGATGAGTAGCGTTCTTCTACCGTACGATTCACACGCCATTTCCTGCCTCGTATGGCCAAACTGTGGAACCAGCTACCTGCAGCGGTATTTCCAAACCAGTTCGACATTGGAATCTTCAAGAAGCAAGCATATTCCTTTATAAAAGGTAGGCAACGCACTTGTGTTCCTTCGGTCATTGCAGGTGTCTATGGGCGGCGGTGATTACTTACCATCAGGTGACCCACTTGTTCGTTTGTCTTCCTATGCTATAAAAAAGAAAAAAAGTCTTTCTTTCAAAAATTAATTTTGATTTGGGTTAAGTAAGCCTAGTAGTTAAGTACTTAAAAATATTTTTTTAAATAAATTGTGACAAAGGCACACATAGCCGAGCTAGTGCATGTGTCAGAATCAGGGAAGCTAGCTATAGTGTAGAGACAGTTTAGATAAATAAAAGAGACAACTATCAAATCATACTTTCATTTATTCAGTTTGGCACAAGGATATATCTTTAGATTACGTCGTGATTCTACATTTACATTTACAGCCCAGTTCGCAAAGCAAAGACATAGAACCAAGAGAAAGAACGGGCAATAAAACTCTTGATCATTCTTTTCAATAACTATATATAACAATAATTAACAAACAGTGGTACAGCCAATTTATATCAAATATCAATGTTGTGGGTAGTTTTATATTACTAGAAAGGTCTGTCTTACAACAGAACATAATAAGCATTATTTAGCATCAATACAATTTACTCATTTACCACAGGTATATACCTAATGAATCTCATTGATACGACTTGATCCACAGTATATTATTCTATCCTATATTACAATCTATAATATCTCACAAACGATCAAACTACCCACAACACAATATCAATAAGATAATGATTACACTATCTTACATTGTTTCCTAGATGATGAAACAAAAGAACAAGCAACACAGAATATAGGAACACAGTGGCAATTAAATAGTCAGAACCATATCGTACCTGAGCCGTCGTCGAAGGAGAATAGGACGAGCTAGCCGAGCCTGTCGACTTATATAGGTACACCTTATTTACACGTTTGACAGTTTAACTGTCAAACGTCATGTCAGTGTCATTTAGTTGCCACTATCCTCTACATATTATGTATAAATACTTGGATATCAGTAATTTCAGCCCACGGCCCAAATATAATTCCATATCTGTCACATGCATATAACTTACTTAATATGTAGTACATATTGTAAACTTATTATGAACCGAAAGTCCCAACAGAACCCGGCAATACGTACGAAAGTACACTAAGCCGACGTTTTTTTGAGTTGTAACCAATATGTGCGCTGGGGTAAATTGGCGAGGTAATGGCTAGCGGTTAGTCCAGTTAGCAGCTAACAATGTTATTGAAATATTTTTTGTTCCGTCCAAAGCTTCAGATCTTTTGTACCGCCATTAACACATTATAACATTGGTAACACGTTTACGGTTTGCGGTAAAGTGTTGTAATTATTTATTTTTAAACTTTTATCACTCGTTTGGTAGAATAATAACATGGTTTTCGAATGACTTCAGAAATTTTCGGAAACTAGTTTTAATATTTGGGAAAATGTGGTTTTGCATAAACTCTAAACAAAGACCTTAGCTGAGGTCTTTGTTTAGAGTTTAAAGTATTTCAACATTCTGAGATGATTTACACTATAAAACTTTTATCATACAACGTAACGTACCTACTTAGAACGACATGACATATATGTATATTCTGATAAGCATTTTAATAATAGTACTAAGGGTTCCCACCAAGATCTTAGGGTCCCAAGCCAACCTCACCTGCAAGTGGTGCACCTGCCGATCAACGGACGAGGCTCTGGCAAACAAAATATCCCGTTAAGCGGCAATAGGCTCGCCACCTATTACGTGGGATCAAAACCCTGGCGAAAAGTGGGCGTTTAATATGCCTCTGCCTACCCCTTCGGGGAAACAGCCGTGAGTCTATGTATGTACTAATCTGTTTCTTAAAAATAAGTATAGTGGTTACAACATCTATATTTGCTGTAGCTGTAATTAAAATAGCTTGACTTAACTAATTAAACAAGCTCTGTCTGCGTCTCGTACAATCAAACAAGTCGGCGCTTCACCAGTTTGAAAAAATCCCTTGACTCGCTCATAGAGTCGAGGCACGCTAGAAACTGGTTTTGTATACGAGTGTCAATGTGCGTGTAAAGTAACACTGGGAGCGATGATGTCTTGCTTAGCGAATCTCGCCCTTATGGTGGTCTAGCGGGAAGTTGTTCGACTGTACCTCTTGTTAAAAGAAGCACCTGTCTTTACGTTTATAAAGCTTCCTCTCTACTGATTTCATCAAGAACGGTGCAGTTATTTAGCCGTAAGCGTGACAGACGCAGCCACTAGCATTTATAATATTACTATGGCTTTATGCTGCAAGGAAAAACTAGTTATCACTTTATGACATTATTAATACGGCAATAACTGTTAGTAGACTTTAAACTAATATGTTAATTAAGCATGATTTATAACAGGCATTGACATAAACGTAATTCTAGCACTTAGACTTAAGACTAAATAATTCAATAACTGGTTAAATGTTATTGCTTCAACAGTGTCACTTCCAAGCATAAGTATCCCACTAATGGAACAACTGATAAACATAAACATTAATTAAATGAATCTGTACCGCTTAAAAGGAGAACAGATATTCCTAACAAGATTCTTCCTAAAATCTGAGATAGTTTAACAATTCTGGTTCGGTCAAGTAACCAATATGAAGAATAATATAATGTCTAAATACACTCGTTATCATCTCATCCCATACTAAGCAGAATCTGTCACAAAAAATATCAGATAGGTATTCATGTATCATTGCCTCCAAAAGATATCCATCGCTAAACATAGGCAAACCCCCAAGGTTTTCCATAAAGAACGATTTTAAGTCGCCTGGATAGAACCGCTGCTAACACCGGCTGCTTCGTCCGATGGACATACTTATATTATGTTTGCATTTCTATCCCTACTTATATTATTATAAATTCGAAAGTGTGTATGTATGTATGTTCCGTTTTCACGCTTAAACGGCTGAACCGATTTTGTTGAAATTTCATATAGAGATATACTGGACCATGGAGACGGACATAGGCTACCATAAGATGCAAAAATAAACTGGGAGCGATTGTAGGGAGGCTAGAAGTTTGTTCACAAATTTACCTCTTGAAAGTAAGAACGCATGCGCTATAATAATTCAGTGCGCATGTGCGTATATCTGTCAGTACTGACAGATCATACATAATGTCATATTGTGTATGGTGAATACATTGTTCGCATATATAAACTAATAATTATATGCTACGCTTAAACGGCTGAAACGATTTTCTCTACTAATATTATAAATACGAAAGTGTTTATAGATATATATTGAATATATATTGGACATGTATTGGAACATGGCTTTGGCATTTGACTGTATGCAAGGCGATGTTATTATGTACCTTTCGGTAGATATAATGGTATATAGTGTCATAAATACTGACCCAGCTACTTTGTATCCTATAGAGTTTCTGAAGTGTTAAGAATAATCAGAAGAGTCTTCACACAACTTGAGACTGAAAGTAGATTTGTGTTACCCCGAATTTAACACGCGAAGCCGCGGGCAAAAGCTAGTACGATAATAAATAAAAGCCGGAAGAACAAAAATCGTGATTATTACACATAGGTCTTTCCGGGAAAGAGTCGAAACCTTTTTACTTTAGTATCAAACAACAAATCGACTTTTGGGCAGTGGGCTATGACTAGAGCTTCCAAGATCCTATAAGAGGGAGTAGTAGCGTGTTAGATGAGAATCAAGTGACCTCGACACTTGCTGCAAGTTACTTGACAATGTTTTATAGCGATCGTGTATATTTTATATCATTCCTCACGACTATTCCGTTGTTGCATTTCTAAAGATTGCGCAATCGCAACTATTCATTACGGGACCTGGGGAACGTTTATTGAGCTCAATTAATAATGTTATTGGTTTCTTCCTTTATAGACATTGCATAACATTACCAATGAAACACGAAACTGTGTGATATAGGTACGAGTAAAACCAATATTCAATGAGTCTACACATCTCCTAAAAATAAAACGGATCAAATGCCAATAGCAAAAGATGAGTGGTATGTTTATTATTGGTAATCCCCATGAGAACCTTAAGATTTACCAAAGAAATCTGAATTTAAAGATAAAGAACAATGTTGCTAACTGGTAGCGCCATCTATTTTTATTCCTTCCCTTTCCCAAACCATGCGAACATTATTTTTTATCTTTAGGATACACAGGCACAGATGTTCCTATTACAAAGATAACATTATGCAGACAAGTTGCGGTTTTGGATTTACTAGTTTACCATTCCTTGTTTTCCAGTCTTAGTTTGTCTGGTAAATCTTAAGATTTGGCGTAGTTCGCCGATAGACAGTAAGATATTAATTATTCACATACTACTAATTTTATTTGGCACTCAGTATAGGCCTAACACTAGTAAGAGTTATAGAGAGGATGTTTTGTTCTATGTTTATCACGCCACAAGATTAATTATCTCTGCAGGAACTTTGTAATTATTTCCAAGTCATTAGCCGATCTACCAATAACTCGGCAATAATTACAAAGTGATTCTAAATTCCACTGCTTATTAAACCCACGGAGCTATAAAATTCAATATCTCTCAGAGGTATTGAAATTTCAATTTGTATAATTATAAATCGATGTTTCGCTCACCCTACCAGTTATCGGCAAATAACAAATTAAAGTTCGTGATAGTGCCTCGTTTACGATAACTCGACTTTCGCGAACTGAGACTTGCTAGTTAAATATTAATTATATTTGAATTTATTTACTCATATGTATCTTATGAAAATATTACGTAAGTATATTTTTTAAAGAAAAGTGCTAAAAATTATTTATCTGTAATGAAAATATGTTTTATTGGAATCGAAGAGCATCCCGGACCAATTTGTGAATTCAACATTATTCTTTAACTTCAACAGTGTATGGTACCAACATCACTTACCGCTATGTAGTTTCAAACATTCACACTTAGGTTTGTGCCATGCGCGCAGTTGAGAGGAGCATGCGCTTTGTCATTGTAGTAATAATTATTAACTAAATGGTAACAGACTGCCAGAATGTTAGTGGGTTTTACGTGAGAACAATGGATGTTATTCGCACCCACGATCTTTCAATTAATTGCCTAGTTGTAAAAAATGTCTACGTAAAACAATTATAACACATAAAAACTAAATTGTGTTCTTTTAAATTATCTTTTTTTAGTCCCGAAATATTAATTAACTAAATTATATAAACGGTAATGGCAATTAATAACTTTTATATAACACAAAATTAGTGTTATAAAACTACCGTATTCGAAGCTCATCGACCCGATTTGCGCAAAATTCTACTTATGTGTTTTGTTTGTAGTTACCGTAAGTTTGTACAAACAATAAAGGCATTTACAAATAAATGTTTAATATAAACGGCATTATTGGAGTCGCAGGCACACAATTGTAGGTTTAGTGTGTCTGTCTGGAAACGTTTCGCGGTCTCCTTTAAACTAAAGTACCATTAGTTTCGGCCAGTTTGTTCGTGCAACATTGCCGGTGACAACGAACCGGGCTAATATCGTTAAATGCTACACTGTTGCGAGTGTACCGAAACTAGCCTCCTGTGTACTCAACCATTGAGCTTAGGAACAAACGAATTTCCGGCTTGTATTTTCTGTGCTTTAGTTTAATTTGTATTGAGATACTGTCTACATATAAAATAATGTCTTGTCTGATATTACAAATTCTTTTGAAGTCGATCCCTGGGAGGCTGAAGTAGGTACGTATCGGTTCGAATTGGACTGTGTTCGTTTAATAATTTTATAGTTTATCATCACACCTGAAGGCCGTAATGCGTATTCCCAAATAGATGTTCTTGCTCTCCAGCTTTTCGCAGTCCAATAGATTTAACCCTCTACTAACCTGCTTCACAGTAGCACTGTGATAGGACGATTTGACTTACTATGCTACGGTAGCCGAACGGGTTGTTACAGGGTCAAAAGTCGAGCTGTCCGTGTCTTGCTTCGTGTATTTTCCCAAATTCTCATACCCAAGGGGTGAAATGTGGTAGTGAAATTTTGTATTCTCAATCCGTCATCACACGGTGATATAGTAATCGATTTAAATTAAGAGCCAGTAACGGCCATTTTGGCTATTTTGAAGTACACATTTTTATAAATGAAGGATATAATACATGGGTGTTTATTTCCTTTTATGAAGGATAATACATGGATGTTTATTTCTTTTTGAAAATACTTATACTTAATAATGTAATACTACCTCTTAGAACATTAATTTTATAACAACAGGCTGTATAAGTCTTTAGAAATCCTCTAAATAACTTTAAGTGCGTATTTACATTAAAGGTTTCTGAATAAGGTTTTAGTAGCTATTATGTCTATACGCTGCGTAGGTTTGTGCTGTGCTAGCATAATGGAGTAAGAAATCCACTTAAAGTTATTAAAACACAATAGTGCTTTCCCGGCGTCGTGCCATCAGCCTAATTGGAAAGTGCATTGTGATCCCATCGTGTGTTTATCGGCCACCTTAGGATACAATTGTGCCAACAAGCTGCCGAGACAAAGGAAAGAAAGTTTAGCAAAGGCTTTTTTTGAAGTTACAATCTTTTGAACTACTGATGGAGTAGTGCTCGAAGGAAAGAGAGTTAACTTTACGTGAATTGTGTAATGGAATCAGGTTCCGATTGTTCCTGATCTAGTTGTCCTATTTGTCTTTGTTCAGATTTTCTAGTTACTGGAATAGAGTAGACTACGATTTAAACATAAAAATATTTATAAATTTGATCTTTATGTAGTCAAATATAATACCAGTATAATTCTAGATTTTATGACTAACATTACCTAAATAACTATGTAATTAACGTTAATGAATGAACTTATTAAACTCTCGATATTAATTGCTAAGTTGATTAATATATGTATAATTGTATATGTCACCGGAAAATAACAAGAACAGTAAATTTATAAATTTCCTAGGAAATTTATAAACTTTCGTAGGATTCTAAAAGAGAGATAAATTGATAAACTTACCGAATTCATTCGTAAAATAATACGTAAGCAATAACCGAACGCCATGTGCGCTCTGATTGGTTGAATAAGTCACGTGTTCCATTTCCTTCCTCGCCACCGGCGCGTTCTTCGCCACTTTTACGAATAAACCGGCACTTTAGCGATGTCAATGAGGCTATGTTGAAGGAGCCCTGCTTCGCAGGGCTACTATTTTTGTGTTCAGGGTCACAAGAAAACCTAACATAATTAGTTAAGTTATTTGCCGTATTTTAAGAAGCGTAAAATTAAGAGGTCTTCTGTGATTGGTCGAATGGTGTAGAATCTTACGAATGGATTTCCGTCAGTTACGAGACGTCGCAAATTGATAAATTTACGGAAATGTTTGTGTAAAGTAATACAATTTATCTCTAGTTTAGAATCCTACGTAAGATTATAAATTTACTAGGAAATTTATAAATTTACGGTTTTTATTATTTTCCGATAACATAATAATATACACATTTGTGAATGACGTAGGTAATTTCAGATTAATTTTGTGAATGACGTAATTTCAGATTAATTCTGCAGGCTATAATTTGTTTCTAATTGTCTATCAGAATTATGCGCTACATGGTTACTCAATAGATGCAAACGTTCTCAGTTTATGAAATGTAAAATAAGCCATATTTACGTTTCACCGTGTCTTTTATTTCTTCAGTCGTATATCCCAACTGCCAGTTGTCGATTATTGAAGCTTTTATACTTATTCAACACTAAGCTAACCAATTTGCAGAAAATATAAAACAAGCAGTAAATTTGCTTCAAATTTCAGCTATCATTTTTAATATAGAATAGATAGATTATCTTTTTTTAGCTACCCAGTTGTTGTTTGTTGTTTGAATATTAATTATCCATTTATGTATTGCAAAAGACGTTTACAGTTATTTAGACGCATTTCTAACCTTATATTTTGTTTCAGTTCGCAACGGGTATTCATGCGTACCGGTGGCACTTTCCGATGGGTTAGACATCAGGCTGGGGACGGCTGTCACTGATATACAATATGGAGGGCCGGGCGTTACTGTGAAAGCTGTTGCCACCAGAAATCCCAGCCAGCCGCAAACATTCAAAGGTATTTATGACGTATTCTGAAGAATAAGTGTTTACTGTAATTTAGTGGAATAAAAAGAAAATTAAAAGGAAAAGTATTTCAACACTTTTGTCAAAATACGATGATTTTAAATATAATTCAGAATTTGAAAACAGCAACTTTTAATTGCTGTGTTTAGTAGGAAGTTTCCAAATAAAAATATAGTTACAATTTGGTCAGTATTGTACTAAGTATGTCGCCGGCAAATTTTTGCCATTGTTCCGATGAGGAATTTAGTTCTGTTTTAAACTTAAAACACGAGAGGATCCGTTTTATTCGCAAATCTGGACAATATACTGAAAAACACAGGCAGAGTTAAATACATGCAACTATGTTCTAAAAAGTAGAAGTTAACTTTTAGAACTTGTTAATATGCTAGATGACGATTGAGTTTAAGGGCATTGTACCTATAAAGCAGTGTAAATGAAAGTTCCAACCTGACATTGACGTACATTTATTAGTGAATTCAGCACGTACTGTAAAATTGAGTGCCGTAACGAGAGAACAATGGAAAAAAAGCATACGGTATCGATTTTAGCCAACGGCGCATATCCATATTGCGTTAACGTTCGCATTTTCCGTTTCGAATAGAAACATTTAATCCATGTGGCCTCCATTAGGAAGAGCTGTTTGTGAAAAAATAAACAAAATGGGATAATGGGTGTTATGAGAAAAATCCACAAGGCTGTTGGCAGGGCTCCTTGTCATTTCTTTGTCGCGGAATGATTTGCAATTCTAACGCGTTAATTTTACTTTGACGAGGCACAAAAATACGGTCGAGCCGGTGTTGACCCGGCGGTCTGTGCTGTTCCCCCCATCACCGCAAATCCCCCCTTCTCGCTTCGCCGGAGGCTCTTCCGCCACATTTGCATACAGGCGGAGTCTATCGTAGACGAGCCAGATACATGTTTAAGAGGCGGTGCTAGGTTCTATCTGGTTATCCCGACATGGTTAAACTTTATTTCTCAGTAATAAAATTGCTATTCAGAAAGAATATTAGCACTGATGTCATGCTCACATCGTCTAGGCAAGTGTAAAGATTTGATAAAATTATACGTATAAAGACATTTTAGTGTTAAAACTAGCACACAGGTGTGATCGTTCTCTTTGTATTTGGAATTTAAAGATGAGAAATTTAGCATGGTTATAGCAAAGAAATATTTACTATAAACCTATTTATTTTATTCAGGTTTATTTTAAAGAGAAAAACCTAGAGGGTGACAAGACGCGATGCAAATACCATCTTTGCGTAGAGACGGAAAACTCGACATCAAACCCTATACGACTGGGATCGGGAGGTCCCGGGTTCGATTCCTGGGTCGGGCAGTGTTATTGGGTTTTTCTGTCACGAAATTCTCAGTAGCAGCACGGAGTCTGGAAATGTGCCCGGTACGGCAAAAGGCTCGCCCCTTATTACGTGGGACTAAAGTATATCTGGCGAAAAGTGGGTGTAGAAATACACCTCTGCCTACCCCTTCGGGGATAAAAGGCGTGACGATATGTATGTATGTATGTACCTAGAGGGTATCAGCTGCTTATCGTCTCGAGCAAGTCGTAAACTCCACTGAAGGAGAGGTTATACTATCGCAGTACTAGATAGAGGGTCGGCAACTTTGTCATCTTATAGCCTGCTTTATTTATGCTAGACATTTCCTAAAATAGTTCAGGCGTTGTTACAAAGTCTACTAATTAGATAAAATGTTTAAATAAAAATGTGTAAAGATCTGAAAGTTTACCGATATTATTAGCTACGACATTTTGAGCCGCTCAAACACTAAGCGGATTTCGAAGTCGCCAAACAAAATAATTATATTTCTGTTTTATTTGACCGACTTTCTGTCGTTTTTTATGGTCAAGGCTAAAGGAAATACGTTATGTTCAAACAGATTACGTAAAAATCAAACACTGCCTTTGATATGTTTTCCCGGAACTTGTATATCGTTTACAGAAGCGATTGTGGAGCAAGACGGCGGTCCGGCTCAATGTTAGTCCCCCAGGCCTACGCGAATTTTCTCCTAAAAGGTTTTCCGTATAATATACCTACATACTTTTATATTGAAGACATGTCAGGTTACACGAAATTGTATCGCAATCTTTTACTTAATTGCACTACATCAAAAGATTTGTTTTCACGTAAACATTTACTAACAAAATAAACGAGTTCGCTTGCATGTTGTTTATTATTGTTTGTATTATATTTGAAAACTTCGTAAACACGACGTCTATGTCGCGGCAAACAACATTACCTACTGTTATCTCATTCTGCAAAGTTTTATTGGCATTTGCTCTGTTGAAACGTGACTGAATTACAAATACAAATATGAAAAATATTCTCCAGTAATTTCACAAAAATATGATTCTTGTAATGTTATTAAGCCGTTACTCGGAAGGAACGCAATCTGTACCTCAATCCTTTTATCCTACGTAAAGATTCAATCCTTGAGACCTTTTCTTGTTAAGTAAAACCTTGGTAAAATAGACACCACGTGTGTTCGATCTAAAGAAATCTTTATTTAGCGTTTTGCAGGCTTTGTTTGGGTCAGACCGTAGCTTTCACCGTGATTGCTTCTCTGCGACCCCTTTCATTTGACTGGAAATCTAATATCGAATACCATTGGGAACGTTGATATTATTAACGTAATGGCGCGCTGGATTCACTTACCAGGAATTCATTAATTTTAAATTTACTTACATTTCTCAGCAAGTAGAATACCAAAATAATGTATGCGTTTGTGTAACGCATATATCACAGTATTCACAAATTGAGGTCGCAGTCTTTTATACTATTGAATCGATATTGAAATGATCTTGTAAATTAGCTTTTTTCTCAGGAATCATGTAGCATATTTCA
Organism: Euclidia mi; assembly: GCA_944739405.2. NCBI lineage: Eukaryota > Metazoa > Arthropoda > Insecta > Lepidoptera > Erebidae > Euclidia > Euclidia mi. The sequence goes on along the minus strand of OX123194.2, from coordinate 31,761,672 downwards.
TTAGAAGACAAAGGAAATAAAATGTAATAGGCCAGAGAATTGCAAGATATTATTATTTTCCATCAGTAATAAGACTACAAAACAACAACACCCTATAACTCATATACATATCATTCGCAATGCAAATAATTTATAATACCCAGAATCTTGCAATACCCTGGCCCTGTGCATCACGGAGAGTATCTTGACTGCAGTTGGGTATACTCTGGCGCAATTATGAAAATTCTTTAATAATGAAATTTCTTTGCAGGAGACGTGGTACTATGTACGTTGCCCCTGGGAGTTCTGAAAGTAGCCGTGGCAAACAATGGACAGAATCAGCAGAATTTCGTCAAGTTCGATCCACCGTTGCCCGATTGGAAGGTACTGAAACTTTATTTAATATGTGTGCACATGATATCATGGGCATTTCATTGCGTTGCAATTGACCTCACAAAGCTCAGTCACGCAGCAGGTGCTCACGGAAGGACAGGCAAGAAGGACACACTCACAAATGAGCCATTGTCTTCACCAGCTCCAGCTCACCGAGCCAGGCCTCTTAAGGACGCGTTTACAAAATTAGTAGGTACAAAATCGCATCACTACAGCGACACGGCGGCAACAGTACCTACTACGTACGGTAACTTGCGGAAATGTAGTTCAACTAAATAACTTTGAGACTGAGTTTTTTGTGATATGTATCTATGTGTTATAGGCCTGGCTGTGCGAATTACGTACAAATAAGTTTCTTATTTTTATATACCTAAATGGACATTATTACTTTATTTTCTCCGTTATGTTGAGTCAGGATATATTTCGGTATTTAGATATTATTTTGTTTCTTGCGTTGAAATCTGGTAAGCTTATGTGGACTGATGGTATACCATCCCATTCAAGTGTTGCGACTGGAACTCATAAAAGAGTAGAACTAGTTATGCCAGGTTGGGGCTCATTTTATTTGTTTTAGTGAGACCCTACCACTGGTACTAGTGAAGTAACCTTCCAAGGTTATTCGATGAGTCTTACTGGTACTCATATGTGAGTAAAGCTACGCATGCCGAGTTTGGGCTCATTTTGTTTGTACATAAGAGACCCTACCACTGGAACTTATGAAGTAACCTTCCAGGGTTATTCGATGTCTCTTACTGGTACTCATATGTGAGTAGAACTAGTTATGCCAGGTTGGGGCTCATTTTATTTGTTTTAGTGAGACCCTACCACTGGTACTAGTGAAGTAACCTTCCAAGGTTATTCAATGACTCTTGCTGGTACTCATGTGTGAGTAGAGCTAGACATGCCGAGTTTGGGCTCATTTTGTTTGTACATAAGAGACCCTACCACTGGAACTTATGAAGTAACCTTCAAGGGTTATTCGATGACTCTTACTGGTACTCATATGTGAGTAGAGCTAGGCATGCCGAGTTTGGGCTCATTTTGTTTGTACATACGAGACCCAACAACTGCAACTTATGAAGTAACCTTCCAGGGTTATTCGATGACTCTTGCTGGTACTCATGTGTGATTAGAGCTAGACATGCCTAGCTCTACTCACATATGAGTACCAGCAAGAGTGATCGAATAACCCTGGAAGGTTACTTCATAAGTTCCAGTGGTAGGGTCTCTTATGTACAAATAAAATGAGCCCAAACTCGGCATGCCTAGCTTTACTTCCATATGAGTACCAGCAAGAGTCATCGAATAACCCTGGAAGGTTACTTCATAAGTTCCATTGGTAGGGTCATTTATGTACAAACAAAATGAGCCCAAACTCGGCATGCCTAGCTCTACTCACATATGAGAACCAGCAAGAGTCATTGAATAACCCTGAAAGGTTACTTCATAAGTTGCAGTGGTTGGGTCTCTTATGTACAAACAAAATGAGCCCAAACTCGGCATGTCTAGCTCTAATCACACATGAGTACCAGCAAGAGTCATTGAATAACCCTGGAAGGTTACTTCATAAGTTCCAGTGGTAGGGTCTCTTATGTACAAACAAAATGAGCCCAAACTCGGCATGCCTAGCTCTACTCACATATGTGTACCAGTAAGAGACATCGAATAACCCTGGAAGGTTACTTCATAAGTTCCAGTGGTAGGGTCTCTTATGTACAAACAAAATGAGCCCAAACTCGGCATGTCTAGCTCTACTCACACATGAGTACCAGCAAGAGTCATTGAATAACCCTGGAAGGTTACTTCATAAGTTCCAGTGGTAGGGTCTCTTATGTACAAACAAAATGAGCCCAAACTCGGCATGCCTAGCTCTACTCACATATGAGTACCAGTAAGAGACATCGAATAACCCTGGAAGGTTACTTCATAAGTTCCAGTGGTAGGGTCTCTTATGTACAAACAAAATGAGCCCAAACTCGGCATGCGTAGCTTTACTCACATATGAGTACCAGCAAGACTCATCGAATAACCTTGGAAGGTTACTTCACTAGTACCAGTGGTAGGGTCTCACCAAAACAAATAAAATGAGCCCCAACCTGGCATAACTAGGTCTACTCTTTTATGAGTTCCAGTCGCAACACTTGAACGGGATGGTATAACATCAGTCCAGATAATCTTACCAGATTTCAAAGCAAGAAACAAAATAATATCTAAATACCGAAATATATCCTGACTCAACATAACGGAGAAAATAAAGTAATAATGTCCATTTATACAAAAGAAATTTACTTGTACGTAATTCGCACAGAATACGAAAAGTATCAAATTGATTTTAGCGAATATTTTGTATTCGTATATTGCTTTTTTCGTCTTCGGGCTGCAGCGACAAGCGACATAGAGTCACGGTAATATAATCTAACAGTATTGTAACTCGGCCGTCTTCGTGAGTTATATACCTACCAGACGCGCCGCATGCGAGCTGCGGCACGATAGCGGCTGTGGGTACTGTAGGCACAATCCGCGCAGTCTAATGGGTACTCTACGCGAGGCGCGTAGGTATAACTCGAGTTTCGTGCGTTTGTATGGAGTTACAATACTGTTAGATATTATTACCGTGATAGAGTCCACTCCCGACGGCGCTCAAGCGCAGACTGAGATCTCATTGCAGAATTTGGATATATAAATCAAGAAAGTGGCTAAATAAAACGAACCTTATTGCCACACATTAAGACACACGTATGCGAGCAAAATAGAAGAAAAATGTAAGATGATTTTTTGCTTTTTTTGAGTCAATTTACAATATTTTGAAAAAAAAAAAAACAAATTGTTTTTGAGTTGACTATATTTACTACCCTATTCTATCTTTGAAAATCTAAATAAATGTTAAAATAGAGAGAAAATTGTACCCAAAAATAGCAGTATATGCCTATTTTTGATTTAAGAGGCCGTTTCGATTCGATTTTACATTAATATTAATTAAATATTTTATATTTATTTTCAAATTGATTTATAGATAAAAAAGTAATCAATTTATCGTAATCATTAGTTTTATTAGTTATTATCTAAAATTGTCGTAAAATGTACCGGAAATATGTGGTTTTTTGATACAAGCGTAAACTCGTCCTTAAAACCCATTTACACAAGTTCATAGCGGCTAACCTGTGTGCGAAGTCTATTAAGAGATTTCCATACTGGCCAGAGCAGGTTATATCCAGGTATAAGAGATTACTGTGGTCATATAATTTCAGGGTGGAAATTTTTTTTCGGTCCACAGCCTAAGTCTTTCAGCGCAAAGACAAAGTGAGGCGTTGAAACACTTTTTGACTTTTGAGACGATGTTGTGGCATGTGGGTAGGGGTGGAAGTTGACATTAACATTGACAGCGCCATTTACCCTTTTCTGCAAGCAAGTGTACCTACTTGAATACGACGACTGTAAAGGAGCTCTAGCTCACGCAGAATTTATACAAACCTGTCAGCTGTCATTTTGTCGACTTTCCAAAGAAGCCACGTGGTACCTTAGGCATTTGATTAGTCCACAAAAACCTCTTTCACCTATATGATAATGTCTAACTTTGAATCAAAGTGCAATATATTCAAACTTTTACCTGAATACAAATCAGAAAGTTTTACTTTGCGGGACTTATATTAAATAGCGTTGCTGGTGGAACTACAAACATGAATATACATATTTTATTATGTGGTGGTATATAGGTGGTGTTTCCTACATAGACGTGATACCCTATAAATAGCAATCTATAAAACATATTATTGTCGTATTTCTTTGTTACTTTTCGTGTATCCATTGGTACGAATATTTATTACAATACGTGATTGAACGTCTTATAAAGAATTCCTTATCAGAATGTGACAAGCTCCTCGCGTCGTAATACCTACGAATACGAAAATATCCATTTCACTCTATTGTTTTATTGCAAAAGCAATTTGACCCCGAAGTATATACATATGTAGTTTTCTTTCGGAACATTCCAAAACTAGTTATAGTCCAGTATTGATTTCACATAAACACGTATGTATGCTTTGTTCTAGGTGGCAGCTATCAAAAGGCTCGGCTATGGGAACCTAAACAAAGTGGTTCTGTGTTTCGAACGCACTTTCTGGGACCCCAGTGCAAATCTCTTCGGCCACGTCGGAACGACCACAGCCAGCCGAGGTTTGATATTAACAAGTTAATTCAATTTCACCACGTTGTTATAGAGGATATTATTTCTTGGTGGAAGTTGCATAAGGTCCTCTACATACACTAGCAACCTGTGTACACTGAAAATACTTTGAAAGGCACATACATTTTAAATGCTTTGATAAAACTGATAGACGATTTTTTTAATTTGATTGAAAATATTCTACTGAATTCTAAAATTGTCCAGTAATATTTTAGGCCATACCTAATCTAAAATAATAAACTCATTAGAGTTTTTAAAGTTTTTAATTACATTCATATCTTACTTATCTGACCTTAAATCGACAATCAAAACTTATAAGTACTTCGATTAGAGTTTTGCTGATTGATTCTTGTCGCCTCAATTACTAAACAAGATAAACTTGTGAGAACTACAGATATTTATTAAAAATTCTTAATGCTGATTCTTTATCCTGATTCTTTTTATATTCTCCGTAGCATAAAAAAGTATTTGTTTAAAACAGAATAGAAGTTTTTTATGTCTTATGCAATAATATAGCAACGCAACAAATCTGAATGCTCGGGCAGCAGGGCCTAAACAAATGGCTATTTTTGACAGTGAAGTTTCTAGCCCGCAGCGTTAAAAAAGTAGTTAATCTGCAGATGGCCTAAAGCTTGTGTGTTCACTACACATGAATTGCCAATGTCGGCTCATATTTCAGAGCGGGCTGCAGTATATTCCTTCAATATTAATAAACGGCCGCTCTAGATCATGCCAATCAATTGGATGATGCCTGGCCTCAGCGGCATCGGTATATTGACTAACATGGCGTAGGTTTCTTCTTTTTTTTATAGGTTTATGGATATACCTTAAATGTGTCAGAATTAACAAGCATTGAAAGATGCATTTTATAAGAGGCTTTGAATCACAACTTATGGCCCATAAAATCTTTGCAATCGTAATTCTTACTTCACAGTAGTCTTGACTTTCATAACTCAGATTTAGAAGCTTTTACATCATTGATTATAATTAATATTCTTAACACCGACGCAACATCCTCCACATGTTACCTACCATCTTTTTTCGAACATGATTTATATGCTTACTGTATTTCTAAAACTAATTTCTAACATCTGGTAATATTTTATACATTAAACAATCTCTTATCCGTACGCCGGATAACGAAATCATGAATTATATTCAGGTGTAAATAGTGTAGAACGCAGTAACGTCGGTGGCGGCGATAACGAATTAAAAGCTGAATAATTTAACGCTACTGAGGAACCCTGAGGGGCGCCGCTTGCAATAAATCACAGCAACGAGCCGAGACAAGCTTTTTTACATTATGCTTTAATTCACCTCCTTAGCTTTGTTGTGTGCTCAGCTAACTTCATTAATGCCCCCACATTTGCTCTGGGAATGCCGGAACAATGAACAGCCTCGTGATTTTTTTAAATCGTGGCCAATTTAACGTTTTCGGCCCGTGTAGCGCTCAAGGAGCTTGGCTATCTGATGTGCATCTTCAACAGACGCCAAAGAGTTATGTGAGAACTCGCGCCCACCATGCCGTTTTTTCTTATGTATCACCCGATCTAAGAATTCATTCCAATAGTTCGGTACTTACACATGATTACAATCTACAAATGTTAAGGCATACGACTATAAAGGACTGAATTGTTTAACATTTACCCGAGCCGGGTGAATTCGTTGAACGTTTGACGTTCGAACTATGTCAACTTGGTTTTGCCTTTGCTAATATTATATAGGTGGCTGCATGCTGTACCCACAAGAATGTTTTATGTTCATAATTATTATGAAAGGTACAGTGAGCTTTGAACTACGGCTGCTTGTTAATATTAATTTGTCCCCAAGGCTAAAACTAAAGGCTGTGAGCGTTTATTGTGGACCTAAAACAACTTTGATTAGTACGTATTGGATTGGAAGTGAATTATTTGTTACTGCTATTTAAACAGACTTTTAGGGCGTAACTATATTAGACTGATAATTTACCTGTGAACGTTGGTCTGTAAATTTGTTAGCCTTCGCTGATTTCATGCTCGAAAGTATGAAGACGTAGTCTACGTAAATTATTTATGCTACTTAGATAGTTAACAAGTGGAAGGCTCGCTTAATAAGCGCATCATAAGTGGTCGCCGCAGCCTGTGAATGCTTGCACTGCTTTTACCAACCGTCCAAAGGGCCTTGAAATGCGCTACGAAATATGCTTGTAAAATGTCATGCGGTAACTGGCGGGATAGGTATATCGGTATATCCGTTGCGCTTGTCACGGCTGAGTAATATTGACAAATCTAATACTTCACCGATACTTGTATGAATTGAACTGGTTCCAGTTATATTTTGGCATACAATATAGTATCACACCATAATTACACTTAGTTAGTGTGGAAGTAGATCGTGTAGTCTCTATTATGTGTCAAGTATTTTATTGTTGCGAAGTGTTTGTAAAGCGTGGCCTGGTCTTTATTTTGCTTCTAATTTGTATGACATGATTTATATTTAATGAATGTACCTACTGTTTGAATAGGGCTACTAACTAACTTGTATTTTGTTAAAAGCATAACGCAAACGTTTTCGTTTATTTATTTATATTTGAGTAGAGTTTCTCATTTAGGACTTCTAGTTTCTGTTGGTTATTTGTTGAGCTATCTCGGTAGGCTAATTAAATAATTGATGCGCTTCTTACCATCGCCAATGTGTACAGTGATATGGCTTGAATTTCTGTACAGAAAAAATGATCCCTTTTAATCGGGGCTCCGTGTTTTTTTATGTTCAAACTTTTTAAGTAGGAATATTCTTGAGCTTAGCGGGCTCCAATGCCTTCAACGCCACCAAGACGTTGGTCATAGATTGCAACTTGACAACGTTAAAATGATGATGATTTTATACTATAATTCACCCGGGGCTCCGTCTCCGTGAATTAGGCTTACCAAATGAACATCACTTACTGCTTGAGTGCTTTAGTATGATATCAATAGTTACAAAAAAATTTACTAGTATATGTCTACAATGTGAAACAGTTACAAAAATAAAATGTACAACCATTATATTTGATTGAAAAGAGTGGCCATGAGTTTTATTGCCCGTTCTTTCTCGTGGTTCTACCTATTGCATTGCGAACGTGGCAGTAAATGTAAATGTAGAATCATTAAGTAATTAATTTAAATTTCGCGTTCATAAGCGTCACTTTGTCTTGATGAATAAATGATTTTGACTTTGACTTGACTTAGGTATACACATGAACCTTCTTCGGGAAGCACACTATCTAAGTAGGTACCTACTGGTGAAATCGTACAAAAAACCATTTGGTATTTTGCGCTTTTGAGGTTATCGCGTTCACACAGATCGACAGGATGGGCCGTGGACTTCATTTTGAAATGTGCATTATTATATCTTTTTGCACAAAAAGCAAAGGAAATAATTTAGTTATTTTTCCTCTTCCTAGGTGAGTTGTTCCTATTTTGGAACTTGTACAGTGCTCCCGTGTTGCTGGCGTTGGTTGCTGGAGAGGCGGCGGCGGTGATGGAGAACGTGACTGACGACGTCATCGTAGGCAGATGTATAGCCGTCTTGAAGAGCATCTTTGGCCACGCCGCTGTGCCTCAGCCTAAAGAATGTGTGGTAACCAGGTAAGTCTAGAAGTGTTTTAGTTTTAACCCATTCCCTGTCCGGCGCGAGACACAATAGAAAATCAATTGTTATGAATCATATATGATACATGGGACAGGGAACCAATTGATTTTCTTGAGGTTTATATAATGTTGGTTTTTAGGCGAAAACAAGATATTGGGACGAAACACTAAATGCATTAAAAATATATTTAAAAACAAAACTGTCTTTCGTCCCAATCGGACCAACGGGCGTAGGACGAAACAGTGAGCTAGCAATTTACTACATAGGAAACATTGAAACTTGAGCGGTCTATTATTTCCTTGTCCTATTGCTTGATAAACGGCGAAAGAAAATATTAGTGGAAACCTGAGAGATCTCAATAATGTTCTTACAAGACATATGAAGTGTACTTACCCACCCACACTTGACCAGCGTGTTAGGCTAAAACCCTTCTCATTAGGAAAAGACCCCTTTTTCTAGCAGTGGGACATACATACATACATAGTCTCACGCCTATAACCCCGAAGAGGTAGGCAGAGGTGTATTTCTACACCCACTTTTCGCCAGATATACTTTAGTCCCACGTAATAAGGGGCGAACATATTGCCGTACCGGGAACATTTCCAGACTCCGTGCTGCTACTGAGAATTTCGTGACAGAAAAACCCAATAACACTGCCCGACCCAGGAATCGAACCCAGGACCTCCCGATCCCACGCGCACATTTATGCCGCGAGACCAACGAGGCAGTCGTATAGGGTTTGATGTCGAGTTTTCCGTCTCTACACAAAGATGGTATTTGTATCGTGTTATCCCTTAAAGTTGCAAAACGGCATTCCGTTGCCCACTTTCCGCCCCGACGCGAACAATTCCGCATAGGATTTAGATGGTTTTGGCGTGACGTATGGCGAATATCGTCGCCGCCGAGGAAGCACGTGAGGTTTGCAAGGATAGAAGCAAGTGGCGATCTGTTGTCTCTGCCTACCCCGACGGGAAAAAGGCGTGAGCATATGTATGTATGTATGTATGTTATCCCTTAGTCGCCTCTTACGACACCCACGGGAAGATAGGGGGTGGTGACACTTGTATTCTATGCCGTCAACCACACGGCAGTGGGACATAAATGAGACATATAATTATTATAAACAAGGCTGATGTACTACATGATCTTTTTTTTAATTAACAGATGGCGCGCAGATCCATACGCCCGAGGGTCTTATAGTTTCGTGGCTGTGGGCTCTTCGGGTACTGACTACGATCTACTGGCCGCACCCGTGCCTGGTTCTCCAGGAGAAAATAGGCTGTTCTTTGCTGGTAAGTAAGGATTTTCCAATGGAAATAGGTAATAATTAAAACATTATTTTCTTTTAAAGCTATTGAAGTGATGGTGCTATTTTGCTGTATCTTAACTAGTGTCAGTATTAGGTTATGCTTGGTCTGAAGTAGGTGTGTAGGTAGGTATATTCAATCGCGTGATTGTATATACATACATGAACATGTGGCTGCATTAGGGTTATTAATTGATCATACCTTTACTGCCAGGGGTCAGTAAACATGAAATGGTATGAAATTTTTAAGAAATTTGTATTCTGTATATGTTTTTTATTTGGTTTATTTAATCAGTGTATGTATATTTATATATTAATTCATAGTTTAAGTACTATTCATAACTATTAATGACTAGTTATAAGAGATTGTATGCAGGCTTCGAGGATATATATCAAGATATATATCCGATATATATCAACCTCGATTCGACTATATATATCAAATGTTTTTTTGTGATATATTGCAATACAAAAATGGTTTAAAAAGAATATTATTTTTGCATTTGTTACTGTATTTCTTCTTCCCAAATGTAGATGGCGTGGGAGTAGAGTTAAAACATACTCACTAATGGTAAGTTCTAATCTAAAAATGGCACTTCTGCCGGTATTAATAGCGTCAGTCCGTCAGTGGTGTCAGAAAAAAATTGTTACGAAAAAGAAAGTAAATTTTTGTGTTTATTGATTATTTTATTATTTATATAATAGTATTCATAAATAATACAAGAGTATTCATAAATAATACAATGAAATAATAATATGACTTTCATACAAAATTGATATATATCAAACGTGATATATATCCGATATATATCGTAAATATCCGATATTTTGATATTTATAATAAATATCGGATATTTTCGAACCCTGATTGTATGTAAGTATGTAATTAGGTCCTGCGGGAATATCAGTGTTGCAGTCTCACCTGGATTCTGCAACTTATACTGACGCAGGTACCTTATTTGCCATCCAAAAACTGTTTTTCTGTTTACTTGTACATTGTTACTGTTGAATTGGATTTGCAAATAAAACAATTTTCATTTCATTTCATTTCAAAATGGTTTTGCCAATAAACTAAACATGAGTTACGCGGCGCAAGTAGTCTACTTCATCTTATTCTTCTACCACGTGAATAAATCTCTTGCACTAACTAAATAATCCTGATTTTTTTAGGTATTTTTTTTTATTTTCCAAACAAAATCAACTATTACATAAAAATAAAAACTTAATTATGTCCTAAAATTAAAATAAGCCTATTTAATATATACAATACGAAAAATAAATTAAAATTAAATTTAGAAGGCGTCATGGCAGTCATCCGCATCGCAGTCAATCGGAAGCGTGCCCATAAGACTGGCGGCATTGCCTCGTTGTATAGCAATGCTTATCTTTTGTGCTAAATACGTGCCAGCCCTCTGGTCACCCGAGGCGTCGATCAGGTTCTTTGCGAGATCCCTAAAAAGGGATCTCGCACTTGGACCCCATGGCCCCAAGGTTTCGACCCCAAACGGCTCAAACACATAATCTCCTACAAGATTTTCGTATTTGCGCCGATTAAGGGTCTCTGCTGAAGCAGCAGCAGCGCCCGCACAACCTGCTGTGCTGGAAAGATGGGATGGCGCAAGGGTATCGACACATGTCGCGTCCCATACCAAAGGCCTACCCAGCTTCCACGGCAGTAAAGACATCCCGTCCGGTCTCTTGCCATCGTCGCGTGCCAAGCCCTGAGGTTCAAGTTGGGCTGGAACACCAGCGGTGACAAGAGCACGGCGCAGAATGTCGTTGAGGTTGGCGTGTCGTGAAATACGACCCGCGCTCCTGCTGCAAGACAGACCATGGTGACCAAGGCTATCGACAGCCTCTCCGCAGTGACAGCGATGCAGAGAGACACATGACGCGCCTAAACGGAGGCAAGTAGCGAAGCGGAAGGTTGTATCGTCCAACATGGTACCTATATTGGACGATGGCAGTGCCTGAAGCCAGAGGCCCGATTCCCATTCTCCCACAGCCAACTGGCGAGCACGCTCCGCAGCGTTGGCCGATGTATTGAGGAGTTTTTCTCGTACCACGCTGCAAAGCGGCCCATCCCATTGCCTCTGGGAGAACAAGTTTCGGGGTAACTCAGTTCCTGGACAAGAATTTCTCCAAGCGTTCATGGCATCGGCCTTACACGGCACCTCAGAATCAACCAGTGTAGGTGCTAAGATTTTCCTGGTCAATTCTGCAGTGCTGTGGACCGATGACAAGAACGCTGGTTACGTCAGAAATTTTGCGAACGCCGAGGCCGCCTAAGCGCACAGGTAAGGACGCCTGTTGCCACACTCGGTCGTTCAGAGCCACATTCAAAATTTTACTTAGGGTATTCTGTATAATTTTGTCAATTTGAATGAGTGGAGCCGGATTTTTCCAAAAAGGTGAAGACCGTAACGCGTGTGTAAATTTAGGGACAATCATTTATCTTTATAAGTTTAAAAACTCAAACCCGACTACGTAAAAAAATACGATAAAATTTGTGTATCCTATGTCACCCGCGCCATTATTACGAATCTTTTGACACCCCATTTATTAAAATCGGTTCAGTAGTTTAGGCGCTACGGTGGAACATACAAACATAAATACATAGACTGCCAAAAACATTACCCTTCCTTTTGGCTTCGCCGTAGTCGGGTAAAAAGACAATATCGAATAATAGTAAAAGCCGAATGTATATTAATTTTGAGTAGCCTGTCTGAAACATCATTAAAATTTTGAATTTTTTCCTGTATAAAGGAATCAAAACCGTCGATTAAAATTGGGGACCCCAGGAGGCGAAGAGAACTTTTTTCAACTTGGGTGATATTGGGTGCCAGATATTGGAATTTTGAAAGAATAGAGGATTTATCTAAATTGTCATTAATAAAAATTTCGCATTTGCTTGTATTCAACTCTAAGCCTATGGATAAAAATTTCGATTTCAGGAATGCCAGATCTTGATATACAGAGTTTACGTCACCTCCCAGGGTTCCATCATCGAGGTACCAGATGTTTAATTTTGAATTTAGTTGATTTATAACTGGGTGGATGGCCAAACTAAAAATTAGTGGTCCAAGAGGGTCACCTTGTTGACAACCGACGGCAGATTCTAAAAGATGTTCCTTGTATATTAATTTAGAAGGGTATCTGTAACATTGCCAAAGAAAATTGTAGATTTGGGGTGTTTCCGATTTAACTTGTGTCAACAAGGTGTCTCTATTGACTGAGTTAAAGGCATTCTTTAGGTCAACCTTCAAGACAACCTCACCTCCATTACAGTCAAGGTACGTTGACAAGGCATGTACAGCAGCCTCGCAGCCTCCTTTAGAACCAAATCCCAGCTGTTGTGGCTGAAATTTACAAGAAAAGCTGGTGTTAAAATGGCGACAGCATATTTTAGCTGCCATACGCCTGTACGTGCACCCCACGGCAGTGGGACGAATGCCACCATCCCGCTTTCGTAAGGCGCACAGATTAGCGCCATACAAAACGTCGACGATGGCATCGTTCACATTGCCGGAGAGCATGAGATTAGTTAATGCCGTTAGCCCACTCAAAAGCGAGTCGCCGGCCGCCCCGGCGCTTGAACACACAAGATCCTTAAGATGTTGTGGTGTCAAGCCGTCGAGACCACCAGCAGACCCGCTCTGGAAGGAGCCAACGGCACCAACCACGTCCTTGGCTGTAATGCTGAGAAAACCCGAGTCAGCGCTAGGTGGCTCAGGAAAGGAGAGGTTATCCCCCGGCGCTGGATGCTTGCTCTGCAGACTTGCGAGTGTGTCGGCAGAGCAAGGCGCCACCACATCGCTACTGAATAAGAGCCTGGACGCTCCCCTGATGTCACCTTCCCTTAGTTTCGACTCTACATGATGGAAGATGGTGCTGTTGCGGTGAGTTTTGGGAGGATGGTATTCTAATTTTGATGCCGAAATATTGCAGTTTTCTTTAATTTTTGTTGTTAAAGTTTTTTTTGTAAGCCGGTCTCCTTGAGCATGTAGAATTCTATAAGGGAAAGTGAGTAGCTGTTCCCAAGCCGTAATAGAATTCTCCCGGATGACAAGGCCTATACAATGTGCTAGGTTTTGAGCCACTGAAGGCCTCGCACCACGGGGAATTCTCTTCAGGATCGGAATGGAATTTTTTAGCTGACTTAAATACTGCCAAAAGGGAATTTTAGGGGCGTCTGTGGGATTGTTCTGTGTAGTACTGGTGGAAGTAGTGGGGCCGGAAAGTACATTTTGGTTTTTGTGAATTTTTCCTAAATGTACTTTGAGGCCCCGCTCACCTTTGAACAAACGTGCTTGGGGACAGATGGGGCAGCGCACCAGGGTAGTCGGTGTGTAAAGTTGACTGGCACTTACCTTCTCATCGCTTTTGCCACCGTTATACGACATGAATTACACAATTCACTAAAAATAAACTTATAGCTAAAATATAATATCAAAAACAATGAAAACAATCAACACAATAGACACTGACGTTTGTCAAGCACTTTAATATTTTTATTGTCCGTGGAGGCGGTCCTTTGCCATCGGCCAGTGCGCTAGCGGAGGCCGGCATGGTGGCACATTAGAGCTGTACGTTTCGGTGCGCTTCGGTGAGCCCGAAACGGCGCTCCTCACACCAGCCAGCAAGAAATATTTTTTCCCGATGCAACGGTTTCAACGTATTTGGCTCTATTCACTTTTCTTAGTGATCAAACGTTGGAGCGAGAGAAACCACTTTATGTTTATTCAACCAGATATCGTCACCACTCTGTTGGCTATTAATAATTGTAGCAAAATGGAAAAAATAATAATATTTTAACGGAATATAAAAATTTTCCTTCCGCTCCGTTCAGCTGTCAAAATGTCAACCTGATTTTATTTCTTCACGCAATATTTAATTATTTTGAATACTTATCATTTTAAGTAGTTTTTAATTTCATTTTATGAAACTGACCAATTTAAAGTACCTTCCTATTCTATCTGTACTTAAAATAACCTATTATATCGTATCGACCTTATGTCAAATATGTATCTCTAGTATCCACATGTATGGATAGATTAAATACAGGGGCCAGCCGTAAACGAATAGGAAAGAATATTTATTTTAAGGCAGTTCACAAGAAATACGAAAATTCGAATATAGAATTATAGTCATGTCTGTTTGGAATACAGAGCCTACCCCTCGAAAAAAATATACGTAAATAAAATGTAGGAGTTTGTAGTTAATTTCGAATTCAGTTCTTAGAAGGTAAAGGTCATAAATCACGATTTTCCCCTTGTCGTGTGGTCTCGTCTAAGAATAGACGTTAGCTACGTGCCGTCCATAAGATATTTTAAGCGTACTCTTATATTGTGTCCTAGAACAGACCACGAGGTTTGTATTATTCATCGCGTAACTGTAAGGTGTGAGCATTATTTAAGGTGCGCTATGAAAAACGTATATCTGAAAAGGCTAGCCAGGTAAAAAATGTTACCTACCTATTATTTATTTGCTACTGGCCAATGTTTTCTTTATCCGTGTGGTGACGGATTAAGAATACGAAATGTCACCGCCCCATATCATCCCATGTGTGTCGTAAGAGCCGACAGAGGGAGCATATTATGCAGAGAACAGCACTGTAAGAGAAGGAAAACTTGATACTAACCCTATACCAATCCGTTTGGCCCAGCGTGGTATAGTAGGCCAATTCCTCCTTTTAAAGGAGAGGCCTAGTCCAGCAGTGGATTGTTAAAGGCTGATGATTATAATGTTTTCTTTCGTTACGGATTAAGAATAAAAAGTGTCAATATTCTTTTTCATTCCTTGGGTGTAATAAGAGGCGACAAAGCAATAAGAGAAGAGACGGAAAAATCGACATAAATCCTTGTACCAATCCGTCTGGGCAGCGTGGTTAAGTCCAAAATGGACTGCAAAAGGCTTTGAAGGAACAACTCTCATGATAGATGCCTGTATTGGGGGGTATTATATAAAATTCAGAGTATAAACATAAGAAACACCTAGATTTGGTACCACCATTTTTGGTTCGCATAATGTGTTTTCTCTATGGGAATCGAACCTGCGATTCTTGGTATACTGGCAGTGCCAAAGCAACCGCTCAAGCCCCAACGCCATAATAATATGTGCAGCTAGTTAGAATTATAACAAATAAGATCGTCAGTTTGTTTGGTTATTTCTCTGTCATGCCTTAGCTGCTACACTGATCGTAATGAAATACTGCCTACGCGTTGTCAGGAGCCACAAAACGACACGGGGTACTTTATAATTAGAAATAAATAGCGGCGACTGAAGCCAGAAGTAAAAACGAGTAGATGATAATTTAGACAATTATCATCTGACAATATTTTGCATAACTTGTCAAGTTGTCAACGGTGCAAATGATCACAACAACAATTTTTCACTGAAGTGAAAATATTATGGAAACAGTCTTGCGTAATTGCCTGTTACAATAAAGTCGTTACGATCGTATGAAGAGCTCATATGTAACACCTTATAATTCTGCGATAATGCTTGAAAAATAAATCATTATAATGGGACTTTCTTACTTATAAAATGTCATTGAATATAAAGCATATGCTTTACTTAGCGTACTCCGGAATCCTAGGCGAAGGTCTTAGATCGCAACCAGGACAGCTATGATGGTGATTCTTAAGGGGACTATAAGAGCTAAATGCAAGTTTTATAATGCTTAGTTTAAAGTATGATTCAATGCAGTTAACACAATCAGAAAAATATATGATATTCTCCAGGATATAATCTATATATAATCAGAACCTTTACTCAGAGGTTGTAGGTAATAGATTAGGCTTAGATTCAAAACAATTAAAAATAAACATTAATTGTCTGAAACGGCATAGAAAGTATAATAAATTAAATAAACATATTAGGAAACTCATTCTTAGTCTAAAGCAATATAGGAAAACTAAGATAACATCTCAGCAATATAAATGTTTAGTTTCTGAGCGTTCAGATTTGTTAATGGAGTTAGACAAATACGATGCAGAGTTGATTAATGGCAAAATGTTATATGACAAACATACTAGGAATCTTAAAAGTCAAATTACTTCCTTACAATCTCAAATAAGTAGAATGAACACGCAATATGAAAATCAGGTTCAGGAGTATATTATGAAATATGATGAGATTGCACAGGTGGGGAGGCAAAATTTAGAATATGTAAAGGCCTTAACAAATACCAATAGTTGTTTGAATATCATAAAACCAACATTACCCACTTGTGAGTCCCAGATTATTTGCGAAAATGATAAAAGTACTTGTTCAGTGAATAATAGAACAGGTAAGTCTTCTTTAGGTAAGAATTCTGGCACAAATAAAGTTTATATGTTCTCAGATAGGCTTGGTGTAGGTTTAGGTAGTTTAATAAATTGTGAGCTGACACAACACAATACTATCAATTATTGTTATCCAGGGTCTTCATTTACATATCTAATTAATACATTAAATACAACAATATTTGATAGGCAGTCTACAATAATTATCACATATGGTGATAGCCCAACGGTGACTAAAAAGGATATATTTAATTTGACAGAAGTTATGTTATCGCTTCACAGGAAATATGAATGCAAATTTATAACTCTTGCTTTGCCTTATTCTTATAGCTTAAATGAAACAATGAATAGTTATATTCATGAACTCAACTTGTGCTTATACAATTTGACATGGCAATATAAAGATTTTATTTTATTATTTGACATTAATAATTTTATTAGTAATTTTACATTGACCAAAGATACTATGTATCTGCCACTATTTTATAGAAGACAAGTTGCTAAATTACTAGCATTTAATTTACAACATGACACAGGTACATGTAGGGTATCCAAAAATTTAGCTTCTGTAAATAGTTCCTATCTTTATAATTCTTCTATTGAATATACTGACACAAGTTCTTTAAACTTAAGACTAGGACAAAGGGTAGACAAATTCAACTGAATGTAGCACATCAAAACATACAAGGTCTATCTGGCAAGGATTTAGAATTAAGTTTATATTTAGAAAATCACAGTATACAAGTTATGTGTATTACAGAACACTGGCTAAAAGAGTACCAAATTAAATTCTTAAATAACTCGCAATACACGGTACACAGTGCCTTCTCTAGGAAACACGCTATTCATGGTGGATCCTTGATTATTGTTTCAAATAGCTTAACATGTAAAGAACGGAAAGACATAGCAAGTTTGTCTATAGAACGCACCGTGGAACTGTCATGTGTAGAACTTGAGCAGCATATTATCATATGTGTATATCGTCCACCGTTAAGTAACTTTAGCTTGTTTGAATCAGTTATTGAAGATGCAATTACTAAAATTAGGAGCAATAAGAAAGGTATTATAGTTTGTGGTGATTTTAATGTAAATATTCTTGATCATTCAGTAATGACTAGTAGATTTTTAAATCTATTTAAATCATTTAATTTAAAAAATTTGTTCCTTGAACCAACTAGGATTACAGCAACTTCATCCACCTGTCTTGACAATATATTTAGTAATTGTACAGTTTTGAATAAATTAGTTAGTTCTGAATTAACTTCGGATCACTGTGGTCAATTAGCAAGGTTTCCGTATTATAGTGATAGCATTATACAGAAAGTGTTAGTTAGGCCATTACCTAGGCATAAGTTTAAGGAATTCCGGAATAAAATTTTGATTGGAATGAATGCTATGAGTCCTGATTTAATGGAGATTGAGTCGCCAAATGAAAATTTCAATAATTTATTTAATGTAGTTAACAAGGAATTTCAGAATACTTTTAGGACTAAGGAGAAAGTAGTTAAGGAATCTCGAGCTTTTAGTGAGTGGGCTACTGCAGGTATTTACAAAAGCAGAGCAAAGATGTACGAGTTGTATGGTATGAAGAGATACGATTCTGATTCGAACTTCACTGAGTATGTTAGGAATTATTCCAAGATATTTAAAAGAGTGTGCAATACAGCTAAGGTATTATTCGTTAGGAACAAAATTGAACAATCCTCGAATAAAATTAAGGCAACCTGGCGAGCTATTAATGAAGCAACAGGTAAGACAACACTTAGAGGTAATAGTTTTAGTTTATTTCATCGTGACAAATTTATTCATAATGGCAAAGAAGTCGCACACACATTTAATAAATTCTTTGCTAGCATACCGATTACTACTACTAGAGAATTAAAATCATCAGCTATAGTCGCAGAAAACCTATTAGAATCTAGTGTAGGAAAATGTGATGTATTATTTAAGTTCGATTGTATTAATTCTACCGATATCATAAGTACTTTTCAATCTCTAGAGTCTAAGAATACCGGTGATCTCTGGGGCATTTCTGTTAAGGTTTTAAAAAGTATAATTGATGTAGTAGCTCCTTATTTAAGCAACTTATTTAATAAGTGTATTGAATCAGGTGTTTTTCCCGATCTTATGAAACACAGTAGGATAATACCTCTTTTCAAATCCGGCAGTAAGACTGATCCTAGTAATTATAGGCCAATATCGATACTACCTGCCTTTAGTAAGATTTTTGAAAAGATCATACTCAAGCAATTACTTAGACATTTTAATCTAAACATCCTCCTTCATAGTGAGCAATATGGATTTACCAAGGGTCACTCGACAACAGATGCAGGAGTAGCGTTACTTAAACACATATTCAGTGCATGGGAGAGTGCCCAAAATGCTATTGGTGTGTTTTGCGACCTTTCGAAAGCATTCGATTGTGTCTGCCATGAAACGCTCTTATGCAAACTTAGACATTACGGCGTACAGACTAAAGCATTGGAAGTCATTAAGTCATACTTAAGTGACAGAATCCAATGTGTTGAAATAAACGGCTCAAAATCCAGTGGCTTACCTGTTGATTTGGGAGTGCCGCAAGGCAGCATCCTAGGGCCTTTCCTGTTTCTTGTTTACATAAACGATTTACCTTTTTACTTGAAAAACATTTGTGACGTTGTACTGTTTGCTGACGATACTTCTTTGATATTCAAAGTAGATAGAAATAAGGAACATTTTAACGAAATAAACAGTGCGCTCATTCAAGTAACTAAATGGTTTAATGTAAACAATCTGGTACTGAACGCCAAAAAAACAAAATGTATTAAGTTTGCTCTGCCTAATGTCAGAAACCTTGGTCCTAGTATAGCTCTAAATGACGATGTTCTCGAAACATCTGAATCTACATTATTTCTAGGAATAACACTTGATTCGAAATTACAGTGGGGTGCGCACGTTACATATCTCTCAGGAAAACTTAGCTCAGCTGCTTATGCCATTAAGAAGGTTCGTAGGTTGACTGATGTCGATACGGCTAGATTGGTTTATTTTAGCTATTTTCATAGTGTTATGTCATATGGCATATTATTATGGGGTAGGGCCGCTGACATCGAAAATATTTTTATATTACAAAAACGAGCAGTAAGGGCCATTTACCAGTTAAAGACAAGAGTCTCACTTAAAGAAAAATTTAAAACTATTGGTATTCTTACTGTAGCATCACAATATATTTATGCCAGTGTTATGCATGTACGACTACATATAAATTCTTACAAAATGAATAGTGACATACACAATATTAATACTAGGAACAGGCACAAATTATGTGTACCATATTTCCGTTTACACAAAACGCATAGCTCTTTTATTGGGCTTAGTATAAGAATCTATAATAAAATACCTAGTAATATTTTAGACTTGCCTTTAAGGTCGTTTCAGACAATTGTTAAAAATAATCTTTTACTAAAGGCATATTATAGTTTAAATGAGTATTTTGACGACAAGTACGCTTGGAAATAAATATTCTTTTATTTGGTCAATTTATTTTTATTATTAGGTCAATAGGCAGTTTTATAGTGTAGTTAATTACCGTATTCTCTTTTTATGCTACATTTGCATTCTTGTTCTACTCTTTTTATTATAATTTATTGGATTTGTAAGGTGAGGGTAACTCGTGGTCATGAACTGCTAACTAATAGATTGTAAATTGCTGCATTACTTTTCGGAACATACTGTTCCACCATAGATCAGAACAGTCATGTTCGCGAGTTGCTTACATCAAAAGACGTAAGTGGATGCTCCTGTTTCACGATATTCACTTTGGGAGGCTTAATAAATGAACATAATTTATTGCTTGAGTATGATATCAATAACTATTAACTTTTGCAATAGTAGATAACTCACAATGTGAAACAGTTGCAGCTCCTTACAAATATAACATGTAAAACCATTATACTGGCAGTTAAAAAGAGTGGCCACGAGTTTTATTGCCCGTTCTTTCTCGTGGTTCTACCTATTGCATTGCGAACGTGGCAGTAAATGTAAATGTAGAATCATCTAGTAATTAACTTTAACTTTTGACGTTCATAAGCGTCACTTTGTGGCCTAAATGAATAAATGATTTTGAGTTTGAGTTTGAATCTAGTTAAGTAG
This sequence comes from Euclidia mi, assembly GCA_944739405.2. Taxonomy (NCBI): domain Eukaryota; kingdom Metazoa; phylum Arthropoda; class Insecta; order Lepidoptera; family Erebidae; genus Euclidia; species Euclidia mi. The sequence continues at coordinate 31,740,785 of OX123194.2, read as the reverse complement.
TGTGTTGAAAACATAACACAACTAACTTTAATCGATAGAAAAAAATCACAAAGATACCTTTAAACAATATTTTAACGAATAAAAACCATATTAAAATACATGCAATAATTCTGATTTTTTGCCAAATTATTCAACTAGCATACTAACGAAACACTGTTTTATTTTTAATCCAATTTTCTGTAATTAATTTATTATAAAATAAATGTATTACAGAAAATTTGTAAAAAGTTCTGAACGTCCCGTCGTCGTCGCGCTTCTCTTTCTTACGTATACAATCCGACAGTGACAGCAACAGCTCAACTCAATAGCTTTTGTAGTCCCCTTAAGAAGTTTAAAGAGACAGTTTGATATGTAAGCTAAAATGTACTTTCTCCATTCAGGTGAACACACGATGCGTAACTACCCAGCCACAGTTCACGGCGCGTTTCTCTCAGGACTTCGAGAGGCAGGACGTTTAGCAGATCTATTACTCCCCCAACCACCGATCACGAACGCCAGCGTTGCAGCCGCTACCGCCGCCGCCAACCAGGCATCTTAGTTCAATTTATTTTTATTCACTTTCTAGATGTAAGGAAATTTCATCTTCAATAATTCAATTTAAGTTATGATTGTATGACTTAAACATGCTTTTGTAGTATGCTAGACAATTGACGAACGTGTAGACTACATATAAGCTTTAGGCGTAATTTATCGGTCATTATTAGTCGAATTAAAATTAGGAACCAATGAAACAGAAAAGCTTATGAATTTTTGTCACCCGAGAATAGCTCGAACAGAAGTGAAACGTGAATTAAAAATTGTTTGTATCAATTTTGAAACAGACATCAAAAGCACATTTTATTATTAAAAATAATGCCTCAGTAATAAATGTTCCATTTTATTCATAAGAAAACCGGCTTGAAGTCACAAAATATAGTATAGAGTTGATATAACAAGCAAAGTCTGTGCCGAGGCTACTCTACAATTCTATTCATAGATTGAAAGCGCTCAAAACAAATCCTTGGTCCTATGGAATGCTAGGTACTAATTGCCACTAACCACTACATTGAAATTTTGTCGAGCACAAATCGGCGACCAATCAAAGCAGTTGACTGTGTTACGCCTTACGCTAGCGAAATCAATAGCGACAAAAGCAATAATACTATTTAGACTTAGGTAATAACTGAGAGATAGATAGTTGATCAGTATTTAGAACAGTAGTGTTGAGTAGCGTAGTTTTACTTGCAATTTGTTTTATAACTTAGAAGCACTCTTGTATAACTTTAGAATTATCTAACACATTTGTGGAAGTTATACTTTGCGAGCGATTCCATGCTGTATTTAATATGGAACCGAACCGTGTGATTGGTTTTTCTGTTTTTACTAAGGTCCAAATTCTGCATCGGGTCAAATTTTTAATTATAATGTTTAATGTTAATCCAGGCTAAACTAGTTTTACCTAACACAAAAGCTTAAAGGATCGGTAGAATAACCGGAAAATTTGGTTCACATATGTGCTTAAAGTTAAGGCAAAACTGGTTATGCCAGAGTTGTTTAGCTAGGCAAATTTAGTCTAATTAAATTATCTTCGATTATTTACCATCTGCTGTAATATTGCTAAAGAGACGTATGTTAGTCAAAATTTTAGTTCAATTTAGTATTTAATGTTGTGGTTATTTTGAATGCCGTAATCAAGAGACTGAAGTTGACTTCGAAAGTAACCAGTAAGTTCAGATGATTCCTATACGAATTAATATTGCATTTAAGTACAATAAACATTAATGTAATAGAAATGGCTTCCAATATTTTCTTTATTTGGATTGAATTAATTTAATGGGATTCCCTGTGTGTTTACTTGACACCAAATAAGAAGGACGAAAGTTGCAATTAACGTAAAAATATCATCAAACAATTGTTGAAAATCCAAAAGGAGTAAAAAATTACGTACACAAATCTTTCAGTCTCTTTTGACAAAGAATGACCAATTCCTTCTTTTGTGGTGCAAAGTATAGTTTGAATAATACCTATAGGGTGGAGTTTATTCATTCAGCGTTTTTGTTCAATTATTTAAATTACAGACACATTTAGTATTCGTATATAATTTATCAATTATTCTTATCTAATATAAAAACTAATGATTTAATTTATACGTGGATATGTAAATTTCACCCTTTGGTTTAATAATTAATACGAACGTTTGTTGTCCCGTGTGTCTTATTTTGTATTGTAACGTTTGAATAATTTTGTAACAATAAAATGTTTTAAAAATTTTTCTTGTCCACTCCGTTCCACTTTAATAGCCCATTGATTGATCAATTTATATCACAAAAAGATACACAATATAACCCGAAATTATCGGCATCTCGATACAAAAGGTCCTCTTTTATAAAACGTATTAATTGGACGATTTGATACTTTAAACAAATACACCTGCCTCAATAAAGAAGCTACGTGGCACCTGTTTGACTTTGTTCCTAGTACAGATAGTCATCTCTTTCACACCTGATCAATAGAACGAGATAGGGAACTGCGGTGAGAGAAATTTTGATTGGAGCGGCGATATTTTATAAGCCTTATTTACGGGCTGACTGCACTACACTTAGGTGCATCGAACTGTTTTGCAAAACAATTAGGTACTCCTGCTCTAATTAGTTGATGACAGGAGTCTGTAAAGATTATCTACAAAATATTGCAATATAATATTTCCTTCTGTACCGTATTATTATCGATAAACCGTAAACGATGTGATAATTAAGTTTAAAAATATCGGTTTTAATTTATTGCACAATACACATTAAAAAAAAGTGAAATTAAAGAATAAAGATTTCTTTCTGTATTTGATCGTGGCGTTATTATAGTACACTTTTCTATTCGGAGTCGCTTTTGCGAAGCATTAATAGAACCAGTGTGACACTAGACTAACATTCTTTTAAAATCTGGAAAACCTTCTACACTTTCATACATACCAGCACCATTCAGGAGAAAAGAGATAACCGTATTGACGACAAACTTGCGCTTGCAACAGCTGGAATGACGACCAAAGTATATAGCGCCTACACCAGAGAGAGGCTGGGCAGTTGAATACAATAATCTATAACCCTCTCTTATAAGTTCTCGAAAACCCACACATCCTAGAAACAAAACAAACTTATTCAATTGTCACCTCACGTAGAGTTTTGATTATCTGATAACATCGAAGAGTATCTTAAGGAGTTCTAGGCAGTGTGCTCAACGCAGAAATATGACTTTAAGTTATTTGAGAGTGATTGTTTATAGATGAGATATACTTTTACAGTACATTTTGAAAGCACTTGCATCAGTTAGGAGAACGTTGGCGATTTAATTTAATATCCAACCGACAATGAACCAAGATTGTCGATACAAGAGCTCACGGTAAAATTCCTATAACAAGGATCCAAGTAAGTACCTAAACCTTAATCACGAGTAGCTACTAATGCACAGTTTTCATCAGCAGCCTTTAACAGTCCACTGCTGGACTAAGCCTCTCCTTTGAAAGGAGGAATTGGCCTACTATACCACGCTGGCCAAACGGGTTGGTATAGGGTTTGTATCAAGTTTTCCTTCTCTTACAGTGCTGTTCTCTGCATAATATGCTCCCTCTGTCGGCCCTTACGACACCCATGTGACATTCTGTATTCTTAATCCGTCACCACACGGACATGTTTATTCTAGATCATATGCACAGTTTTATTCTAGATCATTCACGTAAGCATATCAAAATACAAATATTCATACTATAAGTAGTTACAATCGCCTTTTTAGGCTATTCGGTCCTGGCGCCCAGAGTCTATTTTTTAGAGTAGGTACCTAATCAAATTTCACGGAATCTGAGCTTGTGCATACCCTTAGTAGGTATATCCAAAGAATTGCGATATAAAATTATTTAAGTACTATAAAGGATTAATAGAAATAATGAAGACATAGGTAACTTTATATCCAAGCTTGCGCCGCCTACATATAACATTGTTGACAGTCTACATATATGTTTTCTTATCAGAAAATACCAAAATAATTCCAATGGATATCGAATACGGCCTGATTGGATGTCGTCTTGATACAATCGTTAAACAAAATCCAGGAGCTCTGATACACGATTACACTAAAACAACATAACGACGCATTTATTTATAGTTTGGGTTTTAATTTAAGTTTGTTTACACGCTAGGCGGGGCGGCTGACGGATTTATGGTGAATTTTAATTGCATTTTTAATTATTTTTCAACAAGTGCTCGCCGGCAAATTGAATACAAACTCTCGCGATCTTATCTCACGTCCTAGACAACTAAAAAAACAATGTCCCGGATACTTTGTCGGATATTATGTGAATAATTTATGGGACTATTAAAATTAATATTAATATCACGGCTCGTTGGTCTAGCAATTTTTCTAAATCAGTTTAAGACTCACCACAACTTGATAGGACTCGAATATTGCGCTTGGTGTTGCTTACATGATAGGCGATCTCCAAACTTGTGTCGCTGATTAGCATCTATAAAAAAACAACAAAAAACATTATCATCGTTTTTACGGTGTTATAGACACTTTTAACTCATTTCTGACTGCTTTAACGCGAGCCCAGTAGATTTAAAATGGGCACTAAATCAGCTGGATTCTAAATAAGATTCATATTCATTTTAATATAAGACCATCAAATTTTTATTGGCCATACATTATAATGATGAATTGACCAGTCATGCCAAACTTATAGGTATTTCTGAGTATCAATATTCAATGGATCGCCTGGTATTCGGTAGCTATGTCCTATTCAACGAGAACTAGTGACGCTCTCAATTCCAACAAGTTAATCAGAATTAACTGCTTCAGGATGTTCCTATAAATCTACTGTCGTTATTATAAGACTCCAGTTTGCTTAGACTGCTGTTTTGCTTGTAACTAGCCAAGAGTACTATCATTTTATTTAAGCTAAAATAAACTTTCATTAGAAAATGATAAGGTGTATTTTTCTATTGTGTGTTAGCGAGCGATATGTTCCATTTTTCAATCTCACTATCTGATTTTACTATAGCCCACGCCCATTGATTAACACAGCAGATAAAAGTTAGTTTAATGAAGTATTTTTATACTTAGCATTTTTTCACATTGTTAGCTGACAGCGAGTTTTGGAACAGAGTTTTATAGAGCCGGTTATGTTTTAATATAATAGAATAGAAAAATAAGATTACCTAAAAGTTATCCTATCCATATAACTGACTCCTTTGATAATAATGTCAATTTCGGATTAAAAAAAAAACGCATAATATTTTTCAAGAAAGCTTTTAACTTGAGGCCAGAAGAACTTGAGCCTTGAAACCAGAAAAATACAGGCATCAGAAATATGTATTATGAATTTATGACACTTCTAATATTAGTACTCTGTATGATCAAGTAGCCTATTAATTTTTTATACAACGCGCTCAATTAGTCGGATCGAAATTCTGTGAAGAATGGCCCAGCTAAAGCAAATCTTATGTGACCACAAACAGAAAATATTCAAACAAAAATACCGCTCTCAGCATCTCTCTGTTCGGACACCGGCTCGTTACAATTAACCCTACCTACCTTTAAAAAATAGCCTGCGTAGCGACGCGGACAAACGAGGAATTAATATCGTAGTCCACAGCCATTTATTTTGAGTTCCCACTTACCACTTTGTTCTTACATCGGCCCTTTATCTTTGTAATTATGCATCACAACTGTATTGTTTGCTTAAGATTTGTTCGCCCGATGAATAATTACTTGCATTGAGCGGACTACCGCTCTTGTTTTATTACGAATTACGAGCTCTTTGTATGGCGTAATACGGTTGCCCGTATGAGTTTCTTTGTCTTAAGATAATATGTAAAAATCTTACCTTAATATAGACTATCTTATCTGGTGCTGTTGTGAGTGGAAAATCGATTTAGATAAAGACGTAAGTATGTTTGCATAAGAAGATGCTAGCGCCGAAATTATATTTTTAAAGTAAGTTTAAAGAAAATGCTGGGAATGGAGTTCAAATTTTCATGTAGGTAAGTGTTTATACCAACTTAAGTTGATTCCAAAGTCAGAAATGAGTCTGAAAACCTACGAAAATGTTTAACAAAACCAGAAATATTACACTTACTTAAACCTAGAAATCGTAACAAAGAGGATGACGGAGCGGTATGGTGAATTGAGGTGATACGGTGATACAGTTTTCTTGCAGTTTCTTATACTTAAATGCAGTTTTTGGACTAAGTATTCCAAAAGCATTATCTTAAAAGTAAAAATATTTTTTGTAAAAAAACATTTCCTCTTTTATGCTGGAGCTATTACTAACTCTCAGACAAACAGAAATGGTTTGAAAATATAAGGAAGTAACTAAGTAAGTATCTTTACAATAAAGAAGATTGAAATAAGAAAACAGAAATAGCTTAGAGAGCTCGCTTGGGGTTGTTATAAGGAATAACTTTACAGCATATTTTAGTAAGTAAATATAAAAGGAAAAAAGAATGCAACGTCAATATTTGTTCTGTTAAAAAAGCAATTCCAGTGAGAATTTCTAAAATGCAAATACATGCCTGACTTTTCCGTCGTCCGGGCTAGCCAGCACGAATATCCGACCTCAAATTGAGTGTATCTAGAACGTTTTAAAGCGGCATGTCAACCCTGTACACAGAGCTGGAGTGAACATCACAAAGCTAAAAGCTTCGATAAGGGCACTGCGAGAACGTTTTCGCAAGAGACAATTAAAACCCATGTACAAAGTATGCTTAGGGTTGAAACCGCACAATAAACAAGGGGAAAAATACACGTTATATTAATTAATGCAATGTCTAGCAGTGACCGTCAAAATAAGGGCCTTATTCTCATGGGATAAAATTAATAAAAATATTATATTTTTAATCAGGCTGTTGAGGCTTATTTTTATTAAGACTGCGTGCGGGTTACACTGAATACATTGTATAGGTCGGTTCACGAAAGATGACCACTGCGCAGAAATCATTTTTTAGGTCTCCGTGGAGGTGCGGGGTGAGGCGCGGGTGGAATGCCAATGGTGTGGCTCCGTTCTTGACGCATTCCCTAAATGCGTCAAGAATGGAGCCACGCCATTGGTGCACGAATGTACATATGCGCGACGGCCGCCATTTGTGGTCAACTTTCGTGAACCGACCTATACTATTTATTTACGCCTATATTTACCCAATTGCTATACTTTTCCGGATGATTTATATATCAGGACATTAGTCATGTCCCGTATTCAGTCTAACAAAATAGTAAGCTACCAATAAAATTGAGGCTTCAGAACTTCAGGTCTGTTACTGGTCTACGGGTAATGTTACCAGATCCAGCCGCACCGCACATAGCCAGCAAGGTAGACGATGGTCTAACCCTTCTCATGGTGAGAAGAGGACCAGGCTTATAGATGTGGTACAGTCGGTAAGTAGGTATATAATATAAAAGGCTCATGATGCTGAAAGGATTGGCTCTCGAATAATATTAATTTATTTGTGCTATCGGAAGATGATCCAGTGAATTTCTCTCCGGTGCTCAGCTACAACGACTCCTTGGCATTACTCACGTTCCTAATTGTGAATGAGTTAGGTACCATTGTTCATAAATACAGACACTAGGAGAGTTTAAGAAAATATAATTATCTTGTTAATTTAGATTAACCTGTTTGTCTAGTAGTTAGGGACCCTGACTGGGAAGTCGGCGTTCATGGGTTTTATTACCTTCCTCGACAAATCTCTGTGAGATGACCACGATTATTCGTCCTATGTCTAGATTTTTAGGGATCCGTAGAAATCTACAAGGAACTCGTTATACCTATGCACTTTCGCCATGTCCGCCTGTTCGACTTTGGCACCACCACCTAAAAACAATCAGTGACTGCCACCATGGAAAAGAGGTGGAAATAGCTCTATAGGATTTTATCATTAAGAAAATATTTCCAACCTTACAATTTTGTACATTTTTTGTATGACCAACAGTTGGCTAGATTAATAATTGTAAAAAACATCTCTACCATTTCATCAAAAATGGCCGCCACTAGAGTTATAAAATTTAAATTTGGATTTAACTTTACACTTACCCACCTTGACATAATTGGCGTATTTAGGGTCAGTTTTCAGGGTGGAGGACCTAGGTCTTCAAAATACAATAAGTAGTGTGAAGCTTCTTATGTGTCCATTCTGGAATTTCGAATCGGTGATAAATATACTGGGGTGGTCTACTAGAACATACTGGGCCCACCCCAGTACGGGCCACCCACCCCCCTGCTATTTAATATACGCCTATGCTTGACGTACACGGTACACAAATTTGTATCCGCCGAGTAATGCAAACCAACTCAATGTAGCTTTTCAATGGATTATCCGTGTTGCGCCATCTATCAACACGACACGGAGTTTTCAAAACCGACTAGACTGACAGACTGAATTAATCACAATAATCACCAGGCGAATCAAATTAATGTTTTGATCGGTTTTGACAATAAGGATTTTTTTAATTGTGTCTTAAAGAACAATTTTATTAGTCGCACAAAAGTATAATAAGCAAAACATAGGCACCTAAGTTCATATACTTCTAAGATTGAAACATATTTGTTTATAATATGTAAAAAGCAATAATATTAGTTGTATAAATATTAATAGAACAAACAAGGAGACCTAATTTGCTCAACAGAAAAAAATATTATTCTAACGACATCTCTTACAAACTAATATAAACATTTAGACGCCTCACATCACTGGGTACTCAGTATTTCATATTTTGTTTAATAGATGTCACTAAATGCAAGCGTATGCGCACGTATATTAGCGCCATCTTTGTCGTGTCGTATAAACTTACAACAAAATCTGTTCATTCATACCGATTGCCTGTAGTTCGAGATTTGTTCAATAGAGAGCGCTGTGGCTAATCATGTTTTGTTAAGCACACAGGCTGCTTCAGTGGGCACTATGGTGCGCACGTTTCTTGTTGGTTGACGTTGTATCATAGAGATATTAAGAATAGAGTGGCAGAGTGGGGCCTATTCGTGTCCGCCGGTGGGAGAGAGAACGCAACATTAGAGGCCCCCTGCATCTCTCTCTAACAATACATGCACAACATCAACATTACGCAGTGGCGTGCTACCTGTAACTATTATTTAAATCAGTTTATTAATAATCAATAGTTTAAAAGTTATTTTTATTGATACACGAAGATAGTTTGAAGTGACAAAAGTATTTATATATTTTTAAACTATTGATTACTGATAAACTGATATAAATAATAGTTACAGGTAGCACGCCACTGCGTAATGTTGATGTTGTGCATGTATTGTTAGAGAGAGATGCAGGGGGCCTTTAATGTTGTGTTCTCTCTCGCACCGACGGACACGACACAGTATTGAGTTAGGTACTGTTCTGCCACTCTATTCTAATATCTCTATGCGTTGTATACAAACTTTCAAAACCCGTAAGTTCCTACTTACCGCCTGTAGTTCGAGATGTATTTAATAGAGGGCGCTGACACAAATCATGTACTGTTTTGCGTGTACGCTGCTTGCTATTAGTAAACGGGATAATATTTTTAACAGTGTATCAAAAATCTTAAGCAACACGCTGAGTGCGTTACGCTAAAAAATGTATTCGTTCACTAAAATACTTATTGCACACTAAAATAATAACCGAACTCAAAAATACTAATTGCACACCAAGTAAGTATGCCAATCTTTCCATAAAATATCATTTAATATGAAAAGTCTCGTCCGCTTGGGAAACTTATACACTCAGAAAACTTAATACCTAGGTTATGTTAGGTTTTCTTGTGTCCCTGCACCCAAAAATAGGAGCCCTGCGAAGCAGGGCTCCGTGCTCTTAGTTTATCAAATTATTTGGTTGTTGAGTAAAAGTATAATTTGAAATACCAACTTCTTTTGCTAAAAGGATTAATTTTAATATTAGAGATTTGCAACGGTCAATAAATCGACAAAATCTTCTGGCTTACTTATTCTTTTTTTTATTCTTCATACATTAAACTAAGTACTTGTCTCAAATACATATCTGGAAATAAAAAGAAACCTTTTTCAACATTTTCTATAGCCCCGCTACTCGCCAGCCAGGCAGGAGGCAAGTTTTCAGCTTGCCTCATATACCTAAGTACCTACCCAAAATTGATGCCAGCTCTCGGACTATAACACCTGTTATCACCGTAACTTGGGAAATACCTCGGGCTAAGGTGCCACCTTTAATGTAGAACAGATACCGTATTGCACGAAAGGGTTCGGCTCAATACCTGCCCACGGGACTCCATAAATGCTAAGTTTTCGGGTGGCATGGAGTCAATTTGATAGGCCACAATAAAAAAAAAATATTACATTGATCCCACCTTATCCAGAAATACTGACTAATTCGACATAGTAATGATCGAAAGTGTGCGTATTTTGGAGGATGAGAGTCGGATACTCATCCAGCTCCTCATCGTATTCCTTTTCCCATCCAGGTAGACAACGCTGTTGTGACTCAACTGAACGCACCTCTGGTGGTACAATCGGGCGATCTGTCTGCTCGCTAGCCGCCTAATAAAATAATTATGTGGTCTCATAAAATCGGCTTTTGCTATGCCGCCAAGACATATAACTCGTCATCAATAATTTCTAGCCTATACATATATTATTGTTGGATGTCGAGGTTTACATCTACGGTACAAAAAGATACTTATACAGGTTGTCACAAGATCCATCACCAAGCCGAAGTCTACTCGTTGTGGACATCATGCCAAGTCATACTAACCAAAAATAATAACTGGGAAACGATTTTTTTTTTAAGTTTTCACATTTTTTAAACCGCAATCAAAAGCGCGCGCGTGCAGTTCCACGAAATGCCTACTTATCCATGGGATCATAGGGTATCTAAACAACATATTGACGGGATAAATGCGTCGATTTTGTACCTAATTAGAAAAATTCCATACTAACTTTGAGCCTCTATATCTCCTGAACCAGTAATTTCCCAGGTATGGTGCCGAAATAAAAAATGTTCGTAGTGCTTGGTACAACATGGGATTTCATTTTTCGTTAAGGATCTTTTTACACCCTGTATACATATGATGCTACGATGCCATGTGATAAGGTGTTTGGTGTCACAAATCCAATTTGATAGAGAAGATCATCCTTCCTAGCGTTATCCCAGTTTCAAACTGGGGTCCGCTTACTAGTCTAACCGGATTTGGCTGAATATTAGCTTTTCCACAGAGCGACTGCCTGTCTGACCTCAGCAACCCGAAGGGATAGCAATATTCCTTGGTTAAGACTATCAGTTTATTTAGAAGGTACACACGCCCTGTAACGACTCAAAGATCTTCATGACAACCGGGACCGACGGCTTAACGTGCTTTTCGAGGCACGGAACAAGCGATAATTGACAATTCAATACGCACATCACCCCGAAAAGTCATTGGTGCGCGCCGTGGATTCGAACCCGATACCCTCTGCATGGCAGTCTGTTGGTATCTCCACTAGGCTATCGCTGCCTTTAATTTGATAGAGAACAACACATCTTAATTATTTACAGTAATGAGAATTTTTAAGTTGTTTTAGAAGTGGTATTATTAGAATTCATAGCTCAGTGCCTAAGTCGGGTTTGTTATTAGAGTTTGCCGCGTGGAAATTCTCAGCAGTTACTTAGTAAGTAGAACAAAGTTTAAAGCAGCCAGTATTAAGATGGAGCTGTGTTGACCTATTATATGACTTAATAACCCTCGGGGTCTCTAGGCACGTTACGTAGTGTAAGATCATATTATTGTTTGTACATTATTACTCTCGCAGGCGCTACATACGTTAGGTATATACCTAAGTAAATCGTATATATACCTTTACAATCGGGACTGTCTGTCATTCATGTAAATATTTGATTTATATTGTCTATACAGTGGAGGGACCTGTACTCTTGGGCGGGCTTCGGTTTGTCTCACGCCTGTATCCTTGAAGGGGTAGGCAGAGGTGTAATATTACACCCACATTTCGCCATGAATCTTTCAGGTCCCACGTAATAGGGGGCGAGCCTATTGCCGTACCGGGCACATTACCAGACTCCGTGCTGCTACTGAGAATTTCCTAACGGAAAAACCCAATAACACTTTGCCCGACCCGGGAATCGAACCCGAGACCTCCCAATCCCACGCGCACATATTTTATGCCGTGAGACCAACGAGGCCTCCTTTTTTATCATTCATCTTATATTGGTTAAGTACTTGTATATTCGTTTTTATTACACGTTTGGCAGTGATAAAATTATACATACATACATACATAACGTCACGCCTTTTATCCCCGAAGGGGTAGGCAGAGGTGTATTTCTACACCCACATTTCGCCAGATATACTTTAGTCCCACGTAATAAGGGGCGAGCCTATTGCCGTACCGGGCACATTTCCAGACTCCGTGCTGCTACTGAGAATTTCGTGACAGAAAAACCCAATAACACTGCCCGACCCAGGAATCGAACCCGGGACCTCCCGATCCCACGCGCACATTTATGCCGCAAGACCAACGAGGCAGTCGTATAGGGTTTGATGTCGGGTTTTCCGTCTCTACGCAAAGATAGTATTTGCATCGTGTTATCCCTTAGTCGCCTCTTACGACACCCACGGGATGATAGGGGGTGGTGACACTTGTATTCTATGCCGTCAACCACACGGCAAAATTATACATAAGAACAAAATAAGTAAAAAGTTATCAAATATAATATTTTTGATAGATACACCTACTCAATGTGACTTTTATAGAAGATAATACGCTAGTTAGCGATATCTCTACACAACTTTCTTTGTTCCGCGTGACATGTCACAAATTAACCTTTGCTACATTTCTCTAACAATGTGAAATGCCTGTGATCAGCTAGGTCATATTAAGTCAAAGTAACAAGTTACCAAAGAACACCCTATTATTTCATCCAGCAGACCTGAAATTTATAACAATATATAAAGTTTCACGTAGGTACATTTTTTTTCATTTCGCCTCTGGCAGTGAAGAAAAGTTAATGTCTTTAAAAATAATCAATTTTAAAATAGTGACGGTTATAATGTCGCTTTTGTCCATAACACTGTTCTTAATATTTCTAATAGTGACAACAACCAATGCTGAAGTGCAACAAAAACCTCAACCGACATCTTCAGTCCAGAATTTCAAAGAATACGTTGCCAACATGATAAAGGAGCAAAGCACAAAAATTCAAACACTGCTCAAGAAAATTCAGACTAACGCACAATCCGTGTTGGAGAAAATAGAAAATATTAAACAGGATACCAAAATGAATAAGAGAAAATTCGATTTAAAAAGCTACTTCGGAAAGGAAGGTCATCAAATTGAATCACCAGTATTAAAGAATAATGAAGTTGTCGATACGGCGCTTGAGGCGATTGCAGAGGCGAGAAATTTCAACAATCATTACAGTACTACGGGATATGGAACTAGCGGTAGTTCGGGATATGGAACACCGCACAGTTATGGCAACTCACACAATTATGGAGTACCAACATATCATCACCATTCAATAGGATTTGATCCTATTAATATTGTGGTGTCCGTGTCTCTTCTCTCTTTCTTACTTCAAGCTCTACAAGGTTTGCTTGGTAGAACAAGATTTACGACGCCTGTTGTGGAAGCTCGAGGGCTACAGTCGGATCAAGATTGGTCTAAAAAAATTGTCGATAACCTGACAGTGAAAGACAAAGATAAGTATTATTTGAAGAAGAAGTTCTTCAAAAAGTATTTTCCTAATTAGATTGTGCTTTAGATAACAGGGTTTTATCATATACCTAATAATTTTCGTAAAATCAGTGATTGTGATAATTAATTTTAACGCAAATAAATTACCTATATATAAAGCACTATTTATGATAACTATTAAGTAAAACATTACCTACTTATGGTCAACCTTAAGATCACAAATATAAAATAGATCTAACGCAAATGAAAAATATAAGTTTACTGCTTTGTGAATGAAATTTCGTTAATTACCTATTATGGGAACTACAATTAGAATAAGTAAGTGAAAAGTAATTTTCTTTGATTTGTGATTTTTAAACCGAGTTATATTAATACCATACAAGAACATTTTGATAATTGTGTGTAAACACTGTGTTTCATCACCCTCCTATATCTTAAGAGGAAGCCACTAGGTAATTATTACTATCACACAAACTTTGCTACCTGGTTGGTAATGCAGGCATTGGTAATGACCAGGTAGCAGTAAAAGGAATGTGCGACTGCCACGTCGAAAGTAGCAGTTTCGATTCCCACTCAAGTTAAGTATTTCAGTGCGTGAAAATAGATGTTTGTCTTAATCTGTATTTCTATGTATAAATAATACGTACAAGACGTATTACCAAAAAGAGAATATACGTTTATGTTATGATTTATACACATAATAATAGGTTCTGTTTATCCATTGTCTCGTACCCTTCATAATAAGTTCTGCTTAGTTTGGGACTACCCTACGTTGTGTGTAGAATATTATTATGCAGAGGTGATGACGCTGGCTCTAAGAGTACAAAAAGCTATCTTTGATGTTGACAGAGGATACATATTAAAAATTACTGACCCGTACAACGGTCATGATCTTGGCTACGCAGTTCTTTTGATAGACAGCACAAAAGAGTCAAGTGGCATAATTAAATGTGGTTCTGTGTCTCACCGATCAATGCCACCAAAGAAAATTAAACTATCTTTATAAATTGTATGGTTTTATTTTAAACAAACGGCTTTCTTTGGTCTTGTTTTTCGTATATTTAATTTCAAGTTCGAACTTATTGCTTACAACTATTTAATTGTTAACGTGTAGTGGTAATGCTTATTGACTTGTATTTTTATTAACCGACTTCAAAAAAAAGGAGGTTCTCAGTTTGACCTGTATGTATGTATGTATGTATGTATGTATGTATGTATGTATGTTTGTCCGCGATTATCTCGCGTTTGGCTGAACCGATTTTGATGAGGTTTTCAGAAAAGTATTTGTTACACTTAGGAGAAGGTTTTAGGCCCTTAACCGACTTCAAAAAAAGAAGGTTCTGAGTTTGAACCGTATATATGTAAGTTTGCCTTGTTATGTATGTTTTTGATGGTTTGGCACCGACTTCAAAAACTAAGTATTTTGTATTAGTTATATACTATGTATTAGCGTATGTAAAAATTATTTCGTACTTTTCAGTGGGTCGATTTTTTGAAGGCGGTTCTCTTTTTTTTAAAAAGATACTAAATACCTAGTAAACATTTTTGGTGCGATTTTTAAGTTTTCTTTTCGTTCTGTTTTTTTTTTTAAATTAATATAACTGTTGCTTATCCTTGTTGGTACGAAGTTACTTATTGGCTTCAGTTGCATACTGAACTTATGTCGATGCTATCTAATATTAGTATTTATTAAACTTTAAAAAATAACTATAATTATTTTTATTAAAAAAATACCACAGAAAAATCTGTGCAACAGCGGTACTGCCGGCGGTAAGCCTTTATATTTGAGAAAAATAAAGCATTCATAAAATTACTGAAAAGATTATTATACTAAAATTTCAGTCTGTATTCGCTCGCTTTGGTGTAAGCATAATATGAAGTAATTTTGCTTAACGATAGGAAATAAATTAATAGGTTCTAGAACACGCATTTTTAACTCCACTCTAAATAATGCATAGTTGCGCTTTACTTTTTTGTTTTGTAAAATATTCGTAAGTTATAAAGCAAGAGACTTTTGTGTGGTGACGGATTAATAATACAAAGTATTACTACCCCATTACGTTAAAGGGTGTCGTAAGAGGCGACTAACGGAAATACACAAAGCAAATACTTAGTAGGTAACTAGTGAAGAGACGGAAAACTTGTCATGAAACTCTTTACCAATCCGTCAGGACATCGTAAAGCGGAATATAGAGGTTATTGATCTGTGCTTGGTATATAATAGTAGGCAGCGATAGCCTAGTGGAGATACTAACGGACTGCCATGCAGAGGGTATCGGGTTTGAATCCACGGCGCCAACCAATGACTTTTCGAAAGTAGCGTATTAAAGAAGAAGCGGTCCGCCCCGGGTGACACCATTTTTGGGGTGTCACCCGGGCACATTACGCAGATGTGTAATGTTACAGATGGATATAGAAAAAATGCGTTACTGGCTGACTGACAGACAACGCACAGCCAAAACTATTTGGGACAAGAAGCTGAAATTTTGCACGTCCCTTGAGGACCGTAGGGGTGCACTAAGAACGGATTTCAAGAAAAGGTTCAGTTAAAATAAAATGGCTGGGCGTAGCTGTCTAGCCTCTAGTATCTAGTAAATATAAGCCTTCATCCCGTCCGCGTGAATTATACTTACACCTTAACGTTCCTCAGAAATAAAACAAATTATTTATTGGTGAAAGACGTACAAAAATCCGTTTTGTTGTTTTTTGAGTTTATCGGGTTCATACAGAGAGAACGAAAAGGGGACTTCATTTCATTATAATAAGCGTAGGTATCAGAGCCGCGCCGATTCAAGACGGCGGCGCCTGTATGCGATACCTATGAAGCGCTTTTTGTCGTTCTATTTTCACATTCTATTTTATTATATTTGTCTGAAAAAATGATGTTCGCCAGTTTTATATACTTAGTACCTAGGCTATTTACCTAATTGCGTGAAGTTCGCTACCAGCTGCAAAAATTAAGCACAATTAAAATTTGTACATACCTACCTACTTTATTTGAGATAGCTGACTTCACAGATATGAGAATTAGTCAGATGGAACGCGCGGCACAGTTGCGTGCGGCCACTAAAGCAAATACAAAATTGAAAAGCGAATACAAACTCGTCTCAGTGCGCTACGAAGCATCGTACAGTTCACGCGTCACGATCACTTCAACTTTTAAATTCTCAAAATGCCGTCTTGTTTTCTTAAACACTGTAAAAGTTGTTCCTAAAAACAAAAACAGGAAAATGGAATATCTTTTCACAGGTAACTATTGATAATTTGACTGTTTCCTAATTTAATTTCGATAAAATTCGTATTTGTGCTAGAAATATGTAAGTGTTGCCAGTTTTTGTCGACGCCGTTCTGCCTGAATTAGGGAAAATGCACTTGTCAATTGATTATGTGATAATGATTGTCATGTTAATGAAAAATACATTACCGTATTATAAAAGTATATTGTAGATATATCTTCTTTCTCATAAATATAGTAATAGAATTTCAATTTCCATTAGTATATACCTTACATAATATTGTTTTGAGTTCGATCCCCAAACGATATCCTAATATTCGTGTACACCCTGCTACTCGTCAAGCTTATACACTTTGTCCTTTGCACCGTTCTTATGGCGTAAAGAATAAGTATCAAAATCGTACAGCAACTGTTTAGCTTGACTTGGTGCCGTGTGTACATACATACTTATGGCGTAGGGAATAAGTATCAAAATCGTACAGCAACTGTTTAGCTTGACTTGGCGCCGTGTGTACATACATACTTATGGCGTAGGGAATAAGTATCAAAATCGTACAGCAACTGTTTAGCTTGACTTGGTGCCGTGTGTACATACATACTTATGGCGTAGGGAATAAGTATCAAAATCGTACAGCAACTGTTTAGCTTGACTTGGCGCCGTGTGTACATACATACTTATGGCGTAGGGAATAAGTATCAAAATCGTACAGCAACTGTTTAGCTTGACTTGGTGCCGTGTGTACATACATACTATTTATTTCTCAACTAATCGACGCCAGCGGCTTCGCACGCACATATTTTCTTATTTCTCGTTTTGCCCGATCCCGTGGGAATTTCGAGAAATCCCGTCTTGGTGCACCCCTACGATTCCCAAGAAACATACATGCTAAATTTCAGCTTCATGCGCCGAGTAGTTTCGGCTGTAGCTTGTCTGTCAGTCAGTCAGTAACGCAAGGATTTTATATATACAGATTTACGAAGTAGTTAAAACTTAATTCGGTACCTACATTTAAGAAATGTATTTATAAAAGCATTAATTAAATCCATGGTAAATTCTTCAAAACCGCAAATGAATATAAGAATATTACATAACTATATGCAAAATACTGGGAGATTATTCATAATCTGGCAACTTTTCACACACATAGACGCGCGTGTCCGTACAGTGCCAGTCGCCAAAGGTCACGCACACATAGCTGTCAACGTGCCACGCTTAGTTGGACGAATGCGCTCTATCTGATACTAATTCTCATATCTGTGGCTGACTTTTTTAATTTATACCGTTTTGTACAAAAATATTCAATTGCTAAAGAATATAAATTAAATGTATCATCATCTTCAGCCTTTCGCAGTCCACTACTGATATCTAATCAGATAATTTCTTCGTTTTATTCTGTTTTATTTTGATTTTAGGGCCGATTACTTTGATTCTCTGGCAGATGACTTCATTTCAAATTCGATTCTTCAGAGAAACTCCGAGCGTAGCCATCTCCATAGCTTGTTAAGCGAGCTCAAATTGGTGGACCAGTCTTACCGTCATGAGTCAGTGTCCACGTTCTGTAAGTCACGGGTAGAACACACTTTGGCCTAAGTCTTTGCGGTAAGCGTGTCGAAAAGCGGCGTGATTTCCTATACGCTGCCCAGTTAAGCTGTATTCTTTTGCGAGCCTTCTCGAAATTGTCTCTACCCAACTGCAAGTTTTGCCCGACGCAGAAATTCGACATACCTCTGAGCAAACGGTACCGTTACACGGACTCCAGAATATACTAAGTTGCAATAAAGTCAAAGGCTTTTTCATAGTCCATAAATGCTATAAGCATAGGGGATGATTATAATCTTCTGTCTCATGTATAATCTGCCGTAATGTGAATGTCATCTTTGGTGCCAGCTGGTGCCACCTCAACCTCGAGAACTATTTGGAGGTCTAAAACTTGTCAAGCGAGACCCGAAACGGTTGGTGGTGACTGATGACACTAGAAAATAGCTTAAATACGTTGCTCAAAAGAGTGACATGTCGATAGCACTTAAAAAGGGTTTTGTCCACCACTCCACGAGAAGAGGCTGGATTTAAATATACATTGGAGCTGCACATTTTTTCGACTTCTACAGGGAATTTTCCACGTTAAAGCTCTTGGCTGATTTCTGGTAACTCGTTCGTGAAGTTCCGTTAAGGAAGTTTGGGGATCCTCTGAGTAGAGATAGGACAGCACGCTGCCGACATGTAAATATCACTGTAAATGCTCTGAACTTCAAGAATTTCGGACCTAGAAGTAACAAATTTCCATCAGATGTAGTCAACTTCTCCTACCAAATCCGTGCGATCCCACTACAATTGGTAGATATGTAATGTAGTATGTACTCCCACTTTGGCGTCGTAGTTCTTCATGACTACATTAACGTTGGCCTTTTGGGTGTTATGTAAGACTCTAGAAATGTCAAAATACATTTCCTCCACTTGATCATTTGAGTATATCAAAGTAGGTGCATATACTTGGACAATTTTCAAGTTCATACTCTTGCCGTCACACTAGCAACTGATATATCGTTACCAGTGAAGACTTTATATACCAAGAATCCGGCTCCGCCTTGGGATAGCTGGTGTCCCTCTCTAAGTACATAAGATGGCTAGAATCTAGGGTAATGGTATTCTACGCCTCGCTGCGAACTTCACATAATGCCAAAATATGTCAGGCGTAGCTTTCGCACCAGAGACGTTGCTGCCCGTCACCGATATTTGGCATTTTAAGGTGTACCTTACACCCACATTTTCAAATGTTTTTGTTTTGTTCACCGGGGGAAGCCAAAACAACAAGTACTTATTAACTTTCTCACTCACAAAAATAAAAAATTGTGACTGAACCCATACACAACGTGTGTCATATCACATCGGGTTGGATCAAATCTGACTAAAAACGGATAAAGGATGATGATGAATTAACTATGTTTCTTTTCTTTAACAAGTGGGCATCTTTTTTTATTAGTCGTGATTGCTAATCGCAAGCGGCTTTTTTCTACTTTATTAGGAAATAAGGTACTATATAAAGCTAAGGAATATTTTCAGTCAACAGTTTAATACCTAAAAAAATATTGTCGAAACAGGAGAACAAAAAAGGCGCTTCATAGATTTCGCTCACAGGCGCTGTCTAGGGTCGGCTCGACCCTGGATCGCTAGCTTGATCCAGGTTATCGTAGGATTTATGAAGATAATCATTCAAAAGCCATGGGAGGACTCAGATGCTTTGGAGAGGGCAATGAGCCGCAATGCACCCGCGATAGGGTGACACCACTATAATCCGCCCCGGGTGCCACCCAAGCTAGCTACGCCACTGCCCTAAAGTCCTTTTTCTCGGTAAGTACGTGATGATAGTAAATAAACATTGTTATCATTCCTTTCGAAGAGCACTTGTACTCAGTAACAGAATGTGCCGTACGACACTAGAATAACCTTTCTACACAAGTTTACATGATAAGGTCATTGCGGTGGACCTGTTGTTAGATTCTCACGGTATCGGGTGGCCACTCTGAGTGGATATCGTTTACAAGCTACTCAACTTTGTTTGAACACTCATCTCGCTCGGGATAGATTATCTTGTCGTGGTTTTGTCGTAGAATTGTTAGTTTTGTTTGCTCTGCTTGTACCTAAAAGTGTTTTTTTAAGCTCGAAGAAATTGTTTCTCGTAATTTGTTCTCGAGAACTATTTGATTTGTGTGTGAATTGGTAAGTAGAGCACTCAAGTGTATTTGGTGTTCGACTGTACACTATTCTGTAGTCAACAGACTCAATTTAAATTGTCTGACTGAAGCAGCTTAAGTACTCATGACACGAAAAGGTGCAGATAAAAAACATTGTAAATATTAATATTCTCTAAGTATCTTCTTGTCAAAGAAGTTAGATCCTCAGTATGAATCTGGGGGCACGGCAGTGCCCCCGCTAAGTCCAGCGCGAAGCAACACGCCCCCCGTGGGATCTCCACCTTGTCGTGGTGGGGGGCTTAGTAACCGTGGTTAGGTCAACCACGGTGAAGCTAAGCGAGATCCTGGGAGTGGACGCTCCGCGTGGGCTTGACGGAGGCCTGCGCAGGATGCTTCCAAGTGCGAGGGACAGTTCTTCTGTCCCTCGCAGTCGGGCGCGGTCGCGGGAGGAGAGGCGTGTCGGTGTTGCGTTTTCGCGCGCCCTATCTCCCGCGACCAAATGGGGGCGCACCATTGTTGCGCCGCGGTGGAGCCGCAGAGGAAGAGGAGATGCGGTGTTGCGTTGCCGTCCTCCTTATCCTCTGCGGCCGCTGGGCGTTTTGGCGGCGGAGCCCAACACCTTCATCCGCCAAAAAGGGGGTTTTGTTCGGGGCCCGCCTGACCATCTGGCGGTCCAATACCCGTCGGGAGGGGGGTAGCGAGGAATGCTTCTAGCCGACCCTCCGACACACGGCTACATGAGGAACACGGGTTGGTTTTTAGTCAGTAAGAGTCTGACAGTCCCCGTTGCCCTTCCTCCAGAGCGGAGGGACTCCATGAGGATTTTCCAACCCGACAGAAAAAAAAAGGTCCCTATTTGAGAACCTCTGGATGATAGCATCTTTTTCAGTATCTAGAGCGTGAAATAATACTCAACCGGTGAACATTTTTACACGTTAGTGGGTACAAGTCAACAGCCAAGTCACATAACATTAAATATAATAATAAAGAAATTGCAGTAAGGAACCTCAGACTTGGCTCAACTGTGTCTGTGTCTATTTTTTATAGGAATATGAAGACCTACAGTCCGTTCACAGTTATTTTACCTCTGACAGATGTTGGTGTTTATTTTCTTTAAGTTGGAATTGTACTCTGTGATGACAGGAATGTAAAATAGGGTTACCCGTGCATAACATTTTACCCAATATTAGTGGAAATGCTTCAAAAATTCAAATGCTTGAAGCTCATGGCCGCAAAGTGGTTAGATTACCGCCATACCACTGCGAGGTAAACGCAATTGAACTTATGTGGAGTCTCATTAAAAGGCGAGTCACAAGCAAAAATTTAGGACAAGAGGCAACCAACATTGTGAATTTAGCTGAAGAAGCTTTTCAATCTATCACTGCAGAAGACTGACAAAAACAATTCAAACATGAGCGCCACATTGAAGACAAGCTTCGTGAAACAGATGGGTCTACGGATGCTGAAATGGACAGGTTCATAATAGGCGTAATTATGATGCGTTTACCTTTATATATTAAATAGACAACATTTTTATTATAATTACTTATCTTCATAGGAAATTAGTTATTTCGTAAGAAAATAAATGTACATGCATAGAGCCATGCCAATATCAAGAGGTTTTGTTTCAAACATTACTTCCAAATATTTAATACGATCGCTTAGGCAATAAAAAAATAAGTACATTTTTAGCAATAATGTATATTTAAAATGGGAGTATTATATACCAAATATAGCAACACAACGCCCAGGTTGGCCAATCTAACAGCTAGAGGTAAAATAACTGTGAACGGACTATACTTATAAATGACTGTACGTAATTATGGCACCTGCACACATGCCAAAATTTTATGTAATCTTTTATTTTGGGCCTGGATGTTATTTGCACCCATGCATGAATATTGGTATAGTCCCCCGAGACACAAGAAAAAATCCTCACACTTCAATCAGTGCCTCGTTCAGCCTGACCCAGTTAAAATGCAGGTTAAGATCACATCTCATCTACACAGTGCCATCGTTTGAAATTCAAGAAAGTGTAATATGGGGAAAAGAAAACAACACATGCATGAGGCGGTAGGCTTTACGGTTGGCTTGTGAATTATGAGGTCGACGGAAAATGGCTACGTCATATTTGTGTATTTATGGCTCCCTGTTTGTCTCACGGTATTTGTATTAATGCGAAATGTTATGTAGGCCTATAACGAAGTGCACTGTTTACAGACGAAATGAAAATGGATGGAATCCAACATTGCCACCGGTGCGTTGTGAATTGTTGTTGGGTGTATCCGAAACTGTGTGTAGGTATATTGTGATGCTTTATTATTTACTTGTTGCATAATGCTTTTACGGTATGTAGGACAGAACGCTTACACTGCTCATACTGTTTAGAACACATCAACTTGGATCTTAAAGATAGCACACAGATAGGTAGGTAACGTTTGTAGTATTTTGTTTGCCGTAGTGAATGTCTTCAGAACTTCTTATGATGAGATTTTATAATATGTTGACTGCCTCGTTGGTCTCGCATAAATGTGCGCGTGGGATTGGGAGGTCTCGGGTTCGATTCCTGGGTCAGGCAAAGTGTTATTGGGTTTTTTCGTTAGGAAATTCTCAGTAGCAGCATGGACTCTAGTAATGTGCCCGGTACGGCAATAGGCTCGCCCCCTATTACGTGGAACCTAAAAATTCATAGCGAAATGTGGGTGTAATATTACACCTCTGCCTACCCCTTCAGGGATACAGGCGTGAATCTATAAAAAATAAAAAATATAATTATAATATGTTATTGTACTTTGTGCAAGTCAACAATGACCTCGTAATAAGACCCCCATAATAAAAGTATCAGTTGGAACCATATTTCATGTGAGTTTCCAATATTATATGCAGCAGTAACCAGACTGCTTTTAAGCAGTCATGGTTGACATAGGTATTGAAGCTGGTACTTCGCACACGACTGATCATGTAGTCGCATGATCAGGTATGGCTCACGTTAATCAGATTAGGTACAGCCACGTAAATTCCTTGCAAAATAATAAAATTCCTCCAATCCATCTTATAAACCCTTTTCAACTTATATTTTAAAACTTTTAAGTATTTTAGTGTTAGTTTAGGTCGGTTTCAGTAAAATCCCTACATTATCCTCTGTCTGAAGGACAAACCGGAGCGCTACAGTGATCAAACAAATCTGTGTGGGCGATGTTATCCCGTTTTATGAACGCTCTAGGTATAATAGTGGTCCCTTTGAGTTGCTTTCGATAGGTTTTAATACGTAAATTGTACATAGAGGAAAATGTTTAAAAGTTTTATGATATTTACCGTAAGCCCAGTGGCGTAGCGTGGGGGGGGCCGGGGGGGCCATGGCCCCGGGCGGCACATTTAAGGGGGCGGCAAAAGAAGCCGCGAAAAAAAATATAAAAAAAACTAATTTTAAAATACTTGGCGCGCGTACTGACACGATCCCAGAAGGACCGCGTGGCGGCGAGGGCGCAGTATCAAAAACAACAGTCAAAAACAAATCATCTTTATTTTCATTACGAGAAGACTTGCTTGTGCCCGTAGTCCGGGTTTATTAGTTCTATATTCCGATGATCTGCGAGCCTGTTATGAGTAATCCATATATCAGAGCCAAGCCGCCCTTGTGTACGATGGGTGCCGCCCCTATTGCCATGGCGCACTGGCGCACAGAGGCGCCAGGGCAAATCTGCGGGAATAAGGAGTCGGTATATGCCATAAACCGGGGACGGGCAGCAACGTCACCGGTGCGAGAATCTACGCTCTGCGCCCTTCATGACGTACATGAATACATAATTTCGTGTGCGTATTAAATTGTTAATTATCGCTTGCTAAACACATGTCTGAGAATTCCCCGTAATGTTCTTGAAAGACATGTGAATCTGCCAACCCGCACTTGACCAGCGTGGTGGATTATGGTCTTACCCTTCTCATAGTGGGAAGAGGCCCGTGCCCAGCAGTGGGTCAGTTTATAAACAGGGCTGATGATGATGATGATCTACAACGAACACAGTCTACGACTAAATGAATAGAAACCTCGCCGAGCCCGACGTAGAATTAAGTCACATACTATGGTTATCAGAAGACCGAGGCAGGGGGAGAACATGGTAACTCTAGACTCAAGTGACTTGTTCTACCTTCAGGAAAGCGACCGACTCTCTTGGGTGGTGTCGGGTTTCTGGTCAGGAGGAAACTTGTCAACAACGTGGTGGAAGTCGGTATATAGTGTGTCGACTCAGGTAGCGTACCTACCACGTACTTAAACTCAACAATAGGCGTTGCCTAAAGGTGATACAGGTATATGCGCCGACCTCAACTCACCAGTCAACTCAGTACAATTTTGTTCTGAGGGATTTCAATGCCAAAGTGGAAGAAGGACGCAGTGAAACGAAAATCAGAGCATACGGTATGGGGGCATAACCTGGGATCCAACGGATATAAATTCGGAAGCAGGGGCTCTTTTTAATTAGGTAAATCCTTTTTCAAGTAGAAGGCCTGACAGGTAGAGGACTTGGTGAAGCCCCGACAATGCGACAAAGAAAGATATACGCCAATGGACCGAAAGCAAATAGTTAGAGACATCTCGGTGATCAATAAGTTAAACATCGGATGCGTTCATCAACTAGTATGAGGCTCTTTAAATATCAAAATTATAACTGAAAGAGCCCAGACAATGAAGTCTACAGTGGAGTTCCAGCTAGAACTGCAGAATCAGTTAGAAACCACCGACAGCATTAATCAGAAGACAGACACAGTGGTCACGGTACTAGTAGATCAGTCACAAAATGTCCCCCCCCCATCCTTCAAAAAAACAAGGAATGTAAACTTTCAGCCAAGACTCTCAGACTGATGAGGAAAGGAGGCGAGTTGCCATCCTGTCAGCTGTCTTCACCGGATGGGAGGGCCGTAAACCAACAAATACGGAAGCTAATGCGACGTGACTTTCGACACTAACACCCGCACCATGGAGGCTGTGATCAAGGAAAACCGGGGATCATAAGTCTTCGCTCTGCGGTTCTAACGAAACTAAGTACTGCGGATGGCCGCACCCTCAACTCAAATTTCGAGATTATCGAGGAGGTTGAAAGTTTTTATCCACAATTGTATACCTCGCGAGTAAACAGACCAATTGGACCTATTCCTGACGACCACAGAGCCTCACTGATGCGCCACTACACCGAAGACATCTTGGATGTCGACCAGAGCGAGGTTCAGGCGGGACCATAGGACTTGAAACATTCTTGGTCATTACGATTGCTTCCACATTACCACGAACCTTTGTTTTGAGTAACCGATATTTCGAGAGTGCTACAAGCGCTATGTTCACGGACTCTACAAACTCTACAAAGGTGCGTGGTATATTATATCCCGTAGAAGAATGTAAAAGTAACACAAAGCGCTTGGTGATGATGGATCTATTTTTTTAATTGATTAAAAGCCATTCAAATTTTATTTACGATAATCCTACAAGCCGTCAAAACCTAGACTTAGCTATACATATATTGCAGCAGAGAAACGGCCGCGACCCTGCGCGACATATAAATACCGCTGAGAGCTGCCAGATTCCACCCTTAAAAATATTATAACCAATTCTTTATAAATTACAATTCAGATGAAACAAATGACAACTAATTTGTTTAAATCCATTTAGGGTGTAAAGCCAAACTAATGAACAAACAAACATTACTACTTCCGAATAACGTTACACTTCTGGCAGATATAGTGGGGTACCTAAAAGAAGAGAGGGCGGCAAATTTCCGATCGGCCCCGGGCGGCGAAAACCCACGCTACGCCACTGCGTAAGCCGCTACTTATTGTATAAGCTTGAGGGAATAGCAAAATTGTTATAATCACCAATCGTCAATGCCTAGAGACCACATCAAAGCTGTTGCCTATTGTAAGAAGGCAATAAGTAGGAAAGATCAGGCAAGTAAGTGATCGGTGAGATATGGTTATTGCACCGGAGGTATCCACACTTATAACCTATGTGCAGCAGTATAGATATTGCTGTTCCACGGCAATTTTACGTGAGAAGGCAGCAGTTTCGTGGTCGAGACAACTCATGGTTTTGATGAAAACTTTCCTAATCGTGCTGAAATCAGCAACATTCCTCTCTTTAGACTTACATATTTTACCCTTCGACACGATACGTTTAAATTATTCGGCAGATTCCGATTTCCCATTTTGAATCTGTCTGAATGATTAGCTATCCAAAAGTTTATGTGGCTACGTCGGTAGGGCATTCCACCCAACCTTTTTGATAGACGAGGGCAAATCAAATCCTACTTAATAGTTTTGCACCTTCAATATTTAAAATAAAATGCTATTTTAATTCAAGCACAGACGGATGTAACAACGTTATAATACGTTAAATTTGTACCCATCTTGCAAAATATTGGCAATGAGATTGTTAAATCTTGAAACGATCCTTTAGAATGTGTGCTACTCTCATCTGATCTCTGCGACCCAGGGGATAGCAATGTTCCACGACTCATACCAGAGCAAGCAAGATGGTATATGCAGATAAAATTAAAAATGTATGTATTGCCACATTCACAGCGTTATAAAAATATTATATTTTATAATATGCGATGATTGAGCAAGCCATATATTTCCTGCAAAAGCCGAACAAAGCTGCAGTCAGGTGTAAATGAAGACAAATTATTATTATAAAAAATGCATGGCTGCGCGTATCATATTTCGTAATGGACATATAAATATTTTCTCTTGAAAATATTATATA
The DNA here is from genome assembly GCA_944739405.2 of Euclidia mi. Taxonomy (NCBI): domain Eukaryota; kingdom Metazoa; phylum Arthropoda; class Insecta; order Lepidoptera; family Erebidae; genus Euclidia; species Euclidia mi. The sequence goes on along the minus strand of OX123194.2, from coordinate 31,713,431 downwards.
ATAAACAATGTTATGAGCATAAATGATGCATTATTGGATAAATATAATGTGCAGTAGATATAAACAACGATTTGTAGGTACATAAATTTGATTTTCCTTGGTGCCATGGCATTTTTATCGTCAACTATTATTATGTATCGCGTGCTCGGACTTGGTGTATCTAATAGTTACAAATGGTGAATCTAGCTACACATGTCATATGTTGGTTTGAATGTTCGTAGGACTGGTTCCGAGAAAACCCTGTCACTACGCGAACTGGCCTATAGTGGAGAGACTAACAGAGTTTTACATCATCAGCCTTTAACAGTCCACTGCTGGACTAGGCCTCTCCTTTGAAGGGAGGAATTGGCCTTCGGGAGGATTTGTATCAAGTTTTCCTTCTCTTACTGTGCTGTTCTCTCAATATTATGTTCCCTCTGTCGGCTCTTACGACACCCATGGGATGATATGGGGTGGCGACAATCCGTATTCTTAATCCGTCACCACACGGACTGTCAGAGTGTTACGCAGGTGCGAAAACCATTAATCCAATTAAACAGTGCGGTCAAAAAAATATGTTTTCATGTTCCACCAAGAAGATTTACTCTTTTAGTTTACCTGGTAGGTCCCTGGGACTCCATTGAAAACTTTCAGCGCTAATAAAACCGTTTGTTTTTGGAATAACAAGTTGTGCGTTCCAGTATCTTCACACAGTGACGTGCCAGACGCGGAGTAGAGCGGAATGTCGATGTGCGCGGCTCCGATCGGTGAGTAAACAGGCTACTGGAGTCCGTGGGACTCCACCGGGGTATTAATGTTATAGTTTTGATGTATTTACGGTACTGTTATTGTGAATTTTTTTCTGTTTTCAGTTGATATAATGGCATTTAATAGTACAATAAATGTCCTTGATGAAGGTACTGCATCTATGGTGGAACAAATGGCTCGAACAGTTGAGGGACGCAAACGTGGATGATAAGGATCCACAAAATGTGTGTTGAATCAGCCAAGAAAACTAGAACCTGATGAGTTAGTGTTCGAATCCAAGAATGTATGTCGGTTTTCTGACCACAACTCAGTTTCAGATTGTTCAGCGAAAGACTGCGTATATTTTCCTTATTTGTGTTTAGCCTGTGTGCCTTAGCTGTCCAAAAAGAAGGATGAAATGACTATGTAACCAACCGTGAATAGAAGGTCTTGCACGTTTTTATTTTTTGGTCTAACCATGTTCTGTTTTTTGTTTTATTCATAAATTGAATATGTTATTATTATATTCCTTAAAAAAATATTTTATAAACCTGTTTTGTTTTTGAAATGTAGAGACTTAAAGTTAGGTCTCGTAATTTTGTGATAAAAATTGCCATATCTTAGAAGTTCCTCAATGAAAGGCTGTGATTCCATAATTTTAAGTGAAAACCTATCTCATTGTAAAACTTAATAAATTATATACAAATCTTATAAGAGTTTTCTTTTTAAAAAGTTTTTATTTCATATTAAATTTACGATTACATATCCGAGAGTCCTGGGGACTCCACCGGTTAAATTGTGTATGTATGAAGTCACCGGGTAAATCAAGGGTTAAATTATATAAAATGCAGTTAAATAATACAGTTACTTTAAGATGAGGGTATCCAGTAAACCTGGCGGAGTCACGGTAAAGTATGCTATCCAAGATTCGCGTGACCCCGCCACAACACGGGACCGTTGTGGATACCGCGATGGTTGGTTTTAGTGAGTAAGCCTTTAGGGGAGAGCCTCAATCACCTCCTCCGCCAGCCCCCAACTCGATCGTACGATATGATCGAGTGGCGGAGTCGAGATGGCTCGTAAGGAGTTTCCACCGCGTAACAAAAAAAAAAGGGTACCCAGTAGGTAAACTTATCCATTTCTTTATAAATTAAAGTAACAGTTAAATTCATGCACTGGATATCGTTATTTTAAACAGAACTAGAGGACGCCTGCAGCTACGCCTGCACTTTTTTAAAATTTACCTGTTTTGGCCGATCCCGTGGGAATTTCGGGAAATCCCTTCTTAGTGCACCCCTACGGTCCCCAAGAAACATACATGCCAAATTTCAGCTTCCTGCGCCCAATAGTTTCGGCTGTAGCGTGTCTGTCAGTCAGTCAGTAACGCAAGATTAAAGAAGAATGTGGTACATGTCTTTCCCAGCGTAGTCGTAAGTAGTGGCTTACCTACTGGTGCTCGTAGGTACACTAATCTGTGGGACGTAAGTAATAAGTTAATGCATCACACGAACGCCAGCGCCCGATTTTTAGATTCTGCATAGACTATTCATGGTCCTTGGAAATTTAATAACACAAGTAATTGGATTATAGCTAAGTACTGATTTTTATAGTGAAGATCGACTTTCTGTGTACTTGTCATTCATGTATGACTTCTTGGGCAGTGTGCGCAGTGCTAAAATGTCATCTATCTAGATGAATGGCATTGTACATAGATAGTTAAGTAAGTAGGTACTCTTTTTTAACAAAAGTGGGCATTGGTGACCCTACCTGTTCATTGCAAATTACATAAAAGACCCGCATTTTATATGTATGCTAGTCGACGCCAGCGGCTTCGCACGCACATAATTTTTAATTTCCCGTTTTGCCGGATCCCGTGGAAATTTCGGGAAATCCCGTCTTAGTGCACCCCTATGGTCTCCAAGGAACATACATGCTAAATTTCAGCTTCTTGCGCCGAGTAGTTTCGGCTGTAGCTTGTCTGTCAGTCAGTCAGTAACGCAAGGATTTTATATATACAGATTTTTTTAATAGCTCGTCTGAAACAAGAAGAATGTACCTACAGAATATACGTATAATAGAGATCCAAAAGTTAATTATGAAGTTTTGCGGATTTAACAAAGGACAATAAATATTAATTTTCATACAGAATTTATTCATAGTTTTTGTTGTATTGATTAATTTATTATTCATACATTCCCAATTTTATTACTTAAGTTCAAGTTCTCCCCAAAAAGATCCGTTTTGTAAGAAAGTCAAAGTACTTTTTAGTGTTTTCCTGAATAACACCTTCCCTCATCAGTCATAATCTCCCTTCAAAATCATAATGACCTCCCGCAGAAATCCTGGATACCCCACTGGAATGATGTGTTCCTCCAAGAAGAATCAGGTGATCTTCTGACCAGGCTACGTCTTTTCGGTACAAGTGGAACGCAGCCCGACGACGCCACGATGTTTGAACTAGCAGTCACGTGTAGATAACTTCAGAATTACAGGTTTTCAATTGTAACATATCTTCGTAATGCCTTCATTGTCCATTAGATGTTAGCGGTGTTTGTGTTCTCGCTGTGTCCGTGTCGTGTTTGACCCTAAAAACAAAAATAAGACATGTTACAGGATAGCTAGGTAAAAATGGGATGCGGCATTACATCCTTACTAAAATTTTTTGTCTTAGGAGGAAACGAACAGAACGTTTTTATTTTTTTATAGACTCACGCCTGTATCCCCGAAGGGGTAGGCAGAGGTGTAATATTACATCCACATTTCGCCATGAATTTTTAGGTCTCACGTAATAGGGGGCGAGCCTATTGCCGTTACCAGACTCTGTGCTGCTATTGAGAATTCGGTGAAGCCCAGTAACACTTTCGCCCAACCCGGGAATCGAACCCGAGACCTCCGATCAGCAGTCGCATACGCTATGCACTGGACCACGGAGGCAGTCACAGAACGTTGGTGTTATAAATGTTTTCTGACGGCCATATTTACACAGCCGCTCAACCTCGCATTTACGTATACATTAGTAAGTAAGTAAGTAAATCATTTATTGACACACCAAATTACTACTTTATTTATGATAAACAAATAATGAATAAAACATAAAAAGTGCATTTTAATTAAACACATTAACTTCTTTGTCTTGTAGAGTGGGCTTTATAGTATTCGTGCAGTTCATGTTAGACATTGACGTATACTCTTTAGTACATCGGTGATGCTAGATTGTTTGCAGTGCGAGGTGAATGGTGATTTCATTCGTTGTTCGTTCATCTGCTTTAATTTTTATTGACTTTAGCGAACAAAGAAACAAATAAAATCTAGAAATTAAATACAATATCCTCATCAACTAAAGAAATATTGTCATGTGGCCAACAAAATCAACCTCCGGCAGAATTACCCGTGCTCCCTTAGAATTATAGTAAACGTGTTTGATGAATTACCTATGCACCGAACTAGGCTTTTTTTATTAGTAATAGGCGGCAAATTAATAGACGGGTCGCCTGATGGTAAGCAATTACCGACGCCCATGGACACAAGCAATACCACAGGAGTCACAAGTGCGTTGACGCCCCTTGGGGTGGGAAAAGGGATAGGATGAAGGGATAGGGAGAAGGAATAGAAGATAGGGTCTCCGGTACTCTCACTCACCGAACGAAACGGAACAGTTTAAGTACTGTTACTTTATGTCGATTTTCTGTGAGAGGGTAGTACTTCCCCGGTCGAGCCGGCCCATTCACGCCGAAATCAGCAAGGCTCTACTACCTGTCAAACAAGGTATACTTTTCTTTTCAGATACTTATAATCGGCTAAGAAAAGTCAGTGACATCAAACGTAAACAGTGACCCGGAATTAAGGATATTAACCTTTGATAATAATGGCTCTATAAAATAAACAGAGATGTATCAAATATCAGCCTATGTATATTTCGGGTAACTGTGACCTGTTTGTTTTGTAAAGCTTTTCTCTAACAATGTTCTAGAAATCTAGGTACCTAAACAATAGGTTGAAATTATTACGAGCTAGATATTTGACTAGATATACATTTTCCTGACAATAGTGTGACACAGGAACAAAAAAAAACGTAAGAGGTGTGTACATTTGTACGTCTAAGTATTGCGATAAAAAGTTTTTATGTATGTGAGACTGACCAGTTATAATTTTGTATAAAATATGATTACTTATAAGTAAAAATAGGTACGTTCTAAATCCAAAACGTTCCCTCCACATTTTTTTGCGAGCTAATTAAAATTACCGTGTCTCATTGAAAAATGGATTTGCGTCGAGAACATTTTCGCGCTATGATTTTTTACGATTTTAAGTGTCGCCTGAAACCGGACGAATCGTACGATAGACTTCAAATGGCATTCTTGGATGAAGGCCCTTCTAAGGCAACCGATTATCGTTGTTATAATATAATTAATTAAATCGCGGTTGGCTAACTTTGGGGGATGAAGAAAGAAGTGTTCGCCCTTTGACGGCTGGTACGGAAGAAAACGTGCTAGCAGTGAAAAATTTGATCCAAGACAATAGACGAGTAGGATCAGGAAGCTTTCACGAGATTCTACACGTGCATCTACGGGAGCGGAGGATAGTTTCACGCTGGGTGCCGCACAACCTCACCGATGTTCAGAAGCAGGCAAGGGTGGAATGGTGTCATGATATGATAGACAAATTTGAAGCAGGCTTTTCTAGGCGTGTTTACGATATCGTTGCAGGTGATGAATCCTGGATTTATCAATACGATCCAGAAACAAAGCGCCAGTCAACGGTTTGGGTGTTTCAAAACGAATCAACGCCTACCAAAGTAAAGCGACCTAGAAGCGGGAGTAAGATTTTGATCGCGAGCTTTTTCAATTTGACTTGCTACTTGGTGTCAATTCCTTTACGAAACCAAAGAAGCATTAACGCCGAATGGTATACTACCAAATGGTTGGCAGAAGTTTTCTCTGTTGTAAGCAATAAGCGACCAAACACAGGGCTCCGCGGGCTACTGCTCCACCACGATAATGCGCCCGCCCACACCGCAATCAAAACGAGGGACTTCCTAGACAGCACACCGGTCAAACTCCTGTGTCACACTCCTTACAGCCTTGACCAAGCACAGTGTGACTTCTTCTTATTCCCAAATATAAAAAATCAGCTCAAAGAGATACAATTTCAGTCGCCGGATGATGCGCTCTCAGCGTTCGAGCAGGCTGTAAACGAGGTGTCTGCGGCGGAATGGAAAAAGTGTTTCGAAAACTGGTTCAGACGCATGAAACTTTGTATAGAGGCTGGTGGAGAGTGCATTGAAAAGATGTAATAAAAGTATGTTCAATATAATATGACAAGACAAAGGGGAAGACCTAGGCGGACGTTCTCTGACTAGATTGGAGACATCCTGAAAAAAGGACAAGTCAGAAGTACCTTTAACAGAAGAGCATGCACGAGAAACTTGATGGGAGTGAGTGTAGCAAGAGAGGTATGTCAGGATCGTTGCAAATGGCGATCCGTAGTATCTGCCTACTCCTCCGGGAAACAGGCGTGAGTCTATGTATGTATGTAATATAAATAATAAAGCTTGTTTCATCAACATAAATTGTGTATTTTAACCTGTTGTAATAATTTTTAAGACCGCATTGGGGTCGCGAATCTATATCGTACATTGAGGAACCAAACAAGAAGAAGCAGGTGTTATCAGTGTAAAGTGAGGTGTCTATTTAACCGAAGCTCTTGTTTATTGCTGATAAAGCAAGAATAAAGGGTGACTTCCGTTTCGTTTTTTGCGCTGGCAACTGTAACCGCCAGACGTCAATTTATTTTAGCTCCGTAATTATAAAAGTTTAAATATAATTTTAATTGATGAATTAACATATATATATATAGACAAAATAGTGACAAGAAGTTATTGTAATCATTGTGTTTCAAGTATAATAACTATACGGCCAAAGTTACGAGCGAACAGAACAGAGACTTGGTGTCAACGGACGGATTTGAGATTCATTCTTATAAACAAGCTTGAAAACATTGGAATACGTGGAAATACTCTCCTGTTATTTAAAAGCTATCTTATGGAATGTCAGCAGCAGGTCAAAATTTATCAGTGTATTAGTGAATCAGAACGCGTCCTTTACGGCGTCCCACAGGGTAGTGTTCTAGGACCTACCCTGTTTTTTATCTATATTAACGATCTGTGTAGGCTAGATATCCCATCCTTGCGTTACTGACTGACAGACACGCTACAGCCGAAACTATTGGGCGCATGACGGTGATGATCACTTGGCAAAGTGTAGATCAAATTACTGTCAAACAGCAAAAGTCGTATCGGCTAACACCAGCGGCTAACTGAGATGACGTCCTAGGCACCCGGTGTCGCTGATAGCCACTGCACCTTATTTTGACAGATGATTGTGTATCGATAATTTAATATTGCGATTGTCTAAGCTAAGTGGGCATCAAATTGATAGTCACTTCGGTTGAAGTTGCCTTCGTGAAAGACACCACTCAAAGGAAGTGTTTTTCGAGTTGTGGTGATTATCACTGAAGCCTATAGGTACTGAAATTTGGCATGTATGTTGCATGGGTACCGTAGGGGTGCACTAAGAAGGGATTTCCCGAAATTCCCACGGGATCGGCCAAAACGGGTAAATTAAAAAAAATGCAGGCGTAGCTGCTGGCGTCCTCTAGTATTTTCATATGCGTCGGCATTAGATATTAAATTTTTTAAATGGAAGTTCTTGGAAGGAAGTTCAAGAATTAGCTGAAGCTGGACTGACTAGGGTAGCTAAATGGCTTAATAGTAATCTTCTAACCTTAAATTTAACTAAAACTAACTTTGTATGCAACTCTATATATAATTCGTCATAGCCGCCAGTAAACTTTGGAATCCGAATTCATAACTGCACCAATATTTACTCTACAAATTGTAATTGCACCATCATCAATAAAGTATGTAATAACAAATACCTTGGTATGATGATTGACCAGACACTATCTTGGCACTCACACCTAGAATTTCTCAAAAGCAGGATAAGGAAAATGGGTTTTTAAAACATTACGTGACGTCGCACCACCTGAAATATTGAACAAAATATATGTTGCATTGGTTCAGTCTGTATTATCATATTGTATACCTGTGTGGGGGATCAATAAAAAGTAAATTTATAGAGCTAGAGAGGGCTCAGAGGTCCATTATAACAGTAATGTACCATAAGCCGTTTCGAGTTTCTACCGACGAACTGTACAAACAGGCTAGCATCTTGTCTGTAAGGCAATTAGGTATACATTTTACATATTACCCTTAAGGTACACTCTAAACTCAAATTTGATCCAAAAATTCTAATAAAAACGAAATTATTATAATGTTGCTCCCACCAGAACTCCCACTAGTAAGTAAATCCTTCGCAAGAAGACAATTTGGTAGACAGTCCTCATATTTATACAATAAAATAAATATTTCATATTACAACAAGTATTTTTCATGCTTAAAAGGAGTACCTCAACTACTGATATATGTTAACTAGCTCGTAAGAAAATGAAAATAAACAATGTTATTTATTTATTTAACCACTAGCAATGTTTTTGCTAAAGATGATTTAAACATTCCCAAAACTATACCGGAGAATGCAATTATTACTCGTCCAATATCAAATACCTTTTTTTAAATCGAATAAAACGAAAAAGCTATGATTTTGTGTTTGGTACCTACATAAGTATAAATATTGTTGTTTCTTTTACACGTTTTGGATTAAGTTCATGTAAATTTGCTGTGATATTATAAAACATATTTTAAGCTATGTACAGCACTGAAGCCACAATTTGTTTAATTTCTTGTTATTAGTAGGTAATTAAAGTATTCCAATATCTGATAATTTTATCAATTTTGTGGTAGTTGTTTTAGCTACACACGTACATAAAATTAAATTTAATAATCTATTGCACTACTATATACCTATGTTTATCGCTGAATATTTTAATATATATAACCTACCTATCTACTTTAGCCGATCTTCTACTTAGCCGACGCTCGAAGCTCCTGTTGTATGTTCAATAGCATCGATATATTTTTGCGTAACTGCGCGATAGGCTATTTGACCCCAGGCGTCATACGATAAAAAAAAAAAAGTCTACCACATTCACACAACACCATCTAGTCCCAAACTAATAATAGATAACCATAGATATATATATACTTTTTTTTGTAAATACATACATATTATACATAGAAACACCCAGACCAAGACAAACATCCATGTTCACGCACACAAATGTTTGACTTGAGCGGGAATCTAACCCGCAACCTTCGGCGTGGCAGTCGCTTACACTACCGCTGCGCCAACCGGTCGCCAAAATAACTTTAAAATGCTGATATTATGCTTATTGTAGCAAGTTTTGATTTCACTTTTATTGTATTCTATTAGACTGCCTCCGTGGTCCAGTGGATAGCGTATGCGACTGCTGATCGGAGGTCCCGGGTTCGATTCCCGAGCCGGGCAAAAGTGTTACTGGGTTTTTCCGAATACTTACTCAGTAGCAGCATGGAGCCTGGTGATGTGCCCGGTAACGGCAATAGGCTCGCCCTCTATTACTATGTGCTTGGTAGTTGGTATATAATGGGAGGCCAGATTCTCCTTAGACTTATAAGAAGGCAGCGATAGCCTAGTGGAGATACTAACAGACTGCCATGCAGAGGGTATCGCGTTCGAATCCACGGCGCGCACCAATGACTTTTCGAAAGTAGCGTATTATATTGTTAGTTATCGCTTGCCCTGTGCCTCGGAAAGCACGTTAAACCGTCGAACTCGGCTGTCATGTAGATCTTTGACAGTCGTTACGGGCAGTCAGTACCTACCCTCAAATAAACTGATACTGGTCTAAGCCATGGAATATCGCTGTCCTTTTGGCTTGCGGTCAGACGGCAGTCACTCTGCGGAAAAGTTGATATTCAGTCATATCTGGTTAGATCAGTAAGCGGACCTCGGCCTCCAAGGCGTGTTAGTCTTAGATGTAACCGGGATAACGCTAGGGCGCTGATGATTCTTCTAAGACTTATGTCGAGCAGTGGACTGCGAAAAGCTGCGTTATGATAGAGCTAGAGAGCTCTTGCTTCAACCTAGCACGACGAAGCTGGCGAAAAGGTCGTGAATCCTGGATGGATTTTCTGGATTTACTCTTATTTTCTTCATATTGTGACGTGGTAGTCGTCGCGGTACCCCCACTACTTCTAACTGGCCGCCTCGCTTACCTGCGGCACATAAATACCGCGGCGACAGCGAATCTCCCCTCTTGGACCCTGGACACCGCTGAGATAAGTGCCTTTCTCTCTGCTGCAGCACCGAAGCCTAGTCAGCCTGCCTGCCTACCCTGCCCTGAGTCTGAGTCTTAGTCTTATCTACCGGGTTATTCTGTGTAACGCTTGCCAAATAAATGATATTTTGTAACCAACAAATAGTGTATCTAATTTATCTCTCTACACACACGAAAGAATCGTTACAATATTTATTATTAATAATTTTATAAAACGTGATACTTTTTAACGCATTTCACTACGTACCGTAGTGAACGATTGGCTTCTATTATTTGACACCTTTATCCTTTTCAGGACAAACGTTTACCTTGGCCACTGGCCACACTGTAGTGACCTTGATCGACGGTGACACACTGGCGATGCCGAAGTTTGTGTATTAGCAGCAATTCGGCCGCACATGGACCAAAAATCTAAAATCGCCATTGGCGATCAAAATAGCTCTTGGACCGTTTACTAAGTTTAGGGAGTCACTTTATACGAACTGAGTAAGTATAAGAAGGCAGTGGCGTAGCGTGGGGGGGGGGCCGGGGGAGCCATGGCCCCGGGTGGCACATTTAAGGGGGCGGCAAATGACGCCGTGAAAATTAAAATGAAAAGATCATATTTTTAAATACATGAATTTTTAAATATATGTAGGACAGCGCGGTGGCGCGGGCGCAGTAGAAAGATCAACAATCGAAAACAAAATCATCCTTTGTTTCATTACATGCCCTTACGCACACCGGCGCCAACGCAGTAAAAAAACGGGGCGCCGCGCGGCAGATAAAGTGCCGTTAATTATCGAAATTATTTTTGATTTGCTTCAAAATATAACAATCTTTCTGTTACGCTCAATCCCTCAAAAATTTATTGCCATGAAATAAGGCCTCCAGTTTCCGACAGCTCCGTTATTCCTGGCAAAGGACGCGGTGGCGGTAGCGGCGGTGCATGGGGTCTGTTACGGCCCGGTCACGCCCTACATCCGCGGGCGGCAGCGGCGAGCGTTTTCGATGTACATGGCGCGTTTACTGTGATGCGGCACGCAGCAGCCTCAGGGTAAACGCGCCATGTACATCGCCCCGGCCGCGCCGCGCGCCGCTTAGACCGATCTCGTGACCAGGCCGTTAGACCACCTTCTCTCTTGGGGTGGCATCGGTTTCCTGGTCAGGAGGAAACTTGTCAACAACGTTGTGGAAGTCGGTAGTGAGTCAACCCAGGTAGTATACCTCATAGTGGCGTTGCCTAAAGGTGATACAGGTATATGCGCCGACCTTAACTCACCCTGACGAGAAAGCTGAGGCCATGCCATACGAGGGCATCGTTAAGGTAAATACTAAGTACGGCCAAAGCTCAGTACAACTTTGTAATGAGGGACTTTAATGCCAAAGTGGAAGGAGAAGGACGAAGTGAAACGAAAATCGGAGCCTACGGCATGTGGATTCAACGAAAATAAATTCAAAATAATCATAGGGGTAGTTATTTTCCACGAAGCAATTAAGTTCGTTTTCAAGAAGAAGGCCTCACAGACAGTGGACTTGGCGAAGCTCCGACAATGTAAGAAAGAGTTACACGATGGCCCGAAAGCACATATTTAGACATCTCGGTGATCAATAGTTTAAACATCGGAAGCGAACACTGTTGTACGAGGATCTCTACATAAATATCAACCTTATAACTGAAAGAGCCTAGTCAATGAAGTCTATTCACCGACTCTACGTAGCCCCAATCAGCCATGAATTCTGAGCAGTTCCAACTAGAATTGCAGAATTGTTTCAATCTGTTAGAAACCACCGACTGCATTATTTAGAAGACAGACACAGTAGTCACGGTACTGACGGCGCTAGGAGATTGGTCCCGAAAGGTCCTCCCAGCACTGAGAAAAACAATTAGTCTAAACTTTCAGACCGAGTCTCTCGAAATGATGAGGCTGCCAGCCTTCTCTGCCAGATGGGAGGGCCATAAGCCAACAAAGTCGCAAGCAAATGCGGCGTGACCTCTGACGCTCTATCACCCGCGCCCTGGAGGCTGCGATCTAGGAAAACCGGGGATCATGGTGGATCTTCACTCTGCAGTTGCAGCCCGATCTAACGAAACTAAGAACTTCGGATGACCGCACCCTCAATTCAAAGTTCGAGATTCTCGAAGAGGTTGAAAGTTTTTATCCACACTTGTATGTATATCTCGCGTATAGGCAACTGGACCTAGTGGTGACGACCACCAAGCCTCACCGACGCGCCACTAACCGAAGACATCCCGGATGTCGACCAGAGCGAAGTCCAGGCGGGACCATATGAATTTGACTTTCGTGTTCATTAGTATTACTTTTTCATTTTCCTTCGGGATAATTATATGCCACGTACCTTTGTTTTGAGTAACCGATATTTTGGTACTGTTGCAAGCGCCATGTTCACGGATGTAGGTACTCTACAAAGTTACGCGGTATAAGGTATTTATCCCGTAGAAAAAATTAAAAGTAACACAAAGCACTTCGTTAGGATTTATTTCTATAGTTGATTTAAAGCCCTCCACATTTCCTTCATGAAAATCCTTGAAGCTGTCTAGACCTAGACTAAGCTATATATTGCAGTCAAGAAACGGCCGCTGCCATGCGCGACACATAAATACCGCTGCCACGTTTCTCCCCTAAAAATATTATTCCCTATGCTTTATGATAAATCAAATTTAGGTAGGACAACTAATTTGTTTAAATCCATCAAGCCGTTGGGGGTGTAAAGACAAACTAATAAACATACAAACATACCGACCCGAAACACTCCCAGCAAACGTTACACTTCTGGCAGAAGTAGTAGGGCTTAAAGTAGAGGGGGCGGCAAATTTCTGATCGGCCTCGGGCGGCGAAAACCCACGCTACGCCACTGTAAGAAGGTGTTTTACCTCCAAACCAACTACACTTTTAGAATATACAGAAAAGATTACGAGGTAATGTCGGTATACATCCATGCGGATATGATGATGACTAATGATATAGTATTTTATTTACTTACTAGCTTTTGCCCGCGGCTTCGCTCACGTTAAATTCGGGGTAACACAAAACTCCTTCATCGTTCGATAGTAATTTTCGTTTTAATTCTGTTCATAGGAACTAATAAGAAATAGAACCGCAAGAAGTATTTAAAACATTTTTGTAAACAGTATGTTTAGAGTTCCGTAGTCAAAAATGGCTAAACATGGAATCCAAATGGAATCCTTATTTACGTGCTATGTCTGTCAGTCTATCCGTGTATCATACCCACTTTATGCCGAAACTATTTAGTTTACACATTTGAAAATTGTTAGCTAGATGTATTCTGTGAACCGCTTTACGACGTTATAGAAAATAAAAAATATTGAATATTAAAGCTTTACATACATGGAACTGATGTAGAAAATGGGTTGTTAAAAATTATTTTGAGGTTCCTAAAACCATTGTTTCTCGAAGTCAATCGTTTGAAAGATAATACGGTTCCAAAGTGGTAAAATGGGTGTGTGTGACTAACCCCTCTAACTTTTAAAGTAAGAGAGGGACAAATAAAAAAAATACATGCTGTAGATCGTTATAAAAGCCTCCAACGAAATTTTTTTAAGTATAATAAATAAGCAGTTTTTAAAAAAAAACACATCTTCTGCTTCTTCTTTTCGTGTCAATAGTTCCTTAAAATAATAATTTCAAACTGAACCGCTGTAATATTGGGCCAATGCTACGACGTTCGGAGTAGCTGCATTGAGATCGTCCACTGTACACCTGTAAGGACAGAGTGGGCACTCCAATATATGTGACATAGACTGCACAGGATCACCGCAGTCACATTCCGCTCGGCTTGGGTCTCTGAACCCCCATTTGCACATATTCACCCGGCAGCGGCCAACTTGTGTGCGCAGTCTGTTTAGCGATTTCCAGATCGGCCACGGCACGGTGTGTCCTGGTGGTAGGCTCTCCCGTGGTGCTAAGAAATTCGAGGGAGGAGGGTTCACCTCACTCCAGAGCCTTCGCCTTGCAGCTGCTGGGTGGTCTTCTATAGCTGTAGTGCAGCGGAGAAAGCTTCGTCGGCTTTGTAGACGGTTGGGAGGTAATTGATGTCCATACAGGGTGTGTCGATAGTCATGCTCTTGCTTCTGTTTTTCCAGGGAGCAGGCCACTCGCTCGGCGTCGCACTTCAGGTGGTGCTGCCCCTGCCAGCGAATAAACCATATTTAGTGTTGTAGGTTTGAGGCATCCAGTTATTATGCGACAGGTTTCATTTAAGGCCATGTTAACCTGGTCGGCATGTGAAGAACAATGCCATACAGAGCAAGTGTATTCACCCGAGGAAAAACAAAGAGCAATTCCCGTAGAGCGAAGGACATCTGAAGAAGCACCCCACTGTGTAGACGTCAAACGGCGTAGTAGATTATTGCGGGCTCCTACTTTAATCTTCGTTTTTTGGCAGTGCGATTTAAAAGTGAGTGATCGGTCTAAAGTTACTCCAAGATATTTTGGATAAGAACAGTGCGATAGTCACTCCTTGCCATTTGATGTTAAGGGCTCGGTTTGCATGATGGTTTTGAAAATGAAAAACAGATGACTATGTTTTCGTCGGGTTGGGTCGTAGGCAGTTATCATTATAATATGCTGTTAATGCATTAAGAGCCGCCGTTAGGTTATTTTCAGCCTCCTCAAAGGTGGATGTCTGAGTCGTGAGTGCGAGGTCGCACATCTTAAAAACCGCAAATATAGCTTTATACAAATACTATTAATATTTAGTCGAAGATAATGGCTATGGTAAGTGGATACCTCCACTACGGAAGCCTTCATAGCGAATAGCTTTTATAATGTTTCCTCCTAGGTGTTACTCGTAGCCGTTTGCCATTACAAAGCTTTGGTGCATTAAGATTCCACATTGACAGGACTGGAACACCAACGATCAGTCTCAAGTTGCGTGAAGTTACTCCATACTGCTGATAATTGTAAGGAGTTCAGACACTCTATGGGGAACGAAGAAACTTGGCCAGTGTTCATTACATTATCTACCGAAATACAGTCAAATGTCAAAGCCATGGTCCGATATATCTCTATATACACTTTCGCATTTATGAGTAGAGAATATTGGTTCAGCCGGTTTAGCGTGAAATTGGTACATTTTCGCATTTATACCTTAATTATATAATTAGTAGGTATTAGCCAAGGCTTTTTCAATAAATATTGTAGCGCTCGTAGCGAGACTTGGCTTGCCGTTCGTAACAGATCGGCAAAGTTAAGCAACGCTTGCACAGGTTACCACTTGGATGGGTGACCGTGTGTGGCATTTACATCTGAGCGCTACCGTGCTTCGGAGGGCACGTAAAGCTGTCGGTCCCGGTTCTTGTCCAAGGATAAGAATCGTTAGGCCATGTCGGAGGCCTTCGGGCGGTCTGAAAACTCCGACACCAGAGTTGGCCACACGCTCACACGAAAAACAAAAACAATCAATATTAGTTTACCTATATAAGTAAGCGAACGAAGTAATGACAGTGCACCATATTACAATGTATAATGTGACAGTACTGACAGATACTTAGCACATGCGCAGTAGTCAATTATTACAGCGCATGCGTTCTTACTGTGAATTGGTAGGAGGTTTGTCCCTACAAACTTCGACCCTCTCCAAAATCCCACCGAGATTATGTTTTGCATTTATTGTATCTTATGTGTTTTTCCTGGTTTTGAGCTACCTACCCACCAATTTTCAGCCAAATCGGTTCAACCGTTCTTGAGTTATAAATAGTGTAACTAACACGACTTTCTTTTATATATATATATTAGTAGCGATATCATTAGAGACTTTCTTTATACACAACATTATCTAACTGTTTTACCACCTTCATATAGAACATGTAAATTATTTTTACCGCTTACTTGTGAACATGCCACATAAATAACTGACCATGTGAAAAAACAACATGTTCGGGGGTCGATTACAGCTGTTTCAAGTCTGTCCCTGCGATTTATTTAGAAAATACACACAGGGCTACGAATATCCAGCCCTGCCGAAAGTAAGATATTCCCGTTGAATTACTCCAGAGGTATCTGAATTCAGGCCTCAGTCTCCCACCCATGGGTTCCCACGTACGTGAGGTGTTGGAACTTGGGAATAATGAGACACCTGTATAAGTACAGAACACGAACGAACGAAAGAAATCAAAGAAACACATCCACATTAATTATTCAAAAGAAACGACTAAGACACCAATCCGACGAAAACGAAAGAAAATTAACCGAGAACCTCATCAATCCACGGATAATCTTAACACCGCCATTCAGAAAACGCCATCTATGTTTACACATACAAACCGACCGAGATAGAAAATAATATGGACTAATCGACAATTTATTGAAAAAAGGATCTATGGTAATTGTTTTAATCATTTAAAATAAAATGAAATGATTATATAACTATTATATAAACATAATAATTTGAAATAAATGAGATTGACCGTTTAAATTAAGTGGACATTGTAATAAATTTTGACACAGATACTTTTTGTTTATGAAAGTGCCGAATATTATACTCTATTATATTTTTAATAACAGAAAGATACCCGACACATAATTATTGCTTTTTTGCAAGGAACATTTATTTTGCTAGGAAATTATTTGAAAATAGTGACATCTATCAGTCGGTAAATAGCCATAAAACACTTTGAAGGTACCCACCTATTCAGACCAACTATACTTTTACTAACAAACTTATAATGACCATAGATGGCACCACATATATAACCAGTTTTGGATGATCCCTGTTTTGTTTGGGACTACGTACAAAGGAGAGTTCAAGCTGTACGCCGAAAACCACTCAACCGATTGTGATGTAACATATACTATTTTATAGGTTTTAGTATCCTTTGTACATGAGTGTAAGTTTTATTGAAATCAATTTCGCCATTTCAGAGATCTTTAGCAACATAGGGAAAGACGTCGGACAGACAGACAGACAGACATAAATTCTAAAAATTATCAAGTATTGCTTTTTAGCATTTTCCTAGATTTTTTAGCTAATTTTCTTCAAAATATCTTTAATGTACAGACTTTTTCACCTCTACAGTTTTATTATAGTATAGATATTGGCTTTGGTTGTAATTCGTCGACAATAACGTGATATGATGATGATAGAAAATAAACATTGTTATCATTCTTTTTGAAGAGCACTTGTACTCAGTAACAGAATGTGCCGTACGACACTAGAATAACCTTTCTACACAAGTTTACATGATAAGGTCATTGCGGTGGACCTGTTGTTAGATTCTCACGGTATCGGGTGGCCACTCTGAGTGGATATCGTTTACAAGCTACTCAATTTTGTTAGAACACTCATCTCGCTCGGGATAGATTATCTTGTCGTGGTTTTGTCGTAGAATTGTTAGTTTTGTTTGCTCTGCTTGTACCTAAAAGTGTTTTTTTAAGCTCGAAGAAATTATTTCTCGTAATTTGTTCTCGAGAACATAGAGGTATTTGATTTGTGTGTGAATTGGTCTAAGAAGTCTAGCACTCAAGTGTATTACATTTGGTGTTCGACTGTACACTATTCTGTAGTCAACAGACTCAATTTAAATTGTCTGACTGAAACAGCTTAAGTACTCATGACACGAAAAGGTGCAGAAAAACACATTGTAGTATTAATCTTCTCTATATTCTTGTCAAAGAAGTTAGATCCTCATCCTCAGTATGAATCTGGGAGCACGGAGTGTCTCCGCTAAGTCCAGCACGAAGCAACACTGCCATACCATCCTTTTCTGGAAACATTCGCTGCATTTTCAGGCCCCTATTTGAGAACCTCTGGATGGAACTAGAATGCTGAAATGTTCGTCATCAGTAAGCTATACACACTTGAAATCCAAAATGACAAGTCGATAGATCAGTAAGTTGATCGCATTTTTTCAGAATGCGTGAAAAAATACTCAACCGGTGAACATATTTACACATTAGTGGGTACAAGTCAACGGCCAAGTCACATAACATTAAATATAATAATAAAGAAATTGCAGTAAGGAATCTCAGACATGGCTCAACTGTGTCTAGAGATTTCATTACTTTTTAGAGATGAACAAGCAGCTCCATCGAGACTTGGCAATTTTTTTACAGAATGTTTTTGGTGGGAGTATAATTGTAATAATTTCTAAACCAATTTCCATTTCATTTGTTTAGCTATATAAGTATGTGTAGGTAGAAAGCAAGTGTAGGTGTGATAAATGCAATAAATATCTATTTTTTATAGGAATATGAAGACATATTTATAATTATAAATGTCTGTACGTACCTAATTATGGCATCTGCACACATGCAAAAATGTTATGTAATCTTTTAGTTATTTTGGGCCTGGATGTTATTTGCACCCATGCATGAATATTGGTATAGTCCCCCGAGACACAAGAAAAATCCTCACACTTAAATCAGTGCCTCGTTCAGCCTGACCCAGTTAAAATGCAGGTTGAGATCACAACTCATCTACACAGTGCCATCGTTTGAAATTCAAGAAAGTGTAATATGGGGAAAAGAAAACAACACATGCATGAGGCGGTAGGCTTTACGGTTGGCTTGTGAATTATGAGGTCGACGGAAAATGGCTACGTCATATTTGTGTATTTATGGCTCCCTGTTTGTCTCACGGTATTTGTATTAATGCGAAATGTTATGTAGGCCTATAACGAAGTGCACTGTTTACAGACGAAATGAAAATGGATGGAATCCAACATCGCTATTGGTGCGTTGTGAATTGTTGTAGGGTGTATTCGAAACTGTGTGTAGGTATATTGTGATGCTTTATTATTTACTTGTTGCATAATGCTTTTACGGTATGTAGGAAAGAACGCTTACACTGCTCATACTGTTTAGGACACATCAAGTGGGATCTTAAAGAAATAATATGTAAGTAACGTTTGTGTTATTTTGTTTGCCGTGGTGAATGTCTTCAGAACTTCTTATGATGATGGTATGCTTGCTGTTAATTCTGAATCTATACTATAATAAAACTGTAGAGGTGAAAAAGTCTGTACATTAAAGATATTTTGAAGAAAATTAGCTAAAAAATCTAGGAAAATGCTAAAAAGCAATACTTGATAATTTTTAGAATTTATGTCTGTCTGTCTGTCTGTCCGACGTCTTTCCCTATGTTGCTAAAGATCTCTGAAATGGCGAAATTGATTTCAATAAAACTTACACTCATGTACAAAGGATACTAAAACCTATAAAATAGTATATGTTACATCACAATCGGTTGAGTGGTTTTCGGCGTACAGCTTAAACTCTCCTTTGTACGTAGTCCCAAACAAAACAGGGATCATCCAAAACTGGTTATATATGTGGTGCCATCTATGGTCATTATAAGTTTGTTAGTAAAAGTATAGTTGGTCTGAATAGGTGGGTACCTTCAAAGTGTTTTATGGCTATTTACCGACTGATAGATGTCACTATTTTCAAATAATTTCCTAGCAAAATAAATGTTCCTTGCAAAAAAGCAATAATTATGTGTCGGGTATCTTTCTGTTATTAAAAATATAATAGAGTATAATATTCGGCACTTTCATAAACAAAAAGTATCTGTGTCAAAATTTATTACAATGTCCACTTAATTTAAACGGTCAATCTCATTTATTTCAAATTATTATGTTTATATAATAGTTATATAATCATTTCATTTTATTTTAAATGATTAAAACAATTACCATAGATCCTTTTTTCAATAAATTGTCGATTAGTCCATATTATTTTCTATCTCGGTCGGTTTGTATGTGTAAACATAGATGGCGTTTTCTGAATGGCGGTGTTAAGATTATCCGTGGATTGATGAGGTTCTCGGTTAATTTTCTTTCGTTTTCGTCGGATTGGTGTCTTAGTCGTTTCTTTTGAATAATTAATGTGGATGTGTTTCTTTGATTTCTTTCGTTCGTTCGTGTTCTGTACTTATACAGGTGTCTCATTATTCCCAAGTTCCAACACCTCACGTACGTGGGAACCCATGGGTGGGAGACTGAGGCCTGAATTCAGATACCTCTGGAGTAATTCAACGGGAATATCTTACTTTCGGCAGGGCTGGATATTCGTAGCCCTGTGTGTATTTTCTAAATAAATCGCAGGGACAGACTTGAAACAGCTGTAATCGACCCCCGAACATGTTGTTTTTTCACATGGTCAGTTATTTATGTGGCATGTTCACAAGTAAGCGGTAAAAATAATTTACATGTTCTATATGAAGGTGGTAAAACAGTTAGATAATGTTGTGTATAAAGAAAGTCTCTAATGATATCGCTACTAATATATATATATAAAAGAAAGTCGTGTTAGTTACACTATTTATAACTCAAGAACGGTTGAACCGATTTGGCTGAAAATTGGTGGGTAGGTAGCTCAAAACCAGGAAAAACACATAAGATACAATAAATGCAAAACATAATCTCGGTGGGATTTTGGAGAGGGTCGAAGTTTGTAGGGACAAACCTCCTACCAATTCACAGTAAGAACGCATGCGCTGTAATAATTGACTACTGCGCATGTGCTATCTGTCAGTACTGTCACATTATACATTGTAATATGGTGCACTGTCATTACTTCGTTCGCTTACTTATATAGGTAAACTAATATTGATTGTTTTTGTTTTTCGTGTGAGCGTGTGGCCAACTCTGGTGTCGGAGTTTTCAGACCGCCCGAAGGCCTCCGACATGGCCTAACGATCCTTATCCTTGGACAAGAACCGGGACCGACAGCTTTACGTGCCCTCCGAAGCACGGTAGCGCTCAGATGTAAATGCCACACACGGTCACCCATCCAAGTGGTAACCTGTGCAAGCGTTGCTTAACTTTGCCGATCTGTTACGAACGGCAAGCCAAGTCTCGCTACGAGCGCTACAATATTTATTGAAAAAGCCTTGGCTAATACCTACTAATTATATAATTAAGGTATAAATGCGAAAATGTACCAATTTCACGCTAAACCGGCTGAACCAATATTCTCTACTCATAAATGCGAAAGTGTATATAGAGATATATCGGACCATGGCTTTGACATTTGACTGTATTTCGGTAGATAATGTAATGAACACTGGCCAAGTTTCTTCGTTCCCCATAGAGTGTCTGAACTCCTTACAATTATCAGCAGTATGGAGTAACTTCACGCAACTTGAGACTGATCGTTGGTGTTCCAGTCCTGTCAATGTGGAATCTTAATGCACCAAAGCTTTGTAATGGCAAACGGCTACGAGTAACACCTAGGAGGAAACATTATAAAAGCTATTCGCTATGAAGGCTTCCGTAGTGGAGGTATCCACTTACCATAGCCATTATCTTCGACTAAATATTAATAGTATTTGTATAAAGCTATATTTGCGGTTTTTAAGATGTGCGACCTCGCACTCACGACTCAGACATCCACCTTTGAGGAGGCTGAAAATAACCTAACGGCGGCTCTTAATGCATTAACAGCATATTATAATGATAACTGCCTACGACCCAACCCGACGAAAACATAGTCATCTGTTTTTCATTTTCAAAACCATCATGCAAACCGAGCCCTTAACATCAAATGGCAAGGAGTGACTATCGCACTGTTCTTATCCAAAATATCTTGGAGTAACTTTAGACCGATCACTCACTTTTAAATCGCACTGCCAAAAAACGAAGATTAAAGTAGGAGCCCGCAATAATCTACTACGCCGTTTGACGTCTACACAGTGGGGTGCTTCTTCAGATGTCCTTCGCTCTACGGGAATTGCTCTTTGTTTTTCCTCGGGTGAATACACTTGCTCTGTATGGCATTGTTCTTCACATGCCGACCAGGTTAACATGGCCTTAAATGAAACCTGTCGCATAATAACTGGATGCCTCAAACCTACAACACTAAATATGGTTTATTCGCTGGCAGGGGCAGCACCACCTGAAGTGCGACGCCGAGCGAGTGGCCTGCTCCCTGGAAAAACAGAAGCAAGAGCATGACTATCGACACACCCTGTATGGACATCAATTACCTCCCAACCGTCTACAAAGCCGACGAAGCTTTCTCCGCTGCACTAAAGCTATAGAAGACCACCCAGCAGCTGCAAGGCGAAGGCTCTGGAGTGAGGTGAACCCTCCTCCCTCGAATTTCTTAGCACCACGGGAGAGCCTACCACCAGGACACACCGTGCCGTGGCCGATCTGGAAATCGCTAAACAGACTGCGCACACAATTTGGCCGCTGCCGGGTGAATATGTGCAAATGGGGGTTCAGAGACCCAAGCCGAGCGGAATGTGACTGCGGTGATCCTGTGCAGTCTATGTCACATATATTGGAGTGCCCACTCTGTCCTTACAGGTGTACAGTGGACGATCTCAATGCAGCTACTCCGAACGTCGTAGCATTGGCCCAATATTACAGCGGTTCAGTTTGAAATTATTATTTTAAGGAACTATTGACACGAAAAGAAGAAGCAGAAGATGTGTTTTTTTTTAAAAACTGCTTATTTATTATACTTAAAAAAATTTCGTTGGAGGCTTTTATAACGATCTACAGCATGTATTTTTTTTATTTGTCCCTCTCTTACTTTAAAAGTTAGAGGGGTTAGTCACACACACCCATTTTACCACTTTGGAACCGTATTATCTTTCAAACGATTGACTTCGAGAAACAATGGTTTTAGGAACCTCAAAATAATTTTTAACAACCCATTTTCTACATCAGTTCCATGTATGTAAAGCTTTAATATTCAATATTTTTTATTTTCTATAACGTCGTAAAGCGGTTCACAGAATACATCTAGCTACCAATTTTCAAATGTGTAAACTAAATAGTTTCGGCATAAAGTGGGTATGATACACGGATAGACTGACAGACATAGCACGTAAATAAGGATTCCATTTGGATTCCATGTTTAGCCATTTTTGACTACGGAACTCTAAACATACTGTTTACAAAAATGTTTTAAATACTTCTTGCGGTTCTATTTCTTATTAGTTCCTATGAACAGAATTAAAACGAAAATTACTATCGAACGATGAAGGAGTTTTGTGTTACCCCGAATTTAACGTGAGCGAAGCCGCGGGCAAAAGCTAGTTTATAATAATTATGTTATTGTACTTTGTGCAAGTCAACAATTACCTCGTAATAAGCCCCCCATAATAAAAGTATCAGTTGGAACCATATATCATGAGAGTTGCCAATATTACTATAATAATAGACTGGCTCCGTGGTCCAGTGGATAGCGTATACGACTGCTGATCGGAGGTCCCGGGTTCGATTCCCGGGTCGGGAAAAAGTGTTATTGGGTTTTTCAGAATAATCAGTAGCAGCTCGGAGTCTGGTGATGTGCCCGGTGGCAAAAGGCTCGCCCCCTATTACGTGGAACCTAAAAAATAATGGCGAAATGTGGGTGTGATATTTACAACTCTACCTAGCTACAGGCGTGAGACTATAAAAAATATATCAATAAAATTCCAATACTATATGCAGCTGTAATCAGACTGCTTTTAAGCAGTCATGATTGACATATTGAAGCTGGTACTTCGCACACGACTGATCATGTAGTTGCATGATCAGGTATGGCTCACGTTAATCAGATTAAGTACAGCCACGTAAATTCCTCGCAAAATAATAAAATTTCTCCAATCCATCTTATAAACCCTTTGCAACTTATATTTTAAAAACTTTTAAGTATTTTAGTGTTAGTTTAGGTCGGTTTCAGTAAAATCCCTACATTATCCTCTGTCTGGAGGACACGATGGAGCGCTACAGTGACCAAACAAATCTGTGTGGGCGATGTAATCCCGTTTTATGAACGCTCTAGGTACAAGAGTGATCCCTTTGAGTTGCTTTCGACAGGTTTTAATATGTAAATTGTACATAGAGGGAAATGTTTAAAAGGTTTATGATATATACCGTAAGCCGCTACTTATTGTATAAGCTTGAGGGAATACCAAAATTGTTATAATCAAGATCTGAAAGATCAGAGATAGAGATATGGTTATTGCACCGGAGGTTTTCACGGTAGTAGAGCCTTGCTGATTTCAGCATGAATGGGCCGGCTCGACCGGGGAAGTACTACCCTCTCACAGAAAATCGACGTAAATTAACAGTACCTAAACTGTTGCGTTTCGTTCGGTGAGTGAAAGTGCCGGAGGCCTTATCCCCTATTCCTTCTCCCTCATCCCACTCCTCATCCTATCGCTTTTCCCAACCCCAAGGGGCGGCAACGCACTTGTGACTCCTGTGGTGTAGCTTGTGTCCATGGGCGGCGGTAATTGCTTACCATCAGGCGACCCGTCTGCTCGTTTGCCGCCTATTATTATAAAAAATGCACACACATATTATATAGCCTATGTGCAGCAGTATAGATATTGCTGTTCCACGGCAATGTAACGTGTGAAGGCAGCAGTTTCATGGTCGAGACAACTCATGGTTTTGATGAAAACTTTCCTGATCGTGCTGAAATCAGCAACGTTCCTCTGTTCAGACGTACATATGTTACCCTTCGACACGATACGTTTAAATTATGCGTCAGATTTCGATTTCCCAATTGAAATCTGTCTGAATGATTTGCTATCCAAAAGTTATTGTGAAAGGGAAGACTAATGTGGCTACGTCACTAGTGCTCTTCGTAGAACACCCAACTTTTTGATAGACCTGGACAAATCCTATTTAATAGTTTCGCAGCTTCAATAAATCAAAATATAATGCTATTTTAATTCAAGTACAGATGGATGTAACAACGTATCATACGTTAAATTTGTACCCAACTTGCAAAATATTGGCAATGAGATTGTTAAATCTTGAAACGATCTTTTAGAATGTGTGCTACTCTCATCTCACGTCTGCGACCCAAGGGATAGCAATGTCCCACGGCTTATAGCAGAGCCAGCAAACCGGTATATACAGGTAAAACTAAAAATTAATATATAGTCACAGCATTATATTATATTTTATATTATAATATTTTAATATGCGATGATTGAGCAAGCCATATATTTCCTGCAAAAGCTGAACAAAGCTGCAGTCAGGTGTAAATGAAGACAAATTATTATCATAAAAAATGCATGGCTGCGCGTATCATATTTCGTAATGGACAGATCAATATTTTCTCTTGAAAATATAATATAATAAACAATGTTATGCGCATAAATGATGCATTATTGGATAAATATAATGTGGAGTAAATATAAACAACGATTTGTAGGCACATAAATTTGATTTTCCTTGGTGCCATGGCATTTTTATCGTTAACTATTATTAATATTATTATGTATCGCGTGTTCGGACACTTCGGACTTGGTGTATCCATAGTAGGTACAATGGTGTATCTGATGGTTACAACTGGTGAATCTAGCTACACATGTCATATGTTGGTTGGAATGTTCGTAGGACTGGTTCCGAGAAAACCCTGTCACTACGCGAACTGGCCTATAGTGGAGAGACTAACACAGTGTTACATCATCAGCCTTTAACAGTCCACTGCTGGACTAGGCCTCTTCTTTGAAGGCAGGAATTGGCCTACTATACCACGCTGGCCAAACGGGTTGGTACCTATCAAGGTTTCCTTCTCTTGCAGTGCTGTTCTCTGCATAATATGCTCCCTCTGTCGGCTCTTACGACACCTATGGGATGATTTGGGGTGGTGACAATCTGTATTCTTAATCCGTCACCACACGGACTGTCAGAGTATTACGCAGGTGCGAAAACCATTACTTAATCCAATTAAACAGTGCGGTCAAAAATATGCTTTCATGTTCAAACAAGAAGATTTACTCTTTAAAGAATATAAAACGCGGTTAAATAATACAGTTACTGTAAGATGAGGGTAGGTACCCAGTAACCCTGGCGGGGTCACAGTAAGGGTTGAGCTACATCTATCAGTAGGAGTGTGATAAACGGCTTAATTTCAACAACGCTTATAACGTTGTACTTATATTGAAAAGCTCGCTTTTGAAAAAGCTTTTCACTTAAAACGCTTTTTGCAATTCGCTGTGAAAGCGGACATGCTGCCGCTTCCCGCTTGTGAACTAAATTAATTTAATATATACAAAATTTAAACTATTGACAGTCACAGGTTTAATTTCCGCACGTAAAAGTTCCAATTTATATTATTTACCTACGTATGCACTTACGTAATGGCCGCGAAAAGCATACTAACAATACATTGAGGAAAAAATAAATCGTTTAAACGACAGTTTATGCAACTAAAAACAAAATACTTTTTACTTTAAATATTATTACGTAAACAAACAACTCGTAATTTAGTAGCTTAATCCTAATGTTGACGTGTTTGTATATTAGTCTCTATGTTCACATGCATTGAGTCCATTTTCAATATTACTTTAAAAAAGCAGTGAGCAGTGCGGCCAACCTAACGTTCGCGAATCGTTGTCGTTCAACGCGCCAGCCGCCAGCAGCGTCCAGAGGCAGCGTTACAGTTTGTGATGTTGCTTTCCGTTTAAACGAAATCGGCCTGTACTTATAAACGAACGCTTATGCTTATGTTGATAAGCAGATTGTGTTTACAGCTTTTCGTTTAAACGCCCACTACTATCTATCAGAACCGCATCGCACTTTCCTATGCTTCTATCCTTTTCTGTCACTTAGGATCTTCATTTACTAGAGCGAAAAAGAGAGAGGGAACGCGTCAGCACGCCGCAGAATCGAAAAGGCGATCGGCAACACGGAAAAAATGCGATAGCATGCTGAGAGGCGACGGAACGCTGACGCGCGCGTCAGAACGCTTACGCGCGCTATAGCATGATATAGCATCCTTTCGCCGCCGATCGCGTGCGAACGCGCTCAGACGAACGGTGTACTGTTTTATTTTTCGAATTATTTTCTTTTTACTCTTGTTATTTTGCATTTCTTGCAAAATGCACGCTATTACTACTGCTCTCTCTTCAGCTGTGCCATCCATTTCGAACTTGAAACTATACTGTGACCAAAACAAATGTCAAAAGAACGCGGCGGAATGCTTCAGCACGCTATAGCACGCTGACGCGTGCGTTCGCATTCCGGAGCACACAAATACGATCGCACGCTATAGAGGGCTGCAGCACGCTATAGCGTGCTGAAGCACAGGCAGAACAAATGCGATTCCGTGCTGACAGATGTAGCTCAACCCTAAAGTATGCTAACCGCGATTCGCGTGACCCCGCCACAACACGGGACCGTTGTGGACTCCGCGGTGGTTTTAGTGAGTACGCCTTTAGGGGAGAGCCTCACACACCTCCTCCGCCAGCCCCAACTCGATCATACACAATGATCGAGTGGCGGAGTCGAGATGGCTCGTAAGGAGTTTCCACCGCGAAACAAAAAAAAAGGGTACCTATACCTACCCAGTAAACTTATCCATTTCTTTATAAATTAAAGTAATAGTTAAATACATGCACTGGATATCGTTATTTTAAACAGAATTAAAGAAGAATAATGTGGTACATGTTTGTCCCAGCGTAGTCGTAAGTAGTGGCTTACCTACTGGTGCTCGTAGGTACACTAATCTGTGGGACGTAAGTAATAAGTTAATGCATCACACGAACGCCAGCGCCCGATTTTTAGATTCTGCATAGACTATTCATGGTCCTTGGACATTTAATAACACAAGTAATTGGATTATAGCTAAGTACTGATTTTTAGTGAAGATCGTCTTTCTCTGTACTTGTCATTCATGTATGACTTCTTGGGCAGTGTGCGCAGTGCTAAAATAAAAATAAAAAATAATAATAATAATATTCTACCAGATACACACATCACCATCTAGTCCCAAACTAAGCAGAGCTTGTACTATGGGTACTAGATAATGGATAAACATACATTTATACTTTTTTTTTTGTAAATACATACATATTATACATAGAAACACCCAGACCAAGACAAACATCCATGTTCATGCACACAAATGTTTGACCTGAGCGGGACTCGAACCCGCGACCATCGGCGTAGCAGTCGCTTACACTCCCGCTGCGCCAACCGGTCGTATATCTAGATGAATGGCATTGTGGATAGGTAAGTAGGTACTCTTTTTTAACTAAAGTGGGCATTGGCGACCCTACCTGTTCATTGTAAATTACATAACTCTTCCTTCTTCGTCCAATCTGTCTTATTATGGAATGCACTCCCTCTCGAAATCAGGATGGCTAACAATCGGTTATCGTTCAAGATAAAGACTAGAGATTATTCACGGGGCAAAATGGCAGAATAATCTTATATCGACTGTATTTCGTGGCTTATATAATATCTATTATTATGTATATATTTATTTTATAATTATTGCAAGTAGTTACTCATATAATTATATGTGTTTATACTTATATATACTTAATACATGTATACATATATGTATATATTTAAATATATAAGTCCGTAGTTTAAGTAGTAATTATCTAATATAGTAATTATTATGTATTTAATTTATTAAATTATAATAATCACGCACCTACCATCAACTATCTCTGCACCACCCTAGGTTGACTGGTAGCACAGAATAAAGAATAGTACTAACGTCTGGTAGAGAATGCCTAAGGCATTAAGTCCGCCTATGTAACACATTGTTTGTGAAGTGCAAAAAGTTAAATAAATAAATAAATAAAGGACCCGCACTTTATATGATTTGTTTTAATAGTTCGTCTGAAACAAGAAGAATGTAAGTACAGAAATATATCTACGTATAATAGAGATTCAATAGTTAATTATGAAGTTTTCGAATCTGACAAAGGATAATAAATATTAATTTTCATACAGAATTTATTCATAGTTTTTGTTGTATTGATAGATAGATAGATAGATAGATAGATAGATAATTCTTTATTGTGCAAATGTTAATACAAATTCGGTGTAAATGACAAGTGTACTACATACATAATATCAAATGCACAAGGGCGGCCTTATCGCAAAGTGCGATCTCTTCCAGGCAACCTTAGGATGGACAGACTGAAAAGACAAAAAGCTTTGATGTGTAGTCACAATAAGTATCTGATTAGGTACTATAAATTGTTTTTATTTTTGTACATACATACGCAGGCATATATACAATAGATATGATAGGTGCTAAATATATTATAAATAAATAAATCCATAATATGATACATACATATATAAACATATATATAATATTATACATAAATATAATACATATACATAAATATAATGCATATACATACATATAATAATATGAACACAAAATACAGTGACAAAATTAGTTTACAATGACAAATAGTGTTTCTTTAGTGCATTTTTGAAAATGTTCAATGATTTAGCTTGCCTAATTTCGACCGGCAGCGCATTCCACAAACGGACAGCTTGAACAGCGAAGGATTTATCGTAGAAGTTTGTGGAATGTGTTGGCATCTGCAGTCTCAGATCCACCGACGACCTCAAGGTCTTTAAATGTGTGTCATGAAGGAACTTAAAACGTTCTTTGAGATACGTGGGGGTATTAGGATTAAACAACACGTTGTACAGTAACATAAGAATATGAGTATTCCGGCGAAGTCGAATTGGGAGCCACTTGAGCCTGGATCGAAATTCAGA
Organism: Euclidia mi; assembly: GCA_944739405.2. NCBI lineage: Eukaryota > Metazoa > Arthropoda > Insecta > Lepidoptera > Erebidae > Euclidia > Euclidia mi. The sequence goes on along the minus strand of OX123194.2, from coordinate 31,683,973 downwards.
TACATGATCATATTTGCGTAAACCAAAAATGAATCTAATACAGAAGTTTTGGAGACGCTCAAGTTTATCTAGCTGGTCCTCATTAAGATCAAGATAGCTGACATCGGCATAATCGAGTATTGGGAGAAGCAAGGATTGTGCAAGCGCAATCTTGGTGTTGGTGGGAAGAAAGTTCCTCAGCCTACGCAATGACCCAGCTGAAACAAACAATTTACGGCTGGTCTCCTGTAATTGACTTCCCCATGAAAAAGTTTTGTCCAGATAAATACCGAGGTTTTTCACGTTATCTGAGATTGGTAAGATGTTACCATCGAACTCAATCTGCGGCAGCTGTGGCCAATTTATCTTGGAAATCATCCTAGAACTGCCAATTAGAATGACCTGTGTTTTTGTCGGATTCACCTTGAGGCCATAATTTTTACTCCATGTACAGATACGCGCCAAATCTATGTTAATATTAGAAAACGCCGTTGAAATTGACTCTAGTGGTGCTTGTGAATATATCTGCAAATCATCTGCATAAAGGTGGTAAGATGAAAGTAACTGTTTGGAGATAGAATTTATGAAAATTGTGAAAAGTAACGGAGATAGCACGCCACCCTGCGGTACCCCGACAGTTGTATTACACCACGAGGAGTACGACTCATCGACACGTATACGCTGTCGGCGTCCAGACAGATAACTATGAAACCAGTCAATTACCGTTGGAGATATGTTAATAGAGCGGAGTATGGCAAGCAGGATGTGGAAATCCACAGTGTTAAATGCGTTGCTAAAATCAAGCAAGGACAACAGCGTGAGTTTTCCACCATCCATGCCCAGCCTTATCTCATCAGTGATATGAACCAATGCTGTGGTAGTACTATGACCAGGACGAAAACCGGATTGGAAAGGATTCAAGAGAGCATTCTTGGAAAGGAAAGTACAGAGTTGCGTATGCACAAGACGCTCAAGGACTTTAGAAAGGAATGGAAGTATGGATATAGGACGGAAGTCATTAATGGAACAGGGTTTGGATTTTTTAGGTATTGGAACTATTTGTGCATCTTTCCACGCTGATGGAAAGACGCCGCTGGTAACTGAGTAATTTAGGATATGACAAAGGACAGGGAGGATTTCATCTAGGATGGGTAGGATCATATTTCGACTGATGCAGTCATTACCAACAGCATTGGATGAAATTGAAATGATGCTCTTTTTAACACCACAACAGGAAAATTGCTCGAAAACAAAAGGTGAGTATCTGGGAGTTGGGATACGTGAAAGATCTTGTAACGTGTTTGATTTTGTTTTCCCATCAAAGTTGGGTGAAGCAGTGAAATGTGCGTTAAGCGAATCTATATTTATATCTTTGGAGATTGTGTCATTGCGAGACTTACCAACTCCCAGTGTTCTAAGAAATTTCCAGATTTTAACTGGGTCTCCGTTTTCAACAGAGTTGTGAATGTGATGGCGCTGTGCTTTCCTACACACCTTATTGCAGAGATTTCTGGCACTTGTGTATTTTTCCAAATTTCCAGGGGTTGGACGACATTTATACTTCGCCTTGGCAGCTGCTTTCTTTTTCATAAGAATTTTAATTTCGTCCGTAAGCCAAGGTGCGGGTAGGTGCTTTAATTTAATGGCACGGATTGGTGCATGCTCGTCGTACAGGTGAGTTAACTTATCTGTAAAAATTTTAACTTTGTCATCTACACAGTCTGATGAGTACAAAGGAGACCAATCAATGCTACGGGCATCCTCGCAAAGCTTCAAACGATCCATCCCACCGAAGTTGCGTTGCATGATAATTTTAGGTTTTACCTTTGGTGGGCGTATTTTATACGAAAGATAGATTAAATCATGGTAGGAGAAAGCATCTGCAGAACACTGACCATGTTTGGATACAAAAGTAGGGGAAGAAACGAAAATTAGGTCAAGGAGAGAAGGTACAGAGTTTGGAAAATGGTGTGTAGCATTGAGAGGAAGAATAGATAGATTGTTCGAATGTAAAATACGCTCGAAGGTCGTGGCACGATTATCCTGTTTTATAAGGCAGGTGTTAAAATCACCCATTATAATTGCGTGACTGTAAGAAGGTACTAAAGTTTCTAGGAGATGTTCGAAAGAAGGGAAAAAATTTATACGTAACGAAGGAGAATAATAGACCCCTAGAAGAACTTTAGAATGATTCAGTTCCACTTCTAAGAAGAGATGCTCGCCGGCATTCGAGGGTGGTGGTTGCGGTGAGATGCTTACTATACGGAAAGGAATTTGAGCTCGTAGGTATATAGCGACACCGCCGCCACCACCGGCCGCGCGATCATTTCTAATTAGGCGGAACCCTGGAAGAGAATATGAAGTTGATGGCAGACATGGTTTGAGCCATGACTCTGAAACGAGAATAGCATGTATGTTCTTACAGTCAAGGGTTGTCAGCATATCAGGGAAATGAGCTGGAATACTTTGGGCATTTATATGGACCACATTAAAGTTCCCCGCGACGTCAGAGAACTGAGACTGAAGAATCTCTGCAAGTGAGGGCAGACTAGTGAAACTGTCATTGAGACTACTACTAGCAGTTAAAAAGCTGTCATCGTCACTACTTGTATCTTGCATAATATTTTTAATATAAATATATATTATCTATATATAAATAAAAATATGAATTTAATATACTAATAATATGTAAGTTAGTTATGCTTAAATAAAAAATATATATTAAAGCTATGTAAAAACATATGTCCACCCGCCAGTTGCGTGTTACAAAAAGACTATTGTATAAGTATATAACACCACATAGCCTTACAGAACCGAAAAACAAGAGAAAATTTGATTTAGACCAGGTGAATTTCTAATAGATATTTGACAGAAGGTAAATGATAAAAAACCTGAGATTCAGATAGGGAGTTGAAACAGAAGTACAGGTGACAATGACATTACTGACATGAGAGATGTCAAAGTGAAAAATGAAAATTATTGTGCGGGTTAATAAAATAAATAAGAAGAAGGTAGTAAAACTGTGAAATGTAAATTCACCCGGTCAAGTAAACAAAACAAAAATAAACCTATTTCTTCGATGCTGCAGTCCGCTTGGTCTTCGCAGCAGTAACCTTCCCTGCAGGCTTCTCTGGATCTTCGCCCTTGATTTGGTTGAGGTCGCCTAGGCACAACACCCGATGCCGTTGACCATCAGCGCCGAGGACGAATACAGAGCCTTCCCTGGTCCAACACTTGGTCACGCCAAACTTCTCCCGCGCTGCCATGAACGCCATGTATCGCGTTCGGGTCAAAAACTCGGACAGCGTTAGACCGGATCCCTTCAACTTCGTTTTGGCGAACCATATGCTGTCTCGCACCGAAGTGCTCTGCAACTTGATGAGGATGGGCCTAGCCTTACTTGACTGAAGATGGCCCATTCTATGACATCGCTTGATTTCCGCCGTAGAGAAAGTATCCAGCTTCAGCCGCTGCTTCACTACTTGGACAACAACCTGAGCTGTATCCTCATTCTTTACCTCCTCAGCACCATGCAGGAGAATCATTTTGCGACGGCTGCGTGTCTCCATACCGTCCACTTGGCGAGCGATGGATGCCAATTGTTGAGAAAAAGACTTCATTGTTTGCATTATGAAGTCTTTGAAATTCCCAAATTCTTCTGCTAAGCTGCCCGTACCAGTGGAATTCTTTTTGAGAAGATCCGCTTCGAACTTAGCCATCCGCTCTTCAAAATATTGCTGGATATTGTGGATAGATGATTCCATGCTGGTGCTGCAAAACTGTTGTTTGTGTTTGTGGTATTAACTATTGTGATTTTTGTGGAGATAACGCTTGTCTGGCAGGTATTTAACTTCAGCTGTATTTATTATGCATTAAATTTACTTATATTATAGTATAACTATTTTATTTAAAATAATTATATCAGCTGTTCAAAAATAAGTCTTTACTCAACTACCCATTCATACATTCCCAATTTTATTACTTAAGTTCAAGTTCTCCCCAAAAAGATCCGTTTTGTAAGAAAGTCAAAGTACTTTTAGTGTTTTCCTGAATAAAACCTTCCCTCACCAGTCACAACCTCCCTTCAAAATTAAAATGACCTCCCGCAAAAATCCTGGATACCCCAAGAAATATCAGGTGATCTTCTGACCAGGCTACGTGATGTTCAGTACTAGTGGAACGCAGCCTGACGCCACGATGTTTGTAATAGCAGTCACGGGTTCAAAGTTTTCAAAGCATTTAAACCATTTAGCTAACAAAATATGGATGTATACAGATAGTAGGGTACATGTTAAACTAGTAGCCACATATTCACAATTTCTGGCATGTGAGACATAATTATATTTACCTACATAACATACAGCAATAGGCTTGTGCCCTAAAATGTAATTAGCGATTGATTCGTTCCTTTATTGTTAAACTGAAATACCAGATTTTTCCATTAATGTAACATATCTTCGTAATGCCTTCATTGTCCATTAGATGTCAGCGGTGTTTGTGTTCTCGCCGCGTCCGTTTGACCCTAAAAACAAAAATAATACATGTCACAGGATAGCTAGGTATAAATGGCATGCGGCATTACATCCTTAGTATGATTTTTATGTCTAGGAAACGAACAGAACGTTCGTGCTATAAATGTTTTCTGACGGCCATATTTACACAAACTGTCAACCTCGCAGTTACGTATACATTACTTTAATTATGATAAACAAATAATGAATAAAGCATGAAAAGTGCATTTTTATTAAACACTTCGACTTATATGTATATATTTATCAAGATCGACTTCTTTGTCTTGTAGAGTGGGCTTTATATAGGATTTATGCAGTTCATGCTAGATTGTTTGCAGTGCGAGGTGAATGGTGAAATTCGTTGTTCGTTCTGCTTTAATTTTTATTGACTTTAACGAACAAAAAAACATAAAATCTAGAAATTAAATACAATATCCTTATCAACTAAAGAAATATTGCCTTGTGGCCAACAAAATCGACCTCCGGCAGAATTACCTGCGCTCACTTAGAATTATAGTAAACGTGTTTATTGAACTACCTATGCACCGAACTAGGCTTTTTTAATAATAAAATAAATAAAATAAAATAAAAATAATTTATTATCAGACAGGTTCCATAGTACATATTACCTGACAATTACATAGAGGGTCCATACAATATACATACTTGAATTTATTTAATGGAAATTGAATTAAATTATTGTTGTATTTCATTTTCAAATATATTAAAATAACTGAATTATCTGCTATTTGCGTTACAAACATAAAGAATACCCATGAAGTTATTATTTATTACAGATGGTTTAATTACAATAATTATTTAATTTATCACAGTAGCACTGGATCCCAACCCAACCCAATATTTTTATTAGTAATAGGCGGCAAATGAACAGACGGGTCGCCTGATGGTAAGCAATTACCGACGCCCATGGACACAAGCAACACCACAGGAGTCACAAGTGCGTTATGACGATCCCTTTTCCCACCCCCAAGGGGCGGCCCTTGGGGGTAGGAAAAGGGATAAGATGAGGAGTGGGATGAGGGAGAAGGAATAGGGGATAGGGTCTCCGGTACTCTCACTCACCGAACGAAACGCAACAGTTTAAGTACTGTTACTTTACGTCGATTTTCTGTGAGAGGGTAGTACTTCCCCGGTCGAGCCGGCCCATTCATGCTGAAATCAGCAAGGCTCTACTACATGTCAAACAAGGTACACTTTTCTTTTCAGATACTTATAATTAAACATCGTTATCCAGCGGGTCAAGGTCGTGGCATTCGACGCTAGGGTTGCCGCGCGTACCCATATGCATGCACTTTTTTTTTTAATAATGGTTTAATGTTATTACTTGATGTCTTTATGTAGTTAAGAATCTATATTTCAATTTGTCCTTGTGTACCTTATTAAAATATCAAAATTAAATTATATTTTAATAATCACTCGTAACTAAGTCAATACAAAAAAAATATTGTAGGTTTTTCGTTAGAAATAATTTTGAAATAAAACACATAAATATTTTACAATTACTTTTTATTGAATATTTTTTGTTAAAATATTCCTTGAAGATCTTTAGGTCTACTTGGAATAAATAACCAACAACTTATTTATACTGCTTTCTGTAAGTTTAAGATGTCTGCTGAAAAAAAACCATTTTAAGTAAGAAAATTACCTTTCGACTTCATTTGACATAACAAAGACGTATTTATTTTAAACTTGTGAAATAATTTGAAAAGTTTATATTGTTAATTTTTCACTTAATGTTAGTGTTGCCAATTTTAAAAATATGTTAACACTTTTTAACATTACAACAAAAATATGAAAGTAAAGAATAGATTAAAACATATTTTTAACATAGATGCTTGTAAAAATTTGATCCAATATATGACGACTGCGAAATAATAATTTAATATTTTTGAAAATAATTTCGCCGTAACTTTCAAATTACATTGAAGTAGTTAAGAGTAATTAGTGAAAAAGTTATTACAATACGAAAAAAATACAATACTATATAGCTATACTTAAAAAAAAAACATTTAAAACTATAATATATTTTAATAAAATAAAGGTATTGTACGATATAACATAATCGAAAAAGCTTATTAAATGTATGCACCTACGTGACGCATACGTATGACAACCCTATTGCCGTGCGCTACCGCACTGCCACCATTTTTACCCGCTCGATAACGATGTATACTTATAATCGGCTAAGAAAAGTCACTGACATCAAACGTAAACAGTGACCCGGAATTAAGGATATTAACCTTTGATAATAATGGCTCTATAAAATAAACAGAGATGTATCAAATATCAGCCTATGTATATTTCGGGTAACTGTGACCTGTTTGTTTTGTAAAGCTTTTCTCTAACAATGTTCTAGAAATCTAGGTACCTAAACAATAGGTTGAAATTATTACGAGCTAGATATTTGGCTAGAAATACATTTTCCTGACAATAGTGTGACACAGGAACAAAAAAAACGTAAGAGGTGTGTACATTTGTACGTCTAAGTATTGCGAGAAAAAGTTTTATGTGTGTGAGACTGGCCAGTTATAATTTTGTATAAAATATGATTACTTATAAGTAAAAATAGGTACGTTCTAAATCCAAAACGTTCCCTCCACATTTTTTTGCGAGCTGATTAAAATTACCGTGTCTCATTGAAAAATGGATTTGCGTCGAGAACATTTTCGCGCTATCATTTTTTATGATTTTATGTGTCGCCTGAAACCAGACGAATCGTACGATAGACTTCAAATGGCATTCTTGGATGAAGGCCCTTCTAAGGCAACCGTGTATGGTTGTTATAATTAATTAAATCGCGGTTGGCTAACTTTGGGGGATGAAGAAAGAAGTGGTCGCCCTTTGACGGCTGTTACGGAAGAAAACGTGCTAGCAGTGAAAAATTTGATCCAAGACAATAGACGAGTTACATACCAAGAAATTCAACATATATAATGCAGATAGGATCAGGAAGCTTTCACAAGATTCTACACGTGCATCTACGGGACCGGAGGATAGTTTCACGCTGGGTGCCGCACAACCTCACCGATGTTCAGAAGCAGGCAAGGGTGGAATGGTGTCATGATATGATAGACAAATTTGAAGCAGGCTTTTCTCGGCGTGTTTACGATATCGTTGCAGGTGATGAATCCTGGATTTATCAATACGATCCAGAAACAAAGCGCCAGTCGACGGTTTGGGTGTTTCAAAACGAATCAACGCCTACCAAAGTAAAGCGACCTAGAAGCGGGGGTAAGATTTTGATCGCGAGCTTTTTCAATTTGACTTGCTACTTGGTGTCAATTCCTTTACGAAACCAAAGAAGCATTAACGCCGAATGGTATACTACCAAATGGTTGGCAGAAGTTTTCTCTGTTGTGAGCAACAAGCGACCAAACATAGGGCTCCGCGGGCTACTGCTCCACCACGATAATGCGCCCGCCCACACCGCAATCAAAACGAGGGACTTCCTAGACAGCACACCGGTCAAACTCCTGGGTCACACTCCTTACAGGCTTGACCTAGCACCGTGTGACTTCTTCTTATTCCCAAAACTAAAAAAATCTGCTCAAAGGGATACAATTTTCGTCGCCAGATGATGCGCTGTCAGCGTTCGAGCAGGCTGTAAACGACGTGTCTGCGGCGGACTGGAAAAAGTGTTTCGAAAACTGGTACAGACGCATGAAACTTTGTATAGAGGCTGGTGGAGAGTACTTTGAAAAGATGTTATAAAAATATGTTCAATATAATATGACAAGACAAAGGGAAAGACCTAGGTGGACGTTCTCTGACTAGATTGGAGACATCCTGAAAACAGGACAAGTCAGAAGTAGCCTTAACAGAAGAGCATGCATGAGAAACTTGATGGGAGTGAGTGAAGCAAGAGAGGTATGTCAGGATCGTTGCAAATGGCTATCCGTAGTATCTGCCTACTCCTTCGGAAAACAGGCGTGAGTCTATGTATGTATGTAATAGAAATAATAAAGCTTGTTTCATCAACATAAATTGTGTATTCCAACCTGTTGTAATAATTTTTAAGACCGCATTGGGGTCGCGAATCTATATCGTACATTGAGGAACCAAATAAGAAGAAGCAGGTGTTATCAGTGTAAAGTGAGGTGTCTATTTAACCGTAGCTCTTGTTTATTGCTGATAAAGCAAGGGTAAAGGGTCACTTCCGTTTCGTTTTTTGCGCTGGCAACTGTAACCGCCAGACGTCAATTTATTTTAGCTCCGTAATTATAAAAGTTTAAATATATTTTAATTGATTATTTAACATATGAGTTAATATATATATAGACAAAATAGTGACAAGAAGTTATTGTAATCATTGTGTTTCAAGTATAATAACTATACGGCCAAAGTTACGAGCGAACAGAACAAAGACTTCGTGTCAACGGACGGATTTGAGATTCATTCTTATGAACAAGCTTAAAAACATTAGATTACGTGAAAATGCTCTCCTGTTATTGAAAAAAGCTATCTTATGGAATGTCAGCAGCAGGTCAAAATTGATCAGTGTATTAGTGAATCAGAACGCGTCCTTTACGGCGTCCCGTAGGGTAGTGTTCTAGGACCTACCCTGTTTTTTATCTATATTAACGATCTGTGTAGGCTAGATATCCCATCCGGTAATATTTTAATATATACAATCCTTGCGTTACTGACTGACTGACAGACACGCTACAGCCGAAACTATTGGGCGCATGACGGTGATGATCACTTGGCAAAGTGTAGATCAAATAACTGTCAAACAGCAAAAGTCGTATCGGCTAACATCAGCGGCTAACTGAGATGACGTCCTAGGCACCCGGTGTCGCTGATAGCCACTGAACCTTATTTTGACAGATGATTGTGGATATTGCGATTGTCTAAGCTTAGTGGGCATCAAATTGATAGTCACTTCGGTTGAAGTTGCCTTCGTGAAAGACACCACTCAAAGGAAGTGTTTTTCGAGTTGCGGTGATTATCACTGAAGCCTGTAGGTATTGAAATTTGGCATGTATGTTGCTTGGGTACCGTAGGGGTGCACTAAGAAGGGATTTCCCGAAATTCCCACGGGATCGGCCAAAACGGGTAAATTTAAAAAAAATGCAGGCGTAGGTAGCTGCTGGCGTCCTCTAGTATTTTCATATGCGTCGGCATTAGATATTATATATTTTTAAATGGAAGTTCTTGGAAGGAAGTTCAAGAATTTGCTGAAGCTGGACTGACTAGGGTAGCTAAATGGCTTAATAGTAATCTCTTAACCTTAAATATAACTAAAACTAACTTTATATGCAACTCTATATGTAATTCGTCATAGCCGCCAGTAAACTTTGGAATCCGAATTCATAACTGCACCAATATTTACTCTACAAATTGTAAGTGCCCCATCATCAATAAAGTATGTAATACCAAATACCTTGTATTATGATTGACCAGACACTATCTTGGCACTCACACCTAGAACTTCTCAAAAGCAGGATTAGGAAAATGGGTTTTTAAAACATTACGTGACGTCGCACCACCTGAAATATTGAACAAAATATATGTTGCATTGGTTCAATCTGTATTATCGTATTGTATACCTGTGTGGGGAATAAAAAGTAAATTTATAGAGCTAGAGAGGGCTCAGAGGTCCATTATAAAAGTAATGTTCCTACCATAAGCCGTATCGATTTTCTACCGACGAACTGTACAAACAGGCCAGCATCTTGTCTGTAAGGCAATTATACATTTTACATATTACCCTTAAGGTACTCTAAACTCAAATTTGACCCAAAAATTCTAAAAAAAAGAAATTATTATAATATAGGAATTTAAACTTTCGTGGTCATTTAAACTTGATTTAAATTGTCTTTCGGGATATATATGTACCACGTACCTTTGTTTGTAGTAAAGTCAATAGGTACATCCGTGAACATGGCGCTTGCAACAGTGCCGAAATATCGGTTACTCCAAACAAAGGTAGGTACGTGGTATATATCCCGAGAGACAATTTAAATCAAATTATTATAATGTTGCTCCCACCAGCACTCCCACTAGTCAGTAAATCCTTCGCAAGAAGATAATTTGATAGACAGTCCTCATATTTATACAATAAAATAAATATTTCATATTACAACAAGTATTTTTCATGCTTAAAAGGAGTAGGTACCTCAACTACTGATATATGTTAACTAGCTCGTAAGAAAATGATAATAAACAATGTTATTTATTTATTTAACCACTAGCAATGTTTTTGCTAAGGATGATTTAAACATTTCCAAAACTATACCGGAGAATGCAATAATTGCTCGTCCAGTATCAAATACCTTTTTTAAATCGAATAAAACGAAAAAGCTGTGATTTTGTGTAAAAAAGCGATGTGTGTGTATAACATCAATGGCTGCTGCGAAAGTATATAATTAAATTATAAAGCTATTTCATTTCCTTCAAAGAAATTTAAAGCGGTCGATTATTTATACAAGTACAAGCTCATTATACTTCCTTCTGTATTATAATTATAAGCAAAATGATTATGCAACACATTATATCAGGGGCACGTATTTGTACCCCTTCATATGAATAATATGAATATACCTACTTACTTATTAACTAAGTACACGTTCCTTTTATCTTAAAGACGTCTAAGTTGTCTCCTGCCATTCCGTCGAGGGCGGGTACCTTCCTTGATCTAAATAAACACACTTAATATGTTGAAAGGTAATTATGACCATCTTTCGTTTCAAGTCTTAAATTAAATTTCTTCCAGTTCGCTATTTGAAAGGAAAGGTTGCGGAAAATGTGATTTACTAATGCGATTTCCGAATTAGGTAGATCCTGTAATTTGAAATTCATATTGTACGTTTACCTACATAAATATAAATATTGTTGTTTCTTTTACACGTATCGGATTAAGTTCATGTTTTTCTGTGGCATTATAAAACATATTTTAAGCTATCTATAACAATGAAGTCACAATTTGTTTAATTTCTTGTTAATAGTAATTAAAGTATTTCAATATCTGTTAATTTTATAAATTTTGCGGTAATTGTTTAAGCCACACACGTACTTAACATTAAATGTATTGCACTACTAGTTATGTTTATCGCTAAATATTTTAATAAATATTACCTACCCATCTATTTTACCCGATCCTCTACTTAGCCATCGCCCAAAGCGCCTGTTCTATTTTCAATAGCAGCGATATATTTCTGCATAACTGCGCGATAGGCTATTTGACCCCAGGCGTCTTACGATAAAAATTACTTTAAAATGCTGATATTACTATATTATGCTTATTGTAGCAAGTTTTGATTTCACTTTCATTGTATTCTATTTAGAAATAATTTAACCTTATATTGTATTTCTATAAAGTTCCTGGTTTTGTACTTCCACGTAGATGGGTTCTATTCTAAAAATAATAAACCAAAAAGTATGGAACTATAAGAATGTTTAGTCTACTTACTATCATTCTACAAAAGCCGTCGCCTAACCCTTCCTACGTCAGAATATTACAATAACTGACAGCCCATTGTCGCCACTTTTAACATAACTGTCACACAAAAATCAGATCGCTTTTAAATTTTAAATCGCAACAAAGCTGCTGTCAAAAAAATCAACACCCTGCTAAAATGGAGCTTTTATTGTTGTCTCCGTGATTTCTTAATTTGATATTCAGCTGTGTTTTCTTTGAACAAATCGGTTTTGTGCTAATTTGACATTTGGATGACAGATGCAGAAAAAGTTACTGTCGGCTCTATTGTTAGGATAATCCGTTCCTATGAAATTGTGTCGCATCGCATATAATGGATTAAAGGGTTACATCGCAGGTAAAAACGACTCCCAACGACGTCGCCGAAATGTCTGATTCAGTAATAATAATAGTACCTTGAAACGGAATTTATGAATGGGAGACGTACACTAATACCTACGTTAATAATAATTTGCCCAAGCTTCTGTTCTCTGATGTTGAATATGGATATGTATCAATCAGTATCAATACAACCTGGAATAGTACCCCCGTGTTACATTATAATCACCCTGTAGCTGAATTTCGCCCATATTTTTAAGACCACTAATGGTCGTCAATACTCAGTGAGACAGCAGCTACTAAAGTAAAAAATATATAAATAAAATCGATTATTTAACAGAGGAGATAAAATTTCTTATCTCAGTTATAAGGTATAGATACAATCTACCGTAAAGGGCTTTGCTGGAAAATTCACGCAGTTTTAATTCGAATAAATAGGTACTAAGTATTCTTGGATCAAAAGTCATTGAGTTGTACATGTAAATGTTTTATTTGCTTTAATCGTGCATCTGTCTGTCTAGTAGTCCTAAATTGTGATATCTTAGTTTTTAAGTAAGTAGGTTTTAAGTTACCTATATTTTTTACTAAATAAGCTATGTCCACATTGAGATCGATTTGGAATCTTAACTTGACAATAAAAGTAGATACGGCGTACAATGTTTATAATATATGCCTAAAAGATATAAATATAATTTTGAACTGTATTTTGTATATGATTTCCTCGCTCTGTCCCTATAAATCGCTTGAAACACATAAGGTGGGTACAGTCTACATAAAATATATGTACCTAACAAACATAATTACGTTTGCTATCCGCGTACTCATCAAAGAACATCGGGCATAACTCTCAAAGGAATATTAAGCAAAGCATTTAGTCAGTCAAAGTCCCATTATTTGGACACATGTCACCAGTATTAAAGCTTATAGCCCTTGCATTCAATCTAAATTCAAATACCTACGCCACTATGAAGTTTGTATGTCCAATCTAAACATTCATTAAGGAAATTTTAAAAATATTGTGTTGTCGACAAGGCCCCTCGTTAAAGCGCTTAAGCTAATTATATAAAACATCGGTGAAGGGGGTACAAAGCGTGTAGGTACTGTTATAACGTCCCTTCTATATGCACATAATAAGAGCTCATTCTGTTCCCCTTTGTATAGAATATTTGTTTGATCTTTCGCCGAGCGAAGAAGGGCAGGTTGGATGTGCAGCGGAGGTAAGATCTATTTTATTGGATTTTTGTACTACCTTTAAACTCGGTTCTGCTTGCGAATAAAATTTTGTAATATAAATTGTATGAAATGAAAATCGTAGTAACAGTTTTCCATTCTCCCTGCTCCCAGCTACCTGGGACCATACCGCTCATTTGACAGGAGCAATAATAAAAAAATCACAGGATAGAAGATAGTCCGTGTGGTGACGGATTAAGAATACGGATTGTTACCACCCCATATCATCCCATGGGTGTCTTAAGAGCCGACAGAGGGAGCGTGTTATGCAGATAACAGCACTGTAAGAGAAGGAAAACTTGATACAAACCCTATACCAACCCGCTTGGCCAGCGTGGTATAGTAGGCCAATTCCTCCTTTCAAAGGAGAGGCCTAGTCCAGCAGTGGACTGTTAAAGGCTGATGACGAGGGTAGAAATAATATCATACTAAAAGTATGTTGCTAATATACAATCTGTAGGGTATATATAAAATAATTATTGACTTACTGACTGACTGACAGACAAGCTACAGCCTAAAGACGAAAGTAAGCCTATTGTCTGATAGGCTCGTCGTCGTCTGAAAGTAACTGAAATTTGTCATGTGTGTTGCTTGGGGACCGTAGGGGTGCAGTAAGAAGGGATTTCTCGAAATTCCCACGGGATCGGGCGGGCACGGTTAAATAAAAAAAGTGCGGGCGAAGCTGCGTGGGTCCTCTAGTTATATATAAATTTAGCAAATCAAATTTATTGCACGAATCGAAATCTTCTTTTTCTTTTAGCAGCCACAGTCTATATAATAACCTCAAAATCACAATATCTGGGATTGAAAATTCTCCAACAACCTCGCTATCGGCAGATGCCTTTGCGGCGGGCTAATGAATTAAATAACAACGCAATCTTCACAAAAAGTCGATTTCATCAACATTATCCCAGAGGCGAAAAATTACTTTTAATATACATAAAAGAAAAAAGCTCATGAAAGCAACCGCTTATTTAAATAAACATGAGATTCTCATACACTTCTTTTTGCTTTGATTTTATCTGAGTGGCTTCGTAGTTTTAGTACCTTCAAGGTTTTATTGTACCAGATTAATTAACATTCACCAGACTAGAAAATTGAACAGTAGTTTCCACGAAGATACACAAATTATCATATTAAAGTGGAACTATCTGCTTATACCTAAGTTTAGAGCGTTACTAATGTACGTACAGAATAATAACATATTTTGTATAAATTAACGTGTTAATCTCAGAAATGTATGTGATCCAAAATAGAAACTGTTTGCTAGTGCAGCCCTCATTTTTACGCCTCACGATTATGGGCATTTGATAATCGGCAAATTTTAGCTGCAATAAGTGATTACAAGCGTATTCCGGGTCAGGTAGCGAATAACGTGTGGCATTAAACGATATATGTTTAATTTAAAAAAAAATTGCTTCATTGATGGATGTTGATTCCTCTTGATTACCTTTTTAATGATATTAAGACTTTGCTTGTCAGGCGTATTCATGTCTTACTAAGGGCGGTATATTTCTGCAAGCAGTGGCGGTTCATGGTATACAATATGTATCAAGAGTCAACTGGCGTAAGAGTCTAACAAAACGCCTATGTTGTTCCCGGATCCCCTAGTACCAGGAGATTTATTCGAAAACTCACGTTCACTTATACAATAAACAAAACAAATTAATTAAATGTCATTATATAAACAAAAGGGCCACCCCACCGAGAAATATATACCTACAGCATAGAACTAAAGAGAAGTGAACAAATACTATATGTACCGTATGACGAAATGTACGTTTATATTTGTTCATTAAAATCATCGTCTAAAAGCATTTTAAATTAAAATGGCTAACAGTCTTCCCTATAAATTTTGTAAGCCGTACGCTTCAAACACTGTATGTTCCAAAGCAAGACGTCCGTGCAAACATATTGAGCCAACAAAGTTAAGTAAATCTGCATTAGCAAGGTATAAAATTTCAAGGGCGGCATCAATCAAAGACTAACTAACGAAACGACATCAGAAGGTCTCTCGTAAAGGGCACGTGCAAATATAAAATTCATTACATCGCCTCTTTGGCTAATTCATCGCCATCCCTCAGCGAGGGGACCTAATATCCTTTAAACCGTAAAGACGTCAAAGGCGATACTCGAGACGCCACTTGTCTATTTGTAATTGAATATGAAAATCTTTAGCGCCGTGCAGGGGCTTTTCATAACCAGAGATATAAATCTTTTGCAGATCTGTCGACATTTTGATACTTATTTTTTTGTTAGGATTGTAGTGTCTCACACTTTGTTATATGCTTAGTTAATGTAAGAAAAACGTTGCTGTTACATACGGACGGACAGACAGACAAGACGAATCAATAAGGCACCCGTTTTATGCCATTTTTGGCTACATAACCCTAAAAAAGTCGCCAATAACCTTAAGGCTACCTAGCATTCACACTGACATTCGAACTGTTCTGCTGCTAGGTGCGGGCTTATTAACCACAACCCTTTTACCAACATAATGTAGATTGACTAAACAAGCCTATGAAAATATTATTATATTGTAGTTTCACTATTCATCATTCTTCTCCATTAAGATTAATTTATAAAAGAAAGGAAGTCAACCCTATACTCTCCGCGTATATAAAGTTATTAAATAAATAAAAAAATAAAAGAAAATAGACACTTAGAATGTGTGAAAAGCTTCGTCACGTAGATGGTATTAATACGTCGAATAGCAATTATTATTATGTCCGCGTAATATCTGCAGAGCTATCTTCACCGAAAGCTTCAATCAGCCTTTTTCAAATTTCTCTGCATAGAAGTTTATCTATATGCACCGTTTCAATGTCTCCAGTTCTCCACCGAGGCAGCACCAGCATATTAAACTGTGGAGGGAACGTGTAATGGCGCAAAGAAAAAACATTAACCATTAGGTCCAAGACCCTTGTTATGGCACTTTGCGCTTATCAGAGCGCCATACCTATCTACCAAAAATAAATGGTGTATAATTTTCCAAGTCTGTCAAATATATTATTTTATGTATTCCAAATTCCATTAGAACTAATATTCATATTATAATAATTTCAGGCGACCCTGCATAAATAAAATGAAACTTGCAAATTAGTTTAAAGTGCCAGCTAATAATAAAATGTATTTTCACAAAAGTTTCGAGCACTAAATTCACTTTGAATACGCAGAATTTTCATATCGTATCTAGTAATATCTTATGCCCGTAACCTCTTACGTTAGAGAAAAACCTGCAGTGAGCATCGGCTCTCGTTCATGTCTCGAGTGCCAGAGCAACGTTGAATAAAATTTTAGGTGCCCTTTAAAATAAATTTATAATTCATCATAGATATTTTTGCCATGTGAAATTTCGCAAGAAACGATTCTTTTTTAGTTGGTTATCTCTTTGAATTATTCATGAGGAGATCATATGGCTACATTCCTTCGTACTTGCTTTTTGGTCAGTTTCAAATGATAAAATAGTAGCGGGCACTTTAGACAATAGTCATGAAAAATGATGGATAAACGTTTTATTCAGTTTGATTTTTTTCTAATAATCGTTTTTGTAATGAGGTAAATGTTTTGACATATGGGAGGTTGCATCTTTATCAAGGGGGCCAAGATAAATTAACTTGAATTCAATTATGCCCTTTTTACTTTCAAGGCTGCTCTTTCAGCTTCGCTTACATTGCATCTTTGATGTTTTGCCTTAACTTTATACGATTTTCGACTTGACTTGCTCAACGTCCAAGTTTTCATTAGAGGCGCAAAAAAGGAAAATTAGATTTAAACATGAAAGATCGAAGGTCTTAGTACAGGCAGCGTACTTTGAGCCCAATTAAATTACCTAAAAACTCGAGGAAAATGTCGTGAAGTGATTTTAGCATCGAAAATTGTACGAAGATTGATGGTCATTGGATCACATCAATTATACCAATTTTCTCCACATTCCTGAGATGCTTAGGGTGGGGAGACTTTGAGAGTTTCGCAAAGCAAAAGAAAAACAAAATCCGAAAATTGGACGTAATTCAAACCGTCGTCGCGTCGTTGAGATTCCCTTTGACATAATTTTACGATGTTTGTCTTAAAATAAATAGGTATGTTTTATACATTACTCATGTTCTCATTCGAGGTCATCGTTTTTTGTGCCAGTAAAGTCGTATAGCACCTTGTGATCGTAAAATTGCGGAGCTAGTTTTTATGAAATTGAAGTGCTTCGTACCATGATCGTATTACTGAACTTTTTGTCAACAATAAAAACGATATCATTAGAAATTTGTAGTCCAACGCAGCGGGTATTAATTGACTATTAGAGTACATATCATATTACTGCTTTTCTTACTACATGGGTTTGAAGGAATCTTATTGGTTGCTTACTACGTCGAGCAAATTTAATTTCATTATAATAGGCAATTTAACAGGTGTTAGCTTACAAAAACAGGCGAATATTGCCTGTTGACTCATTCTGTTATCTGATGAACTTTAATTTTATTTCAATAAGTTTGGTTAAAGTTTTAAACGTTTTGACGATTAAATACATTTATTAAAAAAGTACACTGTGATATTATGGCAGTTATAAAAATACCTTTCCAACTATTTAGGGTTCCGTACAGAAGGCAAGAAAGAAAACATTTGTGTGTCTGTCACAGCCAGTTTGCTCCTAAACCGCTGGACGAATTGAGTTTAAATTTGGTAATGAAGGTATAAAACGTAAACTACTGAATATTTAATTAGAGGGATACTTTTGGGGAAGAAACAGAACAAGTTTGTTAACTGAAGCATGTGGCATATCAAATATAATGATCTTTCAATGAAAATTATAACGGTTGACTAAAATTTACCAATTAACGAGTAACAATCAACTCAAACTACTTGCGAGCGATGAAATTAATACCGTTCTCAACTCCTATCCTTAGGACACACGATAAGGGGTACTACGTAACTCGACATTGTGCATTTGTATTATAACCGTTTCATTCTAAAAATAAATAAAAGCAATGGAATACACAATATTAAAAACATAGTTTAGAAGAATAGTTTTGGCAAATGCACCACTTGTTTTACGAGTATATCACAACAACTATTTTTTTATGGTTAGTTGCCAACAGTGGTTGTAATAATAAGTAACGTGGAAAGATCCCAAGTAGGTTACTGAATGCTGTGTTAATAAAACGTGAACACGAAAATACACAAGCCTATTAAATATAATTTACTCTATGGTTAGCACATTGACATATTTATATTAGTATAGTATTGCCTGCAAAATATCCGACGTGAAACCAAACCGTACATTTTCATTACCACTTTACTGTTTCTTCAATTAAATTGATTGAATAGCTAGTCATGTGATATGTCATTCAACAATGTTCCTAGGTTTCAATTATTCAATTAGGTACTTCAAAGTTTTGTCTAGAACCACTGCTAATACCATGGATATTATAACACTTACCATGCAAAGGAGTCACTGATGTTGCTCATGTATGACGTAAATCATGTCAGACAACGGACAAAGAAGCACCACCCACTGAAAGACTACAAGAATTGTAGGCACTTACATATCAAAAATTTTTTGAAGGAAGCTTTCCCTTTACATATTGAAGGTGCAATGTTAGAATTCCTAGAACGGAACAACAAATAGTGCATTTTATTTCTAACCTCTCTTTTATCGGGCGATTTGTAATATTGGCAAGTCCCGTAATTGTTATCTCCGCGATCCACCCGTCCACAAAGGCTTGGTGTCCCGCCGACTTTATTTACTCTCCACCGATTTGCCAGGTTTATATCTATTTCGGGGCTTCGTATAAATGCCGTACAATAACAGTAAAGTAGGATTTTTCCACAGATTGCTGACATTTTCCTCAAGACGTAGCCACAATATAAAATTGTTATATTATTAAAAAAACTTTGCATACAACGGTCAGGCAGGATAAGGGTAAATACAAAAGATAAATGAATATGGGTGATAGTAAACAGGGAACACAGCTTCCTTTTTTCATAAATATGTATTACCTATTATTTTGTGCTTCATATACAAGCAAATAAAGTTTGAATAGGATTTTCCTGTTGTTGAGCGCATTTTATGTTCGTTATTGTACAGTTATCTATTTCGTTTCATTGGTTGTTTTATTTTACTGCTACCGGTAAACTAGCCAGGCAATGGTTTACTAGTTGACAATAGAGTATTCCTGCATGTGCCATAGTAATTTTGCTTGGTCATGTAAGCACTGTGTTTTAAAGCAGTCACCACTCTTCAAAAGATAGAGTAGTCTTCTTTTTAGGATATCGATGACAATCTAAATTTTATCTGCCAAAAACTTAACTACTAGTATCTACTAGCATTTTCAGTAGCGTCCATAAGTTCCTGTAACGTGCAGCCTGTAATACTTATCATATACCTAACACTATCTTTTCTAGGTAAGTTATACAACGGCATTTTGTTGCATGATTACCGATTTAAAATTTGCTCCATGCTGGCTATCTTAATAAACATAAAATGCTATTGAGTCACACCTTTATGATTAATAATGTACCTATACTCGTTATACCTTTGTTGTGAATAAGACGCAATTTAGTTACTACTTCGTTTTTATTCACAAAGCTAATTCTATTACTTATATTGACAGTTCCAGATGGTCTTAACGTTCAATCGAAAGTTCTGGACGTCGTCAATCTGTAGAGTTTTGATTGTGCTTTTATAGAAAAGTACTCTGTATTGTCTCATTTCATTGTCTGGGTTCTCTAGATGATATATTTTCTTATTATGAAAGTAAAAAAAATTACTATTCATCTGCTGATAGATTTTATAAGAGTTATTGACGCGTACTTTTAAAAGCACTTAAATTCTATTTGAAAAACAATTGCTTTTATCTAAAGTTTATTTGCAATTTTGAGTACATATTTTGTGTTTTAGAATATCTGTTTTCTTCGAGATAACTTTGAAGAATTTTATAGAAAGTATTTTATCCTATTACTTGTACTGTGTTACAATTATCTTAATATATAAAATCCTTGCGTTACTGACTGACTGACAGACACGCTGCAGCCGAAACTATTGGGCGCAGGAAGCTGAAATTTGGCATGTATGTTCCTTGAGGACCGTAGGGGTGCACTAAGAAGGGATTTCTCGAAATTCCCACGGGATCGGCCAAAATGGGTAAATTTAAAAAAAATGCAGGCGTAGCTGCTGGCGTCCTCTAGTTGAACATATTTTGTTGCTGAAGATATTGAGATTGTTGTGGAAATCTATAAAGACTCATTGAAAATTTAACTCATTATAGCGTGCATAAAATAATTAGGCTTTGTTATATCAAAATATAAGTCTGTCGTGTTCTCTGAGTAGACGTCAGTAGCCAGCTTAGGTGCTTCTCAAAACTTTCCAGACGTTTCGATACAAATTAGAACTATGTATGTGTGATACTGATCATATTAGGCTTACTTTGTTCAACTTTTAAGTATCTTTTAGACTTTGGACGTTGAAGTTTTAGAGTGCTTGTGTTGGTGTTGATGTATTTAGGTAAGTTTAATTGAATACCCATATTTTTTTTCTGTTATTAGATTTCATCTTGAATTTTGATAGAAATGGTTTGCCACAGTTTAGAAGTGGTAGTGGAGTTGTTAATGAGTGCCATTTTAAATAACATAAAATTGGAAAAAAAAGATTTGCACTTGGATATACTCGTATCAATATAATTATCATTAACGTAAAATACATTAACAGCATTGTTCTATAATTATTATTAAAAGCTTAATTTATATCCCACTGCTGGGCTGGTATGTCCCATTGCTATTATCAGTATAAAATTGTCATTTATCTGGTCTAAAGCTAGGTCCAGTATGCTCTCCACCTTTTCACGAGACTCAAAGAGTGTTGTTTACCAGAGTCTCAAATAGCGAGCAATTAATACACTTCCGCACAAAAGTAAAGGAAAACCCTACAAGAACACCTACATATACATATGCTGAGCTTACTCTATATTGGTCTGACACCTAAGAGATTTCTATGAACTTGCACTGAGAGTTCCCAGAAATGTGCGACGTTGTAAACGAACAGATTTCATTGAAATTGATCAAAGGAATGTGTTGTATTATATCACCAGCTGCAATTTCGAAATTTCGCCTGTGTATTTATTTTCTTTATTCCGGCAACACTCGACGACCGGTTGGCGCAGCGGGCGCCTAAGCGACTGCTACGCCGAAGGTCCCAGGTTCGATTCCCGCTCAACTCAAACATTTGTGTGCATGAACTTGGATGTTTGTCTTGGTCTGGGTGTTTCTATGTATAATATGTATGTATTTACAAAATAATAGTAGATATATATGTATGATTTATGTTTATCCATTATCTGGTAGGGGAGACCGGGTATGGTTGTCACACTGGTTGGTTGTCACAGAGGCCATAACAGACAATTAAACGGGGTGGTAGGAGCGAGGGAGTAGCACAGTCAGCCATTTGTATCTACCTTATGTCAGCGTACTCCGACCTGCCGTTTAATGGACTTATTCGACCACTCGATATTCTATTATGACCTCTGTGACAACCAACCCGTGTGACAATCATACCCGGTCTCCCATACCCATAACACAAGCTCTGGTGATGTGTGGTAGAATATTATTAAAAGTAATATAATTAAAAAACAACTTCAAGAACCGGCTCCGATTCAGATTAAAACACATTCAAACATGCGTATTGCCAAGATGTGGAACACTTTGTTTGAATCCCTTTTGACTAATGAGTACAATCTGGGTGCTTTCAAGTCATGGGTGAATAGTGAGTACCTTATAGGCCAACGAGCTCTATCTTAGACTTTATCATCGCTTAAGAGTAGGCGAGGTCATGGCCAAACGTTAGCCTATAAACGTAAACCTACCTGCTCACCAAATTGGAACCGTACATATCGAGACTGTTGTTTGACGTAAACATCTTACTATAAATTAATATCTTAACACTTCCAAAAAGAAACTCTTAAGTGTACATTTTGAACAAAATCTTTTAACTAGGTACGTAATTTGTAGGTACTTTCAGTTTCAAACATTCACTCAAAACAAACATGAAATCTTGGAAACCACTTAATTTCTCAATGAAAAGTTTGGCAGTTTGTGGTATTAAAATAAATGTATATTTAGAACTGATTTTGCGATAGAACTAAATATAGTCAATCGGTGGGTGTGTAAGAAAATTTGCGCGGGTGAAATTGTGGGAGCAACTAGTAAAATATGTATGTACGTCAGTCTTGCAGGATTCGGTATAACTTAAAGTATATTGGTAAGAGAAATGGTGATTTCTACGATCTTTTCCCAGCCGTTTGCTGTTTGTCCGCCGGGGCCGTCACTGTACTTTCAGCGAGACTGAGATTATCTCGGATGTGGTGACGGCACTGACTGACTCATGGTGCTTCTGTTTGATCTAGCTGGTGTATGAACTCGCCTTGTTACGTAAGTTCAGAGATGTAGAGCACAAGGCTTCAAACACATTTTTTTCTTCCATTCCTCTTATTACCTATCATAATGTCTTATAATTCATACCACTATGCATGGCTGCTCTTATCCTCAAAGTGCTGATAGACTTGAGCATTTACTTGTAAAAGAACATAAAATAACATAAAAGGTAAAAAACGGGACCCTATTACTAAGCCTCCGCTGTCTGTCTGTCTGTCACCAGGCTGTATCTCATAAACCGTGAAGCTAGAAGCTGAAATTTTCACAAATTATGTAGGTATTTACTCTATTTACTACTAACAAATACTACAAATAAAAAAATGAAAATATTAAGACGGGGTCCCATCCAATAAACGTGTTTTTTTCGTTATTTTTTGCACAAAATTACTAACGGTAGAAGCTTAAAATTTTCACAGAATATGTAGTTGTATATTACCTTTCAAAAGCGGGACTATTAAACAAGCAAGAACAGGTAGAAGTATGCTTGAATGAATTTAAAGGTAATAAAAAACAGATTCAAATACTATGTTTTTCAGAAACATTTGTGAGAAAAGGTGATGAACCCAACATTCAACTCCACAGCTTTAAGTTAGGTGGCTCTTTCTGTAGGAGGTCTGAAAAGCGGGGTGGTGTATGTATCTTGGTTGACGAGTCAATTGAATGTAGACCTGTTGAATTTTGTGAGAAAATATCGTGTGAAAAATTGTTTGAATGTTGTGGTGTGGATCTGCCATCATTGCAGTGCATAGTTATTTGCGTGTACAGAATACC
This sequence comes from Euclidia mi, assembly GCA_944739405.2. Classification (NCBI taxonomy): domain Eukaryota; kingdom Metazoa; phylum Arthropoda; class Insecta; order Lepidoptera; family Erebidae; genus Euclidia; species Euclidia mi. Next base: position 31,660,285 of record OX123194.2, on the reverse strand, counting down.
CAACGCAAACACAACAGTATTTTTTGAAAAGCTTGAACTATTAATGCATGAAATAGACTCGAAAACGAATAGGCGGGTAATTTTGTCTGGAGATCTCAATATAGACTCTTTAAAATGTACCCATTCCTCTTACAAATTAAATGAGTTCATTCAAAATTATAACCTACAGGCTCACATTAATGAACCAACAAGGCAACACACTTGCATCGACCACATATACAGCAATATTAAAGTCGCAATTGGTAACCTGCATCAATTGTACTTGTCGGATCATAATACGGGACAAACTCTTGATTTCCCTGCAATTACAAGCAAACCAAACCCTTCGTTTATGTATGTGTGCCGACGAGACTACAACAATGACAATGTCTTGAAATTTAAAAATTGTTTGGCAAGTTTATCATGGAGTGAGGTATTTGTCGAAACAGACTGTAATCGTGCTTTTGATTTGTTTCATGATACTTTCACACTGTTTTATAATCTGTGTTTTCCTAAGTACAGAGTGAAAATTAACACTACGTCTACTTGCCCGAGGTGGATAACAAAGGGGATAAAAGTATCATCTATAACAAAGAGAAAACTTAGATTTTTGAGTTACAGGGATAAAGATAATGAAATGAAGGCAAATTATAAAAAATACAATAAGCTCTTAAGAAAATGTATAGCAGCCTCTAGAAGGATAATAAATAATAAGTACATTTGTAATGCTCAAAACAAGTGTAAAGCTGCTTGGGAGATAATTGGTAACAAACTGGACAGTGTTAAGGGCCGTCACGATATAAAAAGAATAAACTGCGACGGTAATGTTTTAACAGACCCAATAACAATTGCAAACGCCTTTAATAAATTCTATATTGAAAAAACAAATATCCCAAAATCAATTTCCCCAAATTACAGCCTAATAAATAAACTCGATTCTACAATTTTCTTAATACCTTGCACTGAATGTGAAACTACAAAAACCATCAAATCGTTAAATGATACTTGCGCCGTCGGTTATGATGACATATCCACAAAGATTATCAAAAGAACCTGCAATGAAATAACGCCAATACTTTGCCATCTTATAAATGTGTCTTTTTTGCAAGGTACTTTTCCTGACAAGCTTAACCCAGATTATCCTGAAACTTTTTTACATATCAGATCTTTGTGATTTTTTTATATGTTGCTACTTACCCCCCGTAAAGTCCTGGAAAAATATTTAAAAAAATACCAGAGCTAAGGAAATCTCGGAAAATGGGTGGCGTTATAACGCCTGGTCGCATAATCTACTACTATTACGAGTAACCTTAAAAAAAACATATTATTTTATATTCATTCATACATTACATAATTATGATGGTACATAATGTACTATCATATGTAATAAAGAAAACTATAGGTAGTTAGGAGTAATTTAGAATAATAAAAACAAATGATTGATTTATATTTTTTAATTTACTGTAAAGACCAAGAGCATATCAGCATTTCAAGCGTATTATAAAATATTTTTTTAATTACTAGGACTATGGAAGGCGGCAAAACAGAATTTAGGATGTAAATGTAGCCCAGTTGTTTTCTTCTTACAAACTTTGCATATAAGTTGGGCATCTTTATATACGACAGTATGGTCGATCCTGTCAAAAGGAGATGTTTCTCTGTGGGCCCTGGGAGTTGGGCACGGTCCACGGGTTTCGGTTCTCTTAAAAGTTTCTAGTAAGCTCCTTACCACAGCTCTTCGAAAATTAAGATGGTCCAGGTCACCTCCATTAGATCGATATAATTGCCACGCGTTTTGAGTTGCCATATCTAGGGAGTGAGCAATCAGAGGGAAATACAATTTTTTCCCTCTTACGGATGTTCGATACAATCCAATATTTTAGTCAACTCGATCCACTCTGCCCTTGTTCGCATTATAATTCTTTATCACGTTCGGTTGATTGATTTGGACGTATCTCTTGAGTAGCTGTGAAAAGCGCCTTGCATTTTGCACTGGCTCGACTTTATCAATGTTTGAGGCAACAGTGACAACACTGTTGTCATTCCATTTGCAAACAAGGATATTTTCTGGTCGACTTGATTTGCTCTTATATGTCCCTCTTTCAGTCTTTTTGAAATCATTATTAGTTGGCATAGGAAATTTACTTGAACGATTTTCTCGAATAGTCCCTGTCGCTTTCAACCCACGATCAATTAGTTCGTGGATGAGAGGGAGAGAGGTGAAGAAATTATCAAAAAATAGGTGAAAATGCAGTGTCGGTTCACGTTTCTGTATGATGTCGGCGAACCGTAGAATTACACTTCCATCCAGAACAAACTGCTTATACGCTGAGGGTATCATTGCAGACTGGCCTTGGTAGGGATCAAACCACAAAATATATCCTAGCCTTGTTGCGCCTACCCAAAATTTATACTCCCATCGTATAGGTTTACCTCTGATAAACTGCTTACAGCTGTGACCGACATAGTACGGCACCATGGCCTCATCCACGCTGTATTTTTCTTCGAGAGGAGCCATATCTATAAAGTTTTTGTTCAGTAAAACAAATAAAGGTCTCAACTTTGAAAATTTGTCACTGCTTTGTTGTATCATTGTGTTATCACAGCAGTGCACGTGAGCCATTATAAAGTTGAACCTATCACGAGACATAGCATTATGTACCAAGTCAAAATTAGTATCTGACGATTTCTCCCAGTACATACTTCTTCGAGGGACAACAACATATCCACTGTATAATAAAATGGCTAGAAAACATTTCATTTCGCTTGTAGAAACATTACCTATTTTATTTTTTAACTTGCATATGTATTTGTATACTGGACTAGTAATTGCATGATATTATCATCAAACATTGTATCAAAGTAATATAAAGGAGATTGTAAGTTATTAGGATTTTGAACATCTTGCCATTTGGGAAAGTTTTTAGGATTATGACGGTTCCTCCAAGTATATTGATTGTTGATTTTTAGGCACAGTCGGCATATTAGTTTCAGATAAGTACATCAGCTAAGTTGCTACCCTCCAGTGCTTCCTCGTTGCGTAATCTTTTAGCCAAATTTATCAGGAGAATGATATCTTCTTCATCGGATGACTCATCATTGATGAACGCCACCTCGGCATTAGCTCTCAGCTGTGAACCTAACGTAGTCAAAATACACATTATTATGAATATGTAACTTTTAAATAAATAACAATTTTAACAAGATGTATAAAATAAAATGAGTCTATATACCTGGTAGATTATGCAAGTTTACAACTTCTTCGTCGCCTTAGTCTTCGTCAGTCATTTCGGCATTAGCGTGTTCGGGTGGTAAAATAGCCACAGAGTAGGGTGTGTCATCGTTATCGTCCGATTGTTCCAGTTCCTCTATTACTTTATAAAGTCTAAGTGTTTTTCCATGTCTTAGTCTAAAAATAAAGAAATATATGAGTTGGACACCGATTATGCGACCAGGCGTTATAACGCCTGTGACATTCGAACACGAAAAACACCACATAATATAACTAAGCATTAGAATCAAAATTAGTATTTTTATTGTTTAATGTCCTTAGTTTTAAATTCGAATAAAAATGGTACGTAAAAATAAATAATTATATCTTAAAACCTTACCTTTCGGAAGTCATTCTCCAAAATATAAACACTGTTCACTTTAAATTACGCAAAAATACTAAAATAACAAGAAATTCGAAACGAATTCTGTACTGTATCGAGCCAAACTTAGCAAACAACTAAATGACAGTAACAAAAATGGGGATTTTTCGGTTATAATAATTTTTTTACGCGGGTATTTTAAAACATTTTTTGGCGGTGTTATAACACCTGGTCGCATAATCTGGGTTAAGACTTCAATAGTCAAACCATTATACAAAAAAGATGATAAAGAAGAGTTAAAAAACTACCGCCCAATCACCCTCATACCAGTGTTATCAAAAATATATGAAAAGCTAATGCATACCCGTATTACAATATTTTTGAATAAACACAAAATTATAGTTGATGAACAAAACGGCTTCCAAAAAAATAAATCTACAACAATGGCAGCTTTTGATTTAATTAAAAACGTCACAGAGTGTCTGGATAGAAGAAAAGCAATGTCGGTGGTATTTTTTGATATGACGAGCGCGTTTGATTTTGTTGACCATACAATTCTTTTACGCAAATGCGAACTCTATGGGATTAGAGGTAACGCCCTTGATTGGTTAGCGAGCTATTTGAAGGACAGAAGGCAATGCGTAGAAATTTCATGCATTGACACAACACAGACAGTTCAGTCATGTTATTCCAGCTATAAATTTAACCGATTCGGAGTTCCTCAGGGCAGTGTGTTGGGATCTCTATTGTTCCTGTTATACATTAACGATATCCCCAAAGTCACTGACCATAAATGTACCTTGTATGCAGACGACATTTCAGTAGCTATACCACAAAATCAGGGAAGCCACGACCAAATAACTCAGATAAAGGAAACAATTAATAATATTTCGAAATGGCTAAGTGCGAACAATCTAAAGGTTAATCTATCAAAAACAAAAATTCTTCAGTTCCATAACTACAATAGTGCGAAATCTGCCATAGAAGTAAAATATGGTGGGCAAGAAATTTCAGAGGTCAGCGAAATGAAATTTTTGGGTATAATGCTTGACAATCATTGTAACTGGAAAGCTCACATTAAACAAGTCTGCAATCGCATAAATCGTTTTGTATACGCCCTGAAAAGACTTAGTAAACTTGCTAGTGAAAAGACAGCGGTAACTGCATATCACGGATATGTGGGGTCAGTATTAAGATATGGTCTCCTGTTATGGGGTAACTCAACGGAAATTAGCAAGGTTATGATATGCCAAAAAAAATGTATTAGAGCAATATGTGGTGCAACCCCTTTGGATTCCTGTAGGCCTTTATTTAAAAGATTAAAAATATTCACTATTACTTGCTTATATATTTATGAGATTGGTATTTTTGTTCGAACACACCCAAACTTATTTACAAAGGCGAACGAAAATAAGAAATTTCTATCGAGGGATCCAACGAAGCTAGCACTGCCTCAAATGTCAACTACATTATATAAAAGAAATAGCAGCTGCATGGCTATTCAAGTGTACAATAGATTACCAAAATCAGTTAGAGAATTACCTCTAAGACAATTTAAAAGCTCTGTAAAGAAATGGCTTAGTGAGAAGTGCTTTTATAATTTGCAAGAATTTATGACATACAAAAACAGAACAATGTAATTATACGTAGTAGTATTGATTCGGTTAACATTAATCCTTAAATATGCAATTATTCTAATATTTATTTATCTTAAATGGAATATATTTGACTCAATTCTGTAATGATTGTGCTCGTTGTTATTTTTATTTTTATTTTACTTGACATTTTATGATTGTATTGATAATTTTGTGATGAATTTTAAATTATTATTATTTTCTAATTATCCATTGACTATATAATTTTATCTGACATGTGTATGTATAAAAATTCTAGATTCGTTAACAACGCCTAATTTTGCATGCCGAATTTGGTGAAACATGCTGTACAATAATAACAACATAACATCTTGTAATATTTAACCATGTTTCTAGCAAATAAAATATTCTTATTCTTATTCTTATTCTTAAAATCGGTTAACCACAATGAGCTCACGATCTTCACAGATGGGTCTAAGACGGATACAGGTACGGGTTCAGGAGTATTCTCCGAGGACCTAAACATCAACATCGCAGCACCGCTGGGAGCCTATAACACGGTCTACCAGGCCGAAGTGTTTAGGCATAATCTCTGTTTTTATCGCAACCTGGTAAGAAATAGAACCAGAACTCAGCACAAAAGTAGACGGTAAGATAGCCAAACAAATCCTCCGCCAGTCCAAACAACAACTGCGGACAGTCACGGCCGCCTACACAGTACACGGATTCTTTAATAAACACCTATTTACTATAGGTATCACCGACAGCCCACTGTGCAGAGCCATCTGCTTCTCGGCTGCCCTGAGGTCGCACAGTACAGGCAGCAGTACCTGACCAGATACAGCACCCTGAGGGAAGCAGTGGGCCACATCAAGAGTCTGCTGGCCTTCCTCGAAGAGCTGGGGTGGCTCGAGTGACAAGACCATTCCCACCCAAACGCAAAATACACGCCAGGACGTGGAGTTGCTGAAACGGCCCGTGCTACAAAGTACCAAGTACCTACCTTTCAAAATAAATAATTAAATTTAAAAAAAGTAAGTAATAAAGGGGGGCTCCCATACAACAAACGTAATAATTAAGCAATTTGTTACTCGATCTTAATAAACAGGTAGAAACTTAAAAAGTGTAACGAGTTCGACTCGGACTTGCCCAATTTTTTTAATGTATCGAGCTAAACAATGAACAGAGACAAACATTGCTACGAACGTGTTTATGATCTTTCTAGCGAACGCTATTGGCGATGCTAACATTCTAACTAGCGACTCTAGCGGCGAAATTTAGAAGTTGTCTAAGAACGACACTTTCACAGATCACTATTATTTTTGACAGCTCATAATACAATTACCACCACAATCTCGAAACAAAGTTGTATTGAAAGCTGTCATAAATGTCGTTCTTAGACAATTTCTAAATTTGGCTGCTAGAGGCGCGCGGATAATCTTTGCATCGCAATATGCGGTAAAAAGATTGAACCAAAACTCTCATTTGGCTAGAATGCTCTTCAGACCGCTCGATATAATGCTCGCTAAAACGTTGTCGTGTGGTTTTCTGTAATGTAACATTCGCAATAAATAGTAATAAGTGAATGTTGAACTGTATCAGAACCTTTAAATATTTTAGAGATAAAACAGATCCATAAAGTTGGTTTCTAGTTCTATTGCTGCTGCTGTGCAAGCTAGTTCCAGGTGTTGGGTGATCTAAATTTAACATATCAGTGTCTTTTCACCATAAGCTACCACACAGCATTTCATAACATTATAACAGTATCGATGTGAAAATTATATTTAATTATATCCATCACTTGTGTTCGCAATCTACAGAATGTGTTTAGGAAATAGATTATTACAGTAATAGTAGGTAATATCACAGATGGTAACGTGTTATAGTACAGCGGTATTAATAAACAGCCAATATATTGGTGTACCAAAGCCAATAAGCTCCGGTATGTAATAATATGTTAACATAATATACAACTAGTAGACGTACACTTTGGCAAATGTTTAATAGTTCACTGCTATCAAAAATGAATTTATACTTCCTATAATAAAGTAAATTGTTGACCAACGAAACAAACAGTTAAATATATGTGTGACTAGCTTTTGCCCGCGGCTTCGCGCGCGTTAAATTCGGGGTAACAAAAATCTACTTCCAATGCTACTTCCAGTCTCAAGTTGTGTGAAGGCACTCTTGATTATTCTAAAGAGTTCAGAACCTCTATAGGGTATGAAGTAACTCGGTCAGTATCCATGACATTATAGAAAGAAAGAAAGAAAGAAAGAAAGAAAAAATTGTTTATTTTCCCATTTAAATGAGACACATGTACACAAAATATGGTTTACAATAAAAGCAAAACAAACAGCAAAATACACAAAAAATAGCAATACAGAAAAAAAACACAAACGTCTATAGGTAGATACGTGTCTCATGCTAAACAAGAAAATAGGGACCAGTTCAGCATATGCCTGACGGGTGTCAGACGCTGGTTTTCAACTAGGCCCTAGTGACGTCTAAACTAAAACCAGCAAACAATAAAAATAATAATAAATAATATAATATTTGTGAATTAAAGTACAACAGAAGGGGACAACATGGGTACACACATACAGACACGTATAGTAAACACAAATAGAACATGCACGCATTGCACTCGGCTCTTCTCTGTGAGCCGTCCCTCCCTATATAAAAGAACTATTAACATTTATCATTATCTACCATAATCAACCAAAAGGTAGGTACATAATAACATCAGCTTGCATACAGTCAAGTGTCACAGCCATGTTCCAATACATGTCCAATATATATCTATAAACACTTTCGCATTTATAATATTAGTGGAGAAAATCAAAGTTTCAGCCGTTTAAGCGTAGTATATAAGATCACTCGTTTTTAAACAGACATTAGGTGATACTTAGCAGAAAGAAAATCGCCTACATAGCTCTCCTAATATTCAAGCTGAAGTGGCAGTCGGTTAGGCGGATAGCTAAAAGAAACCGATGGCCGTAACATTGGGCCGAAACTTTTGGAATCGCCGCCACTCACCAAAGGTCACAGTAAAGGTAGGCATCCCGTAAGGTGCGATTTTATTTTGATTGGTTAATTGTTCGATGGATAGGTGGAGTCAGAATTGGTCTACGTGGACAGCTTGAGGAAGGTCTTCGTCCAGGATGATGATAATATATTGAGTAGAACTATTTACATTAATGTCTTTTTAATTAATTTGTTCATATATATCGTGTTGTCTCTTACTACAGATATCTGGACGAGTATAGAAGTCTTTGTACTTTTTTTAACAATTGCCTAGTTCTTGTAATATGATAAAATCCGCTATCAACACCTTCCTAAATGAAAAGATTACTATCAACCGATGTAAGCATCAGTTATCGCTGTTAACATCGTGAAAACGGCTAATCACGTGTCAAGGAGAATATCGTCGGCTAATGGTTCGTTTTTTGTCCCACTCATTTCTGTGAGACAACATAATAACACGCTAAAAGCACCTACTACTCAATGATTCTGAATATACCCAGGGGCGCGCAGTTTTGTATTGGTTATGGCATCAACCTTTCAAAACATATTGATAACTTGTTGAGGTTATTTATAGAGAGGATAGTATTTGTACTGGATATTGCTCCGTTATTTATACGTATTGTGCGAAGGTGTTTTTTGTTGACGTATTTTTTGTTGTTGGAGATGAAGGTAATATTTGGAGTAGGATTTTTGTACTAATTGGTGCAAATATTCTACACGATGTTTAATAATATACCTACTTAATTGTGGTTGTGATTTATAAAAATAGTCTTTACCGCTCTTTGTGTTGTTATAATTGACGCTATAAAATGGCTGGTGCATTTATTAGTCTGTTTTGGACTGTTTAAGCCAAAATTCAAGTAAGTTTTTGGAGAGGTGTTAAAACCTCAATCAATATAAATTTAGGTAACCATGAAATTTAACCTTGACCCCTTTGTAAGTATTGCAGTAACTACAACAGTCAAGGACAAACAAACGAAGTACTTAAAATATTTCCACGCAAACACGAAAGTGATAACGCGAAAAATATTCACCACTTTTAGCGTATTATTTTGAGTGGCAGTACGTATTAAATCATATAAAATAAGTGGACGGTGTCCGTATTCCCGAGTTTCGTGTGAAGCGTGTTTACAAATTACTGTACCATTGATTGACATGGGGCACTTTTAAAATAACAGTAATTAAATGGCCGCTAACGATCGGTCATCGAGCCGTCAGTACTCGACGTTTTAAGCGAATGCCTTTTAGGGTTGGCGCACATTAGACTACAGATGCTTTTTGTATCATTGGCCACGTAAGGGTTTTGTTATCCTTCATTGTATCATAGTATTAGATGTGCGTTCGTCTTTAGTATGCATCGGGCTAAAAACCCGATACATAACATCGTACTGACGGAATTTAAGTCAAGTTTGTAAAGTAGGATGATTGAAGCAAAGCCACGCTTCTTGCGGCATAAATGGACTGGTACATTACCCCTCTTTTAAAAGATAGATGTAAAGTAGGGATTTCTACTGTTTCATTCGATAAATGAAAGTATTGTAAGTAAACTACTGACCAAAGCTCCTTCCCAACCTTTGTCTTTCCACTAGAAAGGAGGAAAATTGTTATTTCGTACGCCTTTCTATTTCATTAGAGTTTGCAACACTGCAAACTCTAATGAAATAGAAAAGACACACACGTAAGTGTTGCCTGATTAACATAGCTGGTGTAATGCTTACCATAAAGTGGGCTGTAGCTTGATGCCCTTATACATGTTTCTATGTTTTCCCAATATGCGGTTGACGCTACGTGACCTACGATAAGCGGTTGACGATTCGCGGCTGACGAAACGTGACTAATGATCCGTCAGATGTGCGTGCACCTTAAAGCGAACGCCTTTTACTGAGGCTCAACACGCCGAGTGCCGACACCGCGTCACGAACTCAAACATTTACATTGTGACCTAAATTCTTGGGCAATTTTTAATTAGTCTAATTACCGTTCCATTTAGGAAATTAATCCGATGTTCTGACGAGTCATTACGTGTACGATGAAAGACTGTTCAATGTGTACTTACTTTCTCTGAATTTAATATAAAGTAGGTAGGTACTATTACATATATTGCCCATGGCTTATGTTTGTTTCTTATGTTTTAGTTATTATTTTTTTAAATAATACTCATTAAAGTAATCGATTAACGATAAGACGAGAACAGGTCCGTTTTGTATAGCAATTGATGAAATTAATGTAGTTGTCGTGAAATTGTACCTACCAGTTGGTTGACATGTAATTGAGTGATATAATTATTTTTTTAGAATACACATTTACAAATAATCAATCTTAAAACATGCCGTGGTGAAAATATCAGAAATATTCACCAACATCTTAGATAATAAAGATATGAAATCTCATGTTTATTAAATAAGCTGCTTAACGTCTCTTAACAAAATGTTATTACGATGATGTCAAGTCATAGGTTTTGCTAAACACGAGCTTGACAGTAATAGAGGGTAAAGCCTGGTGTAATGGATTTTGTCCCGTGCCTCGGAGAGCACGTTAAGCCGTCGGTCCCGGTTGTCACGAAGATCTTTGACAGTCGTTATAGGGCATCAGTATCTTCTAAATAAACTGACTCTAGTCTAAACTATGGAATATTGCTATCCCTTCGGGTTGCTAAGGTCAGACAGGAAGTCGCTCTGTGGAAAAGCTAATATTCAGCCAAATCCGGTTAGACTAGTAAGCGGACCCCACGTTGAAACTGGCATAACGCTAGGAGGATGAGATTTTAACGTAAAAATACAAAAAATAAATTTAATATGATAAAGATATCAAAATTACTTTGATTTCAGTGTTTAGTCTTCTTGTAAATATTACAAAATATAAAAACTGTTAAATCCGATAGTTATGATAAAATTTGGATTTCCTTATATCTCATCGTCACACATTTCCGAAACTCTTTTGTAGCTTATAAGGGTGTCGTTTAAATGTGTCACTATGCGAACTGTGCAAGTCATTTATACAGGATGTTGCTTATTACGTCATCTCCATAACCGTTTTCTCTTTATAACAGTTAATCCTACGTAATGCCCTTGACAAAACCCGGGCCGATGTTACATACATTTAGCCTTTAACTATGCATAAAATACGGGAAATTTATCCAAAATATGAGATATTTTTTGCATATTTTGTGATGAAGTGCACGTTTGGTGTATTGGGAAATTGATCGCTATGCCAACGGCCAATTTATGGCGTGTGGTTCGATCCCTATATAGAACATTACGCGTTGCACCTATAGTGCCAGGTTTTTTATTGCCTTTGTTGTGCCATGCAGCAGCTTAACTGATAGTACGCCAGAACGACGCTTATGAATACAGCTGTTGCCTAGGCTTTGGAGCAGCATTGATAATAAAGCGTGTGGTGATGCAGGCTCCACAGGCACAGTTAAGCACAACATGGGAGCGGGTCCAGAGTGTGGAGCTAGGGGGTATAATTTCCCTCTCCCTTCTCCGAAAACATCAGTTTTCTTCCAAAGACAAAGGACTTTTTGGTGCTTCGCTGGCTAAGACCTTGCTTCACTAAGTTCAAGCCCCTAAACCAAAACAAGCAAGATGAAGAAGTTTGTAAGCAATCGATTATCACAAAAGAGCATTTTTTTATTTATATACTCACGACATGTGTCCCCGAAGGGGTAGGCAGAGGTGTAATATTACACCCACATTTCGCCATGTATTTTTGAGGGTCCCACGTAATAGGGGGCACATCACCAGATTCCGGGCTGCTACTGAGAATTCGTAAAAACCAGTAACACTTTTGCCCGAAGAAGAGCATATACATACAAAATCACGTGCGGCAAAAGTACATTGCACAGGATCTTAGTTATCCTTCCCTGTGCTTTGCTATGCAGCCTGCGTCTCTTTATTCCCCTAGGGCGAAGGGAAGGCGGAACATGGACGATTATAAAGTTGCTCCTTAAATGGAAACAGTACTGATGGATGCCTTTAAAATTCAAATACTAATAGTTATTCAAGTATGGCTTTAAGACAGGTTACAATCAGAATGTGATAAGCAGGCAGGGTGCATGAAAGTCGTTTTGTGAAACAACATAGGTATACCTAATACTTAAAATTCATTGCATAGTTAATATTTGATAAACAATGATTGGTCTATGTAGGTACTTTTTAATACCATTAACTATATTAATTACATTATAGAGCACAGTTTTATACGTGTGATGTATTTTTGAATACTATGGCTTGAACAATATGATAGGTATTTCTTATATTTTCGCGTTCGTTGGTTCAAGAAAAAAAAATATTATCACTCGCTTAAAACGACGTACCCGGTAGATGGTAATGGGCTCGCCCTCTATTACATTAGGACCGAAACATAACTGGCGAAGAGTAATACAACTCTGCCTACCCCTTCGGGGATAAAGGCGTGAAGTTATGTCAATTTATGTTAATTCAAGAACTGACATTTTTCAAAGTAGTCATAGCAAGGCTGTAGCTATTGAATATGTTCTGTTGTTAGCTAGAATTAAGTTTCGTAAAAGCTGAAATGCCAAAAAAACGACACTACTTTTCAAAAGATAATCCTGAACATCAGTTATCACCTTATCGTAAAATATCGAAAACTATGATGCCGTAAATGTATCCAGTATTATTTATTTAAAATCTTTTATGAATACTTATGGAAGCAACCGTCTCATTTTAATAACAAATAATCAGTATTTATGTTGCTACGATACCTACCAATAAAAACGCCTGTACTTATAATAAAGCCCATACCAAGCTTCCATATTCATCACCATTTGCAAATATAATAAAATACTTTTTCAACGTTCCGGGCGCGTATTAAATTCCTCAATGTTAATTTGTTAATTATAAGTGAGGTTGGAGAGTTATGGGTTACTTGTATGGACATAAAACTGCAGTTATTATAAATCAATAAGTACTGGTACATTCGCCGGTAGATATCCATAATTCAGAAACGATGAGAACCTTTACGCGTCGTGTATGGGATCGGAGAGAAACTCTGGAACCGCGTTATGCGTATTAAAATCATTTATTCAATGTTTTTTGTCCTTTGTGTAGAATTTTGTGGTACTTGCCTACTTTGATTGGATATAATAATGATGTTTAAATCATCATCATCATCAGCCTTTTACAGTCCACTGCTGGACTAGGCCCCTCCTTTGAAAGGAGAAACTGGCCTACTGTACCACGCTGGCCAAACGGGTTGGTATAGGGTTGTATCAAGTTTTCCTTCTCTTACAGTGCTATTCTCTGCATAATATGCTCCCTCTGTCGGCTCTTACGACACCCATGGGATGATAATATGGGGTGGTGACATTCCGTGTTCTTAATCCGTCACCACACGGACTGATGTTTAAATAGTGTAATGTATTCTGCATTGCATGTGATGACTATGTAAAAGTTGATTGATTGTTATGGTCTATCAAATTCTTGTTATTAACGTTTTTCGACTGTTAGTATGTATTTTCCAAAGTGTTCATTTTGAGGAATGATCCATTTCAGATGGAGGTTTTTATATAAAACTAGAGGACGCCAGCAGCTACGCCTGCATTTTTTTTAAATTTACCCGTTTTGGCCGATCCCGTGGGAATTTCGGGAAATCCCTTCTTAATGCACCCCTACGGTCCCCAAGGAACGTACATGCCAAATTTCAGCTTGCGCACAATAGTTTCGGCTGTAGCGTGTCTGTCAGTCAGTATATTAAGATTGCAATGACGTATTCCCACAATAAGTATACTAGTGTAGAACGTTGAACCGTGCAGGTTTTATTTGATATTAAACGTTAACATATTTCATATACTTCAACACAAGCAATGTCAGTAATTATGAAATAAATCTCACTATTAATTGTCGAGCGTTCGCTCATCACTTAGGCTCCATAGGGGACTTATACTTGGCCGTTACAGTGGGCAGATCAAACCAATACATGGACGGTTTATCACCTGCGAACCAACCTTTCATAAATCAAAATAAACCATGTACATTGCAATTAAGAGGGGGCGAATCCTCCTAGTGTACGCAATAAGTTTGTACTGAAATAATAACATTTTATCTTGGATCTGAGAACATTTATAATAATTACATCATACTATTGACAGGCCCATTAATATCTGGCCCATACTGTGCTGCGTATGGTTACCGAAGCAGTGGAGACGACGTCTGCTATTATTTTTGTATACACAAACAGTGAATGTGGTAGCGGCATTTTTAGCAATAAACGAGTAAGAAAGCGTGTACACCGATTTATTTGTTCGTAACATTAATTCATCCGCAATATTGCAGTAGGTACATCCTTCAGCATGGCGCTTCAACAATGGCAAAATATCGGATACTCGGTAGGTAATTATATGTATCCTGGCAAATAGTTTTTTTTTTATAGACTCACGCCTGAATCCCTGAAGGGGAAGACAGAGTTGTAATATTACACCCACATTTCACCATGATCTTTTAGGTCCCATGTAATAGGGGGCGAGCCTATTGTCGTTACCGGGCACATCACCAGACTCCGTGTTGCTACTGAGAATTCGGAAAAACCCAGTAACACTTGCCCGACCCGGGAATCGAACCTGGGACCTTCGATTAACAGTCGCAGACGCTATCCACTGGAGCACGGAGGCAGTCAATAGTTTTAAAAACATTTTAATAGTCGTTTCTTTCATTAAAACAAGTCAGACTTTAAACTGATGATACAGTATGCTTATTATAATTATACAAATTGCCTGCATTAGAAGTTTAGTTTAGTATGTGCATTTGAGATCTTTTTGCTAAATATTTTTTGCACGTGCTATTTATTATTACTAACCGACTAGTTTACATACTTGCTATGTGAAAATGATATAAAAAAGACAAAATTAGATAAATAATATATAATGCTCGATAAGACTTCTCATTATTTCAGTATCAACAGCTACTTCAATCCACTTTTGTTCTCTGATTGTAACTAATATAGCAGTAATCGCGATGCTCTTTTAATTAAAGCTTAAGAAGTTTCTTTGCGGCTTTACGCTCTCAGTACAGTACCTCATTTTGACTCTTGTTTTGCATTTCACAAACTGTAATAGGCCTTAAATCTATAACCATAAAGTTGAAATTCTAGAAAGGATACCCAAATTATTTTTAGAACACCTATTTTCGTACATTCCATTAATTAACACCGCCTAATTTGAGGTCTTTGGAACGTTACTAGGAATCAGAGAGTTTTGTTTCTTTTTTTGAGTTCAGACACAAAATGCGGACGTTGCATGTAATTTGTACTTTCCTTCTGTTAATTAATGCTTGGATCTGTTTTCACAGAATTGCTCATACTGAACTTCGTGGAATTTGAACTATTTGAGTATTTAGCTAAAGGATACGGTCTGGCAATCGTGTGTGAGTCATGTAATTTATTCGATTATCGGTCGAGGGATTACTTTATTGTGTTTTTAGCCAATTTCATGCTGAGCCAATGAAGGCTAACGTCGATGAGTCCGAGTATATAGTCAGTCCGTTCGTGTCGATTGGTACAACAGTTTCAAGGCACACCTTGCGTCGCCAACGGTTCAGCGACAACTAAGCTACCCGGGCTTGTAAAGTAGTTTAAGTATTAGATCTCGCCTTAGAATCACTTGCCAAGTGGGGCGTCCTAGCTATTTGTCAGAGCTTGAAGTTCTAGCGTGCATCACAGCACCAAAATTCGAGTAAATCACACTACATACTTTAAGAAAGGAATAAGAAAAAGGAGCTGAGACCTATTTAAGAACAGGTAGGTTTGAATGAGGCTGCAATACACTTAAATTTCGAACGAATCGTGACTATGGTCATTCATACCCAAAAGACTTTACTACTGTTGCCCTTGACATTAACAAAATGCGTGAGCAGCGATTGCAGCTTAACATCAGACCGTTCTCTCTTATGGCGGCACCCGAAGTATAAAATAAGAATGAATAATAATGATAAGAACGTTTACAAGAAGAAGATAATCTGTTTGTAAATAAATGTTGTGAACCTATTTATACGACCTACACAATGCCTACACTAATATTCCAAAAAGGTTAAGGCATATTATTGAAGATTTTCATAGGGTTGTTGCCGAGTATATTATGATAGTTATTTTACTGAAATATCAATGTTAGAGCAGGAAGATGCAAAGATTTTCTGTCAGCAATGAGATCACATATTATGATCTCTATAACTTGTTCCTTCGCAAGAAGTAAGTAACTACTAAAATACTAATCTAATACGAGGGTCAAACTGAAAGTTCTTAGAAAATCAAAAACTGATTACATTAGCCAGTTATTAGTTTTATTATATCTTTTCAAAATATTGTCCATTGACGTCAATACACCGCTGCATGCGATGGAACCACTGGGAAAAGCACTTTGCCCACTCGTCCTTAGGGGTCTCTTCAATGGCATCGCGATACGCAGCCACCGCTTCTTCAGCATTCATAAACCGCTTTCCTTTAAGTTTTCTTTAATTTTTGGAAATAAATAAAAATCACAAGGCGCGAGGTCGGGGCTATACGGCGGGTGACCCAGTAATTCAACGTTTGATGTCGCCAAATAGTCGATCGTTCGCTTGGCGGTGTGCGACGAGGCGTTGTCGTGGTGAAGGAGGATCCTACTGCGAGGTCGTTTCTCTCGAACTTTTTCCAAGACAAGTGGCAAACAATTGGTAGTGTACCATTCTGCAGAAACTGTTTTTTGATCCTCTAACACAATTGTTGCGAAATGACCTATCCTTCCAAAGAACGAGGCCACCATTTTTTTTCCCGCACTTCGATCTCTCTTCACTTTAGTTGGCAACTCCTCGAAAGGAAACACCCACTGAGCAGATTGTCTTTTGGTTTCAGGATCATAACAGTAAATCCAGCTTTCGTCACCTGTTAGTATGTCGAACACAGCATTTGAGTCACCTCCGTTAAATCTTTCAATCATTTTACGGCACCAATCCACACGATGGAGTTTTTGAGCCTTAGTCAAATTATGAGGTATCCACCGGGCGCAAAGCTTCCTGACCGCTAAATGTTCGTGGAGGATTTTGTGCACTTGACTCATACCGATGCCTAAGCTTGTCCGAATCTGCTGATAGGTCACTCTTTTGTCAGTCTCTATCATACGCCGCACAACACAGATGTTATTTTCAGTCGTCGCCGTAGAAGGCCGTCCCTCACGTACATCATCAGTGAGATTAGTGCGACCACGTTTAAACTCATTAAACCAGTTGTAAACAGTCGCACGAGATGGGGCTTCATCGTGAAAGGCCAATCGTAGTCTATCATAACTTTCTTGTTGACTTAAATGACATCGAAAGTCATAAAAAATCATTGCACGAAAATTTTCTCGTGTTAAATTCATGTTGACGTGACACAGACAATTTTCAATTTGCCGCCAAATCGTAAAACAAATGACAAATGAATGAAATATATACTCAGTAATATTGGCAAAGAGTTCTATTTTCAAATTTTAGAATATTTTTTTTATTATATTGTTTATAAGTGGCCAGTTCTAAGAACTTTCAGTTTGACCCTCGTAAAACGAAAGCAAACGGCGCTGCTGTACTAAATCCAAATAACCATAAACAGTACTAAGAAATTCGATCTCGTTGTGAGAACATTTGTACATCCAATATTTACGAGTGCAAAACAACCAGGTTGGACATTAAAGGATGTTACACACTTATAATCGCTATAGTTTCGCGTAGACGCGTAACAGAAAACCGATTCGCAATAAAAAGTAAAAGCCTATGGTCGTGTTAGGTTTTATCTGGTCCTCATAAATAGCGAAGCAGGGAGCTATGTGCGCAAACAATTTCGCCTTTGTTAACATAGCCGGGACATTATTAAACAACCATAATAAGTAGTTAATTATCGACTGTCACACACTTGCGTTCGACGCGCATCGCCGTATGCTTGCAGGGATGTTCAACATTTTTGGTTTTGTTTTTTATTAGGTATTTGTAAAAGTGTAATGAGATTACCTATTTTATATGTAATTACCTTGTTTTAGCGATATCGTAGTGAAAAAGTGTCAAACCAATATAGCTTCTTACTACAATACCAACGTTTTGTTTGCTTTAGGAAAAACTAATCTCACTGTATTTCGACTGCGGCAATTTAGACATCTGGGTATATCTCTCTGCCTATAATGATCCAAGCAATCTATACGACAACCGAAAAGGCGAAGGTGTCCTTTGTGCTGACCTTTTGTCGTAGTTTGCGAATATCAAATAACTTAGTCTATAACTTTAATGACTAAGTTTCTAAAGGCTTTGTTCTTTAGTGTAGTGATACTTACCAAGTAGAGTTTTCTAGACCCCTAACATAAGGATATTGACGTGCTTAACCTATTAATATGATCAAATATCTTAAACTACATTTAAATGTTTAAAAATGTATATTAATATCAATATAAAAACGTTTAATTATAAAAAAATATGTTATATTTTTTATCTCGAAACAATGAGGAATGATCTAATAATTTCGGTTAAATGGAAACTATTTTCTAGAATGTATTGATCACCAAATTCAACAAAATTTTTGCTAAATGCCATTTACGAGCTGTGGAATTCTTTGTGCAATTAATTTAAAAATAAAACTTCAAATTATAAGAGCACAATGATTTCAGTTTAATCTCCGTTTAGCTATTATTATACATTTTCTATGAAAGAGCGATATTTATTTGTATAATTTGGATAACATTTTCGTATTTTACATTAATTTCCTGAAATTATTAACGTGATTCTGCAAATACATTGCTGGAAACGTGCCTCTCTGTAGACCGCTCTAACGATCAGACAGATCCTCAATCGCTTCTTACGACACACAGGGGAAGTTGTAGAAGCCGATTCGTGGCTGAGTCTTCACAATATATGGGAATTGTCGATACAAGTATTGGTTTAAATGTATACTCCATCCGCATTATTACAAAACATGGACTAAATATAAATCGAGGTTTAGACATGTGTACCTAATATTGGTTTACCCGTAGACTATAGACACATTTCTAAAAATATTATCTCTAAGATTTGTTGGACCAAATGCCGCACTTAAATAAACTACCTTCTACAAAAAGTGTTTTTTAAATATTCAGTCAGGGACTGGAGTGGTACTAGTAAGCTGCATTACATACTTCTTCGGACTATCTTTAGTCTTTGTTTTGTAAAAATATACGTATTGAAATATTAGAAAGGTAAAATTGGGCTGTCTTTGCTTTTGTGTTTGATAGCAAATGAAAATAAAAATAAACATTCTCTTAATATCCACGGCGACAGTAAATGAAAGTGTTCACCAGGCAAAGTATGGACGATTTTATAATATTTTGCCATTTACATATGAATGTGACCCAGGCGACTTATAGGCATACGTAAATGGCCTCCAAGCTTTAACAATATTGTGTCGCGTCATTTAGTGTCTCCGACAGAATAACATACAGCTATAGCTTATACTTATACACTACATTATAGTGTGACTTGACAGAACCGTCTAGATTTATATGTCATGTGGTACCAAAGTTTAAATTATGCCAACAACAAACAAGTAAGTTAGATTACTTAGCAGATAATTATAATTATGGAAGCAGTGGTACAAATAGTTTGGTTTCTCAGCAAAATGTTTGCGATCCGCTCCAAGATTTGTGCGTAAGTATGAGCGTACACAGCGCGTGAAATATATGGCTGCGGGCTGAGCGCGGCGTCGGTGCACTAACTCCGCTTGATTGGAATCTACCGCAGGGCACACCGATAAATGAGTGCTGGTAGGCACACGGCCGAAGGGTAAGCACTATAGGAACTAGAAGAGCCGGTGAATGTCTTGTTTCTTTTTGTATTATAGTGAACTACCCGACGCTTGCGGGTTTGCCTCTTTAGCTCAACGTGTAGGAGCAACGTGTAACATCTTACTATTTGAGTTGACTTTGTAAAATGTTCTTTTGTGTATCATATAGTCATCTTTTCTTATTAACTGAGTAGAGGTTTTTACCAAATATCTATACCTTTATATGCAATCAAGATTAAATTCAGTTTATGTGAAACCAGTATCGTAACAAGGCGATGTACCTGATTTCCCGATTTTCGTTTGGAATATGACAGCAAAGCACGATGAACTTGTATGTATACACTTTTAGCTTTTTCGTATACTTTTAGATTTTCTTAGGCATGTGTATTATGCATTGCATAAGATGGAACGAGAACAATTGTTTATTTATGTTTTTGGTAACGGAATTAATATGTACTGCTGAATCTGGGAACTCAGTCATCATCATCAGCCTTTAACAGTCCACTGCTGGACTAGGCCTCTCCTTTGAAAGGAGGAATTGGCCTACTATACCACGCTGGCCAAACGGGTTGGTATAGGGTTTGTATCAAGTTTTCCTTCTCTTAAAGTGCTGTTCTCTGCATAATATGCTCCCTCTGTCGGTTCTTACGACACCCATGGGATGATATGGGGTTGTGGCATTCCGTATTCTTAATCCGTCACCACACGGACAGTCATCATGTTCAGGTTAAATCTTTTCCTGGTCCTCTCTCAGGTCCTGTCGGTAACTGCTTTTCAATAACTTAGTCCCCATTCTCTGATTGCCAGGGCTCATTTGATTTCTGAAATATCTTTTTATGCTGACGTTGCAAAAAATCATCAAATTAGGTATAACTTGCTGAATAAAACTCATTGCAATAATATTGTTATGTCACGCCAATATTCGGTGCACGAGTGATCATCTTACTTGATCAAACAAATTACTGAAACTTATAATGCTGCGATCATTTCTAATATGTCGCTGACTTTACAAACGGCACTGTTGCATTGACGTAGTACTTCACCAAATTCGATTACTAAAGATCCAATATTGTTATTGGGATGCAATTTGCTCTACTCAAAGTCATGTGTCATAAAGGAATCCGGTTCCAAGAACGCTATGTTCATACAGGTTTGATTAACCATTTCTGTGTACGGAAATCGTGAGAGCAAATACCAAGGATATCTATTATATACCCAATATACCAACCTATGTACCTATCTATATAGGTATGCGGTTTAGGTTATGAATAAGCCACAGAGTGTTGATTACCAGGACGTACAACTATTCAACCGTGTCGGCATGATGCGTGAGTCCGATTTGGGCTTTGCATTTGATATCATAAGGATTTGGCAAGACGTTATCATTCTGGTAAGTTTCATTGAACATCGGCAAGATCGGCAATCACAGACGACATTTCTGCATAGATGGCCTTTGAGTTCAGACTCTACACAAGACAAAGAGACACGGCTCAGTTGTGAGATCTACAATTTAACTTGTCTCTTTGCGCCCATAGATTGTATGTTTGTAAATGCCGCCGCGATATAGTGTTTTCGAAAATCACGATTTATATTTTAAAAGAATAGGCAGACATAGAATAGGTGACGACAATTCCAGATTGATAGACGAGTATATCGGTGGTGTCATAGAGTCGTTACATGTGGGCTCTGTTCAGTATTATTTGTCACGGCGGCAATCAAAAATGGTTCAGTGAATAACAGGTACCTAATGTAATAAATACTTAACTCTGCTTCTTTCTTTATTCGTTCGTGGTTACTTACCTGCGGTCAAAGGTTTTAGTCAAACGACTACTGAAGATAAGTTTCTTATTCAATTTCTAACTGCTGAATGCTTTGCACTATCTAGTGAAATTGCGTCTGTGATCTAAACAAGAGGCCACAATTAAAGCCGTAGCCAACAAGGGCTAGATGTCGCCGCCTATACTCCAAGTCGCGAAACTTACCAACATGTGATTATTCACTTGCGTAAATTACGACTATCGTCCTTACCGTCTTTTAACTTAATCGCTATAACGATTTATCAAGATGGTTTGCTTAGAATTCAATTGTGTTTAAAAAAATTTTTCTCTTTTACTCCAGCTGTGAGGACACGGTCATCTGATTTCAAACTGGGAAGGCTACAGAGTGTGAACAAGACAGTGATAAACGTATGTACTTAGAAATTCTTAAATACAAATTGTGGTCTTTGACGACCCGGTGGCGTAGCGGGAGTGCAAATTACTGCTACACCGAAGGTAATAACGGGTTCGATTTCCGCTCAAATCAAACATGTGTGTGCGTGAACATGGATGTTTGTCTTGTTTTGGATGAAAAATAAACATTAAGTATGCTTACAAGATCACAAGTTTTGTACCGATTTCTGTTAATAGATTTTGATTAATGTTCGGCAAATAGTATTAAATCACATATCATTAAATCCTCTCAAGTTAAATCTAAGGTACCTACTCATAGTCAGAAACACTAAACATAACTTGTAAATCACGTCATATCTCCATGCACAGAATGACAGCTAACTCAGAAAGTTTATAAACAGTTAGATAGGTGCTTTTCCACTTATAGCTGAAATATAACAAGGAAAGAGAAAGTCACAATAAATATTTGTGTCCCAAGAGACGTGCCCTATACATAAGAAGTGAGAGAAATATACCATGGAACTACAACTTAAATGTGTAAATGATCAGCCATGGTTCCAAATTAGCACTGCATTACACGTGGTCGCGTCGTAAGCAATGAAACAGGTTTACATTTTTACCACTTCACCACCGGTAACTTACTTTTAAGACGAGCATTAAAAGTAAAGCCGAACAGGTCAAAAACATATTTCGTTTTTAGAGTTCGAGTATTATATATGTAAGACTTGTTAGTTATCTGGCGATATTTTTAAATATGAATATAATAATATTTCTATAATTTTATAAACCAAAAAATGTAAATAGGTACTCTGCCGAAAACTAAACAAGTTGACATTACTGTCGGAGGATAGTTCTGCAAACCACAGAGATTTTTTAATTTGAGCAGTCCCCAGATTAAAATTATTTGGCGCCCGCGTTTTTGAAAACTTTTATTTATTAATTTACTTTCGTTGTACATTTATTTCAGACAAAACTGCTTATAATAGCGAATTATTCAAATAAAACCATTAAAATTATTGTTTTGAACATATTCCCATAAGTCAACCCATTTGATCTACATAGGGGAATTCGTTGTAATTTCAAGTTATGGTTACTTCGCTAGTTCGGATGCGGCAACTTGTAATTAGTCACGAGAGTTTAAACCCAACCTCTTCACTTGGGAATACTCGGAGTAAACAGATACTATAAGGTAGGCTTATTTTTGTTTATGATATTATAAATTATAGTGTGTAGAAGTGTACGCTTATCATATACTAATATATAAAGCTGAAGAGTTTGTTTGTTTATTTGTTTGTTTGTTTATTTGTTGGTTCGTTTGTTTGTTTGGTTGAACGCGCTAATCTCAGGAACTACTGGTCCGATTTGAAAAATTATTTCAGTGTTAGATAGCCCATTTATCGAGGAAGGCTATATGCTATATCAAATCACGCTATGAGCGACGAGAGCAGAGCAGTAGCCTTAAATAACGCGGGTGTAACCGCGGGCATCTTCTAGTTACGTATTAATTTGAATAAACACTGGTGAGAAAGACAGTTGAAAATCAAGATAAGTAGGTCTCACTTACATTATAAAGACGAAATAGAACCCAATTGGCAGAGCCACGCTGCTTTCTGCATGAAAAAGGCTGATCTGACTGAAGTAGTAACGTCCTCTAACAGAAGATTCAGAGTTGCACCCCACCTTACATATCTTGTCTGCCTCTGCCTCATGGCAAGTAAAGACTGATCCACCTTTGAGAACTTTCAGGTTGAAAGGTTCACTTTTTTCCCCTTTCCCTATGATTGGCAAGAAGAATTAAAGCTATCGGGAATTCCTTTTTATATTTGTATATTTGAAAAGCAATTCCATACATTTAATAATTTGCATAAAAATAATATGATACCTATATTTTATTGGAATTAAGAAAAATGAGTGGTTATAAATTTTGAACGTGTATTACAATTAGTTTCTTTATATCTTATAATACCATTTTTTTTTGCTCTATAATATTGTTGTGCATGATTATTGTAGTTAGGATTTAGGTAGAGACCCGATATTTTTATTTTTAAGGTAACAGTTAATAAATACTCACTTTGGTTACTTGCTGAATGAAAACTTAAGCTTTTCCATTCCTTACAATGCCAGTTCACATTATCTCCGTTACGGTACAATGACCATAGTAAATCGTCATAAATTGTAGACGGTGGTGTGGTTAACTATGCTTAAATAGTTTGTTTAAAGCAACCTATCATTTGTAAAATTGTTTCTCGGTAAGTTATCGTGACCACCCATAGACTTATAGTAGTTATACGTATTTATTAGTTGCGTGTTTCCAATTTAAATTAAAAAATAGCTATATTTACTGGCCCTTAAAGTTGAAAAAATAACGCGCGGAGAGTAATTGGCTTGTTTTGTAACTAAACTGCTTTAAAGTTAATATAATAAGTCGAGTTCAATTCCTTGCTATAAAGCAAGTTTATGTCAGGGTGCCATTTGAGTTGATATTCAGATGATCGGCTTAAATGAGACGAAATATTATACTAGATTGTTTTTAGGGTGCCGTACCTAAAAAAGAAGAAAACCAGCCGCCTTAAATATGTACCTATATCACTTTGTTGTCCGTGTGTATCTCTGTTTGCCAGCCAAGACACTTTATTTTGGGAACGAGTTGGGGTATCCAGTTGAAATTAAAACCTGTGAAAACATAAAACTATTACATTTACGTAAAAAGAGATACGGAAGTTTATGCTTTGGAATCCAGATTCATAGCGCAATTCTTGTTGACCTAGAATTATAAAATTTGGCCTATAGCATCGCTATATTATCTTAAAAATAGGTCAAAATTAAAAATGAAGCTACTAGTACGATTGCGGAATTATATGGTTACCAGACTACTTCGATCTTACTGTATAATAATTATTTATTAATAAGTAATAGAATACCTACTTGAATAACTGATTGACACGTACAACTGAATAACAATGCAATAATCCCAATAATTCATCATACTAAAAATGCTCGTCAAACGTAATTTCACTTTTTAATAATCCACTTCAAATATGAGTGATTCAGAAAAATATTTAATATTCAGCCAAACGCACTACTCACGTTTACCAGCACGTTTCAAATTAAAATCAGTTTTTTTTTCAGTAACAATTAATTGGACTGATTGTGGGAAAATGCTACTCGTTGTGAACAGGCCATTTTGCGTTTTAAAACATAAAAAATGTTATGCAATGTATTGAAAAATATTTCCCTTTACGCATTGGTAATTATTTGAATGTGTTCCATTTTGTAGCTGATTGGAAATAACTATGTTACCTTTATAGTCCTAGCTATTAATGTTATTTATTAGAACATACGATATAAACGATAATTTGACGATTTTGATTTACAGACTTATAATCGAAAGTTATTTTTATGTCATTTAACAGTCTTGAATGTACGTAAATAGTCTACAGTAGACTACCTAGATAATAGAAAAAGCCTATCTAAAAAAGTACTCTTTCGTTTTCCTATACATTTATATTGGCTAAATATGAAATACTATATACGGCTCGAAAAATTGAACAAAGTACAAACAAACAAATCCCATGTAAGTTTAAAGAAACGTTGCAGCGTTACTAAGTCGAAAATTCAAACTCACTTCAGTCTAGCGCAACATCATATGACGCTGTACAAACCTTTGCAACAATTTCGTCTTTCAGAACCCTTAAAAATTTCAAAGCACTGTACTAACAACTAAAGAAAAAGTAAAACGAACGCACTGGCTGTAAGAAATCCAACATGTTACTCCTTTTTCCACTAAATACTTTAGTTCTACTCCACCAGTAAATATTTTATGTTCCCACCTGACTTACTTGCGTTGTTAAAGCGTTTACTTTCAACAAAACAAGATTTATGTCTTTGTTGGCTAGCTCTGATTTTCTTTGGTAAATTATTATAGTTGGGAGGATATTGAGAGTGTACTTTAGTGAGACTATGATATATTCTGTAAACGTATTGTATGCATAAACCACTCGGTGTATTGACGCTTAAGGAAATAAGCTATTTTCAAGACTTGTATCATGGCTCCGTGATCTAAGTTTGCTGTTGATCGTGATTGATTGATGCGTGGGATGACGTGTAGGCTATTAATTTTATAAACTTGTCATTGACAGAATAGAAGTCTGGCAATATGCCCGATAAACAACAAGAGTCTAGGCTTTAACGCTAAGCAAAAACGATGACAGAATGTCGTTTACTTACACGGAGATTTAAATCGTCAAGTCTCTTCGGAAAGAAGTTACCTATTATTTAAAATTGTCGTATCAAATAATGCTTTTAGGTTTTCGCAGTATTGGTCTAATGACCTTCTATAGTATAATATAGCACCAAGTAACAATGTAGGCTTAATTTTTCTGCTGGCGGCCGCAAATAGCCAGCCAAGTGTCTTTTCTTGGTATTCTTGTGAGTTTTAAAACTGACAAGAACATTTAATTTACATGATTTGAGTGATATGTTGCTAATGGCACTGATAAACTTGAGCATTCACCTATAACGAGCATTCGCGCGAATGTTACAAAACAGAAAAACAAACGAGTGTGTTTTAGCGAGCATTCTTACGAACATTCTAGCGAGCCTTACAATATAGAAAATACATATAAAACCGCGCTACTATGGCGGTTAAAGCCCATATTATTATATTTACTTCACTTTGACTTTTATCTAATGTAAAAGAAAGATAAATATACAAATGACGTTTCGAATCTTCGTAGTTTGTAACTAACTTTAACGTGACTTGATAAAATATCAATTGTTTTCAATATATCGTTAGATTTGGTTTACTCAGAATTAATTTCAATCGAATGTTGGTAAATCCTCGATATCGATAAATACATTTGAACGTAGGAACAGACACTTGTGTGATTTATTAAACCTGTTCAAGTTAAGATCTGCATTTTATTATTTAGAAACGTCTTGTGTTTATGTATCTTCCTCTTACTGTAGAAAAAATTCATAAGCCAAACTGAAGTAAATATATTGGGTAAAACTGCTGTTGTAGTGTGGTTTCTATATTTTTCTATATTCTAAGGATTATAGTGTTTGCTAGAAAGATCGTGAAAATGTTCGTAGCAGTGTTCGGCTCTGTTCGTTGTTCGGTTCGACAAAACAAAAAACGGCGAATGCTCGCTGTTACTAGTGAAAGCTCAGCTGTATCAGCGCCATAAGAATAATAGATGATCTATAGATACTATTCATTTCAAGTATTAACATTGATTTGCAGTATTAACCTAAAATTAATTAACCGATTTCCGTTACACATATACCTACATGCAACCAAACAGTAGATTACTAAATGAAAAACATAAACAATAAGATCGCTTTACAATCGTAAATCGAACTACTAGCATCAATGAACTATTTACGTTTTACAAAGCGAAAACGTTTTATAGAGTACATTTTATTGTCTGCTACACTTTGACAAAAGAACTTTTGAACGCCGCCTGACGCTAATTAAACGACAGAGTTGATTAATAAGTCGCTCTTAACTATTTAACAAGCGCAGACCATTGTCTTCTCATAAAAAGAGCTCTCGCAAAAAAAAGGACAATAAGTAGCGAAGAATTGCCGGATTAAAAGTACCGAGTCATTCATTCCCAAGCTTTAATTATCCTCTGTTTAAACAAATCGCAATAAAGAGCCAGTGTCAGTGCTTCGAAGGATCGCCTGCAAAAAGACGTCGTAAAAAATACCGGAAGCCCGATGGTAACGTCAAACAAATTCCTGGAATAGTCTACCGCTTTCTGCTTGTGTTAGTTCTAGAATCCCATTCCGGATGCCCGATAGAACGCATTAGGTACAACTGATTGCCATTCGCTATGTGTCTTATTCTCATGTAAATAAGATTTAAAATTGCTTGGCGTGGTTGACTGATATAAAAACGTTTAGTCCTGTGGGTGATTCCAGCGTACGCGTGTGGTAGGTGGTGTAGATATATTTGAGTAAGCATTTGCAAAGAAGCGAACGATGCGGCGATATAGCCGGTACCACTTCCTGGTGGAAATGCGTTTTCAATGGACTAGTAGCGTCGTTTGTACGATCTAAAGTTACATTTAGATTCCCCTTTTCACAATATTATTTTGTATGTTTTTTGGTCACAGGTTTCTTTTAAAGAGATTTAATATTATGAGGTGGGTTTTTAGTTGATATTTTCCCCGCTTTCTCGTGCCGGCTACAAGAACGTAAACTTTTTGTAGATTTAAATGTGTATACTTAATACAAATGGGTTCAAATACATAGCTGACAAAGTATAGTTATGTGCTTCTTTACCCTCTTCTAGCGTTCCCCTGAGAATATAACCTGTATCTACCCCCGACATAAAGCATAATTAAACCCGGAACAACATTTTATCGTAAACGTTATAATATGTTCACTGCGTTAATCGATAGAAACGGTAACCCCTCGGCGTAACATAATTTGTTCGATTACTTTTGCAAGGCAAGAACAGTAGGTAGATTAATAAACTAAAAATGTAATATGTTGTTTACGGTTAAAATATTTTCCTTTTAAATGTTCCTATTCGATGAAATTGCATTTAAAAGAAACAACAACGTTTCTACGATAGTTTCTTTGATGCCACTAATCTATCGCTAAACCTAAATGATGTCAAAAGACAATCGAAAGTGGGACACTCTGATTGGCGCATTCTATTCAATAATCCTTAAATCACCTTTCAAAGCACTCGCTCGGTGAAGAGCTTTACAATCAAGAGCTAAACTGCGATAGGCTTACTTGGCAAATTTAATTAGGCGAAGCAACGACAAACAACTTGTACCACAATAAACTGCAATTCCATCTGCTAATTTTAAAGACAGGCAAATTACGGCGTATATATTTTATATAGTGGCCGATAATAGGTGCACGGCTGACCTAATGAAGGGCAAGTATCCATAAAAGTCCGCCGACGAGGCAAAAACGGCGGCCACGTACGTTAATGTTGGTTGGACGGACTGCGTGCGGTGTATCGAGGAGCTAGACGAATAATTGCTCATTGATTGTGTTTACTGGATCTACAGGACTGGCTGGAAAGGCGCGTCAGTTCCTTTTATTTTTGAATTACGGAGATATATTTTTTTATTTCCCCTTATAAGACTTTAGTGATATGTTCTTGAGAAAAATTCTCGTATTTTAAACTCAATGAGCAAGTGGCGCCGAAGTATGCAGATTTTTTCTTCAGAATGTATCAAAAAGCTATTACATATAATCTAAAGATTGGCATTGAGCTTAACATGTCACTTAATGCAATTTAAGTTTCCTCAACCAGCATTAACAGCCTAATTAATTTTGTAATTAAGTGTCTGTAACAGTAAAATTAATTCACATTTTTAAAAACATATATTTTATCAGGATATTTTATGATTGTTAAGCTTGCTTGTGTGATTTTTTTTTATAAATATTTTTAATTTTGTACATTCTCGGAAGATATGATATAACCCACGCAGATCACGCTCAAATTAAGTAAAATTTTCCATTGCGGTAAGTACATCTTACAAATATTTTCCCATGTCCGATACCATCACCTGTTTCTTTAGTTCTCTGTAATAATAATAAAGGAAATGCGTTAATTGTTGCAGCCAACTGCACAATTATTACGAGTGAGGTGTATCGGCATCTTCGTAACTCGAAGCATCTCTTTGTGTTCGCCGCTCATTCAACGTCGAGTCTTTTAATATCTATTCATTAGATGCCTCAGTAATTGTCCCTTGTTTATGTATCCAGTGTTTATCTTACAAGTTCCCATAATTTTATCTTGTTACGTGGCTGGATTATAAAATTTGTTAAGCGAAATTGCTTTATTGGTGCTATGCAGATTTAATGAACGGCGCTCGCGGAGGGGTTGAAATATAACAAAATTTTCTAATTAAATGGCGGCGATATGGTACGAAATATTAATTTTAAAGCAATTTTACTGCTCAGATTTGTACGGAGCTTGTTCATTTTTTGATTTAAATTGCTTATTCAACACAATTTTAGGTTGACAAAGGTGTTTTGTTTAAAAAGTAGTCAAAATTTATCCTTGTGTCAATCTTATTAAATAAAGCCAGCATAACGATAGAAAAAGTGTTAACACATCTTGACAACTGATTTTTATTAGGTGTGAAAATGATCTCAAAATAAGATAATCGCTTAGCATTGTCGTCATTTTCTCTTGGACGTCAAGTTGAAAGCTTCAATTGCTATGTGATTGGTGTATTTGATTTGCACGTTATTATAATAATATCTAAAACTGATTCTGTAGAATGAAGACGTATAATTTTATATGTACTACCATTTCAAAAGTTTGTGGTTCATTATTACAAAATGCTGTGAATTACATCAAGCTTATATACATTCTTTATCTCGATTAGCTGGCCGGACTATAATTATATTTTTATATAGATGAGTAGAACATTAATAATTTTCTAGAAAAGAGATTTCTTTTTCGCAAATCTGTTTGCATATTCCTTTCAGCGACGGAGACAAGAGTGACATGGACCGTCCACCGCGACCCCGCCCCATGGGAAATCTTTACAAAAAGGTTCCACGGACAAACAATGGAGACGACCAGTTTGTTTGAATATAAGAGTACCCTCAGATTGTGAGGGACACGGCTGCGGTGCTCGCTTGTTAGAGAACATCGTATTATAATTATTGTTTGATTTTAATCTTATTATTGTTCAGGTTGTACTGACTTTATTTGACTTTGATAATGGCGTGTTTCTGAAATTGGGGGAAATAAATTGCTCATATTTATATTACAAGGGATGTAATAAAAACAGTTATGTAAATGTATTATTATCTTCTTTTAATTTAATAGATATATCTATACAATACAGTCATTTTTGTAGTTTTCTCTGCCTTCCTTGGCACTTGTATCAAGTAGAATGTTACAGAAATAATTTCCATAGTGTGTTAAACGAACTTGTAAGGTTTGAATTCAGTAGGACGGTACGAAGTGGTAAAGTTGGTAAAGTTAAAGTTTGTACCATGCTACAACAAGATTTGACCCATTTGAAAAATTAAACAGCATGGCAAATTGAAATAGACTGCACGGTTGGCGTAGTGGTTTAAGTGGTCGCCTCGCGAGACAACACTGTGTGATCCACAAATTGTTGTTTCGAGTCTAGATGTCCATTGTGTCCGTTGGTTGTACGTTTGTAAAGTCCTCCGCGGCACAGGATTTATTCCTAGTGCGGGAGTTGTCAAAAAAAAAAAGAGCAAGAGCAAATGTAAGTGAGAAAGAGTGTATGGAACATTCCATAAAACATAACGCTCCAGACAAATAGACGGTGCCATAGAAAACTTCCCGGCAATTAAACTGTCTCGGCAATCTGCCTGCAGCTATCGGCTCTCACTCCTACTCACTGACCAGCGTACGAAGTTTTACGATTTTACATCAAGAACATTAAGGTCTGCGCGCGGAATACTATCACATCATACATGATGTATGATATGATACAGTGCTATGGTTAGTCTGTGATATCATATTTCGTACGATGCGTGATACACAACACTTACACATATTTCTAGTACTTTAATTTATAATTCATTAGGAATTGTGAGACACCTCTGGTGGCTGCAGCTAGGTTTATCGTGGTTCTAGGTTTCTTTGTCCTGGAAGCATTATTGACTTTCCGTCTATTCTATGAAATTTTAAATAAGATCGTCGTTCAACTACATACATGGCAAGATTATTTACTATAATGAATGAACAAGAACCTATTTGTTAATTAACTCTCAGGATAAGTAGTACCAGTAAAACCCCGACGTGAATGAAGCCACCCAGTCATCAGTGACATAATTATTTAGCATCAATCAGTACGTATTAAGAAGGACTTTCGATCCCTTTTTAATGAGTTTCCCGAGGGCGGGCCATTAATCTCTGAGCTCACTTCATTCGGTATCATTATAAATGCAGTAAAAACCATCGCAGCGATCACGTCCGTTCGTCTGAAATACCTTTAGCATTTGAATTCGCTGAGACTGTCGCCACTGACTACGTTGTCTGAAAAGATAAGAAATTCCAAATTATACGAAGTTAATACTATTTTGCATTTAGGTAAGCCGAGATAAGATTTATTTTGGAATATATTTGGGGTACTTAATTCTGTCGTTGAATTATATAGAACTCCAAATTGTTGTATCCTGAATGTGTACTGTAGAAATATTGTTATTTTATAAATGCAAATGAATTCTTCTATTGCATACATTGTTTGCTAACCAGTAAAACTAGTGAAAATAAAAATATTTCTGGGGATATTTTCTAAGGAGTGAAATCATATTATAGAGTAAGGTAAGAACAGTCACTAAGTTCATCATCAGCCTTTAACAGTCCCCTACTGGACTAGGCAGAAAAATAAAGTCTAAGTCTTTCGTCATCCATGACGAAAGACTGACCAAGCAGATATATAAGGCAAGTGTGGAAGGGACAGGACGAAGGGGAAGACCTAGGCGGACGTTCTCTGACCAGATTGGAGACATCCTAAAAACAGGACAGGTTAGAAGCACCCTGAACAGAAGAGCATGCATGAGGAATCTGATGGAAGTGAATGAAGCAAGAGAGATATGTCAAGATCGTTGCAAATGGCGCTCCGTAGTCTCTGCCTACCCCTCCGGGAAACAGGCGTGAGTCTATGTATGTATGTATGTATAAAGTCTAAAATTACAATAGTACTAGCTCCTTTGACAGGAGGAATTAGCCTACTATACCACGCTGGCCAAACGGTTGGTATAGGGTTTGTATCAAGTTTTCCTTCTCTTAAAATGTTGTTCTCTGCATAATATGCTGCCACTGTCGGCTCTTACGACACCCATGGGATGATATGGTGTGGTGACATTCCGTATTCTTTATCCGTCACCACACGGACGGTCACTAAGTTATTTATGTTAATTATTTTATTATCATAAGTGGCGCTATGCGTTGAATTACAAATGCTCTAGTTTGGATACCACTGGGAAAAACCTTAGCGTAAGATTCCGGTCGGAAAAAGCGTTAGATAATTTTAATACATTTTTGGTCAGTATTTACAACTACTGCTTTGCGAATTTTAAGATAGTTGTATTATACATAATATATTCAGCAATGTGTTTGACCATTTGTCATACCAGTGCTATTACGTCAGTGTTCGGCTGAAAACCAGCGCCTTATTCAATTAGCCTATGCGTAGCTGGAAACTTGACTTTTTTTTGTTTTTAAAAAGATAACTCCCGCACTAGGACTAAATCCTGTGTCGCGGGGGACTTTACAAACATACAACTAACGGACACAGTGAACACCCAGACTCGAAACAACAATTTATGAACCACACAAAGTGTTGCCTCGTGTGGGGATCGAACCCACAACACTCGGCGCAGTGTCAAACGGCGCGCGGCGTGACGGCCGCTTAAACCACTACGCCAACCGTGCAGTCATGATTAATACGGCAATGCGTCATAATTTGTGATTTTTTTTATAGACTCACGCCTGTATCTCCGAAGGGGTAGGCAGAGGTGTAATATTACACCCACATTTCGCCATGAATTTTTAGGTCCCACTTAATATAGACTCGGCGACGACTCCATGCTGCTACTGAGAATTCGGAAAAACCCAGTAACATTTTTGCCCGACCCGGGAATCGAACCCGGGACCTCCGATCAGCAGTCGCATACGCTATCCACTGGACCACGAAGGTAGGCAAAATTTGTGTAAGTATATTTTTTGTGTATTTATTTGTATTATAATTAGTTAAGGTTACTTTTATATTTAAATCAATGTAATAAATGTATTATCGGTGTGAGTGTCTATGACCGACGTTTCGAAATCTTTACAGGATTCATGGTCACGAAACGTCGGCTAGTAATAAATAAAAAAAAATAGTTTCTAGAGCATTCGGTTTAAATGTAAAAACTCAGTGAAACCAATATAACGCGATAGAATCCGTAAACTGTGGTGTAATTCCAATGCATCACAAAATATGAAAAGAATAAAAAAGGTACGGTTCTTGTTATTTTCCGGTGACATACATATATACCTCAATATCCAGTAAACAGACTCGCTTTATTTTTCTAGCGGGACTCTTATCGCATGATTATAAGTCATCATCATCAGCCCTTATAACTGTCCCACTGCTGGGCACAGGCCTCTTCTCACTATTAGAAGGGTAAGGCCATAAATAACTTCATGAATATGATTAATTTCCTAAGTACAGACAACGTACAAAAGATGTGCGCTCAGTGTCAATCTAATTGTAAACAGATATACAGTGACATAATAATAAAAGGTTATATAGAATAGGGAAGTTTCCTGCAAGTGAAATAAATTATACAAGTATTTTTATTTAGTGAAATATGTCAAAGTAATGGTATTTTTATTCATCAATTAATGTTAAAACTTTATTTAACATTTTTTATCGACAATTTATTGATAATAAGTATTCTATTTGACAGCAAAAAACGATGTCGTCACTAGGTTATATTTCATAGAAACGCCGTAGCAAAGATCGTTTTTGACATTTCATTAATAGTGCTTGATTTGACTAGTTGGAAACAACCCTATTGCTATAGATGAATGCTGCCCTAGGCCCATGTTGCTTCTATATAACCGATATCATATCAGCTGATATGTGTTTGAGACAAAGGATCCATCAATAGGCTAGTTGACAAAAAAAAATTATAAGTCCGTCCTTTAGATTATTCAAAAATAAGCGACACGTATTTTTTTATTTGTAAATGAAACCAAAAATGACCAAGATATAGCTCATTAAAGTTACGTATAACGTCACGCCGTGCTACATTTTTTCGCACTAGATGACGTCACACGTAACTTTAATGGGCTATATCTTAGTTATTTTTTATTTAATCGAAAAAAGAAAAAAATACGTTTCCAATATTTTTTTATAATCTAAAATACGGACTAAATAAAATGTAATTATTTTGACCCTGGAAACTACCCTATTGTATTACTTGGGAACATCTACTGGATAACCACTGGGACATAATTGATGCACAATATAAATATTTTAATATTTCAATTATGTAGAGCTAGTATTTTATAAAAGAAAATGTTTGATGTAACTCAAAATAAATTAATTTATCTTGCATCCACAAGATTGGTCTGAAAATGTAGACAGTGAAATATTTCTTACTTTATAGATATTTCTCAAGGACGTCGGTTGATGAACTTCATATCTAGTTGCTTTTACAAGTTGTAGTTTGAGACCAGTGAGTCTTATTAGAACGCAAAAAGAACTAGAGAACAACCAGATTAGATAAAACTTTTCTTCGTCAAACGTTTCCAAAGTTGTTTCTGTTTCCAAAAGAAATGTCTCTCAAAATAAAATGAAGAGCGAAAGTGACCGAATCAAAGGAAAAAGAGTTAATAAAACTCGTTATAAGATGATCATTGAATCTTGTCGGTTCAAATTAAGAGTTTCAATTTAATCACGGCAAAACATTAACAAACTGAAAAGGAAAGTAAACAAGAAGTCTTAAAAGTCCGTAACTCAGATTTGTCGCAGGTACTCGAGTGCTGTTGAGTTGGGATAAGAAAGTTCTCCACTAGGCGGATTTTATAAGATTTCAAAATACAACTCCTACGTTGCGAGTTTCAGAAAATGTCAGATAAAATTATTTGAAAGCAAAACCGGGTCACTGAGTGTGAAAACATAAAATGTATTTTATTGATGTTTACTTTGCTTTATTGGTCAAGAGATGGCAAATTTGGCTTCGGGCGCGGACGCTTTTCCGGCTTGCGATTCCCAGGTGGGAAAAAGGAGTAATTGAGTTATAAACGCCATTAAAGAGTCTCGGCTATAGACGGCTTTTGGAGCGGTGCCAGATAAAATTTGCGACAGGCCTGCTGACTATTACATTGGCAATTAATATCATCGTCGGCGAGCTGACGGTGAAAGCTGCGAAAAATTCTTCGAGGATTTCTTTTAAAAGATTTGTCTGTTTTCTGTGTAACGAGAAGAGGTTCTTTTGTAAAACTTTTAGTATATGAGCCATAGTTACACCTTAGATGTTTATTTTCTATCTTAAATTAAAAAATACTCACTATTAAACAGTGTTTGAAATTTGGCTTAATAAATATAAACATTCGATGTGGAATTAACATAGGTATGTGGAAAACCGGCATTACAGCTTTTATCTTTTATGAAAACTTTACCGTACCTCAAATATAAAAAATAACACGTACCAATATAACCAAAAATTATCTGAATTTGTAGTTTTTCGTTTTATTACGATTGTTAGCATATAGATTTTCATTGTATAGGTAGACTGACGTTATGTAGTTTCTAACGTGTTTTAAGGTATGTTTGCCGGATCTAATAAAATTACATGAAATTTCAAATGGCCTGTAATGTTTAACAACGTTTTTACATTTGATTAGTTAAAATTAATTAATCAAATGCAAATGCATATTTCAATAGTTACTTTAGTCCGATGAGGCGCTCGAAAATTGTTGTTCAATTTACCAAAAACGCTTGATCGCAAAACATTTACCAAAAGCGCCTAATGAAGCAATCATAATAGATTTAGTTGGTATTAAATTCTCAATTAACACTGATTTGGGCTTGAATACTATAATCTCCACCTAATGTCATTTTAATGTGAACATGTCTGTTATATCCTATTAAAAAATCATTGTAGGATATACTTTCTTGTATTTATTTAATTTTTGAATTAGTATTAAGCACCAAAAATAAATAACTCAGCTGACAAAGCTGAAGACGGAGAATGGC
This sequence comes from Euclidia mi, assembly GCA_944739405.2. NCBI lineage: Eukaryota > Metazoa > Arthropoda > Insecta > Lepidoptera > Erebidae > Euclidia > Euclidia mi. Next base: position 31,623,431 of record OX123194.2, on the reverse strand, counting down.
AGGCTTGTGTCATCCAGACCCCAGCTCTAGGAGGAGATCGAGAAGTTCTATGGACAGTTATACACGACAACACGATCACCCGCAACCAATCCAGTCATAGACCCTAGAGCTGGATTGACCCGACACTATACCTAAGATATCCCGGACGTCAGCGTGCACGAGATTAGTGTCCGAATAGTCAGCTTGAAGTGGCAGTGGGCACATAGCCAAAAGAACCGATGGCCGTTGGAGCAGAAAGGTTCTGGAGTGGCGGCCACGCACAGGACGTCGTAGCAGAGATAGGCTTCCCGCAAGGTGGACTGACGATCTTGTTGGGGTCGCGGGCAGCGGATGGATGCGGGTGGGTCAGGATCGATCTGTGTAGAGAGCCTTGGGGGAGCCCTATGTCCAGCAGTGGACGTCTTTCGGCTGATATGATGATGGGGATGACCAAAAATAAAGCATAAATCGTTGGATTTATTATTAAAAATAATTATTGCTTATCTAAAAGCAAGAAGCTTAGTACAGAGCATTGCTCTCAACTCATAATTTATTCATACAAAGTTTATTATTTTCTCCAATTTTCAAGATTTCTCTAACTATAAGCTTTAGTGAAAGTAAAGTACCAAATGGATTACAAACTATTAGTATACAAACGGCACTCCTAAATTACAGAACTAGACCTTCTAAAATTACCTTTAATTTCTTTACATTTTCACTCTCGCAATGAATTGAATTACGTAGGTACCTACCTAGTTTCATTTAAATTGATTACGAGCCGTGGAACAATGTGAGTTCGTTTGCCCTCGTAAATCCCGTATTTTCTAAATAAATGGCAATCAGACTGTTTGTTATACAGATATAAATAGATTTTCGTTTAATAAAATCACAAAGTGGTACGCAGACCGGAAAATTCGGCTGTAGTTTTACATGCGGGCGGCGCAAACACTCCTACATGTGTATACGTAAATTGTAGATTTAGGAAACTCTATCTGTGTTGTAGATAAACACTTGTAGTCAATGTTACATACTGGTTTGGAATCTGTAGCGACGCTCGCGAACTGTGTATCCGCTTGTTTGTTTTGGATTAGGTAAGGAAAGTCTTTATTTGTAAATCGTTTCGTAGTTTCATTTGTATTAAATGGTTGTAGTTACTCCTTTTGTTTATAAAAAATGCTAAATTTTATTAGTTGCATTTGTAAGGCGATGCATAAGTGGTTCATAGTATGTACGCGAAAAGATACAGTGGTATTCTTATCTTAAACTGATTTCAGTTACGCTGCTACTTGCTATTTTAGCACGGCTGGTTTACAAAGTTGCAACCAAAATATGCTTTGTTACGCCAGCCAAGCTATGAATAGTTTCCTTGTGGTTCAGGCGGTTCTGTGCATAAAGCTACTGTATGATAAAAATATTATCATTTTCACATCAGGCGCGGTGTAAGCTTGTTAAATACAGGCCTTTTTTTAAATAGCTGACTGAAAACATCCTCCTTTCGCAAGTCTGTGAGCACTATAAGCGTAAAATAAAATGCAATAGCTATAGAAATAATAATGCAATAGCTGATCAATGGGATGGCTAAACGAACTTCAATGTATAAGAATAATAAAAAGTTCGAGCATGGAAATTGTATTTATAATAACGGTATATAAATGTTTTTATCATTTAGGAAGGCAGCGATAGCCGAGTGGAGATACCAACAGACTGCCATGCACAGGGTATCAGGTTCGAATCCACGGCGCGCACCAATGACTTTTCGGAGTTATGTGCGTATTGAATTGTTAATTATCGCTTGTCCCGTGCCTCGGAGAGCACGTTAAGCCGTCGGTCCCAGTTGTCATGAAGATCTTTGACAGTCGTTACAGGCGTCAGTACCTTCTAAATAAACTGACACTAGTCTAATCCATGGAATATCGCTATCCCTTCAGGTTGCGGAGATCAGGCAGTCGCCCTGTGGAAAAGCTAATATACAGCCAAATCCAGTTAGACAAGTAAACGGACCCCAGTTTGAAACTGGGATAACGCTAAGAGAAAGAAGAAATGTTTTTATCATATGAATAAAATTCAAAGTGCAACATATACCTATTTTCCATAATATATCTATTATTTTGTGTATACTGCTACGATCACATAAACTTCCGCCTTGAGCATAACCATTTTATTATCAGTATTCCCAAGTTATTTCCAATATCATAAACCAATAAAATCTAAAATTAGACCCATTCCTGAAGTTGTAAGCGTAACATAAGCGAAATAGAAAATTCGTTGCCGCCTGCTACAGTTATTTCTAAAGGCTATAAAATGGATGCATCGGACGAGGGGCATAATAAACAAACAGTAGTTCAGATACGGGTGGTCGGTACAAAACATTGTGCGTGCGATTTGTTGACACAACTGCCACCCTTGTGCGCCCGTTCATTTGTGTGTGATACGTGCCGGACGATGATTATACGCATTAATTAAGGCTGGTGTCATATATGCAGATATAGATGGAAGGCGCCATTTGGCTCAATTCGTAAAGCCACCATAGTTGAAGGGTGTGGAAATTTTGATTAAAATACTTCTAAATAAATTGCTTTTGTCATCATCATCATCAGCCCTGTATATATACCGTCCCACTGCTGGGCACGGGCCTCTTCTCACTATGAGAAGGGTAAGCCACCACGCTGGCCTAGTGCGCGTTGGTAGACTTCACATGTCTTTCGAGAACATTATGGTGAACTCTCAGACATGCAGGTTTGCTCACGATGTTTTCCTTCACCGTTTAGCAAGCGATAATAACAATTTAATACGCACATAAGTCCGAAATCGCTCCGAAAAGTCATTGGTGAGTGACATGGATGCGAACCTGGACCCTCTGTGTAGCAGTCTGTCGGTCTCTCTACTCGGCTATCGCTGCTTTTAATATGTTTAAAATTTAAGGCGATATTTATGTCGCTGATTGAAATGAATAATATTTTAAATATTTTACTTTGTCTAAACGAATCTTGCAAGAAGCTGAACACATATATCACATCCTCCTCCTTGAAGAACCACAGGCGGACAATTCTTTTTCCATCTTACGAGCGGAAAATAGATTTTTCATTAACTTGTAACAAGCGGATTTGAAGTTAAATAACAGAGGCCAGGCGCCGAAGGCGACCTATTGTATGGACTCAGATATAGGTACTTAACTATTTGAAGAAACGGGACATTGTTGGTTAGTTCATTCAAGAGGAGCAGCAAACCGGTATTGATACCCCAAGAAAAACAAATCTGTCACTACATCATTATCTAAATTGTATTTACATCATATTATAATCATGGGATATTAATAATTTAATTACCTATACAAATCGCCCATAGCAGTCTTTATCTCCCGCGTGACATTCGATCGAACCAATTGATTGATTTATTACTTGACACAGTTGACACTGGCACCCGCTGACAGCTCGTAAGTGACATGACTAATTACCCAAATTAGCGGACACTTGTCAATTACTACTGCATATCTAAATTCGATGGTTATTACAGTCTGATGTTAAGTAAAGATATTTTTTTATCTCCATCAGTCTTGTACTATAAACACACAGTCTCACTGCTGGGCACAGGTCTCTTCTCATTAGGAGAGGTCACCACGCTAGTCAGAGAACATAATGGACAACTTTTAGATAATATGCAGGTTACGTCAAAGAGCTCAGATACTCACATAGTTGCGCATTTCCTATGGGCGCTCTGAAGACAAACTTTCTGTGACCCAAATTGCCGCTTGGCGGCGTGGCAGTCACGCTGTGACAGCTCTCTCTACGAGAGCAAGAGAGACGAACGTTCCTCGAGTGTATCTTAACTTCGAGAGCAAGAGAGATCGACGCCAGCGCCGCCAACGGTGCCAACTATGAACTAAACTGGAGACAGTCCTCACTTTGAATCGGCACACGAAATCCTTAAGAACTGCGCTTCTATGTAAATCTGTATTCATTGGTTACGTTACGTACTCATTATGTTTTTTTAACTGTTTAGCAAGCGACAATTTATGCCAACATTAAAAAACTGCAATGTCAAATTGACTGCAAGGATAGAGTTTTAGTATTCCTGACTGCTCCGCTGCCTAATATGGGTATTTTTAGATACAGAATTAAAAAAATACCAAAAGGTACATAAAGTGTTTAAGTTCGTTTTTGTAGTTCTGTTTCAAACAGTCGGGTAACATTTTCTATAAAAATAGATTTACTGGACAGATTTGTTTCAACATGTATTTTCATACCTGACTTGTAGTTTTTACAGCAATTACTATTTATTTTCTCACGTACTTATCTACATTCTTTATATTATATACATACGAATTAGCATTCACTTAAGATAGATAAGAATTAAGCTCATAACATTATTATTGTTATTGTATTTACAATAAATTCTCGAGAAATGCATAACAGCCGACAATATAGGTCGACATCGTGTGTCGTGTGGGCGATGACTTAGCAACCTGTCAGTATTCACCGGTCCTTAGAAAGTGCTGAGCCTGTGACATCTATGTAATTATTAACCCTTGTAAAGGCGCTTTAACTGGAACAAGTTTGTAACACTTAGGGTCAGGACTCGAAAGTTGTTTATCATCTTCACTATACAAACAAATTTTGTCCTACTGCTTTTATTAATGCAAATGTTTTTGGGGATAGAATGGATAGATGTTTGTTACTCTTTCACTCTTATATATACTAAACGGTTATTGATAAAACTTTGCAATAATATTATAGCACCTAGACTACTTTTAGCTGCAATAAAGGACACCCAAGTGCCCAAAGCTTTCGCCAGAAACCAGTCTACAATTAATTATTTATAGAATTTGGTGCAATAGGTACCTATTAAAATTGTACTAATCTCTGTGAGTTCAGGGAAAAGGTAAAATAATATCTTTATTAATCACAAAAAAATACCGGTGTTGTTTTATACAAAAAAATAAGTTGGCTAATTTTCTCATCCTACTCAAAAATTATAATTACCACTCGATGCAGGGGGCACTCCCCTGCCGTAACATGAAAATGTTTTTTTTAATATGCAAGAGAATTTTCCATTTTAAACTAGCGGGCTGAAAATATGCATTTTCAACTTTTTTTGTTACCATACAGATGTTACAGGATTGACTGTACAATCTCTTTTAGGATGTGTATAACTGGCTTTACACGTGTCGGATTAGAGACCGCTGTGTGTTTTGTATCATTAGCTGGCTTGATGAAAATACAGTTGGCAATGTCATTCTACAAGTTAAAATCCGGTTTAAAAAGACGTGAAAGTATACTTTTCTATACTATGTGTGTTGAAATTGCGTGGACAATTAAATTATAAACAAAAATATGTGATGTGAAAATATTTTGAGGCACTTTATTGTAACCACACAATCTGTATATATAAAATTATTGCGTTAGTCACTGACAGAAAGACAACGTACAGCCAAAACTATTGGGCACAAGAAGCTGAAGTCTGCCATGTATGTTTCTTGGGTGCATATGGGTAATCCATAAGGGAAAGATTGGCGGCAATTCCCACGGAATAGGGCAAAAAAGTGCGGGCGCCCTCTAGAATACTTTAAAATCCTTCTGAACGTGCTACGTCAAATAGCTCTTTATACTTGATAACTTATATGTTTTGTAGATAATCGATCTACTGTATATATTGTGTTGGGATCTTAACGAGTATTCAGGCAAAGTAGGCCAAACATATCACCTTGCCGCTGTGTGTAAATACCTACTTATATAGGACTTATCTACAGTTCCTTCATCTATATTATTCTGTGGGAACGTACCGTATTGTCTATCATTCTAGGTAAGAGACAAACACGTCAACGCGACTGTAAGAAGATATCAAATAGGAGCTGTTACTTCAAGTGGCCTCCGTCGTCTCGACGATCAGTCTTCATTTGTTTGTTTCTATTGTACCTAGCCGTTTATTTGTTTAAACGTTGTATTCCGTATTTGAGACCACAAACACTGCAGAACCCTTCAAAAGTAGCAGGGCAGATTAGAGAGTACAATACTTGATATATTATGGTTCAAATTGATAGATATTTTGGAGAATGTTAAAACTGTTATGAATTCTGTCAAGAATTTATACCTTTCGATCAAGAAGCAAACCTACAAGGGAATATCAACGGACCATTTTACCCTTAACTCTGTAGATAACTTACCTATGGTTATGGAAATAGAACATGCTGTGTCAATCCTAGGTTTGCGTCTCGTGATGACGAAACATTAGAGTCATTCGGGGTAACCGTACGCAGTGGGTAAGTGAGCGCACTGTGTTTGGCATTTTGGCAAACCCTGTCACGTCCGCGTTTGTGATCCAGTAATGGTAAATAATATTTTGTTTGATAATTAGCATATTCTCGTAAAGCTATGAGAAGTTATTTTGGGGTTATGTTTGGTTTCTAAACTTGTATCAAGTTTTAATTGTATTTTGGCTTCCTGGGGAAAGTGTGCGCGGGTAAGTATGCGCACGCCTATACTTACCCCCATGGGCAATATATTAGAACGATACCGAGTCTTAATTCACTGAATAAGTTTTTTATACAAATCTTCAAGGTGCTAAAATATTGTTTTATGTGGCACTATAAAAAATCATCATGTCGCGAACATATATTAGGAAAAATTCTGAACTAGCACCAGTGACAGAATACCAAATTGATAAGGCTAAACAGCACACCCGAAATAGCAAAAGTAACAGAGCTGCTGCACCTGCCAATGCCATTGGTATCAGTGAATCCTGTCTGCGCAAAAGATTTAAACTGGATAAAGCTGCAGATTCAATGGGTCGTTTTAAGACACTATTCAATATTGAACAAGAGGCAGAACTTATAATTTATTGCAAGAAAATGGATGAAATATATTTCGGACTTACAATAAATACAGTTCATTACCTAACATTTAACAGTTAGAATTTCGAGAAAAATGTTGACAAAAAATATTGTTTTCTAATTGTTTTGTGTTATACTAAGGAATGCGTTTACTTACCCCATATGCGTTTACTTACCCCACAGGGGTGCGCACGGTTACCCGCAGTAAGGGGCAAGTGAACGCATTCCTACTTTTTCCCTATAATTCCTTATTACAAAAAGATATACTTTAAATTAGTTTAATTTTCTGTTTTCATTTATAGATGAATAAATGCTCTATTCAAAGATATATTTTTTATTTCTCTAGCTTTAATATTTATAACACAGTAAAGTCTGAAAGGCAAAAGTGCGCACAGTTGCCCCGAATGACTCTACACAAACAGACGATAATAGTTGATAACACTGCACTGTGACTCATGATAGGCATTGCCTTGTGTAACACTTTGTTTTGCTTATTGCCAGCTGTTTGGTCACACGGACTGCTAAATAAGTTCCTTTGACTAACCAGTGGCGTAGCGGGAGTGTAAGCAACCGCCACGCCAAATGTTGTATATTCGATTCCCGCCCAAGTCAAACATTTGTACATTTGTTTGCGGGAGCATGGATGTTTGGCTTGGTCTGAGTATATATATGTTGAAAATTTTTGTATATACAGAGTCAAGCTTACTTAGTTTGCGACTAAGAGATGGTGTAGGAAAACTTAAAAAAATGTTAGTACTCCATTGGCTATTACAATGCAGATTCAACTACCTAGAACGCTAGAGCTGTCAAGGGAGTTTCAAAGTGCTTCAGTTTAGTGGAAAATAATTATTTGTCTTGTGACTAAACTACTGCTTGTATTGAACTGAAATTTGGTGCAGAGCTCGATTAAGACACGTACTGTATGTGGCTTGAAAAGTATTGTCGTATCAACTCTGTATATTATATTTGAGTGATATCAATATAGGAGTAAACTCAAAACACTTAAAAAAAGAGAAAGCCTATCTGCTTCAGTCTTAAGGCACTTTTATAAAACTGACGATTACGTACTGTTTAATCTACACCAACACAATTTCACTACTTCTAAGAACAATTTATTAAAATTATCGTAACAAAAGTCACTACATTTTATATGAATTACTTTAACATGAAAATCCCAAAACTGTTTACCTCGTTATTACTAAAATAGTAACCATAATGGTTACTATCGTGGTTCCACAAAATATATGACGTTCATCCCAACTCGTGTAAAACAGGAAAATGAAAATTATAAATTACAACCATTTTAATTAATGAAAAAATATTTTTATGATGTTCAGTACTCAGGGGTAATAACGAGGGTCGTAATTTAGAATTTCATAAATGTTATACTAACAAACGTTTTAATGTGCTATTAATTTTTAAATGTACTGTTTTTCCCTTACATAATATACACATAAAATTAATTTGGACCTACGGGGATGGTATAAATAATGAAGCGTAAACAAATCTGTCAAATATATTTATGTGTGTATTACACTGGCCTGCTTGTGCAAATCGCGATTTTGAAATTAAAGGAATGTGTTTGTGCAGGTACTAATAATCCATATATTGGTACGTTACGTTTACGGTAGTAGAGCTTTGGTGATTTCAGCATGAATGGGCCGGCTCGACCGGGGAAGTACTACCCTCTCACAGAATATCGACGTAAAGTAACAGTATCTAAACTGTTGCGTTTCGTTCGGTGAGTGAGAGTGCCGATGGCCCTATCCCCTATTCCTTCTCCCTCATCCCACTCCTCATCCTATCCCTTTTCCCAACTCCAAGGGGCGGCAACGCACTTGTGACTCCTGTGGTGTTGCTTGTGTCCATGGGCGGCAGTAATCGCTTACCATCAGGCGATCCGTCTGCTCGTTTGCCGGCTAATGTTACAAAAAAAAATTGGACTGTGATGTACCAATAAGCTCATCGTCTATACACCTATCAGTTTAATAGTCATGATTATGGCAGCGATGGCCTAGTTGAGATACCAACAGACGGTCATTTAGCAAGTGTCGTATTGTATAATAGTTGGACTATTGTCGGCACTCGGCACGCACCACTGACTTTTCGAAGTGATGTGCGTATCATATTGTACCTTATCGCTTGCCCCGTGCCGCGGAGACTGTCGTTAACATCTTTGACGGTCATTATGTGGCGTCAGTATCTTTGAATATAATGACACTGGTTTACGCTGTAGAATACCGTCATTCTTTTGGCTGCGGAGGTCAAGCGGCGGGTGCTCTGTTCGTGGAACCACACTTTATAAAAACGAAAGCAATACAAATAATTTACTGCCTCGTTGGTCTCGTGGCATAAATGTGCGCGTAGGATTGGGAGGTCACGGGTTCGATTCCTGGGTCGGGCAAAGTGTTATTGGGTTTTTCCGTAAGGAAATTCTCAGTAGCAGCACGGAGTCTGGTACCTAATGTGCCCGGTACGGCAATAGGCTCGCCCACTATTACGTGGGACCTAAGAATTCATGGCAAAATGTGGGTGTAATATTACACCTCTGCCTACCCCTTCGGGGATACAGGCGTGAGTCTATAAAAAAAAAACATATAATTAATTTTTCACCACAGCAGCTCAAACATGCCGCTTTTGCTGCGAGACAACAGTGAACAAAACGCGATTTTAATTCGAGCGTGAGGCAAAGTAGCTTTTTAATTTTTCAATCTTCAGTGCCACGAATTGACATTGTTCAGCCACAAATTTGAAACATTCGAATTTTACTGTGCTCTGTCTCTTTCACATGCATATAAAAAGTGAGTGAAAAAACAAACCCCTTCGAATTCGAAATTCGATTTTGGAATTCGACCTGAAAGAAAACACCTACGGCAACGCAAAAAAAAAGATATTTGTAACAAAGAATTTTTTTTTATATGTTATTGTTTACATGTTTAATTTATAATTGGATTTTAATAAAAATAAGTCTAATTAATAGTATAAAATTTGTATTTAACCAATACATTTTTATTTAGAATTACAACAATGATACATTTGAAAAATAAACATCAGGGACGCGGTATTAAAACGCGATTAATAAAAATTTCGCTGATGCTGACACAGTAGGTACCTATAGCGTAACGTGTTAAATTATATTACTATATAAAATAATCTAAAAAGATGAGTGAAACTAGCGATGATGACTGTATTTTAACACCAGAAGAGTTAAATCAACAAGTGATTATGCAGAATTCAATCTATTCCTGTTCATTTCTATGTCTCCTAAGTAATATGTGTTCTCACTGCTGTGGTGAAAAGTTATGTGTGCTACACGAGAGCAAAGTTTTTTGTATCTCGTGCTGTTGAGTCCCTCACCACGCTCAGGATTCTAACTTTGATTCACTCGCTACGCTCGTGAATCAATCATAGAATCCTTCGCTTGCTCGGGACTCAAAATCAGCGCTCGAAACAAAAAACAACTTTGCTCTCTTGTTGCACAAATAACTATGCCTGAATACGAGTTGACATGAGACGTTACATAATATTAAAAAGCACAACATGACTTTACCCAGATAAGCACTGCGTATCACGTAGAATCTAATACTAATATAGGTATAAAGCTGAAAAGTTTGTTTGTTTGTTTGCTTGAACGCGCTAATCTCATGAACTACTGGTCCGATTTATAACATCACGTTATGTGCCACGGGTGCGGAGCAGTAGCCTTAAATAACGCAGGTGTAAGCGCGGGCTCAACTAGTTGAGGTATTAATGTTTAGTCAGTCCAATAATTATCATTTCCTTTTAAATTTAATTTGATCTCAGCATTTTCAATCATAGCTTGTTGTAGGTAAAACATAAATAATTTTAATTAGTATTTAAAATCACTAGTTCCCTAAATACTTGGTACACAGTTAAAGAATAGGGTGCATAGGGTTCCCACCAAGAACTTAGGGTCCCAAGCCAACCTCACCTGCAAGTGGTGCACCTGTCGATCAACGGACGAGGCTCTGGCAAACAAAATGTCCCAATAAGCGGCAATAGGCTCGCCACCTATTACGTTGGATCAAAACACTGGCGAAAAGTAGGCGTTTAATATGCCTCTGCCTACCCCTTCGGGGAAACAGGCGTGAGTCTATGTACATATGTATGTATGTACAGTTAAAGAATTACATTTTATGTGAATAGGATTAAAACAAAGATAGTGAAGCAGGTTGCTTTACTTAGTGTTAATTGTAAACGACTTTAAGCGTCTTGCGTACTTCACCAAAGTCATTTGCAATTAGCGTACTTGTTTCAGACAAAGAAATTTAATCGTAAAGTTAATGTTTAGGAAAATTCACTGTAATTCTTGTTAATATCTTTGCGTTTTGTGTATAAATTGTGAATGTATTTTCTTTTTAAGAAAATAACCGCTTTACGAAAATACAATAATATAATTGATCAAAATATAGCACCAAAACTCTGGGCAGAATTTTGCTTTTATTTTCATTCTACGTAGATAAGGTCCAATCACTGAACTTTGAATTACGCTAAGACAATAACAGATAACTTATAAATGCTGTGTCGTCAAATACATGAAGTTATAAGACGCGAACGCCTTGAATTTTTTTTAATAGAACTAAATAGAATAGGTATTAAACAGCCTTTGTGTATTAAGTTTGTAAAGTACGACAAAGGTAATATTAGGAGTGCATAACGCTCGGTATAACTATGTAATACGAACATAGTAACAAAAACAATACGGGGAGCCCTGGGGCATTCTCGTTTCCTCCCGATGTTTTCCTCCTCTCAACCGATAGGTACTAATTTATTCTATTAATTTTAAACTCGACAGATTCCTCCCCATCCCCAAATAGGGCAAAAGTCAACATGAAATTGTTTCGCAGTAATATTAGCGAACAAACACGTTTAGTAGATTGTGAAGTAAAAATGTTTACTTTGTACTTATATTGCGGAAATTAGACTTAATATAATTTTGTACATAATTAATAAGATAAAGGAAATTAATTGGTGGTCTGGTACAAAATAAGTCAAATATTTATAAGGTTTCATTTTGGAAGAGGTCGTAAACAAAGGCATAATAATATGATTAATATTTATTTTTAGTGATTGTTTATTGAAAACATGACAAAGATGTCCTTATGACAAACACGTGAGTAATTAGTAAACGTACATAATAATAATAATACATACATACATAGTCTCACGCCTATAACCCCGAAGAGGTAGGCAGAGGTGTATTTTTACACCCACTTTTCGCCAGATATACTTTAGTCCCACGTAATAAGGGGCGAGCCTATTGCCGTACTGGGCACATTTCCAGACTCCGTGCTGCTACTGAGAATTTCCTGACAGAAAAACCCAATAACACTGCCCGACCCAGGAATTGAACCCGGGACCGCCCGATCCCACGCGCACATTCATGCCGCGAGACCAACGAGGCAGTCGTATAGGGTTTGATGTCGAGTTTTCCGTCTCTACGCAAAGATGGTATTTGCATCGTGTTATCCCTTAGTCGCCTCTTACGACACCCACGGGAAGATAGGGGTGGTGACACTTGTATTCTATGCCGTCAACCACACGGCACATATAATACACGGCAATAATAACACAGTTAAGTATTCCAATATAAAAAAAAACTAATTATTTCAAAAGTCCGACACTACTTTCTAATTTGATATTCACAAGTTAAAAAAAAATGTTAGTATAGGTACATCCTATCCTAACATTTTTACATTTAAACATAATATACGTTTATTCTTCGATTCTTATTTATTAATAGCTTTTTCCCGCGGTTTCACCCGCGTCCTGAGGGAACTACTTCGCGTACCCGGTTACTATTTATAGCCTCAGTTACTCCTTGGTACGTCAGCTACCCGCTAGTGAAAGTCCCGTCAAAATCGGTGCAGCCGTTCTAGAGATTAGCGAGAACAAACAGACAGACAGACAAAAATTGTAAAAAATGTAATTTCGGTATATGTACCATGTATACATGCATATGCATTTAGTAACACAATTCTTTACCCTATCAGTCAAAGATACACCACACATACTGCTCAGTGCTCTCATTTCTACAGCATTTATTCTAATTTCAAGTCTCTTCTGCCACACCCAACTTTCACTACCACACATAAGAGCAGGCACTAACCCCTCTATGCACAACAAAACTTACCTTTTTGGACACTTTTTGACTGTTCATAAAGTTCGCCTTCAGAGCTCTATTCACTCAATTACCTGCATTAACTCTTCTTTCAATATATTCTTCATTCTTACCAACTCTCGTAAACAAAGTAACAAATTATACAAACTCTTTCACTTGCTCCACTCACTTTCCATCGATCAAAACATTACAAGCTGTAACGCATTCCTCCTTTTGAAAAACCATAACTTTCGTTTTACTTACATTCACTTTCATTCCTTTCCTGTCTAATGCACCATGCATGATCGTTACCATCTCCTGCAACTCCTCCGCTGAAGACGTAAGTATTACCTGATCATCAGCATAAAGGAGGCATTTGACGAGTAACCCATTCATCTTTAATCCGCAGTCACTATGTTTTAAATCTTGCAAACAACTGTCCATGAAGAGGTTAAACAGCCACGGCGACGCTACACATCCTTGTCTGACACCTCAACCAGTCAGTGTATGCCCCGTTTAGCTTCATACAAGCTCAAGAATCCTCATAAAGGTATTTCAGAGCTCGAATGTGGCTGCTGAACCCCATTCATTGATAGCACCGACCACATTTCATTCCTCACCACTTTATCGTAAGCCTTTTCCAAATCCACGAATTCGTAGTAGACCTTTTGACCTTTGGCCAAAAACTTTTCGGCTATGCTTCGCTAGGAAAAAACCTGATCCGTACATCCAAAATTGTATGATAAAAGAGTGGTGTGGGGTAAAAGAAGATGTAGAGACAAGCATCGAGAAAGGCATGTTAAGGTGGTTTGGGCACAGGGAGAAGATGGATGACGAAAGACTGACAAAGAAGATATATAAGGCAAGTGTGAATGGGACAGGACGAAGGGGAAGACCTAGGCGGACGTTCTCTGACCAGATTGGAGACATCCTAAAAAAAGGACCGGTCAGAAGTACCCTAAACAGAAGAGCATGCGTGAGAAACTTGATGAGAGTTAATGAAGCAAGAGAGGTATGTCAGGATCGTTGCAAATGGCGTTACGTAGTCTCTGCCTACCCCTCCGGGAAACAGGCGTTAGTCTATGTATGTATGTATGCATTTATTAAAAAGCGGTTATTTTAATATTAAAAACAGATACTCTAATTTTATTTATGTGTATAGATAATTATGGTAAAGCTGCGAAACTATCACAATTCTTATTTGTCAAATGATAGTGGTAAGCTCAAATTAAATGGGGATACATATCTGCATAACTGATAACATTACTCCATAGTCGAATAAATACCTACAACTGAAAACCATAATATGGATCTAACCGATGTGTCCGTAATTGAATGGGGATTTTTGAATGCTCAATGTAAATTTTTAAAACAGAAATAAATAATTTCTTTAATATTATATTGTAAGTATCTTCCTTCACTATAATACTTATATCATTATTTTGATTGATTAGTGTCTGTCATGCTAAGCCTTTAACATAGTATGTAAAGTTCACATGTAGTGGTGAATGCGAATACTGCGGCCCATCCTAAGGATAATCCTTTAGACGCACAGAGTGGTCCTTTTTCAGAAACATCCGGCCAAAAGTAAAACAAATTTACTGCAACGACGCAAACATCCCTCTTTCATGAAAATTTCAAAAGGATCCTTTCATATATTTATTGACAACCACGGTCTTAAAGTATAAAGTAGCTAAGTGCAAAAGAGTATAAAAGTAATGCAAGGTTTATTCAAAGTTTTTCCTATCAGCCAATAAATAAGGGTAAAGTCACATTTACAGCAAGTTAAAGCGTCCCCATGATTGGCCGAGACAATGATTACTGCTCGGTAATCTGAAACGAACGCATCGGATTTCGTATCACGTCGTGTTGATTGTCGAGCGACAAACCGGGTGCCCGCCGGCGTTCCAATTACTAGCGACATAGAAACCCTGGCTGCAATACCCTATACATAGATTAAGTTAATTATTGGCTACAGATACGAATACTCTTTGATTTCATTGAGAACTCTACATCTGACTATTGTTTTTACAACTTCTGTGAGTTGCATAAATCATTAAGTGTAAGAGAGAATTTAGTACATGATTTATTATTTATTTTCCAAGTAATATTGTGTTTACATGTATTCATGTACGTAGGTTTATTTTATAGGCGCGAATGTAAACCGTGCCTTTGATATTTCACGATGTGTTATTCTACTAAGCTTGCTAAGAATAACAAACAACACGCGCACTTGATTTCAATGTTAAACGTTCCGAGAAGCCGTTACACGCTCATGCGATGTTATAAATACAAGCCGCTATAAAATTACATGCGAGTCGATTCTTTTCCTGTCGTTGATCTATGACACTTTCCGCACAAAACCCCCGTCTCTCACTTATCAGGACTCACGGGCTAATACCAAGCGAAGGGCGCCGCCCAATCTGCCTTACCGCTTATCTCAATTTAATGGCTTCCGTATTAATACCGCCTTTGTCTAATTTGAGGATGCTTCGCCTCGGCTATTGTTTAATCGACCGGTAAAAATTTATGCCTTTCGGTATTAACATTATTCTTACATGGCGTGTTTTGTTTTGTCAAACATTTTGTGTTTACGAGCCCAGTGCGGTAAACATACACGATGTACCCATTGTCAAAACTTCTTTGTGAAGATTTATCTTTATTACAAACGACTTTATTGGCGCAAGTAAACACCTAAAAATAAAACAGATAAACAACGCGTAGGCGTATCTATCTCGCCAGTCTTAGATGATTAAAGGTAAAAATTGAATTTCAAGGAAAGGTTACACTTATAAGCGCGGGGAAACTTGTACTTTGTTTGAAGTTTTAGGTACATAAAATGTTTTATATATACAAAAGTTAATAAATAATCAAGAGCACTTGAGTCGGAGCGCCTCATTTGAAACGATATCACGTTTACCCCCAAATCAAAAGAACGATATAATCCCAACCGTTTCCGTCGCCGTCTCGGCTGCGACAGAAAAATTGTGAGTCACAGCCATTGTTTCCAATATCGGCGAAGGGAGGAAAACTTTTATTGGGCACAAAGTGGGTATTATTCACGGGTTGAACGCAATCAACCACGGACGGTGGAAAGGACCACGCCGGACGCGACGCCTCTGAATGCAAAGATATTTTTTGCCAAATGCGGGTCATTTTCAAAGGGTTCGTCTTATGAGGGAAAAATCGACAGACCCTTTTCGATTACCGGAGTCATGGATCAAAAACCGAGCCGCAATTAAGAGAGATT
Organism: Euclidia mi; assembly: GCA_944739405.2. Lineage (NCBI taxonomy): Eukaryota > Metazoa > Arthropoda > Insecta > Lepidoptera > Erebidae > Euclidia > Euclidia mi. Next base: position 31,607,255 of record OX123194.2, on the reverse strand, counting down.
ATTTCTTTTTCAATACACAACGGTCCCCTTTGTGTCTGTGCCTTTTTGGGAACATCATTTAAGGCCTCGCAATTTCGTGGAAACTATTTGAACGTTACTTGCTATCAAAAGGCTTATACGGACGCAATAAAAAAGAAAATAATTTTCTATATAGAGATCAGAAAATGTCGGCCATCCGACAAAATATTTTTATCATAAAAAGAGCTTAGATTTTACGCCTCGAACTTGTTTCGGCGTGCTTAGTGTTTATTATAACATTAGTAATGATTTCAGTCATAAATAATATAAAATCCCTATAATCCCTACTAATAATATAAATTTGAAAGTGTGTATGTATGTATGTATGTATGTATGTTCCGTTTTCACGCTAAAACGGCTGAACCGATTTCTACTAATAATATAAATTTGAAAGTGTGTATGTATGTATGTATGTATGTTCCGTTTTCACGCTAAAACGGCTGAACCGATTTTGTTGATATTTAATATAGAGATATATTGGACCATGGAGACGGACATAGGCTACCATAAGTTGCAAAAATTAAACTGGGAGGGATCCTAGGGAGGGTAGAAGTTTGTACGGCACAAATTTACCTCTTGGAAGTAAGAACGCATGCGCTAATAATTGAGTGTTGCGCATGTGCTAACATATCTGTCAGTACTGTCACGTCATACATAATGTCATATTGTGCACGTTGAAAAACCAGCCAGTTACATTCAGTACAGCCAAAGAGGTTTGATAACTTATAATACATTCGAAATAATAAAATACTTTTGCCCCGACCTATTACATAAAATTGTTCGCATATATAAACTAATAATTATATAATAAGCTTAAACGGCTGGAACGATTGTCCCTACTAATATTAAAAATGCGAAAATGTTTATAGAGATATATTGTGATGTTATTATGTACCTTTCAGTAGATAATTGTAGATCATGTCATGGATACTGACCGAGTTACTTTGTACCCCATAGAGTTTTTGAAGTCTTTAGAATAATCAGGAGTGTCTTCACACATCTTGAGACTGAAAGTAGATTTGTGTTACCCCGAATTTAACGCGCGCGAAGCGGCGGGCAAAAGCTAGTATTATAATATTCTACCACATACACACATCACCATCTAGTCCCAAACTAATCAGAGCTTGTACTAATGGTACTAGATAATGGATAAACATACATATATACTTTTTTTTTGTAAATACATACATATTATACATAGAAATACCCAGACCAAGACAAACATCCATATTCATGCAAATAAATGTTTGACTTGCACGGGAATCGAACCCACGACCTTCGGCATAGCAGTCGCTTACACTCGCGCTGCGCCAACCGGTCAAAATAATTCTATTAGTGTCCATTACTCAAATAATATTGTTTAATTTTATATTCTGAAATTAATTTAACACATTACAGCTTGAATTTATTGCAGTAAAAGAAAATAATTATCAATCCATATAATAAATTGAAAATTACATATGAATAGTTGAAAAAATAATTGAAAAAGAATACTGTTTTTATTATTTATGTCTGTATAATGTTCCAAAATAATAAACCTATAAATATTATTTGGAATTCCATAAATTCCTGTTCGTTGAATCATGTCAGTTGTGAAATATCGACACATTTCTAGGTAGCGGTAATCATTTTCGAATTTATCTTTATTATCTGTCAGACCACATTAATACAACAATGGGATGAGTATTTTTGATTGTGACAAAAAATTACAAAATACGTATAATTAATTTTCCGATTACCTTGAACTCGAACTTTGAACTTGATTCAAAGATTTGTCACGTGTGGGAATCGAACCTAAGACCTCCGGCTTATCAGTCAGGGTGACAAGTCACTATATCATGAGCCTATAAAAATATGATACTTCGCATTTGACTGCAATGTATGGCCACAGTTCTCTTCATGTACAGTATCCAACTGAACATTTAAGTTCTTTGACATAAAGCAGTAACCAATCTATAAAATTTTCTATGAAAATCAAAGCTTGAGTTGATAGTGCTTCCTTGACTCTTTACTGAGAACACCACACAAAATCTTTATATTTATTCCTATTTTTGAAATAACCTTTCATAGTATTTATATTCATGGAAAACGTTTTATATTTTCGCTGCAACTATGCTTGGAAATAAACTCAAAACAACATAGAAAGGCGGTAAGTACGAAAAGCCATAATGTTTCAAAAGACCACATGGACAAAGGCGACTATCCAAAACGGTCACATAACTTCTCATAACGATCGTCCACTATTCTGCCTCTGTACCGCTTATTGCTTGCTGAGCCAATATTTTCAAGCCTCGAGACCGCAACGCGTTTAGAATCTAAATGATTTCCACTTGGCCAATTTCAAAATGAACTTAAAATATTATTTCTATTCAATAACCTCTTGTGCTTTTTGACTTTTATTTTGATTTTTAATGTTTTTAGAGTATGATTCATTCAGGTTTATTGGATACAGGTTTTTATTAATCTATGTTTTATTTTGCAACGTACCTATACACGTTTCAAAATAAAACACTAGTGTGCAGATTTAAAAACACTAGTCTGCTTCCACAATAATATACAATACAAATGTGAAGACTTTATTAAAATTTTAATAGTTGTTATTCAATCACGTAGAGGCGATCCCACGATTCTTATGTACTTTTAGCATTAGAGACCTGCAATTTTTAGTATAGTTTAAGTCTAGTCATAGTTATCAGTGAACGCAGAATGGGCGGAAATTCCCACGGAATAGGGCAAAAAAGTGCGGGCGCCCTCTAGAATATTTTAAAATCCTTCTGAACGTGCTACGTCAAATAGCTCTTTATACTTGATAACTTATATGTTATGTAGATAATCGATCTACTGTATATATTGTGTTGGGATCTTAACGAGTATTCAGGCAAAGTAGGCCAAACATATATCACCTTGCCGCTATGTGTAAATACCTACTCATATAGGACTTACCTACAGTTCCTTCATCTATATTATTCTGTGGGAACGTACCGTATTGTCTATTATTCTAGGTAAGAGACAAACACGTCAACGCGACTGTCTGAAGATATCAAATAGGAGCTGTTACTTCAAGTGGCCTCCATCGTCTCGACGATCAGTCTTCATTTGTTTGTTGCTATTGTTCCTAGCCGTTTATTTGTTTAAACGTTGTATTCCGTATTTTGTTTGAGGCCAAAAATACTGCAGAACCCTTCAAAAGTAGCAGAGTAGATTAGAGTTTACAGTATTTGATATTATGATTCAAATAGACAGACATTTTGCTGAATGTTAAAACTGTTATGAATTCTGTCAAGAATTTATACCTTTCGATCAAGAAGCAAACCTACAAGGGAACATCAACGGACCATTCTACCATTAATTCTGTAGATTACTACTAATCTTACTTATGGTTATAGAAATAGAATATGCTTTGTCAATCCTAGGTTTGCGTCTAGTGATGACGAATCATTACACAAACGTAGAGGAGAATAGTTGATAACACTGCACTGTGACTCATGATAGGCATTGCCTTGTGTAGCAAACTTTGCTTTGCTTATTGCCAGCTGTTTGGTCACACGGACTGCTAAATAAGTTGCTTTGACTAACCGGTGGCGTAGCGGGAGTGTAAGCGACTGCCACGCCAAAGGTGGTAATGTCGTATATTCGATTCCCGCTCAAGTCAAACATTTGTTTGCGTGAGCATGGATGTTTGGCTTGGTCTGGGTATAATAGGTCGGGGCAAAAGTATCTTCGTATTTTGATTGTATTATTAGTAATCAAACCTCTTTGGCTGTACTGAATGTAATTGGCAGGTTTTTAATACCATTTAATGTGACATTCTGAAGATGCAATAAATAAAAGAAAACTAGTTCACGCCATTTTTCAATTGTTTTTCAAGTGAGCAAAATGAACGTATGTGACGCAATGACGTATTAATTATTAATACTGCTCACTTGAAAAACAATTGAAAAATGGCGGGAACTAGTTTTTTTTTAGCCATGAGAACCATAGTGGCCTAACTACATTTTTTACAATATTGAGTTTATGATATTTTCCAGTTCAAATTGATCATTTTGATAGAACCACAGTGGCCTAAGAGTGATACAACGAATATTCACTAGATGGCAACATAATCACTGTTACCGTTTTTAGTCTGCGATCTAAACTTGAAGTGCCATAGTGGCCTAAATAAGATAGGCCACTATGGCTTAAGCCCTCTAAAACTTCACTGTCATGATGAAATTAGTTAGGCTACTTTTTGACAGTCTGTTCATGATAAACGTCATTATTCTTACACTTCAGCTTGTTAATTCTTTGAGCTATTTCGATTTACTTGATTCTCTGTCGGATCACTTCATTACGAATTCGATTCTTCAGAGAAACGCCGAGCATAGCCCTCTCCATAGCTCGCTGAGCGACCTTAAATTGGTGGACCAGTCGCACCGTTAGTGTCCACGTCTCGGCCTCGTAAGTCATAACGGGTAGGAGGCACTTGTTGAAGACCTTGGTCTTAAGGCTTTGCGGTAGGGGTGACGAAAAGACGTGACGGAGTTTCCTATATGGTGCCCAGCCCAGCCGTATATCTTCTGCTAGCCTCCTTCTCGAAGTTGTTTCTACCCAAATGCACGGTTTGCCCCAGGTAGACGTACTCCTGAACAACTTCGAGAGGGATCCCATTTAGGATAATCGATTCCGGAGAGACATGTTCATTGAACATTATCTTGGTTTTGTCTAAGTTCATCCGAAGACCGATGCGACCAGAATAATCAGCTAGGCTGCTCACCATATACTGCAAGTCCTGCACGCTTATAGCCACGATGACGATATCGTCTGCATATCTTAGGTGTGAGAGGTTCTTTCCAGTGCAGCGTCTTGAACATATTCTTCATTGTATTTATGTACAATTTGGGGGAAATAACATCCCCTTGTCTCACACCTCGATGCAGGTGGATAGGTTCAGACTGCCGGTTCTTCTACTTGGACGGTCATAGTCGCGGCATCATACAGACCTCTCAGCACTTGGACATATCGCCAATCGACTTGGCACTGTTGCATGGACTCCAGAACAGACCAGGTTTCAATGGAGTGAAACGCCTTCTCATAGTACACAAACGTTAAACACAGGGACAGATTATACCCCTCTGTCTTCTGTGTCGTATTCTCCTAAAAACCGGCCAGTTCGGGCGGCAGAAATTCGTAAAGTCTACGCGCGAATCGGTTCGTAATGACCATTGAGAACAGCTTATAGTCGTGGCTCAAGAGCGAGATAGGTCGATAGTTCCTCAAAGAAGTTTTGTCTCCCTTTTGGAAGAACAAAACGACAATGCTCTTGCTATTCCCTTGGAGTTCTCTCCGAGAAGAGGACAAAATTAAATATGCACTCCAACGCATATTTGATTCTGACCTCTGCAGCTCCAGCTGCACAAGTATATGTTTCCCACCTACCTTTAGCACTTTAGCAGCTCCGTCGTAATTCCATCGTCCCCGGGGGCTTTCCCATTTTTGAGCTGCCTTAGGGAAACCACGATTACGTCCTAGCTGACATCTGGCAACTCTTCCGTGAAGTGGCGGGTTAAAGTGGCTCTGGGATACGCGGAAAAGGGACTTTACAGATTTGACTGGTATTAAACTGGATCGTTAACCCTGATGGAAAACCCATCAGCTGTGAGAAAAAAAGGACTTATTAGATCTTTTGCCCTTTTTACCTCCAGTGCATCACAGCTTTTATATCAGTATCAAAGATTATGTGTCAGTAAGAAATGATCAAATAACATAGATGTTAAGGATGACAATGATAGTAGCTAAGAATACTTTTATTGTTAAGTGCACTTGCTGCTTATGTTGTTTTGTTTTATTTTTGAGCTGTTGTGTTTAATAAACAATTGGCCTGATAACCGCTTTATTCTTATCTATATTTCTAAAAACCTACTGCCAAAGTGGCCTATCTGTGTATAAAATGTAGAAAAATAGCAATAAAGCTATTTTGTCACTACTAAAATCATAAATTGGTACTTTAATAGGTCAAATAAAACAAAACAGTAATAAAAAGTATGTATTCTGGAGAGTGCTAGATGATTAAAAAAATACTGTTTTTATTTTCTATGGTACTCAAAAAGCTTGCCTATTGAATTAGGCCACTATGGTTCTCATGGCCTTTTATAATATAGACGCGCCATACTCCCACAAAGCGGCTCTCAAAAACGACTACAAATACCAAGTAATGTCTTGAATGTATAAAGAAAGAAAAAGTAAATAAATACTACTATAGGGTAGTAAATAAATACACCTGTTGTTAGAGAGAGATAATTTTAGTTGTTTTTTAAATTCTTACACCCAAATTATTGTTACGGAGCGTATTGTCACAACACAGGTTCGCGCGTAACTAAACGGAATGGCGGCAATTGCCTCCATTTCAGTTTGCCATTTCAGTGTGCGGGCAACGCATCTCTAGTTTTTATATATCTTTGATGTGACGAATAAATTCGGTACATTTTAAAGTTTTATTACAAAAAAGGTAAAATGCGACGAACGCCGCGAATAAAATTTGTGCGGTTTACGGACCTAATGCGGTATCAATAAGAGTAGCACAAATGTGGTTCAAGCGTTTCAAGTCTGGAAGTTTTTGTGTGAAAGATGAGGTTCACTCTGGACGCCCTGTCACAGATAATATCAGTACCATCTTTGAGAAAGTGGAGCAAGATCGACATATTAGTAGCTACGACATTGCTGAAGAACTGGATGTTGATCATAAAACAGTTTTACGTCATTTTGCGAAAGTCTGGGTACAAGAAAAAACTTGACATTTGGGTACCACATGATCTCACTGAGAGAAACCTAATGCAACGTGTTTCCATTTGCGATTCTTTGTTGAAACGTAACAATTCCGAACCATTTCTTAAACAGTTGATTACGAATAATTAAAAATGGGTGACTTACTATAAGAATGTGCGAAAAAGATCATGGTCGAAGCATGGACAAGCCCCACAGACCGTGGCAAAAACCGACCTGACTCGGAACAAAGTTATGCTATGTGTATGGTGGGATTGGAAACGAATCGTCCACTATGAGCTTTTGCCACCGGGTAAAACTATCGATTTTGACATCTACTGTCAGCAACTGATAAGGTTAACAAAAGCTATTGAGAAAAACCGGCCGGAGCTAGTGAATAGGAAGGGCGTGGTGTTCCACCATGACAACGCCAGACCGCACTCATCTATAGCCACGCAGCAAAAATTGAGAGAGCTTGGCTGGGATGTGTTGATGCATCCTCCGTATAGCCCTGACCTTGTTCCATCAGATTTCCACCTGTTTCGGTCATTGCAGAACTCTTTAGGAAGCATAAAGCTAACCTCAAAGGAACACTGTGAACACTACCTGTCAGATTTTTTAAATCAAAAATCTCAAAATTTCTACAGGAATGGGATTATGGCACTACCCACAAGATGGAAACAAGTCATCGATCAAAACGGCACATACATATGATAAATAAATAAAAAATTATACCTAAAAATATATTTTTCACCACTGCAGCTCAAACATGCCGCTTTTGCTGCGAGACAACAGTGAACAAAACGCGATTTTGATTCGAGCGTGAGTAAAAGTAGCTTTTTAATTTTTCAATCTTCAGTGTAACATTGTTCAGCCATAAATTTGAAACATTCGAATTTTACTGTGCTCTGTCTCTTTCACATGCATATAAAAAGTGAGTGAAAAAACAAACCCCTTCGAATTCGAAATTCGATTTTGGAATTCGACCTCAAAGAAAACACCTACGGCAACGCAAAAAAAATGATATTTGTAATAATAATCATAGCTAATTCGCTTGCTCGGGACTCAAAATCAGCACTCGAAACAAAACACAACTTTGCTCTCTTGTTGCACAAATAACTATTCCTTTGTATAAGAATACGAAAATACTTTTGCCCCGACCTTATATATAAGTATAATTATGTATACCTAATATGTAAGTATGTATTTACGAAAAAGTTTTAAACATCTATGTTGAATTTTTTTTGTATATTCAGAGTCAAGCTTACTTAGTTTGCGACTAAGAGTTGGTGCAGGAAAAATTAAAAAAATCTTAGTACTCCATTGGCTATTACAATGCAGATTCAACTACCTAGAACATCTTTTTTTTTTGTTTTTGTTTTTTTTTTCTGTTTAATCTACACCAAAACAATTTCACTACTTCTAAGAACAATTTATTAAAATTATCGTAACAAAAGTCATTACATTTTATATGAATTACTTTAACATGAAAATCCCAAAACTGTTTACCTCGTTATTACTAAAATAGTAACCATAATGGTTACTATCGTGGTTCCACAAAATATATGACGTTCATCCCAACTCGTGTAAAACAGGAAAATGAAAATTATAAATTACAACCATTTTAATTAATGAAAAAATATTTTTATGATGTTCAGTACTCAGGGGTAATAACGAGGGTCGTAATTTAGAATTTTATAAATGTTATACTAACAAACGTTTTAATGTGCTATTAATTTTTAAATGTACTGTTTTTTTCCCTACATAATACACACATAAAATTAATTTGGACCTACGGGGATGGTATAAATAATGAAGTGTAAACAAATCTTTCAAATATATTTATGTGTGTATTACACTGACCCGCTTGTGCAAATTGCGATTTTGAAATTAAAGGAATGTGTTTGTGCAGGTACTAATCTACACTATTAATATTATAAAGAGGAAAAATTTGTATTTTTGTTTGTAATGGATAAACTCAAAAACTACTGGACCGATTTTAAAATTTCTTTCACCATTAGAAAGCTGCACTATCTGCGAGTAACATAGGGTATATTTTATTTACATCCACGCGGGTGGAGCCGCGGGCGACCGCTAGTAATACATAATATGTATTACTAGCGGTCGCCCGATGTCGCCCGCCCAACGATGAGCTTATTGGTACATCACAGTCCAATATATTATATTGGACTGTGATTTACCAATAAGCTCATCGTCTTTACACCTATCAGTTTAATAGTCATGATTATGGTAGCGATGGCCTAGTTGAGATACCAACAGACTGTCATTTAGAAAGTGTCGTATTGTACAATAGTTGGACTATTGTCGGCACTCGGCACACACCACTGACTTTTCGAAGTGATGTGCGTATCATATTGTTCCTTATCGCTTGCCCCGTGCCGCGGAGACTGTCGTTAACATCTTTGACGGTCATTGTGGGGAGTCAGTATCTTTGAATATACTGACGCTGGTCTAAGCTGAACACCGCCATTCTTTTGGCTGCGGAAGTCAAGCGGCGGGTGCTCTGTACGTGGAACCACACTTTATAAAAACGAAAGCAATACAAATAATTTACTGCCTCGTTGGTCTCGTGGCATAAATGTGCGCGTGGGATTGGGAGGTCTTGGGATTGATTCCCGGGTCGGGCAAAGTGTTATTGGGTTTTTCCGTAAGGAAATTCTCAGTAGCAGCACGGAGTCTGGTACCTAATGTGCCCGGTACGGCAATAGGCTCGCCCCCTATTACGTGGGACCTAAAAATTCATGGCGAAATGTGGGTGTAATATTACACCTCTGCCTACCCCTTCGGGGATACAGGCGTGAGTCTATAAAAAAAAACATAATTTATTTGCCTGAATACGAGTTGACATGAGACGTTACATAATAAGCACAACATGAGGACTTATTCTATACTTAACCCAGATAAGCACTGTGTATCACGTAGAATCTAATACTAATATAGGTATAAAGCTGAAGAGTTTGTTTGTTTGTTTGCTTGAACGCGCTAATCTCAGGAACTACTGGTCCGATTGATATAACATCACGTTATGTGCCAAGGGTGCGGGTGCAAGCGCGGGCTCATCTAGTTGAGGTATTAATGTTTAGTCAGTCCAATAATCATCATTTCCTTTTAAATATAATTTGATCTCAGTATTTTCAATCATAGCTTGTTATAGGTAAAACATTAACAATTTTATTAGTATTTAAAATCACTAGTTCTCTAAATACTTGGTACACAGTTAAAGAATAGGGTGCATAGGGTTCCCACCAAGAACTTAGGGTCCCAAGCCAACCTCACCTGCAAGTGGTGCACCTGTCGATCAACGGACGAGGCTCTGGCAAACAAAATGTCCCAATAAGCGGCAATAGGCTCGCCACCTTTTACGTGGGATCAAAACACTGGCGAAAAGTAGGCGTCTAATATGCCTCTGCCTACCCCTTCGGGGAAACAGGCGTGAGTCTATGTATGTATGTATGTACAGTTAAAGAATTACATTTTATGTAAAAAGGATTAAAACAAAGATAGTGAAACAGGTTGCTTTACTTAGTGTTAATTGTAAACGACTTTAAGCGTCTTGCGTACTTCACCAAAGTCATTTGCAATTAGCGTACTTGTTTCAGACAAAGAAATTTAATCTTAAAGTTAATGTTTAGGAAAATTCACTGTAATTCTTGTTAATATCTTTGCGTTTTGTGTATAAATTGTGAATGTATTTTCTTTTTAAGAAAATAAACCGTTTTACGAAAATACAATAATAGAGTACAATTGATCAAAATATAGCACCAAAACTCTGCGCAGAATTTTGCTTTTATTTTCATTCTACGTAGATAAGGTCCAATCACTGAACTGTACTATTACGCTAAGACAATAACAGATAACTTATAAATGCTGTTTCGTCAAATACAAGAAGTTATAAGACGTGAACTCCTTTAAATATTTTTAATAGAACTAAATAGAATAGGTATTAAACAGCCTTTGTGTATCAAGTTTGTAAAGTACGACAAAGGTAATATTAGGAGTGTATAACGCTCGGTATAACTATGCAGTACCAACATAATAACAAAAACAATACGGGAAGCCCTGGGGCATTCTGGTTTCCTCCCGATGTTTTCCTCCTCTCAACCGATAGGTACTAATTTATTCTATTAATTTTAAACTCGACAGATTCCTCCCCATCGCCAAATAGGGCAAAAGTCAACATGAAATTGTTTCGCAGTAATATTAGCGAACAAACACGTTTAATAGATTGTGAAGTAAAAATGTTTACTTTGTACTTATATTGCGGAAATTAGACTTAATATAATTATGTACATAATTAATAAGATAAAGGAAATTAATTGGTGGTCTGGTACAAAACAAGTCAAATATTTACAAGGTTTCATTTCGGAAGAGGTCGTAAACAAAGGCATAATAATATGATTAATAATTATTTTTAGAGATTGTTTATTGAAAACATGACAACGATATTCTTATGACTTATGACAAATACGTGAGTAAATAGTAAACGTGCATAGTAATAATACAGTTCAGTATTCGAATATAAAAACTCAAATTATTTCAAAAGTCCAACACTACTTTCTTATTTGATATTCACACATTTAAAAAAATGTTAGAATGATGATTATAGGATGTAGGATAATCATAATATACGTATATTCTTCGATTCTTATTTATTAATAGCTGTTTCCCGCGGTTTCACCTGCGTCCTGAGGGAACTACTTAGCGTATCCGGTTACTATTTATCAGTTTCTCCTTGGTACATCAGCTATCCGCCAGTGAAAGTCCCGTCAAAATCGGTCCAGCCGTTCCAAAGATTAGCGAGAACAAACAGACAGAAAGACAGAGAAAAATGGTAAAATATGACATTTCGGTAAATGTATGCATTTAGTAATAAGCGGTTATTGTAATATTATAAACAGACACTCCAATTTTATTTATGTGTATAGCTATATAGTAAAGCTGCGAAAGTATTACAATTCTCATTTGTCAAATGATAGTGGTGAGCTCACAATATACGAGGAAACATATCAGCATAACAGATAACATTACTCCATAGTCGAATAAATAAAACTGAAAACCATAATATGGATCTAAACAATGTGTCCGTAGTTAAATGGGGATTCTTAAATGTTCAATGTAAATTTTTAAAACAGAAATAAATAATTTCTTTAATTTTATATTGAAGTAAGTATCTTCCTACACTATAATATATTTTTTTAATAATAATAATATTCTACCACATACACACATCATCATCTAGTCCCAAACTAAACAGAGCTTGTACTATGGGTTCTAGATATTGGATAAACATACATATATACTTTTTTTTTGTAAATATACCTATACATAATTATACTAGAAACACCCAGACCAAGACAAATATCCATGTTCATGCACACAAATGTTTGTCTTCAGCGGGAATCGAACCAGCAACCTTCGACGTAGCAGTCGCTTACACTCCCTTCACTTACACACTTACTTTTACTCTTATTTTGATTGATTAGCGTCTGTCATGCCAAGCCTTTAACATAGTATGTAAAGTTCACATGTAGCGGTGAATGTGAATACTGCGGCCCATCCTAAGGATAATCCTTTAGACGCACAGAGTGGTCCTTTTTCAGAAACATACGGCCAAAGTAAAACAAATTTACTACAACGACGCAAACATTCCTCTTTCATGAAAATTTCAAAAGGATCCTTTTATATATTTATTGACAACCGCGGTCTTAAAGTATAAAGCCGCTAAGTGCAAAAGAGTATAAAAGTAATGCAAGGTTTATTCAAAGTTTTTCCTATCAGCCAATAAATAAGGGTAAAGTCACATTTACAGCAAGTTACAGCTTCCCAATGATTGGCCGAGACAATGATTACTGCTCGGTAATCTGAAACGAACGCATCGGATTTCGTATCACGTCGTGTTGATTGTCGAACGACAAACCGGGTGCCCGCCGGCGTTCCAATTACTAGCGACATAGAAACCCTGGCTGCAATACCCTATACATAGATTAAGTTAATTATTGACTACAGATATGAATACTGTTTGATTTCATTGAGAACTCTACATCTGACTATTGCTTTTACAACTTCTGTGAGTTGCATAAATCATTAAGTGTAAGAGAGAATTTAGTATACAATTTATTATTTATTTTCGTAGTAATAATGTGTGTACATGTATTCATGTATGTAGGTTTATTTTATAGGTACGAATGTAAACCGTGCCTTTGATATTTCACGATGTATTATTCTACTAAGCTTGCTAAGAATAACAAACAACACGCGCACTTGATTTCAATGTTAAACGTTCCGAGAAGCCGTTACACGATGTTATAAATACAAGCCGCTATAAAATTACATGCGAGTCGATTCTTTTCCTGTCGTTGATCTATGACACTTTCCGCACAAAACCCCCGTCTCTCACTTATCAGGACTCACGGGCTAATACCAAGCGAAGGGCCCGCCCAATCTGCCTTACCGCTTATCTCAATTTAATGGCTTCCGTATTAATACCGCCTTTGTCTAATTTGAGGATGCTTCGCCTCGGCTATTGTTTAATCGACCGGTAAAAATTTATGCCTTTCTGTATTAACATTATTCTTACATGGCGTGTTTTGTTTTGTCAAACATTTTGTGTTTACGAGCCCAGTGCGGTAAACATACACGATGTACCCATTGTCAAAACTTCTTTGTGAAGATTTATCTTTATTACAAACGACTTTATTGGCACAAGTAAACACCTAAAAATAAAACAGATAAACAACGCGTAGGCGTATCTATCTCGCCAGTCTTAGATGATTAAAGGTAAAAATCGAATTTCAAGGAAAAGTTACACTTAAGTTATAAGCGTGAGGAAACTACTTTGTTTGAAGTTTTAGGTACATAAAATGTTTTATATATACAAAAGTTAATAAATAATCAAGAGCACTTGAGCCGGAGCGCCTCATTTGAAACGATATCACGTTTACCCTCAAATCAAAAGAACGATATAATCCCAACCGTTTCCGTCGCCGTCTCGGCTGCGACAGAAAAATTGTGAGTCAAAGCCATTGTTTCCAATATCGGCGAAGGGAGGAAAACTTTTATTGGGCACAAAGTGGGTATTATTCACGGGTTGAACGCAATCAACCACGGACGGTGGAAAGGACCACGCCGGACGCGACGCCTCTGAATGCAAAGATATTTTTTGCCAAATGCGGGTCATTTTCAAAGGGTTCGTCTTATGAGGGAAAAATCGACAGACCCTTTTCGATTACCGGAGTCATGGATCAAAAACCGAGCCGCAATTAAGAGAGATTATTTCTTTTTCAATACACAACGGTCCCCTTTGTGTCTGTGCCTTTTTAGGAACATCATTTAAGGCCTCGCAATTTCGTGGAAACTATTTGAACGTTACTTGCTATCAAAAGGCTTATACGGACGCAATAAAACGAAAATAATTTTCTATATAGAGATCAGAAAATGTCGGCTATCCGACAAAATATTTTTATCATAAAAAGAGCTTAGATTTTACGCCTCGAACTTGTTTCGGCGTGCTTAATGTTTATTTTAACATTAGTAATGATTTCAGTCATAAATTATTCTATTTGATAGTGTTCATTATTCAAATAATAATTTGTTTAATTACCTATATTCTGAAATTAATTGAACACATTACACTTAAAATGATTGCAGTAATAGAAAAGTAATTATCTTTCCACATAATCAATTGAAAATTGCAAATAAATAGTTTAAAAAATAATTGAAAAAGAAAAACCAATTTATATTTTTTTACTGTAAAGTGGTTAAAAATAATAAACTTTAAAATAATATTCAGAAGTCCTTAGATTATTTACGTTTAAATAGGTACCTATGTCAGTTGTAACATACCGACACATTTCCTGGTAACATCAATAATTTTAGAATGTATTTTATTATCTGTCAGATCACATTAATATAACAATGGGATGAGTTGAGTGTTTTTGATTGTGACTTAAAATTACAAAATACGATACGTATTATTAATTTTCCGATTACCTTGAACTCGAACTTTGAACTCGATTCAAAGATTTGTCACGTGTGGGAATCGAATCTAAGACCTCCGGCTTATCAGTCAGGGTGACAAGTCACTATATCATGAGCCTATAAAAATATGATACTTCGCATTTGACTGCAATGTATGGTCACAGTTCTCTTCATGTACAGTATCCAACTGAACATTTAAGTTCTTTGACATAAAGCAGTAACCAATCTATAAAATTTTCTATGAAAATCAAAACACCTGAGTTGATAGTGCTTCCTTGACTCTTTACTAAGAACACCACACAAAATCTTTATATTTATTCCTATTTTTGAAATAACCTTTCATAGTATTTATATTCATGGAAAACGTTTTATATTTTCGCTGCAACTATGCTTGGAAATAAACTCAAAACAACGTAGAAAGGCGGTAAGTACGAAAAGCCATAATGTTTCAAAAGACCACATGGACAAAGGCGACTATCCAAAACGGTCACATAACTTCTCATAACGATCGTCCACTATTCTGCCTCTGTACCGCTTATTGCTTGCTGAGCCAATATTTTCAAGCCCCGAGACCGCAACGCGTTTAGAATCTAAATGATTTCCACTTGGCCAATTTCAAAATGAACTTAAAATATTGTTTCTATTCAATAACTTTTGCGCTTTTTTATTTTGAATTTTAATGCTTTGATGGTATGATTAATTCGGTTTATTGGATACAGGTTTTTTTGCTCTATGTTTTATTTGAAACGTGAATAATGCAGAATTAAAAGCACTAGTCTACCTCGACAATATTTAGTTTGAAATAAAATAATCGTTGTTATTCAATCACGTAGAGGTGATCCTACGATCCTTAGGTACTTTGAGCATTAAAGACCGGCAATTTTTAGTATAGCTTAAGTCTAGTTATAGTTTTCATTGAACGCAGTTGTGTGTTTTGGCCCTAAGTGGAGCTGTTAAGGGGTTATCTCTCGGGCACATTGCCGCATACCCTGTTGCTTTATTTGTCATGCATGCTGATAGCATAACCAAATAACACTTTGCCTGACCCTACAGTCGAACCTGGGAACTAGTGGCGGCACCCGCCGTGGATGTTAAACATATTACCCAAAAGGCTCAAATGACATGGGAAGTTTGCATTATGCCACCACAGTGAGAAATAAACAGTGCGCAAATGTGTTAGAAACTAACAAATAGGCGGAGTTTTATGTCTTCACATATCTGCAACATGTACAAGGTGCATCTGTCAGGGCCAGCACAGTTTATAGACTTGTGTTCAAACATAAGACCCTAAGCAAACATTCGGGGTGCAATGAACTGCACAAGCACATCAAGTTTGGTTTATTTTTCTCCAAGCAAATGGTTTTAGGATATGCCGTAAAATAAGCAATGTTTTACGGATATATTCTCATTACTTACATCGAATGTACCTTGGAGAAATGTGCTCATATATTTTTATTAGGCCGGTAAAAGTTATATTGATCATGATACTGGCCGTTTCTTAGATACAAAATAATTAAAGTTACCTTTATTAGTGCAGCCTATTTTATTCTCTTTGGCATTCGTTCTATCATAAACCTCACATAATAATGAACATGCGTAAATTTCATCGGTGTGATTTTAATACTACCAACGGTACTTGCTTGGTAAAAGTAATATGATTTATAAATATATAGATACGCAAACATATCACACGCATAATGAAATTTAAATATATACATAGAGTCTGAGATCTCCATAGTTAAATAATAAAAACCAATTCTTACTACGAATCTGGTTGCTTTAATTTTAAGTAAGTAGAGCAAATCCTTGTCCATAATTATTATTTCTTTTTTAAAGACAACTCCCGCCCTAGGACTAAATCCTGTGTCGCGGGGGACTTTACAAACATACAATTAACGGACACAAAGAACACCCAGACTCGAAACAACAATTTATGAATCACACAAAGTTTTATCTCGTGTGGGAATCGAACCCACAACACTTCGACGAAGTGTCATTATGGTCGAGCGTTGTGTAATAAAAGGACTTTTCATAGCGAAGAAAAATTGTTGATCTGAGAGTTCTCCACATGCTTACCACTCTAAAATTGATCAGCGCGCTGGCATATTGGGACGAACACCGTGTACAGCTGCAGTGGTGCAGCAGAGCTGATAGAATATCAAATGTTAAACAACTTCATAATTATAGTCATAGGTATGCAGGTATAAAATCATTGTAGCCTTTCACTCCTTACTCACGTCCACTGCTGGACATAGGCCTCTCGTAATTTGCGTCACAATAGTATAGTGAGCAAATTAGGAGGGCGTGGCCTAATATACCACGCTGGCCAGACGGGTTGGTAAAGGGTTTGATGTCGAGTTTCCGTCTCTACGTGCAAGGACGGTATTTGCATCGTATTATCCCTTTGTCGCCTCTGACGAAACCCACGGGAAGATAGGGGGTTGCGACACTTGTATTCTATGCTGTCAACCACACGGCGTAAAATAAACTCATAATATAAACAGTTTATAAATGTTTATTTGATCTTCAGGCACATAAATATGCTGTCCTAAACGATCTAGCATCTTCTATTAAGATTACGAAATATTTACAACCAAATGTTGTGAGCTCGGGATATATGGTAATGTTGCGGCTGAATGAAACATCACGAAATCGTATGATTTATTCCTTCGGTCCACTTAGTTTGGGGTTACTAAAAATATTCTGTGCTTACACTCGCCTTTGACTCTGTCTCGGATTCTACGTTTTGCTTTCTGATCTTCCGTGGCGAACATTTCATACTAAACCTTCCACGCCAGTTTAAATCTTATTTCAAACGATGCAAGAACTACTTTTGTACAAAAGTTATCCACTTTAGTTACTTTTTGCAACACTAATTCGTAGTAGCTTCAGAATTTTTATGCAGTTTTAACTCAACTTATTTTTATTGCGAATCATGCTTTATCGTGTGGGAGATAGGGTTTAGTTTATGATGGGAAGTTTTACGATGTTGTTAGGTTCTTCCCGGATCGTGCTCTCAGCCAGAGGGAGTCCCCAGAGGCATGATCCCGAACTCCTCGTTTATCATGCTTGTCACGTGTTGACCATCCCTCGTGTATACCGTACCATATAAGTACATAAGTATGTACATAAACCTATACTTCACCCGAACCTCGAATGTTTTGACGCCTTTGGCTTCTGTATTACCAAATTTTAGACTGTATGACTATATTATACAAAGTTTGAGAAACTGCCAAGAATGTATCCGAATAAGTCCCAAGGAACAGCTTTCTTTAGGTACTATTTTACTGAGTTATTTTCGGAGATATGTCGATATTCTAATTTTGTTCAAACATGAAATTGTGTTTATATTTGGCACATTTACCTATATAGTCTCTATTGTGCAATCATTACGTACCAGGAAATCACAAACGTTTATAATCTCCAATCCAAATGCAGACATGCATTCACTTTGGCATACAGCCTATTCAGCTGAATGCAAACATAGATCACGGAATCAGGGTACAATCTAATATGAAGTTCCGTAGTTAGCAAGTTAAAACAAACAATGTCGGTAATGGAGAGCCAAAATGATTAATGCATCAATAATCCCAATAGATGGCGTTATTAATGTATCGATTGCGAGCGACCAAACTTCAGTGGTTGTCGCATGAATATGGTCGGAGATTATGATTTATAACACAAGACGTGAACTTGCATAATTAGTGTTTGGTTTCGACGAACTAGCGACGTAAGTACATTGTATCACATAGAACGGAATACTGTGGTTATATGAAATAGCGTTTGAATAATCATGTAGGTTGGCCAAAATTCGAGGAATTTCCGTTGACGTATCAGTTGCTGCTGCTGATTCCTAAAACAATAAAAATAAATTCCAGATTTAAAAAAGGAATGAGAACGTGCCATTATTTTTCTGTCACCGCCCGTACTTTGCATACATTCTTTATGGCCATGTCCTTTCGGTCGACAGACACAAGGAACACCCAGACTCCAAAAATCAATTCGAGGAGAGCACAAAGTGTTTCAGGTGAGTATCGAATACACAACACTGGGTGCCGTGCCAAACGGCGAGGCGACCACGCCATTTAGGTAGTTTTCAGTTTTGACCATTGAAAAATGTTTGTTCTGCAGTTTCTTTTTTTTTCTTTCTTTCAGCCGTTGTCGACTACTTTTGTAGTGTAGGCCTCCTTCAACTTCTTCCATTCTTCTCTATCCTGTGCAGTTTGTAACCAATTCTTTCCTGCTACGGTTTTAATATCATCTTTCCACCTCATTTGAGGCCTTACCCTTGTTCTTTTCTGCCCCACGGCTTCCATTCCAGGAGCGTCTTACACCATGAGTCTTTACTTCGGGCAACGTGACCAGCCTATTTCCACTTCAGTTCTGTCACCCTCCTTCCCATGTCCACAACTTTGCTCCTTGTGCCGGAGCCAAGTGTTGGTTTTTCGGTCCCTCAGCGTTACCCCCACCCATTTCCTTTCCATAGCCCTCTGCTGTTTATAACCTAATTAAAATTTACATAGATGGTAAATCGAAATACATAACGAGAATTCAATTTTGAATAATGAAAAGAATTGTCCATTTAAATTAAGCATATTTTGTATTTAACGTTCACTGTTTAAGAATAAAACAATAAAGTATCCTAGAAAGCTTAATACCTTTTGTCTTTGTTTTGCTTGAGAGCAAAACTGAACAAAGTTCGTCGTACAGTTGCGCAAAAAAGTTATACGAAATGTATTATTACAAGAATTATTTTACTGCCAATAAAAGAAGGACGTATTGTTCGAAGGATAAGAAAGAACTTATTTGATTTCTGTCTGGTTTATATTTGTAACCTAGATTGTACATGAGTACTTACTTTTGAAAGCCTGATTTAGTTTTTAAGATTATCTTTTTATTGAGGCGAAATAAAGATTAGAACTGGTGCCATCTATCTGTGCGATATTCTGAATAAACAGGTAACTATGATATTTAGATATAGCTATAGCCTGAATATTCTCTTGAAAGCCGCCGAGTAATTATTATGACAGTAAACTTATGGAAACCATGTTTTATTACCGCATTTACGGATTAGGCCATAAAGTATGTCACTATGTACTTGCATCTAAACCATGTAGTTTAATTAATTAACAATGAGTGTCACTTCATGGTGCATAATTAATGCTTTTTTTTCATCAGTCGTTTAATCTTTAGTGTGTTTAATGAATAAAACTTGTATGGATATATATGTATATAGGACTATATTCAGAGAAGGATTCAGGGTTAGATTTCTTGGGGAAAGGAACTACGTCGGGCATCTTTCCAAGATGTTGGAAACATGCAGCTAGAAATTGAATAATTAAGTATGTGGAAAATAATAGGAAGGATCTCATCAAGGATGGGGAGGATTATAATATTACGAGTGATACCATCGCTACCAACTGCGTTGGATGTTATGGATAAAATGCTCTTCTCAACATCACATGCAGTAAACTGATTTATTTTACAATTTATTTCAGCAAGACATTGAGGAAGGAGAAGAAAAAGGACGTTCGCTGACCAGATTGGAGACATCTTAAGTAAAGGACTGGTTAGAAGTACCCTTAACCGAAGAGCAAAAGACAAAAGGAGGGTGATCAGGGGTTGAAAGCGACGAAAGGTAATTTAAAGTATTAGTTTTTATTGTCCTATCAAAAACGGACGGAGCTGAGAAGTATGTGTTGTTGTGCAGGTCTAGTCCGAATTTAATGCAGTTGCGAGTCATTTCTCAATCTGCCTTAGTATATTATATTTATCTATGGTATTGCGCATCAAGTTTAGCACGTCTATATTGTAAAATTGTATCTCGTTGAACGTTCTTGTGAATAATGTGCCATTTATCTACTCAGGATTGTATTTAAGACCTGTGTAAATTTTTAAAATTTGAATCAAAACAAATAATCAAAATCAATTCATAATAATAATATAAACGTAAACTGCCCTGCACTGTGTGGTGACGGATTAAGAATACGGAATGTCACCACTCCATATCATCCCATGGGTGTCGTAAGAGCAGACAGAGGGAGCATATTATGCAGAGAACAGCATTGTAAGAGAAGGAAAACTTGATACAAACCCTATACCAACCCGTTTGGCCAGCGCGGTATAGTAGGCCAATTCCTCCTTTCAAAGGAGAGGCCTAGTCCAGGAGTGGACTGTTAAAGGCTGATGATGATGATGAAAGTTGTAGAAAAATAGTCCATCACAAACTCGTGTCCTAAGTATAAACAGTATAAACACATTTTAGCCATCCTTTTCTCATACAAAGCTCTTTCTATCCATTCAAATTTTCCTGTCTAGCCCTCAAAGGTGTTGAAAAACGGATACAAGGCGAGAAATAACAACCGAAACAGCCACAATAGCAAAACGAAACCAAATTAAGAATTCCACAACGAATATCTTCTTGTGAAAAAGGCGGTTGGAATTACGGTGGGCTGTGATTTGAATTTATTACCCTAAGGCTAATTTTATTTCGGCAGGATCCGGAATATGGCTGGGAAAGCATCTTGCCCATTACCAAGACAATATTGTGAACGATGCCGCCACTGGATCTTTGTACAATCAAAAACAGAATAATTTGTTTGTTTAACTAGGGGAATAAGAAAAGATCTTATACTCTTTTTGGCGCGTGAAAGGAATCTTTAATATAACTGTGCTTTTTTATTTACCGCCCTGTTTTAGCTTTGAATAATTTCACGATCTACGAGATCATGTTTAAATGAGCAAGGACAATTTATTTGTAATTTGATTTGATTTAATTTTGTATTCTAAAAAAAATACGTTTTAGTTATTTGGCTCATTGCCAATCGGTGTTACTATGTAAAGTATGAATAACATATCTAATAGAAAAAGAATGCGATTATTAAAAGCATCCCAGATATCTAGTTTCTCGCAAGCGATGAACTTTAGGAAAGATATCTAAGCCTTATAACTAATTCAACAGATAAAAAAAATGGAGCAAAAACATAACAATAATATGTTTGTTCATGCATTGAACTTGAGCATAAAATTACATAAAGAAAACAGGCTCTTTAAATGAAACCAGCATCTTTTGCGCTGCCGACTGTACAGTAGAACTTATATCCGCAGGTAAATGCGGCCTCTTAATAATAAAAAAGCGGGAAAAGGGAAAACTCGGGGAAAACGACCACTGTTTATCGAGAAACAAAGGCAAGTGAGGCATACAATATGCATAATGATTGTACTAAATTAGAACAACAACAGTCCCTTTTACGCCGACTCAAATTGCTTATTGTGCCAAGTTTTCTTCTTACAACCTTGTATGAAAACAGAACCTGTTGTGTCATATTTTATGATTTGCCTCCAACGATCCCATGAAAGCAACTGGAATATCAAATTTTATTGCTTTTAAAGTACCAATCGATACTGGTAGGTATGCAAAAATATTGATTACTTGATTTGGATACTCCGTATCGGTTTTTTAATTCTTGATTTTATGGGATTATTTTTAGTTGCCATCGTAACTAATTTGAATAATACTACTTGTGTTACAGCTAAAATTTTATTGGCTTTTTATGATTTTATCTACCTACCCATTACATCGTGATGTGTTTTCTAATTTTAATCTGACAACATCTTCATCATTAGTTATAACAATATTAGTATAAAATACAGAAACACCGTAAAAATATATAAGCACCTTATTGCCGCATCACATAACAAATATAAGAATTTTATTCATTTAAATCGAAGAACATTATTACCAAGAAAATGAAAATTGTTAGACACTATAGCCACCATTAACAAAGCCTTTAGCAGTAAAATATTTATATACATTTGATACGACTTTACCAATGTGTTGGTATCAACTTTTGTGACAAATAGGATTATGTAGGCATGCTAAGCACTAAACATGAGTCAGTGAATGTGTATCAAACCACTCGACTGGAGTACGGCTCGTAGCGCAGTATGTTTTGACAGCCGAAGTAAAATTTACGATCGCTCACCGGCCGCGATAAAACCGCCTTTGTCACAAGCCAACCCGGTAACTCGGCCGTTTTATGAGCAAATAAATTTCAAACACTATTATGATTCAAATCGGGACCGGACCCACAAAATATAAACACCCCTTTTTATCGGGAAGTATTCACGAAATATTTTTACAAAAACATGTCGTCGATTATAATAAAAAAACACTTCTTTTGAAAGATAACTTTGTTCGACGTTTTATGTGTTTTATTTAGTCACGTTTATACCCAACACTTGTGATTAATAAATTGTAACTAAACTATTATGATTCTTCCTTTCAGACCGGATTAGTAAGATTCATAATAAGTTTTTATTTTTACGACGCTCTATTAGAGTATTTTAATATTTTATGTTACATCTGTTATAATTATTCAATATGTTGACGTTGTGATGTGAATGAAATGCATTTTTATTATAATGCTTTTGCTCTATTTATTACGGCATCTCTATAATATATTACGATCATTACAAGGCTAAACCAAATAGGTAATGAACTGAAGCAAAATATGTTGTTGGAGGTATTTTTATTTAAGATATATAGCACGCAGTAAATCTTATTTTCGTCGGTATAAAGATAGTGACTAGATTTCTAATCTAGGGCATGGAGGGTTTACCCGGCTTACGTAAGACGTTGCTATAGTGCCTACGCCTACAGATTTGTTGGAGTATATTGTGTGCATGAAGAGATAAAGTAAACATCGCCCCTATAGTCTGCCTCGAGTAGAGCTAAAGTGTCTAGTCTGCGAAAGACCAGGCACTCAAGGAAGACAGGTGAGGGCTTCGATCAAAGGGCTCCATTGACCCGTTTGCGGTTCGCCTGTTAGCATTCATTGCTCCTACTACTGGCTCCGGTAAAGTGAATTAGATAAATTAAATTTGATTGAAATATCGAATATAGTATTTTAAAAAGTTTATCAGAAAGAGCAAAACGTCAAAAGACATAAATAGTTCTAAACTATGAAAATTAAAAACAATTATTATCTCGAATTTTATCCGACTCCAAGGGAAATGTTTATAGTTTAATTTTATTTTGATTCCTATCCCTTTCTGGGTGTGAATTTGTTTGTTTTTATTTCTGACTCTTACAAGTATCAAGTGTTGCTAAGTTGTTCATATTTTGTTATTTTTACAAGCGCATAAACTAGGTTCATAGCGTGTAAATCTCCCGGTGAACCTTGATAGGGGTGGCGAATAGAAGTATTAACACTACAAACTGGGTTAGCTAAGACGTTTGATGTTCGAGTCGACCCTACATGTTAAGACATAGATAGTTGCCGATAGAGTTTTATGGTGAACCTAGAAGGGAACTATTACAGCAACCTAATTGTTATAATTATATATTTCGTTACGTATTTTATTTAGAATGCTTTTTTTTCATGTGAGATATTTTAATTCTTTTATCTAAGACCAGAAGTGAAATACCCAATATTTTTATTTTATCCGCTACTTACATGACGAGCGATTTGTCGTCTGCTATGGAACATTATAATTTTTGTACCTACTTGTTGTACTGCTGAGAATTCGCATTTATCGTAGGTACATATGTATTCATGATGAGTTAATTAAAACTGTACACTCAAACTTACGCCATGGGACAGAGAAAGTGAAACTATGATTTAACAAACATTTACTTATTGTACACATACCTACTAAGTATATCTATTATTACATTTCACAAGGTTTAATTTTAGGTCGGTTCTTGTCACAATGAATACGCAGGGTGGAAACAATTCAGTTTTTGACGGCTTTTAATCACCCTGATGACCGCTTCTTCTTTATTAAACGATGAGTTTTTAACCATAAACTATGCGTACTAACTACTATAGATACTTAATTTGTAACTAATTCAGTAAAACTTTACCCAGCAGAAATTATTTTTTCTTTCCTCGAATTTTATTACACAACATCCAAAGTACCGATTATAAAATTACATACATATGACACAAGCTTGAACATCGTCACCAAACTGTTACTAAACGGTTATAAAACGTAAGACAATGTTTAGAAAGCGTGCTTGCGCAAGTGTTTTCCGTGAGGCAAATTCTCACAATAGTATAGTATCGGCTTTCATCAGACACCTATCATGTTTTCCTAAGAAAGTTGAACAGTAAAGAGCTTGATTAATTGTACTTCCAAATCGTATATATGCGATGTTTTTGTTCGATGTAACAAGTGACACGGTTCATGCGTCAAATGTTAGGACACACGCCCACCGTTATGCACCGGTGCGACCAGTGTCCATTTGGGTAATAAAATTCCTAAATCAGATAATAAAAATTTAACATTATTGACAATGTCCCATACGATGTGTAGATAATGTGTGTAGTATATTTAAAATATTAGATCCTAAATATTATTAATAACTAACTATATCTTAGTTATTAATAATATTTAGGATCTAATATTATTAATAACTAAGATATACATAACATAACTAACTATATCTGACTTTAAAAGGGGATACCTACGTTTTACAGTTCTTGTTGTAGACAAAACAATATTTTGGAAAAGAAAATACAACTTAAGTAATTTATTTATTACGAAGAACATCAAACTCGGTAGTGTAATTCGTAGAAGAATGTAGTACATTTTCTGTAATTAAATATAATTATTAATGATTGCCATGTTTGCGGCGGCGATAGCCTAGTGGCGATATCGTCATAGTACCTGGTTCAAATCCACGGCACGCACCACTGACTTTTCGAGGTAAAGTGTGTTTTAAACTGTTAATTTTCGTTTGCCCATGCCTCCGAGAGCACGTTAAACTGATGGTCCCGGCTGGCTTGAACATCTTTGACAATAGTTACGGGGAGTTAGTACCTTCAAATAAACTGATGACTAAATCGTACAATATCGCTTTGGGTTGCGGAGGTCAAACGACAGTGGTTCCGTCAAATTTGGTTAGACTAGTAAGCGGCCCCGGGCTCCGAGGCGTATAAGTTTCGGACGCAACCGGGATAATTCTAGGACGATGATGAATACCATGTTTGACTCATGATAATAAAACATGTTCATAGATGAAGTTAAAAATAATTAAACCCACTAAAATTTTAATCCAACTTTTTTTATTTCTGATTTCACTTTTCTTTCGTTATCTACATTCTTTCCAAATACTGCGCCGCGTCACTTGCACCTAGTCGAATTCCATAATAGTCGAATCAAATGCACCTAACGGTGAGAATATTGTAATTTTATTTATTAAACACCAGCGTGTAGCTTCAAATGATCACTCGGGAGAATTTAATTGAAGCATTCCTCTTCATACAAGCATACTGCCAGCATCATTTGGTAGTTCGTTGATAGATAATTTATGTACAAAGTAATTATATAAGTACAGGAAAGTAATTTGTTTAGTTTATCGTAAACACTGACTATTAATAAGAATTTTTATGTACCTCATATCTTGGCTTTCCGTCTGGCTATATTTAAAGATAAAGATAGGTACCTTTATGTTATTAAAAATAATTTTGTTAAACACTACATCATTTTGGTAGTAAATTGTAACGCTGCCGCTCGTACAAGAGTGACCGCTTCATCATCATCATCATCATCAGCTTGCCGTAGTCCACTGCTGGATATAGGCCTCTCCAATGGCACGCCACTGAGCCCGATTTTCGTCTCTTCGTGTCCAGCCGCTGCCAGCCACTTTGCGCAAACCGACCGCTTAGTACGCATAAATAGATAAGTGCGGAACTATCAGCGTCTTCTGGTTATAATTCTGGACTTTTAATCAAGTTGCATCTCTCAATGACTACGTCCGTCCGTGTAGTGACTGATTATGAACACAACGTGTCACTACCTACCCTAATTAATTTCGTTCGTGTAGTAAGAGGCGACTAAGAAAAATGCTTTAAGCAAATAATATGGTTGTGAAGAGACGGAAAACACGACATCAAACCCGATACCTCCCGGCTTACCAGCGTGGCATAGTAGGCCGAATGCTCCTATTGACTCATAACGTAACTGTGTCTCAAATTCGGAGAGACCTTCACCCAGCAGTGGACTCAAGAGCTGTATGATGATATGACGATTAGTAAATATTCATTTATAATTATATTGGCTGCCTCAACTTTCGTCACTGAAGTTGGACCAACATTAAATAACTTCAACAAATAATTCAAAAACATTTACTTACTAATTTTAGTTTCCATTTTCTGGACTTATAAATATATGTTATGCATATAGAGTCAATTGATTCATACAGTTCAAACAATATTGTATTCCGGTATTGAAATATTGTTTATTTGAAACGTTGACCTTAGGTCAATAATTTTACAACAGCTAATAAAATCGAATTTCAATTACTTCGGGTATGGCAGTACCGGTGTATAAACGTGTATGCGAATATAAAATACATCCTGTGGCAACGTAAATATTTTGTATTAAATAAAATATCAAAATAAAATACCATTTTTGTTTATGCGTACTTTTTTATAATATTCTTTTTGTCTTAGTACTAGAAAAAAACTATTTTGAACATAATAAAGTAGGTAGGTACATGTAATTAAAGTTAACTGCATATTTTAATTAATTTTATTATTCATGAAATTGTTTCTCTATCTCGCGTACTTTTCAAACATATCGTGATTAAAAAGTACACGACCCTTTGCCAGGCGTACACGGAGACAGGTCCAACGCTCAGAGGCCCTTTGACAATTTTAATTAAGATGTGATGGGACACCTACTGAGGAGCCTCCATAACAGCACTATGAAGTACAGCCAAGGATTAGCCCTAGCAGGTGTAGGACTATTAAAATAATACTTATTAAAATTATTAGCTATTAAAATAATATGTAACTATAATATGCAGTCATGTCATACTTACCTGCTTGTAACGATAAGTCAACATTTTCAATCGATTCAAATCTTAAATGCCTTAAGGCCTATGTGCAGCAGTGGACTTTTATATACAGATATGACAAACCTTAAATTTCATCATCATCATCATATCAGCCAAACGACGTCTACAGCTGGACATAGGCCTCCCCCAAGGCTCTCCACACAGACCGGTCTTGAGCCGTCCGCATTCAACCGCCTCCCGCGATCTTGACGAGATCGTCGGTCCACCTTGCGGGGGGCCTACCTCTGCTGGCCGCCACTCCAGAACCTTTAATACACCTTATATTTAGAACAATAAAATTGCTTTCTTTCTTAAGTTTCGACCATGGGTTTCGAAGACGACTTAAAAATTTAGGTCAATGCAGACTTTTAACAAAACTTTGTAAATACCAACCCAATAAAATAGTAAACATAAATATAAAGAGCGTCTTAAGTCGCAAAAACATTTAAGATCATGGACCGATAACTATGTAAGTCAACTGGTCCAAAGAAACCCGAAATGACGCCAATGCGCTGTCAATCTTTACACCAGATAAGTTTTTGTACGTTGAGATAAATTGTCAACGTCCAAATATAATTATACAATATTTCAGTGAGTTTTTCCCTCAATTATTGCATTTCGTCGCGGAGACAGCTGAGGCGTTTTGGACATTCTTCTTTAACGAGCACACCGCGTGCCTTGGTATACTTTTTACAAACCTACTTCTTCTGCTCACAACAACCTTATCACATTGAAATAAAGTCTACAATTGGTAAGACGTTCGAAAATTTCGGCATGTCAAGTTAATATCTGCTCAGTCTTTAAATAAAAGATGATAAGTGGTGTTTTTTGGACACATGGTTTAAGATAGATTTAGATAATGTCAGCTTGTAAAGGCTTCGTTACACAAAATATGGACATATTATTATCGCAGCGTATATCAAGAACACAATTTGGGATTAAGCTTCAATTAATAAGTATATCGTGCAAAATTTAATTTTGAATTGGAAACTTAATTAAAAAATGTTGATTTATTTTAGTTACGAGAATTTTGTAGCGATATCAATACAGTGAAAGCTCGGCCTATATAAATTAAAAAGATATAGGTAGTAGCTGAAACATAAATTATCCTTTTTGTATGGTGCTTATCCTCTTTGGCAGAGGCCGCTGGCACATCAAAGCGAGCCCGAACGTCAAGACGCATCAGACTGACACATCGACATCGGACGGACCGTTGCGAAAATTAAGCCCTGTTTTAAAAAAGGCCGTCGGCGATCCGATGCATACGGGGATAATTAGTGCAAGTCGGTATTACTGTAGGTACTGGATAGACTTGGGCTTTGTGGTCTGGATATGTTTTTTTGTTTGTGGTGTCTGAATATATCTGCGATACCTATTTAGTATTTATAGTAGTGTACTTACTTGTTCTGTCAAGCAGCGATAGCCGAGTGGTGAGACCGACAGACTGCTACGCAGAGGGTCTCGGGTTCGAATCCACGGCACGCACCAATAACTTTTCGAAGTTTAAGTATTAAATTATTAACTATCGCTTGCTTATCGGAGAAGGAAAACATCGTGAGGAAACCTGCATGTCTGAGAGTTCTCCATAATGTTCTCGAAAGACTTGTGAAGTCTACCAACCCGCACTTGGCGAGCGTGGTGGTCTATGGCCTTACCCTTCTTACAGTGAGATGAGGCCCGTGCCCAGCAGTGGGACGGTATAAAGGGCTGATTGATGATGATGACTTACTTGTTCAGAATGACTGCACGGATCACGTAGGGGTTTGAACGGCCACCATACCACTAAACAATGCGTCGAGTCTTATGCTTTTGATCCTTACAAGATACATCACTTTGTGGGATCACCTAATGGGTGTTCCTTATATCTGACTAGAGAACTCCAGCAGCTACGCCTGCATTTTTTTTAATTTACCCTTTTTGGCCGATCCCGTGGGAATTTCGGGAAATCCCTTCTTAGTGCACCCTTACGGTCCCCAAGGAACATACATTTTTTTCAGCCAAATTTCAGCTTCCTGCGCCCAATAATTTCGGCTGTAGCTTGTCCGTCAGTCAGTAAGTAACGCAAGGATTTTATATATTAAGATTATTGAATGTCCCCTGAGACCGTGGAGAACTTTGCAAACACGCTTCTTTCAGGATCCACTCAGTGAAGTCTCTTTAAAATCTTAACTGTATGTTATAAAACAAGAAACGAAAGAAAGGCAACAATTATTAGCACAAAATTAAAAGAACAAGAACAAAAATGTATAAACAAGTAAGTACCTACCCTATGTAGGTATAATAAATTACTATGCCTTAACATACTTCAAATTACCATTGGTAATTGTAGCGCTCATAGCGTGACTTGACCGTTCGTAATACATACATGCATAGTCTCACGCCTATATCCCCGAAGAGGTAGGCAGAGGTGTATTGCTACACCCACTTTTCACCAGATTTATTTTAGTCCCACGTAATAGGGGCGAGCCTATTGCCGTGCCTGGCACATTATCAGACTCCGTGCTTCCTAACGTAATTTCCTAACGGAAAACCCAATACCTAACATTTTGCCCGATCTGGGGATCGAACCCGAGACCTCCCAATCCCACGCGCATATTTATGCCGCGAGACTAGGCAGACGAGGCAGTCGGACCGTTCGTAATAGGTCGGGAAAGTTAAGCAATGCGTGGTCACTCACCACTTTGATGGGTGACCACGTGTGGCATTAACATTAAAGCGCTACAGTGCTTCGGAGAGTAAGTAAAGCTGTCGGTTCCGGTTCCTGTCTGAGAACAAAAATAGTTAGGCCAAGGCCAGGACTTCGGGCGGTCTGAATACTCTGATACCAGAGTTGGCCACACACTTCATCCTCCTAGCGTTATCCCAGTTTTAATCTGGGGTCCGCTTACTAGTCTAACCGGCAGGGCTATTCAGAATCTCACGACAACTAATCGAATCGTAAGTAATCGGTACCGTAATTCAATCTAATGCGCTTTGTCAATGTTATTCAGAATCATTCGACTTCGGATTCGGTTGTATTTTCGATAAGTCAATTTGATTTCGATAACACAATATGGTGCGTTTACTGAGTATGCTTGTATAGATAAATGTACACACGAAAGTACAAATTATTCGAATATAATTAGCTTTGTAGAGGACTATTTTGATAATCTAGATTAAAATTAAAGCAATTTATATGACAACAACATTATAAAAAAATATTTATATTTATATAAATTAAAATAAACAACTATGTACCTATTCATGTCATTGAATACAACCTATGAACAATCAACAATACTTCCTTACTTCGTAAACACTAACCAATAAAATGAGGGAAGAAGTTTTTGTACTTTTTGTCAAATTGTATTTTTTGTGTTTGATTCGAAAAGCGTCTAATTTTAAGTGGTTACTTTATTTACCTATAAACTAATATGGATAAAGAGATAGAAGTGCAAACTTCTCCATTATGACAGTAACATAACGTGTTTAGAAAACAAAGTGATGAAATGACGTCGAAGAAACCGCTTGGGAAAGCATTTTTATTATAATGAATAATCAATCTGGAGGAACATTCAGGTCGACCAAGACTGCAATACCTTAGGAGCTGTATCGTCAGTATCAAAACAGCGCCTCCACTAGATAATGTGGACTTGGAAAGTGTTGTTGACTCTGATGAACTGCCAGCTCAAGAAAGTCAAGGTAAGTTTAATGATTATTTATACATAAGTAATTATATAAAAGAGACCCATACTAGGACACAAACCTTTATTGCAGAACCCAATACCAAGAACTTAGGGTCCCAAGTGTACAATTATTTTTCAAATTAATTTCACTTTTGTTTTCTTTGCAGCTAATGTACCAAGTGAATCACTACAAGGTATGGGAGTTTGAAGAAAAGGAGTGGAAGGAAGAGAAACATAATACAAAATAAAAAAATAATATTAAATGAATAAATGTTTATATTGTTTCTGTCATTGCCATTGATTGCAATGTAATGTAGGACAATGCAGGCAACTATTATAGCTTGCACACAAGCTAATTTTAATGTAGGTGACATTAAAATTAGCTAAGTATTAGTTGTCTAATTACAGGTAAATATTCTTGCACACAGCAAATCATCTTTCAACTATATTCCCTATTCCTATTATATGTCTCATTAAGTTTTCTGTGACGGATGATGGGTTCAGAAAGGGTGTCAAAAGATATTGCTTTACTCATATCCGCTATCACCAAGAAGTAAGCCATCTCTAAATTGACCATTTCCAAGTCATTGTTTCAAAAGTGAATTATTGAATATTATCTGATCATGGACAGATCCTGGCAATTTTGCTACAAAACCCAAGTATTTTAATAGGCTAATGCAAAACCACTTGAACATTAATCAAAAAAATTTCCTTTCTGTTTCTATAACTTCACCTGAATCACCTGAAATAATAAGTATTACTTTCATTTTAATATTGTACTAAGCAGGTATACATATAAGTAAATTAACATGTTGTGTCCTTGTCATGATAATGTTAAGAAACACCACGCACCAGGCGAGTACAACCTATCTAGAGCTATGACATTTCATAAAAGCAATCTTGTAGTGTAGCTACTTCAGACGTCAGGGAATTATGGCTAGCGTCCACTAGGCTCGCCGAGCCGAGCCGAATCGAAACGCAGAAAGTCGCCTCCCATATATTTCTATGAACCTGCGTTCATTAGCGACGAGCCGCGGCGCGCCGAATCGAATCTACCGCGCGCATCGCTCGTCAGGCGAATTTCAGCGGCGACGCGTTTCGACTCGACTCGGCGCGCCTTAGTGGACGCGGGTCAGCGGATGAGTGTACTGTAGACGGGTACTACATGGCGTAAATACCTAAATAAAAAGTTATCGAAATGAATGAAGAGCTGTTAATTTCGCAAGTTAAGATATATACTGAACTTAATGATCATGACTACCTCTTTAGTCTCGCGGCATAAATGTGCGCGTGGGATTGGGAGGTCTCGGATTCGATTCCCGGGTCGGGCAAAGTGTTATTGGGTTTTCCGTTAGGAAATTCTCAGTAGCAGCACGGAGTCTGGTAATGTACCCGGTACGGCAATAGGCTCGCCCCTAATTACCTGAAAATTTATGGCGAAATGTGGGTACAATATTACACCTCTGCCTACCCCCTCAGGGATACAGGCGTGATCCTAAAAAAAAAATTATGATCATGAAGCTACTCATTATCATGACGAGCAGCGTAGACAAAATATGTATATGGGAAGAAATTGCGGGAATAATGAACGAATTTGAAACAAGAACACATCTTCGGCCGAGCTATCCATCATTGACAACACAAGCACAACCTACAGCAGCCAGTCGCCGACTGCTGGCTTCGATTCGATTCGTCTGTAATGAACGCACACGGATAAAATGCGACTCGGCGCGATTCGACGCGGTTCGAATGTAGTCGACGCCAGGCTTAACTAAGTGTAGTTGATCAATAGCTGCAGTAACTTTCATAACAATACAGCATGCCATTGGTGGACTGTCACCACAAAAATCAGCCACACTTCTTAAGTGGGATGTAGAACTTAGCGAGATACCTAAGCCTAAGTATTATACTTGTTACTGTGGAAACTGCTTGATGCTACCTAAATAAATATTTTTATTAGGTAAGTAACTAGGTACTTCATTATTGTCGTAACAGTAAACTAATGAATTGGTGTACCTAACCTCTTGTTTAGATGTTCAGTAGATTTGATAGGTTGTATTAGTAAAATCACTTGAATATGAAAAAAATACCACTCATCTTTGCGATTTAGGGCTTATTTTATGTTTAATAAAGTTAAGCACTTGGTTTACTGCATATTTCGATAGGTAAGTACACGAAATCTGGCAGAAAAAGAATGTTTCACCTAGGTCAGTAAATAATACCTACCTACCTACCTAATAATCAACACGGAATGTAATACTTTCACGAATTCTAGGTAAGGTAGATTATCGCTGCGTCATAAGATTACAACATCTTCAATCAAGTCAAATAAATACATTTTTATTCATTGACATATATATTAGGTACTGCGTTTTTATTGATAAATTATATAGAGTAATCGTATTATGTATAAGCATAGAGCATAGATATTTATTTATAGAGATGTATTTCTTATTGGCGCTTTTAGGTAAGACATACTTTCTGTGACCAGTGTGACCCATATTGCCGCTTGGCGGCGTGGCAGTCGCGCTGTGACAGCTGACTCTACGAGTGCAAGAGATACGAAAGTTTCTCCTGTGTCACTTAACTACGAGAGCAAGAAAGGCGGAGAACGACGCCAGCGCCGCCAACAGCGCCAACTACGTACTACACTGACAACCGTCAATACGCCAACTTTAATCGGCACACACTCATCGGCGACATCCTTAAGAAATAAGCTTCTATTATGTAAAAATTTGTATTCATTGGTGTAAGTTATTTGACGTAGCTATACAAAATTACAGTCTCACAGTCCATCTATCAAAATGACAACGGACAACTTTCTCAACTAGAAAATATAAACTTAGTAAACACACTAATATTGGTATTTGGCACTTGGCAGATGTCTTGGAAAGTAAGTAAGTAGTGCTACTGGAACTCGAATGTCGTGAAATAAACACATGAAGTTACGGGTACCTTTCAAATTTTTTTGGTGCCTTTAAATGTAGTATATTTCCCAATAAATATTGGATTTGATACCGAAAAAGGATAATCTTCTATACAACGATACCTGCCACTCATTCTGAAATGGCGGGAAATTAAGTATCAAATAGGTAGGCTATTTGATTTTCATTCAATTCATTTAAACATATAATTAACTATAGGTAAAAAAAATAGTTCGAGTAACAATCTGATGCTATGTAGATCTCGATTATGTTTCCACAACAATTATCGGATTTTCCTGTCAACCTGCGTTATCGAAGCATTCTGAATAGCATTGACTTACGATAAGTATCTAGTTATCGGGCGTTATGACATCACATTCGATTCGATATCTTTGACGTGATTTTAACATTCGAAGCGGTTGTTCTGAATAACAAACTGAATTAATCGTACGATATGAAACCGAATCGTACGAAAACTGAGTTATCGTGACATTCTGAATCGACCTGCGGATTTGGCTGAATATTAGCTTTTCCACAGAGCTGCTGCCTGTCTGACCTCCGCAACCCGAAGGGATAGTGATATTCCATGGTTTAGACTAGTGTCAGTTTATTTAGAAGGTACTGACGCCCTGTAACGACTGTCAAAGATCTTCATGACTACCGGGCCCGACGGCTTAACGTGCTCTCCGAAGCACGAGACAAGCGATAATTGACAATTTTATACGCACATAACTCCGGAGAGTCATTGGTGCGCGCTGTGGATTCGAACCCGATACCCTCTGCATGGCAGTCTGTTGGTATCTCCACTAGGCTATCGCTGCTTGTAGTTGGCCACACACTTACTAGAGAAAAAAAGAGAGTATAATAACATGTTTGATGTATGTGTCATTTATATGTACATACATGTGACAAAATTGGCCTAACGTGACGACAAGGTGTGTAACTGTTGACAATATAAAAAATGTTTTCTGCGTATTTATTATAATACTGGGTTTACTTACTAAAGTGTGTAATAATTACACGTAGGTGTCGAACCTTCTCACAAAATTACACACGTACTATGGGAATTTATTGCACGCTAGCAACTGCCCGCGGTGTTCCAAATGGTACGTGTGAAAAAAGACTCAAAAGTCATGCCTACGGCGTTACAGACCAGTAACATTGTTGCGCGTAAAAATAATACGGTACATGAATTTATTGATCGCAGTTACTTAAAGTCCGTTGGTAAAGTAAATTACTTTACCTTTACGTCACTCTTAAAGGCCATGTCACACTGCACCGGCACCATAACGGTGCAGCTGCAGCACGGTGCCATCGAAGTTGATAAGACATGCGGTCAGGCGCACTGACAAGCCACCGTTTGCATTTTACTGACGATATGAAATTTATTATACCACATACGATTTAACGATAAAATTTCAATGACAAATTAATCGCTGTATTGGAGCGGTGCCGTTATGCTGCACCTTGAGTGTTATGGGTTCCATCTCCATACGAATAGAATAAGTAAAAGTCTAGCTAGTGCGCATGATTATTTAAGGTTCCAAGAGTCTCAAATACCATGAAAACACTTCAAAGGTTGTAACCTCTTTATCTAATAAAAATCTCGCCGACACTGAACATAATTCTACTAAAGCGTACGATGTGATATCGATTTAATGACGAGACAGAAATAAAAGTTAAATTGTTCGTTCTTTTTCGTTTGGTTTTCATGAAAGCAGTTCAAGTGGTTTTAATACTTCTTTTTATTTGATTCTTACCTCAATAGCGCACAGGTTAAGATAGAATTTACTACACTCTTTATTTTGTAATGTACTACTACAAAAAGACAGCACATTGCCTAGAGGAGATACTAACACACTTTTAGCAGGGATTGTCGAGTTGAAACTCACAGCGCGGAACCACTGTCTTTTCGATGTCATGTAAGTGTTAAACTTCAAAGATCGCGAGGAATCCTGCATGTAAACTATACACTAACCCTTCTCTTTGTGAGAACACCCGTGCCCAACGGTGGAAGAGACTATAAACAGAGTTAGTATTTTATTATTATTTATTTATAGAAATTCTAGACATGAAAAAAGAGTAGCATTTTAAGTAAGCTACCGCTTTTATACCTAAAGAACCTCGGGACATGAAACTAGTTTAAAAATCATAAAACTGTGCATTTAAAAGCCGGGAGCTACCATGAAACATCAACTCGAATTCGGCTATCGATATTTACACGGACGTATTTGGCGAGCGTGTAGCTATCGTACGAGATCAATTAGTAAACATAGTTACCATGGTAACAGTAAGTAAACATGAACGGCGCACTGTGGATCCGCCACGAACTCGTCTTAATAACTGCGATGTGTAAAATAAAGGTGCGGTTTTGGTGGTTGGGTGAGCGGGTTAAGTGCTTTTTATTGATGTTTAATACTAGTAGTAATAATTCAATAGTTATTATTAGACATGGCGCCGTTCAAGGCACTCCCACTCCGCACTATGGCTCTACCAATGTCAGAAGCAAGAGATACGAGCAAGCACAGGCAGCGACTGGCCACTCCGCCAAGCTGTGCAGGGCCGTGTTCTCGACACCTTCACCGCCGTCGTCCCAGGTGATGACGGGCGTGCGTTTTCTTGCAGCCAATTCTTTGCAGGAACTGATAATATTCTTATTTTGAATTTGTCATTCTTGGTGCTAACTTACCAGTAAGGTGCCTACGTACAGTAGTGGACTGAG
Organism: Euclidia mi; assembly: GCA_944739405.2. Classification (NCBI taxonomy): domain Eukaryota; kingdom Metazoa; phylum Arthropoda; class Insecta; order Lepidoptera; family Erebidae; genus Euclidia; species Euclidia mi. The sequence continues at coordinate 31,570,343 of OX123194.2, read as the reverse complement.
CAGAACAGGTTGATGAAACAAGATGACATACTAACTTAAACTCAAAACCAGATTAGTTACAGCAAAAAATAAAAAAATAACAGCATATCTATGCTAATTTCCTCTCTTGCTTTTCGTATGTGAATATAGCATCCCTCTTATATTTGATCCGCATCTACGTAATGTACTTTACATCCCCATTCGCACACTCTAGGAGGGAATAATAAACACACTAAATTGTGCAAACATGTATTCTCTAGCACCACAGAGAGTCCCTACAAAGACCGGTGTCTCAAAAAATATTCTGTGAACTATATAAACAAATAACAGTCTTTCTCAAAGGCCTTGTAACATCAAATAGTTTTACATTAACATCCCCCTCTCGGCTTTGTTTACATACGACGCGTTCCCTAATAAATTTTAATATGCTCTTTTTATCTATCGTCTGTGTAAATATTGGGATATTGTGATTATAGTCTTATTTTATGGTTGCTACGATTGACAATGTAGGTTGACAAAAATTACTTTCAATAAATGTATGGTATATAAGCTGAGGTGTTTTTATAAGTTAAGATAGCACGCGTCTTATATTGGCCATATTAAAGCAAGACCAGGCGCTTACTCACAAAGTCACATGTACTCGCCGAATCCATAATATAAAAATGAATCGCTTAATGTGTTGTTAAGCGCAAATCTCGACAGCAGTTGAACCGATTTCGCTAGTTCTTTTTTTTAATATTCCTTGAAGTACGAGGATGGTTTTTACGGAGAGAAAAAAGAAGAAAAAGAAGAATCGACTGTTAGGCGGTACGAAGTTCGCCGGGTCATCTAGTATATTTTAAAAACAAGTGCTCCTTATAGATTTTTTTATTGATAGCTGTGTTCTATGACGAACCGTCCACAATGGGTAAGACTGCGTTGTAGATTCTAAATCATGTGACTCGCAATCTACACGGCAATATCATTATAGTGTCTCATTGTAGTTTGGGTGTTCCTTGCATTCCCGTCACAAATTTATTTGTAAGGAAATTATCAGCAACTCTCCGAGGTCTAGAACTGTCATCATAAAATGCCATGGAAAATTAAATGTAAAATGTTAGTAATTAGTACTCGTAAAAGCTGTTGCTTTTCTATCCGATCTGAATCTCTATTACCTATATTCTACTAACATAATGTATTCGGCTGCTAAGTACGCATTTAGGTATGCATGTGTCACCTACATTTAAAACGCCTTTACAGCGAACAATATAATGCCATATATTTTACTTCACACGTATCACTTTTACGATACAATCAAGCTTATATTTACTTCATGTTGACGAGCCCACGAGGCAAACAGTACAAGTAAAATAAATATTTTATTTTAAAATTGCAACATTGTATGCGTATATCTAGATTACAGGCAACACTTATTTGCTTGCGTATGCTGCAATTTACCCATAGATGTTATAATTGTGTGGGTTTCATACCCGTGAACATATTATTAAACTATCTGATCCGATATCGAAATGGCACAGGGTTGGTACACAAGACGTCTGGATTAGATCATTCAGACGTTTTTTTTTATTTTATCTAATGACGTAGGTATACAGGAGGGCTCGGATTGATAAATAGAGTGGAGAGACCGACAGACTGCTACGCAGCGGGTCTCGGGTTCGAATCCACGGCACGCACCAATGACTTTTCGGAGTTACGTATTAAATTGTTAATTATCGCTTGCTTATCGGTGAAGGAAAACATCGTGAGGAAACCTGCATGTCTGAGAGTTCTCATGAGTGAAGTCTGCCAACCCGCACTTGGCCAACGTGGTGGACTATGACCTTACCCTTCTCATAGTGAGAAGAGGCCCGTGCCCAGCAGGGGGACAGTACATAGGGCTGTTGATGATTGATGATGAATTTCCTCTGACTACAATGCAGTATTCGTTTTTTATGAGTCAATCTCTCAATAATGAATTATATACTACGCTCATTATATTATTCTATTAAGCAAGCGATTTTTTATATCGAGAGGAATCTTATGAACGTTTATCTCATAGCTCGCTCGATCGCGCATCGACACTACAACGCGTAGCTAGTCCCCCTTTAATTTGAACTAAGCGGGTCTGTCAATTGAAATATTGGGTCATTATGTTACCATGACCTTAAAAATCAGATCGATAGCAAACGGGAACATAGGGCGCTGGCAGGTCAGAGTTTTATTGCCATTAGCACGCAGGTTTATAAGGGCATGGCGTAGCACAAACAAATATTCATATTTTATGACAGTTCTGAGGGCCACTTCTCGTAATCATAAACATAACATAACATAACATCACGCCTTTTATCCCCGAAGAGGTAGGCAGAGGTGTGTAATACATTACACATCCACACTTCGCCAGTTATGTTTCGGTCCCAATGTAATAGGGGGCGAGCCAATTGCCATCTACTGGGCACATCATTAAGCGAACAATTTACTTCATAACTTCGAAAAGTCAGAGGTGTGTACCCGGGGTACCTGGGGATCGACTCGGGTTCGACCATCGTCTCGGCAGTCCGTTACGTACACCACTGGGCTATTGCCGCTTTCCGTAATCCTTCTCGTAATCATTTTTGTTTAAAATGCAGTCTCGATTTAATGTCAGTGTCATACTTATGTCATAAATTTGTCATAAATGGTATTCTTCAAAATTAACTCATATGTGAATGATATCGCGGCTAAATAAAATAAATAAATTAAATAATGTGTCTAAATATGTGTCTATATGTGTCAAATTAGACGATAATTAATTATGTTAGCTGAATACCAATATTGAAACAAATTGTAATCGCATTTCGTTCAAAATGCAGATGTGTGTACACTGTAATTAATGTACGAATGGCGCTAAGGATTCCGTCGCTATCACGTCATAGTTACTACTCTAACTACGCATGTGTTCTACAAGTCAGTCTATCACTGCTGATGGATCAGATATTTTGTTTCGTACACGTATAATTAGGATAGAAAGTGCTGGAGATGTCAAAGGTCGTGGATTCTATCGCTGTAGACTATTTTAGACATTAACTTAATTATAACCCTTAATTGGCAACATAAAAAGATACATCCCACTTTAACTTAAACGTATAGACATTTTTAATAAAAAATGCGATATTTGCAATCCGTAAAGAACACCGAAAAGCTTCGAAAAATATACGTGAATCTCTATAATAGGGTTGTTTCCAACTAGTCAAATCAAACACTTTTAATGAAATGTCAAAAACGACCTTTGCCTTTGCTACGGCGTTTGTATAAAATATGACCTAGTGACGTCATAGTTTTTTGCTGTCAAGTAGAATACTTATTATCTATAAATTGAAGATAATTTTTTTTAAAATAAAGTTTTAACATTAATTGATGAATAAAACTACCATTATTTTGACATTTTTCACTAGATAAAAATACTTGTATAATTTCTTTCACTTTCAGGAAACTTCCCTATTCTTGATGACAACAGTAACAGAGATTCACGTCTACCTACATTAGTGACATACCTAAGTCGTGACAGTCACATACGTCACTTGACCTCAAAATCATGTTCATTATGAGACATGTAATTCCCACTCACCGTCCTAAGTACGTGACTCCCTAATCAAAATATATAATCTGTATAACATGTACGATCAATTTCTAAAACCATTGATGATTTTAGAAGATCAATTTCCTAAATACGTGTCTTGGTTTTTGAGTTTAACCAAATTAGGCCAAATATCTCGCTTTTCTTGGAACACTCCTTAAGATTTACGACTTTTATACTCTCAAGTAAATTAAAAGCTTTTCCTTCTTTGATGGTAAGAAAGCGAGGGAGGACCAAAGTAATTAGACACGTAGTTCCAAAATCTAATTTGTATAAACAAGTAGAAACACCGTGAACACAAACCTCCGTAGAACGATGTCTGTATTAAAGCTCACCACATCAAACTTATGTGAGAAGATGTTTGGCACAGTGGTGAAAAGTGCTTTTTGCATTACCTACCTAGAGATTTATGTAGAGTTGGATGGAGAAGAAATGTGCGTAAGATACTTTGTAATTATTTGTTTACTGCAAAATGTTTGTACATACATACATAAATAGTCTCACGCCTGTTTCCCCGAAAAGGTAGGCAGAGGTATATGGCTACACCCACTGTTCGCCAGATTTATTTTAGTCCCACGTAATAGGGGGCGAGCCTATTGCCGTAACGGGCGTATTACCAGACTCCGTGCTGCTACAGAGAATTTCCTAACGAAAAAAACCCAATAACACTTTGCTCGACCCGGGGATCGAACCCGAGACCTCCCAATCCCACGCGCACATTTATGCTGCGAGACTTACGAGGCCGTTTGTAACTTTTAATATCAAGGTGGATCACAATATAAGTAAACAATAGAGAGGGATAGTCAGGAGAGCCAACAAATAGAAGTTACGATCGAAATCGAGTTGCGTTCGGCCTGAACATTAGAGATATTTTGTACGTATCTTGCTGGTCTATATTTAGTCCGATCGTAAAACTTCCACGCCTCTAAAATGGATTTCATTGCCAAGAATTAATTTCGTATCTAACAGTTCAGAAATTAAAGCTATCGTTCTGATTTTAGGCTTAAACCATCCAAGAGTAATTACTCTTGGGAAACATATAGACGTACGTGGTGGATTAAAATTTTTGATTAGGAATACAACACTGATATTAAATTTAATCAAAATGAAAAGTGGTACATGTAGCAGTCATATTTTTATAGCACCTCAGGGGACTTGAGTTCTTCATTTGATATTTTATAAGACTTATCTTCTCTATTACTTATTCTCTTCTCTAGAGGCCTATGTCCAGCGTTGGACTGTGAGGGGCTGATTGATTGATTGAATATACCTTAACCTTAGAGGACTCTAAGCGTTTATAGAGGGTCCATATTGGCTCACCTAAAGTTCTTTACGTCGTCCGTGCGGTGACGAATTAAGAATACGGAATGTCACCACCCCGTATCATCCCATGGATGTCGTAAGAGACGACAGAGGGAGGATATTATGCAGAGAACAGCACTGTAAGAGAAGGAAAACTTAATACAAACCCTATACCAACCCGTTGGGCCAGCGTGGTATAGTAGCCCTATTCCTCCTTTCAAAGGAGAGGCCTAGTCCAGCAGTGGACTGTTAAAGGCTGATGATGATGATGATGATGAAAGTTCTTTACCCGAAATTGTTCTTCCTAACGATTTGTAATCCAAATGATCACTCTTCCTAAAATTTTTCATCCTAAAGTTTTCATTCATACTATTTGTAGTGCAACCGGCGATGTTCATAACACTCATGTTTCCGAAAATTGTAATTAATAATATGATTAATGTAAATATATTTAAACTCCTACTGTTTTTTATCATAACGCTTTTATCCCTAAACATAATATTTTCACTCATACTCAGAAAGAAACATTTACCAATTGTAATAAAAAATATATGGCACTTTTACTAAGACACAACTTTAACAAGACTTTTAGCCTTATATTTAGGTGTTTTATATGATAGAATCGAGAAAATAAACGATTTGCAAAAACAACACTGATTTGGCTAAATTTTCTAAGTCCTCGCGCCGTAGCTCCCCCAAGGCTACACTCCAACTGAAAATCATAAAACACGATTCATTTACGGTTATGTTTATGGACTGTGAGTTTATACCGCAGTTTTAACCGTACCTAAACCAATAACTATAGGACTGACTCGGTTTTGGCACTTCGCCGGCCGCTGGCGCGGCACGCTCGCTTCGCTCGCTCGGCTCGTGCGCTGTGGTCACAGTTCTAACCTAACCTAAACCAATAATTATTAATACGACCGATTCGTTTCTGGAACTTGACCATTGTACTATTGTGTATTTGTACCATGGTACTACTTATTATTTTTATATTTTATACATTTAATGTTAAAATAAAGTTACGCAAAATTAATGTTTATAATACTGATTACATACATACATACATATCGTCACGCCTTTTATCCCCGAAGGGGTAGGCAGAGGTGTATTTCTACACCCACTTTTCGCCAGATATACTTTAGTCCCACGTAATAAGGGGCGAGCCTATTGCCGTACCGGGCACATTTCCAGACTCCGTGCTGCTACTGAGAATTTCGTGACAGAAAAACCCAATAACACTGCCCGACCCAGGAATCGAACCCGGGACCTCCCGATCCCACGCGCACATTTATGCCGCGAGACAAGCGAGGCAGTCGTATAGGGTTTGATGTCGAGTTTTCCGTCTCTACGCAAAGATGGTATTTGCATCGTGTTATCCCTTAGTCGCCTCTTACGACACCCACGGGAAGATAGGGGGTGGTGACACTTGTATTCTCTGCCGTCAACCACACGGTAAATTATTATTACATAGTAAATATATAGTAAATACTGATTATTATTAATAAAAAGAAATCTAAACAAAAAAAAGATAAGTATGACTTTGAATGATAGTGTAAAAGATGGTTATGTTGAGAAAATATAGGAAAACAAATAAAAGTATAATAGATGTTTATTGCTACTGACATTATGAAGTTCAATGCTTCGGAGTTATGAACATTAGAGACAGAGTAGTTAGGAATTGTGATTGTTAGGATGAAAAATTTTAGGAAGAACATTTTCGGATTTCCAATTATCGGAGATGAAAATTTAGGTGAACTTTGGCGCACCGGTTTATAGATGATATACCGACATATATGATGGTATATGACGATCCGGTGGCGTAGCGGGAGTGTAAACGACTGCCACGCCGAAGGTCGCGGGTTCGATTCCCGCTCAAGTCAAACATTTGTGTGCATGAACATGGATGTTTGTCTTGGTCTGGGCGTTTCTATGTTTAATATGTATGTATTTACAAAAAATAAAGTATATAAGTATGTTTATGCATTGTCTAGTACCCATTGTACAAGCTTCTGCTTAGTTTGGGACTAGATGGTGTACTGTGAATGTGGTAGAATATTATATATTATATTATTATTATATACCATAAGAATAGTTTTATCGAACTGGAAACCTGTAAGCTAATTCCGATATGTAATCAACAGGGAAACTTAATTTGATTCGGATTGAGATGAAATTATGGAATGAGCAATTTTGTTATTATGTTACACCAAACCTTTTTTTCTGTGAGTATAAACATGGCTAACTCAGAGAATATCTAAATCTTAAATTTGATGTTAATTTGATATTATTATTTGAACGATATCAAAATACTGATCGCCCTTTGTAAAATTTTTGATTCCATCTCGATCTGATTATAGTTGCCAGATAAACTCTTCAAACAGTTCAATATGTGATTTTCAATTTTGTTATCTATTCAATGTTGCGTGAAATGAAATATTCTTTTAGAGTATCCATACAGCGGCATTATTAAAATTACTGTAATGCCTGTATTTCTCAATATAACCTTCCTTATGTAATATAACTTACGTGCTTTCGTAAACATAACTTTAAAATTCGTTCATATAGAAATAACACTCATATATTTCTGCATTTTGGTTGTTTACAACTCTTATACCAGTCAACATTTTGGGTGGTGAATATGGTGATATGCTCACTCACAGAAGGCAAAGCATGGCCAGAGGATGTCAATTATTCGTGGGTTGATAAAACTCATGAAAGCGAAACAAGTTAACTAAGTCACAGCGACCATCCATCTGAACGCTATTGTACAAAAATATCTTTATGAATATATATTGTACTCTTACAAAGAAAGTTTATATACGAATATATTACCACTGAATGGCTTCCTCGTACCGGCAGCTATGTTTTAAGCTACATCCCAATATATCTAAAAGTTATCTACCGGGCACAATTCTAGACTTACAAAGAAACATACCTAACCAAAAGTTATAGCTGGCATAAATTTCTTAGCTGAAATTTATGCAACGGAGTAAGCGAGCTAATAGTACCCTGAAACTCAAAATATTTATATATTTTCTGTATTTTCAACTATAGTAGATTTGATTCTTATTCTAAAATTCAACCAACAACAATCCATATTGCATATTCGCATTATATAACATGTTTATTTAGAGGACCTCTAAGAGCCATTTCATTATCAAAAACATTCAATCCATATCTAAGGCTACACAGTAACACTAAACTATTTGCTAAAATGTCTAAAGAATATGGTTATCTTAAGCTTAAATGTATTTTTACTGAAGAATCGTAGTGCTAGCTAATCACTAAAAATCCACCTTATAATTTGTATAGTAAGGTAAAAAGGCTCGTAAAAGAAAATGTGTATCTTTTAGTACGGCTTTTTTGCTGTCAACAGTAAGGTCGTATATTTCACCTCTAACTGATGTTAGCCTGTGTAAACATACCGTAATTAAAAATACCGGCATCGCAAAAAATGCGTGCGTTCCAAAAATATAACGCTGATCCTCCTTTAATTTACTGTTTTTATATCTAATGTTTATCCTTGTACCGACGCAAATTTAACACACAATGTTTACTTTTATTCAACATACATATTTTATTATCTGCCTAAAGTAGGTAATTTGAGTAAAAAAATATCGTATATCCTACAGGTGCTACCTCGGTAAAACTTTATAACAAAACGTTTTTATACTTAAACACCGATCTTTTTATCATCAAGTAAATTAAAAGCTTTTCCTTCTTTGATGGTAAGAAAGCGAGGGAGGACCAAAGTAATTAGACACGTAGTTCCAAAATCTAATTTGTATAAACAAGTAGAAACACCGTGAACACAAACCTCCGTAGAACGATGTCTGTATTAAAGCTCACCACATCAAACTTATGTGAGAAGATGTTTGGCACAGTGGTGAAAAGTGCTTTTTGCATTACCTACCTAGAGATTTATGTAGAGTTGGATGGAGAAGAAATGTGCGTAAGATACTTTGTAATTATTTGTTTACTGCAAAATGTTTGTACATACATACATAAATAGTCTCACGCCTGTTTCCCCGAAAAGGTAGGCAGAGGTATATGGCTACACCCACTGTTCGCCAGATTTATTTTAGTCCCACGTAATAGGGGGCGAGCCTATTGCCGTAACGGGCGTATTACCAGACTCCGTGCTGCTACAGAGAATTTCCTAACGAAAAAAACCCAATAACACTTTGCTCGACCCGGGGATCGAACCCGAGACCTCCCAATCCCACGCGCACATTTATGCTGCGAGACTTACGAGGCCGTTTGTAACTTTTAATATCAAGGTGGATCACAATATAAGTAAACAATAGAGAGGGATAGTCAGGAGAGCCAACAAATAGAAGTTACGATCGAAATCGAGTTGCGTTCGGCCTGAACATTAGAGATATTTTGTACGTATCTTGCTGGTCTATATTTAGTCCGATCGTAAAACTTCCACGCCTCTAAAATGGATTTCATTGCCAAGAATTAATTTCGTATCTAACAGTTCAGAAATTAAAGCTATCGTTCTGATTTTAGGCTTAAACCATCCAAGAGTAATTACTCTTGGGAAACATATAGACGTACGTGGTGGATTAAAATTTTTGATTAGGAATACAACACTGATATTAAATTTAATCAAAATGAAAAGTGGTACATGTAGCAGTCATATTTTTATAGCACCTCAGGGGACTTGAGTTCTTCATTTGATATTTTATAAGACTTATCTTCTCTATTACTTATTCTCTTCTCTAGAGGCCTATGTCCAGCGTTGGACTGTGAGGGGCTGATTGATTGATTGAATATACCTTAACCTTAGAGGACTCTAAGCGTTTATAGAGGGTCCATATTGGCTCACCTAAAGTTCTTTACGTCGTCCGTGCGGTGACGAATTAAGAATACGGAATGTCACCACCCCGTATCATCCCATGGATGTCGTAAGAGACGACAGAGGGAGGATATTATGCAGAGAACAGCACTGTAAGAGAAGGAAAACTTAATACAAACCCTATACCAACCCGTTGGGCCAGCGTGGTATAGTAGCCCTATTCCTCCTTTCAAAGGAGAGGCCTAGTCCAGCAGTGGACTGTTAAAGGCTGATGATGATGATGATGATGAAAGTTCTTTACCCGAAATTGTTCTTCCTAACGATTTGTAATCCAAATGATCACTCTTCCTAAAATTTTTCATCCTAAAGTTTTCATTCATACTATTTGTAGTGCAACCGGCGATGTTCATAACACTCATGTTTCCGAAAATTGTAATTAATAATATGATTAATGTAAATATATTTAAACTCCTACTGTTTTTTATCATAACGCTTTTATCCCTAAACATAATATTTTCACTCATACTCAGAAAGAAACATTTACCAATTGTAATAAAAAATATATGGCACTTTTACTAAGACACAACTTTAACAAGACTTTTAGCCTTATATTTAGGTGTTTTATATGATAGAATCGAGAAAATAAACGATTTGCAAAAACAACACTGATTTGGCTAAATTTTCTAAGTCCTCGCGCCGTAGCTCCCCCAAGGCTACACTCCAACTGAAAATCATAAAACACGATTCATTTACGGTTATGTTTATGGACTGTGAGTTTATACCGCAGTTTTAACCGTACCTAAACCAATAACTATAGGACTGACTCGGTTTTGGCACTTCGCCGGCCGCTGGCGCGGCACGCTCGCTTCGCTCGCTCGGCTCGTGCGCTGTGGTCACAGTTCTAACCTAACCTAAACCAATAATTATTAATACGACCGATTCGTTTCTGGAACTTGACCATTGTACTATTGTGTATTTGTACCATGGTACTACTTATTATTTTTATATTTTATACATTTAATGTTAAAATAAAGTTACGCAAAATTAATGTTTATAATACTGATTACATACATACATACATATCGTCACGCCTTTTATCCCCGAAGGGGTAGGCAGAGGTGTATTTCTACACCCACTTTTCGCCAGATATACTTTAGTCCCACGTAATAAGGGGCGAGCCTATTGCCGTACCGGGCACATTTCCAGACTCCGTGCTGCTACTGAGAATTTCGTGACAGAAAAACCCAATAACACTGCCCGACCCAGGAATCGAACCCGGGACCTCCCGATCCCACGCGCACATTTATGCCGCGAGACAAGCGAGGCAGTCGTATAGGGTTTGATGTCGAGTTTTCCGTCTCTACGCAAAGATGGTATTTGCATCGTGTTATCCCTTAGTCGCCTCTTACGACACCCACGGGAAGATAGGGGGTGGTGACACTTGTATTCTCTGCCGTCAACCACACGGTAAATTATTATTACATAGTAAATATATAGTAAATACTGATTATTATTAATAAAAAGAAATCTAAACAAAAAAAAGATAAGTATGACTTTGAATGATAGTGTAAAAGATGGTTATGTTGAGAAAATATAGGAAAACAAATAAAAGTATAATAGATGTTTATTGCTACTGACATTATGAAGTTCAATGCTTCGGAGTTATGAACATTAGAGACAGAGTAGTTAGGAATTGTGATTGTTAGGATGAAAAATTTTAGGAAGAACATTTTCGGATTTCCAATTATCGGAGATGAAAATTTAGGTGAACTTTGGCGCACCGGTTTATAGATGATATACCGACATATATGATGGTATATGACGATCCGGTGGCGTAGCGGGAGTGTAAACGACTGCCACGCCGAAGGTCGCGGGTTCGATTCCCGCTCAAGTCAAACATTTGTGTGCATGAACATGGATGTTTGTCTTGGTCTGGGCGTTTCTATGTTTAATATGTATGTATTTACAAAAAATAAAGTATATAAGTATGTTTATGCATTGTCTAGTACCCATTGTACAAGCTTCTGCTTAGTTTGGGACTAGATGGTGTACTGTGAATGTGGTAGAATATTATATATTATATTATTATTATATACCATAAGAATAGTTTTATCGAACTGGAAACCTGTAAGCTAATTCCGATATGTAATCAACAGGGAAACTTAATTTGATTCGGATTGAGATGAAATTATGGAATGAGCAATTTTGTTATTATGTTACACCAAACCTTTTTTTCTGTGAGTATAAACATGGCTAACTCAGAGAATATCTAAATCTTAAATTTGATGTTAATTTGATATTATTATTTGAACGATATCAAAATACTGATCGCCCTTTGTAAAATTTTTGATTCCATCTCGATCTGATTATAGTTGCCAGATAAACTCTTCAAACAGTTCAATATGTGATTTTCAATTTTGTTATCTATTCAATGTTGCGTGAAATGAAATATTCTTTTAGAGTATCCATACAGCGGCATTATTAAAATTACTGTAATGCCTGTATTTCTCAATATAACCTTCCTTATGTAATATAACTTACGTGCTTTCGTAAACATAACTTTAAAATTCGTTCATATAGAAATAACACTCATATATTTCTGCATTTTGGTTGTTTACAACTCTTATACCAGTCAACATTTTGGGTGGTGAATATGGTGATATGCTCACTCACAGAAGGCAAAGCATGGCCAGAGGATGTCAATTATTCGTGGGTTGATAAAACTCATGAAAGCGAAACAAGTTAACTAAGTCACAGCGACCATCCATCTGAACGCTATTGTACAAAAATATCTTTATGAATATATATTGTACTCTTACAAAGAAAGTTTATATACGAATATATTACCACTGAATGGCTTCCTCGTACCGGCAGCTATGTTTTAAGCTACATCCCAATATATCTAAAAGTTATCTACCGGGCACAATTCTAGACTTACAAAGAAACATACCTAACCAAAAGTTATAGCTGGCATAAATTTCTTAGCTGAAATTTATGCAACGGAGTAAGCGAGCTAATAGTACCCTGAAACTCAAAATATTTATATATTTTCTGTATTTTCAACTATAGTAGATTTGATTCTTATTCTAAAATTCAACCAACAACAATCCATATTGCATATTCGCATTATATAACATGTTTATTTAGAGGACCTCTAAGAGCCATTTCATTATCAAAAACATTCAATCCATATCTAAGGCTACACAGTAACACTAAACTATTTGCTAAAATGTCTAAAGAATATGGTTATCTTAAGCTTAAATGTATTTTTACTGAAGAATCGTAGTGCTAGCTAATCACTAAAAATCCACCTTATAATTTGTATAGTAAGGTAAAAAGGCTCGTAAAAGAAAATGTGTATCTTTTAGTACGGCTTTTTTGCTGTCAACAGTAAGGTCGTATATTTCACCTCTAACTGATGTTAGCCTGTGTAAACATACCGTAATTAAAAATACCGGCATCGCAAAAAATGCGTGCGTTCCAAAAATATAACGCTGATCCTCCTTTAATTTACTGTTTTTATATCTAATGTTTATCCTTGTACCGACGCAAATTTAACACACAATGTTTACTTTTATTCAACATACATATTTTATTATCTGCCTAAAGTAGGTAATTTGAGTAAAAAAATATCGTATATCCTACAGGTGCTACCTCGGTAAAACTTTATAACAAAACGTTTTTATACTTAAACACCGATCTTTTTATCATTTGTGGAACATAAATACCCAAATGTGTAACATAAGTAGAGTTAAAAAGAAATTCTTCCACCGAATTAAGTAAAGACGCTCAATTTGTTGAATAAATCGTGTTACATAACAATCACGGGGTCCGGACCCCAATATATCATACACTTTATTATATCGGTGCCAGGTCTCTTACTATGCAAGTCTGAAGGTGCCGTAAATATACAACAACAAACGCCTCATTGGTAACGTTTAGGGGCAATTCCGACCAATAAAGCAGCGTGCGTGGGTTGGATAACACGACCACTAATCTCTGACCTCTGGCTGTTCACGATTCTAAGATTCATCTCTTTATTTTTTCCGATATCCTCAAGGATGGGCAGATCATTTTGCGGTGGTTACATATTATCGGAGTCGATTGAGCCGCGAATGCTCGAATACGTGGGAGTTATTATTTTAATAATATAAGTCCGTTTCTGGATCGCAGTTGTCGTTTCCATTGTTACATGTGGAACACTTAAATACTTCGAGTCGTGCAACAAAATTGTGAAATTGGCCTTAAAGGAATAAAATATGTGAGTGCGTGGAGTTAATATTGAACCAGTCTGCGGGTTCTTTAATAGATGACTATCATTTGTGTAATGCATTTATTATAATATATTTAGGTTTTTGTCGTAACACAAACAACTACTGAGTTGATAATAAGTGTGTAGGTATTTTACCAGCTCCATATACAGGGTTGATATCTTTTAATCTATCCGATTATACTATCAAACTGCTAGTAAAGTAATAAGTAAGACTATGTTTAGGGTTTTAGTATTGCTTAAACGTTCTCACTCTCACATCTCGATTCGATCGGCGTTCGACGTCCTAATTGGATCGCTCGGCGTTCTATTATGATTCGACCTTGCAGCAGACCGATCAGTCCAATCGAGGATTGATTGAGATGTGAAGTAGAACAGAAGCATCATCTTGGACTGGGTCCGAATTCATAATACATTTTTATTATTTTTATAACTCGTAGATTGCAATAAGTACCATTATCAAACATTTTTGCTATGTACAAGAGTGCGTCCACGGCTCCGCCCGCACGGGTCTATTTTACCCCTCTAAGTGTGGAAATTAATCCTAACTTAGTGCTCTTCTACACTCCCCAAGGAACATATGTGCAGTCGAACAACTTCTCGCTAGACTACCATAAGGGCGAGAATTGCTCAGCAGGACATCGTGGCTTCCAGTGCTACTTTACACTCACAGTGACACTCGTATACAAAACCAGTTTCTAGTGTGCCTCGACTCTGAAGCGAACTAAGGGATTTTTTTTCAAACTGGTCCACCGCCAACTTGTTTGATTGTATTTCAGCTTCTTGCACCAAGCCAATTTTGGCTGTGCGTTGTCTGCCAGTAGCGCTAGAATTTAAATACGATTATTTATATTATTTAGAAAATACTATGTATTTTAATTATTTGATATTTAATATTGGTAATGCTAAATATTGGACGAAGCGTCAATCATAACAATTAAATATCATAACGTCCACGTCTATTTAGACTAGTTAAAGCTAAAATTCTGACTGAATCCACTGGACCACGGTGCCTCCGAGGTCTAATAGCGTATGCGACTGCTGATCAGGAGATCATAGGTTCGATTCCCAGTTCGGGCAAAAGTGTTACTGGTTTTTTTCCGAATTCTCAGTAGCAGCACGTCAAGTCAAAGTCAAAGTCAAAGTCAAAAATCATTTATTCATCTAGGTTACAACGTGACGCTTATGAACGTCAAATTTTTAAAGTAAATTAATAATGCTTCTACATTTACATTTACTGCCCATTCGCAAAGCAATAGGTAGAACCACGAGAAAGAACGGGCAATAAAACTCGTGGCCACTCTTTTTAATCGCCAGTGTTATGGTATGGTACATTATGGCCTATTTGATGTCGGTTCTGATGCGGAGGCCAAGGGCCTCATCCAGCATCTGCCCGTGTCTGACGAGGCGTACCAGACGGCTCGGGACCTAATCACCCGTAGGTACCATAATAAGCGTGGCCTCGCCGACACGCACATCGAGCAGATTTTGGGTTTGCCGACGCTCACCCGGGTCTCTGGGTTGCGCACCCAACTTTTGAACCCGCTTTTGGTGGCCATCAACGCACTTAAGTGCCTTGACCTGCCCGTGGACCAATGGTCCTATCTATTGGTGCACATTGTGCTGAAAAAGCTGCCTGCCGACCTGAGGTCGCGTTTTGAACAGCGCTTTGGTGGGGATAGCGCGACCCATCTGCCCCCCTTTGCTGACCTGGAGAGGTTCCTGGAGGATGAGTGCCGGGTCTTGGACAACTCCGGTGGTGACACGCTGGCTAAGACGCAGCCGCCCAAGGTCAAGGAGCAGGCTCGCGTTCACACCCGAGCCAATGTTGACCGGCGCCCTCCTCGCTTTGCGGTCACGCAGAGCCCAGCGGAGTGCTCCTACTGCAAGGTCACGGGGCACAGAACGGCAAGTTGTAGGGCATTCTTGGACCTACATGTCGCCTCTCGTAGGCGCATCGCAAATGCCCGCCGCCTTTGCTTCTCTTGTTTGGGGTCCCACTACCAGCGAGACTGCCCAAACTCTCGCTCACTGTGGAGGACAGCATTTGGACATTCTCTGTATGAATGCCAGAGAGGTTGGCCGCTTGTCCAACCAGCCGACGCCGCGCACGGGCGGGTGTTTTGAAGGTGGCAGCCGAGGCTCACCGGCGCGTAGCCGAGAGTCGACTCGCTCAATTGATCGCCACTCACCCCGCTTGGAGAACCGTAGCGTGCGCACGCCTCCTCTCTCTCGCACACCTGAATGTGCTGTTCAGCGTCACCAGCACCATGACTGCTGCCCCAGGTATTCCCCTCCTTTGGCGGAGCGTCCCCGCCTTGACTCGCGCCCACCTCGTTTTGGGCGGGTGCGTCATTATGACCCCCCACAGATGGCGCGCGGATCAAGTCATCGCGCATTTGAGGACTTCAAGCCGCACCCTCGTTTTGACTTGCCTGGTCCTGGCCAACGGTCGCCACCCAGGCGACAATAGGTAATTGACCCCTGCCCTATAACGCCAACCTCCCCCATTGAGACCGTTATCCTACCAACGGTTGCTGTTAGGGTCTGGGGACCCACGGGGACCTCTGTTGTTGTCCGTGCTATATTGGACACAGGTTCACAGGGTTGCACTTGTTTAGTAGGGCAGGTTAAATTAAATATGGGTTTATTTCCAAATTGTATACGGGGCATAGGGGACGTAGCCTCTAATGTTGAAGGGCAAGTTAAGGTTTTGTTTGGCCCTGTTGAATCTTCACACCCGAGGATTAAAACCTCGGCTATTGCGCTGAAGAATATTTTGGGTATGCACCCACAGAAGCAGCTACCTGCTGCTGTGGTGAATTTGACATCGGGATTGGAACTGGCAGACCCCAAATTTGACACACCGGGACAAGTCGAATTGTTGATTGGCTCTGATGTCCTCGGTGGAATTTTGATTGGTGGGAAACGGGTCTTGGTGCTAAATGGTTTGACTGCCATCCCGACAATATTTGGATTTGCTTTGATGGGACCTGTACCTAGGGACCCCCTCCACCCGAACTTGATAATTTGTTGGCTGTAGGCTCCGCTCTCTTTGATGCGGTTCAGAGGTTTTGGGAGGTAGAGGAGCTCCCTCAAGCTGCCCGTTTGAATCCAGAACATGAGGAGTGCGAGCTGTTCTTCCAGAACAACACTGGTCGACTCCGTTCTGGTCGGATCATTACGAGGCTACCCTTCCTGTCTGTTCGGCCTCCGCTTGGTGAGTCACGACCTTTAGCCGAAAAGAGATTGTTGGCTATGGAGCGTCGCATGGGTCGTGATCCGGAGCTCAGACAGAAGTATATTGAGTTCATGAGAGAATATGAACAATTGGGACACATGTCAGTGTCAAATTTGGATTGGCGTTAGGTG
This sequence comes from Euclidia mi, assembly GCA_944739405.2. Lineage (NCBI taxonomy): Eukaryota > Metazoa > Arthropoda > Insecta > Lepidoptera > Erebidae > Euclidia > Euclidia mi. Next base: position 31,553,021 of record OX123194.2, on the reverse strand, counting down.
GAGCATTACTTTCTCCCGCATCATGCGGTAATGAAGCCATCGACTGGCAAGCTGCGCACAGTGTTTGATGGTTCTGCGCAGACTTCAACGGGCATATCCTTGAACCAGTGCTTGCATTCTGGTCCCAAGTTGGTCAAGGACCTTTGTGACGTCATCACCAGCTTCCGACGACATCAGGTTGTCTTTGTAGCCGATATAAAAATGATGTTCAGGCAGACGATTATCCACCCTGATGACCGTCGCTTCCAGCTGATCATTTGGAGAGAGTCTCCTCGTGATCCCATGGTCGTCTACGAGCTCAATACTAATACGTACGGGTTAAGGTCAAGCCCCTACTTGGCAATACGTTCTCTTTGGGAGCTCGCAGACCACGAAGGCTTACGTTTCCCACGAGCCTCCGCCATCTTGAAGGACGATATTTACGTCGATGACATTTGCTCGGGCGCCTCCACAGCGGACGAGGTGATCCTCCTGCGGGACGAATTGATAGGTATTTTGGCCTCCGCTGGTTATGAGTTGCGCAAATGGATTTCCAACTCACCAGCGCTTTTGGAAGGCTTGCCAGAGGATCATCAGCAAGATCCACATCTATTTGAGATTGTTGACAACCCCGCCATGATGGCTGTTCTCGGCGTTCAGTACAGACCAGTCCAAGACATCTTTACGTATAACGTAGACTTGAAATTGCCTTGTTCTTGGACTAAACGTCTCGTGTTGTCTACTGTCGCCAGAACCTTTGATCCGAACGGTTGGATTTGTCCTATCATATTTTGGGCAAAATGCTTCTTGCAGAAGCTTTGGACAGCAGAATTGACTTGGGACGAACCTCTACACGGCACTCTTGTTGAGGAATGGACCTCTTTTGTATCCTCACTTCCTGCCGTCAACGAGATCTCCTTGCCTCGTCCCATCCTTCCTCCCGGGAAGTACAAGGCCACCCTTCACGGGTTTTGTGATGCCTCGGAACGTGGTCACGCGGCTGTGGTGTACTTGCACACAGTCAGTGCCTCAGGTCAGGTGAGAGTTTCCCTGATCATGGCGAAGAGCAAGGTCGCACCCCTTCGGACATCTCTGACCATCCCAAAATTGGAGCTCTCGGGAGCAGCCCTACTTGTACGCTTGTTGAACCACGTGTCCAGTACTTTGGGTAAAAGCATTTGCATTAATGGGACCTACGCCTGGACAGACAGCCAAATTGTTCTTTGTTTGGTTGAAGGCTTCTGTCCACACTTTGGAGGTATTCGTCGCTAATCGCGTTTCCCAAATCCAGAAATCCGAAGTCAAACTTGTTTGGAGACACGTGCCAGGTGAGCTCAACCCCGCTGATTGTGCCTCGCGCGGATGCTTGACGCCTAGTTTGATAGGTCATTCGCTGTGGTGGGGTCCGGAATGGTTGAGTCGACCTGAAATTGATTGGCCTCCAACGCCAGTTTTGAATACTTCAAATTTGCCGGGTCTACGAACACACGCTCTTGAGAAGGTGGGATGCGCCTTCGACCCCGATTTTTTGTTGAATCGTTACAGCTCCCTCGACAAGTTGTTAGGTGTTACTGCTTGGATAAAGCGTTTTGTTTTCAACTTTAGGTACCCACAACAGAAACGACTGACACCGTTTCTCTCACCACAGGAACGACAGGAATCCCTCACCTTTTGGGTTCATTCTGTGCAATTGGCGCATTTTGAGAAGGAGATTGCTATCCTTAAATCAGGGAGATCGAAATTGTCGGGAGCTGTCTCTAAATTGAACCCCTTTTTGGACGATACGGGTCTCTTGCGCGTTGGAGGGCGTCTCAAGAACGCCAACCTCCCTTACGGGGCAAGTCACCCCCTGTTGTTACCTAAAGACGGTCATTTGGTACGCTTGTTGGTAACTGACCGTCACCTTAAAAATTCGCATGCTGGTTGTAATGCTTTGTTAGCCATTTTGCAACGCGAATTTTGGATCTTGTCTGCTCGAAGAATTATTCGGAGTGTAGTCTTTCGTTGCATCCCTTGCTATAAGCTCAAGGCTTCTACCATGCAGCCCTTGATGGGAGACTTACCGGCAGATCGCGTAACTGAGAGCAGGACGTTTGACGGTGTTGGCACGGACTTCGCTGGTCCCTTTTTGGTAAAAACGTCGACACTTCGAAACAGCAAGACTGTTAAGGCCTACTTGTGAGTTTTTGTTTGTCTCTCCACAAAGGCCGTACACTTAGAACTGGTCTCCTCGCTTACGACCGAGGCGTTTGTAGCCACATTTGACAGATTTGTATCCCACAGAGGGCTGCCTTCCTTGATCCGTTCTGACTGCGGCACTAACTTGAAGGGCACTTACAATTATTTGAGTGACGTTGTTAATTTCCTTAAAACAAACAAGGCTGATATAGGTGATAGGCTTGCCCGACGTGGGATAAATTGGTTGTTTTCCCCACCAAATTGTCCACACTGGGGTGGTATTTTTGAGGCCGCTGTAAAATCGGCCAAAACACACTTGCGCTGGACAATCGGTGAGTCTGTCCTTACATTTGAGGAACTCGCAACTGTGTTTTGTAAGATTGAGGCCATTTTGAACTCTCGGCCATTGTGCCCGATCTCCTCAGATCCGAATGATTTGGAGGCCCTTACTCCGGGCCATTTTTTGATTGGTCGCCCACTTGTCGCCTTGCCTGAGTACCCCTATATTGATACGAGACCTGGTCGTCTCTCGCGTTTTGAATTGGTACGCCAGATTACTCAGAGCTTTTGGAAATGCTGGAATTTGGAATATTTGCACATACTCCAGCAACGCGTTAAGTGGACCGACAAGACCGATCCACCCAAGATTGGTGACCTCGTTTTGATCAAGGAGGCTAACCTTCCGCCACTCAGATGGCGCAGGGGGCGCATCCTTCGTTTGGTAACTGGGGCTGATGGAGTTCCCCGATTTGCTGAGGTCTTGGTGGACGGTTCGATTCTGAGGAGAGCGGTTGCAACATTGTCACGTCTACCAACCGATTAGCGGACCGGTAGGCCGGTCCGGGGCGGGTGGATGTTTGAAATAGAATTAGTTTTTATTATAAGTCAAATCGATTATATCGATTAAGTAACATTTTGTTTAGTCTATTGAAAATTTCTGACAATGGTCACACTGAACTGTCACTTCCGTTCCCGCCTTGAAAAATTAACACGCCGGTCTTGGTCTGTCTCGCGAGATTGCAATTGATATAAATTGATATACATTGATCGCCTTTTGAATTAACGCGAATTGAATTAACTTGTAAATACTTACAATTGCCGCTTTTGACTTCCGGCAAAGTTTGTGATAAATTAATGAACATTTGTGAAATATTGAACTTTGTAAAACACGTGTGCGAATTCCTGTTTGGTGCCTGGAGAAGGACTACGCTGAACTGGACTCTGGTATTCGACTCTCTTGTTATTTTGGCCAAAATTATGAGTTAATCCTATAGGTCCACTTCAAGGACAGCATCAGTAAGAGTTGGTAAGACATTTTATTAATATTAGGATTATAATTCATCGCTGTGCTACCACAGTAAAAGTGTTTAGATAAACTGTCTATCGTGGTCAGGTGGATATATTACAGCTTCCACTGCAACTCTGTTCTCAACAGTTTCCCACCTGGCTGCGGTAACTCTAGACACTACTTATTAATTTCCTCTGACTACAGTATTCGTTTTAGGAGTCAATCTCTGAATAAGGAATTATATTATATTACGCCTATTATATTATTCTATTAAGCAAGCGCTTTTTTATATCGAGAGGAATCTTATGAACGTTTTTCTCATAGCTCGCTCGATCGCGCATCGACACTACCACGCGTAGCTAGTCCCCCTTTAATTTGAACTAAGCGGGTCTGTCAATTGAAATATTGGGTCATTATGTTACCATGACCTTAAAAATCAGATCGATAGCAAACGGGAACATAGGGCGCTCGCAGGTCAGAGTTTTATATCCATTAGCACGCAGGTTTATAAGGGCATGGCGTAGCACAAACAAATATTCATAGTTTATGACAGTTCTGAGGGCCACTTCTCGTAATCATAAACATAACATAACTTCACGCCTTTTATCCCCGAAGGGGTAGGCAGAGGTGTAATACATTACACGTCACCCTTCGCCAGTTATGTTTCGGTCCCAATGTAATAGGGGGCGAGCCTATTGCCATCTACCGGGCACATCATTAAGCGAGTGATTTACTTTTTAATGCACACATAACTTCGAAATGTCAGAGGTGTGTGCCCGGGGTACCTGGGGATCGAACCCGAGACCATCGTTTCGGCAGTTCGTTACGTACACAACTGGGCTATCGCCGCTTTCCGTAATCCTTCTCGTAATCATATTTGTTCAAAATGCAGTCTCGATTTAATGTCAGTGTCATACTTATGTCATAAATGGTATTCTTCAAAATTAACTCATAATATGTGAATGACACCGCAACTAAATTAAAAAAATAGCAATGTGTCCAAATACGTGTCAGCGATAAACTATATGTGTCAAATTAGACGATAATGAATTATATTAGCAGAAAACCAATTTTGAGTCAATACAAATTGTAATTGCATTTCGTTCAAAATACCGATGTGAATACTCTGTAATTAATTTACGAATGGTGCTAAGGATTCAATCGCTACCGCGTCACAGTTACTAATAATAAATCCCACTAATATACATCCCACTTCAACTTAAACCTATAGATATTTTTGATAAAAAATATGATATTATTATGCTATCTGTAAAGAACACCAAAAAGCTTTAAGTTTAACAAAGATTGCCAAGTCAATATATTTATTTAAAACATTAAAGATTTTTAATTAACCGACTTGGTATAACGTGGATCTCACAACTTTTTACGGTCGCGAGACATGGTATTTTTGACAAGTATTGTTTTTATGGGAACTCGTGGTGTGTGGTGTTCTTTACAGATAGCATGATAATATCGTATTTTTTATCAAAAATATCTATAGGTTTAAGTTGAAGTGGGATGTATATTTTTATATTGCCAATTAAGGTATTCTAGATGAAATCCTCTCTGTCCTTTGCCATATCCTGAACTACTCAATTACCAGCGGTGTCTTTCCATCCGCGTGGAAAGATGCACAAGTAGTACCGATCCCTAAAAAATCCAAACCCTGTTCCTTTACTGATTTCCGTCCTATATCCATACTTCCATTCCTCTCCAAAGTCCTTGAGCGTCTTGTACATACACAACTCTGTACTTTCCTTTCCAAGAATGCTCTCCTGAATCCATTCCAATCTGGTTTTCGTCCTGGTCATAGTACTACTACAGCATTGGTTCATATCACTGATGAGATAAGGCTAGGCATGGATGGTGGAAAACTCACGCTTTTGTCCCTACTTGATTTTAGCAACGCATTTAACACCGTGGATTTCCACATCCTGCTTGCCATACTCCGCTCTATTAACATATCTCCAACGGTAATTGACTGGTTTCATAGTTACCTGTTTGGACGCCGACAGCGTATACGCGTTGATGAGTCGTACTCGTCATGGTGTAGCACAACTGTCGGTGTACCGCAGGGTGGCGTGCTATCTCCATTACTATTCGCAATTTTCATAAATTCTATCTCTAAGCACTTAATTTCGTCCTACCACCTTTACGCAGATGATTTACAGATATACTCACAGGCACCACTAGAAGCGATTTCAGAGGCGTTCTCTAATATAAACTTTGACCTGGCGCAAATTTGTACGTGGAGTAAAAATTATGGCCTTAAAGTAAACCCATCTAAAACACAAATTATTCTGATTGGCAGTTCCAGAATGATCTCCAAGGTCAACTGGCCGCAGTTACCTGAGATTCAGTTCGACGGTAAAATATTAACAATCTCAGATAACGTAAAAAACCTGGGGATCTATCTAGATAAAACTTTATCTTGGGGATGTCAAATACAGGAGACAAGTCGAAAGCTGTTTGCCTCAGCTGGGTCATTACGTAGGCTACGGAACTTTCTTCCCACAACCACCAAGATTGCGCTTGCACAATCCTTGCTTCTCCCAATACTCGATTATGCCGATGTCAGCTATCTTGATCTTAATGAGGACCAACTTGACAAACTTGAGCGTCTCCAAAACTTCTGTATAAGATTCATTTTTGGTTTACGCAAATATGATCATGTATCTGAATTTCGATCCAGACTCAAGTGGCTCCCAATTCGTCTTCGCCGGAATACTCATATTCTTATGCTACTGTATAATGTGCTGTTTAATCCTAATAGCCCCATGTATCTCAAAGAACGTTTTAAGTTCCTTCATGACACACATTCAAGGACCTTGAGGTCGTCAGTGGATCTGAGACTGCAGATGCCGACACATTCCACAAACTTCTACGATAAATCCTTTGCTGTTCAGGCTGTACGTTTGTGGAATGCACTGCCAATTGAGATTAAGCAAGCAAAATCACTTAATATATTTAAAGACGCATTAAAGAAGCACTACTTGTCATTATAATCGAAATTGATATCATTATATGTATATGTATGTATTATATAGCTATGTATTATATGTATTGTATGTATGTATAATTATATATGTATTATATGTATAGTTAGTATGTATATTACGTATTATTTGTACCTATGTATAGGTAATATATACCTACACATCTATGTACATTATATTTAAATAACTATTAGTGTCCATATATATATGATCACTACACCATCAAACTTCTCTTTTTCAGTCTGTCCATCCTAAGGTTGCCTGGAAGAGATCGCACTTTGCGATAAGGCCGCCTTTGTGCATTTACCATTTGTATACCTACATATAAGTTATTATACCAAATTTGTACCAACTGTATTTGCACAATAAAGATTTATCTATCTATCTATCTATCTAAGGGTCATAATTTAGTTAATGTCTAAAACAATCTACAGTGATCGAATCCACGACCTTTGAGATCTCCAGCAATTTCCTTCCTAATTATACGTGTACGAAACATAAAATATCTGATCCATCAGCAGTGATAAACTGATAGCTATTTATTTCAAAAACTCATCAGCTAGAACTATATTGTAACAAGGATACAGAGCTAGAATTTCACCAATAATTACTTGTAGAACATATGCATAGGTAGTAGTAACTGTGACGCGGTAGCGATTGAATCCTTAGCACCATTCGTAAATTAATTACAGAGTATTCACATCGGTATTTTGAACGAAATGCAATTACAATTTGTATTGACTCAAAATTGGTTTTCTGCTAATATAATTCATTATCGTCTAATTTGACACATATAGTTTATCGTTGACACGTATTTGGACACATTGCTATTTTTTTTATTTAGTTGCGGTGTCATTCACATATTATGAGTTAATTTTGAAGAATACCATTTATGACATAAGTATGACACTGACATTAAATCGAGACTGCATTTTGAACAAATATGATTACGAGAAGGATTTACGGAAAGCGGCGATAGCCCAGTGGTGCACGTAACGAACTGCCGAAACGATGGTCTCGGGTTCGATCCACAGGTAACCCGGCACGCACCTCTGACTTTTCGAAGATATGTGTGCATTATAAAGTAATTATCGCTCGCTTAATGATGTGCCCGGTAGATGGCAATAGGCTCGCCCCCTATTACATTGGGACCGAAACATAACTGGCGAAGGGTGGGTGTGTAATGTATTATACAACTCTGCCTACCCCTTCGGGGATAACAGGCAAGAAGTTATGTTATGTTTATGATTACGAGAAGTGGCCCTCAGAACTGTCATAAACTATGAATATTTGTTTGTGCTACGCCATGCCTTTATAAACCTGCGTGCTAATGGAAATAAAACTCTGACCTGCCAGCGCCCTATGTTCCCGTTTGCTATCGATCTTATTTTTAAGGTCATGGTAACATAATGACCCAATATTTCAATTGACAGACCCGCTTAGTTCAAATTAAAGGGGGACTAGCTACGCGTTCTAGTGTCAATGCGCGATCGAGCGAGCTATGAGAAAAACGTTCATGAGATTAATCTCGATATAAAGAAACGCTTGTTTAATAGAATAATATAAAAGGTGTATTATATAATTCCTTATTCAGAGATTGACTCATAAAAAACGAATACTGTAGACAGAGGAAATTCATAGTAAATAGATATTTATCAATCAGAGCCCTCCTGTATACCTACGTCATTGGATAATATAAAAAAGCGTCTGAATGAACTAATCCATACGTCTTGTGTACCAACCCTGTGCCATTTCGATATCGGATCAGATAGTTTTAATAATATGTTCACGGGTATGAAACCCACACAATTATAATATCCTTGGGTAAATTGCAGCATACGCAAACAAATAAGTGTTGCCCGTAATCTAGATATACGCATGCAATGTTGCAATTTTAAAATAAAATATTTATTTTAACTTGTACTGTTTGCCTCGTGGGCTCGTCAACATGAAGTAAATATAAGCTTGATTGCATCGTAAAAGTGATACGTGTGAAGTGAAATATATGGTATTATATTTTTCGCTGTAAAGGCGTTTTAAATGTAGCAAGGCACATGCATACCTATAATTTTGCGTACTTAGCAGCCCAATATAATATATTAGTATATTAGTAGAATATAGTAGACATTCAGATCGGATAGGAAAGCAACAACTTTTGCGAGTACCAATTACTAACATTTTACATTTAATTTTCCATGGCATTTTGTGATGACAGTTCTAGATGTCATCATAAAGGACTCGAATACCTTAGAGAGTTACTAAAAATTTCAATTCAGGCCATTTTCGACCCCCTATAACTTCGTTGTGGATAAAACTAGAAGCCTGATTTTTTAGTAACCGTGCAGGCATTGTATAAACATGGTGTATTTAAAATTTCATTCAACTTGAACTAGTAGTGTTACAATTATAACGAGTCAAAATTCTTAATTTTGTCACTCATTGACCGATCATCAAAAGTCTAAGGCACTTCTAGCAGACCTAAAAGCTTCGAATTTAGACTACTATTAGTGTTTAGTATATGAATCAAGGAAAAATTAAAATATTTTTAAATTTCTGTCCAGTTTTCGAGATACATGAACTGCATAAATAACTTTGTCATCCCATATAAATATAAAAGATTACAAAATTACATTTGCAGTAAGAGCTTTAATTAAGGAAATTCGTTGTTGGTGTACAAGAAGTAGAAGTTACCGGAAAGGACAAAAGTAAGAGTATCTATAAAAAGAAACGAGATCCCATAAAAACAATACTTGTCAAAAATACCATGTCTCGCGACCGTAAAAAGTTGTGAGATCCACGTAATACCAAGTCGGTTAATTAAAAATCTTTAATGTTTTAAATAAATATATTGACTTGGCAATCGCATTAAACAATCAAAGGAGATGTACCATTTGGCCATACATTATGGGCCTGGCACGGCCAAACACGACACCATGTGTGTTTTGAAGATAAATGACTACTCTATTAACCTGTATAATTTCTTGTTAAATAACTTTTGGTGGAAATAAGATACGAGATATTTGAAATGGAAATTATTCCGCAACTAAATATACCTCAAAATTGAATTTTAACATAAATATAATACCTAGATGTAAATAAAGGTATTTCTTTGCGTCTTAAGAACAAAAACTACATAAAGAGTGGCCAATAATAATGAATAATCACCTGTGTACTAGGGAACCTCGTACTATGTATACTCGTCCAAAAAAGCTAACCACAATCACAAACACCGCTGCATATTCTTAGCATGGGTAGAAGGTACTGATCATTATTATTGAATTTATATTCAATTACATTACATTAAAACCGTACGAAAACACCAATAAATCAGAGCAAAATATTTACGATACACAGTAGCAACACGAATGACATAACAGATAAAAAAAGTGTTGCAAATGGTTTGAAAAAATATTTCTACTATCGATTAAAAAACAAAACGATTTTTACCGATTAATAATTATGGAATGTATAATAAATGATATATTTCTTGATTCTTTTTACAAATATACTTATAAAGTAAATAAAATATATTGTTTTCTAATATAATAATAAAAATATTATTTCCTTAAAACAATTTCTGCCTACCATACTTCATTTTATTTTTAATGCTGGCAACATAAGACATTCATCCGCTATTACCATAGCCTATTCAAAATAATTAATCTTTAAAAACTAAATTCTTTCACCGATACTCTATCAAGAAACAAAAACGATGTAATTTTTTTAAAAATTATATGTTTAATTTCAACGATTCACAACTTTCTGGCCGCTACAGGCCGCATTTGGTATTTCTCCTTTATATATAAGTATAATTTATATATATATATTGTGTTTTCATGCGATGGCCGATTCGATGGTTGTTTTATGGGATAAAATCTACAGATCTATCTATAGTTCGAATATTGAATTCCGTAGTAAGTCGTGACAGTCACATAGGTACGTCACTTGACCTCAAAATCATGTTCATTATCGGACAGGTAATTCCCACTCACCGTCCTAAGTACGTAAGTCCCTAATTTGATTAGGGACTTACTTACTACGTACTTATATATAATAAATTAGGGACTACTTACTTATATATGATCTGTATAACATGTACGGGCAATTTCTAAGACCGTTGATCATTTTAGAAGATCAATTTCTTAAATACGTGTCTTGGTTTTTGAGTTTAACCAAATTAGGCCAAATATCTCGCTTTTCTTGGAACACTCCTTAAGATTTACGACTTTTATACTCTCAAGTAAATTAAAAGCTTTTCCTTATTCGATGGTAAGAAAGCGAGCGAGGACCAAAGTAATTAGACACGTAGTTCCAAAATCTAATTTGTATAAACAAGTAGAAACACCGTGAACACAAACCTCCGTAGAACGATGTCTGTATTAAAGCTCACCACATCAGACTTATGTGAGAAGATGTTCGGCACAGTGGTGAAAAGTGCTTTTTGCATAACCTAGAGATTTATGTAGAGTTGGGTGGAGAAAGAATGTGCGTAAGATACTTTGTAATTATTTTGTTTACTGCAAAATGTTTGTAGTTTTTAATATCAAGGTGGATCACAATATAAGTAAACAATAGAGAGGGATAGTCGCAATCTACACGGCAATATCATTATAGTGTCTCATTGTAGTTTTGGTGTTCCTTGTATTCCCGGCACAAAATTTATTAATTTATTTGTAAGGAAATTTTCAGTAACTGTCAGAGGTTTAAAACTGTCATCATAAAATGCTATGGAAAATTAAATGTAAAATGTTCGTAATTAGTGAATCCCTATTACCTATATTCTACTAACATAATATATTCGGCTGCTAAGTACACATTTAGGTATGCATGTGCCAGCTACATTTACGCTTTTACCACGCTTTTACAGCGAAAAATATAATAGCATATATTTTACTTCACACGTATCACTTTAACGATACAATCAAGCTTATATTTACTTCATGTTGACGAGTCCACGTGGCAAACAGTACAAGTTAAATAAATATTTTATTTTAAAATTGCAACATTGTGTACGTATAATTATCTAGATTACGGACAACACTTATTTGCTTGCGTATGCTGCAATTTACCCAAGGATATTATAATTGTGTGGGTTTCATACCCGTGAACATATTATTAAAACTATCTGATCCGATATCGAAATGGCACAGGGTTGGTACACAAGACGTATGGATTAGGTCGTTCAGACGCTTTTTTATATTATCCAATGACGTAGGTATACAGGAGGGCTCGGATTGATAAATATCTATTTACTAGCTGACCCAGCGAACTCCGTATCGCCTTTTTAAGAGTTTTTATTGGATTCCCTTTTTTCCAAGCCCCTTTTCCAAGTTACCATTGACTTAGCGCTTAATCTCTTATCATTGCAGGGTCTATAAATGATGCAAAAACAAACAGATTTTTATACAATATTGAATTGCCCATTCCTTAAAATATCGGAGACGATACCCATATCGACTTTAAAAAAAATCCCGTCCGCCATCTTTGATTTCCTATCCGCCATCTTTGATCACGAAATAGATGTTTTATTTGGATTCACCATCCCTTTAATCATCAGAGACGATACACATATTGATTTTTAAAAATTTTCCCATCCGCCATCTTTGATTTCTCATCCGCCATCTTGAATCACGAAATAGATGTTGTATTTGGATTTCCCATCCCTTCAAACATCGGAGACGATACCCATATTGATTTAAAAAAAAATCCCATCCGCCATCTTTGATCACGAAAAAGATGGTGTTTTTGAATTCCCCATTCCTTAAAATATCGGAGACGATACCCATATCGACTTTAAAAAAAATTCCATCCGCCATCTTTGATTTCTCATCCGCCATCTTTGATCACGAAATAGATGTTGGATTTGGATTCCCCACCCCTTTAAATATTGGAGTTGATACCCATATCGATTTAAAAGAAAATCCCATCCGCCATCTTTGATCACGAAATAGATGGTGGTTTTGAATTCTCCATTCCTAAAAATATCGGAGACGATACCCATATCGACTTAAAAAAAAATCCCGTCCGCCATCTTTGATTTCCTATCCGCCACCTTTGATCACGAAATAGATGTTGTATTTGGATTCTCCATCCGTTCAAACATCGGAGACGATAGGTACCCATACTGATTTAAAAAAAAATTACCATCCGCCGTCTTTGATCACGAAATAGATGGTGTTTTTGAATTCAGGATCGGAGACGATACCCATATCGACTTTAAAAAAATCCCGTCCGCCATCTTTGATTTCCTATCCGCCATCTTTGATCACGAAATATATGTTGTATTTAGATTCGCCATCCCTTAAATCATCGGAGACGATACCAATATTGATTTTTTAAATTTTTCCCATCCGCCATTTTTGATTGCCCATCCGCCATCTTTGATCACGAAATAGATGTCGGATTTGGATTCCCCATCCCTTTAAACATCGAAGACGATACCAATATTGATTTTTTTAAATTTTCCCATCCGCCATCTTTGATTGCCCATCCGCCATCTTTGATCACGAAATATATGTTGTATTTCGATTCTCCACCCCTTAAAATATCGAAGGCGATACCCATATTGATATTTAAATTTTCTTATCCGCCATCTTTGATTTCCCGTCCGCCATCTTGGATCACTAAATAAATTTCATATTATTAATCAGCGTCCCGGAAATCTCGAAAACGATACCCATATAGATTATATCCTATTCGTTTAGCCTTTTTTTGCCTTTGACCCAACCCTCCCCCTTCTCGTTTGACCATTTTATTATTTTTGTCTGGCCCCTAAAAATTGTGGCGTAAT